>OW443339.2:12853815-14160665 GCA_937001555.2 Hypsopygia costalis | reverse complement strand
GAACGACATACCCATGAGCAGGTCTCGGCAGGTTTTGAGACTATTGCGAAGTGTGATGGAAAATAAATGGGTTATGGAGATGAGATCTGGGTGAACTAAATACCGGGCTATTACAGAAGAGGGACGGACGCCTGTCATAACTGCTTTTATTGCTTATTATTATCAGTTTATTATTATTAGCTGCCTTATTTTGTACAACTAGATTGGCAAACATGGCATGGCATGATCGATGTTTTTGTTTGCTTGCGAGGCAATGTATTGACAAGTTTCCACCAATCACGTCGTATACTCTCCTCCCCGCTTTTTTGAAGTGAAAACTTTTTTAGCGACATCGTGCACTTTTTGGGATGGGTAAAAAATGTTAAACTCGCGTCAGAACACGTGACCTGATCGAAAATTCGTAAGACGGAGGGAGAGTAGACCGCCGGCTCGGCATAGGAGAGGAAGTAATATCCCCCTCTCTTTCTACCGCGCGGCGAAAATGTATGCCTACTCCTGTATGTATACTCCTGCTATTGTATGTATATACAGGCTGTATGCCTGTAATTAATGCTGTTTATTTTTAATGTAATATAAATTGTCATGGTTGTGTACGATACCGCAATAAATGAATATTGTATTTTACCATATAAATGATAGTACTTTTATACTGATAAATAAAGCAATTAGTGTGAAATTATTCACTTCTGCCGGCATTCCCGGAATATAGACCCGTAGTTTTTTTTTTATTTAAATTTAATACAAGCTGCACTAACATGCGGTCTTCAGTGGTTGGATCGCCCTAGAGAAAATGTCTTACAAACTTTTGTATTCATACATTAGTAGAGGAACTTTTATGATTACATCCAGAAACTCACAGATATATTTTTAATGTAAATTATTTTTAGTTATTTTACTGCAGACATATACTTCGAAAATGAAACAAATCTTTTCGATTTGCGTTTTAAGTTTCGCGTAAACACTCTCATATCAATAAACACCATAAAAAATCTTTTTGGTGAATTAAAAATGACTATTTCAATTCGGCTGACAATTAATGTGGTGTAAGTGGCTCACTACCATCTTCGGAGCCAAAGCCAACCTCACCTGCACGTGGTACACCCTGCAGATAAGCGGACGAGGCTCTGGCGAAAGTCGCCAACCCGCCTGTCCAGTCCGCCAAAATATATGGCCCCCAGTACCCGGCAGCCCTGCTATCCCGGGCCAAGGTGGCGGTCTCGGTTCCGGCAGGGCGGGGGGTGCGAACAATCTCCGGTTGGCAGGCCACCACAAACAACTGACGATGAATCGGTCGTCGGAGGGTTTGGTTTGGGGTCGAGGAATCACAGGGGGCAAATGCTGGTAAATTTCCTCCAAAAGGAGGGGCTCTTTTTGATGAACTCGTTCTTTAAAAAGAAGCCCCAGAGGAAATGGACCTGGCAAAGCCCCGACAAAGTGACTAGGAATGAGATCGACTTCATCATAACGGATAAAAAGCGGATATTTAGGGATGTCTCGGTGGTTAACAGGTTTGGTACCGGTAGCGACCACCGACTTGTACGAGGCACCCTAAATATCAGCTACAAACTCGAAAGAGCCCGTATGATGAAGTCGAATCTGCGTCCAACTCTTCCCAAAATCACTGAAACTTCGGAGAAGTTCCAACTGGAACTTCAAAACCGATTCAATTCGTTGGAAACCACTGCGGACATGGACGAGGCATCAGACAGAATAGGGGCAACACTACACGAAGTCGGCAGCAAAAACTTTGGGCGGCAGCATAGAGTTCGAGATGCCAAGCTCTCTAGCGAAACTCTGGCTCTTATGCAGAAGAGACGAGAGGCGACAGCATCTGTTAGAGCTTCGACAGAATATGTTGCTTTAAATAAGCGGATCAGAAGGCTGATACGGCGGGACTATCGCGTCTTCAATGCTAAACAAGTTGAGGACGTGATACGCGCAACAAAGGGCTGAAAGTCTTTTCTCGGCCTTCTGAAAGGGTTTATCTGTCGAAGCTCAAGCTAGAGGATGGTCGAGTCGTGTCTTCTAAGTCAGAGATCTTCACAGAGGTGGAGAGATTCTATGGCAAACTCTATGCTGCACATGCACCTGTCCCTACATCAGCTGCTCGTGTAAGTGATCGCCGAGCCCCGCTAACCCGACACGAAACTGAGGACATTCCAGACGCATGGGTATGGGTGAGATTAGGATAGCCCTTGAACAGCTGAAAAATGGCAAGGCTCCCGGTGAGGACGGAATCACAACAGAACTGTTGAAAGCTGGAGGAACTCCGGTTCTAAAGGAACTACAACGTCTGTTTGATTCCGTCATTCACAAAGGGACCGCACCAGTCGCGTGGACCAGGAGTTTGGTAGTCTTATTCTTCAAGAAAGGGGACAAAACCTTATTGAAGAATTATAGACCGATCTCACTCCTGACCCACGTGTATAAGCTGTTTTCAAGGGTTATCACGAATCGTCTCGCTCGAAGGCTTGATGACTACCAGCTACTGGAACAGGCTAGGTTTCGTAAAGGCTACAGTACCGTGGACCACATATATACATTGCGGCAGATTGTGCAGAAAACCACAGAGTACAATTTGCTGTTCTGTGTAGCTTTTGTGGACTATGAGAAAGACTCCATCGAAACTAGGTCTGTTCTGGAATCCTTACAGCGATGCTAAGTCGACCACCGCTATATCGAGGTGCTGAGATGGCTATATAGCACTGCGACAATGACTGTCCGCGTCCAGGACCAGCAGTCTAAGCCTATCCAGCTGCAGCGGGGAGTACGTCAAGGAGATGTCATTTCCCCAAAACTATTCACCGCTGCTCTGGAAGACGTATTTAAGACGCTGGACTGGAAAAAACGGGGCGTCAATGTGAATGGCGAGTACATCTCACACCTTCGGTTCGCCGACGACGTGGTCATAATGGCTGAATCGCTGGAGGATCTCGGTCGTATGTTGGTCGATCTCAATGCTGCATCTCGACGTGTGGGGCTGGGGAGGAATTTCGACAAGACGAAAGTCATGTACAACGATTTTGTCATCCCTAGCCCGGATATCGTAGAGAATGCAGTGATTGAAGTGGTTAATGACTATGTCTACCTCGGTCATTCTATACAGCTTGACCGGGGTAATTTCATTTCTATAATTTAATTTCTATACAGCTTGGTCGCGCAGCGAGCGATGGAGAGGGCTATGCTCGGGGTTTCTCTGCGGGATTGAATCCGGAACGAATAAATTCGACGGAGAACCAAAGTTGTCGACATAGCCTTCAGAGTTCGTAAGCTGAAGTGGCAATGGGCCGGTCACATCTGCCGAGTAAGTGATGGCAGATGGGGGAGGAAGGTATTAGAGTGGAGGCCGCGCATAGGACGACGAAGTGTTGGGCGCCCTCCTTCTAGATGATCCGACGACCTAAAGAAAGCGGCTGGGAGCGACTGGATGCGGAAGGCGGAGGATCGTATCTGGTGGAAGGCATTGGGGAAGGGTTATATCCAGCAGTGGGTAGATACAGGCTGATGATGATGACAATTAATATCTACGTCAACATAATTTAAAACGACAAAAAAATTCGGTTTACAAAGCGAATTCTGGTATGAAGCTTTCGGTGTATGTGTAAATTGATTAGCGATCTATGGGATATTTGTTATAATGTTTTTACATTATAACAAATATCCCATAATAATAATAATAATCAATGAGTTGGTACGGTTGGAGATGAATATAGTATGCCTTTGCATACTATATTCATCTCCAACCGTATCAATTTTATCGCAATGGAACTCTTCTATGAGCAGCAATTAAGTGTTAACGTCGTAAAAGGCATTCGAGTTTGCCTCAATGATTCGTAATATGATGAATTGCTTGGTCAGAAATGTCGCGCTAACTCATTTTCCCTTCATCTCGACTGTGTGGGCGTAGCATTAGGAAAACCAAATATAATAAAAATATTCATATTACGAAGCGAAAATAGCCTCGAAGACTATAAATCTGCATAGTTACCATAGAGGGGGCGGGTTGATAGCGAAAAGAGTCTTTATATATAGATATGCTTAATATATGTAGATTGTGGAATACGATATTATACTATATTATATCTACCAAGATAACATACCATAGACGTTAATACACATTTTTTAAAGACCCCTGGCTGGTGTGGTAAATATGAGATAGAGAATTTCAAAATTTAATATATGTAACGCTGTCATTATAATTGATTGGTACACTATTGTGCTTTACTTCAAACTGACAAAAATCATCACGTGACGCGAAACAAAAAATCGACAATCGAAGTGATGACATAAGGTAATCTTTTTCTCATGTAAATTGAATGAATGAAACATTTATTTGTATCTCCAGCATACACATAATTAGTTCTTTACATATTTATAATAATTACCTACGTAAATACTTATGTGAAATACAGTGTTAAATAAAAAAAAACACGAAAAGGATCATATGTGTGGCGCAGTAATACAAAATGGCTATAGTTCAGCTACATGTTTTGTTCCAACGAACAAAACGCTGACAATGATATTGAATGCGATTGAAACTATCAATTTTGTTTATAGATTTCTCTGTCTACGTAATAAACTTAAAGTTCAGATAAAACCTCCTGCAAAATAGAAACTGCGATCTTTATTGCCAGAAAGAGATCAGTTTATTTATTAACTTTCATTTACTTGTTGTTTAATAAAACTATAAATATACACAAAACTAAATCAGCTGAAGCAATATGCAAAAAAGACGCTTTAAACGCCTACAAACACATCATTATCCTTTTCATTAAGTTGCGAGATCTCTAGGGCTACTACTTAGGATCGTGTGGAGAAATAATGTATATATGTTATAAATTGTAAATGGTACTACTTTCTCACCATATTTATTTGTGAAGATTACAGTATGCATTTCTTCAAATATGCTTTGTGAAGCGAATTTTACAGCGCACTATTAGCACATAAATTCGAACTATTGTGTATTACTTTAATTAACTGATTAATTAAATTAAATTAATTAATTAGGTCTTACCATTGAGTATAATTGATAAACATGCCAATGCCAATTATCTTTCTTTTCAGGGATTCCAAAGTTGACTGGAAGATACCCCTTATACGGATAAGCTGTTCACTATATCTAATTTCTAAATATTTAAAGCAATAAAGACTTAAGAACAACAATAACCTTTGCAATATCACAATAGTATAAATATAAAGGTTTAATTAAATTATACACCACCAAATATCACGTCAAAGAGAAGCCCATATCCTTACATCGGACATATCCTACGTCCATGCCAAATGTTATTCAAATCAGTTTAACCGTTTGGTGTTAAAAACTTTACCTGCACGCGGTGCACCCTGCTGACTGACAAACGAAGCTCTGGCGAAAAGAGAAGTAGGGAGCGTGACTGGGTAATGTACCTCCACCTCACAGAATATTGCAGCCAAATAACAATTCCTTTGAGTCACCAGAAAAGAAAACGATGCTGCGTTGGCAGCGGGGGTGGCGGCGCGCGAGCCATATTTTATGTTGCAAGCGTCAATATGGCTACGGTAACCGCTTCACATCAGGCGGCCGGTATGCTTGGCTGCCACCCGAAGTAGTATAAAAAAAAGTTAACAAACAGATAAACACAATTTCACTAACAAAACACAATTCCATAATAATATGGCAACCTAACTTATTATCAAATATCAGTTACAATACTCTCCATTGTAAACAAGAAAACTTACGAATTCTAGACTGATAGTAAAGTTGGCATTGACCTCTCCGCTACAAAAATAACATTAGTTTTGCGTAGGCGATTTTGACGCGATCGCGACGCGATGTGACGCGGCGCGATGCGAACACAACAGTTAGTCGACGCCTATTGAAGTGTCCTACGTGACCAAATGCACGCGGGGTAAACGCTGGGTTTGCCATGTCATCGCATCAGATTAATTCTCGTTTCTTCGATCAGCTTTGACAACACAATGTACATTTTTTTAGGAAAAAAAATGTAATAATTGTGTGTCAACCCTATTTCGCTACGACTCGAGTGTCGTAAATAAAGCATTTACTTAGATGTTGTAAACGCTCCCTTTATTTACTTAGTTCAAAATTATTGTGAGATGTCACTTGATTCCTTAAAATTAAAATCCGTTGAGAATTCGCTGGAAATTCTAGGTAATATGTGTATTTAATCGTATAATTAAATTCATGCATATATTGAAGGGGGGCTCCCATACAATAAACGTGATTTTTTTTGCCGTTTTTATAGATAATACGGAAACCTTCGTGCGCGAGTCCTACTTGGCCGGTTTTAAATATTTGAGCTGTTCATTCATTATAACCATTATTATGTACCATTCAGAATAGTTGTATATTTTCAGATATATATCTGACACCACTATAATTTACATTTTTAAATAATTGAGCTGTTCAAGACGCTCTTAATGAGAGCGATTAATGATGAATGTGATTTAATACGTTTACAGTTTCGCATGTGATATTACATAAATTTAAAACACTTAGATTGTCCTGGGTATTGCAAAGAGAGACAGCAATACTAATTTTATTAATCCCATATATGTATATAATAGGATAGGTCCATAGTATACTAGAGGAGCTCGATGGGAGTGCCAGTCTAATCCAACACGCAAGTTAAGCTACGTCGCCCTTAACCTGTCCATAGATGGGTTTAGTTATCTCGAGCTCCTCCATGCTTCGGAGTGCACGTTAAGCCGTCGAGTCCAGCTGTTGTTATTAAGCCGTTAAGCCAAGTCAGTGGCATTTAGACGGCTTGAAAACACTGGCCTCCGCTAACCCGCAGTTGTGCAGCGTGGTGGAGTATTCTCTAAACCCCTTTGATTGAAGGGAGGCCCGTATCGCAACAGTGGGATTAATAAGGGTTGACAACGATACGGTACGATAGTTAGCTATTGAACGGGCAATTCATATTTAAAATAATATTCCAGGACAAATTACACAGCGTCATCTAGTCCCAAACTATACAGTTTGTTTATGGGTACTAGATAACTGATAAATGTATTTATGCAAATACGAGACGATGTTTTTGTTTTGTAAACATATACATATAATACATAGAAAACATCTAGATGAATACAAACAGACATGTTCATGCACACAAATATTTGTCTTGGGCGGATATCAAACCCGCTAATAAGCATACAATATATATGTTATGGTCAATGTAATAAAGTTATTATTCATACTGACCAATACTTATTATATGTATATATGTGTGTGTGTGTGTATGTATGTGTATATATGTATATAGATATAATGTATTATTTTTTGTATATATTTATAGATTTGTGGATTGTGTATGATGTGTAGACTATGCAACAGTCTATATGGTAGTAATGTTCTTCATTATAATATGTATACTTTGCTATCCGTTATTTTACAAACCATTCCACAGCACAGGTTAGCAGGAAGAGATCTCTTAAAGAGATAAGCTCGCCTTTGCATAACTATATTATGTATACTGCCTGTACTGTATAATTTATATGCAATAAAGAATAAAGAATACTTGGTCAATGTAATAAAACATGTTTTGGTTAGATTTGAGTTGAGTTTTGGTTAGGTTAGGGTTTCTTGCGTCCTTTTATCGGAAATAGATGATGAATGATGTTGTGCCAAGTAAGCTTAATTATTAATAATTGACAATTTATTATATTGGCTAGCCATTATAATGACCAATTTATTACATTGACTGTAATATATCTACTGAAGTATGCCACTACGATATCGCAAACGGCTCTAATGATTTCAATTAAATTTACGTAATACGAGTTTGCGGATGCAAAATCGATCTAATTGGGTTTCACTTCTGGGAAAATTAGTTTTATTCTAAAAACAGCAGCGAGAAAAGCTCGGTTGGTATTTCGATTTCCAGAAGTATATACTCGTAGATGTAGCGCTATCTATTTTAAATCAGGGGGGCTAGCCAAATGGCAGTTTGCGAAGTAGAAAAGCGTAGCGATCGCTAATTTGAACTGTGGGGCTCATACTAAAATGTTCGAATTGACAAATGTTACGTGATCTATCTAACGTTTGTTACGCTACGAATTACACTTGGCTAGGGGGGCAGATAATGTTAACTATTGGCAATAGAAAACATTACATGCCACATGGTTTACCATAAATTAAGGTTACTAAAGTATCATTGTAATTTTATTATTATGTATTTTATATGGAAAATTATGGCTGCAGTAAAGATTATTATTATTATGTAAGCGATCATATTGCAATCTTTGCTCGATAACTTTTTTTTTAAAGAAATTAACAAGAATCGTTTATTATAACACAACACTAACTCACAGTCTTATGGTAAATACTTAATAACAAAGATGTTGATGAACCACTTCCACCCTAAAATAATGTTTTGGGGTGTAAGTGGTTCAATAACATCTATGAACCAAAGCCAAACGCCTGCTGACTGACAAACGAAGCTCTGGCGAAAAGAGAGAAGCTACCCGACTGGGGAATGTACCTCCACCTCACAAAAGACCGCAGCCAAATAACAATTCCCTTGAGGGTTGTTGTGTTCCTGCGAGTAAATGAAGTCACCAGAAAGGAAGGAGATGCTGCGTTGGCAGCGGGGGTAGCGGCACGCGAGCGATATTTTATTTTGCGAGCGTTAATATGGCTACGGTAACCGCTTCACATCAGGCGGGCCGTATGCTTGTCTGCCACCCGACGTAGTATAAAAAAAAATACATACGGCATCAACCCATAATTAATCCCCTCAATTGAAGAGGGTTTAGAGCATTCCATCACGCTGCTGAACTGCAAGTTGGCGGAAGCCACTGTTTTCAAGCCGCCCAAAGGCCACTGATCTGAGGCCCTACCGCCGAAGCTGAAGCCGATTACCATCGGCATTTTTTAAATGCGAATATAGAACTTTAGCTTTAGTTTAAGGTACCTGTGTTTAGCTTAGCTGAGAGACACCCTGAAGCTCTACCAACTAAGCTGAAGATGTTAGTCAATAACTAAAATATACGACCTATTTTACAAACCAAAATATTTGATGGTAATCGGCTTCAGCTTCGGCGATAGGGCCCCAGGCTTAACGACTGTCATCTAAAGACAACAAACGGGACCGATGTGACGGCTTAACATGCACGATGCAAATGTAATACATACATAGATTTCAAGACAGTCTAAGAATTTCAGTAACAAAATGTCATGTTAAAAGTAAAAATATATTCAAACGGAGGAGTAAAAATGTATTCAGCTATTAGGTATAATTTAAAAATAATATGAAATTAATTAACATTGGAAGTAATTGAAGACGACTTGATGTTATAATTAAATTCTAAAGCATTTGGAATGTATATTAAAAGAGAATTTTGATTACAAAATAGGTAATGTTTAATAACAATTTATTAAAATGAAATATTTACTAATTACCCTATCTCAATAAATTATTAATTAGAATTTAATTATCATATGCAAGTATTATATGCATCTTCGTTTAAATATTAAAAATGTTAAACGTAGTTTAATTATGTTTTTATACAACGTCGGATGGCAGACAAATATGCGGCCCGCCTGATGTGAAGCGTTACCGCAGCCATATAAACGCTCGCACATCTTATGATGAAATATTGCAAATATCGTTAGCGCGACATCACCCCAGCAGGAGCTAACGCAGCAATTTCTTCCTTCGTAGTACCCCACTCACTGCAGAAACACAACAATCCTCAAAATAATTCTTATTTGGCTGCGGTATTCTGTGAGGTAGAGGTACTTCCTCAGTCGGGCAGCTCACAAATAGGCTGTACCCTACCTCTCTTTTGCCAGGTCCTCTTTCGCTAGTCGACTGGGTACATTACGTGCCCGACGTACTATAAAAAAAATGTTAGTAAATTGTTTTTCTATTAATTTTCTATATATATAAAATTCAAAGTCCTGACTGACTGACTGACAGACTGATATATCAATGCACAGCCCAAACCGCTGGGTCTAGAGATTCCAAATTTGGCACGTAGGTTCCTTATGATGTGTAGGGGTACACTAAGAAAGGATTTTTCAAAATTCATCCTCTAAGGGGGTGAAACGGGGGTCCAAAGTTTGTATGGGGAAACGAGATTAGTTGGACTATTTTATCCGAAACTTTACACGAGTACTTCTATAGATAAATGAGTAAACACGTGTTTCAGGATTTTTCAATATTCAACCCCTAAAAGGGTGAAATCGGGTGAAAAAGTCTGAAAATCGTCATGGGTATTGTTTTTATAGTTTAATCGGGTCGCTGATTACGAAAATAACAAATATTTTCCAATCAAACGTAGCCGACGTGACATGAAATCCCCCCTATGGGGGTGCGATGGGGTGGAAATGTCTAAAATGGGGTGATAAAGTCTGAAAATCGTCATAGGTATTGTTTTTATGGTTTATCGGGTCGCTGATTACGAAAATAACAACTATTTTCTAATCAAACGTAGTCGGCGTGACATAAAATCCCCCCTGTGGACACCCACCGATGGGGTTAAAATGTCATAATATCAATATGGGTGTTGATTCTATTTTTTTCTGGGACGTCAATTACGAAAATGGCATCGATTTGAAAATATAACATAGTGGACATGAAATTACTTAAAAGGATTTTTCAAATTTTACCCCTAAGAAGGTGAAACGGGGGTCCAAAATTGTATGGGGAAACGAGATTAGTTGGACTATTTTATCCTAAACTTTACACGAGTATTTCTATAGATAAATGAGTAAACACGTGTTTGCCACGAATTTCACGCGAGCGAAGCCGCGGGCGAAAACTAGTTGATTTATAAAATACTAGCCTACCCGACGAACTTCGTACCGCCTAACGTTCAATGAATGTCGTGGTACATATTAGCTGAACTAAATTTATCATTTTATGGAATTAATACAATGAATAATAGAGAAAGCTCGATGGCGCGTGTCAGTCTAATTGAACACACAAGTTAAGCAACGTCAACCGTAGCCTGTCTATGGATGGGTTTATATTATCTCGAGATCCTCCGTGCTTCGGAAGGCACGGAGGATCTCGAGATAAGATAAGCCGTCGGTCCTGGTTGTTATCATTAGATGACAGTCGTTAAGCCAAGTTAGTGGCCAGCAGCGTGGTGGAATATGGTGTAACCGCTTCGGTTGAGAGAAGACCAGTGTCATGTGGTAAATATTAAGTTCAGTACTTTACTAAGGCAAAAATCTATAGATATAAAATTCAAAGTCCTGACTGACTGACTGACTGATATATCAACGCACAGCCCAAACCGCTTGTTCTAGAGATTCCAAATTTGGCACGTAGGTTCGTTATGGCGTCTAGGGGTACACTAAGAAAGGATTTTTCAAAATTCATCTCCTAAGGGGATGAAAAGGGGGTCCAAAGTTTGTATGGCGAAACAAGATTGGTTGGACTATTTTATCTTAAAACTTAAACGAGTACTTCTATAGGTAGATAATTGAGTAAACACGTGTTTCAGGATTTTTCAAAATTCAACCCCAAAGAGGGTAAATTGGGGTCAAAAAGTCTGAAAATTGTCATGGGCAATACCCATAATACCAATATGGGTGTTGATTCTAAGGTTTTCTGGGACGCCAATTACGAAAATGGCATCGATTTTAAAATATAACATAGTGGACACGAAATTACTTAAAACGATTTTTTATTAATTTTACCCCTAAGACGGTGAAACGGAGGTTCTAAGTTTGTATGGGGAAACGAGATTAGTTGGACTATTTTATCTTAAAACTTAAACGAGTACTTCTATAGGTAGATAATTGAGTAAACACGTGTTTCAGGATTTTTCAAAATTCAACCCCAAAGAGGGTAAATTGGGGTCAAAAAGTCTGAAAATTGTCATGGGCAATACCCATAATACCAATATGGGTGTTGATTCTAAGGTTTTCTGGGACGCCAATTACGAAAATGGCATCGATTTGAAAATATAACATAATGGACACAAAATTAGTTAAAAGGACTTTAAAATTTTACCCCTAAGAGGGTGAAACCGAGGTCTAAAATTTGTATGGGGAGACGAGATTAGTTGGACTATTTTATCCTAAACATTACACGAGTACTTCTATTGATAAATGAATAAACACGTGTTTGCCCCGAATTTCACGCGAGCGAAGCCGCGGGCGAAAGCTAGTAAAAATATAAAAGTACAAATGAACAAACAAAAAATATCTCAATTCACAAAACAATTTTCTAAACAAATCACACACAACATTCGCGACGTAAAAGTGAGACCAATCCATTTGCTATTTTTATATTTGACAACCAATAAATATCGCAATTCTTTTTCAACTGACACTATTTGTATGGGAAAATGTGTTTGTAGTAAATATATCTTTTTTTATAATGTTTTTATTTTAATTTTATTTTGTCGTCAATTTTCCAATGTTTCTAATACTTATTTATTATTCTATTCCCGATCAAGACAAATCCAAAAACACAAAAATCATAAAAATCGGTCCTGCCGTTCTTGAGTTATAAATGGTGTAACTAACACGAGTTTCTTTTATATTATTCTAGCTGTTACCCGCGGCTTCGCCCGCGTGGTCCAGGGGAGCTGCCATTGATTTGTGTATATTTTTCTTTTGTTGTAATTTTTTTACTCCGTGGGATAAAAAGTAGTACCAATATGTACAAATTTTAATCATGATCGGCTGCATAGTTAAGGCGTGAAGAAATAACAAACAAACGAATTTACTTACTTTAGTATGGATGGAAGACAAAAAAAAATTGTTCACCACAGAAATGTTTGCCCTCTGCGGTGATCGAATTATTTTTTTCCGTGGGAATAAAATGTTTTTCCTGGATAAAAAGTAACCTATGTCACTCTCCAGACCGGTAACTATCCCCTGTTAAGAAATCATGTCGGTACTTACGTTCCTTTCGACGTGATAGAAGGACAAATCATTACAAAGTTTATTTTTTCCCATGGGATTAAGATGTTTATCCAGGATAAAGAGTGGCCTATGTCGAGTGACATAGGCCACTCTTTATCCCATCTAAAAACTATCTCAAAAAAATCGGTTGTCTGTAAAGTCGGTTTACTGACGATAGTTGAACGTGACAACGTCATAAGAAAATACTGATGGAATGTTTGCATTTTTCAAAAGAAAATTTTTTATGGAACGCCGCAGAGCGAGGTAACACCGCATGAGTCATGTTTTTTCGTGCGTGCAGCCGGCTACATCGAATTATAAGACGTTGTCACGTCAAAAAAAAACATGTCAATCCGTTTGTTTCTTTCGACGTGAAAGAAGGAACACACTTTCTGTCAAATTTACTGTCAAACACACTTTCACATTTATAATATTAGTATGAATAGACTTACATCATTTATCACAAAACAGTACGGCATGGTTGTCTATGTTCTGCTCAATTAAGAAGAAACGTAATAAGATCATCTATGTTTTAATCGCAACCCGACTGCTGCCTGGTCATTTGTACTACATGTTCATTATGTATTTATTTTTTTAATCAGATTTCTACAAAATCTTGCAGCTTCTATATAATACTTGATTAAGAAATGCTGATTTACTCGTATACTGCCGCTCTCTCGTGTCGACCTCGCCTCCCCTCTGAGACAAATTTGGAACAGTTTATATGGCGCCGCATGCACACACGTTCATACCCACTCTGCACAGACGTCTTTGTTTATGTAGTAGTTACCGACGCGACATTTGTATAGAGTGGCTGGGGTGTGTCAACGTTTTGTTTTTTTATGTATAAATTATTCTGTGTATTTTTATAATTATATATCATGTTTATTAAATTTCAACTATAGTTTATATAGTGTATATTATAGGTAAGAGTACAGTACATATCACTAAAATGTGGAGAGGCGTAAGCGATGTGTCAGTTGTCGCAATCTAATAAATAGAACTACGGTAAATGATTCACGATTCTCATTTTTTCAAACGACTAATGACATAAAAAATAATATAATAGTAAAATATTTTATAGTAATTGAGACTTTATCATACAGTAATAGAATTTATTTTCGTAAATCTCGATTTGTTGTGTAAACCAGATGTTGGACTTTGGATGTCTATTTTTAATTTTATGGCATTGTTAGGTTAATATTCTACCTGGTGATATACAAACAATAGTACCATTAAATACTTTATGACGATATAGTTTGGAATCAGTTCAAATTTCATATAAGTGTGTGGAAATTCTTAGAACAGAGCGTTGTATTTCTAACTTTCCTATTTATATTACTTGTATGTTAAGTACTTACAGGTAATATAAATAGGAAAGTTCAGATAGATAACATAGTTCGGAGATTTAAGTAAGACATAACTTAGCCAAAACTTTTCATATATGAACTTAGTAACGATAGAGATATCCAATATCCTGCTAGTAAATAGGCAATGCCGAAGTCTTATGGCGCGTCCACACGCTTGTTAAACAACGGCCAAACACTAGCGTGTTTATGGGTGTTCGTTGTTTGCTGTTTTTGTATCTGTTTGGCAACCACAGGTATACTGTGTTTGCGGCAAACATCAAGCTTGTGGAGCAGAATTTGTGCTGGGTTATTGCTGTTTGCGTTTTGGCATGTGTTTGTTGTTTGCTATTTGGCCCTTGTTTGGTAAGCGTGTGGACACCGCTTTAGCATGTGGAGGCGACCTTAGTCTAAAGACAGATGTGAAACAAAAGTTACGTTTATATTAAAAGTAAACCAATAAAAAAACAAATTGTCTTATCTATATAAGAGAAGTTGTTTTTTACTGGTTTACTTTTAATATAAACGTACATTATAACTATATATATCTCTCTGCTAGTATTCGTCATAATGCTCAAATGCAATAAATGATTTCGACCGCCAGCTAAACTGTGATTAAAACTGTGATAATGCTTAGATTATATAAAGTAATTTAGGGGTGTAAGTAACTCACCACGATCTTTAGAGCCAAGTCAACCTCACCTGCACGTGATGCCTACTGCCAAATAGCGATAGAGGCTCTGGCAAAAAAGAGCTAGGGTACAGCTTATTTGTAAGCTGCCCGACTAGGGAAGTACTTCCACCTCACAGAATACTGCAGCCAAATAACAGTTCTCCTGAGGATTGTTGTGTTCCTGCAAGTAAGTTTGGTCACCAGAAAGAAAGGAGTTGCTTGCCTTGGTAGCAGTCGTGGCGGCGCGCCAGCGATATTTCATGTTGCGAGCGTTAATATGGCTTCGATAACCGCTTCACATCAGGCAGGCTGTATGCTTGTCTGCCACCCGACGTAGTATAAAAAAAATAAGCGATCGAAACCCGGGAGCGCGGTAATAACGCAAAAGCCTTTCGACGCAATACCACAACGTGGAGCATCGAGCTTGAGCGAGCGAATTTTATTTTATTCGTCTTTTTTTGTTTTATCGGCTTTTTTTCCTATGCCACAACTGAACTGGTCGATTCCGATTGCACACAGTTTGTTTGTTCAGTACTAGTGTATTATAAACTCTGCGCAAAGGAGAGGAGTGAAATAACGGAAAAATCTGAAACTACAGAGGTGAATTTGAGTGCCCTTTGTTTATCAAAAAATCAAGCCACAGTTCTTTTCACATAGCTGGAAACATTGTAAGCTTAAAGTTGAGTGTAGACTAGAGTTCTACGGCTCTACGTCTTTATCCGTCGGCAACCCTGGGGGTGTAAGTGGTTCATCAACATCTTTGAACCAAAGCCAACTTCACCTGCACGCGGTGCACCCTGCTGACTGACAAACGAAGCTCTGGCGAAAAGAGAGGTAGGGAGCGTAATTGTAAGCTACCCGACTGGGGAATGTACCTCCACCTCACAGAATACCGCAGCCAAATAACGGTTCCCTTGAGGGCTGTTGTGTTCCTGCGAGTGAGTGAGGTCACCAGAAAGGAAGGAGATGACATGCTGCGATGGCAGCGGGGGTGGCGGCGCGCGAGCGATATTTTATGTTGTGAGCGTTAATATGGCTACGGTAACCGCTTCACATCAGGCGGGCCGTATGCTTGTCTGTAACCCGATGTAGTATAAAAAAACCCTTATTTATCTCAATGCTAGGATACGGGTCTCCCCTCAATCGAAGGGGTTTAAAGCATACTTCACTATGCTGCTCCACTGCGAGTTAGCGCAGTTTCCAAGCCGTCTAAAGGCCACTAACTGTCATCTAATGACA
The DNA here is from genome assembly GCA_937001555.2 of Hypsopygia costalis. Taxonomy (NCBI): domain Eukaryota; kingdom Metazoa; phylum Arthropoda; class Insecta; order Lepidoptera; family Pyralidae; genus Hypsopygia; species Hypsopygia costalis. The sequence continues at coordinate 14,144,539 of OW443339.2, read as the reverse complement.
ACAGCCGGGACGGACTTAACGGTAAGCCCGTTGAACGTGCCCTCCGAAGTACAAAACTACGTCTTTATGCAATCCGATTTTATAAACCAACGAACGAATTCGTGTAACATTTAATCGAGCAAAGAGACGAACACGGGCGACTATGAGAGGCATCCGATATTTCAAATAATAGTAAACAAAAAAAAAGTGTTACAAAAAGTGTTAAAAGTGTTAAATTCTTACTTACCATGGTCATTATACCGAACATAGCATTGAGCATTCGCACAAATATTACAAAATATGGAAATGTTCGAGGAAATGCTCTAGTGTATAAGTCACCTATAACACACACGAACCTATATTGTATCGTAACGGAAAAACATTTATTTCAACATATGGAAATATGTTAGGAATGAGACATTCTGAGTTGATTGATTGTTGTGTTATAGATGAATGAACAAATTTAACAATATTCCTTCCGTTAGTTATAAAGACATTCTGCTTTGTACAATTTACGGAATAGGTTATGGTCAGAGACCTGTTGCAATGTTCCTTCTTTTTCTTTGATGTTGATTTATCCGTGGAGGAGGGACACCAGGTATGTTCTTTCCGTGACAGATAGGTATTTTGATAACTCAAAATAAATGGTTCAACAGTCTGAGTCTCTTGTCCAATTTTACTTAATATTATTATTATATAACTAAGGCAGGGTCTCCTGCAGGTGTGTGTTTTGAGAGTGTACTTGCAGGAGACCCAGCTTTAACCCCAAAGAGGTCGTGCAGTCATGTTGTTCTAGCAGAATACTAGCGCCGTGGCCTACGCTGAGCTGCAAATAGCATGACTCATTGTCACGTTCTGCATCAGCAGCCGAGCGTGCAAGTGCGGAACAAGCAATAGAGAGACACGATCGGTTTATGTTTTTTATGACGTTATCACGTAAAATTATTGTCCGTATACTTAACTTAACAGACGAGCAATTTTTTTTTTTGTAGTAGAAACCTACATGTATAAGCCTGAATGTGGTGTTAAGAGCCAAGTATAAGACGGATCCTGACAGATTTCGCGACCAATACATTCGTGCGCGTAACGTCTGCAATAAGATGTGTAGGGAAGCTCAACGCCGCTATATACACAAATCCGTTCAGAATGGTGATCCAACCAAGGTCTGGAAATTTCTAAAATCTTTAGGAGTTGCGAAAAAATGTACTAGCTGTTCCAATACTCTCGATATCGATGACCTTAATAGGCATTTCTCATCTTCAGCAAATTTTGATTGCAGTATTAAAGACAAAACTTTAAACGAGCTTTCATCTTTCCCTGCTCCAGATTATGCTCCTTTTTTCTTCAGTCAGTTTACTGAATATGGTGTTAAGAAGAGCGTACTTTCAGTAGCATCTAATGCGGTGGGAGATGATAGCATCAGTCGTAATATTAAAGACAGTATTAAAGACAAAACTTTAAACGAGCTTTCATCTTTCCCTGCTCCAGATTATGCTCCTTTTTTCTTCAGTCAGTTTACTGAATATGGTGTTAAGAAGAGCGTACTTTCAGTAGCATCTAATGCGGTGGGAGATGATAGCATCAGTCGTAATATGATCTTACCTATTCTTGATATTATTCTTCCTATCCTTACCTTGATCCTCAATCAATCTGTCACGATTCTTTCCCATGGTTTGGAAAAATGCTTACATCATCCCTTTACCGAAGAAATCTAATCCCACATCTTTCTCAGACTATCGTCCAATCTCCATTCTCCCTTTTCTTTCGAAAGTGCTTGAACGCCTTGTCCAAGAGCAACTTAGCAACTTCCTTTCCAGACATAATATCCTTAATCCTTTCCAGTCCGGTTTCCGTCCCGGTCATAGTACGACTGGCGCTTTAGTAAAAATCACCGTTAACATCCGCTTTGCCATGGACTCGTCACAACTTACTGTTTTAACACTACTAGATTTTAGTAATGCATTCAACACTGTTGATTTCGACATACTGTTAATGCAGCTACGTTCTCTTAACATATATCCAACAGTAATTGACTGGTTCATACCTCTTTAGGCGTCAGCAGCGTGTACGAATTGACGATAAGTTTTCCTCGTAGTATTCTACAGCTGCTGGTGTTCCGCAGGGTGGCGTGTTATCTCCTCTGTTATTTTCTATATTTATTAACTCTATTACAAGAAACCTTCGCTCCTCCTTTCATCTTTATGCAGACGATTTGCAACTTTATTCCCATGCTCCGTTAAATAGTATTAATAATGCAATATCTTTAATGAACGAGGATCTGTCGCGAATGTCTGTTTGGAGTAAGTCTCATGGCCTCATAGTCAACCCGGTTAAGATGCAAATAGCTAATAGACTTTCACTGGCAGATAGCTAATGTAATAAGTAGTAACTTAGACTACTTATACTTTAGAAATTTTATTTATTTTTATTGCTATTATAGCTAGTTGTATTATAAACTAGCATTATGACGTCACATTGTTCGGGAACAATCTATTGTGTGACGTTTAGTTTTTTTTTTTTTTTTTATATACTAGTTAATAGGAAACTAAAATAAAGGAAAAGATATCCAACGTTTGGATCTAATTTTGGCATTGCATTTTGTGTTATATATGACACTAGCTTTCGCCCGCGGCTTCGCTCGCGTGAAATTCGGGTTCGTGAAACACGTGTTTACTTATTTATCTATAGAAGTAGTCGTGTAAAATTTAGGATAAAATAGTAGTCAACTAATCTCGTTTCTCCATAGAATTTTTGGACCTCTGTTTCACTCTCTTAGGGGTAAATATTTAAAATTCCTTTTAACTAATTTTATATCCACTATGTTATGTTTTCAAATCGATGCTATTTTCGTAATTGACGTTCCAGAAACCATAGAATCAACCCATATTGATATTATGATGTTTCAACCCCATCGCACAGGGGGGATTTTATGTCACGTTGACTACGTTTGATTAGAAAATAGTTGTTAATTTCGTAATCAACGACCCGATAAGCCATAAATTCAATACGCATGACGATTTTCAGACTTTTTCACAGCATTTTAGACATTTCAACCCCATCGCCCCCCAATAGAAGATGGTGGTCATGTTAGCCACGTTGAATTTTAAAATCGTTGTTGTTTTCGTAATCAGCGACCCGATAAGCCATAAAAACAATACCCATGACGTTTTTCAGACTTTTGGGACACTTTTTACCCGTTTAGGGGTTGAATTTTGAAAAATCCTGAAACACGTGTTTAGTCAATTATCTATAGAAGTACTCGTGTAAATTTTCGGATAAAATAGTCCAACTAATCTCATTTCCCTATTCAAACTTTGGACCCCCGTTTCACCCCCTTAGGGGATGGATTTTGAAAAATCCTTTCTTTGTATACCCCTAGACGTCGTAAGGAACCTACGTGCCAAATTTGGAATCTTTAGACCCGGCGGTTTGGGCTGTACGTTGATATATCAGTCAGTAAGTCAGTCTTGAATCAGGACTTTGAATTTTATATATATAGATAAACGGTGATAGCAATGTACTTTTATTACTACTACTGCAACTAGGGAAGTACAGTTAGTAAAAGAGACAAGTAACCCGGGCTGTGAATTCAATAGAATTTTGTTCAGCCATTCTAGAATCAAATACAGAATAGTTATTATAGAGTTAGTTCATTAAGAATCAATGGACGCCGGTCCATAGATTCTAAACATCAGGGGCTTACCACCAACTCTTATTGCGATTCAATAACTGAATATATAATAAGCGATTCTATTCAGTTATTGAATCGCAATAAAAGTTGGTGGTTATAATATTAAAAGACTTATTGATAGGTACAGTATGTATTTATTAGACCAGACACGAAGACGATTCTACAAAGAATGACAAAGACAATATGGCCTGCGGCCAGTGATGTGCTTAGTAAGCTAGTGATGTTACATCCCCCTTTTTAAGCTATGTTTTAAATATGAACTTAATAAACATTACTTGACATACAATTTTTGGTTTTATTAATTTACAAGACAAAACTTACATATCTATATAATGCTGATTAGGTTTAACAGTTCTTCCAGATCTAGTTACATAATGTTTATTTTTTGGTTCTCCTTCCACCCGTCTATCCTCACAAATCGTTTCCTCTTCAAGGACTCGTGGGAGGTCAGCTCGCATGGGCATGTCATTTTTATTACAACTGTCGTTGTATCTAAATCTCAAGTGTACCCTATTTCTCCTATACCTTACTCCATTTACATCTTCAACTATGTAAGACCGTTTACATTTCAACATTTCTTTGACAACTGCAGGTAACCAATTAGAACTAGGAGTTTTCTTATAATATACATAATCACCTGGTTTCAGTAAAGATAATTCTTTCCTATTAGTATTATAATATTTGGAATTTTGTTCATTACATTTTTCCATACCTTTTTTATAATCTGTAAAAGTGACCACTTTTGGTTTTAATTTGTTTTGCATGACAGGAATATTCATTCTTAAATTTCTAGACATCAGCAACTGAGCTGGTGAAGGCAAATTATTTTTAGGCGTATTTCTGTAATGCAAAAGTGCTATATATGGATCAGTGTTATCTTCCTTACACTTTTTCAAAATATTCTTAATAATTTTGACTGAGCTTTCTGCTTGCCCATTTGATTGTGAATGATAAGGACTGGTTACAATATGCTCAATATCCCAATCATTTAAGAAAGATTTAAATTCAGCTGACTGGAAAGGAGGTCCACCATCTGAGACTAAAGACATTGGTATACCATGTCGGGCAAAAATTGACTTTAGGTGAATAATGACATTTTTTGCTGTACTATTATTGTCTAATAAGGCAATTTCTATGTACTTTGAGTAATAGTCTGTTACAATGAGATATGTTAAATTATCAAAATACATTAAATCAATACCTACTCTCTGCCATGGAAATTTAGTTATATCATAGTTTTGCAAAGGTTCTTTCTGATTAGCTGATCTGTACTTGGCACAAATTAAACATTGTTCAATTAAGTTTTTTAAATCAGCACTCATATTCGACCAATATAACATTTCCCTAGCCAATTTTAAACATTTGTTAATTCCCTGATGACCTTGATGTAATTTATTTAGCATCTCTTTTTGCATAGAATATGGAACTATCAGTTTATTTCCTTTAAATAGTAAATCATTAATGACGTGTATTTCACTTTGAAAATTAAAAAATGGTTTTAACGTAGAATGGACTTTTTCTTTGCTATTTGGCCATCCTTCATAATAATATTTTTTTAGCAATTTTAATGTTTCATCAGAATTAGTTGCTTGACACAGTTTAGTTCGATATTCCTTACTGATGACTAGATTTGAATTTACTAAATTAACATGATATTGCATATCACTCTCATAATCAGGAATATAATGTTCTTTCATTGCAGCTCTTGACAATGTATCTGATATATACATTTCTTTACCAGGTACGTATACAACATTCAAGTCATATGCTTGCAATGCTAACATCATACGTTGTAATCTAGCTGGTACATCATGCAATGATTTTTCAAATAAATAGACTAAAGGCTTGTGATCGGTGTGTACTGTTACTTTTTGACCATAGACATATTGATGAAACTTGTTACATCCAAATTGAATGGCAAATAATTCCTTTTCAATTTGTGCATAATTTTCTTGTGACTGTGTCAATGTTTTTGAACTGTAAGCAATTGGACGATTATTTTGCATAATGACTGCACCTATAGCTGACTTTGACGAATCGACTGACAATACAAGTGGTAAATTTGTATCATAATGAGCTAATACAGGTGACTTTGTGATAATTTCTTTTAAGTTATTGTAACATTTTTCACAATTTTCATCCCATGACCACATGACATAATTTTTTAATAAATTTCTTAATATATGAGTTTTTTCAGACAAATTTTCAATAAAAGGACTGAGATAATTGACCATTCCTAAAAATCTCTGTAAATCTTTGACATTTTGTGGTGATGGCATGTTTTGAATAGCCTTTACTTTTTCTGTATCGACTTTGACACCCTCTTTGCTAAATATATAGCCTAAGAAGCAGACTTCTGGAACTAGAAATTTACATTTTGACTTATTTAATTTTAAATTCACTTGTCTGGCTCGGTCAAATACCTTTTTTAGTCTTTCATTATGTATTTCTTCTGTTTCACCATAGACTAGAAAATCATCAACAAAAATTAAAAGACCTTCTATGTCACCAAATAAATCTGTTATAACTCTATAAAAAATTTCTGTTGCTGCATTGATACCAAACGGTAATCTTAGATATTTATATCTGCCAAATGGAGTTTGAAAAGTACAGAGCTGAGAGCTCTCTTCATCTAGTTTCAATGACCAAAAGCCAGAAAATGCATCTAAATGAGAAAAGTATGCAGCACCTTTCAATTTATATCTTATTTCATCTATATTTTTTAAAGGATAATATTCTCTCATTATGCTTTTGTTAAGATTTCTAGGATCTAGACAAACTCTTAACTGACCTGACGATTTGACAGTAACTACTACAGAATTTACCCATGACGTTGGTTTAGTGACCTTTTCTATGACTTGCATCTTCTCCATGCGATCTAACTCCCCACGAAGATCCTTGAGCAGAGCGAATGGAACTTTCCTTGGAGGGTCCACACATGGAATTGCATCCTGAAGCAGTTTGAGATGACAGACAGGTGGAAGACATCCAAGACCCTGGAAAACATCATTGTACTGCATTAGCATTTTTGAACTTACACTGTTTTTATTTATAGAATATACTCTTTTTATAATTCCCATCTTTTCACATGTGGGTAGACCTAAAACAGTTGGACAATTAAGACTTGTGACAATAAATGTGATGTTTTCTTTCATATTGTTGATTTGACATCCTATGTTACATTGACCAATAATAGGGATATTTGTTCCTCCAAAACCAGACACTTTGACATTATTTTTTAAACTTTCTAGTGACAAATTTAATTTTTTAAATGTTGTTATTGACATAATATTGACATCGGCTCCTGAATCTAGAATACAATCTACATTCTGACTCTTGACAATAATATCCAGATGCCATGATCGATTTGAATAATATTTTTGACTGATTGAGCCTATGAAAAATTGTTCTGTAACATTTTTCATATTTTGACTTTGACTGTAGCTTTGAGTATTCGAATCAACATTTTTATTTGAATTTTGACTGACTGTACCTACAAAGAATGTTTCAGAGCAGTGAGCGCTTTCATCATGAACATTCTGTGACTCTAAGTTTCTGACATTTTTATTCTTAAAGCACATTTTAGCATAATGACCAAAAGCATTACATGACCTGCATTTGACGTTTGCCGCTGGACACTTGGAACGATGTATTTGTCCACACCTTCCACAGGAACCATGCTGAGATGACGCTGACGCTTGCTGACTACCATATGATTGACTTCTTGATGACTGACTTCTTGACTTAACACTGGACGATCTTCCCGATTGATTTTGACTTGACTTTGACTTTTGACTTCTTCGACTATTGACATGAAGAACATTTTCTGTGTTTTTTGATACATCTTTCATCATAGTTTCAGCATTCTGTTGTGCCATCATGACTGTTTTGGATATCTCCATTGTTTTTTCCAATGTGAGATCAGGTTCTTGTAATAACCTCTGTCTAATGTGTGACAAATCTGAGCACATGTTCGCTATAAAAATATCTCTGACCAATGACTGTCTCAAAGTAGAAAATTCACACTTATAACTTATATTTTGAAGATCTGTCATGTATTCATCAATGCTTTCTGACGTTTTTTGTTTTCTGGTGAAGAATGAGTGTCTTAACATGGTTAAATTTTTTCTTGGTTCGAAATAATTATCAAATTTTTCTTTGACCTGTACGAGTGTAGTTTCAATCGATAAATTGAATGAATTAAAGATTTCCAAACCTTTTCCACCCATGTGGTGAAGTAAAATGGCGACCTGGCGTTTTTCTTCCGCTTTGTCAAGAGACATGGCCAATAGGTGCAATTCAAATTGCTGCCACCATTTCTTCCATTCTTCTGCATTGTTATTCATGACATCAGACGAGATGTTCAGCCTGGGCAACGTTGAATTGAAATTTCCAGCCGTCAACATCTGTTTTTCCGTAAATCCTTTTGCATCCTCCGATTTCGGCATTTTTCTTCAAATTGCTTGTATTTGCTCTAAATAGTTTTATTTCCGCTTTTCTTCTGACACCATATAATATTAAAAGACTTATTGATAGGTACAGTATGTATTTATTAGACCAGACACGAAGACGATTCTACAAAGAATGACAAAGACAATATGGCCTGCGGCCAGTGATGTGCTTAGTAAGCTAGTGATGTTACAGTGGTGAGCCCCCAGAAGTATCACTCTCGCGTTATCAACCCTGTAGAAACTCCGTGACGTCTTTATTACTTATGTTATATTTATTCTCATGTTCATTAAGTCTCCAGAGGAAACCTCATAAACAACATGTCATAAATCTTAAAAAAAACGTATATACGTGAAAATTAACCTTTTTTATACGACTTTTTTATACAGTCAGGTGGCAGACGAGCGTAGGGCCCGCCTGATGTGAAGCGGTTACAGAAGCCATAACGCTCGCAACATGAAATATCCCTCGCACGCAGCCACCTCCGCTGACAACGCCGCAAACTCCTTCCTTTCTTGTGACCTCCCTCTCTCGTAGGTGTTCCTGCGAGTGAGCGAGTTCACCGACCGACGGACAGAACGTGATCCGATCGAGGAACCAGAACGAAGTGAACAAAATCCTATGGAATTGGCTGCGGTATTTTGTGAGGTGGAGGTGCTTCCCCAGTCGGGCATTTTACGAATACGCTATATATACCCTACCTCTCTTTTGCCAGAGCCTCTTTCGATAGTTAGCAGGGTGCACCACGTGAAGCTGGCCATGGCTCTAAACAATAGTGTGCGACTTGCACTTTAAAAGATTTTATTAAATATACACAGAAATATACACAGGAAGCTGACACGGTGAGCAATGAGGAAAACATTTCCTTTAATTCGTTTTAAAGCGATTTATTAACCTCTTTAAAACGGATTAAACTAATGAAGCCAAACAAATACAAGATATTGCAAAAATTCTATTTCAAAATTAACGATATTTCGGCAGATAAGCCGAGAATAATAACAATTTATTTTTGATAAAAAGAATGAGTAATAATATCTCATAAATCTAACTTATCCAGAACATAACCATTATCTTTTTATGCATTTAATACCTGCGAGTTTTGCCCATCGTTCATTTTGATTTAAATTTAAAAGAAAAAAATTACAATTCAAAGTGTAATTTGAAAAATTATATTTAAATCTTTCCATTTATTACATTTTTTATTTTAAATCTGTATAGATATACAAAAGTATATCTATCAACGCACAGCTCAAACGACTGGATGGATCGGGCTAAAATTTAGTTTACAGGTAGCTATTATGACGTAAGCACTCGCTAAGAAAGAATTTTTAAAAATTCTCGTGGGATACCGGTTACGCGCGTATGTGGTCGCTCCACGCTCAAGCTCAAGCCACGGGCCATATCGGATTGATATTTGCCATACGGGTAGCTATTATGACATAGGTAATTGCTAAGAAATAAGTATTATTGAAAATTCCCGTGGGATACCGGAGACGGGCGTATGTGGTCGCGGGCGAGAATCAACGCGAATCAACGAGAATCAACGCGCTGCTCAAGCCACTGGCCGGATCGGATTGAAATTTGGCATGTAGGTGGCTATTATGACGTAGGTAATTACTAAGAAATATTTTTGAAAATTCCCATAGAATACCGGGATACACGCGTACGAAGTCGCGGGCGAGAATCAACGCGAAGCTCAAGCCACTAGCCGGATCGGATTGAAATTTGGCATACAGGTGGCTATTATGACGTAGGTAATTACTAAGAAATATTTTTGATAATTTCCATGGAATACCGGAATATACGCGTACGAAGTCGCGGGCGAGAATCAACGCGCAGCTCAAGCCACTGGCCGGATCGGATTGAAATTTGGTATACAGGTGGCTTTAATTATGACGTAGGTAATTACTAAGAAATATTTTTGAAAATTTCCATGGAATACCGGTATATACGCGTACGAAGTCGCGGGCGAGAATCAACGCGCAGCTCAAGCCACTGGCCGGATCGGATTGAAATTTGGTATACAGGTGGCTTTAATTATGACGTAGGTAATTACTAAGAAATATTTTTGAAAATTTCCATGGAATACCGGAATATACGCGTACGAAGTCGCGGGCGAGAATCAACGCGCGCCACTAGCCGGATTGGATTGAAATTTGGCATACAGGTGGCTATGATATTTGCCATACGGGTAGCTATTATGACATAGGTAATTGCTCAGAAATAAGTATTATTGAAAATTCCCGTGGGATACCGGATACGTGGGTATGTGGTCGCGGGCGAGAATCAACGCGAATCAACGAGAATCAACGCGCTGTTCAAGCCACTGGCCGGATCGGATTGAAATTTGGCATGTAGGTGGATATTATGACGTAGGTAATTACTAAGAAATGTTTTTGATAATTTACATGGAATACCGGAATATACGCGTACGAAGTCGCGGGCGAGAATCAACGCGAAGCTCAAGCCACTAGCCGGATCGGATTGAAATTTGGCATAAAGGTGGCTATTATGACGTAGGTAATTACTAAGAAATATTTTTGATAATTTCCATGGAATACCGGAATATACGTGTACGAAGTCGCGGGCGAGAATCAACGCGCAGCTCAAGCCACTGGCCGGATCGGATTGAAATTTGGTATACAGGTGGCTTTAATTATGACGTAGGTAATTACTAAGAAATATTTTTGAAAATTTCCATGGAATACCGGAATATACGCGTACGAAGTTGCGGGCGAGAATCAACGCGCGCCACTAGCCGGATTGGATTGAAATTTGGCATACAGGTGGCTATGATATTTGCCATACGGGTAGCTATTATGACATAGGTAATTGCTAAGAAATAAGTATTATTGAAAATTTCCGTGGGATACCGGATACGTGGGTATGTGGTCGCGGGCGAGAATCAACGCGAATCAACGAGAATCAACGCGCTGTTCAAGCCACTGGCCGGATCGGATTGAAATTTGGCATGTAGGTGGATATTATGACGTAGGTAATTACTAAGAAATGTTTTTGATAATTTACATGGAATACCGGAATATATGCGTACGAAGTCGCGGGCGAGAATCAACGCGAAGCTCAAGCCACTAGCCGGATCGGATTGAAATTTGGCATAAAGGTGGCTATTATGACGTAGGTAATTACTAAGAAATATTTTTGATAATTTCCATGGAATACCGGAATATACGTGTACGAAGTCGCGGGCGAGAATCAACGCGCAGCTCAAGCCACTGGCCGGATCGGATTGAAATTTGGTATACAGGTGGCTTTAATTATGACGTAGGTAATTACTAAGAAATATTTTTGAAAATTTCCATGGAATACCGGTATATACGCGTACGAAGTCGCGGGCGAGAATCAACGCGCAGCTCAAGCCACTAGCCGGATCGGATTGAAATTTGGCATACAGGTGGCTTTAATTATGACGTAGGTAATTACTAAGAAATATTTTTGAAAATTTCCATGGAATACCGGAATATACGCGTACGAAGTCGCGGGCGAGAATTAACGCGCGCCACTAGCCGGATTGGATTGAAATTTGGCATACAGGTGGCTATTATGACGTAGGTAATTACTAAGAACGAATTTTTTAAAATTCCCGCGGGATACCGGATACGGGCGTGAATCATCAAACCACTATCTGTACCTTGTCGAAATTTGGCATACAGGTGGCTATTATGACGTAGGTATTCGCTAAAGAAAAGATTTTTGAAAATTTTCACATATCCGTTACATATATCCGGTTACATCTGCGACATATACGAAGTCGCAGGTGTATGCGAAGCTAGCTAAGTAAGCTAATCATTTTTAACCAGCGACCTGCTCTGGTTTCACGTGCAGGTACAATTAAGATTTTAAACTGTCGATTATTGGACAAGATAATCATCATCTATATATATATTTTCTATTACATTTTTTAACTCACGATGTCTTTCGAATAGAAAGGCCGAAAAAAAAAATAGTCGTTAAAAATAACTAAAAAGTTTACTTGTTGTTTTCCGCTCATCAAGTCCTGTTAATTAATACACATTTAATTGGAGTTAATGTGGATAACATAAATGGTGACATATAGGCAATTGTCAATGTCACGCAAACCAAATAGAGTGTTGGCACTCTATTTGGTTTGCGTGACATTGATTTCAATCAGAAACTGGGAAGGAGGTGAAAATGAAGTCACAAAATTCGATTACAGACGCCACGTACGATGAACGAACGAACCACGGAAACTAAAAGCTGAAATAAAAACTAGTAAAATATGACCTATCATTAGTCACATTCTGTTATTTTTAGTAGGTAGGTAGGTACTTATGTGTGTTATTTGAGTTGTTTCATATTTTTTAAATTATAATAATTATTAGTACGTCGAACTCTTCCTTTTAGTATATTTTTGAAATGTTAGTGACTTTCTTTGATAAAAATAACACTGTAATTGTATCTGTACGTAATGTATGTGAATCACGCGTAGAGTATTACAGTACCAGTATAAAATGACCCCGTGCACGTGCGACAATAGCTCCGTAGACCGTGAGCACCCAAGAAACATACGTAGCATTCGTAGGACTATCCTGAATCTTCTTATAACTGGAACTGATACGATCTACAAGCTGTTGTCTATACCTACGTCCTGTAGCTACGTTAACATCATCATATATTGTTCTACTTATCGTTGACTGTACATCTTAAAATAAAATACACAGTCCGTTGTAGGTAACATGCAATATGGTGCACCCTGCTAACTGACAGACGAGGCGAAAAGTTAGGTAGATATAGCGTATTTTGTAAGCTACCCGACTGAGGAAGTACAACTACCTCACAGAAAACCGCAGCCAAATAACTATTCCCTTGACGGTAGTTATGTTAGGCCACCATGAAGGAAGTAGTTGCAACGTTCTCAGCGGGGTGGCAACGCGCGAGCGATTTCTCGTGTTGCGAGCGTTTATATCGCTACGGTAACCGCTTAACATCAGGCGACCCATCAGGGACGAGGCATCAGGCAGAATAGGGTCAACACTAAACGAAGTCGGCAGCAAACATTTTGGGCGGCAACATAGAGCTCGAGAAGCCAAACTCTCTAGCGAAAGGTTGGCTCTTATGCAGAAGAGACGAGAGGCGACAGCGTCTGTTAGGGCTTCGACAGAATATGCAGCTTTAAATAAGCTGATCAGAAGGCTGATACGGCGGGACTATTGCGTCTTCAATGCTAAATAAGTTAAGGACGTGATAGCGCGCAACAAGGGGCTAAAAGTCTTTTCTCGGCCTTCTGAAAGGGCTTATATGTCGAAGCTCAAGCTAGAGGATGGTCGAGTCGTGTCTTCTAAGCCAGAGATCTTCGCAGAGGTGGAGAGATTCTATGGCAAACTCTATGCTGCACATGCACCTGTCCCTACATCAGCTGCTCTTGTAAGTGATTGCCGAGCCCCGCTAACCCGACACGAAACCGAGGACATTCCAGACATAAGCATGGGTGGGATTAGGATAGCCCTTGAACAGCTGAAAAGTGGTAAGGCTCCCGATGAGGACGGAATTACAACAGAACTGTTGAAAGCTGGAGGAACTCCGGTTCTAAAGGAACTACAATGTCTGTTTGATTCCGTCATTCACAATGGGACCGCACCAGTCGCGAGGACCAGAAGTTTGGTCGTCTTATTCTTCAAAAAGGGTGACAAAACCTTATGGAAGAATTATAGACCGATCTCGCTCTTGACCCACGTGTATAAGCTGTTTTCAAGAGTTATCACGAATCGTCTCGCTCGAAGGCTTGATGACTACCAGTCACCGGAACAGGCGGGAATTTCGACGGAGAACCAAGGTTCTCGACATAGCCTTCAGAGTTTCCAAGCTGAAGTGGCAATGGGCCGGTCACATCTGCGGAGTAAGTGATGGCAGATGGGGGAGGAAGGTATTAGAGTTGAGGCCGCGCGTAGGACGACGAAGTGTTGGGCGCCCTCCTTCTAGATGGTCCGATGACCTTAAGAAAGCGGCTGGCTGGGAGCGGCTGGATGCGGAAGGCGGAGGATCGTATCTGGTGGAAAGCGTTGGGGAAGACTTATATTCAGCAGTGGGTAGATACAGGCTGATGATGATGATGATGATACTATGTTATAAATACTATAGATAAGGCATACTTACACAAAATTGCGTCAGAAAACGGTTCCTGCCCCCTTACCACCAATTGAATAGAGTCGCTTATTCATTGGTATGAATAAGCATTCTATTCAGTTATTGAATCGCAATAAGATTTGGTGGTAAGGGGGCTGGCCTGGGACATCTATGACTATCGCTATACTTACTTACCATCTCGGCGCTTTAATATATTTGCCATATATTTCCCTCACTGAGTATGTAATTTTTTGTTGGAATAATATGAAATTAACCTAAACCATGCGTTAACATAAAAAAATATTGTGTACCATGTGTGATATGTGATCCCTTGCGTTTTATTTACTTTATCAACATAAATTGTGTATTTTCGTAATACCGAAGACGGCATTTTACCGACTTCAATCAATTGTCACAAACGTCAGTTTCGGCGGCTTGCTTGTGCCAACTAATTGCTAGGTAAGACCCATGGAAGTAATAAGTACTACCTTAGTATTTAATACTTCCATGGTAAGACCTCACATTTCGCGTGTACGTTTTTCAAGCTTGTGACATATCTATAGTATTATAATCATTGGTACTATACGTATATTAATATATTTTTCTAATATATGTACCACAGACATTCAATATAGTAAGATTGAATGTCTGTGATATGTACCTACTAAGTTTTTACTGAAAACAATTTTTTTCTTTTTTTTTTCAAATTCTAATAATTTATTTTGGTAAAAACATAAGTACAAAATATAAGTGTTGATATGAATAAAATATCCATTTTGTTCTACCTTTTTCAACAATTGCAAAATGCCAAAATTAATAGCAAATTTAATTTAATTAATTATAAATGTCAGGTTAAGTACTTCTGATTGTCAAAGGATATTTATTGTTATTTTATGTCAAATTTATATATATTTTAATATCAAATTTATATCAAATTGTATAAATTCATTAAGGGAGTAGAAATATTTATCAATTAGCCAATTATGCAATTTACTTTTGAATTGTGCGACGGGCAGGTCCGTAATATCACTTGAAATCTTGTTATAAAGTTATATCTTATATATTTTTGCAAATGGATACACTTGCTTTTAGCCCGGAGGCTTTGAAAGCGAAAGTAACCTATCAATGAGAGGGAGGGCGAATGCCGATGCATTTAACCTGAGGAATATGTCCCAGTGAGCCACCCGCGGCAGATCAGCAGGGACCCCTCGATCGTGGGGATTCCAGCGCTGAAAAACAGCTCTGGTCTCCCCTGGAGAAGGCCCACCGCAAGCGGATGCTTCCCCATAGCAGAAAAGCCCCTACACGAAAGGAATGAATAAATTGACAGACCAGAAGGTCTGAAGCAGTAGGGCAGAAGCCCTAACTGCCCTAACCCTCATATATATCATTTAAATTTTATTAACATCAAGTCCTACCCTACAACGATAGATCGAATGAGGCAACCCTGATGAACCTAAAATCTATGAAAGAACCCTGTGAAACAAAAACAAAGCCCGGTACTGACGACCACTGTCTCTCCAGCTCCCAAGTCCTTGAGTATGGAGATGAAGGGACAATGGCCGACTTGAACCCAGTGGAGACCGGAAAGAGAGGGAACGGAACCTATTCAAACAAAATTTAGCCTAGTGTTGGATAAACTACTATAAAAAGTGTGATCGATTCCCTACTTCCCACTGTGGTTAGGTCATGGCAGAAGAACCCTGTAATCAATCCACCTATACAAGCATGATACACCTTACTTCTAATACTTATTAGTCTGCGCTTAACTGTGATTGATAGTACCGTTGACAAATGACGGTTCGTTTCTTATACTTAAGGCAAAGATAATGTAGCTGAGAGGTTTCTGAGGTCCCTGAAACAAATCTAATCAATCGTCCTCGATTCCTCGTTTATGCCTTCCTTTTATGTATGGAGAAATAATTAAAAGCTTTTTCTATTTAAGTATATCTGTCATGTATTTTGTAACAGTACATACATTTATTGAAGGTCCACTTGATAATGTTTAAAACGGTTTCGAAAGAATGGTAAGTCTGGGGACAGCACTTATTAGTGTATTCATATAAATCAGCAAAAATCTCCGCCAACCCGCAGTTGAGCAGCATGGTGGAGTATGCTCTAAACCTCTTCGATTGAGGGAGAACCCGTATTCCAGCAGTGAGATGAATAAGTGTTGACGACGATGATGTCAAAAATATTTTACTAACTTGTGACGTGAGCGTCTTTTAAGTCGATGAATGCCGGCTGCACGCACGAAAAAGCATGGCTTATTGTCATGGTACATAAAGTGAGGAGCTCGATGGCGCCGTTGCGCGTGTCAGTCTAATCGAACACGCAAGTTAAGCAACGTCGACCGCATCCTGTCTATGGATGAGTTTATTTATCTCGAGCTCCTCCGTGCTTCGGAGGGCACGTTAAGCCGTCGGTCCCGGCTGTTATCATTAGATCGCAGTCGTTAAGCCAAGTCAGTGGCCTTAGGGCGGCTTGAATACACTGGCCCCCGCCAACTCGCAGTTGAGCAGCGTTGTGGAGTATGCTCTAAACCACTTCGATTGAGGGGAGACCCATATTCCAACAGTGGGATGATTATGAGTTGATGCCGACATAAAGTACATCTAATTATTCCCTTGATAATTAAAATATGACTTTGAACTTTACTTGGTGATCAATATTTATTGTTACGAAGAGAGGACAATGTCAGTAGGGTCAGATAGTAATATTATATAGAAGAACTTATGCAACATACGTGTAATTAATTACTTTTTAAGTATTTTTTTTTTATTATCTGTTATAAGTTACAAGAGATGATAAAAAACGTCCTAAATATTTTTTTTTGTTTGTATGAGAAAAAAGTATTGACAGGACAATGACGTCATTAAGTTATTCTTCTAAAGTGAATCATTATTAATGTTTAGTTTATTATCCGACTACGGAAAATACCTACACATTTTATACAAATTCACATTTCCTTAATGTAACTATTAGATATTCTATTTGTTTGTGTATAGAACCTTGCATTACCTGTTTATGTACATATAAATGTACATTAAGTTAAGTACCTACTTTGTCATATAAATGTTATTACGATAATTATGTAATAAATTAAAACATAAGAGTATAACTTCTCACTCTGTCTCTAACTTTAGTAATTGTCCTCAAGGTAAACTGGTAGATAATGTAGCATCAAGTTCGATTTAGTATGTATTAATCTATAAATTTACGCAATAAATAAATTAAAAAAAATATATTCTTGGACGAAGTACACACTGCCATCTAGTCCCAAGCTACGCAAAGCTTGTACTGGGGGTACTAGATACTTTAATATTTTTTTTTTAAATACATACCTAAAATTCAAAACCCAGACAGACAGACATGTTCATACTAACAAATTTCTGTCTTGTGCGGCGATCGAACCCGCGACCCTAGTGTCAACGGCTTGTAGACGTCCCCAATATTTCTTTTGAAAAGGGACGAGCAAAGTGGGGCGGGTCGTTATAATCGAAGATTGCTTATAGTTTTATTTTAAACTGGTAAGACGGATTTGCTGTGTTGGCAGAGGGGGTGGCGGCGCGCGAACAATATTTCATATTGCGACTGTTGTTGTTTATATGGATATGGTAATAGATTCATATCAAGCTGGCCGTACCGTATACTTGTTTGCCATTCGTCGTAGAATGAAAACAAATAAATAGTTTAAATGAAACTGAATATTTTTCTATACTACGTCGGGTAGGAGACAAGCATTTTACCTTTCTGGTGACCTCACTCATTCGCAGGAACACAAAATCAAGGGATTGTTATTTGGCTGCGGTATTCTATGAGGTAGATGTACCACTTTTTTTCCAGAGCCTCTTCAGTTAGACCTCAGCGTGCACCACGTGGAGGCGAGGTTGGTTTTGGCTCTAAATAGCTCTTACACCCCAAAACGTAAATTTAAATTTAAAATAAAAAAAAGTATGTAACTGCAATATAAAATTAAAAACTTATTGTTAAATAATCCATTCTTCCATACTAATAATTTTCATTTGAATGAAATAGGTACCAAGTAAGGACATGGGGGCCATACCGCGTGAACCGCTTATATTATATACTATTTAAATTAAAACTTAAATCAGATTTTAAAGTAATATAAACTAGACTAAACTAAATTTCGAATTCCTGCTCGAAATGCTACGAAAATTAGATTTAGTATCTCAGACAAATTCTCTAGAGAAAATGAAACTACAAATTTTGCTGAAAAAGTTTTCAAAAGACGAAAACTTTTACTTTATTCACTAGCTGCCGGCCATGTATTCGCTTGCATAGCCAGGGTGGTCGTGACTGGGATAAAAATATTTTCTTGCGTTTTCACTTAGCGGTGAACGAGCATTCGTGCAGAATGTTCGTAGCGAACAAAAAAGAACATTGGCTCTGAGAAAATGTTCAAGTTATGAGCTTTATGGTATTCGACTACCGAGTGGACCAATAACAAATGCTTAGAACATTTCCTCTCATTTACACTCGAGCGAACGAAAGGAAAACGAAGTTTTACTCGCTATAAACTAAAAAGGTGCTTTTGTAAATCACTAAAATTAATATGTTAACGTCTTAAAATACTCGTAGGTGTGATCAATTGATCATTTACCGGTGTATGTCCAATTACAAAAAAAAAAAGAAATAATTTCTAATTTGGTTTGCGATATAAGTGAATTACCAATAATTGTAGTAAATCGTAGTAAAGATCGCTTGAGAGTCAAAGTCAACCTCATCTACTCGTGGCACCCTGCCGGCTAGCGAAAGAGGCTCTGGTAAAAGAGAGTACAGCGTATTTGTACACTGCCAAAACTGGGGAAGTACCTATCACAGCCAAATAACAATTCCCTTGAGGGTTGCTGTGTTCATGCGACTGAGTGGGGTCACGAGGAATGAACGAGTTGCTATCAGTACAGCGGCGGTGGCGGCACGCAAGCGATATTCAAATAAAAACCGGACAAGTGCGAGTCGGACTCGCCCACCGAGGGTTCCGTAGGTACGTAGTATCATTATTAAATTTGATATTTTTCATTATAAATAAGAAATAATGCGTCGAAAAAAATAAATAAAATATATTTTGCAATGTGTACATCAAGCCCTTTCATATGATACCCCATTTGAACTAGTAGTTTCAATTTGAAATTTCGACACCCTATAAAAAATATAGACCCCCTATTTTTTAAGATCTAATTACAAATGTATAGTTTTGAGATTTATTCCTGTACTTGTAGTCTATAACGATGTTACTTGCCAAATTTCATAGTTCTAGGTCAACGGGAAGTACCCTATAGGTTTTGATTCCCTTGAGTGTGTCGAAATATGCGTTTTTTGCTGAATAAACGGCCGTAACTTTTTTCTACATAAACTTAGCAGTTTGATTTTTTTTTAACTTCATGGGACCGTAGACCTGAGTATACAGTTCAAATTTCAGCTTGATACCTCCACGCATTCTCGACATAGAAATTCTTGACAGACAGACAGACAAACAGACAGACAGACAGACGGACAACAAAGTGATCTTATAAGGGTTCCGTTTTTCCTTTTGAGGTTCGGAACCCTAAAAAGGACAATGTGTAAATTAGTGATTGTCAAGTAGGATGCATTGATTAAATACTTTGGTCATCTTCAAAGTTTGCGGTGTTTGCGCTGTGAGAATGTGTCGAAGTTTCCCGAATGCTATCGAATGCGTCTATTTAGCTCTTTGTTGAAGTTACCCAAGCCAAGCTGTATTCTTTACGAGGTCCACACCGGGCTGAGGATAACGTATTCGTTATACATAACTTTTGTCCAAATTCATCCGATTGAGACCCTCCAACGATTCAGCCATTGTGACCACGTCATCGACAATTCGAACATTGATGCCCCGTGTGTTCCAGTCCAACGTCTTAAATACGTCTTCCAACGCAGCGATGAACAGTTTTGAGGAGATTACATCTCCTTGTCGTACTTCCGCTACAGTTGTAAAATAATTGCTTTCAATAATTTGTGGGATTCTAGATTTATTTTTAATTTGCTAAAATGTATTAAATATATACTTTGCATCGCTGCAATTACTTTCAAAATTATCTCTCATCTTTTATGTGGTTAGAATATTTCTAAGACTTAATGATGCATTCAACCCTTAACAAAAAACTAATGGGTCTTTGAGGAAAATGGCGAAGAAATTTACTCAACCGTGCATACAAATCGGTTGGCTTTGATTGCGTATGCTTCGACAGTTTTCTAGTAACGAAGTTTTCGACAAAAGCTCGGCAATAAATGCCTCAAAATGAAAAAGAATAGAAAATACGAGTATACCATTTTAATAATTGAATAATTAAAGAACTGCGTCTCTGTTGACGATCTGAATAGTGGTATGGTAGAAGTTATTCACATGTTAGAGGCTATGCGGTTCGGTCTAAGTTCCATAAATCCCACCGTAACAATTCTCAAAAGCTTTTAATGGAAAATTGACAAGAAATGAGGTTGCAATCTTGAGCTCCTCATTTTGGCGGCTTAACAAGCACATTCCAGTTTTCATACGACGAGACTCTCGCCGCTTTTTAATACAGAAAGTAATAAGGTGGCAATGAAACAAAGGTATCAAAGTCTTCGTCAAGAATCTGTTTGTGGAGCAAGGCTAATTGATGTAGCTTAAGGTTGAGGGACCGAAAGGCAATATTATATCGTCCAGGCCTTGAGGGAGATTGAGAGTGTCACAAAGATCGTAGAGAACCTATGGATGAAAACAGAACAAAATCATTCGTGGAAGGCTATGCTTATGGAATGGAGAGCCTACGTTTAACAGTCGATGAGCGGATATTTCAAGGAAATCAGCTACTAAAATTTAAATAGAATTTCATTATCAAAACTGGTGTCTTCCTGGGACAAATAAAACCAAAACATGATAAAAAAATCAGTAAAATATTTAAAATTTTTAATTATGTACCAGATAGTAGAATTTTATAGTGTAAAATATAGATGATATACAATGCAAATTGATTATTTAATTTTAGAGCTGCCGGAAATCATTCACGTCGAGGAGAGGAGTAGGAAGGTGACTCTTGATCATCACGCCACGGGAAATGCTGAAACATAATTAAATATATTTTTTTGTAAAATTACATAGGGCCATCTAGCCTCAAATTAAACATTGCTGTTATGGGTAATGAATAGCTGATAAACATTTTAAATATTTAACTAAACTTAATTCAATATGCATTCTTTACCAGAATTTTGTCAATAGTAAAATTTGGAAAAAAATATTAAGATCAAATTTCGCTTTCTACCGTACCTCGCATGTGGCTGTATACTTATAATTATATGTTATAGTTTAATACAAGTATTCACACAATTTGCAACCAGTACTACAAGTTTTGCCTCAGAGTTATAGGCGAAAAACCATTTTTATGAGTGTAGGTGAGGTTCTGAATTTTGCAACCTCTCCATATTACTTGACAATGTTGATACTGCATCTTGGTGATGCTTATGGTAAAGCCGCAACTAGTACCACAATTTTGGTTTCAGAATTATTCGGATATGTAGTCCCTTTTCCGAACTTTGAAATAGTTTGCGAATGTAAGGCAATCGTGTTTATTATTACTACCACAATTAATGTAAATTGACGTCTTATTTTCTTGCTAATTCTACTCACTGCACTATCGTAATTGTGAAGATACGAGTAAGTTTCTTTCACATCGTCGCAATTTTATTTTTATAAAAAATGGAAAATCAAAAACCGGCCGAAACCGAGCTGGATCACCGGTATGCGGGTAACAAAAAAGCCCGCACAAGGCACAACATTTAGTTACATATATACTTACACAATAGCCTTGCTAGCTATACCTAGCTGGACAGTTAGGCCTTCTGCAAATGGCTAGTCGCGTAATTAGAGCTTGCGCCGCTCGTATGCTACATGGACTACGAGAATGCACTGAACGCATACAAATTTAAAATAAATTGGCAACAAAAACATGTTTTATGATGCACGCGGATGCTGCATGGTGTACGTGTACGATGACGCGACGAGCCATGTGCGGAGGCGCTTAATGCACACATTATTGATGCAATAACTGTTATGGGTATAAGATTTATTAATACTGTTGTTACTAAAGTAACTTTAATGCGTCTCTAAAATATTTTAATATCAACTGAACGCTTAAATCCAACGGCATTAATCGAAACGTACATAAATCAATCAGGTTTATTTAAATGTATTTTACCTATCGATCCCGTACTTACAGCATCAAAGTAATTCGATGTTTATTTTTATCTTTTTTTTTAACGTGATGCATAGAATAATCATATTATCCTCACGTCGTCAATTGGTGTCCGGAGCATAGAGGTAATTGCAGGCGAGGCAGCGCGCCAGCGATATTTGTGTTAGGCTTACACTATCATAGAAGTATGATCATAGATCTAAGGACACACCCCGGCCACTCCATACAAATGTCGTATGGAGTAGACGTCATTATTTATGTAGTAAACTACTACTTAAATAATGACGTCTGAGCAGAGCGTGAATGAGCGTGTGACGTGCGGTGCCATACAAACTGTTCCCGATCCGTCTCAGAGGGGACGTGATATCGACACGAGAGAGCGGCAGGGAGTGGTCATACTATACTTAGTACTATTATTTATACTGTGCCTAAATGTCATATAAATATGATACTATCTACAATCGCATAATATCAATATATGACCACGGCCACTCCATACAAAAATGAAGCATTTGCATGTAGTAAACCAAATGCGTCTGTACACGTAAAGATAAAGATAAAGATAATTTATTTGCGTAAAATATGGTTATACGTGCCTATGTTTGCGTGATAATCTCTAGGGCTGACATTATTCAATTATTATTCGGACATAGTAAATACACTACACTGACTCCAGTCAATATTTACAAAACGCCTTGTTTAATTGCCATTGCGAACTTACCCATAATTTTATATTTTCTAATCATCGCTAACACCTTCACACGTCCGCCTTCCGAACACCGGTTCGTTGTAAATGGTAAAAACATTTCATGTTCACTAATTGTAGCTTTTTACTATCCATATAACTGCATGCATAATGTAATTCATATTCACATTCACATAGAATAAACATAATTTTAAACTAACAGTAATCACACACAAAACAATGACATGTAAACAAACAATTTTTTTGTAAAAAGCCACAACTCGAGCAGCACATTCGCGCCTACGCGCTGACGCGCTCTTTGACAGATATAAATCTGCTATAATGCTACCCTGTTCACATCTCGTATTAATTGCATCTTGTATCCTACTTTGACAGACATGAATTAGTTATGATGAAAGGCTGCCATATACTTTTAGGTAATTTATAAAATCTAAAAAATATCTGTACGTTATTTCATCCAAAGGGAAAAATAAAATAAAATTTTATTTTTGACTTTCCATGTGTTGAGACATCCGTCCACTGCACAAACAACTGCCATCTTTTATTTTAAACTGAATGGAGAATAAAATACGAGCGACGTCAATTCGTACGTTGTGTTGTGGCATACCTTGTGAACGGTTCCACATCGGTCTCAGAGGAGAGGTGAGGTAGACTAGTGAGAACGGCACAGAGTGGCCATACTGTACGTAGTACTATTACTTATACTGTGATATGACGTAAATATGATCATAAGTTATTATTACACGATCATAGATATACTTAAATAAGTGTACATATATTTAACTCCTTGATGTACGAGTATGATCCTATTTATATGACAGGGTAAATTGAAGTCTTTGATTAATCGCTTGCGAATTGCCTCCACAATCCATTGCCTTGCGAAAGCCACAACACCATCCTTTGTTGACGCCTCATTTACTCAAAGGAACTAACATAGTAACGGTTTGTCTACAGGGAAAATGTTACCTATTTGTTTACACTCTTCTTTCCAGTGGAGGTACTTCCCTAGTCGGACTTACGCTGAAGCCTACTCGTATATGTCTTTTGTCAATCCCTAGTTTATGAACCACCAGGGTACATAAATGGATTGGCTTTTTTCTCGAAGATGATGACGAGCCAGCAATATTATGGGTAACTATTACATAGACCAACATGTAATAGTTGTGTGCGTGTGACGCGATACAACTTCCGTTTCTTTACTCATGTGATACAACTGTTCCAAAGTCGTCTCAGAGAGGTGAGGACCATACGAGACAGCGGCAGGGAGGGGCCATAGATACGTGATACTATTATTATACTGTGACTGAACTAAGCTGAAGTTGATTATCAAGAGCCGTTTTATATCATGAAGGTGGTCAACAACTGTATGATCTACGTGATGGTAAACAGTCTTCCATAAAAGACCATTTTAATTTCAAGCATTAATTTACTTGAAATAAATTCGGCCTAGGCCTGAGCAACTAAGTATTTAGGCCAAGGGAAATTAACGTGCTATTGAGAGGACTAAGCTCGGTATTACTCTACGAGATCGAATTAAGGGCCCAGATTGTCTAGGCGCGACATCGGTTTCGAGCGACCGCAGCGCTACTGTTTACTGAAACAACCGACGGGGCGGGTGAATGACCCAAAGACAGCGCGATTTTCAAAATGTTTTGCGACAAACGTTCCAATTGTTATTGAAGTTGAATATTTACAGCATAACAAAAATGTTGAATTATTGGAAATAAACGACGAGTGTAAAATATTCTAAGACTAGTTTTTCGTTATAAAATGATAATAAATATTAATTACTAGATTAATAAGAGTAGTTGAGACACAATTTTTATGTTTTTCTATTTATATTAAACAATCAAGAGCAGGTCCGGACTGACCTTTTTGTATTCTACTTACCAAAAATTCCAACTATGTATTTATTTGTAATTTTCCTACCAAAGTTTATTCTTATTTCGTAAAATATTCATTCAACAAAATAATTGCAAATTCAGTAGGAAGTACGGTCGAAATTACATCGAGCTTTCCTCGCTAGTGTATATCTCTACGCAAGGAAATGTGCCTATTGCGTAAACTCAAATAGGGTGGTGGCACCAATTATCGGCCATGTCAACTTATTTTTCAACTTTGTTTGCTTGTAATTTTTGAGTTAATAGCTTTTGCTACGCTAGTATACGAAAGTATAAAAATGATTCATATAATTAAAAGTAAGTAAACAATAACAAATATGAGTCGCCATCTAAAAAGCGTGCTAGGGTTGTACAAAAATAAATGAAACACAAGTTTATAAATTATTAATATACTAATTAAAAGTAAGTAAACAATAACAAAATATGAGTTCAAAATTCTAATGTTTTTTCATTTTAACGATTACTGATCAAATTTTGATTTCTGCTAATTTGATGATAAAATCAATTGCTATTGCAAAACTTATCAGAATGAGTACCAGCTGCCCGATTCACGTAATAAAAACCGTAGCGTAGGGACTTAAAAATGTCACTTCGTTTTTTGCAAATTAAGCCCTTTTAACCGACTTAAAAAAAGAAGAAGATTCTCAATTCGCTGTATTTTTGAAACAATTTTGATGATTCTTTACACCAGGTAACTCTTCAAAATCGTATAGGAATTGTATAGTAATTGAGCTATTGAAAGATTTATGACAATCCAAGACTAGATAAGTAAGTGCGTTTAAAACAGAAAACCAAAAGGCGATTTCTAAGTTTCTAAGTTAAAACGACTTTTGGACTGGCGTGTTTACGTGAATCGACCGGCTGGATAGTTAAGTTACCTCAGTCTCTTTCAAAACCATTAGGCGTTCTTCTCTTTCAAAACACGTAAAGCTCTTTCTTTCCTCTCTTTCATAGCCTCTATGATACTGGGCGCGTCACGAATGGGCATGCTTCGTGACTGCCGAGGATCAACTAATTCTGGAAGTAGGCAATCGTAATAAAACCTAACTAATTTCATCTCCATTTTCTCCTTCCAAAATTTGTCGTCCTTTTCTAAAATATAAACTTTCATAGGTACAGTAGCACCAAACCAGATGCCAAGCATGCAAACGTTTCTTTTAGTAATATGTACCTGTCCCTGAATTTGGAAATACCAGTTATGATTTTTATTTATGACATAACTCTTGGAAGCCTTGCCCAAAAGGTATGTTTGGCCATTGCTTCATCAAGAGTCATGCCAGCTAAAGAATGTGGGCACTTAATTTCAATTAAACCGTTTGCATAAATGCCATCTGGTGTATTACCAAGAAATTCATATTGATCGTCGACGAACAAACCGCAACCTTGTATACTAATATTCTTTTGAATTTCTAACTGTCTAATTTCGGTTTCTTCGTTTTCGATACCGTACCGTACAGCAAGCAAACTGGAGATATTACTACCATAAACGATTTTACCAACAAAAGCAGCACAACTTGTGCTCTCTCGTTTTTTACAAACTTCGGTTTAGCAATTAAACGGTTTCTACGATTACAATTTTCCACTTTCGCGATCAAAGGAATCGGACTACATTTAAATATGACTTCATGAGTTTTACTATGAATCGATCCCGTATTAAAAGACACAACAGCAGCTGCGCATCGGCCCGCATAAGAACCACGGGAAGAATAATTTACACGCTTACCCCCAACTAATTTGGCAATTACTCCGTTAAAACTTTCAACTATATTACTTGTGCAATTATGAATTAAACTTCTAGAATGATATGACAGTCTTTTACTTAAAATTTCTACCGCGTCCATTAATCCGCATCCAACAATTGTTGGAAGTAATCCAACAGGTTCTATTCGACGAGTATCAGGTCTACAGAAATACTCCTTGCAATGTTGGTGATTACCAAATACGTGTTGTGGACCATTTAGGATATCTTAACTAAGATTTTTTATTTTTTCTTCGAGTGACTGATTTTGATCCGCCCAATATTTAATCGCGCATTTTACACCCGTTCTTAAACGCAAATACCTTTCTTTTAGGAATTTCCGCAATTCGCAAGGATACTTAGTGTCTTTTGACAGTTTCTCCAAGCTATTGCAGTAGTTTCGTAAAAGATGATTTTTGCATTTAATTTTCTCTACTATTAAATTATCGTACGGACGCGAATCTAATATTTTTTTATAAGTACTAGAATCGCCGTCTGCTACAAATTTATTATAAATTACACCGTGATCAACAATGGAACGTTTAAACCCCTCAACTATTATGGTCGATTCCATCCCGGTAGATGATCCTGAATAATTCTTGAAACAATGGTGTTCCGGGGGCTGACTGTTGTTCTTTGCGGCTCGTGCACAGACTACGCAGTATTTATTTTTAACTCCAAAAAACAATACTTTATTAGTTTTAATGCCAATTATCGCAGCTGCGCCGGATAAGGCGGAAAAATTCTTACCATAAGATCTCTTCCTCCAACAACCGTCAACAGCAACAGATATTAATGGTGTACCATTTTTATCAACACTACCTATAGACTGCGTACTCTGCTTCTTCCTTGACAGCTTCTGCCATGGAATGTGTTGCTGTCTTTTCCCACCAATCGCAAACCGTATTATTAATTTCATTGTATAATGAAGGTGACATGATTGGTAACGGTTACTGCGGCAGTTAATGTTTTTAACTGAGAGTAGCTCCCACCAGATGATATGATACCAGATACAATTTGATGATTCACTTCCATGCTATCTTCTTTCTTTTCAACCAAACACACAGTAAACTTCATACTACACATACTACATTTCATGATGAGTTTTGAGTCCAGACCAACTTTTACTTCACCTATTATACTGAGGTAACTTAACTTACAATCCATTGGACCGTGGTCCCCTATGGCCTGAAGAGCTTTATAAAAAAAGAAATATCTATTACTCTACGCCCAACTTCCACTTCATCCACCTTTCCCTCTTGACTGTTTTCAATAACTAGTTCCTGTAAAGAAAGATAATGGCTTTATTTTTTTTTATAAAAAATAATTAAAAAAGAATGGGCCAAATTTCTTCAAACATAGCTAAGAACTCCCTTAGAATACATCTTTGAAACACATAACACTAGATCAAAATCTTGAACGTTTTATATAAATAAACGTAATAAAAACTGGTTGTTTGTAAAGTCGGTTCAGGACAATAATTTTAATAAAAAAAGCTGTTGTTTCATTTTTAACCTTATTAATATTCCTGTTAACATAAAAAATAGCTAAACATGTTGTTTAGCGTTTTCATGCATTTTCCTAATGTCGGCCTAACGGTGGCCGATATTGGGATTTATCAATAAATAAAGATCCCTAACCTCGACCCTGCGATTATTTCATAAAAAAGACAAGTAAATGTAAAAACCTTGGTTTTTCTTCAATAAAAAACAATATAAAATACCATAGGTATGTTTAATTCCATTTAAATACTAACTAACTCAATGCGCTCGCAACCGGGATTTGACTCGCCACTGCCACTAAACGACACAAGTCGGTACCGGCGCGTGCTCTATTGCCAACTGAACGTTCAAATATTGAAGCACCCGCACCAAAATATGGATTATTCGCATATAGAGTCGCTTTTTGAATAAAAACTATTATAATTTTAGGGTTATTTTAATAGTTAGGGTAAGTGCTCCAGTGAATTAACACCCACCAGTGAATGAACAAAACACACATTTTTCAATATAATAAGAAATCCAAGCTTTTCTACTCAAGCCAGTATTTTTTTCTCAATCGAAACATTATATTACGTCAACTGAACACACAGGTATTTGCCTGTGACCTATAGTTTCAAAATCGCGACCGCCTAAAATGAAAGTATTCTGTCGTATTTTTGATTGTATGGAGCAGAATTTAGGGCATTGCTGAGACTTCGTGTTTTGATATTCACTTTGTAGACACTATAAGTGTGATAGTGTTAACAAAATTTGATAGTAGGATGTAAAAAGAACTGTTTTATCTTACAAAAAGCAGATTGCATAAATTTTAATTATCATAAATAAATTATAGGGGTGTTCGATAATTGGATCACGAAATTGAAGAAAATCTAGTCAATGAACACACAGTTTTAAGCATTTGGCATCTTAGCCTTAATGCAGTTGGCTAATTTTTTGTACACAACTTTTATAAACGGTTGTCAATTTTTTGACCAATATTCGAACGAGGTGTTCTTTTATTATTACCAGTTTATCCTCCATACCTAGCCTGATATCTTCAGTAACTTTTAGAAGTGCAGTAATAGTACTGTGCCCAGGACGAAAACCAGACGGAGTGAACTGATTAAATAAAATAAATAAAGATCTCCACATAGAAGTGCCTTTCAGCTAAAACGACCATGGAAAGACAGCAAAATGCAAGCTAAAAAGAAATTAATAAATAATGATGACATATAGAACCAATCTTCTATTATAGAAATATAATAGTTTAGAAGAGAAAGGAGAATCTAACATAGAAGTGATGAATAATAATATTAAATATTTTATAATAATAATCCAGTATTAATATTATGTTTTAAGCATTTGGCATCTTAGCCTTACGGTCTGCCCGAGGGGCTATGCGAATGGGTTGCTAGCTTCTTGTCCAGCAGAAGCATTAGAGCCGTTGTAGATGGCAGTTGCTCCGATAGCATGGACATCAATGCTGGCGTCCCGCAGGGTTCTGTATTGTCCCCGACGCTGTTTCTGCTGCATGTTAATGATATGTTGTATAATGACAGCATTCATTGTTATGCGGACGACAGCACCGGGGACACTTATTACACGGGCCGCGCAAATATCCCTCGTTCTTTGGTGGAGGAGAGCCGCGAACAACTTGTGTCGCAAATTGAGAGCACACTAAGTAGAGTGTCCGACTGGGGGCGACAGAACTTAGTGCGATTTAACCCCTCTAAGACACAAGTCTGCGCGTTCACCGCTAAGAAAACCCCATTTGCTGTGGCTCCACACTTCGAAAACACACCCCTCACCATCGCCAATAGTATTGGTATTCTAGGAGTTGACATCTCCAGCGACGTCCAGTTTCGATGTCATCTGGAGGGGAAGGTCAAGCTGGCATCGAAGAAACTAGGTGTGCTCAACAGGGCGAAACATTACTTCAACCCGCGGCAAAGACTTATACAAAGCTCAAGTTCGGCCGCATATGGAGTACTGTTGCCATCTATGGGCGGGAGCGCCTAGATACCAGCTTGCACCCTGTGACACGATTCAAAGGCGTGCAGTGAGGATTGTTGACGATCCCAAACTGACAGACGGTTTAGAACCTTTAAGTCTGAGAAGAGATTTTGCGTCCCTTTGTGTGTTCTACCGTTTGTACAATGGGGTGTGTTCAGAGGAGTTGTTTGACATGATGCCCACGGCTTCCTTCTACAGTCGCACCGCTCGCCATCGACAGGGAATTCATCCTCACACTTTAGAACCGAAATGGTCACGTACTGTGCGGTTCCAGAGAAGTTTTCTTCCACGTACTATCAAGCTGTGGAATGAATTGCCTGTTGAGGTTTTCCCAGGAGACTACAGCATGGGGTTCTTCAAAAAGGGCTTGAAGAGGTTTTTACAGGGTCGGCAACGCGCATGTGATGCCTCCGGTGTTACAGGCGTCCATAGGCTGCGGTAACTGCTTTCCATCAGGCGGACCGTATGCTTGTTTGCCACCTTAGTGGTATAAAAAAAAAATGTTAGATAGTTCTCTTTAGGTTATAAAATATCAAGTAACACGCAATTATAATAGTAATCATATCGTCTATTTAATATAATAAAAAAATATATATATTTACAATAACAATTACCCGAAATAAACTCTTACATAATAATTTATATATAGAACTGATATATAAAAGTGGTAGTTCATTCAATGGGTTTCAAAAGGTTTATTCACTGGATTTTTTTGTTCATTCTCTGGTGATTTGTGTGTTCAATGCTGATAGTTATTGAGATAACCTGCATTTTATACAAATATGCCCCATATTTGTATAAAATGCAGATTATCTCAATAACTATCAGCATTTTTGCTAAAATATGTATACTGTATCAATCATGAATAAATTGTGAACATAATAAAATAAAATATTTTTTGGTTAGGATCTCATAAGTAGCTGGCTGTAATTTTCAAAGTTGAATGCCGGGTTCATTCAATGGAGCACTTACCCTATATTCCATTTTCTCGCAAAGGCCGATATTAGGAGGAGGCCGATACTAGAAGACTTCACCCTACTGAGATTTTGTCTTCGTCCATCACTAACTAGGTATTTTTTTTTTTTATACTACGTCGGGTAGCAGACAAGCATACGGCCCGCCTGATCTGAAGCGGTTACCGTAGCCATATTAACGCTCGCAACATAAAATATCGCTCGCGCGCCGCCACCCCCGCCACCCCCGCTGCCATCGCAGCATCTCCTTCCTTTCTGGTGACCTCACTCACTCGCAGGAAGACAACAGCCCTCAAGGAAACCGTTATTTGGCTGCGGTATTCTGTGAGGTGGAGGTACATTCCCCAGTCGGGTAGCTTACAATTACGCTCCCTACCTCTCTTTTCGCCAGAGCTTCGTTTGTCAGTCAGCAGGGTGTACCGCATGCAGGTGAATTTGGCTTTGGTTTAAAGATCTTGATGAACCACTTACACCCCAATGTAGTTTGTTTATTTATGTAATAAGTCTACAAGAATTACGTATAACAACTTACGTCTATAGTGTGTAGTCTAAGCATAGCAGTGTTGCTTGGAGTCTCGGCCTGAAGGTTTTCTTTATTTTCAATACTGGAAATATTATTCATCATTATTATCCACTTTATAATTATTTTGTAATTTTTGTACAACACCAGACCCTAGGCGCGTCGCGTCTCTTTGGCGGTAAGTATGTCGACAAAGCCGCGTGCCCGTGCTATTTCTGTTATGAAACATACCTACTTCCACAATCTGATATTTAGACAATAATGATGAACATGAAAACGAATACTAGGTAGAAATTGACTTTATTACTTATAATACAAACCAATATTTACATGCTATTGTCTGAATCAAGCGATCTAAATCATATGACATAGGTATTGTATTAGCTTTGTAATGTACCCTGTTCAAATGAAAATAAATTATATTATTATTACTACTTAGACAGGATAAGCACACAAATAAAACTAGGATTTTTACATGACACTTTCACAGAAATCTCGAAATTTTTTTCTAGGTAGGTATTTAGGACAAGACGTAGTAAAGTAGGCAGATAAATAAATAAGTAGGAAGGAACTTACATTTTTTCCGAGATCTTTTGGCTTTCATATTTTTATAATGCGTACTAAACTTTCTTTTCCCTGGCAAATTCAAATTCAATCAGTCCTGCGAAAAAAACCCTCGATTACCGACTAGATACGTTTATGATATTGGCTATAGCATGTTGAAATCATGTTTCAAGCCTGAATTGATACATATTTTACAAGGTTCATAAAATAACCTACTCAACAAAGTATCTAATTCATTCTTTGTATTTTTTACGATTTATATACATTCATTATATTGGTAAATTAGTTATACTTACAGTTTTTCACAAAAAACACAAATTCACAACACGTAATTTTGCTGGAGCATCCGACGCGCGTGGTGTCACCTTGACATATAAAAACACACTGGCGATTAGTGGCGACGCTAGGTACTAATTCGTAATATCGGAATGTGCGTCATTTTTCATACATTTTTCTATGGAGAATTTACGTAAAACATATCTAGATTTTAGGGCTTTAAAAGAGGAAGTCTTTGTTTGTAAAGGTACAAAAAAAAAGTATATGTTATATTTATTGGTTTCTTCAGTGTTCAAAAAGTGTTTCTTTTTATCAATTTGTGTTGATTTATTGGGTTAAATCTGAAAAATACGAAGGCATGTTTTTGCATTTTTTCTCAATTTTGTGCGTTTGTTGAACTTTATTATAAAACAACTATTAGATTTTAAGAGTTTAATATAATCATACAATAATTTTTGGTCTTTGATTGTAATATATACAAATTATCATTGATATAATCATATCTAAATAGGTTAAATATGAAAAATCGTAACACTCTTTTCACAGTTTTCACGATCTGGCCCCTTAAGAATGAGGAGATCCGTAGACGAACTAAGGTCACTGACTTAGCCGAGAGGATTAGCATGCTGAAGTGGCAATGGCGGGCCACATAGAGATCGCGTGGCCGATGGGGGAAAAAGATAGTGGAGTGGAGACCACGTACAGGCAATCGCAGCGTGGGGCATTCGCTTAAAAGATGGACTGACCACCTAGCAAGGGATTGCGGGGAGTCGTTGGATGCAGGTGGCACTGGACCAGTCGAGCTGGAAATAATTGGGAAGGTCTTTGTTCAGCAGTGGACAGCAATAGGCTAAAATGACGATGATGAATTTTAATTAGGATAAACTTATATATACTGGCACACTTAGGATGAACTGCTTTGGCAATGAATAAGCTAATTTGTCGTAAAATCGTGTTTGACCGCAAACATACACAAATAAATGAATAACTAATGTTAATTTTGTTAACTTGATTGAAATCAAATTGGATTTCGGGGTACTCTAGAAAAGTCATTCAATTCTAAGCTCTAAGTCTATTACATACTTAACAGTATGTAATAGACTTAGAGCTTAGAATTGAATGATGGAATGGTAGGACCCTCAGTAAAAGCTTATTCAATATTGTACCAAGTAAGATGATTGCGAGGACAGGGTAAGAAGGCAAATTAAACCAAATTCCAGTTTAATGAAGTACCATTATACATTAATTGTAAATGTAAGAATTTTGTCATGGTTAGAGGTTTACAACATAAGGGCTCCTAGATATTGTAAGTGATAGAAGAAATGTTTTTACGAGACATGTATTAACATTTAATTATCATAAAACACTATGCCGAAGTTTATAAACCAGTGTCGGATTTTTTTGTAAAATACGAAAAAAATACTTATAGTGTTCAGCTAGTCTAAGGTATAGTGTTAAATCTCTATACAAGTATGGTTTATAAGTTAAAAAAGTTCATTGTTACATAATACATAATAATACAATCGTAACTTTTAAAACGGTTGTTCACGAATCATGTATAAACTACTGATTGAATTCAAAATTTAACTTCTGAACGGTCATGGCGACGTGCACGACAGTGAAGTTACATATCACAAATGTAACTTCAGGGGCTAATATCGAATAGTGAATGTCAAGTGCTTATTATTTTCTCTAAAATAAAGTAAATAAAAGATATATAGAAAAGCATCATTTTTAAAGACATAGTATTTTAGACAGACATATTTTTATAGCCATAATACTACTACTAGTCTGCCGGAAAACACCTGGCCGTGTGTTTTCCGGCAGACTAGAATAGAATCACTCCATCTCTTCCCGTGGATGTCGTACAAGGCGACTAAGGGAAATACATTATCAAACCTCGATCAGGCCCCCCCAACCCGTTTGGCCAGCGTGGGGAGTGTAGGCCAAATCCTCCTTCTGTCTGGGACGGACGAGAGAGGGTCGTGCTCCTGTAGTGGAGACTAAAATGACCTGATTATGATATTTTTATAGAAATAGTATGTCTAAAAAGTCTGTCTCTAAAGACATTTGTTAAAAATAGTGTAAGGAAAAATGGATATTATTATAACAATTGGTTTTGAGAGTTGTTGTGGTATCAAAATTTTTTGTGAACGAAAAAACGAAGCACGTTTTATAAGGCGTGTATATCTAGCTAGAACATGTGACTCGTTAACCTAATGCTTTCAATTACTTTAAGGAATATCGTGGGAACATA
Organism: Hypsopygia costalis; assembly: GCA_937001555.2. Taxonomy (NCBI): domain Eukaryota; kingdom Metazoa; phylum Arthropoda; class Insecta; order Lepidoptera; family Pyralidae; genus Hypsopygia; species Hypsopygia costalis. The sequence continues at coordinate 14,109,678 of OW443339.2, read as the reverse complement.
ACCCGGAATTGAATGCACGTCTGATTTTTATCTCCTATGAAATGTTCACTGCAAATTTATCGTCGGGATTTGAATACCATGGCAATCCATTAAAACTAAAACAATAATTCATAAATCTATATATATATAAAAGAGTAAATCACTCACTCACTCATCACGAAATCTCAGAAACTATAACACCTACAAACTTGAAATTTGGCAGGTAGGTTCCATATAGGGTGTAGACATCCGCTAAGAACGGATTTTACGATACTCCACCTCTATGGGGGTAGAATGGGGGTTGGAAGTTTGTATGAAAGTCCTATGTTTTTGAAGCAAGAGACTTGAAATTTAAAATGTATGCTCTATAGATGGTGTGAAGGTGTACTAATAATGTATCTTTGGAAATCAACCCCTTTTTGGGGTTAAAACGGGGGTTGGAAGTTTGTATGAAAGTTCTACGTTCTTGAAGTAAGAGACTTGAAATTTAAAATGTATGCTCTATAGAGGTGTAGAGGTGTACTAATAACGTATCTTTGGAAATCAACCCCTTTTTGGGGTTAAAACGGGGGTTGGAAGTTTGTATGAAAGTTCTATGTTTTTGACGCAAGAGACTTGAAATTTAAAATGTATGCTCTATAGATGGTGTGGAGGTGTACTAATAATGTATCTTTAGAAATCAACCTCTTTTTGGGGTTAAAACGGGGGTTGGAAGTTTGTATGAAAGTTCTATATTTTTAAAGTAAGAAACTTGAAACTTAAAATGTATGCTCTATAGATGGTGTGGAGGTGTACTAATAATTTATATTTTGAAATCAACCCCTTTCTGGGGTTAAAACGGGGGTTGGAAATTTGTATCAAAGTTCTATGTTTTTGAAGTAAGAGACTTGAATTTTAAAATGTATGCTCTATAGATGGTGTGGAGGTGTACTAATAATGTATCTTTAGAAATCAACACCTTTTTGGGGTTAAAATGGGGGTTGAAAGTTTGTATGAAAGCTCTATATTTTTGAAGTAAGAAACTTGAAATTTAAAATGTATAGATAGTGTGGAGGTGTACTAATAATGTATCTTTAGAAATCAACCTATTTTTGGTGTTAAAACGGGGGTTGGAAGTTTGTATGAAAGTCCTATGTTTTTGAAGTAAGAGACTTGAAATTTAAAATCTATGCTCTATAGATGGTATGGAGGTGTACTAATAATGTATCTTTAGAAATCAACCCCTTTTTGGAGTTAGAACGGGGGTTGGAAATTTGTATGAAAATCCAATGTTATTGAAGTTAAAGTAATTATGGCAGAAGGATTTTAAATGATATTTAAGTTTAAAAAATATTGAAAACATCTACCTACTTACTATTTTATGGAGGGATGTTTTATAATAACAATAAAAAGTACTTAAGGTTATACAAAGAGGTTTTAAAAAATAATATCCGTCGACTTCATTGATTCTAAAAATTCGTCTAGATATTGATTGTTTTTAACATTTTTTATTTTTTTCCTTTCATTAGGTATTTAGCTTTTTCGAATGTAACTAAACCTTTTTTGCAAATAACTAACTCCACGCGTACGAAGTCGCGGGCGGCCGCTAGTATTCTATAAAATGCAGCGCAAATAAAATTAATTTAATTAATATTGTAATTGAAGGTTATGTCCAATATTATTATACTTTTTCCTTTTTACAGCAGCTATCCATTTATAACTTTGATCAAATTTCCAGATCGCTAATAACCGAAAAACATAAAATTTAGACTGACTATTTCTGCTGTTATTTTTGCAGTTTACGTACGTTAAGTAATACAACAACAATAATGACCCATTTTGAAAACAACAGTAACATCTCAGTTCAGTTCAATTGACTAAGCCCTTTTTGTTGCATATTTCTGCTGCGGCATGCGTATGGCAAGAGGGAATTCCAAAATAGAAAATATGAGACACCATCATCTTTTTTTCTTACTTGAATAGTTTTGGTTTTCACGATACAATACGGCATTGTTATAGTGACGAGTGGTCGAATGGTTAGCAATGGCCACTTCGACTCCGCGGTCGCGGGTTCGCACAAGACAAACATTTGTGTGCATGAACATGTCTGTTTGTCCTGGTCTGGGTGTTTTCTATCATAAGTATGTATTTACAAAAAAAAAGTATTTAAGTACATTTATTAGTTGTCTAGTACACATGTTTTATTTGTTCTGTGAGTACACATAACACAAACTGTGCGCTTAACTACACGGCGGGACTACATGGCGCTGTGCAAATTGACCAAAAATATTTATTTATTATTTTATTATATAACTTTAATCCGTAAGTCGTCTAATAGAAGTCTGACACGCGATTGTGTTACTATTTACCCAACTAAGGCGAAATCAACAGGAAGGGTTATGATTTTAGCAGTCTATGTATGTCCGCATGTATACCTAAAGTATTCATCTGATGTTAATTAATAATATGCCAATCGATTCATTATTATGGTCCAGGTAACATAGGTGATAAACTTTTAAACTTTCGCGTTGCATGATCTATGAGAAAAACAACGGGAATTAACTCGATCATCATAAGGATATTTACATACTCTTATGCATGATCGCGTTAATTCTCTGAGGCTGACATGTCAGCCTGTGACCACGGCCGGTGCAACCTGGTCGAAACGACAGGCAATAATGTAGGTACGTAAATACTATTTTTGATCGCGTTAATTCCCGTTGTTATTCTCATAAAACATAGGTTACATTTCAACTGACTTCTAATATACAACAGGAGGAGTCGATTTTTTCGTCCTAGTGTTTTTTTTTTCCGTAGACGGGTTACAGTTTCTTTAATTTTTTTTATTGTTACAATTTGATAAAGAATCGACGTCCATTTAATGGTAAGTCAAAGGATATAAATGAGTTTATGTACGATATACCTTTGCTGAGACACGTCTGTATTCATGACTAGCAAACGGTGTACGTTCGCGGAGCTCCAGACCTTCATGAGTGAAGCAAGCAGCATTCAGCATTCCAACACCGACTCCTGGAAATGCTGCGAAGAAAGACAGGACCTTCAACAGCGTCCCGCCATCTGCCAGTAGGTCAAATATATGAGCGTTAATATAAATAGTAACCAAGTATACAATCATAAAATCAGTAATTAGGTACATAAATAATAAAATTTTAACTGGTCGACATCCCTCCGTTGCTGAATATCATATTCTCAAAACAACACATTCGCAAAACAAGATATTCGCAAAACACATATTCTCAACATATCGAGATCTTATAAGATCACATTCGCAAAACACAACATTCTCCAATCATCATATTTTCAAATATAATAATAGGTAATGAAGGACACTAGGCACCAGTTAAGAAACTTTTTAATAATAATAAAAAAACACCAGTGACTGTACTTTGAATGTGGTATCACAAAAATGTTGTGTGTTTGCGAATGTGGTTTTATAAGATCAAGCTATTTTGAGAATATGATGTTTTGCGAATGTGGTGGTTTACGAATGTGGTCTTTTGAGAATATGATATTTAGCGACGGAGGGGTCGACGTCTGTACTTAGGGGGCGATGCTTTACATATTTGGACGTACTCCAGCCGATTATAATATTATATTGATGAAAAATAATATGAGGGAAGAAGAAAAGAGGAATGGACTGGATATAGCTGAGATGCGAATGCTGAGATGGATGTGTGGCGTGACTAGAATGGTAAGATAACGAATGATTATATTATAGATTGTTTGAAAGTAGCACCTGTGACGGAAATAACGAGAGGAAATCACCTTTCGTGGTATGGGCATGTAATGCAGAAGAGTGAAAGATATGTGGCAAAGAGAACGATGAATTTGAATGTGAATGGATTTAATAAATATTTCTGGACAATTTTACACAACGCCATCTAGTCCCAAATTAAGCACAAAGCTTGTGTTATGGGTACTAGACAACTGATAAATGTACTTAAATACATTTTTTTTTTTTGTAAATACATTATAATACTTAGATAACACCCAGACCAAGACAAACAGACATGTTCATGCACATAAATGTTTGTCTTGTGCGGGAATCGAACCCGCGACCTCGGAGTCAAAGTGGCCATTACTAACCATTCGACCATGATGGTGAGTGAATGGAAGAAAAATACATACTGCGCCGAATGATTGCGAAACGATTGAGAAAGATCAAGCCAATAATGAATATGAGACGTCTCATGTACGAACAATAGAAACCAAAAGGATTTTTTGTAGAATGTTTGTCTATCTATTTCACCGTCTGTCTTGTTGTTTTCACAGTCATAATACTGGAGGTCTAACTTAAAATCTGGTGTGTGTTTTATCTTGATACGTTGAAAAAATGGGAATTATTAACAATAATATGTTCACTTTTTGACATCCATATGAACAAAGTCAAACCTAGTATATAATAAACATGACGTCATAGATGACGTATATCTAAAATAATAATCGATGAACGGAGGAGCCAACCCGCAGTTGAGCAGCCTGGTGGAGTATACTCTAAACCGCTTCAGTAACCGTATTTCAGTAGTGGGATGAATAAGGGTTGACGATGTATTATTTCATTGCGAAAGAGACCATATGTTTAAACAGATCGAAATTGACTTGTGAAAGTCAATTTCGATCTGTTTGATCAAAGTTGTGTTTATATCTTACCACTATTATTTTAAACGTGAAAGTATGTGCGAATGTACGAATATACTGCGGTGTTTAGGGATCAAAATGAAACGTATTCATTGTATATATCTCTGTATTATAACTGAACTTATATATATGATAATGTAATTATCATATTTTGGACATAAAATCATAAAATGCATTAAATAGAAAGTGCACTCGTAAATAATACAATATTATGCCGACAGGTAACAACTTATCTGCAATATGTATTTTACATTTAGCGACCTCGTCTAGTCATACAAGTGAATGTTTAAATTATTTAAATTGACAAAGAGATTACATGTAATTAACAAGTCGCACATTAAAAACGAATATATTACTGTAGCATAGTATATATAACAAGTTGACCCGGCAAAATGTTTGCCAGGTGACTTAGTTATTTATAGTATAGTCATCATCATCAGGTCATTTTAGTCTCCACTACAGGAGCACGACCCCCACTCGTCCGTCCCAGACATAAGGAGGATTTAGTATAGTTCTGCTATATAAAATATACCTAGCGGTATGAACTATATTTTACGAACTACTCTCATACCTACCAAATATACATAAAAAAAATAATTAAATTCGGTAGTGTCGTTTCAAAGGAATTCAACCATGACAAAAACATGAGACTTTTATATATATAGAAGATTTATTGCCAACTTAATTCGACACCACGCGTGATATCATATTTGCCAGTGCCATTTTTTCCGTGGTTCTTCAGTTTAATCCTAAAACTGAAACTTCATTTACAAATAATATAATACATGCGGCTATCAGAAATAATTTATTAGATATTAGTTATGATGATTTACCTAAAGATATGTCCTAACTGTCTCTTAAGTTGCAAGAGGAAAGCAAAGTAATGGTCCGACATTATTGTAGTCGCGAAAAGACGTTAGCGCTAATAAAAAACAATTAAAAAATTGTATATAAGACATTTTTTTTTTATATCAGAGGGGGCCAAACGAGAATTTGGTCATCAGATGGAAAGCAATCACCACCGCCCATGGAGATCAGTAATACCAAGGGGTCGCCAATACGTTGTTAACCTATACTCCTCCCTTTCTTTCTGGTAACCTCACTCACTCGCAGGAACACAATAACCCTCAAGGGAATAGATACTTCCCCAGTCTGGCAGTTTAAAAAATACGCTATGCTCTACGTCTCTTTTCGCCAGATCCTCGTTTGTCTGTCAGCAGGGTGAACCAAGTGCAGGTTAGGTTGGTTTCGGTTCAGTTGTTGATGAACCACTTAAACTCCTATTTTTACTTTACCTTTGCCTATTTGTATGATTAGATAGTGTACTAGTTATACCATAGTAAGATATCTATACTAATATTATAGAGCTGAAAAGTTTTTTTGTTTGTTTGTTTGAACGCTAATCTAATCTCAGGAACTACTGGTTCGAATTGAAAAATTATTTTAGTGTTAGATAGCCTATATTTCAAGGAAGGCTATATAACATCACGCTACCACCAATAGAAGCGGAGCACCAATGAAAAATAGGAAAAAATATAGCTATTGAGGGCTTTCGTTGCGTGCGCTGCGTAAACAGTTGAAGAAAGCAAAAATCATGTATGATGGAATTGTTCCTCTTTAAAAGTTCTAAAAAAAGTTCGATACAGCATATGTCTATCTTTTAAGATTGACTCACTATATTTTTTTTATGGTAATCAAATTTATTTGCAAATAATGCATTATTATTTGCAAACAAATTTGAAAGCAGGTATAAAATTAGTAGGTACCTACATAAATTATTATTCACCGTAAGTTTTTTTCTTAATTATACGTTAATGTTAAGTACTTGATTTGTTATGGTTTTACCACGATAACTGATATTCACGCGGACGAAGTCGCGGGCAACAGCTAATGTAGAGATATAGTTTGAGTGAGCGATCTGGCGTTATTTGTTAGTGTCTTGATTTTTGCCTATAATTATAATGTCATAGGATATTAACCCGTGCAAAGTTGGCACGAATGGCTAGATAAAGCGGTCACCTGTAAATTTATTCAATCCACAACTAAAAAGCCATATATACCTCCATGACCAGCAGCAGTCGCAGCCTTTGCAGCAGCATAGGTGGTAGTTTTGGTAGCTTGAGTGGAATATCGAGCATTGAACCTGAAGTAATAACTTCCTCTACGTAATATTGAAGCCATTTTAATTACTACAGACTAGTGTGTACACTGATATCTGTACACCAAAGACGTTAGGTCTTTGGTGTACATAAAAAAATGTTCTCTCAAAATTAATGTGTAATGTATTACATGAATTATATAGACTAAAATTTCAATTTAGACATTGACATCTGACAGTGTCTAAATTGAAATTATATCCCTGAATTGAAAAAGGAATTCCATGGACAATTTTCAATAGAATCATTACTCTGTTCTCAAAACTCCACGAAAAGGGTCCTTTTCTGAGCACCTGAGGCAGGCACGTTTGAAATTGTTTTTTTTTTTTTTTTTTTGTGAATTCCTTATTTCGTTTCACACATCTAGTATAATGAAATAAAAACATGGAAGGCGCCTAGAATGTAAATTTAAGTATATATTATAAACCGTTTCTCTGAAATATATGCATGTATGTAGAAGAAAGAATAGAATATTATATACGAGTATGTGGCCGTACAGTGCCTGCCTCTAATACCTATGTTATTATAGCAACTACAACAAAATTAAATCCTATCTGTAGACAGAAAAAACTATAGACCAATTGATAGTTTCCAACGCACATACGAAAAAGACGTTTTTTTTATACTACATCTGATGACAGACAAGTATACGGCCCGCCTGATGTGAAGCGGTTACCGTAGCCATATTAACGATCGCAACATGAAATATCGCTCACGCGCCGCCATCGCCACTGTCAACACTGGAACTCCTTCTTTTCTGGTGACCTCACTCACTCGCAGGAACACAACAATCCTCATGGGAATTGTTATTTCGCTGCAGTATTCCGTGAGGTGGAAATATTTTCCCAGTCGCCTAGTCGGCCAGCTTACAATTACGTTCCCTACTTCTCTTTTCGCCAGAACCTCGTTTTTCAGTCAGCAGGGTGCACCATGCGCAGGTGAGGTTTGCTTTGGTTCAAAGATGTCGATGAACCTTTTACACTCATTTTCATAATAATATAACCACATAATAGCCCCTTTTTCATAATACGCCATACATTTTGATATTTTTAAGCACAATATTTTGCAAATATATGCATTTTCATTCATTCCCGTTACATTGTTCCTTCATACCTGTGCCAACTTTCATACTGGATTAGGCGTACTATATCGCTTATGTATATTCTAAGATACGATCCTAATCCATGTTATTCTTTTAATAGCTCTCCCTAGAGCTCTAACCAATAATCTATCATTTATTTCCAACTAGTTATTTATTAAACGGTCCTGTGCAAAGAGTAATATCCTCTGCAGAATAGAAAAAGTATTTTTAGGTTAGGTTCATATGTCGTTATTTAGTAATAAGATTTTTTTTTTTATCAAGAGTCGCTATATGTTCAAACATAAACGCTTGGAGTTTCGAATAACCAAAAAGTACGAACAAATACAAATAATTTACTTATACATCACATTATACACGCCTATTTAGCCATTTTAAAATAGGATGCAAATTTAATTTAATTTTAACCGAATTAAAAATATTAGAACAGACGCAGTACGTTCTATATAATAAAATATAGAACGTACTTCGAGGATAACAGACACAAATTTACAATTTTAATTCTATTTACGAGCTACAAAATTTATCAATGGCAGTGTTACTGTGCATTGTGGTGCAGTGCACGAAGCCTTTTTAAGGCCGGATCCACACTATAAAGTCAATCACAGTTCGTTCGCGGTCCGATCTAGCAGGTCGTATGCTTTTTTGCACAAGACGTTGTAAAAAAAAACATCAAAATTGAAAAGTCTTTAACGGGAATTCTGAATATATTTTCACGGAAGTCGATTCAGATTTTATGAAATCAATCCATGGTAGCTATTTCCTCCCTCGGTAATAGGATTTCCCTTGAGTCCATACAAAGCGGGGATCATGATACCAAACCATTCGGGAAGTCAATATAACTCATCGGAATTGGAATTTTACGATTCCTGATCATACTACATTTCACTGTCTATAACTCACAAGACAAAACATATTGTGTACATGAACATGTCTGTTTGTATTTACAAAATGCTGGGATATAGGTCAATTGGAGGTATTTTGAGCATACATACAACAACAACATTGATCACTTGTTACTTTTTTACAACGATGTGCTCGCGTGAAGTTTAGTCTTTATTAACTCGGACTCCTATATCCCTGACTTCTGTAACTCTAATTAGTGGAACGTTATTGTGGAAAAGATAATTATGACTCACTTCGAAGTATTAAAAGGAAACTTGTTCTTATTACTCCATGTCACAACTCTATATATATCCTGCTGGAATTTCTATGTCCTTTTTGCTTCGTACAGGGAGATACAGTTTAAAGTCATCAGCAAATAGTAAGCACTTCGCATGCCTGATCACTGTCGGCAAATCATTAATCATTAAAATATATTCTAGATGACCTAGGTGACTACCCTGACCTACGCCCGATTTTGTAAAATACGGTTTCGAGGTATACCCAGCATTCCACGTATCTACTGCTGTCTGTTACTTAGATGACTCACAAAAAAATTCAGTAAGTGTAGGATGAAATCGAGAGCCACTAGCTTTCTTAATGGCCACTCCTTCAATAAGTTAACCCTTAGTTACTCGTCTGAAAAAAATTACATAACTGTCCGTATCGGGTCACTGGTAACACCAAATTACCTATATGAATAATTTTGGATATATTATATCAAATTATAATATATATTTTACTTATATAGTGAGTAAAACTATTTTTTTATTAAAGTGCTTCATTAATTCTTCAATATTTAAAAAGTACAACTTGAAATAATATATAATTAAACAAAAGCAAGCTAAATTAAAGAAAGTATAAAAAATTAACAACTTGTACTTTAATCGAGATCAAAGTTAAATCTATCGTTTTTTGCAAATGCTAAATTATCATTAAACAAAGTTACTAATGTATATGTTAATTAAATCACCTCGTCGGAATTGAATTAGGCGAGTATTTGTCTGTGTTTTACATACGAAATACTTTGTTTTAGTACATTTTATCATAGTGTTTTCCTTGTTTGAGCAAAAGAAATTTTATTTCTACTACTGTTTACTAGAATTTTACTACACTTGTTTGAAATTTTATTCGCTTATTAAATTAAGTTTGTACTTGGGCGTTGGTTTTGCTCAGCGTAAAAACTAGCGAGTCTGTACCTAGATATACGATGAGATGCTTCAAATGTATAGACACGTGGTGTAAGTGGTTTATCAACATCTTTGAACCAAAACCTTCATCTGCATGTGGTGCACCCTGCTGCCTGACAAAGGGGCTCTGGCGAAAAGAGAGGTAGGGCGTAGCGTATTATTTAAGCTGCCCGACTGGGGAAGTACCTCTCACCTCACAGAATACGGCAGCCAAATAACAATTCCCTTGAGAATTGTTGTGTTCCAGAAAGGAAGGAGTATTGGCTGGCAACGGATCGGCGACCCCTTGGTGTTACTGATCTTCATGAACGGCGTTGATTGCTTTCCATCAGGTGACCCATGCTCGTTCGCCCCTCTCTCATAATAAAAAAGATAAACTCAGGAATCCGTAGAAGAATTGAGTTACTGACATATACTTAAGAAACAGCAGGTCGTAGTGGCATTACGCAGGTCACATAGCACGCAGAACTGTTGCAGAGAAAATGCAGCGTAAGACGTTCCCCCTCTAGATGCATTGACGATCTGATAGAAATCCTCGAGAACCTTATAGTACTTTAGCTAATATGATGATGAAGATGATAGACATACGAATTACATTTTAAAATGTAGCCTAAAGGGGATAATGATATTCAGAATTAACATTTATTTTTGTAAATACAAACACAATTGTGGTACCTATGTGTTAAAGAAAACAACCAGAGCAAGACAATCAAATATGTTCATATACACAAATATTTATCTTGGGCGGCGTTCGTAACCATGGTTCGAAAGTTTGCTAACTATTCGACTATCGGTCTCGTCAAAAGATAAACAAATTTATTTATATACTCAACAACTCACGCTATCTATACGCCAGGCCAGATTTATTATGAATACAATAAACTTTATTAACTACGCAGCATTATAAAATTTTATTAACTACGCAACCACGCAACTAAGGCAGGTAAACAAAAACACTTTAAAGCTGATCCCTTGAGGCTCGGGGTATTTCAAATGACGTGTTTGTCGAACATGTAAACCATAGATAAACTATTAGGTGTTTGCTAAAATACTAAAGAGATTTCCGTGTTTGTTTTTACAGTTCACTAGATATGCTCCAGTTACTATCAATAACTTTAGTCTATACGCCATTAAAGGATAGCAGTAAACCTGGTATTTTAGTATCACTGATATTTTTAAACAGATAGTGATTTAACTATATTAAGACGAATATAAAATCGGTTTATCGTTCGGTTCTAAAAATCGGTCAAAAAACAAAAATTATATAACAATATTACTCCAACAAAGAAATGAAGTATTTTTACATAACATCATCCAACATTAACGTTGTAAGCTCAAAGTAATACTTCCTCTTTTCAATGCAAGGGTTTATAAGACTATGTTAACCACTTTACATCAGGCGAGCTGCATACTCTGGCTACAAATGTCGCGTCGTTTACTACTACATAAACAAAGGCGTCTGTGCACAGCGTAAATGAGCTGGTGTATGTGCGGCGCCGTACAAACTGTTCCAGAGTCGTCTCAGAGAGGAGGTGAGGTTTGATATGAGAGAGCGGCAGGGAGTGGCCATAATCTACGTAGTACCATTGCTTATACTGTGCCAGCGGCATGCTTGTATGAAATACGGAGTTATTACTCCGTTTTTTTATATTTAAAAAAACGAATAGTAATAAACCGAACCAATATAAATTACAAAACTTGCCGACTATTATACACGTACTAACTTAGCGACTAAAAATAATTAATTCATACCCAAACTAACCTAACGTAGTATTCTAGTCGCTCGTTTAGTAATTCTTATAGTCGCTCATATTATTATTTCCCTAAAAAAACAAATCAAAACCATAGCTATTTTTCGTTTTGAATAATGAACATAAATTTTGGATACATTCACGAGAACAACCTACGAGTTTTGAACTAAATATAACAGTTAAAAGTGTCATGGATTTATTTCCTTTACATAAATCAACAAAAATATAAAATTTTAGTTAATTTCTTTTTTAGTCAAATTGGAGGCTTTTACTTATTAATCAATGTCAGCCTATGTCAGTCAATAATTTTTATATTTAGTTCATTGAAGTATCAATATTGTTGACAGCTCCCTTTCGCTTCGCTGGAACATAAATTTTAGTTACACTAAATATGGAAGACTTGCATATTTGGATATTTTCTTGGTTCTTAATAACTTGTACTGGTATGCATTTTTTTACACGAAACTGGGTGCCAAACGAAGCGTAAATTATGAGGCTGATATAAATTGGTTACCGTAGCCATACGACGCTCACAACACAAACGCTGTTAACCTCACCCCAGTATAGAAAAAAAAAACAATGGGTATGGTTATTTATTTATTTAAACTTTATTGACCACAAAATCACATAAAAGCATAAAAGGCGGACTTAACGCTAAAAGCATTCTCTACCAGTCATTTTTGCAATTAATTTTATTTGAAATCCCTCTAAGTGTTTCAGGCAGCGTGTTCCATAGACATGAAGCTTGCATTGTGAAGGAATCATACATGAACCCAGGATTGTAAAAAGGAATGGAAAGCTGACGAGAATTGTCAGAACGAAGTGGAAAGCTATGAGAGTCACAGAACAATTGAAATTTGCATTTTAGGTATTCTGGAGAGAGAGTACTAGTTCAGTTCAGTTATTCAGCTGCAGTATCATGTGGGGTGGAGATACTTCCCAAATTAGGCTCGACATGTCCTTACTCTCTTTCGCTAGAGCCTAGCTAGAGCCGCCAAAGTGCAGGTTGGAAGTGACGTTGGTATAGGCTCGAAAGATCTTTGTAAGCTCTTTACATGCCTACTCGTTTCTTAATGATTATTGGCGTCCCTTTTAGAAATATGGTATAAAAGGATTGCGTGGGTGCAGTTAGAAATAGAAATATATTTATTTGTACTTCACATACACAATACAAAAGTACAACAAACACAGTATTACATATTGTATAACATGTGATGTTGAAAATTTGGCCTACCCTCAACTGAGGGTGGGCCAAAATTTTATTTTGTATATTCTATTTCCTGCAGTTCCAACTATAAACAATTAACTTTAATTATACTTTATGGCCTATTCAGCTTTGTCCAACAAATCCTAACAGGCTATGAGGGCACTACAAATAACGAAACACTATTTATTTTTAATATTCTATGACTGAAGATAATTTGCATTGTACTTCCAGCTTGGAATATTGGTGATGTTTTATATACTTTCATAGTTTACTTATTTGACCAGCCCTTCAATAGAGTCTAAAAAATCTAAAAGAACGTACATACAAAATAATAGCCCTGACGTATTATTCAAACATGTAGTTTTGATTAACATTCTATTGGAACTATAATAATAAAGGATGTCCCAAAATTAACACAAGATTTGAACTAAATAGAAAACGGAATTTTTAGTCTTCAGTTTGATTTTTTATTTCATCATAAAATACACAGGATAAGGTTATTTATGGAATAACACATCGGGCAAATGGTCTCCACGGCTTTGCTGGCACATGCGCAGTCTTTTATCGAAAATTTCCATGACCATTTTGCATAAATATGGCTGAATTTCGTTGACGCGGCGTTTAATTTCTTTTTGTAATGCACGGGTGGTTGTGGGCTTGTTGACATAGACCTTTGACTTTAAATAACCCCATAAAAGAAATCTAATGGTGTTAAATCACAAGACCTAGGCGGCCACTTCTGATCACCGAAACGAGAGAGTACAAGACTAGTATTTTTTTCAAATCTTGCGTTAATTTTGGGTCACCCATTACTAATAAAATATATGTTATTCAGTTCTGTTGATAACACTATTGTCATTACAGGCTATTGTACTATACTACTTTGCGTGCTTCCGCCACCAATTAGTTCATGCAAACTATTTCCGGCCGGCACCCACCCATTACCGTTAGTAAATGCATGCGATTGCCGTGGCTGCTTTGGTTGTATTGGCTCAAGATGCTGTTGTCGTCTCTGCGACTCTCCAATATCTGAAATAGAAGAAACGTGCGCCTGCCGCTGCCGCCCCGACTTGGCCCGAGCCGAGTCGGGGCGACACGCGGGGGGGTCGGGCAGAGCCGACTGCAACAACTGGAGCAGAGACGACCAAAGCAGCCACGGCAGTCGCATGCATCTACAAACGATAGTGGGTGGGTGCCGGTCGGCGGTGCTTTGCATGAACTAATTGGTGGCGGAAGCACGCAAAGTACTGTAGATCAAATTGCCTGTAAATTTGACTTTGAAAAAATAACACAGGAATCAATTAAATATCTATTATCATTAATCACATTATGATTTGGCAGTGAGACTGATAATATTATGTGGATTTCGTGTTAACTCATCCTTGTCGAAAATATCTGATAAGTAGGCATGTACTACTATTAATTTGTTGTCACAACAACCTTAATCATGTGCCTACTTAAGTCTTCGCGCTGATCCGATTTTCGTCTCAAAGAAATAGCAGAACATATTACGCAAATTTATTCTACAATACAAAATATACTCTGAACTTGACGGGTCGAGTGGCCGTGTTTACTCGTATGACAAGTACTTCGTTTGTAATCTGGATTTTGAGTCGTTTGTCAAGTAAGAGAGAAGACATAGATCTCATATCTAATTTGAAAACTTTTGCTGCTTATATAAACCAACAAATAATATATTTCATAAATTCCTTGCAGTACCACACCGACTAGAGCCCTACCGGCTGAGCTGAAGCCGATTCCCATTTATTTTTTCAAAGCGAATATCAAACTTCAGCCACACTTCAGCTTAGGTTTATGGTACCTGTGTTTAGTTTCATCATCATCATCATCTCAGGTCAGTTTAGTCTCCACGACAGGAGCACGACCCTCTCTCGTCCGTCCCAGACAGGAGGATTTAGCCTACACTCCCCACGCTGGCCAGACGGGTTGGAGAGGCCTGATCGATGATTTATAATGTATTCCCCCATTATAAAACATCCACGGGAAGAGACGAAGTATTTTCTATTCTAGTCTGCCGGAAACCACACGGCCAAGTGTTTAGTTTAGCTGGTAAAAACCCTAGTGCTCTACCGAATGAGCTGAAGATGTTTGCCAATAACTTAAACGTAAGACCTATTTTTCGAATCAGAATATTCAATAGTAATCGGCTTCAACTTCGGCGGTAGTAGTCCTAGCGCCTGACCAGTCCTAGGCCCTGACCAGTGTGTAGAAATACCAACAACGCCGTTGTACGTATCACGGTTACACTGGTCTACAAAAGTAAATGATCTTGTGGAGTACGTGCAGATGAGGAAAAGTTCATCCATAAGGTTGAGCGTTTGGAATCTCACCATAAAATGTACTCGAACTCATTTGTAGCGATAGTACCAATCAAACATCTAGCAACTTTTTTAAAAGAGGAATATTGGCCGAAGATCGTCGTATTTCAGAAGTTCTAGCTTCGTTGCCGAATGCTACCCCTTTGACGTCGCAGCCATTGACTCCAACGTTATATTTTAGTTAGGTATACTTAATATACCTAACTACAATATAACGTTGGAGTCTATATATGGAGTATATTATAAAGTCGGCATCAACCCATAATCATCCCACTGTTGGGATACGGGTCCCCTTTCAATCGAAAGTGATAAGAGCATACTCCACCACGCTGCTCAACTGCGAATTTGTGGAGATATTATAAATTATGCTATAAAGTAAGTTAGATAGATAAAAATATTCCGAGACAAATTACACACAGCCCCATCTAGTCCCAGTTTACACTTTTTACATTCATTCATATCATTAGAAAACGACCAGTTCAATACAAACAAAGATATTCATGCACACAAATCTTTGTCTTGTGCGAGGATCGAACCTGCGACTCGAATTCAATAACAGCCAATACGTAAACGAAAAAAAAAATGCAAAGTTTTATTAGTTGTTAAAAAAAGTAAAATGTTTACTTACTGTTCTTCGTTCAATAAGCCCTTTAGTTTAATACCATATCATAGCGGTTAGAATGGAAATTATAAATTTAAACAGAAATCCAATGTTCGCAATTAAAAAAACGTTCGGGAATCGGGATCACCTTAGTAAGTACCCTGATTCCAATACCAGTTTATCCTACATTTGTGCATGTTTTTCATAGTTTTACAGTTATTTTACGTAGGTAATACCAAACTTTTACTATAAGATGAAATGTCGAGATCAAATCTATAGAGATTGTATGACGCTAGCAGTTTATTCAATTTACATCCTTAGATATTTTTATAACTATATAAGTAATACATTAAACTGTATACCTACTACTGCAAAAGAAAATCGCAAAGTTTCACTTATTGGTACACAAAAGCTACCAGAGGATTACTTTTGGATTATCTCCGTTAGGAGCTATACCTTCCCTGTGGGTATTATTTTAATATGTGCCTACATTTTGAGAAAGAAAAATATCTTTATCTAATCTCATACTGAAATTTACACATTAAAAAACTAAACATAGTATCATAATGACAGTCTTTACGCACAAGCTGTCAAAATAAATTTAAAAAGTTATTTTTCGATACAGCTCTTCTATGGACAACTGTATCGTAAAATAACTTTTTTACCATTTCGATACAGCTTCAGCCCTGGATACAGGTATTTTAAACAGGTTGCAATGCAAATACATTGCAACTATGCAAATTTTTTCTACATAATCTGTGAACGCGGCGCCGCGCGGCGCGTCGCGCATGCGCACTACGCATGCTCGATCTGCAAATGGATTTATAAGTAAGAATTATAGCTGTTAAATTAACTTCATAGTTGTATTTAAAATATTATTATCATATATTTCATGAGATTAGATAAAGTAGTGTATGAAACTGCACATAATTAGGTATTAAAATACTCGTGTGGTCTATTAAAACATTCGCCTTTGGCTCATGTTTTAAACTCACACTCGTATTTTAATAACCCTTATTATGCAACAGTTTCATAAACTACTATTAATGTACTTATTTTTTCCACGTCTTTGATCGCTAATTGGCAGAGCATATGGACGACCACTGGTAAGATTTAATATCTAAAGATGGCTGAAAAAACCAACCACATAAGTTACATCTCAATTTTCCTCACTCGATACGAAGTGAACGAATTATATGTTTCAGAAAAATCGAAAATGTAAAAATGTAACTAAATCCTACCATAAATCGAGTACGAATCACTAAGCTTCGGTGTTATCGAGAAGAAAGGCAGTAATAAATCGAGGCAAAAATAGTGTGACCCTTATGCGGCTTAAAAGTGAGATTCATCGGTGAACATACAATTTATTAGTGTACTTTGAAAAAAACTTGTGATATATAAGAAAACTGATCGTCAATAATATTTCTTATTTACTTTCTTATTAGTTAGGTAGGTAGGTACACCCTGGGATGGATTGCCGGAATATGAAGACTGTTGAAAAAAATATTGAAAACAGAAAACTATTTTACAGCTAACAAAATGGCACTGATTTGGCTGAAAGATATAATTTATGAAAAAACATTTATATCCAACAAAGTATTAGCATTATAAATATACTATATATCTAAAAACAGGCTATTCTAAAGGGTTTCTAGATGAGACGAACTTCTTAGCTTCCATGGATTCACCGTGCGGGTGCCGGGTCCATCGTGTGGCAGAGAGAGAAACCCAAGCAGATCCCGAGACTTGTGACACGGGTGTAGGTTTAAGGGGCCCCTTTCCGACGTACATCAACACTCACCTTCACTACTTGTGTTTCTCTCCCTGCCCTGCCAAATCTGGTATGAACCTGCTAATGCAGCTTTAGATACTCGTTCTAGTATAGAACTTACTGCACTTCTGGACAAGCCAAGGTCTTTCAGCAGGTTATAGAGAGATTTTGCTGGTATACCTCTCGCTCCTACTTCTACAGCGTATAGATTAACTACATAGCCGCTTTTTGTTAATTCGTTTAGGAGGTCATAATATTTGTTTTGTTTTATCGCGTGGTCTTTGGGTATGTTAGTTTCCCACGGTACGGTAAGCTCTACAAGTACTATACGTTTTGTAGCTCTGGAGAAAAGGAAAATGTCCGGTCTGGATGTCGAAACAACCACATCTTCTGGGATTTTATAGTGCTTTTCATACGTGTCCATTAAAATAGTCCAGTCAGGTGCTGCACTGAGGATTGAGTAAGGCTTGTTCTTGGAGTTTGAAGTTGAGCCTCCTTTTATAAAGTTAATTTGTCTTTTGTTTGTCGTTAATCCTTTTTGGGCTCTAGCTATTGAAAGGCTTATGGCTTCACGTATGATTTGAAGTACTCTGTCATGGCGATGTGAGTAATGACCCCTATCAAGGAGCACCTTGCATCCCACCAATAGGTGCCTTGCTGTACATATCGCCTCTCCACAGGTATAGCAACATTTTTCAGAGGCTTTTCCCCACCTAACTAAGTTACTCTGGTCAGGGAGGGTCATTTGAAAGGCATTAAGATAGAATTTTAATAAGGCAGGAGACCAGTCATACAGCAAGGTGCGCCACTTCAGAGCTAACGGGATGCAAAACTCGCCTATGGTTAACCACTCACTTTGCATTTCTAAATTCATAGCGTGCACTTTGTAACTGTCATTTTCGTCTTGTTGTAGAAAGGTTTTTACTATGTCTCGGTCTTCCCTTTTCTTTCTCGCGCCCAACCCAGCTCTATTTGCCTGTGCACCTACCATAAATTGTTTGTGGAATTGAAGTCTAGATTCTAGGTCTGTGGCATTTTTGTCTTTTGGGAGAGATTTAACTAATTCGTCTTGCGACTTTTGCAAAACATGCGTTTTTGTAACTCTCAGGTGTTTATAGAGTTCAGAAGGTTTCTTTAATTTCAGCCCAAAACTATTGTGATCCCTAAATAGAGTCGAGGGATCAGCCGGATGTGCCAGTCCGAACCATGACTTTAATATCTTTATGACATTAGCATCTAACTTTGCCAAGAGGGTTTTACCGAAGTCATATACTAGGAAAGGCCAAGTGAGACGTGATGTGAGATAGTTGTCGTATATCCATGCTTTTTTAATATTACTGATAGGCTGTTGGTCTACCTTATTGAGGTCGTCAATGAAATTTTCGACAACTTCCCCTAATGATGGTGTGCGTCCTTTGTAATCTATCTTTCTACCAAGAAATTTAAAAGGCACTGTTTCTGCAATCGTAGCAACTTTTTGGCCGCTTATGGAGAGTTCCGGGTCGTAAGAAGTGTATTTGGTATTTCGTCTACCCAGACATAAACAATAACATTTACTTGGTTTCGCCCTCAATCCCTCCGTCCATGTACAGAACTCATCGACTTCATTTAACAACTCCTGACACTGTTTGGGATTACGTGTAAGTATTGCAAGGTCGTCAGCAAAGGCTAAGATTGACTCAGTGTACTTGTTGTTGATTTTAAAACGGTAGCCCCATTTCCTTTCATATGATGTCAATTTGTCTATTAAAATATTAATAACTATGTTAAATACTATCGGTGATAAGCAGCACCCTTGGAATAGTCCCACACTGTATTGTAGTGGCTTTGTGTATTCCTTGTTTACTGCTATAATAAATCATTTTACATGGAAGCATTTTAGATTTATTTAATTCACGTTCGTCGAAATTTTCATTATATTTGTGATATTTTCGTTCAATGCAACAATTTTGATTTATGAAAATTTTTAATTTACACAATCGGGGGACGTATGTATCCACGCGACCACTGTAAAACATGTAACGCCAAATGTTAATTATATATATCTACTAGCTTTCACCCGCGGCTTCGCCCGCGTTTACTTTTTTTAGTATCCTATGTCCTTCCTATTACCATTACTTATACTGTGCTATTACCTTAAATAATATGTGTACAAAGTTTCATGATGATGAATACACCCAACCATGTAGTACTTTTAATTGTACTAAATACGTATGCAAGAACTTTAACGATAACTACTACACCTCGCTCCCGCCGCGCGCCCCGCGATCCTATAAGCACTGATTGACGCCAAATACAAATTTAAAATCCTATTAGGATAACACAACTCTTAATCCATCAGCTTAAAAAGGATAAATCAAACTTTAAAAAATGACACCGACGTCAAAAATCTCAGAAGGTAGGTAGTAGTTATTGGGTACCATTTATGCTATCGCCAATTTAATTACTATATTTGTGTTTCTTAACTAATAGGGTTTGCCCGCAAAATAATAGATTTGTCACCAAACAACATAAAATCGATTCCACAATAAATCACCTAAAATCATGGAGATGTAGGGTCTAGTACTATTATATTGTCAATTACTAATAATTAAGCTTACTTGGCAGAAAACCCTAACCTAACCAAAAAACAACTCAAATTTAACCAAAACATGATTTATTACATTGACCAAGTATTGGTAAGACTCATCAGTGAATATGACGCCAATTTGACTTCGCCCTTATTAGCCATTTTTTCATTAAATTAAGGAGCTGATTTATTTATTTGGTGACAGATCTATTATTTTGATGATCAAACGAATTAAATGATACTAATAGTTTCTTAAGCTGATGATTTATATTTAGAGAGAGTTTTGATTAAAATTATGACTAATATATTTCTTGGGGATAGATATTATTATTAGGGTACTGCAGATTAGTGACACATCTAAACTTAGGTGACAGAAAATATTGTTCCCGTAATTATTATTGGCTTTTTCTTGTCAGCATTTTGTAGTTTGTTTCATTTTTTTTTTAAGTTTATTTCTTTTTAGTGAATATTTTTTTTAACTATTTATTATAATGATGGGTAAGTAGTAGTGACATGGTGCCTTCTAGACAAAAATTCATTAATTAATTTAATTAAGAAGCACTCAACACTATTGCCTAACCGTTCCTCATCAGCTCAGCAGTGTCACACGATGACTTCAAAATGCAAATTATGTAACGTAATGTCATCAGAAAACTCGTCAATTACTGTATCCATATCCAAGTCCATGCCTATAAATTTCAACCCTTTCTCACGAATTCCCAGGGAGTCCTCAGATCATCATCAGATCCTGATTTAGGACCACTTGAATAGTGTGCCCTTTCAAACAAATAAGAATGATTAAAATTGCTGTTCAATTAACGGAGAAATCATTGAAACTATATTTAAAAAATACATACCGTCGAACATAGAACCGCCCTACAGGTACAATAAATAATAATAACAGGTAATTTCTGGGATAAAAACTATCATGGGTATGTCCTTTCCCAGGACACAAAGTCAATTTCATCTAAATCGGTCCAGCGATTTAAGCGTAAAGGGGTAACTGACATTCTGTCGCATTTATAATATTAGTATGGATTGGCGTTCCGAAAACCCCTAAAAAGACACATATATTGATATATAGATCTTTCAACCCTATCGCACCCTAACGGAGAATGATGGTCACGTTAGCCACGTTGAATTTTAAGATCGTTGTTGTTTTCGTAATCAGCGACCCGATAGACCATAACAGCAATACCCATGACGATTTTCAGACTTTTTGACCCCATTTTACCCTTTTAGGGGTTAATATTTTCAAATCGATGCCATTTTTGTAATTGACGTCCCAGAAAACCATAGAATCAACACCCAGATTGATATTATGACATTTTAACCCCACCGCACCCCCACAGGGGTGATTTTATGTCATGTCGGCTATGTTGGATTATAAAATAGTTGTTGTTTTCGTAATCAGCGACCCGATAAACCATAAAAACAATACCCACGACGATTTTCAGACTTTTTCACCCCGTTTTACCGCTTTAGGGGTTGAATTTTGAAAAATCTTGAAACACGTGTTTAGTCATTTCTCTATAGAAGTACTCATGTAAAGTTTCGAATAAAATAGTCCAACTAATCTTGTTTCCCCATACAAACTTTGGACCCCCGTTTGACCCCCTTAGGGGATGACTTTTGAAAAATCCTTTCTTAGTGCACCCCTAGACGTCATAAGGAACCTACTTGCCAAATTTGGAATCTCTAGACCCAGCGGTTTGGGCTGTGCGTTGATATATAAGTCAGTCAGTCAGTCAGTTTCTTCTTTTATATATTTAGATAATAATAATCAACACAAGCATGTCCCACTTTTGTATCTTATACATTTTCAACATACAACAGACCTTCCGAATAACATCTGTGTGGTTCTAAATTTGGTTGTTTGAGTTATTGTGTTGAAATTGTGTAAACATGGAATTAAATCAGTTAAATCATTGGGAATTACGTCGTATTTGTCTGTGTGCCCGAATACGGTTTTCATTTGTAATAGTGAACTACGGGTTAATGACTTGTTGTTTTATGTAGTAAATTGATTCAGGTGTTATCTTGCGGAAGTCAAATTTGCAGGCAATTTGATCTGCACTACTTTGCGTGCTTCCGCCACTAATTAGTTCATGTAAATTACTGCCGGCCGGCACCCCACCCGGTGGCATATTAATAATCTTATATACATATATAAAAGAAAGTCGTGTTTGTTACAACACTTATAACTCGAGAACGGCTGGACCGATTGCCATGGTTTTTGATTTGTTGGATTTGTCTCCGTCCAGAATAGCAGAATAACTATTAAAAACATTGGAAAATTTACGAAAAAAATAAAATAAAAGAATATCATTTTTCCATACAAAATGTTCGTGGATGTCGGACCTGTCAAACGTGACGTTAACGTGCGTACGTCAAATGTATGCGTACGTTCAGAAATGTGGGTATAGGATAATAAGTATTAAAACATTGACAAAATTGTCGAAAAATTAAATTTGAAAACGGATTGGGATATTTATTGATTTTCAATTAAATGTCAAATCGATTGGTCTAACTTTTACGTCGCGAAAGTTGTCCGTTGTTGTTTTGAAAATTGTTTATGAATGATTGCTTGAAAATGAATATTAATTGGTTGTCAAGTGTACTTTATTTTGTGACATAGTAAAATACTGAACTTAATATTTACCCACTGCTGGGTAATATTAAATACGGGTCTTCCTTCAACTGAATATGTTTCAAGCATACTCCACCACGCTGCTCAACTGCGAGTTGGCGGACGCCAGTAATTTCAAGCCGCCTAAAGGCCACTTGGCTTAACGACTGCCATCTAATGATAACAACCAGGACCGACGGCTTAACGTGCCTTCCGAAGCACGGAGGAGCTCGAGATAATCTAATGATAACAACCGGGACCGACGGCTTACGTGCCTTCCGAAGCACAGAGGAGCTCGAGATAATCTAATGATAACAACCGGGACCGACGTCTTACGTGCCTTCCGAAGCACGGAGGAGCTCGAGATAATCTAATGATAACAACCGGGACCGACGGATTAACGTGCCCTCCGAAGCACGGAGGACCTCGAGTTAATCTAATGATTACAACCGGGACCGACGGATTAACGTACCTTCCGAAGCACGGAGGAGCTCGAGATAATATAAACTCATCCATGGACAGGCTACGGTTGACGTTGCTTAACTTGCGTGTACAATTAGACTGACACGCGCAATGACGCCATCGTGCTTCTCTATTATTTTCTATTATTCATTATATTAATTTCAAGACATCATAAATTTTGTTCAACTAATATGTACACCACGACATTCATTGACAATTAGGCGGTACGAAGTTCGCCGGGCCAGCTAGTATTTATATATAAATTGTTATGGTAACTACCAAACTCCTCCGAAACGGCTGGAAATTTTTATTTTATTGACATTTATTTTTATTTTATTATGATTTGGGATTTGGCATTGAAAAATGGAAAACAGCAGTGGATAGATACAAGCTAATGATGATATGTATTCAAAACAAAAAACCTTTGTTAATAAAACTGGTATGAATTCAATAAAATTTAATGAGGGCCACGGTCGGTACGTAAAGGATATAGGAAAAATATATAACGGCACGTTATATGATATTGCTGTCGTATGGTTTCTATGCTCTTTTTTGACGCTTTGTTCAATTTTGTTGCTTTTAATTGCATTATAAATTTGCTTATAAAGAGTTTCATAATTTGACTCGAATAGCAAACGAGTGTACCGAATGCTGGTTAACAGTTACTGTAGCCATATAACTTGTTATACCGATAGTTGGTACCCTTAGGCTTCGTTGTTTCTAATGACCATAATCACTCGTAGGAAGTCAACAAATACAAAAGTAATTAATACATTCCATTTGCTATGTACGTATGTACGTAAGCCAATACATATTACTATTACATACATATAAAATATTATTTATGTACGCAAAGCATGCGAAACATGCGATCAGATAAAGTTGACTTGGTTCTGGGATGCGGCGAGAGTAGGCCATACTACACACATCCTACAAATGAGACGATTTTGCGTAAAATGCCACATTTGCCAAATGTCATATTCGCAAAACATGTATGTAGTTCTAATGCTAAATGCTATAAAAGAAAAATGCCACATTGTACTTTATTAACATTAAACGCTTGTTAAGGCCATTATTGCACTATACTTATATATTTATTTGTTGAATTTTAGTACCTATTGTTTATTTAGTAATATTATACAAATAACTTATAAATAAAATATCTACTTAAATATAACTTAGAAATAAATAACTATAAATAATGAAGCCCCGCCAATTCGTTACCCACTTGAAAAGTGCCCAAAAGGCTGGCAGCATTGCCACGTTGAATGGCAATGCTAATCCTCTGGCCGAGATATTGGCCAGCCCTTTGGTCATGTGATACTTCGATCAATCTTTTTGACAACTGTTGAAACAGTTTATGTGCTGATGGTCCCCAGGGACCTAGTGTCTCTACCCCAAACGGCTCAAATATGTAGCTCTGATCCAAGCAACTATATTTTCGCCGTTTGAGGTTTTCAGCAAACGCTGCAGCCGCACCAGCCCTAACTTCAGTGACCCGAAGATGAGACGGCGCAAGGGTATCGACGCAGGTAGCGTCCCACACCAAAGGTCGCCCCAACCTCCAGGCCACAAGTGTCATTCCATCCGGTCTCTTCCCATCATCACGTGCAAGCCCGTTCGGTTCTAAAACCGCGGGTGTACGGATGCTGGCAAGAGCCCGGTGGATGATATTAGGCTAGCGTGGCGTGGTATGCGGCCTGCACTTTTGAGACACGAAAAAATAAAAATAAAATTTTATTAGATTCATTAATTTGAAAAAATAAAAATATAATTTTATTAGATTCATTAATTTGATTAACATTTATATTAAAATAAAATAGTTTTCGCTAGGTGGCAGTAATCACAAATAAATATCTAATTTATTTTTATCTAAAACAAAATTTCATTATTGATTACTTTAGATAAAAAAACACTAGAATGACAAAAAAGGGGGAGAAGTAGCAATAAAACATCAAGTAAATATATTTACTTGCTGTTTTCCTTTTTTTATCATTCTCTTTTTATTAGTGTTTTATGGTTTACTAGCTTTCGCCCGCGGCTTCGCTCGCGTGAAATTCGGGTCAAACACGTGTTTACTCATTTATCTATAGAAGTACTCGTGTAAAGTTTCGGATAAAATAGTCCAACTAATCTCGTTTCCCCATACAAACTTTGGACCCCCGTTTCACCCCCTTAGGGGATGAATTTTGAAAAATCCTTTCATAGTGTACCCCTAGACGTCATAAGGTACCTACGTGCCAAATTTGGAATCTCTAGAACCAGCGGTTTGGGCTGTGCGTTGATATATCAGTCAGTCAGTCAGTCAGGACTTTGAATTTTATATATATAGATAGATATCTGAGGGCCCTCACCACTGTACAGTTTATATCCAACAGCCATAGGTTGGCTGGTGGTTGGATCTCTTATAGAGATAATCTCGCCTTTGTACATGTATATTTTAAGTGTTTTTATCTATATAATAATATATTTGTCGGTGCAATATCGTAAATATCACTTGCAGCGGGCCGAGCGATGACTCGGCGGCACATCGTAAACAACACGTGCACCGAAGCCGAACGAACATGCACGACGGTCCTTCCAGTTCGGTATAAAAGGCGTAGCGTACAAAGCAGACGGGGCATTCTCTCCTCGGCTTTGGCCCGATTCACATGTCGTCACAGCGCTTTGCAGCTGCTAATTATTGTGCCGGAATATTGCCTAATGAATTAAGGAATAATTAATTAGTCGTGATATTTTTTTTTTTTTTTTTTTTTTTTATACTACTACTACGGGTGGCAGACAAGCATACGGCCCGCCTGATGTGAAGTGGTTACCGTAGCCATATTAACGCTCGCAACATAAAATATTGCTCGCGCGCCGCCACCCCCGCTGCCAACGCAGCATCTCCTTCCTTTCTTTCTGGTGACCTCACTCACTCGCAGGAACACAACAACCCTCAAGGGAATTGTTATTTGGCTGCGGTATTATGTGAGGTGGAGGTACATTCCCCAGTCGGGTAGCTTACAATTACGCTCCCTACCTCTCTTTTCGCCAGAGCTTCGTTCGTCAGTCAGCAGGGTGCACCACGTGCAGGTGAAGTTGGCTTTGGTTCAAAGATCTTAATGAACCACTTACACCCCAAATAATTACAAATAATCACTGTGTAATTAAATCTACGTCAAAATATTGTTATTCCTCTTCATTACGTCCGACCATCCTACATCAGAAGTGGGACACTTCCCAGAAGCCTGTGATGTTGGGAGAGGCGTTCTTTGTCGAGGGATTGAGCTGGAGAGGGGAGCGGGCATGACTTCCTGTGTTGCCCCGTTCACTGATCACGTGAAATGAGTTATCTTGCGGGGGGAACCTTGATGGATGGATGGATGTTGGGAGTTTCTGGTAGCCCCCTCCTCCCTCCACAAACTTCGATGGTTGAGCTGGTTATGAGGGTTTTGGAGTTGTTGGTGCCAGTTGCTGACGATTTTATTCTTAAGGAGTTTTAGTCTTCAATTGGAGAAGGGTTTACTTAGGGATTTGAGTTTATGAATTATTGAACGATGACTGGCCTATTTACGCGTATGACCTACAAACATTTGTGGTTTTTTTTTCCCTCGCGACCCACAGTTTGAAAATTACTAACTTCTGATGGTTTCGGAGTGTGTTGAGGAACGTTGAAGGGTTTGTGGATTCATGCCTCATGTGTCAAGGGGCTTCTAGGGGACTCGCTTTTTTCATTTGTCTGGACTTAGTGGGGAGGCTACCACTAAGGAAGAAACGAGCGCGAGGAGTGTTGTTCTGTCATGATATGCGCTTTCACTGAATTCGTCCTTCTGAAACTGGCCCCTGGCCTTGAGCTCTACGGACGCTATTATAAGAGCGGTTAGAGAGTCGGTACATTTGTTTGGTGCCCCTGAACGAATCATTGCGAATCAGGGTAGGTCTTACAACAGTTAGGATTTCAAAGATTTCTGTAAGGATAATGGTGTTTGATCTTCACAGGTTCTGGTGGGGCGGATGGACAGATGGAGCACGTCATGCGGACTTTGAGAGGTCTGCTGACCATTGTCGAATGTGGTTTGGATGATTCATGGTGGGAACAATTAGGAGACATTCGGTTGGCCGTTGGTTACTCTAGTAGTAGAGTGGCTGAGTTCGCCCCGGTGAAGCTAGTGTTTGGGATTAGGGGCGGTTCGTTGGACTTGTCAAGGGTGTCTGTCGGTTCTTGGGACGCCGAGGACCTTGAATCAATCAGGGGCCTTGCCGCCAGAGCTGGAGCCGATTAACACCAAATGTTTTGAAATATAGGTCTTACGTTTAAGTTACATTCAGCTTAGTCAGTGGAACTCCATGGTTGCTATCAAGTGCCATAAACCTAAGTTGAAGTTTGATTATCGCTGTCGAAGAATCCGGTGGGGGTCGGCTTGGGCGGTGGACTCCCTGATTGGGCGCCTCCACTGGTATTCAACGGTTATCCCGGGCTGGTACTGTTCGGTTCAATAGAGGCGGGGCTGTGGTGCGGCCTTTCTCCTTTGAAGACTTTGTTTATGTCAAGGACGATGAAAGGCGTCGGGCCGGGTTAGATCGTGAATGTAGAAGGCCTTTTGGAGTTGCAGCGGTTTTGGAAAGTGAAAGATATGAGTTGGGACATGTTGGCGGGAATAATAGGGTTTGTAGGTGTGCCCATGAAGGTTTGCGAAAGGTTCCTCACGGCCAGTCAGTCTGATTTGGTTGAGATTGCAGTGGTGATGGCGTGACGGCGCGTGGTGCTGATGTTGGTGGTTGGTTCGTGACGTCGGTCGCCGGGCTGCGGCTTTGGATAGTGATGCTATATCTAATAATCCTTCTCCTCATGACAAAGTGTCGTGGTTTCATGACGATGCGTCTCTAGATAACACAGTCCTCGCGATACGCCTCCACATGTTGCGTTCTTCAGCGTTACGGGAACATGGACTATAGTGTTTTGTGTGGCAGCCTTAATTAAGTCTGTCCAACGCGTATATGGTCAACCTTTGGTCCCCTTGTCCACTTGCACCTGGACAATAAGTCGTTTCATGGAGTTCTTGTTTCGATCAATGTGTCCGAAGTATTTGACGATTCGTAGTTGCACAGATGGTGCATAGAGGGGGTGAAAGTTGGTTTACTTGCCTCATATTATTATTAAAAAAAAGAGAAAAAAAAATGGCAAAAGGATAAGAAATTGAGTGAATATAGAGGAAGTATCATTGAAGGGCTAAGCCGGGCCAATGATTGATAATAAAAGGCAAAAAACATGAAAGTAAAAAGATAAATGAAAGTAAAAAACCGGACAAGTGCGAGTCGGACTCGCCCACCGAGGGTTCCGTAGGTACGTAGTATCATTATTAAATTTGATATTATAAGAAATAATGCGTCGAAAAAAATAAATAAAATATATTTTGCAATGTGTACATCAAGCCCTTTCATATGATACCCCATTTGAACTAGTAGTTTCAATTTGAAATTTCGACACCCTATAAAAAATATAGAGCCCCTATTTTTTAAGATCTATTTACAAATGTATAGTTTTGAGATTTATTCCTGTACTTGTAGTCTATAACGATGTTACTTGCCAAATTTCATAGTTCTAGGTCAACGGGAAGTACCCTATAGGTTTTGATTCCCTTGAGTGTGTCGAAATATGCGTTTTTTGCTGAATAAACGGTCGTAACTTTTTTCTACGTAAACTTAGCAGTTTGATTTTTTTTTAACTTCATGGGACCGTAGACCTGAGTATACAGTTCAAATTTCAGCTTGATACCTCCACGCATTCTCGACATAGAAATTCTTGACAGACAGACAGACAGACAGACAGACGGACAACAAAGTGATCTTATAAGGGTTCCGTTTTTCCTTTTGAGGTTCGGAACCCTAAAAAAAGATGAAAGTAAAAAAGATGAAAGTAGAAACAAGATGAAAGTAAAAAAACCGGACAAGTGCGAGTCGGACTCGCCCACCGAGGGTTCCGTAGGTACGCAGTATCATTATTAAATTTGATATTTTTCATTATAAATAAGAAATAATGCGTCGAAAAAAATAAATAAAATATATTTTGCAATGTGTAGGTACATCAAGCCCTTTCATATGATACCCCATTTAAACTAGTAGTTTCAATTTGAAATTTCGACACCCTATAAAAAATATAGACCCCCTATTTTTTAAGATCTATTTACAAATGTATAGTTTTGAGATTTATTCCTGTACTTGTAGTCTATAACGATGTTACTTGCCAAATTTCATAGTTCTAGGTCAACGGGAAGTACCCTATAGGTTTTGATTCCCTTGTGTGTGTCGAAATATGCATTTTTTGCTGAATAAACGGCCGTAACTTTTTTCTACGTAAACTTAGCAGTTTGATTTTTTTTTAACTTCATGGGACCGTAGACCTGAGTATACAGTTCAAATTTCAGCTTGATACCTCCACGCATTCTCGACATAGAAATTCTTGACAGACAGACAGACAGACAGACAGACAGACAGACAGACAGACAGACAGACAGACAGACGGACAACAAAGTGATCTTATAAGGGTTCCGTTTTTCCTTTTGAGGTTCGGAACCCTAAAAAGAAAGTAAGTAAAAAGGAGAGGTAAAAAAAGAAAGAGAAAAAGGATACCGGTCCAGTTTTACAAGAACTGAAGGGTAATTGATCATATAGAGTCAGGATGATCGAG
Organism: Hypsopygia costalis; assembly: GCA_937001555.2. Lineage (NCBI taxonomy): Eukaryota > Metazoa > Arthropoda > Insecta > Lepidoptera > Pyralidae > Hypsopygia > Hypsopygia costalis. The sequence goes on along the minus strand of OW443339.2, from coordinate 14,079,735 downwards.
TTAAAAAAAAAATGTCTTTCCCTGATGATATCCTGTTAAAACGCACGAGGACGTGCGCACGTCAGAATGGCCGTGTCGGTGCAATATCGTAAATATCACTTGCAGCGGGCCGAGCGATGACTCAGCGGCACATCGTAAACAACACGTGCACCGAAGCCGAACGAACACACACTACGGGCCCTCCAGTTCGGTATAAAAGGCGTAGCGTACAAAGCAGACGGGGCATTCTCTCCTCAGCTTTGGCCCGATGCACATGTCGTCATAGCGCTTTGCAGCTGCTAATTATTGTGCCGGGGTATTGCCCAATGAATTAAGGAATAATTAATTAGTCGTGATTAATTACTGTGTAATTAAATCTACGTCAAAAATATTGTTATTCCTCTTCATTACGTCCGACCATCCTACATATTTATGGTAATTATGTACAATAAAGATAATACAAATAAACAAACAAACGGTTAGATACAATGGAAATAGTTGTAATTATTGCAATTTTTAACAGTGTTATTTGATAAATAAGGTATTTTATTAAATTTTGATATTTTGTAAATGTAGTAAAATGCACCGAATGCATAAGGTAAACCAGATAGAGATAATGCTAATTATATAGGTATGTTTGAATGAAAGAGAATACATCTATAAATATAAAATTCAAAGTCCTGACTGACTGACTGACTGACTGACTGACTGATATATCAACGCACAGCCCAAACCGCTGGGTCTAGAGATTCGAAATTTGGCACGTAGGTTCCTTATGACGTCTAGGGGTACACTAAGAAAGGATTTTTCAAAATTCATCCCCTAAGGGGGTGAAACGGGGGTCCAAAGTTTGTATGGGGAAACGAGATTAGTTGGACTATTTTATCCGAAACTTTACACGAGTACTTCAATAGATAAATGAGTAAACACGTGTTTCAGGATTTTACAATATTCAACCCCTAAAGGGGTGAAATGGGGTGAAAAAGTCTGAAAATCGTCATGGGTATTGTTTTTATAGTTTATCGGGTCGCTGATTACGAAAATAACAACTATTATCTAATCAAACATAGCCGACGTGATAAAAAGTCGCCCCTGTGGGGGTGCGATGGGATTGAAATATATAAAAGAGGAACCTGAGTGTCTGACTGATATATATCAACGCACAGCCCAAACTGCTGGGTCTAGAAATTCCAAATTTGGCATGTAGATTCCATATGATGTCTAAGGGTGCACTAAGAAAGGATGTTTCAAAATTCATCCCCTAAGGGGGTGAAACGGGGGTCCAAAGTTTGTATGGGGAAAGAAGATTAGTTGGACTATTTTATCCGAAACTTTACATGAGTACTTCTATAGATAAATGAGTAAACACGTGTTTCAGGATTTTTCAAAATTCATCCCCTAAAGGGGTAAAATGGCGCGAAAAAGTCTGAAAATCGTCATGGGTATTGTTTTTATGGTTTATCGGGTCGCTGATTACGAAAAAAACAACTATTTAATAATCCAACATAGCTTGTGGGGGTGCGGTGAGGTTGAAATGTCATAATATCAATATGGGTGTTGATTTTATGGTTTTCTGGGACATCAATTACAAAAATGGCATCGATTTGAAAATATCAACCCCGAAAAGTGTAAAATGGGTCAAAAAGTCTGAAAATCGTCATGGGTATTGTTTTTATGGTTTATCGGGTCGCTGATTACGAAAACAACAACGATTTTAAAATTCAACGTGGCTAACGTGACCATCATCCTCTATTGAGGTGCGATGAGGTTGAAATGTCTATATATATCATTAAATGTGTCGTTATTACCTTTTCGGAACGCCAATCCATACTAATATTATAAATACGCCAGAATGTCTGTTACTCTTCACGCTTAAATCCCTGGATCGATTTAGATGAAATTTGGTTGAGAGATAGCTTGAGTCCTGGGAAAGGACATACCTATGATAGTTTTTATTTCAGCAATTACTTATTATTGTTATTTATTGTACCCGTAGGGCTGTAATGTGACCATTATCCCCTATTGGCGTGCGATGGCGTTGAAATGTCTGAAATGTGGTGAAAAAGTGTGAAAATCGTGATAGGTTTTGTTTTTATGGTATATCGGGTCGCTGATTACGAAAAAAACAACTATTTAATAATCCAACATAGCCGACGTGTCATAAAATCACCCCTAAGGGGGTCCGATGGGATTGAAATTTATAAAAGAGGAATCTGAGTGTCTGACTGATATATATCAACGCACAGCCCAAACTGCTGGGTCTAGAGATTCCAAATTTGGCACGTAGGTTCTTTATGAAGTCTAGGGGTACAATAAGAAAGGATTTTTCAAAATTCATCCCCTAAGGGGGTGAAACGGGGGTCCAAAGTTTGTATAGGGAAACGAGATTAGTTGGACTATTTTATCCGAAACTTTACACGAGTACTACTGTAGATAAATGAGTAAACACGTGTTTCAGGATTTTTCAATATTCAACCCCTAAAAGGGGTAAAATGGGGTGAAAAAGTCTGAAAATCGTTATAGGTTTTGTTTTTATGGTATATCGGGTGGCTGATTACGAAAACAACGACTATTTTATGATCTAACATAGCCGACGTAACATAAAATCGCCCCTGTGGGGATGCGATGGGGTTTGGAATATATAAAAGTAGAAACTGAGTGACTGATTGATATATATATATATATCAATCAGTCACTCAGTATATATATATATATATATATATATATATATATATATATATATATATATATATATATCAACGCACAGCCCAAACTGCTAGGTCTAGAGATTCCAAATTTGGCACGTAGTTTCCTTATGATGTCTAAGGGTGCACTAAGATAGGATTTTTCAAAATTCAACCCCTAAAGCGATAAAACGGGGTGAAAAATTCTGAAAATCGTCATGGGTATTGTTTTTATGGTTTATCGGGTCGCTGATTACGAAAACAACAACTATTTTATAATCCAACAACGTACGGTGGAGTTAAAATGTCATAATATCAATATGAGCGTTGATTCTATGGTATTCTGGGACGTCAATTACAAAAATGGCATCGATTTGAAAATATCAACCCCTATAAGGGTAAAACGGGGTCAAAAAGTCTGAAAATCGTCATGGGTATTGTTGTTATGGTTTATTGGGTCGCTGATTACGAAAACAACAACGATTTTAAAATTCAACGTGGCTAACGTGACCATCATCCTCTATTGAGGTGCGATGAGGTTGAAATGTCTATATATCAATATATGTGTCGTTTTTACGGGTTTTTGGAACGCCAATCCATACTAATATTATAAATGCGACAGAATGTCTGTTACTTCTTCACGCTTAAATCGCTGGACCGATTTAGATAAAATTTGGTTAAAGTATCTCACTTTGAGTCCTGGGAAAGGACATAACTAAGATAGTTTTTATCCCAGAAATTACTTATTATTGTTATTTATTGTACCCGTAGGGCGATAACTTGACTATCATCCCCTATTGGGGTGCGATGGCGTTGAAATGTATAAAATGTGGTGAAAAAGTCTGAAAATCGTCATAGGTATTGTTTTTATAGTATATCAGGTCGCTGATTACGAAAAAAACAATTATTTAATAATTCAACATAGCCGACGTGACAACTCTGTAGGGGTGCAATAGGGTTGAAATGTCATAATATCAAGTTGATTCTATAGTTTTCTAGGACGTTAATTACGACAATGGCATCGATTTGAAAATATAACGTAGTGGACATGAATTACTTAAAAAGATTTTTCAAATTATACCTCTAAGAGGGTGAAACGGAGGTCCAAAGTTTGTATGGAAAACGAGATTAGTTGGTTTGTATGGGAAAACGTTAGTTGTTGGACTATTTTATCCTAAATTTTACACGAGTACTTCTATTGATTAATGAGTATTGCCCCGAATGTCACGCGAGCGAAGCCGCGGGCGAAAGCTAGTCTTAAATAAAATGATCTAAATGTAAAATCCATATTTCCATTGCCTTAAAGAAGCAGCTCGATTAAAGAAGAAATCAGTATGATTATTATACTGATTTCTTCTTTAATCGAGCTGCTTCTTTAGGGCAATGGAAATATGGAAAGTGTTGCTTTGCTAATCCTATTACATTCAAAACTCACTTGCTATTTTGGAGCATGTGAATATCAAACTTCACTTTATAAATTATTCAATATTTAACACCTATGAGGTGCTAATTATCTACTCGTGGTTTGTGGATAATTAATTTACGTTTTATTCAAATAATTAAAAACATTGAACATTTCTTACAAATATCCTTTAAAAAGTTTAAGTTTACTGAACTTCAGTCAACTTTATTTTATTTACAGTAATTGACTAATGTTTACATTTAAGTTACTTATAGTAGAAAATTGACGTAGGCACATACAGTTAATGGGAGACAAGTTTGAAAACAAACTATATACTCAAACTTGATGTTAAGTAGGTATACTTAGGTGCTTCTCGTATTACTTAATTGAGAAACTTGGTAGTTAAATAGAGATCCAAGATATTATTACTTACTATTTGCTGTGCCAGATTACATATCCTAAATATAACAGCTTTCATGTTATTTGCAGCAATTCAGGTAATTTGAAATTATATTATTTTCTACTAATATTACAAACTAGAAAAGCGCAAACACTTAATACGATACTTTTAGGGTTCCGTACCTCAAAAGGAAAAACGGAACCCTTATAAGATCACTTTGTTGTCCGTTTGTCTGTAGGTCTGTCAAGACCCTCTATGTCGAGAATGCGTGGAGGTATCAAGCTGAAATTTGAACTGTATACTTCAGGTCTACGGTCCAATGAAGTTGAAAAAAATTAAACTGCTAAGTTTACGTAAAAAAAGTTACTGCTGTTTATTCTGCAAAAAAACGCATATTTCGACACATTCTCGAGGGAATCAAAACCTATAGGGTACTTCCCTTTGACCTAGAACTATGAAATTTGGCAAGTAACATCGTTATAGACTACAAGTACAGGAATAAATCTCATAACTATACATTTGTGATTAAATCTTAAAAATAAGGGATCTATATTTTTTTACAGGTGATCGAAATTTCAAATTGAAGCTACTAGTTCAAATGGGGTCTCATATGAAAGGGCTTGATGTGCACATTGCAAAATATATTTTATTTATTTTTTCCGACGCATTATTTCTTATTTGTAATGAAAAATATCAAAATTTATATTGATCCTACGTCCGGAACCCTCGGTGGGCGAGTCCGACTCGCACTTGGCCGGTTTTTTTTATATATGAACGGTGTTCACGCGAACACAGTTCATATATAATGCGAAGCCGATGATAGAAGCTAATATGAAATACAATCTTAAGTTGGATTTAGTTTTCGATTTGTGATAGTACTAAAATAAACAAATAATAAACACATAGTAGTGGTAAACGCAAAAAGTTAACACTACACAGGGATATTTTTATTGGGATCCAGCAAAGACTAGTTTTCAAGTGAGACGAAGACTCACAAGCGACGTCGCAAGCAGAAGCCCGCGGTACAAAACAGAGAGAACATAGAAGGCAAGCTTCATACCAAGTTCATAATAAGCATACTAATGTAACAACGTACACATAAACATCTCCCACAGACATAAAATCTCAGAACGAGTTGGAACAGTTCAAGCGCGAGTGCCGCTCACTGTAATGTAAGCAGAGACACACTTTCTATGCGCATCGGCAAAATGGAATAAAAAAAGGAAATTTATTATTATAATTGCTCAGTCAGTGAATGTTTAACTGAAGTTTCATTTTTATACTATCTGTCGTTTTAGAAAAGCTAGGCAGAAAATGCTACTTGATGTTTGATGATAAAACAAAATTGATGACCCTACCGCTACAGGTGAGTGTAGGTACAAAAACAAAGTAGTAACTAAAGTATACGTATGAACTTGTCTACTTAGTCTCTCTATTTTGTGCCTGCGGCGTAGCAAGTCTTTCGAAGCACTGAGTAACTAAACATAAATAAATTCATTCATGAACAAGCTAAAGACAAAATATCTTCACTTGTTTAAGAATAAGTGACTAATAGAAATAATAGAACCTGATAGAAATTAGATTTTTTTTTATACTACGTTAAATGACAGCCTAGGTATGGTAACATCACATAGGGGGTTCCCTTGATGTGATGCGGTTACCGTAACCTATTAACGCATGTAACATAAAATATTGCTGGTATATTACCACCTTACTGCCGACGCAAATACTCTTTCCTTCTTCGTTCACTCACTCACAATGACACAACAACCCGGTAAGCCTCTTGACGTGTGTTATTTTGCTGCAGCCTTCTGTGAGGTAGTGGCGCTTCCCCAGGGGATTAAATTACGCAGTGCCCTGCCTCTCCTCTCCTTTGCCAGAGAAAATATGAGTACAAAGATAATTAGATGTTGGATTTTGCTAATATTAACTAATGAGCAAAAAAAAAAAAGAAACAAAAACAAACACACACACTTCAACGTAAGGGAATAAAGTTAGTCATGCCGTTTATGTTTCTGGTGTTGTTACAAATAAATAAAAGTACAGTTGCTTTTCTAATTAAAATAAATAGGGGTTTATTTGAAACCATTAGGGTTTCAGCCCCTTGGCTCGTCCGAAATAATTCTTGTTGTAAAAACATTTGAGTGCCCATTTAACAACACAAAGAGCGCATTCTCATTAGTATCTCTCTTCTTTTTCTTTTAGTCCTATATAGGCGTAAAAAAAGTATGTGGAATACATTATTTTTATACTACTTCGGGTAGCAGACAAGTATAATAGTAACCTCACACCCTCGCAGGAACACAACGACCCTCAAGGAAATTGTTATTCTGTGAGGTGGAGGCACTTCCCCAGTCAGGCAGCTTACAAATACGCTGTACCCTACGTCTCTTGCCAGATCCTCTTTAACTAGCCGGCAGGGTGCACCACGTGCAGGTGAGGTTGGCTTTATCTAAAACTAAAACACACAACATTTAATTAAATATTTTCAATAATAAATAAGAAGTACATTTGGAATGTTATATAGTGAAAATAACGAGAATTCTTTTGGCAGTCAGAACGACTGCCAAAAGAATTCTCGTATAATTTCATTAGTGTTCTTCTTATTTTGTGTTGGCAATCAATCTATTTCTATCATTAGCGAATTTATTTGATTTCTTGAGCAAGAGTCTGGATGTGATAAAGACAAATTGCTGGAATTTTTTCGCAACAAATAATTTTCGGAGGTCAGACGAAAAAGTTTCTTGAAATTGATCACAAATTTAAATATTTGAGAAAATCTCTATCAGTTTGTTTAGCACCACTTCGTAACAAATTATTACGTAATTTTTATTATATGTTATCACAATTACATTTTTTTAAACCAATTTTGATATCTCAAAAAATATTAAACCGATTACAATCTACGGTGATGCAAATTGTGTGTGCGTGATCCATAGTATGTAGTAAGTGTAATCAAAATCGAACAAAATCGGTTTGCGAAAAATAGTAAGATATTTTGTTTTCACGTTAAAGTGCATATTTCAAAGACTGCTGAATCGATTTCGTTGCCCAAGTAATTTTAAAATTGTATTTACTTTCCGCGTCTTACACAAACATGAAATCAGTCAACTCTATTTGAAGACCTCGCTTCGCTCGCTTGGGTTCATAAAATTCAAAACTATATTCGGCACCACTATTTGAGCTGCTGTTGATCACAGTAAAATCATTTCACTTGTCTTTATTTTCTAGCAAGGAATCTGAGCTTAAAATGATTAACACGACTTTCAAGTTAGATTGGCAAAATACCTCAATATACTGTAGAATATCGATCGATATACAATATAACGGCAACAACAACAGCTCATAACAATCTTCAGCTCCGCTACTTTATATTCTACACTCATTACTATGCTGACCACATGATACTGTTCCTTTGTTTGAAATTAGTTCCGGCAACAAAAACGAAAAAAAAAATTCATTCTTCACGTAGTCTCAGATTGGCATTTTGTTCGACAACAAGATTTTTTATTTTCATGTTTAAAATACATACCCCGGCTTAGTTTAGGCTCCAGATTTCTCATAGATTGCATATATTTTATATACTGTTGTAACAAAACCTCTACTATGTATTATTTTGTAATTTTCGGAGATGAATAACCGTTCTTCGATTTGATTTCATGTTTAATAGATATTTTAGTTAGTTTCCATAAAAATTGCGTATTCAAATGACGTAGTAATTTCGATTTAATCTTAGGAAAAGGAATGTTGCATTACTATTGTATAGAATAACTATGCAGCTGCTAAGAGTCTGATGTTTGGATAAATTGAGGGATTATCAAAAATCTATCAATACGGTATTAATAGAGTAATGTGAAGCAAACGTCATTTAAAACATGAGTTCATTGGAATTTGCGATCGGACCCGCTTCTGCGGGTCCGATCGCAAAATTCAATTCTTTGAAACTTTTTAATGTATTTTCTGATAGTATCAACTTTCTTCGGAAGTTAATATGCGTCATAATGTTATATTTTTATTAAAAAATAGCTTGCAGACAAAGATTTTTCAATCTAGCAGACAATTAAATTGATAAGGTTGCCACACGTCACTTCAATTAGCTATTCAAACATTTGCAACATGATCATATTGGCGATGAACTAATATCAGATTATTGGAATTCAGCTGCCATTATCGAATTGGTTCACAGCCTTTGACATGATGTCACTATTAATTATTTATAAGCAATCATACAACACTTTTGTTTTAAATAGTGATCTTTTTATAATATCTTACTTTGAATTTTATTTCATTACCAACCGTATGGTTATTAAATTTTATATAGTTTATTATGTTATCGTTACAAAGAGGAATATGTTGATATACGCATTAACTAGATAATCTGCAGATTACCGGATACAGGCCGTTAAAATACGAAAGCAATATATTATATGCGCTTTCGTACCTAATCTGATTTTAAGCGGATTCTATACCGTAACAGCCGCCGCGCACCGCGACGTTTGGTCGCAGTGAACAAACATTTACATTTTGTTATACGCAATACCGCACACTACGCGACCAGCTAGTGGCTGCGACCGTAGTCGTCGTGGTCGTGGTCGTGGTCGCTGAGCCTGCTGGAAATTGCGGAAGACAGAGAGCCAGATACATTTTATTGGTTACTAAATAGTGTAACAAATTTTTGTTATTTGTTAATGGTTGATTTCAGCTTAGGTACTTGCCAGAATTGACTATATATATACTTTAGTAGAGAAGTTCAACTTCCCTGCTCTTTCGGCTAAGTTAAATTAGTCAAAAATAAGTCGCCAAGGTTCTTTCTAATAGATTTATTCATGAATGATATCTTAATATTTGAGATATGTATGACAATAAGCCGCAAAAAATTACTAATTACGCGACTTAAATACTAGGTTGGGTTAGGTTTAGTCTGTTTATTACTTTATATATTTCATTATACTTAATCGAATGCTTAGTAATTTCGTTAGTTTGCAGAAAATCTAGTACCTACTTAATAATGTAAGAATTCGAATAAAATGTTCCACTTTAACGTACTCAGACAATTTGCAAGTTAACAAGTTAATCTATCCTTTATTGTGCATTATGCATAAACTGTAGGATTTATCAAATTTTTACAAGCTTTCATTTATTTTCACCGCGATGTCTGTTATCAAATCTTGGAAATTTAACCTAAAAGCCGCCAATTTTAACCCAATATGGCGATCGACAAATGACGATTTGTAATTTACACATTAACCACTATAATAAATAATTTGAATTTGAATTTGATACGAACATCAAATGAGAACACGATGAACGATACACAGTAAGTAAACTTTTAATTTCTTTTTTTAATAAAAAAAAAGCCTTGTTTCAGAAATATTTTGTACATACTTGATAATTTAACAACACAGAATAATAATATAGATACGCTCAGCTCCACACGAGTAATTTACACTAATATCCATTTTCAAGTAATCTCTCCTTGTGAAAACATTATTAAATTCCCTGTAATAATTAGATTAACAATGTTCGTTTCTAAATCAATAATTTCATTAAAAGTATAAGTATTTTTGGCTAGAAGATTAAATGTGCGTAATGGTTATTAATCAATTACTTGGACAAAAGCCTCGGAATCCAATCTTATCATAATCTCAAAGGTTCAATGTTACCTTCTGCGGTTAATTAATATTGCGATATACTCATATATTGAATAGGAATCTATTGAGACGTAAATGATAGTAAAATAGATTACATGCACTATGTTTGATGGGTTTATAATTACTTACTAGTGGTCGCTCATTTGTCTAAATTCGACCATAAAGTATATATGCGTGTATGTGTCAAATATATAGTAGTGTGAGTAATGTTCAGGGAAATTGATTGAGCTTATAAAATCGTCCGGTCGTTCTGTCTGTACGTCCGTTGCCATGAAACTCAAAATTTCGAAATTCTGACTTCGGATTCGTGTAGAGCATCAAAAAGTAGTAATGTAAAGTGACCTTGGTTTTCCGATATCAATTCGGGAAAGTGACCAAAATAAATAAATAAAATAAATAAATTTCGCTATGGTGGCGCATGCTGCGCGTCCGATGTTTTTTTTTTAGTGATTTAATGTATTTTTTATGCATAATTAAAAAAAAATATGAGCATTCTGCACTCCTTCTCTATATAAACTATATGTGTGCTAAATTTCATACTCCTCCGTCCGCGCAATTTTCGTAAAAAGGGGTTCAAAGTTTTTGCTTCATATATAATGATTAGTAATTTGACCAGCGGAGATTTATTAGTAGTTTATCTTACAAAGTCGATACATTATTTTTTTGACATAGCTCTCTTTTCGCAAAAGGCTGTTGCGTAACATGTGATGAGGAAATTTATTTCCAAAAATATATACCTACGTAGTATTAGTAGCTCAGAATTTAGCTCAATGTGTCCGCTGTGCTGTCCGGGAGAACACGGTATCAGCCTGGGAGCACCTGCTTACTTTTCCCTACATAATTCTACATGTGGAACGAACCTCTAATCCTAGTATAACCCTTACTACTCAAATTAAATCTAACTGCATTACCAACTCCCATATTATTCAAAATATTCCGAAATTTATTGGTCAACCGAATAGAGGCTCCTTCCATCATGTGGAATCGAAGCTGGCAGACGGCGATATTTCAGGTGCTGCCAGACTTCTGTTCAGTAGCGATGTGGTGGCGCCGAACTCTCCGGAAACACTTGCTGCTCTGAAGAGCAAACATCCGGCGCCAAACGATAACCTTACCTTCCCTGACTTTCCCGATAGCTCCTTAGCTCTGTCTGCAACAGCTCAGGAGGTGGCCACAGCCATTAACTCCTTCCGCAATGGTTCCGCCGGTGGCCTCGACGGCCTAACTCCTCAGCATCTGAAAGATCTGACGAGCTCGGGCGCCGGGGAAGCTGGTGGGGCTCTGCTGTCGGAGTTAACGGCTCTTTTCAATTTAATGCTCCGCGGCGGTGTGAACGAAGCTGTCATCGACGTACTATACGGTGCTAATCTTTGTGCGCTTAAAAAAAAAGATGGCGGCATTCGTCCCATCGCTGTTGGTTGTACGTTTAGACGCACGGCAGCCAAAATTTGTTGTACTTTTATATTTAATAAATTATCGAATTTGTTCCAGCCCCTTCAAGTAGGATTCGGTTCAAAGGGGGGCTGCCGTGCATGCATTATCTACATATTTGAATAGCAATGAAGGTGAGGTCGTCGTTAAGGTTGACATTAAAAACGCTTTTAATTCAGTCAACAGGGACACCTTGTTGGCAGAAGTTCAAAAAGAAATTCCAGAAATTTATAGTTTCATTTGGCAATGCTATCGACAACCATCAAAATTATTATTCAAAACCAATCCATTAGACTCCGCTGTCGGATGCCAGCAAGGTGACCCTCTCGGACCGGCCATATTTAGTTTAGCCATACATCCCATTATTCGCAAACTAAATTCGAAATTTAATCTTTGGTACCTAGATGACGGGACTCTAGGTGGCGATGTAGAGACCGTTTTGAGGGATTTAATTTTACTAAAAAATGAACTTCTGAATATTGGTTTAGAATTGAATCCTTCAAAATGCGAGTTGTTCCTTTCAGAACAAATAGACAAATTTTCGACCATACAAAAATTTAATGCAATAACTTCAGGCATCAAAATTTCAGAAAGACACTCTCTTCGTCTCCTTGGAGCTCCCGTCTTAGATGAAGCTTTTTTACCTTTCGTTGAAGAAAAAATTCAAAATTTTAACGACATTTCGGAAAGATTTTCTAAAATTAGTACTCATTCAATATATACAATCATTCGGTATTGCTGTTTCGTGCCAAAATTTACTTATGTCCTTCGATCCTGCCACATGTGGCAACATGTGGCACTCTTGGAAAGGATCGACGTAACACTAAGAAACACATTATGCAGATTACTAAATTTAGACCTGGATGACCGGGCCTGGCTGCAAGCTACACTGCCTATACGCTTTGGCGGGCTCGGTATCCGTAAAATTTCTAGCGTAAGCCTGCCGGCATTCTTGTCGTCGGTCCACAGTACCGAAGAATTGACCCGGAAAATTCTTTCTCCTACACGGGTTACTTCGGAGGTAGTGTGTTTGTCCGACGCTAGGTATGCCTGGCAGGTGGCCTGTCCGAGTTATGATATGCCCATCAACCCTTCCTCCCAGAGACGGTGGGATTGGCCGCTGTGTGAGTTAGTCCGGAAACAGCTTATTGACACATCGACTAACTCTGCAGAGCGGGCTCGTCTACTGGCTGTGGGAGAATGGGAATCGGGCCTTTGGCTGCAAGCGTTGCCGTCTTCAAACATTGGTACTATGTTGGATGACGGCACTTTTCGTATAGCAGCCTGCCTCCGTTTAGGAATTTCTTGCGTTGTTCCGCATCGCTGTCGATGTGGTGAAGATGTCGACCGGCTCGGACACCATGGCCTCTCATGTTGCAGGAGCGCTGGCAGAATCCCACGTCATGGCAGCATTAATGATATTATTCGTCGGGCTCTTTCCACCGCCGGGGTCCCAGCAGTTTTGGAACCAAATGGTCTGGTACGCGACGATGGGAAGAGACCAGACGGTATGTCATTGCTGCCATGGAAGATGGGTAGACCTTTGGTGTGGAACGCAACATGCGTCGACACCCTCGCGCCTTCCCATCTTCCATATACGTCGTGTTCTGCGGGGGCTGCTGCAGCATCAGCGGAGACCCTCAAACGGCGCAAATATTCAAACCTCATCGGTAATTATGTTTTTGAGCCGTTTGGGGTGGAAACACTTGGCCCGTGGGGTCCGAGCGCAAGAATTTTATTTCGAGATATCTCCAAACGTTTGGTCGACTCTTCCCGTGACCAGAGGGCTGGCCTATTTCTCGCTCAGCGAATAAGCATTGCCATCCAGCGTGGCAATGCTGCTAGCCTTCTGGCCACTTTACCTTTTGACGGCGATGCGGAAGAATATTTTGACGCCATTTAGTTTATTATATTTTATTACTTTTAATTAGTTTTTGTCATTACCGTTTTATTTGTATATATAGTTAGCCATATTTAGTTTTTAATTTAATTGTATATTTTTAATTATTGGTAAGTAGTTTGTATAGATTATTATGTAAAATTTCTATAACTATAATAAATATACTACAAGTAAGGTTCTGATACCTACGTTAACTACTTTTATCAAAAAAAAAAAAAGAAACAAAAGAGATTTTTATAAATATATCACAGTTTATATCATGCCTAGTTGAATGTCATTTAGTGGAAAAAATAGGGAAAAATTGTATTTTTTACGCAAGTACATTTCATATCTTTAGTTGTTTTTTACGTAATTATCACAAAAATTGTATACAACTGTATTGTTATATTATACTGTATGTATAATATAACTTGTGTTGTTGTGAAAACCTACGGCGTAAAATAATAACAAATACGTGAATCATTTTTGTTCTCAATTTGTCCTATCGATTGGCAATCTTTTCTATCAAACCCCTATGACATATTTAGTAGTAAAATGTGTAATAAATTCTGTAATTTTAAACTTTATAATAAAATCAAAATGTCATGAAAAATCGGGTAAGCTAATTTCAAAATAAATGCGAAAAGATTTATATGAGAAAAGTCAACTTTTTCTCGAAACTCTTCATTAAAAATGGCAATTTCAGACTTATAAACCTAATTAATAGTTTATGATATAATATAAATTAGAACAGTATTCAATATGTTTAGGAGAGTCAGCAGGCGGATAATTTGATATATTGCGATGATGGCTGATGAGGGAATATGTGATAAATTAGGCGTCATTTGCATGTTCGTTATTAAATCTTGGCACGTTATGACTTATTTGGCCTTTGATGTTAAGACTTGAGACAATTCTTATCAATAAATACGTTTTTTTCAGAATGCTCAGTATTTTCGTTCATCGATTATATAGTTCTCAGAAAAGAAAAAGATAATAATGGAAATTCAAATAAAGAAACGTATTAAAAAAAAAACAATTGAAATCACATAACATCATCAAATAGTCGTTTATGATACTATTGCATAATATGGGTTCTTAAAATACGAGTGTGAGTTTATCACATGAGCCGAAGGCGAAAGTGATAATAGCATCACACGAGTATTTTAAGACCTAATTATATGCAGTTTCATATACTACAGGAAATTAATGTAACAGCTTTATTTCTGACTTATAAATCCATTTGCAGATCGAGCATGCATGGTGCGCATGCACGACGCGCCGCGCGGCACCGCGTTGACAGATTATGTAGAATTTTTTTGCAAAGTTGCAAGGCATTTGCATTGCAACCTGCTTAATATAGCTGAACCCAGGGCTGAAACTGTATCAAAATGAAAAAAAAAATATTTTTCGATACAGTTGTCCATAAAGAACTGTATCGAAATTTAACTTTTTAAATTTATTTTGATGGCTTGTGCGTATAAGACTGATATTAAGATTATGTGTTTCGTTTTTTAATCTCTAAATTTCAGTATGAGAGTAGATAAAATTTATTAGTAACATCAAATCACAAAGACAGAATGAACAAGCTGCGATATAAATAAATTTAATTCAAAGTTAATTCATTCTAACAGAAAGACTAAAAACATATATTGTCGTCGTCGACAACCCTTGTTCACCCTGGGATAAGGGTCTCCTCTCAATCGAAGGGGAGTAGAGCATACTCCACCACACTGCGGGTTGGCGGAGACCAGTGATTTCAGGCCACCTTTGCTTTTTTTATACTACGTCGGGTGGCAGACAAGCATACGGCCCGCTTGATGTGAAGCAGTTACCGTAGCCATATTAACGCTCGCAACATAAAATATCGCTCGCGCGCCACCACCCCCGCTGCCAACGCAGCATCTCCTTCCTTACATGCATATAAACGTAAACAATAATTGTAAAATTCAACTTGTCTTTCATACTGATATACTCGTATTTTGCCTTATATCTGTATATGATAATTCGTCTAAAGGTACCTACTATTTTTAATACTACGTCGGGTGGCAGACAAGCATACGGCCCGCCTAATGTGACAACGCATTACCGTAGCTGGTAACATGAAATATCGCTCGCGCGCCGTCATCCCCGCTGCGAACACAGCAACTCCTTCCTTTCAGGTGAACTCACTCCCTCGTAGGAACACAACAATCCTTAAGGGAATTGTTATTTGGCTGCGGTATTTTGTGAGGTGACGTAGGGTATAGCGTATTTGTAAGCGGCCCGACTGGGGAAGTAACCTCCACTACTTCCCCAGTCGGGCCGCTTACAAATACGCTATACCCTACGTCCCTTTCACCAGATCCTCTTTTGCTAGTCGATAGGATGCACCACATTCAGGTGAGGTTGGCTTTGTCTCTGAAGAACGTGGTGAGCCGCTTACAATCCAAAACCAACTTTTTTGAACACTTGCTGACTCTGAGAGCTATAGTTATAAAACTAAGTTACGATAACCGACATTCATTCCTATTCCTATACCGCGACTTCCAGCTAAACAAATAGAGAAACAATTAATTAATGATATGCAGTAAAAATTAGGAATTCATGAAGAGATACTTTCAGTAAAAAGGCCGTATTGTTGCATATAGCTGCTAGATTTTTAAACACTTAGATAAATAAAATATATATATTTGCACTTTTCAAACTTACATAGTGCGTCACTGTTATAATGTATAATGCAAAATAAGCATATTCTGTTTATTCTATCGTTCTGAAAACCTAATCTAGAAAATCTAATCCCACTATTGGGATATGGGTGTCCCTTCACTCGAAGTGATAAAGAGCATACTCCACCACGCTGCTCAACTACGAAAACGTTACGTACGCGGATAATTTCAACAAGCAATTAGGATATTATTTAATTTTGAATTAGTTTAACCAAGACTTGAAAAATAAACATATATAAAGTTTTACTCGTAACTGGTTTTAATCTTGTTAAAACATTTTCAATTTTAATTACAAATTTTGAATCAGACTGTGGCTTCATAAAGTAATCCGCTTGTGGTTGAATGTTTGCCTACCATATATTTTAGATGGAGCGTTCGTAAGCAGTTTGCGGTGACGTTATGATTCCTGAGTATTGAGCCGTTGTTAGGATCGAACTATTGTTGTTGCTCACTAATTATATCAGCGTGCGATTTGTAACGTTTAGCCGCTTATCCAACGTTGTTGAAATTGAGTTTACATCTAATTAGTACCTAACTCAGATTTTACCCAGCAGAGCTACAAACTATTTGCTTAATAGCAAAGCAAAGCCTTAAAACGCCGTAAGTAAAAAAAGCATAGTATTTTACATAGTAATTTAGCATTTTTAATGCTGTAAATTTCAACTTAACAAACTCTTTCAGCCCTCATTCAAACTAAGTACATTAAACGAAGAATTGCGTAGTGTAAAATTAACCATTATAAACAAAGTCACGGGCTAAGATGATTTTAGCTATAGATGCGTTCTACTTGCCTTCATTGCGGCAAGAAGAAAGCGAGATAATTGCCCGGCATTTACTCGTACTCAGTCTCGCGTGACTTATCGCCACGCAAATAGTAAAATAATGCCTCCACGGCAAGACTACTAATAGAATTTTTTACTCTCATGATGTTTATCCATGTCTCGTCTATATATAAAATGCCATGGCATATCCCATATAATTAAATGAGATATTTTTGTATAGATACATATACGTGAAAACGGCTCTAATGATTCCCGGTCGAGTGCTCTTCCAACTGAGCTACCAGGAAGTTTTATGATGGTGGCGAATTTTTGCATTTTATATTTTACTGCTGTGAAATGCTCGACCGTAATCGAAAGATCGTGGGTTCAAATCCCACCTAGGCGGGAGGTGCATTTTTCCATTGTTAAAATATTTATTACTAGTTGCCCGGGCAGACTTCTTTCTGTCAAATTTTTTTTTTACTATGCGCATGCAATTATTATTATTTTCTTAAATATGAAAAAAAAAATTGCCGAACAACATTAATTTTTATTTATATAAATATAGATATTCTGGCAAGTTGGCCAAAATTAAGTACCTATTTAGATAGTAATTGTCTAACGATTCCGATGAAATTTATAAAATAGGGATTCACGGGGGGGGATAGGTCACAATTTTGGGAAAATTCGTTTTTCCTTAAAAAACAAAAGTAAAACAGTAAATTGTGTCAATAACAATCTCAGAGTGTACATATGAATATTGACATAGACTATTGTGTGTTTAGGTTTGAATGGGACACACAAAAAAACCCGACCTTACACTTCGGCTATGTTCCTAATAAAAGTCAAGGCCAGTTTGGGTGTAATTAGCTTACTACTATCTTGGATTACCTCCAAGCCTAACTCACCTGCACGTGGTGGTCCCTGCTGATAAACCAGCGCAACTTTGGGAATAGAGAGGTAGGGCACAACGTATTTTATAAGATGCCCAACTGGGGAAGTACCTCCACCTCACAGAATACCGCGGCCAAATAACTATTTTTTGAGCGTAGATTTTCATTAAGTAGTAGAAACATAACAATGTTCCTGCGAGTGAAGGAACATTGTTATGTTTCTGCGAGTGAATGAGGTTACCAGGATGAAAGGAGTTGGTGTGTTGACAGCGGAGATATCTCATGTTGCGAGTGTTTATGAGATAGACGCTTCACGTTAGGTGGGCCGTGTATTGTTTTCCGCCCGACGTGGTATAAAAAAAACGATAAAGAATATCAATATTTAAATACTACAGAAAATAAACTTGATTCCAACGAATTTAATCTTGTATTTTCTATTATTCGTGATAAAACACAATTCTCTTAAGGAAACCTCAGTTCTCGGAATACTCTAGAGAATAGAAGATTTCGATATACAAATATATATCTTTCTGAGTATTTATTTTAGATTTTGGTCGGTAGATTTTCTGGTATTTACTATATAAATTGATGTCAGTACGAGTAAACATTTTATCGGGTGTTATTTGCGTACTTAGCTCTTTACATTGGTTTAGGTTCCTATTTTTAATAAAAATAGTTTTGACGTGATAACGTCTTATAAATCGATGAACGCCGGCTGCACGCACGAAAAAGCATGACTCATTGTCACGTTCCGCCTGAGCCGAGCGTGCAAGCGAGAAACAAGCGATAGTGAGGTACGATCGGCCTGATCGATCGATGTTTCTAATGACGTTATCACGTAAAATTATCGTCCGCAAACCGATTTTACAGACAACCAACTGGCCAACTTTTTACACGTTTTGCAGCGCCATCTAGTCCCAAACTAAGCATAGCTTTAAATATGTTTTAGACATAGAATTATATGCAGTAACAAAAAGCAAAAATATGCATCCAAATATGTACCATAAACGAGCGAAATATGCAATAACTTAGTAGTTATATTACAGTATAAGTAATAGTGTTATAGATTGTTATAGTATCTACCTGTAGTAAAACTCGATCCAGTATCCGAATTCGGAAATCAGAGTGCTTCTGAGTGCGAGTTTTTTATTTGCGTTCAATCATGTTAACGTAAACAAACCGACCAAATAGTAAAGAGCTCGCATGTTGTGAATTTATAAGACACGTGTTATATATCAAAATTATGTGGCTTACTTGCTCACATTTTGAAGTGAACAACACGGCTAATTTGGATACGTAACACGCGTCTAGTAAATTCACAAAATAAAACTGTTTCTCAATTTGGTCGGCTTGTAAACATTAACACGTTCGAATGTGACCAAAAACATGAACTAAACACTCAGTGAGAAGCTCGATGGCATCGCGTCGTTGTGCGTGTCGATCTAATCTATCTGTTTATGACCGAGATTATTTATATCGAGCTCTTCCGAGCTTTGGAAAGCACATAAAGCCGTCGGCCCCGGCTATTGTTATTAGATGAATGTCGATAAGGTAAATCTTTCAGTTCTGCTAATAAGTCGTAAAGTAGCTTTTACAGGGTAGAAAATGCACGAGTGATGCCTTTTGTGTCGCAAGCGTCCATAAGTTGCAATGACCGCTTATAATCAGGCCGGTCGTATGCTTATTTTTCAGCCTAGTCGTAAAAAAGTCAGTGCCTTTGTGCGGCTTAATCCGCCACAGTGATTAACCACCAGTTCAAGCACTTTGGTGGAATACGCTCTTACCGCCCTTCGATTGAGTTAACCTCAGTCGAAAGATGCAAAAGCTTAGCAAAAAGATGAATATGGGTTGACGAAGCAGCCATGTAAAGTCAGTAAAAATTCTAAACAAAACAGCATGCCAAACGACTGGATTTATCAGTTATATTTACGTCACCGCTGAAATTTAATTTTTTCATTCTATCCTTGAATTATTTCATAGTCAATTGCACCACAATATCAGGGCTCATTGCCTTTATCACTTTAGCTCAGTCTCTAAATGAAAATAGACGTTGAGCTGTGTCAGCAAATTGACTTAGATTCAATTCTAGGACACAAATCGAATAATGCAAATCACATTTGGTGTAATTTATTTGCCTTTTATTTCATTTTGATGCCTAGTGCCAGATTTACACCTGAACAGAACGCGAATGACCATGATTTCAACTCGCAAATTACCATAATAACTGCTGACTGACAAATGAAGCTCTGTCGAAAAGAGAGTGGAGCGTAATAGGCTTGTATCCCATTTTTTTTTTCGATTTGTTATTTAAAGACGTCACAATAATATAAATATAGGTGAAATAATTACTTCGATTGCATAAAAACTTCTCGAGATATGATAACTTGAAGATCACAATTTTGGACTATCCCGAAAACGCTCCATACAAAAGGCCACCACGTTATGACGTCACACCGTGCTATTTTATATGCATTAAATCAGAAATTTGTACGACAGCATTGTTAATATTGCGTTTATGTAGCCAGTGCTGTAACAAAAGTTATAGTATTTTTTATTGTTTCTACAATGGTAATATTTATTTTTTATAATTTCATACCTTTAAAATGGACTTTCCCACCAAACTTTGACCGAACATAAAACACGTCGTACATAAGTTATTAAAATTTTAAGATCGCAGATCGTTCTAGTTTTATGTATTTTACGTTACTGATAGAGAGTTTTTATAATTTTGTGACATGGGCAACAAGCCTATTGTAAGCTACCCGACCTGGGAATGTACCTCCACCTCACAGAATACCGCAGCCAAATAACAACTCCCTTGAGAGTTGTTGTGTTCCTGCGAGTGAGTGAGGTCACCAGAAAGGAAGGGAATGCTGCGTTGGCAGCAAGGGTAACAGCGAGCGAGCGATATTGTATGTTGCGAGCATATGGCTACGGTAACCGCTTCACATCAGGCGGGCCGTATGCTTGTCTACCACCCGACGAAGTATAAAAAAATATATATTCCGTATTCGGAAATGATCAGAAACGCAACTGTCTATTTCTTAATTGGCAAATGACCAGATACGCAATTGACTATAGATTCTCACCTTCGTTACCCTTTGAATTAGGACAAAGTCGCCAATTTTCTTTAGAAGGAAAACTTATAGAAAGTTTTTGACAGAAATTGAATGATCGTTTTAGCGTTTGTCTAACGAGATGGAAAGTTAACTTTGAGACTTCAAAACATTTCTCTATTGAATAATTGAATTGAACTAACGACCGCAAGATTCCAAGTCTAGTTCGAAGACAGTCATGCCAATTCATTGTCTTAAGACTGGTCACAAGGTCAGTTTTTGATCTGTCAATAATCACTAACTGCATATTTATCTGTTTATCCAATAAACAAGGGGTGTAAACGGGCTCGCCAACATCTTGAAAGCCTGATACTTGCCCGGAGTTCACTCAACTAGCTAAAGAGGCCCCGGTGAAAGAGATAGAGCATGTTGTGCTCGACTAGGGAAATCCTCCATCTTAGATCGCCCACAGAAGATCTGTCCTCATACATCCCTCACAGCCAGTTAACAATACCCTTAAGAACATCCCTTACCTACAGCTAATGCTCCCCTGTGCACCAACCTTCCGGTTATATCACAGGATTGCAAATCTCGTCTAGTAAACCAGCCGCCCTAGCCAATAATTCGTACCGTAACGAACGTTAGATAGATCACGTGACATTTGTCAATTCGAACATTTTAGTATGAGCTCCACAGTTAGCGTCACCTACACGTGCTTCACCCTGCCGAAAGGGCTCAGGCAAAAGAAAAATGGGGTACAACGTATTTTATCTATAACATGTTGTTGCACCTGTCAGTCTAATCGGTAACACAAGTTAAGCAACGACGACCGTAGCCGTGGATGAGTTTATATCTCGAGCTCCATGCTTTGGAGGGCACGTTAAGCCGCCGGCCCCGGCTGTTGTCATTAGATGCCAGTCAGTCTTAAGTCAAGTCAGTACCCTATATCCGGCTTAAAAACCCTGGCCTCCGCCAACCCGCAGCTATACAGCGTGGTGGTGTACGCTCTAAACCCTCGTTCGATTGAGAGGAGTATTCCAGCAGTGAGATGAATATTGGCCGTGTGGTTTCCGGCAGACTAGAATAGAATCACTCCGTCCCTTCCCATGGATGTCGTACAAGGCGACTAAGGGAAATACATTATAAAACATCGATCAGCTCTCCACAACCCGTCTGGCCAAAGTGGGGAGTGTAGGCCAAATCCTCCTTCTGTCTGGGACGGACGAAAGAGAGTCGTGCTCCTGTAGTCGAGACTAAAATGACCTGATGATGATGATGAGATGAATATGGGTTGACGCAGTATTATGACGAATATTTTTATTTATTTATAAAACTCTCACACATATATTTTAACACATTAATGCTGTACCATGAAAACCTCACAGGGTTTATCTGGGTAGGCGAATAGGATGATTTCCAATGTCAAAATATTTTTAACTGTTGCACTTCTATTACTGTCTATTTACGGGAGATTTATTGAAAGAGAGAATTACCTAGCGTTCAGACGATTTTGCAATTACATATGATCGGAATGTTAGGTAACAAACTCTTTGTTTTAGGTCCCCAATAGTGTTAGATATTTAAAACCCGTGGTGCACTGCAGTTGAGCTTCACTTGACTAGTCATCTCTTTAGGCTTTTAATGACTTATTTGCCATATTGCTGTTTCTCACATTGCCAACAAGGGAAATCAAATTCCAAAAGCTTCCTACTCCTACTAATTCATTGTAAGTTCCAAGGCAAAGACGGCAGGGTAAGATTCCGTGGTTTTACCACCGGGACTGCAATGGACTTCATTGTTCATTGCCTTTTTTGGTAGTCGCCGCTGTTAATCCTGGCTACACAGGAGACACAGTGATGAGAATGTGTGGTGGATCCCCGTCCCATATTATCAATTTAGTTTTTAATAGTACGCTTCAAAAATATTAATAGCACTACTTACTGTTGATCGCTATACTAAAGCTTTATCCAATTTTCGCCGCGAATTTTGTTTTCATTCATACTCAGAATTCCATTACGTTGTTTACCATACACTCACACTCTTCTGCTCTGATATTACATATATACGATATCTGAATGATAACCGGCTTGACATGTAACATGGTGATATTACATATATTCGTTTTCATATACCGATGAAAGTAACTTTAAGCTTGAATGAAATAATAGATAGATAGAGAATGTTTTATTTGCACTATACAAACTACACACACAATTTAGTCAGCATACAGAAAATATCCACTTGTAAAATAAGTATGCAAAAAGGCGGCCTTATTGCTGAAAGCAACCTTTTCAATAATAGAATAATATTCTAATATGGGGACGTAGCCGCCGGCGAACGCCATATATACCGGTTTGTCAATTCTCGTTTCGTAAGTAGATCTCTGGAGACCCATATAATCACTATGCCTATATAAAATCTAGAACCAATGATACATAAAAAAGCCATAAAGAATTTGGTAAGAAATATTTATTATTAGGTCATATTACATAGGTCATATTACATACTTTGATGCTAATGTGAAAATCGAATAACGAAACACCGCGGCATCGTTGAGATTCTCGTAATTAAGCCAGTGAATTTTCCATTTAAGTAGCTATTAAATTCAAAACCTAACAAAAAAACAATACAAAGGAAAAATAAATAAAACGCAAATGCATTAAACATGGGAGTCCTACTTAAAGAGGTCCTTCGAAATAAGTTTACTTAGGCCTCAAAGTAACTTTTGTCCCCCTCTTTTATATTGCGTGTTTGCGCAGGTAGTCCTAGGTAAGCATTTTGTGTCGGTCGTAGGTTATCATAATGGTCGGAATAAAATTGCTAAAATGTGACAAATAAATATAAAATTAGACGATCCAATACGTAGATATCGAAAAAGTTTTAGGCGCTTATCACACTAAACTCTAACTCACACACATACCTCTATAGACGTTTTCTTTCTTCAAGTAAAAATCATATCAACAACGTATTCATTGATCTTTGATTTCATATTTATCGTAGCGTAGACATGAAATTATATATGATATGTGTAATATGTTTATATATGTTTAGTATGTGGTATTATTATGTATGTTATGTGTGTGTTAGTATTATATGTGTGTATTAGTACATATTATGTACTTTATTAGTTATATTGCATGATATTACAGGCTTCTTAAAGCCTACATCAGGCACCAGCTTCTCACACAATATTAAACTGTTAAATGGCTATCTAAATGGCTATCTTTACATAATGAATATTTTAAGAATTATAGTGAGCGATGGTACTACCCAGCCGTAACACAGTTTTTACTAGCGCGGGGGGTAGTGGTCATTGTATTCACTGTTATAGGTACCATTTTGGATATTAATAAAAACACTCTGTAATAGTAATAAACAATGTCACCGTATTTATTGTAAGTGTTAAAATATGTAACAGTGTATAACCAATAATGTTAAATAAAGATTATTATTTATTATTATTATCATCTTACTTTGTAATTACAAATTTATTTGTAGGTATTGTCATCTTTCCGTCGCCTTGCGAACCTTACCAACTTCATTTAATGTATCCGTTACCTTAAGGCTGCCTTGAAAAGATTGCTTTTAGCAAGAAGGCCGCCTTTTTGCACCTGCATGTTGTATAAGTAGTAGGATATTTTCTGTATGCTGATTAAATTATTTCTGTAGCTTGTTTAGTGCAAATAAAGCATATTCTATCTATCTAAGGAAATCCGATATATTTCTAGCAAAACGTAAGAGACGTTGATATTATAGCCTCTCGTGTCTCACCTATAGCAGTTTCTCGCTCTAATTAGGTCGTATCAACTTAGTCTGTGACTTTGTATTAGTCACACATTATGTCTTGACTTTTCTATACCGTGTCTATGTCGAAATACAATTATCATCATAAAGGTGAGACCTCACTTAAGCGGCACTATGTTATGAAGCACGACGCGGTATATTTACGTGACTGTGATGAAGCCCAATATGGATTATGTTATTTGACTGTATGTTTATGTGTATGTTTAACACTTTGTTAACTTATTATATAACTATTGAACGGCTAAACCAATATTGACGAATGATACGTCATTAAATCCATCTTGATGAAGCGAATGATACGAGACATACCTATTTCTAATATATAAAATTCTCGTGTCACAGTTTTAGTTACCATACTCCTCCGAAATGGCTTAACCGATTTAGATGAAATTATATATCGCTCATTTGCTGCAATATGTATGTCGTTGTTGCACGTAGATCACTTTTATGATTATCCAACCAAATAAGACTTATTAATTGCAATAATAATAAGATAAGAAAATAATTAGGCACTTCTAATATGTTATAAACCTATTAAGAAGAATCTGAAAGTAGAAAGAGATTATTACCAAAATATCGTTTGGAAAATGCATGTTGACTTTAATTAAGACCTTATTGCAGAAAATGAGCGATATGTATATTGAGTAGGTCTGAGAATAGGTTGCTATATATTTTTTTGACGTGACAACGTCTTATAATTCGATGGAGCCGGCTGCACGCACGAAAAAACATGACGTATGCTGCGTTACCTCGCTCTGAGGTGTTCCATTAAAATTTTCTTTTCATCAGTATTTTCTTATGACGTTGTCACGTTCGACTATCGTCAGTAAACCGACTTTACAGACAACCGATTTTTTTTCTACTAAAATAATCCTAGGAATAATTTATATGACAAAACAACGTTTTCAACGTGTTCCAGGTCAGCTAGTAACAAAATAAAAATAGCGGCATTTAATGCCAAAAAAATATTCTCTTCTCTTGGAGTGGAGTATCAAAATTAAAAAAAAAAGACAATAACAAAATTATATAAGTTATGTTTTATGATACAATAAAACTCAAATTGTTTATTTAAATGGTTGAAACTCTTATTATCACATTTTATTTTTATTTTCGATGACCAAACAAAAAATGCAATGAACACATCGCTTATTTGATACTATATGATCATAACTTACATTTATGTCGTTGTTACACTTAAATCTCTTTTACGGTTGTTGGTATAGTATAACCAAATAACATTTTTAATTGCAACAATTATAAAATTAAAAAGTAATTAGACAGTTCTCAAATGTTATGTATGTATAAGTTTGTGCTTAAGTGAATTAGAAGCATAAAATAAATAGCTAAAACATGTCCGAAAAAGGCATGTTGACTTTAATTAAGTCGTTGTTGCTGCAAATGAGCGACATCAATTACGTTACCATCAAGTTACCGATCACCTTCGAACTACTTTAGTTCACTACGAATTCACCGACTTCTTTTCACTACAAATTCACCGTCAAGGCTAGCGCATGCGGGCCTCAACACATTGCAATAATCTTTTTCGTACATTTTGTATCAACCAACTCACAGTACAGGCGGACGGCACCGTATTAAAATGTAAGAAGTTATGGTACTACTGATCTGGAGGGGTTATAATGAGCTGCGTTGGGGCCTGCCTGTAGTGTGCGCCGGCCTTATGCTTACTATGAGCCGTTAATGTACACTATTCCCTTAAAAGGCTGGCAACGGATCAGCGATCCTTTGGCGTTGCTGATCTCCATGGGCGGTGGTGATTGCTTTCCATCAGGTGACCCACATGCTCGTTTGTTAAAAGAGGGCTTTTATAAAAAAAAACCTATAAAATAAACCTAGTACTACTGTACATAATTACATCTACTTATATTTATAAATTGTCTTACATTTTTATATTTATCTAATAGATAGATACTACATATATATAGTACATGAACTTATTTCCTCGATATCGTGATATCAGAGTTTTTTCAAGAATTATTTCCATTGATATTTTTAACACGAAATAAACCGCTGTATTAAAAGTTTGAGATATTTTTAAACAGCGGTCCGGCTTGAGTGGGGTCGTCTCTCCAGCCCATTTGCACGAAAGCTTAGAGAAAAGCTTAGTGAACAGGGCGGCGAAAGATAAATAAAATATAATGGTTCGAAATCACCCCATGTCAAAATGGCTCAGCATTATTATCGACAAAATGAACAAGAATAAACAAAAATATTTTTTTGATACAAAATTTTATTAGTTGTTAATAAAAGAAGAAACGAAAAGGTTTACGTTATGTACTTTAATTAATTACGTGGCGGCCGACATAATGAATGTGCCCACTTTTAGCTCGGATACCGGGAAGTGGGTAAAATTTAATTTGCGAGATTCGATAACAGACACCGCCGTAAAACAAAAAAAAAAAAAAGTACAACCCATCCTTAGACAGGCTACGTTTGACGTTGCTTAACTAGCGTGATCGATTAGGCTAATACGCGCAACGGCGCTATCCAGATCCTCAAGATATGACATACATTAAAACTACCAAAACAATTGTTTATTTTATGTAATACGGGTGACGCCATAATGGTTCTAATTCAGCATGACTAAAATAGTAGTTCTAGTGCTGATTTATAGCTTACACAAACCATAATTTTATGTCATATATATATACATGACATAAAATTATGGTTTGTTTATAAGCACAAGTGCGACCCTTGGACAGTGCGAGTAATGCCACCTTTGGACAGATATTGATCGTTAGGTGTTAGCTAGCAGCTTGTGACGGGGTTCACAGATGAGCTGAGAACAGTATCGATGGTCCAAGATATTGAATCTTTGTCTGAGGAGCAACCTTGGCCTCTTTCTGTGCTCTACCGAATATGTAAGCAACGTTCAAATTTTAAATATTGCCAACTCTCTCACTCACCGTCGGCAGGGAAATTAATTTCCTGCTAATGGCAAGTGGTGTAATTATTAACTCACACTTTAGAACCAAAAAGGCTTATGTAGATTTTCAAAGAGGTTTCTCTCGCGCGCTTTTTATTCATGGGGTCCTTCAAAAGGGCGCGCGGACGCGAGATATATTTCAGAGGCTATGTATACCCCTGGTGTTGCACACGTTCATATTCTGCGAAAACTCGTTTTTATCAGACATTTAGTATGAAAATAAGTATATAAATAAGCCTACAAATACTTATGTGAAGTAGAATCTTCATACGCCTATTAGAAGCGATTATTACCGATAATAAGCTATTTGACATTATTTTTTCGAATTGTTGTGCAAGGAGACGTCCTTGTACAATAATTCGAAAAAATAATAACATATTAACGTGACGACGTTAATTCTCCTTCCTTTCTGGTGACCTCACTCACGCTCCCTACCTCTCTTTTTGCCAGAGCTTCGTTTGTCTGTCAGCAGGGTGCATCGCGTGCAGGTGAAGTTGGATTTGGTTCAAAGATGTTGATGAGCTACTTACACCCCAAACAAACAAAATAATATGCACATTGTACAAATAGTTGATAGTGGAATTCTTTTAAAGTTACATTGGCAGCAAACATTTCATATTTTACGAGAAGTCTCATGTTCAGCAGACTTGATATTTTACTTTCTACCAGCTATGCAAAAATAGAAATGATATTTTTCTTAGCAAAATTTTTGTGTAAATATTTTCACATTATGATCTTGTGTAAAAATAAAAATTTGAACATAGTTCATATTTTATTCTGATTTTTGATGGTCTTCATCAGTTCCAAGCTTTTGTGCATTCTCTGCAAATTAGTTTCGTGTTTGACTCGACCCGTCCACGATATTTTAAGCATACAATCCAATACACTTTAAACATCAAATCATAAAAATTTGCAATCACAAAATGTCGAAACTTTCTATGTCCCCTTTTCTAATAAACCTAATGCAGAATCTCAGTCAGGACTTTTATTTTGGAAAATAACTTTTTAGTTCTTTGAAGCTTTGCACTGAAAACAAACATTCTGAACGTTTTTACATTTAGAATGTTTGCTTTCAATGCAAAGTTCCGCCATACAATCCGCTTTTTACAGATTTATTTCAAATATAAAAGTCTCTAACTTTATCCTTGCTAACTTTATTCTTTCTTTCACCTTTTGCTTCCTCTACTAGATTACCTGATGTACCCTACCTGAGCCCGGCAGAAATCTAGATATAAATAAATATTGTCAGACAAATCAAATCACAGCGCCATCTAGCCCCAAAGTAAGCGAAGCTTGTATTATGGGTACTAGACAACTGATAAACATACGTAAATACCTTTTTTTTTAGAATCGAAGCTGCGTCATTGACCGCTACGCCACCGAGCTCGTCAAATATAAATAAATATATGCTACTGAAGCGACTACTAGAGTGTAAATCTATTTGGTACATGTTTGGTCTGTCCAGACCAACCATGTACGTAGTCGTAGATGTCCATCTACGACAATGTTTCGTAAGCAGCTCGGGTGGCATCCAGGTTGGACCCTTTAGAAACTTTACTATTATATATATTATCGTTATATTTGTGAGTGAGTCATCAGGAAGGAGTTGCTGCGTTGGCAGTAGGGATGGCGGCGCACGAGCGATATCTCATGTTGCGAGTGTACACATGGCTATGGTAACCGCAGCAAACGCAGTTCACATCAAGCAAGCCGTATTCTTGTCTACCATCCATTATCCATTATAAAAAATAAATAATCCATTTGCTCCTGGTTAATGTAATAAAAGCATTTCAATTTCGTAACATTGATTCTCGACTTGGTTCTTGGGGAACACATGTTGGTAATTCTTAAGCATACCAATAATTTAATATAGTGTCACAGTTTTAGGTACTATACTCCTCCAAAATGACTTGACTGATTTTAATGAATTTTTTATGTATATTCAGAAGATCTGAGAATAAGTGGTTATCTATTTTTTTCTACTAAATTTATCCTTATAGGAATAACTTATATGGCAAAACAACGTTTGCCGGGTCAGCCAGTACGTATATAAAATCTTATAGGTACTATTCATGCCGCAAAGTTGTGAAATCCATTTGCTAGATATTAAGTTATCGCCCGCGATTGAACTTTCAACTGAAAAGGTCTCACGATAATCTTAATGTTCTGAAATGATTTATCTTATTTCTTTTTTTATCACTCAAGTGTATACACTACATATATATACTATACTACCATGTTTCATGCAAATAAATGATTGAATTGAATTATACATAATATATCTATATATATAAAAGAAAGTCGTGTTTGTTACAACACTTATAACTCGAGAACGGCTGGACCGATTGCCATGGTTTTTGATTTGTTGGATTTGTTTCCGTCCCGAATAGCAGAATAACTCTTAAAAACATTGGAAAATTCTCGAAAAAATAAAATAAAAGAAAAAACATTTTCCCATACAAAATGTTCGTGGTTGTCGTAGCTGTCAAATGTGACGTTGTCGTACGTGCGTACGCCAAATGTATGCGTGCGTTCAGAAATGTATATTAAGCTCACTAAAGATCAAATGTCATAGATTAAAAACAAATGTTAACTCTATTGGTCTCATTTTTACGTCTTGAAAGTTGGCTGTGATTTGTTTTGAAAACAGTTTTGTGGATTTAAATATTTATTGCAAAGAGAATGTAACCACTACGTTTTAAGAGACGGATGTGCCATACAAATAGCGTAATTCTAATATGTATGAAATGGAAGCGAAAACAATCAGAATTTGTACCAAATTCGCTTCCGATTCATAGAGTCGTTTTTTTACTTTGAGTTGCGCCAGGCCCGTTTATTGGTTCTAAAATATTTATGCGTGCGTTCAGAAATTTAAATCAAGCTCCATAAATCTATATAATAAATAAAATAATGTCGTGTCTTGGTCGGGAAAGTATTAAAAACATTGAAAAATTGACGAAAGAATTAAATAAAAGAAAAAACGTTTTCTCATACAAATAGTGCCAGTTAAAAAGGATTGGAATATTTATTGACTGTTATGTAAATGTCAAATCGATTGGTC
Organism: Hypsopygia costalis; assembly: GCA_937001555.2. Classification (NCBI taxonomy): domain Eukaryota; kingdom Metazoa; phylum Arthropoda; class Insecta; order Lepidoptera; family Pyralidae; genus Hypsopygia; species Hypsopygia costalis. The sequence goes on along the minus strand of OW443339.2, from coordinate 14,049,082 downwards.
TCACTTTTACGTCGCGAATGTTGTCTGTGATTTGTTTTGTGGATTGAAATATTTATTGTTGTCAATTGGTACTTTTTTTGTGACTTTGTAAAGTACTGAACTTATTATTTACCCACTGCTGGGATACGGGTCTTCCCTCAACCGAAGATGTTTAGAGCATACTCCAACACGCTGCTTAACTACGGGTTGGGCCACTAACTTGGCTTAAGGACTGCCATCTAATGATAAACACCAGGACCGACGGCTTAACGTGCCTTCCGAAGCACGGACGAGCTCGAGATAACATAAACTCATCCATGAACAGGCTACGGTTGACGTTGCTTAACTTGCGTGTACAATTAGACTGACACGTGCCTCACGCCATCGTGCTTCTCTATTATTTTCTATTATTCATTGTATTAATTTCAAGAAATCATAAATTTTGTTCATATATATATGTACATCATCGAACACTTATAACTCGAGAACCGTAGGACCGATTTTCATGGTTTATGATTTATTGGATTTCTCTCCGTCCCGAATAGCAGAATGACCATGAAAAACATTAGAAGATTGACGAAAGAATAAAATAAAAGGAAAAACATTTTCCCATACAAATGAAAGTGTCAGTTGAAAAAGGATTGCGATATTTATTGCCTTATTGGTTGTCAAATATCAAAATGTCAAATCAATTGGTGTCACTTTTATGTCGCGAAAGTTGTCTGTTTGATTTGTTTTGAAAATTGAAAAATGACAAATCGATTGGGGTGAAAACGCTTGGCCCATGGAGTTCGAACGCAAGAATCAAATCAGAGTAAACATCAAAAGAAATGACAATTACAAATCACCAAAACGTTTAAACCGATTTCAAAACTAAAAAATAAAACAAAACTTTTTTTTAAAAATTTTTTGATTAAACAATAATCTTTATTTTTATGAAATCTTCAGTTTTTATGGATACGGGTCTTCCCTCAACCGAAGAGGAATAGAGCATACTCCAACACGCTGCACGTTGGCGGAGGCCAGTGTTTTCGAGCCGCCTAAAGGCCACTAACTTGGGTTAACGACTGTCATCTAATGATAACAACCGGGACCGACGGTTAACGTGCCTTCCGAAGCACGGAGGAGCGCAAGATAATCTAATGATAACAACCGGGACCGACGGCTTAACGTGTCTTTCGAAGCACGGAGGAGCTCGAGGTAATATAAACCCATCCGTGTACAGGATTCGATCGACGTTGCTTTACTTGCGTGTCCGATTAGACTGACATGCGCAATTATGTCATCGAGCTTCTCTATTATTTTCTATTATTCATTATTTTAATTCCATAAAATCATAAATTTAGTTCAGCCAATTTGTACCACGACATTCATTGATTGTTAGGCGGTACGAAATTCGCCGGGGCAGCTAGTATATTTATATATGTGATCTCACAAGATAAGCGACATCGACCGTAGTCTTTCTATGGATGGGTTTATTTATTTCTAATTCCTCCGTGTTTCGGAGGGCACGTTAAGTCATCGGTCCCGGTTCTTGTTCTTAAACGACAGTCGTTAAGCCATGTCAGTGTCCATTGGGCTTGCTTGAATTGCATTGCATTGAGCTTGAAAACACTGGCCTCTCCAACCTGCAGTTGAACAGCGTGGTGAAGTATGCTTTAAACCCCTTCGATTGAGGGGAAACTCAACAGTGGGATGATTAAGATATACAAATACAATAACACAGAGATGACTGTAATTTTCTTTTCAATTGAAACGAAAACGTATAGCAAATGCAAAAAAATCGATGAAGGTGCTAAAATAAACCTTCTCATAAAGGCGCGTAATTTCCTCTCTTACAAGTATTTGTTCCTCTTTACCGTCAATTAATTTTATTCTGGTCCCTTCAGACGATCAACAAGAAATCTTATTTGAAAGACCTTCAATTAATCATTAAGTAGATCAGTTCTACCTAAAAAGCTTTTCAGGCAATATGAATGAAAATGGTCCGTGCAAATGATGACGTGACCGTGGCGGGCGCGAGACATGTCCATGCCGTCCGAGCGCCGTACATGCTACATATGCATATAATCAAGTGTGCGAGTCGAGAAGAGAGCGGGGTGGAACCATGGGTTGGAGTACGTTATAGCCCTTGTCGAGCCCGGTGGTTGAATGGCTAGTAATGGTCACTTTGACTCCGAGGTCGCGGGTTCAATCTCCACCGATCCCATAAATATTTGTGTGCATGAACATATCTGTTTGTCTTGGTCTTGGTATTATAATATATTTATTTACAAAAAAATGTATTTATGTACATATATCAGTTATCTAGTACTCATAGTACAGGCTTTGCTTAGTTTGGGACTAGATGGCGCTGTGTAATATGTCAAGGAATATTTATTTATTATTATTTAAAGTTGATACTGTTGATTGTTGGCACTTGGTGGAACATTATTATTATAACGTGGAATAGTACAAGTGCTTTATTATAACATTATTATTATTATTTATTTATAGCCTCGTCCGAGGTGCTATTGATAAAGAAAGACACATATTAAAAATGTACGTGAAGTTTTAAATCCGTGCCTCGTCCATGACATGACTGGCACGCGCCCAGTACGATGTAGCATAATTCCAACTTTTCTGAATAATAATAATTATTATTATATCTCTTACATTCACGGGTTTAAACTCGATTATTAAGTAGGCGTGCGCGGGAATATGGATCCAAAGCATAGAGGAGCCTTAGAGAAGTTTAATGTAATGTTGTATACCCGCCATCACCCGCTCTAGGAAGTATCGATGGAACAATATACCCATGAGCAGGTCTCGACGGGTATTGGTACTATTGCTAATGTGTGTTACGTATATCACGCCATGATGTATGTATTGTCTTAAGTAGATTAGTGTATGTGTGTGGTTTATAGAGGCAATGGGGTGTAAGTGGTTTATGGGGTGAAAGTGGTTCATCAACATTTTTAAACCAAACCTAATCTCACCTACACAAGGTTGCACTCGGCTGACAGACAAACGAGGCTCTGACGAAAAGAGAAGCAGGGCATAGCGTATTATGGAAGCTGCCCGATTAGGAAAGTACCTACACCTCAGAAATAACGCAGCCAAATTACAATTCCCTTGAGGGTTGTTGTGTTCCTGCGAGTGAATGAGGTCACAGGAAAGAAGAGAGTTTCTGCGCGGCAGCGGAGGTGGCGCACACTGGTTCAGAAAAAGTAAAAAATGGAATTAGGGATTTTTGAATTTTTTTCGATGGTATCATGTGGAAAATGTTACAAGTAACATATTTTGTATCTTCCATTTTTCTTGAAAATGCATAGTTTCAGCTTTAAATAAACTTTTATAATATTTTTGTATGAAATGTTTATTTCATACGAGTTTATTACAAAATGTTTTACTTTGTTAAAGATGATTACATATAGCTTATATAGGGTTATATTAGTAGAAGCTCATACAGTTACAACTTTGTCCCAGTGCGTCCCCGTTTATGCGATAAGTACTCTTTAATGTAGTACCAAATACGTAAGTAAAGTTTGTATACAAATGACATTTTATTTTAAATATTAAAGAAATTAAATATACTTACGCGCTAAAAACTATTGTTCAACGTTTGTTGAAGTCAATAATGGATCATCAACACTGACAAATTCAAAAGGTTCATCGACTTCTTCAACTGTTGAAGCAAGCAAAAATTTTACTTCATTCGGAAGGAAGTATTTTGTTATTACGCCCATTTTTGGTCCCATTGTTGACAAAAAAGGATAGGAACAAATCAGTAGGTTATTTATAATATACTACTCCCTGATTTTTTTGAAATCTTTGTTTCTGGATTCTGCTGCTTCTTCCGATAGCGCTCCTATTGGCATAATATCTAAGTCTTTAATGATATCACCTCCATCTATGAGAAGCTGATGCACGCTGGATGACATATAATACCAACCGTATAGCTGGACAAACAACTGAGCAGTTTCTCATGCGTATTGAGTAAAGTGTAAATTTCTATTTGCTCACCTGAAGCCAGAGCCCTTAGAAATATGGCGAATCTTGCAATTAGATCTCGATTTACTCCAGTAATCGCGGTTGTTTTTTGAGGATCTGCATAAAATCTACGCGCTGTATTTCCATTGTTTGTCGTTACAGATCCTTGCATTACTATATCTATAAGCAATCCAGTTTCATCCCGAAAACGTTTTTGTATTTCAGATGTTCGTTTTTCCATAATTGCTTTTGTATCTCCTCTTGCAGTCCAAGTTTTTAATTCTAGTCTTTAAGCAATATGTAATATAGTCTCCATGCAACGTAGTATAACTCCATACAACAAGTATAGACTTTCATCATTGCATTCATGAATGCAATGATGAAAGGCTATACTTGTACACATCAGTACTTAAATTCCTATCTTTAAATTTTATTAATTTATTCATTTCAGAAGATGTTGCTTTGCATATGTCGCAGACTTGGTTGGAAATTTCAGATAAATTGGAAATTATTTTCCCATCAACCATAGTCATAAGTAGCTGATGTGTAACTGAAACACCTTCTTTAAAATAAGATGGATTCAATTTTTTTAATTCCGTCATAATTCTTTCCGTCTCCTCGTTATTATTAAGCGAATTTTCTTTGGCAAATATAAAAAATAGAGGTAACAAAACATGGTTGAAGATGGTTGTTTGTTTTCCCAAAGAACATCATTACCACATAGTAACTTTAAAGGAACCAAGGAAGACATGAAAATACTTGAATCGTCAATATATGCAGATCTTCAGTGATCTGCCTATAAGTACTTTGACTGGAAGCTCCATCCATTCCCCATTTACTAATTAGTTGTACTTGCTTATCGTTATCACTATCACAGAACTTTGTAGTGACTAGAGGAGAGAGTCTACGAACAGTTATATCAAGAGAGATTGTAAAGTTAATTTGACACCACTATCCGATAAATCTATTTCTTTTTCTGGCGGGTAGCACAACTTCTTAGCTCTATAATTTTGTATTAAGATGGTAAAATGTGTGTATTATCAATTTTAATACTACTCCGCAAACAACAATACTGCCATTTAGACAGTTTCAATGATATCATCAAACATAACGCTTTTTCGGCTGAGTATTTTGTCACTTGGTACTTTACTGTATTCATTACAATAAAAAACATTTTGACATTATCAGGATTCATCAAAAATTTTATTGCAGCACACATAGCTTCATCACCGTTTTCTTGGAATGCGAAATATGTAGCTTGTAAAAGTCTGAACTGAAATTAGAAGAATTAGACTTTGCCCTCTTTTGTTTTTATTTAGGCCCTAGCTCACTAGAAGGTTTTCTAGGACTGATCACAGCTGTACTGACAGTTGGTACAATATTTTTTGTTATTAGTGTGAATGCACCAGAAGAATGAAGTTCTATCAATTCGTAAGAATTCCTCTTTAAGTCACTTGAAGTTTCTTCGGTTTCCAATAAACCTAACTCACCCAAAGATTCAGGATTAGAATATATAACAGTATCTGAAGATTTTCCGGGCAAATGAACTTTCACAAAATTAGGCCAAGAAATATCATTATCTAACCATGTACTATGTTGTTTAAGGAAATTGTAAACTGTGTAGTTTGAGTTTCTCCACTTGTTCCGTATCGTCACACAATACATTCCACAGAATTCCATTAAGCGAATGTTCTCATCTTCGGAAAAGCACCAATGAAATTCCGACAAAATCCTATTAAGTAAAACTTCAGGTTTAGAACAACTATTAGTTTCCTACATTAATAAAAAAAGATCCAAATTTGAAGTACACATGATAAATACTATTTTAACAAATAAAAACAAAGATGAAATACAGTATCACAGTACATAATCTTGTATGAATACACTGTTTTTTACTAATGTGGTTAGTTTTGTATTATTAATATTTAGAAATCAAACTAAAATACTAACTAAAACTATTTATTTTGAGGCAAGAAGCAATAAAATATCATTTTATTATTGAATTGTAATAAACTAACACATATTATACGAAAATAATAATCTGAGGTATATCGAATATTTAGTTGTATTTTCCTTGTAAACGGGGACGCACTGGGACAAAGTTGTTACTGAATGAGCTTCTACTAGTATAACCCTATGTAAGCTATATGTAATCATCTTTAACAAAGTAAAACATATTGTAATAAACTCGTATGAAATAAACATTTCATACAAAAATATTATAAAAGTTTATTTAAAGCTGTAACTATGCATTTTCAAGTAAAATGGAAGATACAAAATATGTTACTTGTAACATTTTCCACATGATACCATCGAAAAAAAATCAAAAATCCCTAATTCCATTTTTTACTTTTTCTGAACCAGTGTGTGGCGGCGCGATATTTCGTGTTGCTAGCGTTGCTTGTCTGCTACCCGACGTAGTACAAAAAAAACCGGACAAGTGCGAGTCCGACTCGCCCACCGAGGGTTCCGTACGTAGGATCATTATAAATTTGATATTTTTCATTATAAATAAGAAATAATCCGTCGGAAAAAATAAATAAAATATATTAGGCAATGTGCACATCAAGCCCTTTCGCCCGCCTGTAGAAAAATATAGACCCCTTATTTTTTAAGATTGAATTACAAATGTATAGCTTTGAGATTTATTCTTGTATTTGTAGTCTATAACGATGTTACTTGCCAAATTTCATAGTTCTAGGTCAACGAGAATTACCCTATGGGTTTTGATTCCCTTGAGTTTTGTCAAAATATGCGTTTTTTGCTGAATAAACGGCCGTATCTGTTTTTTACGTAAACTTAGCAGTTTGGTTTTTTTTTACAGCTTCATGGGACGGTAGACCTGAGTATACAGTTCAAATTTCAGCTTAATACCTCCACGGACGGGCGGACGGACGGACGGACAGACAGACAGACAGACCGAAGGGATCCGTTTTTCCTTTTGAGGTACGGAACCCTAAAAAGCAAAATAAATAATTATATTTTTATCTATCTAATACTAATTAATATCAATTTTCCTCGTTATAATATTTTTTTTTAAAAGTTAAATTAACTTAAGTCAAATAATACTTAAGCCAAATTAAATGAAGTCTTAAGTCTTTGATGTAACTTTTAAGTCCTCGTTAATGAGTTTATCTTTCAGGGCTATATCGAAAGAATTACAATTTCTCCAAACAATAAATTCAAAACTTAGTTCTTATTAAAGAGTAGGTGTCCCACGTATTTTATTGGAAACAAATTTTGGAATTTTATGTTGGGATGAGGTAATGACGAATATATAGTCTTTCTTCTATTATTTGTTATGGGAAGTTTTTTTTTATAACTAAGAATTAACTTCACTAAACTACATGTATACATAAATACATACATTATGGCATTAGATTAGTTTACTTAACTCAGCGGTACCTACCCAAATCTTTGCAAAAACAAAATTTACGAACGAAAATTGAAAAAAAATAATATGCACTGTCGGATGGCAGACAAGTAAATGGCCCGCTTAATGTGAAGCGGTCACGATAGTCATATTCACGCTCGCAACATGCAACATAGCTTGCGCACCACCACCCTGCTGTCAACGGAGCAACTTCCTCCTTTCTGGTGTCTACACATTTGCAGGAGCACAACAAACTTGCGGTATTCTATGAAGTGGAGGTACTTGCCCAGTCGTGCACCTTATAAATACGCTGTACTCCCTTTTGCTAGTCGATGGTCGGTCTCTCAATCAACAGAAACAAAACAAAAATCATGTGCATAGATAGAGCAGGCCAGCTAACGAGGGCCGGAACACTGTCAGGTCTGGAATACGTAACGGATTTTGTCTATCTGAGATTAATGATCAGTGACCAGGGGGGATGCGGTGGAGAAATCCGACGAAGGACGCAAATGGTAAAAGATGGAATGAGCAAGCTAACGAGAATCTGGCGAGATAGGAACGTCTCCAACGTTACAAAAATGAGACTGGTCCCCGAACCCTGATCTTCTCGATTTTCATGTACGCGTCTGAATCTTGGACCACCCGCGCGGTAGACAGAAAAAAAGATAGATGCCTTTGAAATGTGGTGCTGGAGGAGAATGTTGCGGATATCGTGGACGGCAAAAAGATCGAACAAATCTATTCTCGACCAGCTTAAGATTAAGACCAGACTCTCCACAATCTCCTATCAGCGCATTCTAGGGTATTTCGGCCACATAGCTCGGAAGCAGCCAGATAGCCAAGATAAACAGCTTGTCAACTCTTCTACCAAAGCTTATCAGAACGGGCACGACCTTCAGTAGTGAAGAATACGACGAAGAAGAAGACTCCCTTTTGCTAGAGCCTCTTTCGCTACTCGGCAGTTTACATGCAGGTGAGGTTGACTTTGGCTCTAATCGAGGCCATCCACTTACCCCACCATTTTTAACAATTTTCGGGGAGACTCAAAAAAATATTAAGCGTCATACAAAAAAATATAAAGTTCATCGATATCAAGTACAGTCATTTGCGTAATCGTCGATACAAAAAAAAATAAAAAAATTGTCGTGTTCTGTTACACTCTTATTACCCACACAATTTTTTTTTAATTTGAACCGCGCTATTATAGCGCGGTTTTTATTGCTTTATTATATATTTTACTAGCGGCCCGGTACGCGCTTCGCTACATATAAAGTGAAGTAATAAAAAAAAAATTGGAACACCAAATTCATTTATTCAAACAAAAAGATATTTTATTACCTAATTGCTAGCTAGTATTTTAAAACTTAATCCATTTTGAGCATGAATAAACAAACGGCTGGGGGGTACCGACTCTGGAACAGGCAACAAAAGTCGAAGCACGTCCAAAATGAAATGACCGCATGAATGACATAACAACATGCCTGTACTGTCAACACTGAAAAAGTTTCAATTTAACTACAAAATCCCCATTAACAAAATGATCCGCCATTTATTGAATTCAATTGTTATAAAAAATGTGATAAATGAAGAACCGCTCCACCGATTTTGTGCAAACTTCACCTAAACCATCTACTAAATAGTCCGAATAAACCCTAAACATTTGGTTTGGATAGGTGAGCCCGTTCTTGAGTTATAAAATTACAACGAAAACTGGCATTGATTTTTATATATACATGGGGCACACTAAAAGTTTTGCACTTCTAGCTAATCGGAACTATTTTAATTTGGAATGTTATATTTTTTGAAACGACTTGGAACCTTCTTAGTAATAAAAAAAAAATTGGCGAGAAATCATTTGTCAATTGTTTTTTATCACTAATCAAAGTTCTACGTACGCAACGAAAATGGAATTAAGTCGAAAAGATTTTAGAACGATGATTTTTTATGATTTTAAAAGTTCTCTCTCTCCGCAAGACTGTGCCGCTCGTCTTCAAAATGCTTTTGGGAGAGAAGCAGTTTAAGCACCGTGAAGCGATGGTTTGCTGAATTTGAGAGAGGTCGGGTTTCTTTACATGACGAATTTCGTGAAGGGCGGCCTTCAACTGCCGTCAACGAAAATAATGTGGCTACTGTTAAGCGGCAAATTGAAGCAAACCCGCAGATTACCTATGAGACAATTCAAGGACTATTGGGGATTGGTATGAGCCAAATTCAGAGAAAATTACACGAAGAATTAAAAGTTCGGAAACTTTGTTGTCGTTGGATCCCTCATGAACTGACAGTGGAGCACAAGCGGGCTCGCGTGGAATGGTGCTCACAGATGCTACTGAAGTACGTCCACGGACATTCTAATGCTGTTTATGACATTGTCACAGGAGAGGAAACGTGGATTTATTGTTTTGAACCCGAAAAAAAACAGCAATCTTGTGAATGGGTGTTTGGAAATGAGAACAGGCCAACAAAAGTGAAGCAGGCGAGAAACGTTGGTACATAAATGATCGCGATTTTTTTCTCAGCTACGGGTCCCATCTGCACAATTTCACTTGAAGATCAAAAGAGTGTTAATGCTGAGTGATATTCTACCATTAGTTTACCCAGGGTGTTAGAAAAAGTTCGCGAAAGACGACCAAAAAGCCGCGTTCTCCTACATCATGACAACGCTTCTTCACACACGGCCAACAAAACAAAGTCATTTTTAGCTTCCGAAAAAGTACAACTGGTCACCCATTCTGCACATAGCCCCGACCTAGCACCTTGTGATTTCTGTATTTTCCCCAAAATCAAAGATTTGATGAGAGGTTTCACTTTTACCAACTCCGAAGAGGCAGTGATAGCGTTCAATCAGCACGTAGAAAACATGCCTTCAGGTCTGTGGTCCTCCTGTTTAAAAGAATGGTTCGATCGCATGAAAAAATGTTTAAAATGTAAAGGAGAGTATTTTGAAAAGCAATAAACATAATACTTTGGTTATAACATGTTGTTTTTCTAAGTTACGCAAAACTTATAGTGTGACCTTATAGATAGGTAACACTTATGTTTACAAAAAATAATGGTTGAGTATAATATACATATACAGTTATGTTAATAGATAAAATTTTGGGGTACACACCAAAATTAACCACTACAGTGGCTCACTACGATCTTAATAGATGAATCCAACCTCACCGGCACGTGGTGCATCCTGCCGACTAGCGAAAGAGGCTCTGGAAATATACAACGTAGGGGTAACGAGAATTAAGATACAACGTATTTGTAAGCTGCCCGTCGGGGGAAGTACCTCCACCTCACAGAATTTGGCAGCTAAAAAACAATTCCCTTGAGGGTGAAAGGAAGAAGTTGCTGCGTTGGCAGCGGGTTGACGGCGCGATAGTGATATTACATATTTTAATGATACTATAATAAATAACTATAAAAAACATACTATAAAAAAATATACAAGAATTTCTAATTTAATATTATAGAATTATTAGTATTATACATTTTCCTTGATACTCCAAATACAATTTTTGCGACTTATTGATATATGATGTTTTTACTGTCTTGTGATACTTTTCCCAAGACTAATATATGTGATATTTAATATTTTATACTTTGAAGATATTTTTTATTCGCAGAACAAGCTGGAATTTTCTACTAAATTGCTGTAAGACGGTTTCAAAGAGGAAAATATACATGATGTTATTACAACCGTACCCAAACAAATCACAACATTTATACGTTTTGTACAAGTAAAGAAAACCAAAGAAATTTTATCATTATTAAAAAAACCTTTGATATGAGCATTATTTTTTTGTAAAATACAGCAGTTTTTGTGATTTCTGAGTTGTTATTGTAATCCTGTGTTGATGTGTTGTTTGTTTTCGACCATCTTTGACGAGCTCGGTGGCGTAGCGGTCAATAATGACGCGGCTTCGACACCATCGCTCGTGGGTTCGATTCCCACATAGGACAAACATTTGTGTGCATGAACATGTCTGTCTTAGTCTGAGTGTTTTCTATGTATCATAAATATGTATTTACAAAAAAAAATGTATTTACGTATGTTTATCAGTTGTCTAGTACCCAGTACCCATAACACAAGCTTCGCATACTTTGGGGCTAGATGACGCTGTGTAATTTGTCTGACAATATTTTTTTTTTTTTTTTTTTGAGGAGTCCGGTGGTCGAATGGCTAGCAATGAGTACTTTATAAATAATATATTAAAAAATAATATAATATATAAATAAATTAATCATGTTAGATGAAATCTCACTCTCAATCACTCCAGAACGGCTAAATGGATCTAAATGAAATTGATGTCATCAAAGCTACATAAATTTCATTTAAGATCCGTTCATTCAGTATTCTGGCTGATTCCAGAACAACACATTTTTAACGCCAAAGAAAATACGGTTCCGGATTTCCAAACGAAGTGAAACAGATGGTAATTTTATAATTAAAAAATGGTATCAATATCAATTTCGACGGAAATATTAAATATATATTTTCTAAGTATAATAAGTATGTATTTACAAAAAAAAATGTATTTACGTATGTTTATCAGTTGTCTAGTACCCATAACACAAGCTTCGCTTACTTTGGGGCTAGATGGCGCTGTGTAATTTGTCTGACAATATTTATTTATTTATATCTAAATTATTACGTTGTATTGCATTCTAGCATTTATTTGATGTTCATTAAATTGAAAGAGGAAGTTCGATATCGAGAGACAGAGGAAACGAAGCTTGAAGCTTTTGTTTGATTCCCCGGAGCTTTGCAGTGGCAGCCTTGTTGATTAATTGTAATTAGTATTCGAGTTTGCGGAAAACCATACTAATTTCCTTGTGAAGTTGTCAATATTATTCCCATGGGGTTGAAATGGCATCTTGTTTTGTGGCTCAATAATATGTAATTACTAGCGGCCCTCCGCGACATCGTACGCGTGGAGTTAGTTATTTGGACATAATTTTTTATTATATTCGAAAAAGCTAATTACCTAATGAAAGGAAATAATAAAAGAAAGATAAAAACAATCAATATCTAGACGAATTTTTAAAATCAATGAAGTCGACGGATATTATTTTTTCAAAACCTCTCTGTAAAACCTAAAATATTTTTTGTTGTTATAATAAAACATCATTCCATATAATAGTAAGTATGTAGTTGATTTCAATAATTCTTATACTTATATATCATTTAAAATCCTTCTGCCATAATTACTTTAACTTCAATTACATTGGACTTTCATACAAACCACCATCCCCCGTTTTAACCCCACAAAGGGGTTGGTTTCTAAAGATACATTATTATTACACCTCCAGATCATCTATAAAGCATACATTTTAAATTTCATGTCTCTTACTTCAAAAACATAGGACTTACATTCAAACTTCTAACCCCCATTTCAACCCCAAAAAAGGGTTGATTTTTAAAGATACTCACCGTGAAATACGTAGTAATATACCGTGTTTATAACCGACCAAGCAATACTTATAATCTAAGATGGTTTTACCTACCGATTAGAAGATTTATTTATTTTTAATGAGTTAATGCTAAAAATAACATGAGAGAGTTAGTGCTAAAAATAACATGTTAAGACGACTGTTAATTAACATAATGGTTATTTATTCAGGCACATTCAAATTAACTCTTAATTTCGTTGTTATGTCTATTAACTTTCCATCCAAAAGAGTTAATTTTAATCGTATTAACGCTATGCTATATTATACAAATAGCGAGGTTGGATAAAATAAGCACCAATGAAAATTCCTTCATACTTGAGTTGATAGCAGTAATTAATGTAAAATTAATTTTATTATTCTGTTAACAGAATGTTAAAAATAATAGTATCATGTCATATTTTTAACAGTATATTTAAACTATGACCTATGGTGTAGAGACTTGGACGCTGACCGTTGGGCTATTGGATCGAGATCAATGCTTGGAGTTTCTAGGGGATCGAATCCGGAACGAAGAAATTCGACGGAGAGCCAAATTGGTCGACATAGCTCTCAGAGTCAGCGAGTTGAAGTGGCAATGGGATGGCCATATCTGCCGAATCAGCGATGGCAAATGAGAGAGAGAGTCCTAGGGTGGAGGCCACGTATGGGGCGACGAAGCGTAGAACGCCCCCTCTCTAGATGGAATCTCCGACGATCTCTAAAAGTGTCTGGTAGCGGTTGGATGCGGAAAGCGGAGGATAGCATATGGTGGAAAGCATTGGGAAAGGCCTATATCCAGCAGTGGGTAGATACAGGCTGATAATGATGATGATGATGATTTTAACAGTGTTATACGTTGAATTTAATTAACAGAATAATTTAGTTGTTATAACTTTTAACACCCTCATCTTCACTTCACACAGATGTGTTCTACCTGCCTCAAGTGTGTCAAGAAGACAACAAGGTAAATATCCGATATTCATTCAGTCTCACTTCATTTACCGTCGCGACAACACGTTAATGCTAATGAAAAACAATTACTTATTGAAAAATTATTTAGAAAATGCGTTCCTGTATGTTCACGTTCCTTTCCTATCTTTGCGTACTGTATGTATACATGTGTTGTATTGAACAAGCGCTTTGTAGCCAATTTTCATTGACGTTATAATTGCCTATGACCCGTCTACGTCATTGCATATAATGCCATGTATTAACAATATCCGGTAACAAATGTTTTTGCTACTGCATATGATTTTATATGTGTCCTACTCGGCGTTAGATGGCGATATGTAAAAAAACATCAGGTAGTTTCTTTACTGAAAAATGTGGTCATGTGACTTGAACTTACCTACGTCACCAGCTGTATTTGTATGGAATTTGACAGCCAAACGCGTGACGTAGTTTTATCAATATACCTATCTGTCACGGTTAAAATAATCTTCACTGTAAACAAACTTATATTACTTGACATTAAATAGCTCCAAAAGCCACAATTGTGGTGCATAAATAATTCACAGCTGGCTATCAGAGCGCCCATCGACGGTGAGCGGTGGGCGTTATCGCAGCTGAGCGGTGGGCGACCTGATATTTTTTTTACCAGGGATGGCGTTACATGCTGCTTTACTTTCATAGTAAAAATATGTTTCTCTTATAAAAACAGGTTGCACTGCGGGAGTGCCAGCAGAAGTGAAAACTTGAACATTAACGTTGTGCATTTTTGAATATTTTGGAATGGTTAGGGAATAACTTCGCACAAATTGCTATATTTATCAGTATAAAATTACTATCATTTATGTGGTAAAATACAATATTCATTTATTGCGCTATCGTACACAAACATGTCAATTTATATTACACTAGCGGCCCGACCACGCTTCGCTGTGGCTCAATCTTTTCGTTTCCATCCATTTCCTTAGAGATGGCGCTGTATGCGAAAAAAGATTCTCCCGCTTTTCTTTTCAAATTTTTCCAGAATTTTCTTTGCTATAAACCTCACGGAGCCCGAGACCTTTCCAACGAATGCAAAACCGTGAAAATCGGTCCGTGTGTTCTGGAGTTATAGCGTCAGGAAGGAAAACCCGACTTATTTTTATATTCTTCTTCTTAGCCATTCTCAACCAATTTGGTGTAGGCCTCCTTCAGATTGCTCCATCTCTCTCGGTCTTGCGCTACTTCCATCCAATTTGTTCTTATTTTTATATAGTAGATTAAAAATAAACAGCAGGAGCAGGCATACATTTTCGCCGCGATAGAGAGGGGGATATTACTTTCTCTCGCCTAGCGCCGCTCCGTCTTCCGAATTTTCGATCAGGCAACGTGTCCTGACGCGAGTTTAACATTTTTACCCGTCCCAAAAAGTGCACAACGCCGCTAAAGACGTTTTCACTTCAAAAATACAAAGATTTGCTCTAGGTCATATAAAATTAACTATAGAAACTCTTGAATGACGTCTCTTAAATATTCAGAGATAAGTTTTAAACAAAACTTTGCATATTTAACCTGGGATGTCTTTCAATAACAATTAAACGGAAAACTTTTCTAATTCTAATCTATCATTACGTACTTGATATTCTATTCAATTAACTTTGACTTGAAAATTAAAGATATATACTTAAGCTTAAGTTAAGCAAGTAATACTATAAAAAAAACGGGTTGCACTCCGGGAGTGCCGGTAGAAGTGAAAACTTGAACATCAACGTTGTGCATTTTTGAATATTTTGGAATGGTTCGGAAATAATTTCACACGAATTGCTTTATTTATCAGTATAAAAATACTATCATTTATGTGGTAAAATACAATTTTCATTTATTGCGCTATTGTACACAAACTTGACAATTTATATTACATTAAAAATACATTTTCGCCGCGCGGTAGAAAGAGAGGGGTTACCGTACTTCCTCTCCTTTGCCGCGCCGGCGGTCTACTCTCCCTCCGTCTTACGAATTTTCGATCAGGCGTGGCCTGATCCTGGCCTGATCGAAAATTCGTCCTGACGCGAGTTTAACATTTTTTACCTATCCCAAAAAGTGCACAATGTCGCTAAACAAGTTTTCACTTCAAACATGTTTAGCAACCGTGTTTATTTTAAAAAATAAAATGTCACCTATCACATTTTGCGTAATACACCTTCCGCAAGGACATGAAAAATGAATCCGCCATAAAAACAATAAATCATCAACGGTGCAAGGTTTACAAAGTTTTTAAGAGACCCATGTATTAACTGTGCTAACGGGGCCATATTTACTTAATCTACTCCGTTCATTTATTACAGAGCTGTATTTTTTAACCGACTTCAAAAAAGGAGCAGGTTCTCAATTCGACTGATTTTTTTTTGTATTTATGTTATTTGATATTGTCACGAATTGCGAACCGATTTTCAAAATTCTTTTTTTATTTGAAAGTAGAAGTGATTGCGAGGTGGTCCCATATTCACCAAGTCAGGATCTGATGATGAGATCCCAGGGAAATCAAGGGTAACCCGTGTATTTGCCGTGTGGTTGCCGGCAAAATATAATTGCGCCACTCCATTGCTCTGCGCTGGATGTCGTACAAGGCGACTAAGGAATCTTGTGTGACGCAATAACTTTTTTCCTGGAAGACGGGCAGCAACGTCTCCCGGGGTATTCCACCAATAAGCTGCGCTTGCCAACTGAAGTCGGTTTTTCTAAACTAATATTATAAAGAGGTAAGATTTGTTTGTTTTTTTGTATTTTTGTTTTTATTATTTTAAGTTTGATAAGCAAAAAATGTGACATAATCTTCAGCAAAACTGTTGCTAGTAAATAAAAAAAGTATTGCATTAATTTGTAACATAACTAGTTAACCATTTTATTTGTTATTTCTGTCAAGGTCCTTATTAAAATTTGAATTTTATATTTATAAAACCTGTAAATAATAATAATTGGATTAACTAAACCTAGATATTAGCTCAGTAATATATGACAATTCTTACTGCAAAATTATAAATATTATCTAGTATATCACGTAAATTAGATTCTTCTGTATATTTTTAAATATAACAAATATCATTTTATTCTACTCACGACGCGGTTCGCAGCCGCGCCGCCCCCGCTACACTGTGCGTGACCAGACACGCACTTGGTCAGATTTATAGATAGTACGGAACCCTTCGTGCGCGAGTCCCATTCGCACTTGGCCGGTTTAATTTAAATGTATCTTTTGGCAAGTTTATATCTATAATTTTATTATGTTTCTGGCACTTTGAAATATAAATTTAAAATATTCAAAATTAGAAGAGAACATGTGAGGAGCTGAATGGCGTCGTTACGCGTGTCAACGTCGACCGTAGCCTTTCCATGGATGGGTATATTTATCTCCAGTTACCTACTCCGTATTTCTGAGGGCACGTGAAGCTGTCGGTCCCAGCTGTTGTCATGACAGTCGTTAAGCCAAGTCTTAGTTTTGCCGGCTTGAAAACACTGGCTTCCGCCAACCCGCAGTTGAGCAGCGTGGTGGAGTATGCTCTAAAACCCTTTCGGTTGATGTGAGATCGGTATGCCAGCAGTGGGATGAAAAAGAGTTGACGATGAAGAGAACATCTACAGTCCTACACAAATAGGAAGAAACCAGTGGAACGAAATGTTTATACTTTAGTCTCCGTTAAGACATTGCACAAACGGAAGCACTGTCCAAGGGCGTCTCCTATACCCTTTATTCTTTTCTCACTTCTGCTATTCTACATTTTACTTTACTTCTATTACCATCATGTCACATACCATCCCGAGCGTGCCACCATTCCCAACCGCTCTACCGCGGTGTCGCGGCTGACCCATTACTTCACCTTCGCCCCCGTGAACCTCGGCAGGCCTTCACCCCGGACTTCACCCGGACCTACATGTATTTGTTTTAAATAAACTGTTAATTGTACAAGATATTTTACTTGTGACGTTACAATCACGGAAAACTCTGATCGCGTATCTTTGTGTTTTAATAATGTTAAGAATGAATATGAAATTTTCAATTACATTCCATTTTTCTGTTTAAATAAGAAATCTTGATTATATAATGTTATTATTATTATTTTGCATTTATCCCTGATTACTGCTTGATATTTCTACTATGACATAAGCTTCTAATTTTATTTTTTAGATAAACGGTAATTATTAGGCGTGCAATATAATTAGTTAGGTGTAATAACGCAAGTTAGTAAAGTAAATTAGAAGTTCGTTATTAATAGAAAAACCAGGCAAGAGTACGCTCTTACCTGGTTTTTCTATGGATAATGTACAACTTCCTTTTTTTCATGCACCATTAATTTTCAGAGACCTTGTCAGTAATGGACACAGTTTAGTGCTAGACTCATTTGTTATCTAAATGTAGCATATAAGAAAATAACTTAGTTATTTTTTTTTTATCGTTATGTTACTGGTCATATGACCAGTAACATACTTTCATACAACTTAAGTTTTCCCTAGATGCGACAATAAAATGTCAAAAAGATCGCTTGTATTTCGCTTTGTATTTTTTTTTATATACCACTAAGTTGGCGAACAGACTGCACGCCTGATGAAAGGCAGTTACCATAGCCTAAGGACGCTTGTGTCACCAGAGACATCAAATGCGCGTTGCCGTAAAAATCTCGTCACGCCAGGTTTAAAGAGCCCCATACTGCCTTCTGAGAAAACCTCGACAGGCAGTTCATTCCATAGCATAGTACATGGAAGATAACTATCCTGGAACCGTACAGTACGTGACCACTTGGGATTCAATGTATGAGGATTAATTCCCTGTCGATGGCGAGCGGTGCGACTGTAGAAAGCAGCCGTGGGCATTATATTAAATAACTTCTCTGAATACATTCGAATGTACAATCGATAGAATACGAAGTGTTAAAATAATTTAAATAAAAAAACAGACTAAATGAGTCTCATTTTCGTTCTATATTTGTTGTATAAACTATAAATAATAATTCAGTCATCTGCCTCACACTTGCCTGTATATTTTATTTTATATAGGTACATACATATTTAAAAAAACTTCATTTTTAAAAGGTCGGGTTATGGAAGCATGCAATGGAATTTTGATATTTTTATTGATATGCATTTTTATGTTTGTAGTAATAGAGGATTCTATTATCGTTATAGTATTTATTTTGGCAGAGAAAATCCAAATCTACCCGCGAAACAGGTTCATAATGAAGATGTGCAGACAGCAAAGCCCTAATTACACCCACGTTAGGAACGTTTGCGTAAATAATCCTCAGAAATTAAAACCTAGTCTGATAAAAAGGTCTTGACAGTCAGACAAAGATGTGCTCCTATGTAGGTTCCTTTTTTCCTTTTGAGGTACGGAACACTTGGTTCTTAATCTGTTAAATATGCATCTTATTACATTTACTGACCTCACTCACTAGCATGAACAAATTCCTCAAGAGTATTGTTTTTTACTTTCGGTATTCTGTGAGGTGGGTGGGTTCACTCCCCCTGTAGGGTTCGACATGCCCTACCTCTCTTTCACTAGGCCAGAGCCTCGTTTACTTAATGGTAGGTGCACTAAGTACTAATGAGATTAGCTTTGGATCTAAAAGTAGTAGTGAAACACTACAAAACAATTTTAACAATTATTTTACATAAACATTTTGTTGAGATTTTATAGTTTTAATTGTGCAAATACGTATCAGATAAAAATTTACTGCGTATTATACAGCATTTTTATGACTACATAACAATAACCTGACCCATATGACAGAACGCATTCTTTATTTTAATCAGCCCGCATATTGAAATTACGTGCATTTTTTTCCAATTAAAAACGCAGTAACTTGTTGCATGCGTTAATAATTTGAACTAATGAGTCTTGTTTATTATATAAACATACATCCCATTTAAGTGTGAAACGATTTCTATAATGTCATTTGTAACACTGTTGACTCATAAACATCAATGGTAACAACCATTGTTACACTCTGGCCAATCCATACACGTGTCACGTCGTTAACTTTATTATTAAATAAACAAGCAATTATAAAGCTTTATTATTAAATAAACATCGGTGCAGAACATTGAGCGTGTGGTTTCCGCGGCAGACTAGAATAGAATCACTCCGTTTCTTCCCGTGGATGTCGTACAAGGCGACTAAGGGAAATACATTATCAAATATCGATCGGGCCTCCCCAACCCGTTTGGCCAGCGTGGGGAGTGTAAGCCAAATCCTCCTTCCGTCTAGGACGGACGAGAGAAGGTCGTGCTCCTGTAGTGGAGACTAAACTGGACCTGATGATGATGATAATGATGATGGTGCAGAACATGTGTGCGTGCGACACCATACAAATTGTTCAGATTCGTTTCAAGGAGTGTAACTGGTTCATCAATATCTTTGAATCACAGCTAACCTCAGCTAACATCACGCACGTGATGCACCCTGCTGACTGACAAACGAGGCTGTGGCGGAAAGAGAGGTAGGGCAGAGCATATTTTTTAAGCTGCCTGACTGGAGAAATAACTCCACCTCACAGATTACTGCAGCCCAGCAAGAATTTCCTTGAGGGTTGTTGTGTTCCTGCGAGTGAGTGAGGTCACCAGAAAAAAAGAAAGAAAGGAAGGAGTATAGGCTGGCAATGGATCAGTGACCCCTTGGTGTTGCTGATCTCCATGGGCGGTGGTGATTTCTTTCTATTATCGTGATCACACATGAGGGGTGACGGGTGACCCACATGCACGGTTGCGCCCTTCTCATATAAAAAAAACCGGCCAAGTGCGAGTCGGACTCGCCCACCGAGGGTTCCGGACGTAGGATCATTGTAAGTTTGATATTTTTTCATTATAAAATAAATAAAATATATTTTGCAATGTGCACATCGAGCCCTTTCATATGATACCTCATTTGAACTAGTGGCTTCAATTTGAAATTTCGACCTCCTATAAAAAATATAGACCCCCTATTTTTTAAGATTTAAACACAAATACAAATGTATATAATAGTTTTAAGATTTATTCTTGTACTTGTAGTCTATAACGATGTTACTTGCCAAATTTCATAGTTCTAGGTCAACGGGAAGTACCCTATAGGTTTTGATTCCCTTGAGAATGTGTCGAAATCTGCGTCTTTTGCTGAATAAACTGCCGTAACTTTTTTTTACGTAAACTTTACAGTTTGATTTTTTTACAACTTCAAGGGACCGTAGACATGAGTAAACAGTGCAAATTTCAGCTTGATACCTCCACACATTCTCGAGATAAAGGGTCTTGACAGACAGACGGACAACAAAGTGATCTTATAAGGGTTCCGTTTTTCCTTTTGAGGTACGGAACCCTAAAAACGGAGGAGGTGATGTCGACGAGGGGGCGGCAAGGAACGACCACACTGTACGTAATACTAGTAATTATAGTGTGTCATTGTGCACAGTTGACAATAAAGTGTTATCTTCTGTTTAATAAATTTCTCAGATGATCTCGACGTTAGTATCGCGAAGACCAGAGTTCGCCAAGACTGAATTGTTTTAATGATGAATAATTGCCGAGGATACACTGTTTAAGTAACGACGGTGGTAATGCTTATACTTTTTATACAAAAATATAATATTACAAATTATTTTATTTACCTACTAAAATATATTTTAAGATAACGATAAGTCGAAGAAAATAAAAAAATAGGCTTTACAAAATGCATTCTGACAAAACTGAATATACAACAGTATTGTATATACGGGACTCACCATGATCGACTTTTGTATTTTATAGCGGTAAGTTCCAAATATCATCATCATCATCAGGTCATTTTAGTCTCCACTATAGGAGCGCGACCCTCTCTCATCCGTTAGAGACAGAAGGAGGATTTGCCTACACTCCCCACGCTCGCCAGACGGGTTGGGGAGGACTGATCGATGTTTGATAATGTATTTCCCTTAGTCGCCTTGTACGACATCCACGGGAAGGGACGGAGTGATTCTATTCTAGTATTCCGGAAACCACACGGCGGGTTCCGAATATACAATATTTAAAATTATATGCTGAATATACGAGTCGTAAGTCTGCTGCAGCTTGTTCTAGGAACGTATTTTTCCTGAAAATGTTAACACATTTATACGAATATATTTTGTTAGTTTTGCTGCTGTTTCTGATTCCACGAAGTCATTTATTGTTGCGGGCAAATGTCGTTTCACTTTTGACTCATCTCTAAACTCAGACATATGCAAATGTGCTTTTTACTTATGCTATTTGTTGATTATGAAAATTGAGTTACTCTGAAAAATAACCTTGTACTAAAAGAGTATAAGTTGCGAGTACAGAATATAGAATACATACATTACACCATGTTTAAATTTAAATTCTAAATTTGCATGTATATTTGTATATATATATATATAAGAAATTGAAGT
Source organism: Hypsopygia costalis (assembly GCA_937001555.2). NCBI lineage: Eukaryota > Metazoa > Arthropoda > Insecta > Lepidoptera > Pyralidae > Hypsopygia > Hypsopygia costalis. The sequence goes on along the minus strand of OW443339.2, from coordinate 14,026,999 downwards.
AGGTACCTACTTGCTTGTGAAATAAGTTAGTTTCGGGAAAGTGGTCCGTGGTATGGATCCTTCCATAGAGTTTAAATATCTTCACCCCAAGTTTCATAAAAACCAGTTACAGACAAACAGATATTATACGCTATTATTATATTTAATTCTCTAAAGAATGCGAAATGCAGTTCAACACTACAAACAGACTTCCTTCTTTTCTGATTATATATTTTTATTTCTTTTAATAATACAATACAACATACAACTATAAAATTAATGTAGCTAAAACTAAATAATACTATAATAAAACTAACCTAAAACTCTAAAAAATACTTAATAATAATTATAAAAACAAACTTACAATAAAAAAAAAAGACGTGTGGCACTCGGGGACTGCCGCGGTAAAGCTATTGCATAGCATTTTGTATCAACTTATGCAATTATAATTTTATTTATTTATTTTATTCATGCAGTATTGCTTTTTCTTTGATATTAATTCAAGTTACACTTTTTGAGCGTGGTGACCGATAAGAAAACAAATTTTTCTATTATTAAATAAATAAAACGAGTTTCGTAGAGTCGTACAATACGTCTAATCGCACGCACACAACGCCGTGTCGAAGACTGCCGAACTGAAACGACGTTAGACGATGCACGGCCTTCAAGCCACACCTCCTTGCCCGTCGGAGTGGGGAGCGTGAGGTTTTTTCGTTACGGAATTTCTGGATTCGGTCCCCGCGCTCAAGGCCCGCGATAGAAGCTATGCAATAGCTTAAAAAATATCGGTTAACCCTCTTCCCTGGGGCATAGTGCCCATTACGCTGGCGGCGTTACCTCGCTGGATCGCAAGGCTTAGCCGCTGAGCGAAATAAACACACTTCCTTCTTATTTATATAAATGAGTTATATTTCGCGAGGAAGACTGCTATTCCTATGGCAGGATTTATAAGGGTTAAACTGGGTCTGACCATACAGTTTTATTTTCTTCATCGACCCTTTTATTTTCTTGTATTTCCACTTGCTTAAGTGGGTTCATAAATGGATTAGAATGGACAGTGCGAAACCTTTTTACTTATATTAATATGGAATATGTTTTCTTATGGAATCATACCGAAATAAAACCGAATGCTGGTCACGTATACTCATTTGCCTACCCTATAATTGGCAATGTGGACTGTAAAGCACATAATTAGAAAAAAAAAGTGTCGTGGTTAGAAATAGTAATTCTTATTAATCTTATTTAAATACCATTTTGGAGGTAACTATTTTATTTTTGAAAATTTGACAACTTAAATGCAAAAATCTGACAACTTAAATTGGCTTCATTGGCTGTCAGTGGATCGCAAGATGGTGATGCATGCGCATGTGTTAATAACTTACAAGAAGAAAGTCGAACTTATGTTACCTAATAATTCAACCGATTTAAGACAGAACTTCGGAAGTAGCTTACAGTAAAATGCTTCTAATCAACGAGATAATTTGGATGTTAATTATTTTATTATTCTTTTTAATTTCATAAATTTAAATATTGACAATTATATGCATATACTTTTGACATAAGTAAATAAGTGATTCTTGAATTTTTATAATAAATGTAATTAACATTAAAATATATTATTGAGATACGTGAGTCGTGAAACAAGTGACAATTAATAGTGCATTGCTCTCTCTAAAAAAATGTTTAGCTATATTAAATATAACTATTCTATGTCTAATTAATATTACATAAGTCAGTACTACTTGTTGAGCACTTGACTTCCTTTCTATATTTCCGACCATAGAAGATATCCAGCGAAACATAGCGAACATGATGGAACTTCTTAGCTCCAAGCTGAATAAGTTTCAAGAGGAGCTCCCGAAGGCTAATGTTACACCCACAGTTGCATCGTTATCTGTTGACTTAGGACCGCTTAATTCATTCATTTCCACCTTGAAATAAAGAGCTTGGTTTTTTTTTTTTAATTTTATTACACGAAATTGTACTATACTAAATATTACAAAGACACAAAAGACGTTGTCAGTTTTGTTTGTGGTAGGTACAAATTAGTGATGTCTCAGAGGTAATTTTGCTTGCAGAGCTCGTATTACCACATTCTTTTCCCGTTTTTCTGCCGTTGATAGTCAGCTAGGTAGAGGCTGGAGTATGTCTAATGCGGCCGGACCTGCGAAATAGCGGCGGATTCACTTGCAGAAACTGCTCTTGATGCGGAGGCTCAAACATAGGCTCGCCTGACTCCGTTGTGATTAACGGTATTGACTGGGTTTGACTATTTTTTTATGGCAGCTCTTCATGGTTTTCTGATGGCAGCTCTTCAACCTCCTCACCCCAAAGCGCTAGATGCTTGATAGAGACATTTACTTCCCGTCCATTAGATAGATGGACGAGGCTATATTTCAGGTTCGGTTCCACTTCTTCGACTAGAGGGTCATATTTGGATGAGTATGTAATTAACACAAAATTATATTATTTTAAATATATTTTTTCTGAAATACTTTCTATTCTCAACGTAGCCATGAGGGCTCGAATTTCCATATGTGTATCTGCGAGAATGGCGAAAGAGGCGTTCAGTTAGTCGCACTGCATAGCAGTGACAGTATAGAGTGCAGCGCTTGAGTCAGTACAGTTTCCCATTTACTTATAAGTTCATTACCAATTTTTAGAGCCAATTGTATTGCTTGCCATATGGTACCGTTGAGACAGTCCAATTGCTCATTTCCACGTGGATTGAATGGCGGTGAATAGCTAATAGCAATGCCTCTATCATTCAAGAATTTTCTCAGTTCAATTGACTTAAAGGATTTTCCTTGATCTGTACTTTGGCATCCCAAATACAGAGAATAAATCTATCAAATATTTTATTATTGCATTGGTGGTTATGTCTGCACATGGATATGCTAAGGGGAATCTTGAACATTCAACAATTATTATGAGTATTTGTTATTATTCATTGATGGCAGAGGTGTAGTGACAGTCGTTCTAAAGGAGATGTAGCTTTAATAAGAATTCCGAAAGTACTGGTAAGTTTTGCTTGTATCTCTACACAGTCATTGCACGATGAGACTACACGTTTGATGCCATCAGTCGAGTATGGTAAACTTTTTCAACTGAGTCATGCGAGTGACACCTGGGTGGCAGAGAGATTTATGGAGGTCGATGAGTCTGTTGATCGTGATAGCACCGCAAGCGTCTGGCTACCCTGACAGCGTGCTACAACGTTCCACTGCCCAGAACGATATATAATGTTGAAAATATAGTTTGATGATTTTAATCTACATCTTTGTATTTTTAATTTTTCTTACATAGAATTGGAAAATAAAAACAACAGACTTTTGATACGTAATGAGGTAAAATCGTTGACCTAATAAATAACGTTGCCATTTCTTTAGACTTTCGACAATAGCGTATGCGTCCTTCTCTATTGTCGGATATTTCTTTTCATTCATATTAAGGCATTTAGAGAAGAAAATGATTGGTCTCCCATTCTGAGTAAGTTCAGCTGCGATTGATAATATCAGATGCTTCGGCTTCGACGGTAAATGGTTCTTTAGAATCAATTGCAGATAACGAGGCTTTAGATGTTATCTTTTTCGTCACTTCGAATGCAGCTACTTGTATATTATTTAACGGATATCTAGATAGATAGTTAAGGTAGATACCTTAACTAAATGCTGAAGCTTTTTAGAAAATTTCGGCACCCATCTGGAGTAGTATGCGAATAGATCCTTTATAAATATAATAGGTAAATGGTTCTTTAGAATCAATTGCAGATAACGAGGCTTTAGATGTTATCTTTTTCATCACTTCGAATGCAGCTACTTGTATATTATTTAACGGATATCTAGATAGATAGTTAAGGTAACTTTAACTAAATGCTGAAGCATTTTAGAAAATTTCGGCACCCATCTGGAGTAGTATGCGAATAGATCCAATAACGCCTCTTAGCGATAATGAATCTTGACGAGCTGGTCTTTCGATGAGAGCTTTGAGACGATCAGGTTTTACTGTACCGTTGAATATGTTGTAACCCAAAATGATAATCTCTTTTAAAGAAAATTTTACTTTTATCTTTATTAATTGTCAAACAACGTATCTCGGCCCGTTCCATAAATTTTTAAAGATTAGAAACGTGGTCATGTTGATTTTCTCCACAAATTGTGATATCATCTAAATAGGGCTTTCCCTGCTTAGATGATATCACAATTTGTGGAGAAAATCAACATGACCACGATTCTAATCTTTATAAATTCAGGAAGTATTATGTAGAGGGTATCTTTATACCCTCTATATAATACTTCCTGATGAAGTATTATGTATAGGATATCTTTATACCCTCTATATAATACTTCCTGATGATTGAATCTATAGTTAGCTGGAAGCAAGCCACAACATTGATCACTCTGAGTGGAATTCGGCGGAACTGTTAAAGATTTCCGCAAGCTTCAAATGCGGTGAGCCGCTTATTCAACTCGAGTATGAGTATTGATGATAGGCGGATTTTAGATCATTTTTTGAAAATATAACTGGAAACTTTAACTATGACTTGATGATTACTGTAGTGATGATTATTGTGATTTGTTTTGTTCCCAAATACACATATTCAAAGTTACTGGATCATCAATAAGTCAAATTTCGATCTTGTTTATGTACGCGGGTAACTCCTATGGGACAGGAATAGCCTAGTTTAGGAGTCACAGGTTACTCGTAACGTCAATATGTAAGATGATTTAGTGGACAAATAAATGTATTAAATATTTGTATAAAAAACTTGTTTTCTGTCTAGGCCATGACGTAAATACAGTAAAGTACTGAATAAAAAAAAATCCTTCTAATACGTTGCCAACCGTTGCGCGAACTGACTGACGGCGACCGACAAACCAGTTGAACGCTGCTCGCTGTTACAGATAGGCAAAAATAAGTTTGTTTCGTCGTCAACTCACGGTTATATTGGTTTTTCCTTATTCGAAGTGGCATACTCTACTACGATGCTCAAATGCGGGTTATCTGAGGCTAGTGTTTTCAAGCTACCTAATTAAGATAAAGACATGATGATGATGATGATGATGAAACCACTGACTTGGCTTATTCGTCATCATCATCCACTGCTGGACATAAACTTATTGACTGTCATTAAATGACAACTGCCGCGACTGACGACTTACGGTGCCCTCCGAAATACGGAGGAACTAGTTCCTCCGTATTTCGGAGGGCACCTTAAGTCGTCCAACAACGTTTCTAGAAACGTTGTTTGACTTGCATGTTCGATTATATTGACACGTGGAACGACAGCATCGAACTCCTAGTTTGTTTGTTCATAATATTTAAGAAAACAGTAGGTCTTGGGTCTAATCAAATTGAGCACCCCTAGTATAGATGAACCCAGTGCAAGTGTGGCCTTGCTGGACATTTGTATGAATCTTCCAAATTTTTGTTTACTCTTCTAATACGACCAGTGAATAAAAATTGTTGACGTTGTCATATCGTGTAATGTTTCGCGTTTGTAATCTGTCTCTCATACTCTCATATATGGTATGTCAGCCGCGTGATTGATTGCAGTGTGTGCACATAGATCACATGTAGGCAATTTTATCATAAAAACAAATAGATTGATCACAAAAATGAAAAGAAGCCAGATGAGGTCTTACGAAAAAACGTATTACTAAAAGTCGGATTTTAATTTACGAACCCTTATATTTGAACCAACTGGGATTGGAAAACGATTAGTTGTAAACTTTATTTTTTTTTTTGTAAGAAAAAATAAACAAAGGATCTTTATCTTCAATTTCAATTATTATTCTACAAGATAACAGGTTTCACTCGACTCGTGTCATCTATTTTCTAAAAATAAATACACACGTACAAAAGTAGATCTAACTTAGTCGTGACGATGCAGTTGAAATCAATCGATTTGTAAATCAATTAATGGAAAAATTGCGCTTAATTATTATTTAACAAATCCAAGTAACTGAGGTATTCGAAGTTTTTTTTTAAATTCTTTATGAGAATTGTTTATGTCTCGGAAAATAAAGCACTTCTATTAACAAAATTCATTCAATTTTGAGAATGAATCTAATAACGTGATATAATCGGTCTTGTAGGGAAGCTAAACTCCGCAAGGAAGCATACGAAGCTTTGGTAGTTTCAATGCTAACTCGAGGTTCAGTTAGAGAGTAATTGCCAGGGCAAAGTTTGATATCTTCGGTAGAATTGGTGACCGCCTAGTTAACCACCCATCTGAAAGCTGTGTTTTTAGCCGCTTGCTAAGACTGCCGAGTGAAACTTCTTTCAGTCGTTCTTTCCTCTACTCCGAAACCGGGATAGTAGTCTGACCCACAGTGCCAAGAAAGATGCAAGAAAGTGCGATCTGCTCTAGAATCTCTTTGGCTCAAACTAGAATTTGAATGACAGGGACACTGCACCACCTATCCATCGCGCGCACAGCTCACCATAAAGAATTCATCCTCACATATTAGAGCCTAAGAGAATACTTACGAACGACACGAATGTGTACTATGCGAAGTTTCTCCCGTGTACTATAAAGCTGTGGAATGAACAGCTTGTAGAGGTTTTCTCAGGATTGCAAGGGGTTCTTCAAAAAGGGTGTGAAGAGATTTTACAGGGCCTGGAACGCGCGTGTTTTGCCCCTGGTGTTACTGGCATTTATAGGCTACGGTAACTGTTTTTCCATTAGGCGAGGCTGTATGCTTGTTTCACACATTAATAGTAAAAAAAAGCGTCTCTTTGATAAAACATATACATTTTATACCAATCTAATTGCAAAATCTCAACCTAATATGTACCATACAGATAGGATACACAGGGGAGTTAGTTTCAGTCATAGACTTAGGATCCTTCGTTCGGTAAAATATTTACTGATTTGTTAAGATGTTATCTTTCATAAATAATAAATTACTTATTCGAATTAAAAGCAAACCGAGAGACGTTTGATTTCTTTACTATTTTTTTTTAAATGATGACAAGTATTATTTAATACAATATAACTGTAGTAAATATGTCGTTATCGTCAACCCTTATTTATCTCCTTGCTGGGATACGGATCTCCCCTCTATCTTTTTTCTTGCATATCTGAGTGCATATTGCGATTGGAATACTACAAGTATTCAAACTGAGAGACGTTTGATTTCTTTACTCATTTTTTTTAAATGATGACAAGTATTATTTAATACAATATAACTGTAGTAAATATGTCGTCATCGTCAACCCTTATTTATCTCCTTGTTGGGATACGGATCTCCTCTCTATCTTTTTTCTTGCATATCTGAGTGCATATTGCGATTGGAATACTACAAGTATTCCAATCGCAATATACACAGATCGGCAACAATTTGAGGCGATGGCTTGGTCAAGTTTATATCTGATACTAATCAGATATAAACTTTTTGACACTAGTAGATTGACACTAGTCAATCTATCCATAGCTGTCTTCAACAGACACTTATCTTAATTACTACCTATCTAGCCACCGCGATCGAGGCGTCTTTCATAAAATATTTTGCTTGATGACCGCCAGGGCTAGATTGACACAGTTGTCAACGAACTTAACTAATTTTTTTAGCCATCATCTCAAGTAGGTACGTTCGCTTCAGTGACTTACATTCCAAAACTTTAGCTTCAGCTCCCATCTTTGCTTGGGAATGCGGGACACTGAAACAAAATGTGCCCACGCCTGATTCACAGAAACACGATGGGTCGGACAAATTCCTCATACAACGTTTAGGACATCCCTCACAACCAACACTGGGTCTGATTCACAGAAACACGATGGGTCGGACAAGTTCCTCATCCAAGTGAACTTTTAGGACATCCCTCACCACAACCAGCACTGGGTCCTTGTTTTTTGCATTTACGACAACCAAACCTCTCCCAGACGTTGAGAGCTGCTTCCTGATTTTCACCTTTGTTGTCCGGCCTCCGTCCTTCCTTACTTTCACCTTCGTCGACACAGACTATTACATTTTCCAATCTTTAACCTTGCACACACTTGGCTCATCTTTTATCCACCCCTCTTTGGCATCGACCACCTCTCCAATCTTCTGGAGCACCTCGTCCTCCGTTTCTCTCACTGCGGTCAAGGAGACGACTCAGCCTCCGGCTTGGTAGTAGTCTAGTTCGCAGCTTGAACCACGGCATTCCCCACCAGACCCGTCTCTTTCTTGGTTAGCAGTTCGGCCTCCGCCTCCTTCACTAGCTGGTAGAGGCAGTTCACGTGCTGCAACATCATCTTTATCTCCGCCTTCAGGAACTTGAAAGCGGAGATAAAAATCGAAGAGAGATAAATTCCGTACTCAACAATAAATTGAAGAAAATCTTATTAGGAAATCTCGCTAGCTCATAGTCGTTTATGTTCTATTTTGGGCTACCCTGGATTTTCCAATTAACAATATCCCAATTTTGGGGAGGAAGTAGCTAATCTTTTGAGCTAAAGCCAATCTCACCTGCACGTGGTGCACCCTGTCGGCAACCTGACGAAGTTATGGCGAAAGAGAGGTAGGGCGCAACGAGAGATCGTACTGTGCCCCGCTTTTATTATTGTTATTTCTGATGGGGGAGGAGTATTTTCTTTTTTTAATCTCTCGTTCAAAGCTTGGCCATAATCCGACTGGCAAAGTACCTTGCAGAAAGCCGCAGCCATAATGACTTTCAGTGTTTCTGCGAGTGAGCAAGGTCACTAGGGCTTTTTTTGGAGAAGTCGTCATGCTGACAACGATTGATATGATGAGTAAAAATTGATATGATGCCCACGGCTTCCTTCAGAAGTCGCACCCCTCGCCATCGCGAGAGAATTCGTCCTCACACATTAAAACCGTAGTGACCAGGTTGTTTCAGAGAAGTTTTCTTCCACGTACTAAGCTGTGAATGAATTGCCTGTTGAGGTTTTTCCAGAATATTACAGCAAAAGGTTCTTCAAAAAGGCGTGAAGTGGTTTCTACAGAGTCTGCAACGCGCCTCAGGTGTTATAGGCGATCATAGGCTACAGTAATTCAGTAACTTCTTCAAATCAGGCGGGCGGTATGCTTGTTTCCATCTTAGTGGTATAAAAAAAACAGTTTTACTTTGTGCGACAAAAAGAAGAAAGTGTTCAAGAAAAGAATGGTTATGCTTATTGTAGCTCTTTATTAAACTAGAGAAATTATTTAAAAGCTGTGATTTTTCTACGCCCGTATGAATAGTTAGATTTTGTATGGAAATTGTTGAATGATCTATGCTAAATTCGCAGTCTTTTCAAATCCTTAATAAATTATACTTGTGATAACAAACCGCAATTTTCTTAAATAGCAGTACTCACGTACGCGCAAAGATTTATGTTACTCTTCTTCACCTCGTTTTTTTGCCTACAAAGATAAAATCAGATTTATGTACGAATATAAATAAATATTATGGGTAAATTACGCAGCGTTAGTGTTGAGATTTATTTGTATAATATTAGTGTCATTTTATACCGTGAAATTAACTTTATAAAGGTAAAAATATGCGATAATATGCTTTTTTCGGCGGTAGGAAGACAAAAAGTAAAGAGTGCTCTCTCATAAATATAATATTTTAAAAATAATTTAAATTACTTACAGCACTTTATTTAGTATTATTCCGTATATATTACACAAATATATCACTGTCTAGTGTTATTAGCACTTGATATATGACCTAAGTGTACTTTGACTTCACTGTCCTGTCGGTGCTATCACTTCACTATTATTTTGAATTCTGAACAACACTATGGCGAGCTATGCTGATGTTTTGGAAACGCAGAATGCGTTGGAAACCACCCTGCTACAAAAGATGAACGCCTTTGAAGCCCAATTAAAAGCGTCTACTCCACAGCCAAATGTCTCCGTTGCCCGCTTGCAGGAAGAATTCTCGGAGTTCAAGTCATTGGTAGGGTCTGTAATATATTTATTACGACAACAGATTGCAGAGCTTGATAAAACTGTTGACAATATAGAGATAAGACATCGACGGAAGTATTTACTTGTAGCTGGCATCCCTGAAGATATTCCAGGTTTACAAAAGTTCACCACCGGCCTCTTTCATGAAAAAATGGATCTGGATGTATCAGTGGAGCAGCTCACGGTTTGTCATCGTCTCGGTAGGCCGTCGGAGGGAAGATGTCGTCCTGTGTTGGTGAGATTTGCTGACCTGGCGTTGCGATCTTCGGTGTGGAGCAAAAAGACAGCACTGAAAGGTACACCACACACAATTTTCGAGTTCCTCACTCGTCAGCGGCAAACACTTTTCCTTCAGGCACGTAAGCGGTTTGGCATGGGGAGGTGTTGGACCATGGATGGTAATATTATCATCAAGATGAAGGACGGTTCTAAGCAGCGTCTACATAATGAGACTGAGCTTTCTGCTGTGGCTGCGTCGGAAGATGAATTGCAGCCAGCTGAGCCGGCCTCTTCGGGCTCGACGGCTCCCACAGACCTAACTACTAAGTCGAAAAGGACAGCCAGAACGAGGAAGTAATCATTGTTCGTATATTTGCATCTTCATTTCCTTAATTATTGATAATTACAGTTCTTATATTTATAACTTTAATCAGAGGGTTACAGTATTTTATTCTATTTACTTGTACCTCCAACATTTTTAATTTGAATACCCTTCTTTGGTTTGTTTTTAATTTGTTTTGGTATTGTTATTGTTCTATTCAACTCAATCACATTGTATATAACACAATCACAGCAAACAAATGTCACTGTCAAATATATCTTTTTTTTTTTTCGCTATTGGCAACTGTCAACCCTTTCAAGAAATGAATGTTCTTTTTTTTTTTTTTATTGTAAATGGTTCTGGCTTCCTGCACAGCGGCACATTGAGATTATTGTATGTTTTTATTGTGTTGTTCTGTTTCTTTAAATTATAATTATTGCAGTCAACCGGCAGGACTTGCAGGTCACATATTTACTTGTATATAGTAAAATATTGTTACAATATTCCTATATTTATTTATTTATTGTAATTATATTATTGTAGATATTATTTATATATTGTTATGTCGGATGATGATTCGTTCCATTCTGCTTTGAATTTAAGCTTCTCTTCAGGAGATAGCACGGGGTCGTTTAATGAACCTGAAACGCTAGGCACCCTTCTTGAGACTGCTATTATAGATACTCCCTACTGCTTCAACACCTGCCACCTTAATGCTCAAAGTATACCCTCTCACTTCACTGATCTTCTTGAAACTTTCTCTTCAAACTCTTTTCATGCTATTCTCGTGTCGGAAAGCTGGCTTAAGCCATGCCTATCTTCTCTCTCTTACTCTCTTCCTGGGTATATTTTGATCCGTAATGATCGTACTGGTAAAGGCGGTGGAGGTGTTGCTATTTATTTACGTAGTGACATACCTTATACGATCTTGACCTCGTCACCGTCACCATATTCTGGTTCTGCTGAGTATCTTTTTCTCGAAATCTCTATTAAGGGGACTAAAGCAGTTCTCGGAGTCGTATACTGTCCACCTTCCATTGATTACTTTTCTCACTTTGAATCTATCTTAGAGCCACTCTGTTCGGATAACAGGCATCACATAATCATGGGCGATTTCAATACTGATATCATAAGCGATACTGCGCGTTCTCTTAGACTATTGAATATTATTAAGTCAGTCAATCTTTCTATTCTGCCTTCTGAGCCTACTCATCATAACCCTACTTCAAATGACACTTGGCTTGACTTAATTATTACTTCTTCTCCTGAACTTGTTACAAAACATGGTCAATTCCCTGCACCTGGCTTCTCCAAACATGACCTTATTTTTCTCCAGTACAAATTAATACCGCCGAAACTTAAACCTACAATCGTGTGGATGCGAAGTTACGCGCGAGTAGTTCATACTAAATTAAAGGAAGACGCATCTAAGATTGACTTTTCCTCGGTTTTTGCAGCGTCGACAGTGCATGAGAAAGTCTCTCAATTTAATAACAATTTGCTCAAGCTGTTTGATGCTCATGCTCCATTAAAAGCTGTTAAGGTTAAGAGGCCGCCCGCACCCTGGATCACTAGGGATGTACGCTTGGCCATGACAAAGCGTGATCGCGCATTTCGAATCTTCAAGCATGACAGGTCTGACAATAATTGGACCTTATACAAAACTGCGCGTAATAGCTGTAACTGCATGGTAAGAGCAGCCAAACGGCAATATTTTCATAAAAATGTCATTAATTCTTCTTCAGCCAATATATGGAAGTTTCTGCACTCTCTAGGTATGGGTAAATGTCCTTCTCAACCGCACGTAACTTTTTCTCCTAATGACTTTAATAATTACTTCGTATCTTCTCCTTCTTTTGACCCTTTACTTAAATCTGCAACTATTGCTAAAATATCTTCCATGGCTCATCCTGACACCGAGTCTTTTGCTTTTTCTCCAGTATCAATGGATGAAATACGTAAAATAATCATGTCAATCAAGTCAAAGGCAGTTGGCTGCGACGATGTGAGTAGGGATATGATTATTTGCATTTTAGACTTAATTCTACCTATAATTACTCATATTGTTAATTTCTAATTTTTAGAAGGTGATTTTCCTATTTTATGGCTAAAAGCTTTTGTTATTCCTGTTCCTAAAATTCCCACTCCTATCCTGCTGAAAAATTACAGACCTATCTCAATTTTGCCCTTCCTTTCGAAAATCTTAGAAGCCGCTGCTCACAAACAAGTATCTTCCTTTGTCTACTCTAACTCTCTGCTCTCCACTCATCAGTCTGGCTTTCGCTCAGGGCACAGCACTACTACTGCTCTTCTCAAAGTTACAGAAGATATTAGGTTGGGTATGGAGGATAAAATGGTCACCATAGTCGTTCTTATTGATTTTTCTAACGCATTTAATATGGTTGACCATGACATTCTACTTGCCATCCTGAAAAACCTGAACTTCTCATCAATCACGTTGGATTGGTTTTCCTCATACCTATGTGGTCGCCAGCAAGCAGTGCGTCTGGGTCGAGAGTTATCTGATTGGAAAGATCTGTCTTTTGGCGTGCCGCAGGGTGGGATCCTATCGCCTTTAATGTTCTCTTTGTTTATTAATTTCCTTTCCTTGTCGTTGTGCTGTTCTTACCATTTCTACGCGGATGACCTCCAGATTTATGTTCAAACTACTGCAGATGATGTAAACCTAGCAATTGCTCGGCTAAATTGTGATTTATGCAGCATTAGTAACTGGTCTAAAGACTTTGGAATTTCTGTGAATCCTGCCAAATGTCAAGCCATTGTTGTAGGCAGTTCTAAGCAAGTCGCAAAAGTGGATTCCAGCTCTGTCTTACCTGTCATGTTTGAAAAATGTGTAATTCCTTTTAGTCATAGTGTGAAGAACCTTGGGCTACACATTGATTCCACATTGAGTTGGACTACACAAATCGCAGAGGTGAGTCGCGCGGTCATATCTTCTTTACGATATCTCAATCGGTTTCGAAATTTTCTCCCCATCAATATTAAGGTCACTCTTGTCACATCTCTCATATTCCCTATCATTGATTATGCTGATGTCTGCTACCCTGATCTAAATGAAGATCTTCTTAATAAGCTGGACCGGCTTATCAACAATGCTATTCGTTTCATCTTCTGTCTTCGTAAATTTGATCATGTCTCTTCCTACCGGTCACAGCTCAAATGGCTTCCTATTCGTCAGCGCAGGCAAAAGAGGTTGCTCTGTTCACTTCACTCTATTCTGAATAACCCTCTCTCCCCTGAATATTTAAAATGTAAGTTTCAATATCTTTGTGACTCTCATGAAAGACAGCTTCGATCTGGCAACTCCCTTGCGCTTTCTACCCCGCTCTTTCGTACTGGCTTTATGTCAAACTCTTTCACTTTACAATCTTCACGACTCTGGAATGCGCTACCCGATAGCATCAGAAGAATCGAGAATAAATTTAACTTCAAAAATAAAGTTCATGCTCACCTCTTGGACAAATTGTCAAAACTATGAATCATCCTCCTATTGATTAAGTATATGTAAGTTTATATTATTTTATATGTATCATATATTTTGTATTTATGTAATGTGTATGTATGTATATTGTTATTAATTTATTTTGTATGCCGCATTCGTGTATATCTGCACTTCCCCAAGGTTGTCTGGTAGAGAATGCTTTTAGCATTAAGACCGCCTTTGTACCCTTAAATTGTGGTAAATAAAGTTTAAATAAATAAATAAATATTCCAAACATGCAATATTATTCACTTCTGCATCTTTTTTGTACTACGTTGCGTCGGGTGGCAGACAAGCATACGGCCCGCCTAATACGAAGCGGTTACCGTAACTATATCTATGCTCGCAACATAAGATATCGCTCGCGCGCCGCCACCCCCGCTGCCAAAGCAGCATCTCCTTCCTTTCTGGTGACCTCACTCACTCGCAGGAATACAACAACCCTAAAGGGAATTCTTATTCAGCTGCGGTATTCTGAGAGGTGGAGGTTACCCAGATCAGGTAGCTTCCAATTACGCTCCCTACCTCTCTTTTCACCAAAGCTTCGTTTGTCAGTCAGCAGGGTGCACCGCGTGCAGGTAAAGTTGGCTTTGGTTCAAAGACGTTGATGAACCACTTATATTCTTCTTCTTCTTCTCAGCATTTCTGTGTCCACTGCTGGACATATGCCTCTTGCATGGCTCTCCAAGAAGATCTTGACGCGGCGATTCTCGTCCAGGTCGGCCCTGCCGTCTTTTTTATATCGTCCGACCATCTGGCAGCTGGTCTGCCTACACTTCTACTTCCTGCACGAGGTCTCCACAGAAGAGTTCTGTACAACCACCTGTCATCGTCTCTTCGGCACACATGGCCGGCCCATTGCCACTTCAGTTGTGCAACTTTTGTGCCTATGTCAGTGACTTTGGTACGTCGTCGGCGAATGACGTCATTTCTTACTTTGTCCCTAAGAGAGATGCCAAGCATTACTCGCTCACTCTACTCGACAATTTACACAGCGCTATCTAGTTCCAAATTAAGCGCAAAGCTTGTACAGTGGGTACTATACAACTGATGAATGTACATTTATACATATTTTTTTTGTAAATTCATACTTATTTATAATAAACTAGCGGCCCGGTACGTGCTTCGCTACGTATAAAGTGAAATAATAAAAATAAAAAAAATTGGAACACCAAATTCATTTATTCAAACAAAAAAATATTTTATTAATTGCTAGCTATTTTAAAACTTAATCCAAAACATTTGGATAAACAATATTTTTTGTTTTTCCATTTTGAGCATGAATAAACAAACGGCTCTGGAACAGGCAACATAAAGTCGAAGCACGTTGAAAATGAAATGACCGCATGAATGACAACATGCTTGTTCTGTCAACACTGAAAAAAGTTTCAATTTGACAGCAAAATCCCCATTAACAAAATGATCCGCCATTTATTGAATTCAACCGATATACCGATTTTGTGCAAACTTCACATAGACCATTTACTAAATAATCCGAATAAACCCTAAACATTTGGTTTGGATACATGAGCCCGTTCTTGAGTTATAAAATTACAACGAAAAGTGGCATTGATTTATATATATATAGATAGAAAACACCCAAACCAAGACAAACAGACATGTTCATGCATACAAATTATTGTCTTGTGCGGGGATCGAACCCGCGACCTCGGAGTCAAAGTAGCAAGTGCTAGCCATTATAGCATAGCCGGCCTCGTCCTAGTGGAGGATAATGCCATAGGCGGTCAAAGTTAAAAAAAATATATATAAAAAGTCAAAATATATCGTTATATTCCATAAATGGTTGAGAAATTTAAAGGTAACTTAATGTGTCTGTTTAAAGACTTTAACCCTTTCACGGGTATCACAATCTACGCCAAAACCATAGAGGAAATGATCATTAAAATTTAATAATATGTATGTAAAAACTGGGTATATATACGTACCTACTTATTGAGAATTTATCGTAAATGGCCGGCATTTTGCCCATCTATAGCCATTACCATTTTTCCGTAACAAAATACATAAATTATTTCGTTTTATTTTTAATAATTATCTACAGGGTAACATTTTGGGACTCATCTTGGCCGTTTTTTATTCCATAAAATTTCTCCAGCGATAAACAATAATATTCCAAACACGCATTTTTTTGAATATTATTGTTTATCGCTGGAGATTTCACGTTGCATTGTTAATTTGATTTGGTTATTCCTTTAAATTTGTGGTAATTTTGTGATCTTCGTTCATTGATTGTTTGGCGCCGACTCAAATTTACTTAGGTGTACTTAAATTAGTTTACTTAGTTATTAAGGTCAATAAAAACAAAGCTTTTTATTTTTTGCTTTTCATTTTTTTCGGCGGTTAAATTTTTTTGTTAAATAGTTTTTATTTTATAATTTTTTGTGGCTATAATGTACTAATTACTATATGCTTAATTTTTGATTACTTTTAAAATTGCTGGTCTGAACCTCATTCTTCGTGAGGTTATTTTTTTTTTGTAATACACAACTCAGCATTAAAATCCGTGAATGAACTATAAATCATCTGTTTTCCTACTCTGATTTTTTTTTTCCAAATTTATATAGGACCAATTTCGGGGTATAGCTTCGGGGTATAGATATATACTCTTTCCAATAAAAAAAGAATTATCAAAATCTGGCTACTCTGTGAAAAGTTAAGCGTGGTCATACTTCACAATCAGTAAGTGAACAATCAATCATCCTCTGTTTTCCTACCCTACCTACACTAATTTATATGAGAGCAACTTTGGGGAATACTCTTTCCAATAAAAAATTATTATCAAAAACGGACTACTCTATAAAACTTGTGCGTGATCATACATAAATAAAAAATATATACGCGTCGAATTGAGAACCTCCTCCGTTTTTTCGTCGGTTAAAAATTATGAATACGTCTCCTAGATATACAACCATCTTGCTATTATTTTTATTCGCTAAAATTTAGGACTTATGAGACATTTCCGCAAATCATGCAGTCCACTCGCCTCGCTTCCCCTTACAAAATTGTTTTTGTATATGGCCTCGCCTCAAGCATTTCGAAGCTTAGCGAAGCTTCTTTTAGCTCTTGATTTGCTGTGATGAATAGAGCCTTTTATTCTGTCTGCTATGTTACTAACGTTGACAAATGAATTCCGCAGTTTTTGCTGAGTATCACATTATATGTATAACATACCTTTGAAAACAAAAACGAGTTCTTAGACCATTCTGTGAAGATATCTTCTTACGCAACTACCGAAACATGGAGTGTAATATTTTCAAGGTAAAATCTATAAATGGGGTTCTTTATTCTAGTAAAAGATCTGAATATTTTTTTTTTACAAATGTGTGTATTCATAGAATTATATGGTATATGAACTACCCTCTACATTATGGAATGTTTAGTACTCATTATGCGCCGCGACTCATTGTTGGCAATCCATATGTATGCTGCTTACAAAATACGCTATGCCCTACGTCTCTTTTCGACAGAGCATCGTTTGTCAGCTAGCAGGCTGCACCACCTACAGGTGCGGTGGGCTTTGCTGACTTTGGTTCAAAGATGTTGATGAATCACTACACCCCAAAAAATATACAGTCCCAAAAATTCTTCTAAGTTTGTCTGGAAAAAATCTCCTAAAAGATAAGGCCGCCTTTTGTACATAAATTTTATATTGAAATCACTAACCACCTAATAATACTCCACCTAGTAATTGTTACAGAATTTGTATAATTCTTCTCAATCAAGACTAACTTAGCAACGTACCGTTCAATACCACAGTAATTATTCACATTGGTCTCAACTCAGTATTATGGATTCACAAAAACTTCTTTTTGATGAAAATTTATGGACTAACATTATTCTTTGTACGATACGAATGGCTTTAAACACTGTTATGTCACGTCCTTTTGTTCTGTTTCAATTTAGCGTACATTTTCTTCCATTTAACTTCACTAGATATTCTTCGAAGCTGCTACCAAGACGTGACATTGGCAATATTGAAAAAGTACAAGATGAGTTACCTTTAAGGCAGAGGTTCTTAACCTTTTGTTGGCGGACCATATAAACCAAATTTATTTAACGTGGCACGGACCATCACGGGCCACCACGAGCCACCACGGGCCACCAAAGGTTTTATAATATTAAGAGTGGAGAAGGGGCGAAAAGGAAAAAAAATGCAGGGGGTTTGGATCATAAAATTTTCGCTGAAGTCCTTATTAGGTAGTGAAACGTCTGTGTCTTTACTGTTGTCTGAGTATTTGCCTACCGAGTGTTCATCATCATCATCAGCTTTTGTCTACCCACTGCTGGATATAGCCCCTTTTCCAATGCTTTGCACCATATGTAATGCTCCGCTTTCCGCATCCAAACGTCGGGCACCTAGAGAGGAGGCGCCCCACGCTTCATCGCCCCCTACGTGGCCCATCTGCTAACGCTGACTCGGCAGAATTGGCCAGCCCACTGCCACTTCAAC
The DNA here is from genome assembly GCA_937001555.2 of Hypsopygia costalis. Lineage (NCBI taxonomy): Eukaryota > Metazoa > Arthropoda > Insecta > Lepidoptera > Pyralidae > Hypsopygia > Hypsopygia costalis. The sequence goes on along the minus strand of OW443339.2, from coordinate 14,008,601 downwards.
TTGCTGACTCTGAGAGCTATGTCGACTACTTTGGTTCTCCGGGGAATTTCTTCGTTCCGGATTCGATCCCTTAGAGAAACTCCAAGCATTTCTCTCTCCATCGCTCGTTGTGCTACGTTTGCCTGTGAACCAGCCCAACGGTCAATGTCCAAGTGTCAGCACCGTAGGTGATATCGAGGAGGACGCACTGATTGAACATTGGTCTTCAAGCATCTGCGGTGAGGATGTGCCGAAGCTTCCCAAAAGCAGTCTAGCCCAGTCGATTGCGTACGACCGAGTGTTACTGAATCGAAATGTTTATGATACATGTTAGAAATACTATACCCATACTAAATTGCGTCGAAATACGGTTCCTGTCACCTGTGACAGAGATTATCGATAACATCATCATCGCGGCGCTTTAAATTACTTGCGGATCTCTTTCCCTCGCTGCAAAACTATGAAATTAACCTAAAATATGTACGCGTTAGCATAAAATATTTTTGTGATATTTGATCTATTGGGCTCTAATTCTTCATCAGAATAAATTGTCCATTTTTGTAATATAAATTGTGCATTTTTGGAATACAGTATTTCTATCTAAGTATTTCAATCAACAACTAATTACGAGCTAAAAAAATTGGGGCACTTATGGGGTGTATATTTTTGACGCTTGTGGCATATGTGTAGTATTTATAACATTACTAGCTGGCCCGGCGAACTGAGTATCGCCTTAAAATATTTTTACGTAAATTTTTCCGATGATTTATGAACTATTCTATCTCTCAAGTTGGATTGAACTGCACACACTGTGCAAAATTTTATTATAATCTGTTCAATAGTTTAGGATTCCATCGCGGACAAACGACGTATCACGAAATTTTTATTATTAAGATTCTTCATAGCTGTTTTAATAGTACCACCACGAGGAAGTCATCCTCAATACTCACGGACCACTAGTGGTCCGCGGACCATAGGTTAAGAAGCACTGCTTCAAGGAAATAAATGTAGAATTTCATACTGTTGAAACATTCAGATTATTTCTTCAAATAAAATTGGACAGTAACGACTAAAGCAACAGTATTATTGCTGATACTATTGATTGACATTATGCTAATAATAAAGCACTTGTGCTGTTTCATTATTTTTTTACCGACCAGTTTCGTCCTTTACGGCATTATCAAGGTAAACAGTCTATTTATTGCGTGGAAAATGTACGTATTTTAGAATTATCGACGATTTTCTAACATGTATGTGATAATTGAAATTTGTATGATCATTAATTTTTACTATAATTTCATACAAAATTTCAAGTTTCAGCGTTTACGTGGGCGGTTTTTTGATAAAACTTTTGTAACAAACGTTTCCAATTAATTAATATTATAAATAGCGAACGCACGCGACTTCATGCGTGTGGTCTTCGAAACATAAATAATTATTATTACCTAGCTGTTACCCGCGGCTTCACCCGGATGGTCATTATTTGAATAATTTTTTCCCGTGGGAATATGATGGTTCCTGAATAAAAAGTAGCCTATGGCCATACTCCAGGCCTCTGTTCGCCGGTAAAAAAATCATGTCAACCCATTGGTTCCTTTTTGAAATAATTGTCTTTCATGTCATTGATGTGTCATTGTCTTTGTGAAATAAATGATTTTAAATAAAGACGAACCACCTAACACACTCCCACATTTATAATATTAGAATACTTGAACTACTACTTGAATAAAGACGTCGGTGCAGAGCATGAATGAGCGTGTGTGCGTGGGGCGCCATACAAACTGTTACAGATTTATCTCAGAGGAGAGATGAGGTCGAGAGAGCATCAGGGAGTGGCTATATTGTACTATTACTTATACTGTGCAATAGTTTCCCGGGAAAAAATGCGATATTTAATATTGACTACTAATTCCTTTAAAACACATACCTAAATAATGTTTTAACCAAAATGTATTTTGTTCCAGATCAATACCGTGGCCCGTGAACACGTATGACGAAACATGGAGAACGTAGGCAACAATACCATATTATATGACAAAGATAGTCCATACCCCAGCGAGCTCACTCTTCAAAGAGAATTCTCCGCCAAAGATACACTAACGAATAGCATAATCTGGCCGATAGAAAAATGTATACAGGCTTCACTAACAGACAATAAGACTGAAGATTTAATGAACCGGACATTTAGATATAACGGTACAGACTTAAGATGCTTAGACCACGCGCCAGTTTTCAATAAAATCACTCTAATTAAAGTTAGTATATTATCAGCGATGGCTATTTTATCACTTTTTGGAAATATAGCTACTATAGTGAGCTTAAAAAGAGGCAAGAGAAGTAGAGGACGTGCCAGGCCATCTTGGACAGCTATCTATAGTTTAATATTCCAATTGAGTGTAGCTGATTTATTAGTCACAGTATTTTGCATTGCTGGTGAAGCAGCGTGGTCGTATACCGTTCAATGGCATGCTGGTGATGCGGTCTGCAAATTGTTTAAATTCCTACAAATGTTTGCTTTATACTTGAGCACGTTTATACTTGTGCTGATTGGTGTGGATCGCTGGCTCGCTGTGAAGTATCCAATGAAGAGCATGGGAACAGCGACGAGGAGTACCAGACTAGTAATCATTGCATGGGTTCTAAGTTTCCTATTAAGTATACCTCAGGTTAGTTTTATTTTTATTATTCTGTATTAAAATATACTTTTCATGTATCACCTTAGTGATATTAAAAAATCGTTGACTCAAAAACGGTCTAGAACTTACGGGAGAACTTACGACTTATTCTTTGCGAGTTGCGTATTTTTTATTTTACTTTAACCGCTGCGGATTATTTTTCTTTGAGTGAAGTTAGCAGCCTCTCAATTAAGACCTACTTTTACTATAATCAGAAATTGAAAGAAAGGGGTTGATACATGATATCAGAAGCAGCAATAGCTCCAACTATTGCTTCCTATCGGGAATGTCGTATGTTTATTTGCCAACCTAGTGCTATTTAAAAAAAATTCAAGTAACATTATTCCAATTGCTATAATTATCCCATCCTACAACCCAGGTATATTCAAATAAAATTTTACAATATTACTTCGTATTAATGTCTATTAGATAAATACAAGCACTTTTCACTGGATTGTACATCAAATCAAATCAAAAATTCTTTATCCCTTGGACTTTATAAAGCACTTAGATTTCACACACACACTAGAATAGCATAAAGATGCGCTTCTAGCACAAATTGAAAATGAAAATTGTGAATACATTTTGTACTATTAATAGCAAGCTGGTATGTACGTACGTATGTATGTACATGATTTTTCTCTCTTCTTTCATCAATTTATTTTGTTCAGAATTTTTATAACATTCCTGAATAAATTATTTCCAGCTAGCAAAAAGATTTTACAAATTAAATGTTATGCTGAACAAGAAACTTCAATTCGCAAGTTTCCAAGAAACAGACAATAAATGCAATATTGTTTTTCTGAATACTATGCAATTAAATTTTAATGACAGGAAGAACACAGACCGTGACAACTTGAATTTTTACTTTATAAATAGAGGATTTTGGTCCAAGAGACAAATTTTATAACTATCACTAGCTGACCCGGCAAACGTTTGCCATATAAATTATTCGCTATTAAAAAATAGGGGTTGATGGTAGAAAAGTGAAAATTTTATGTTGTATGTATTATTCAATGCTAAATCATAATAAAATTAAAATTGTAAAAATAAATAAATAAAATATTTAGGAATTGGTCACCCTTATCATTTAGGGGGTATGAAAAATAGATGTTGGCCGATTCTCAAACCTACCCGATATGCACACAAAATTTCATAAAAATTGGTCCAGCCGTTTCAGAGGAGTTTGGTGACAAACTCCGCGACACGATACCAACAGTGAGTAAACAATTTAGCTAACAATCTTAGTAGATAAAGTTAAATCAGCAAACTCGTCCTCTCTGGTCGTTTGCGTATCCAGCATAATACGAGATTGAACATCATCGTCATCATCATGTCCATTTTAGTCTCCACTATAGGAGCACGACCCTCTCTCGTCCATTCTAGACGGAATGAGGATTTGGCCTACACTCCCCACACTGGCCAAACGGGTTGGGGAGACCTGATCGATATTTGATAATGTATTTCCCTTAGTCGCCTTGTACGACATCCACGGGAAGAAACGGAGTGATTCTATTCTAGTCTGCCGGAAACCACACAGCCAATATAAGTAAAATGTAATATTCCCTAAATACCAGAAAATAATACGCTGTTCGATTGTGTAAATGTTACAATGCATCGAAAAGAACAATGTCGCTATAAACCACTTATTGTGGTTCCGTTGAGACTGTTATAATTTCGAAAAACCGAACCACGTGAATAGTACAAAAGAAGACTACATCCAGCATGGGGTGCTTCAAAAAGGGCGTGAAGAGGTTTTTACAGGGTCGGCAACGGGCCTGTGTTGCCAGGAGTCCATAGGGTACAGTAGCTGTTTTCCATCAGGCGGGCCTTGCTTACCACCTTAGTGGTATATAGAAAAAAGTGATGTCCAGAAACTGTACCGCGTATAACTTTCTGTCCGCACACCTACAGTTGGTTCTCTAAGATAACTGACCACATTGTCATACTAAATTGTACAGCAGCGTGGTCAGTTATCTTAAGGCACCGACTGTACATTTGCTTTTTGCAATGATTACACCAGCAACATGTATGAATCTATACCTGTTTGAAATGTATATCTTGATAATGCCGTAAGGCGAAATCAATCGGTAATAAATAAATGTATAGTGAAACAGTACAAATGATTTCATTTATACGAAACTAGCGGCCCGACCACGCTTCGCTGTGGCTCAATCTTTTCGTTTCCATCCATTTCCTTAGAGATGGCGCTGTATGTGAAAAAAGATTTTCCCGCTTTTCTTTTCAAATTTTTCCAGAATTTTCTTTGCTATAAACCTCACGGAGCCCGAGACCTTTCCAACGAATGCAAAACCGTGGAAATCGGTTCGTGCGTTCTGGAGTTATAGCGTCAGGAAGGAAAACCCGACTTATTTTTATATAGTAGATATCTATAAAGTATCAACAATCACCAGTATCTATAATATTCATTTTGAATATTATATCATAAAGTGCCGTAATATGATAGCCAATTAAGATAGCTAATTTAGTAGTTTTGTAATGTTCGCAGAATTTTAGATTAAACTTTGTAATTTCAAAGCAATTAAAAGTTTTGTCTCACAGACTTGCAGAAGTGCCGTAGGTTGATGAAATTTCAACGGCACAACCTTGTTGCAATATTAGTAAATTACAGATTTTTCTGTTGTAAATGTGAGAATAATCTGTTTTCTATTTTTATAGGTAGGTAGAGTAGTTCATGCATAAATTACTGAACAAAACTACACAAAACATCCAAATGTTTACCTAATAATATCTTGTAGTTTTTTTTTCTATGTAATTAACAATCGTCGTTCATCCCACACGTTCACATGCACCATACGTGATGTATCTTGCCAGTTAGTGAGAAAACGATGAAAAACATAATGAGATTTCTGACTTAAAGTGGAACAGCCGTCAAGGAAAGTAAGTCCTCACTATACATTACAGCAGAATTATAATCAATCAGTATTTTGTATGAACAAAGCAACAAAAGTCCCTGAAAAGGTTCTGTATTGATAGCTCTGCTACCAACCAAGTACGCGAGTGATATTTACATATTAAAAGTTCTGCAGCATCCTTGCGTGATCGACAACCGTAAACAAAGATAAACCAGCTTTATTATTGCGAAGACACTAATACTCGCTTTTTTCGTCCGTTTTCCTATTTTTTATGAACTTATAAAATAATTGAAGCAGCATATTCAAAATATGCTAGTAAACATTTGACGTGTGGCCTCGGCATAGAATTAGGTCACCTAATCTCAACCCATGGGTGGGTAAAAGGCGACCAGGCGAAAATACAGGAGATTAGCAGGAGGAGGGTAGCAACGTCTTCCTGAGAGCAAACAATAAACTGCGGTTGCCAACCCGCCTGCCGAACGTGGCAACTACGGCAAACCCCCACCAAATAAATGCTAACTCGTACGCGATGGCCCCCAGTAACCGGCGGCCCCGCTGTTCTTGATCACGGTAGCGGCCAGTGTAATTGTGTGAACAATCCCCGGCTCAGACACCGAGGCCACCCTCACGACGGACTGGCCCTGGTATTGTATAACACACGAACTTTGAAGACCAACGAGAAAATAGTGGAGTTGGAAGAGGAAGTAAGTAAGTTGCGTTGAGATGCGATAGGGTTATCCGAAGTCCGAAGACAGGGCGACGACACGGTGATCCTAAATCCAGCAACCTGCTTTACTACCGGGAGGGCGACCATCTGTTAAAAGGTGGTGTCGGGTTCATTGTCCGTAAGCCCCTTGACAACAACGTGTTAAAAAGATGTGTCGCTAAGGATGGTATACCTTATATTCAGAATAACCAAACGGTATTCGTTGAAGGTCACTTCGATGATGAGGTAGAGGCAATGAATGAGGATATTTCTGGAGTTATACATGGGTCCAGTCGTTCAGGGTCGGGGCGTGTGACTCTCTAGGGGGGACGCCTATGTTTTAGCAGTGGACGAATAAGGACTGATATGATGATGACGACAATGATGATTCAAAATATAGCAATTAATGTCAAATAAATAGACATTTTTTTTATATTACGTCGGATGGCAGACAAGCATACGGCCCGCATGATTTGAAGCGGTTACCGTAGCCATATTAACGTTCGCAACATAAAATATCGCTCGCGCGCCACTACCCCCGCTGCCAACGCAGCATCTCCTTCTCGCCTAATATATACCATCAATTATTTTGTACACTTTTGTCTATGCCGTCACTCTGTAGTGGCTTGTATAAGTCATAGGCGTTGGAGCACTGAAAAATCTTTAATTCTATTTAAAATAAAATTCCAGCATTTATTACTCGTCATGGTATGATAGTTATTATTCCAAATAACAAACACAGTTGACAAACCTCCAACTATGAAGTATTGGCTATCAATTAGACCATTGTTCTTCTGGTCTTCATTGTATTTTGTCCTCTACTTCACGCGTTTTCAAACGTTCTGCGCCGAGAAAAAATGCTAATGTTAAATTTTACACGCATTTGAAAGTCGGCTTGTGACAAATGACCTCGACAATTCATTGTAATTGAAAAATGCTACATTGTAAGTACAATTTGAGCATGAATGTGGTTCTTACTGAAAATTTAATTTTCAGTAAGAACTACATTACATGGTTAGAATTTTGTTGAATTAAATTAATAGCGTAATGGGCTATGAAATTGTTAACGCTGTTTTTACTTTGCTTTCAAGAATTAAGATCGGTTTCGGATTCATAGATTACCTCTTTGTATATAATAAGGAGTCTAAAAATAATTTGATTATAAATTGTCTATAAATATTTTCGTATACGTACTATATTGTACGGTAAGGCTTTCAACACATGATTCATCGCATAATCGTAACGTACACGTTTTGTTTGCTGCATGAAGTACGAGAGCGTACCGAGCACGTTTAACTCTCAGAAACCCTGCATGCCGCGCTTGTGCTAAAATATATGCCATAACAAATTGCAGTTTAGTGTATCAGCGAGTTATTTATAGAATATTCGATTTACACCTAATTTGTATTTTAGAAGTGAAAACTTCTTTAGCGGCGTTGTACACTTTTTGGGATGGGACACGTGACCTGATCGAAAATTCGTAAGACGGAAGGAGAGTAGACCGCCGGCGCGGCGTAGGAGAGCAAGTAATATCCTCCTCTCTTTCTACTTCGCTGTTTATTTTTAATTCATATAAATTGTCATGTTTGTGTACCATAGCGCAATAAATGAATATTGTATTTTACCACATAAATTATTCCCTAACCATTCCAAAATATTCAAAAATGCACAACGTTTATGTTCAAGTTTTCACTTCTGCCGGCACTCCCGGAGTGCATCCCGTTTATTTTCTCCAGTTAAATTAATTTAGTAACCCTTGTAACATTGTATTCAGGATGCTAAAGTAAAAAACGTAAAAATATATGATTTGTCGATAGTTATTTATATTTGTGTACCTGTATAGATGAGATAACAAGTGCAGGGAAAATCAGCGAATAAAATTCTGTTAACGCATTTTCGGTTTCACTTAATTTATCTTAAAGTAAAGTGTCACCTAGCAAAGTGGTTTTTAATTGTAATTTGAAGCAGACAGTAACATTTTGTTTCTAGATATATAATAATTACTTATTGATAAGTGATAGATATTTCTTGCTTGATTGACAGACCACTCGCCAAAAGCCAAAAATACGTATATGTATTATAATATATTTGTGGTTCATATATAATTTGATGATATAATTATAATTTAATTATAACCCCATCTAGTGAGTGGCAAGCCACCGCCTGCCACAAATAACTAGCAATAAAAGCAGTTATGGCAGGCGTCCGGCCCTCTTCTGTAATAGCCCAGTATCAGTTCACCCAGATCTGATCTCCATAGCCCATTTATTTTCCATGACACTTCGCAATAGTCTCAACGCCTGCCGAAACCTGCTCATGGGTATATCGTTCCATTGACATATCCTGGAGCGGGTCACGGCGGGCGTACAACATTACATCAAACTTCTCAAAGGGGCCTCTACGCGTTGGATTGGATCCATATCCCCGCGCACGCCTATCAAATGACCGGGCTTGATCCGTGATTTAAGAGAAATATAATTATGATATTATTATTATCTACTAGTAGAGTGGGTACTGTATAAATAGTAGGTAGAAGAGACAGACTGATTGGCTAGTTTGGACATCAACGACCAGTAAATATTTTTAGGTAAATGTTTAGGTTAGTCTAGAGTTGGGGTAGCTCACTAGTATCTTTAGAACCAAAGCCAACCTCACCTGCACCCGACTAGCGAAAAGGTCTCTGGCAAAAGAGAGGTAGAGTACAGCATATTTGTAAGTTGCCCGACTGGGGGAGTACCTCCACCTCACAGATTACCACAGTTACAGCAAATAATAATTCAATCTTAAAGTGATAGACCACTTCGACTCCTCCGTAGGGTAGAGTTCGATTCGCTATACCAAATGCATTACCGACCCTGTAAAAACCTCTTCACGCCTTTCTTGAAGAACCCCACGTCTCCTGAGAAAACATCTTCGGGTATATTCATTCCACAACCTGAGGGCCCGTGGAAGAAAACCTCTCTGGAACAGCACAGTTTGCTACTATCTTGGCTCCAATTTGTAAGGATGATTTTTCTGCCGATGCCGAGGCCGACTGGCAGAAATTGCTATCGGGAGCCTTAGCATGCGACCAGAAAGGAGGGTGCTCCGCTAGCTGCTGACCAACGCTGCCGACGAAATCGAACTTTGCTCTAGCATTCACTCTCTTAATGGACCTCGGGCCACCTTCTTATCACATTTATCTTCCGATGTTTACAATAAAATAACGTTCAATCTGACATTAGCTCCCAATAAAAACGTACAAAACAGATCGGAGTTTATTCAAGTCGACTTATTGGCTGACTGTACAGGCGAAATAAGTAGGAATTTTTATAATTTCCCAGGGGATATATTTTCATAGCGTAAGCTTTACTTAGTTAGCAATTAGATGTTGCTGTGTAATTTATCCAGGAATATTTTGATAACTATATAAACTATTCTATCGTTATATAAGTAATAAAGGTACAGACAATAAGTGTACTACATATTACTTTTCTTTTATGCCATACAAAATGATAAAACAATAGATTTTTATCTTGCTGTTATAACATTTGTTACAAATTGTTCTTTGAAACATAAACAATTTGTGTTTATTATTTGTTTACCCACGGAAAATTCTTTGATGAGAAATGGGATTGTTTTCCATTCTCTAAGGTTTTAAGGTTTATTCATATAAAGTTTGTAACACTGCTGGCGGTTTTCTCAACTTTTATTATACCTTTTTAGTAAAACTTCGCAGAGATAGAAACAATTTTTATTGGTGAAAACAGTTTGCTAGCGTTACTGCAATTTTTAGGGTTCCATAGCGGAATGAGATCCATTCATAATATTAGACCGTATATTATTGATATGTGGGTAGTTAAGCATACGACCCTAGCGGAATTCACATCATCAGTTACAGCAGCTTATGGACGCCTGAAACGCAAGGAACATCATACGCGCGTTGCTGGCCCTCTTCACACACTTTCAAAGACTACTGGATTTTTATTATGTATGTGTATATTTATAAATAGAGGTGTAAATTGCTCACCCACTACTATCTTTAGACCACCAGTGGTCCGCGACAGGTAAATTATGGTCCGTGATACAAACTTATAATGAATAGAGATTGAGCACTATTATACAAAACACTCAAATCTCGAGTTATAGAATAATGGATTTAAATGGCAGTTGGAGACCCTACACGCAACAAAAACCTCGTGGTCCGCGAACAAAAAAAAGGTTGGGAGCCACTGTACTAGATAGACCGACGACGGTCTGATAAAGTTAGCAGGGAACCTCTGGATGCAAACGGCACAAAGGCGATTGGAAGTCTATGGGGGAGGTTTATGTTCAGTAGTGGAGAACCTTTGGCTGAAATTTTGATAATGATGTTGAATACATTTTGTTTCAGACGGTAATATTCCGAGTAGTGCGAGGGCCGTTCGTAGAAGAGTTCAACCAATGCGTTACGTATGGGTTCTACACGGAGCGATGGCAGGAGCAAGTCTACACTACGTTATCGCTGCTCTTCATGTTTATTTTACCTCTAATCATACTTGTATCGACTTACGTGTCCACAGTGAGAACTATTGCTAGTAAGTATACATTTTTCTTATTATATTATACCCAAAGACTTAGGATGTTTCGCTATGCTACAGAGGACTCGCGACGTAAAAGGCTAAGAAAGACGCGTATGTAATAGTGCAATAGAAAAACAAATCATATTTTACGCTATAAGACCTTTGTCGTTGATTTTAAGGTTTTTTATTTCCCGTTTATTTTTTAAGTTACTTTTGATACTTAATCTTAAGTAAGCAAAGTTTTGTTTAAAAAAAGGACTCTATAAAAATGAATGTCTATTTCCCAATGTCATGGCATCACGCGCGAACGGATGGAACAATTTCGCTAATTCTTTTATTATTGTATTTGTTATTGTCAGGAGAAGGTTCTTATGAGAAAGAAAAAAACAGAAAGTTGAGCGGAATATGTATTAGAAAATTTAAAGAAACTGAATCACCATATTAACTTTTCTAATATAACTTCATGTCGTTTGACAGAACTATCAGTCATTTGACAGCGTTCGCGAAGCCAATTCGAATTAAATATTTATAGTTAGGAAGACAGGGCAACGTCTTTCGGGGCAGCTAGTTTATTATAGTTTTATCACACCCCGGCTACTCCATACAAATGTCGCGTCGTTTACTACTACATAAACAAAGACGTCTGTGCAGAGCGTGAATTAGCGTGTATGCGCACGGCGCCATACAAACTGTTCCAGATTTGTCTCAGAGGGGAGGTGAGGTCGACATGAGAGAGCGGCAGCGAGTGGCCATACTGTACGTAGTACTACTATTTATACTGTGGTTTTATGTATCACGTCTAGTAAGTAGTATAATTTAGTGGAAAAAATATAGAATTCTGACTCGGGCATTGAATGTATCTTTTTCATTAAGTACATTTAATAATATGTTCTGTTTAACAAAAGTTTTAGACATAAATATATACGAAAATTTATTGCGTTCAATTACACTCATATGAAATCGCATTAAACTACGTGAATTTTCGTTTAAATTTCTCTCTGTTTTCATCTAAAACTAAGTACGTGTGGTCACATGTACACACAATAACCAATCTTAATATTCTACATCTATCATTATACCAATGTTAGACGATAACTTCACGAGAGTACCACGATAAAAACAAATGTATACCTATGCATCCACATTACATTGGGCCGGTCCATAAATTGAAAGTCGCGCAGCGAGCGATGGCGAGAGCTATGCTCGGCATTTCACTAATTTCGAATTGGGAATACCCCAATTTCGTATTTCCGAATTTCTCTAATGATCTAATTTGTCTAATTTCGTATTTCCGTATTTGGAATGAAGAAATTCGACGGAGAACCAAAGTTAGCGACATAGCTCTCAAAGTTAGCAGGCTGAAGTGGCAGATGGGAGAGGAATGACCTAGGGTGGAGACCTCCTATGGGGCGACGAAGCCTCGGGCAACCCGTAGGTGGAGATGACCTGAAGGTAACGGCCGAAAGCGTCTGGATACGGAAAATGTATGTACCTATGTATAAATAATCCTCAACTGTTGAAATCATTTTACCTAATAGTTAGATAGACTTAGACATAAATACGCTCAATTTTCCGGTCCTTTTTTGTGTTCGGGTAAAAAAATAACAAGCCGTCATGTGCCGTCAGGCATTCTCTGGTTTTTTAGACACGTTTGTGAAAAAATTGTCGTGCTATGTATTCAAACTGAAAAATGTTGCGTACCTATATCGCTGCAAGTTTAAATAAATCAATAATAAACAAATAGTAGTTTATGAAACTGTTGAATAATAAGGGTTCTTAAAATACGAATGTGAGTTTATCAACAAAGCCTGTTAAAAATATTTTTATCTACTCTCATACTAAAATTTATAGATTAAAAAATTTTACTCAGAATCTTAATGTCAGTCTTTTACGCACAAGCCATCAAAATAAAATTAAAACATTACTTTTCGATACATTTTGGTTAACTGTATATATTATGGACAACTGTATCGAAACATAACTTTTTTTCCATTTCGATACAACAGCAAGCAGGTTTGAACATTGAAAATTTTCTACATAATTTGTAAATGCCGCGCCGCGCGGCGCGTCGGCATGCGCACCACGCATGCTCGATCTGCAAATGGATTTATAAGTAAGAATTGAGGCTGTTAAATGAGCTTCATGGTTTTATTTAAAATATTATTATCATCTATTTTATGAGAATAGATAGAGTAGTGTATAAAACTGTACATAATTAGGTCTTAAAATACTCGTGTGATGCTATTATCATATTCGCCTTCGGCTCATGTGATAAACTCACACTCGTATTTTAAGAACCCTTATTAAGCAACAGTTTCATACTACTATAAATATCTAAATATGTTATCTTTGCCCTTTGCTTAATTATGTAAACTCTCGGTTATCATGGAGGTATTTTAAACGCGCAACAATAACATTGTTGTAGGATTGGGAATATTTGTAAATATATCCTATTTCTGTCTGAGGGCTGTAAGATATTTGTAGATATTGGCATAAAATACAATGTGAATCTAATTACCTATCTCCATTTTCTTTCTGTTCATCATCAGGTCATTTTAGTCTCCACTACAGGAGCACGACCCTCTCTCGTCCGTCTCAGACAGAAGGAGGATTTGGCCTACACTCCCCACGCTGGCCAGACGGGTTGGGGAGGCATTTTCTTTCTGACTAGTAGATAATTGCATACCTACAACATAATAATATGATGAGATTGTTATTTGAGCAAATATTTTGACTTGATTTAATTTATAAAAAAAAATCTAATCATAGATGTAGGGTAGTAAACATTGGCGATTGACAGAAAAAAACGAAAAATTAATTGCGCTAGTATGTGTACAAAATGAGCACCTATGCCGACAATTTAGATGAAAAATTAAAGAAATTTATACTAAATAGCATATGTTTGTTATTATTTTAAACTAAGTTTTCATATAGTGTAGTAGGGGGTGCCAACATTAATGCTCCTTGTGCAAGCATTTATAGGCTACGGTATACAGTTACTATCTTGTTTCGCAGTGGCACGACGTAACGTAAAAACGTAGCACAGTACTATAGAACATACAAACAAAGGATTCAAGAAAAAATAAGGTTTTTTTTTATACTACGTCGGGTGACAAGGATACGACCCGCCTGATGTGAAGCGGTTACCTTAGCAATATTAACGCTCTAACATGAAACATTTCTCGCGCGTCGCCACCCCTACTGCCAACGCAGCAACTCCTTTCAGGTGACCTCACTCTCTCGCAGGAACTGTTATTTGGCTGCGGTATTCTGTCCATAAGGATAGTCCAAATAAGCTCATTTCAACAAAACTGCGATTATAATTTCAAGAAAATACAAAAATACTACTTTTATGTATTTACGCATTTTAGAAACCATTAATTATTGTAGACATTTTTCCTTATTTTTTTTTCCTGAACTATGAATGGAAGTACAAAATATATTGGACCAATATTTTAACTGTGTCACAGTATTAGTAGTAATATATGTACAGTATGGAGTGTTCTAGCCGCTGACTGGTGTCGACAAATAGAATCCTCACCTTCGCTCTAAGATAAACTCTGGAATAATTTGTACGGCACCTCTCGCACACGTAGTCATTCACACCCTGTACAGATGCCATTGTTTATGTAATATTTAATGACGCGACATTTGTTTGAATTGTCCGGGATATATCTGAACATACTTTTCAATTAAGCATAGCGTATACGAGTAGAGTAAATTCGGCCGAGAAGGAGTACATTGCGGAGCTACTAAGAATACTAGAGTGCTGCTAAGAATAGTAACAATGAAATCAGTAGTCAATGTAATATGTATTAACTATTCTACGGATTTTAATCTCCCAGTGTACAAGTAGCCAATGGACTTTTCGACGAGCGTAAAATCCACTGCGGTTTTTTGATATGATAACCAAAAAGAAACAACCCTGAATGAAATCTCAGATCATTATTTTGTATATATAAGTTTAGAGAAACCTGTTAGTGTCAACGAGAGCACTCGCGATTTTATTATGCCCTTGTCTGCTGCGAGAATTTGAATGCATCATAAAAACGATATTTGACTTTATTATTAGTGTTGTTAGTATCAAATTATACAAAATAAAATGTAATCGCGGACGTCATTCTGTAATAGATACCACATTCTCATGTAGGGTTTTCTACTAAATAGTGAAAAGGATGAAGTGCACATTTTATTGTGATCATACTCGCATACTAATAATAGTGTTGTATTCAAGGGACATTAAGGAACGCCATACACCAACACAATTTTGTATGCGTAAAACGAAGCGAGTCGCCTGCATGAATTGCAAGAAATGTCTTACAATTAGCAACTTTTAATCTATTGAAAAAAAAAAATAGAAACATGGCTCTCGAAATAATTTGTTGCACATATCTATTCCAGAACATCCGATATTAAAAAGTACAGTAATTTAAAAATCGTGTGGTTACAACTGGATGTTTGGTGCTAAATAGAAAATGTCTTTGGATTTTTTAGAAATTTAATGAATCTTTAAAATAAAACTGCTAAGGTGAGTCCCAGCTACTATCCTGTAGATTCTGACGAGCCCGGAGGTCGAATGGCTAGCAATGGCCACTTTGACTCGCTCGATCCCCACATAAGACAAACATATGTGTATACGTGTCTGTTTGTCTTGGTCTGGGAGTTTTCTATGTATTATTAGTATTGACGAGCTCGGTGGCGTAGCGGTCAATGACGCGGCTTCGACACCAACGCTCGTGGGTTCGATTCCCACATAGGACAAACATTTGTGTGCATGAACATGTCTGTTTGTCTTAGTCTGGGTGTTTTCTATGTATCATAAGTATGTATTTACAAAAAAAAAAAAACAATATATTTACGTATGTTTATCAGTTGTCTAGTACCCATAACACAAGCTTCGCTTACTTTGGGGCTAGATGGCACTGTGTAATTTGTCTGACAATATTTATTTATTTTATATTTATTTATTATAAATATGTATTTACAAAAAAAAATGTATTTAAGTACATTTATCAGTTGTCTAATACCCACAGTACATGCTTTGCGCTAAATTTAGAACTAGATGGTATATATATACGCTATATAAATTGTTCAGAAATATTTATTATAATAAAAAATAAAGCGCAGTCTTTGTCCAGGAATATTTATCGACGGTGACGTATGATATCTCCTTAATTGTCCTTGTACTTTACGAAACATAAAAGATATACCAAAACGGGAGTATCGCAGACTTCACGCGAGTTTCTTGCGGTAATTACTCGTTGTCACGCACGTATATTTTAATCTTATTTATTTCCTCATTTATATCTGCGTCATTAAGTATCAGAATCAGAATCATTTATTTTGCTTAAAATGTAGGTAGGTACATTAAAAAAAAGATTAATTAGATTTTCATGTTCCGTATATATTTTACCTTAGGGCATGCAAATTTTTTTATTGGATTATAATACTATACTATGACACTACCTATACTAATACGATTTGTTTTAAACATAAATGTCCTGTCAAATATTACATAGTTATCATTGAAAATATAAAAATGTCACAAGTAGTAGGTACGTCAAAATTTTAAACTATTATAAATACATGTCACTCCATACATATTTCATTGAATATTAAAATTTATCAATTAGGATTTCGTTCGAAAACAGGTCTCGGCTCTATTGCTACCCAATCTAAATGATCGCGATCAAAATGAAGCTTAAGAAGCAAGACCATTTGGGTCCCGCACGGCCTAGCATTTTTAAGATCAAGTTCGCTTTGAACTTTCAATCTTCTTCATCTGTCTGTCCGCCCGCTAAGAGCCTTCCCTCGAACTGTCTGAGCAGCTGCTGGTATTCACACCTATCAGGTGTTGACTACAGAGAGAAGTGGTGACAATAAATTGAACATCTCTCACTGAAGTGCAGTGCTATCATCCAGATCCTTCTTTTCTAATCAATTATATAGTCTCCTTGAACTTCTAGTATACCCTCGAGATACAAAACTGGTTCAGATGAAACTGTTGAGTGATAGTACCTTAAGACAAGCCTTGCTGGAATATTATGACGTCTTCAGCGGCTTCTATAGGTGTGGTCTTCTAAGGATCACTCCCGTATTCCCGTAGTCGGACAGTATACAATAACGGTCTACCGGTCCACGTGGTGTGCACCACGTGCATGTGAGTTTGGCTTTCTCTCAAAGATGATGATGTGTGACTTACGCCCCAAAGAAAGTAAATTATAAAAATATTAATAATGTTATGCATTAATAAACAATATTATACCGGGGATTTAGCACGAATGTGCCTTTAACTTTTTCCTTGTTTATTTTGTCAATGTTTTTATTCACAGGAAATTTAACGGTAACAAGATTTTATTAAAAGATAATTGCATTCACTTCCCAAGTTTATCGGTCACCTTTCCGACCCTCATTTGCGGGGTTACAAAATTCTGTAACGAAAGATAAGCATTTAACAAGTATCCACGTTAATAATTTGAAAACTTTCTTTTCAGAGAGCGAGAAAGTCTTTCAGCCTGAAGTAATACGACAAGAAAAATATTTAACTCCAGATATGAACCGACGGCGCCTCATCGACAGAGCTAAAATGAAATCTTTGAGAATGTCGGTTGTGATAGTGGCTGCTTTCATAATATGGTGGACGCCTTATTATATTATGATGATCATATTTACATTCCTCGATCCTGATAAAGATGTAAGTAATTTTTATTTATTTACTAGCTGACTAGATAGACGTTGTCCTGTCTTCTTAGCAATGAATATTTAATTCGAATTGGTTTCGCACAATCTGTCAAACGACATAGAGTTACATTAAAAAAGCTTTCTTATTTATTTTTTTCCTTCATAATAACCTCCTAACAATAACAAATATAACATAAAAAGAAATAGCGAAATCGGTCCAGCCGTTCACGCGTGATGCCGTGACCAAAGGAAATAGGAATTCATTTATATATAAATACTAGCTGTGCCCGCGACTTCGTCCGCTTGATGAGGGTGAGAATGTGGATGTGAATATCGATGTGGATACGTATAAAAATTTCAACAATGCTTCTCTGTACACGGCCAATAGGCTATTTTCCAATGTTTAAAAATTGTACAAATAAATTAACAATATCGTAAAATACACAAAACTATAAAGATCTGCAAACTTCCATTCTAATATCTTCAGTCAGACTTTTTTTTGCGTCGATCAAAGTTTGGCGAGAAAGTCCATTTTAAAAGTATTAAATTATTAAAAAATAATATTTCCATTGGAGAAGCAATAAAAAATGCTATAACTTTTATTATAATTTACATAAACGTAATATTTAACATAGCTGTCGTACAAATTTCTGATTTGATGCATACAAAATACAAACCTGTGACGTCATAACTCGGTAGTCTTTTGTATGGAGCGTTTTGGGGCAGTCTATAAATTGTGATTTTCAAATTAACATATCTCGAGAGATTTTTATGCTATCAAGTAATTCTTTCACCTATGGTTATATTATGGAGACGACGAAACCGAAAAAAATATTAGTCAAATAGCCTATTGTGGTAACCCATCCTAGTTGGAACCACGACAGGGGTTGCTTAACTTGCGTTAGCGCTACAACTTCTAAGCATCACACTCATTGTTTTATTTACTTTAACGTTAATAACATAATACCTTCATATAGTATCAGTCAATTCAACTGATCCGTTATTTTGTAGCATTTTATATGTGATTCTTTAAATTAATAGAACTTTTTTATTTATGAATCGATTGGAATAAAACAAACACTAAATGTTATGTGGAGAAAACCGTAACGCATTAGTGAAAACCTCATTCAAATAAGTTAAGCCGTTTCTGAGATTAGCGTGCACAAACGTACAGACAAACAGACATACATACAAACAGACAAAAATTCTAAAAATCATTGTTTTGGGTACTATTGCGTTCATAAAATCCAGGGGGATTTTCATGTATATCTTCCATGTACCGACAGCGGCCAGTTACAATTTTATTATATGTATTGATATTGATTCAGATAGATTTAGATAGTCTTGGATGAATGAATTGATGAATTACACACTGCCATTTAGTCACAAACTAAGCAAAGCTCGTTTTAGATAACTGATATTATACTTAAATACATTTATTTTTACCCGACTGCCGAAGGAGGGTTATGTTTTTCGAGCGTATGTATGTATGTCTTATTATTTGGCACACTCTACGCCCTAAATCGTTTTAATAAATCTGTTGTAGGTTTCAGTCGGTCAGTTGGGTTTTTTATTTTTTTAGTTAACTTAACTTGTTGTAAATACATGCATGTAATACATAGAAAATATGCAGATCATCACAAACTTATATGTTAATGCGCACAAATTATTTGTCTTGTGCGGCAATCGAACCCGCGATCAATTTCATTACATACATTGTCTTACGAGTGAGAACATATTACCCTGTTAGAGTGTAGTAATTCAAATTCAATGAACAGTATTCAGTATGGGGTGTAAGTCGTTCATCAACATATTTGAACCAAAGCCAACTTCACCTGCACGCGGTGCACCCTGCTGACTGACAAACGAAGCTCTGGCGAAAAGAGAGGTAGGGAGCGTAATTGTAAGCTACCTGACTGTGGAATGTACCTCACCTCACAGAATACCGCAGCCAAATAACAATTCCCTTGAGGGTTGTTGTGTTCCTGCGAGTGAGTAAGGTCACCAGAAAGGAAGGAGATGCTGCGATGGTAGCGGGGGTGGCGGCGCGCGTGCGGTATTTTATGTTGCGAGCGTTAATATGGCTACGGTAACCGCTACACATCAGGCGGGCCATATGCTTGTCTGCCACCCGTCGTAGTATAAAAGAAAAATATATATATACTTTACAGGTTTCTACTTGTATATTTTGCTGGAAAGATTTCTCCTTACCATACAGATTGCAGACTTGAGCTGACCACTCACTGAGCAGACCACGAAATCAAAATATGTTGTGATAATTGTTTACATATCTAGTTGGGGTGTAAGGTGTGTAAAAAACGTGTGGGGTGTAAGCCTGAGCCAACCTAACCTAACCTAACCGGCACGTGATGCACTCTGCTGATTCACTGACGAGGCTCTGACACAAAGAGAGTTAGGGCAGCGTGCCCAACTGGATAAGTATCTCCACCTCACAAAATACCGCAGCCAAATAACAATCCCTTGAGCGTTGTTGTGTTCCTGAGTGAGGTAACCAGGAAGAGAGAATATTTCATGTTTATATGGCTACGGTCACCGCTTCACATCGGGCGGGCCTTATGCTTGTTTCCACCCGACGTAGTATTAAAAAATATGATATAGTTTTTATTTACCTGCCTAATTATATAATTCTATATCTATAAATATTTTTTTAGCTAAAAGATATTTTTATTTATATCAAATTCTATCCTTTGACAATAAGTTATAAATCAGAGAACATTTTTAGTTATTTTAATACTGATTTTTTTTATATTTATATTTATTAACTACTACTTTAATAGCTATTAACTAGGCCGCCGGCATGCGCGGCAGCAGTGTGAAGTTGAATCAGTGACAAGAAAATCTGCAAACCGTCGGCAACGTCGGCACCAAAGCCGGCGGCCTGTATTACACTACACATCTATTAAATTTCATCAAAATCGGAGTAGCAGTTCGAGAGTTATCGTACGACAAACATACGTATACGACAAACAAAAATTGTTTTTTCGCTACAACTGGATTTAGAGAATTCACTCGCACGGTTATTTTAGTTTTTAGTATTTTATGTCTGACTTTTTAAGTTATTTTATTATCATAAATAGTCCATATTTAAAAAGAGTAAAAATATAAACTCCTCCATACCCTTTTTTTATTTCATGACTAGCAGTTTATGATCTGCCTGATGACTGCTTACCATCAGGCAGATCATAAACTGCAAGTATCGCAGCCTAAGGACGCTCGTAACATCAACGGTGTCACTCACGCTCTGCCCACCCTATAAAAACTTCCTCACACCTTTCTTGAAGAACTTCATGCTGTAGTCTCTTGGGAAAATCTCGGCGGGTAATTCATTCCACAACCTAAGAGTCCGCGAAAGTAAACCTCGCTGGAACCGCACAGTTTGCGACCATCTTGGGTCCAATGTGTGCGGATGAATTTTCTGCCGATAGCGAGCGGTGCGACTGTAGAAGGAGGCTGTACACAACCCATTGTATAATCGGTAAAACACATAAAGGGAGCGAAAGTCTCTCCTTAAACTTAAGGGTTTAATATCATGTGTAAGTTTTGGATCGTCAACGATTCTCATGGCTCATCTCTTAATCGAATGGCCTAAGCTCCCCGTACCCTGGCCCATAGGTGAGAACACTACTCCATATGAGGCGAACTTGCGACTTGTACCATAGAAGTCTTAGCGTCCTCGCAATGAAGTACTGTTGTGCTCGTTTGGTAGAGCACACCGAGTTTCTTGGACGTCAGCCTGACCAAAAGGTCAAGGAGAACCTTCAAGTGACTTCGGAACGGAACGGTGCCAGAGATCTTGACTCCGAGAATACTAATGCTCTTTGATGAGAATACGAATTTTCACAAAATATCTAACATTCCAACGGTATTTTCTGTTGTCACAATACGGTACGAGCAACATTGTTGTACAGCTTATTGTGTACGGTAGCGTTGACTTTTTAGATGTATTTTTTTTTGTAAGGCTGTGAATATAAATAGACTATGGTTTGTATGAGTCCATAGATTGATTAGTGTCAGTGATTAGTCTTTTGGTTTTGTAATAGGTTTATAACTATACAAACTTATACCACTACAGTACTTATTAATTCCATACCTATACCACACCCTGGCCACTCCATACAAATGTAGCATCGTTCACTGTTACATAAACAATGACGTGTGTGCGTGCAGCGCCATAGAAACTGTTCCAGATTTGTCTCAGAGGGGAGGTGAGGTCGATAAGAGAGAGCGGCAGAGAGTGGCCATACTGTTCTATTACTTATACTGTGCCTAAACTGCATTGTTATGACATTTATTTACAATGCATACACTTTGCGAGTGAAGCGAATATAATATAAATATGATTACATACGATAGCTAGATACCGCAGATAAATTCCTTGAATAAGTCGCATGCTCATTAATAAAAATAGAACGTGTCAGTTTTATATTTTTATTTCGGTTATGTCATATGTCTCACTCTTCAGAATATTTGAAATGCAACTTACAGTACTTTTTTTATGTGAGAGGGGGGCAAATGAGCATGTGGGCCACCTGATGGAAAGCAATCACCACCATCCATGGAAATCAGCAACACCAATGGGTCGCCGATCCGTTGCCAGCCTCTCCTTCTTTTCTTTCTTTCTGGTGACCTCACTCACTCGCAGGAACATAACAACCCTCAAGTTAGTTGTTATTTGGCTGCGGTATTCTGTGAGGTGGAGGTACTTCCCCATTCGAGCATCTTAAAAATACGCTATGCCCTACTTCTCTTTTCGCCAGAGCCTCGTTTGTCAGTCAGCAGGGTGCACCACGTGAAGGTGAGGTTGACTTTGGTTCAAAGATGTTTATGGACCTCTTACTTCACTATGTAGATATGTATGTATGTATATTTTAAAATATATATCTGTTACGCTAATAATCGTCAACTTACTTCGTTCCAATAATTCCCTTGTTGCCTCAATTCCACTTTTCTATGCGGGTTTCAAATCCGATTTCTTTACTTTACAAGCTTCACGACAACGGAATGAGATACCGGAATCTATTAGGAAATCCCCCAGCAAATTTATGTTTACTAAATACTAAGCCTAAGATTTTGAAACAAAAAAATACTAACTAGATCTTTAGAGTGACAGAGTATTAAAATAACTTTCCTAATCTCCAAATACGAAGTATACAAACTTATATTTGCAGTCAGAATGCATGGTAGTTTATGTTTTTGAACTTTAAGGTTTGTTGGTTTTTGAGATAAAGTATATATTGTTGTTGTGCGACTATTTCTTTAGTTTTTTTATTTTATTTTGCTTCTTCAGTAAGTACCGGATTCTTGATTTTCTGCTTGTCCCAAAGGTTGACTGGTAGAGAATGCTTTTAGCATTAAGTCCGCCTTTTGTACCCTTATTTATAATTTGTGGTCAATAAAGCTTTTAAATAAATAAATAAAAATAAATATTTCAGGCTAGGAATTTATTACTATTCCTATGTAATTTATATACGAACCGTCACTATGCGAGATCGCTTCGCACTTGACCGATTTCTATTTAATATTACTCTATCCAGTTTCTTATACGGAGAAAAGTTTCTATTGGAGCTTATGGACGATAACGTACAAAACTTTGTAACCAAAACTGACTTTTCTGTCATTAATAATGCCATGACGAAGGTACTGTAATCTGCCCTAATACGAGTATATACCTTATTCTGGAATGATGTGCCAGGGTTCATATGGGAAATAGTATTGCCAGGGACGAGAGATAAAGGACGAACAATGTTCATAGTAAATTGCGTACACCGGAATTTAGTTACTCTAAAGAGCAACAGAGGTCGCTAAGAGTATCAAATTAGATATAGGTAATTTGATTAGTAACTAAATCAGTACACGAAGGTTCAATTTGTTTAATTATGCTTTTCTGTTTTAATCAAAAATGGCTAGATGGCGCGCAAACTACTAGCACTCTATCAATGCTTAAGTAGGTACGTAGGTACCTACCTACCATAGCACCTACGTACCGTTGTATCAAAAATGGGATGGCCGCGCGCCGATAACCGAGAGTTTTTAAAACCGTTCCGTTTTACGTACCAATCGCTTGACACAAGAAGTCATGTGCTGTAAATAGAATGATTTATTAAAATGAAAAAAAATTTCATACGACAATTATTGTTTTCAACATAGGCATAAAATTTTTATATGCATTATCAATTAAAATCGTAGTATGCTAATAGTTATATTTAATAACAACGATATTTTATCGAAAGTTCTGTGGCGTAAATTGGACTTTATTGACACGGCGCGGAATTTTTTTCAACTTTTCTCACATCGAATCGACTGTATTGTTTGTGGTTTTTCTTTTACGTGATATTTCTCTTTTTGCGACCATTTTTATTCCTATCTTCCATCCTATAAAGGTTTATTCATTAGCTGCCCGGCTGGGGATGTATCATCACCTGACAGAATACGGCAGCCAAACATCCCTATAGGGTCGTGTTGCTGCGAGTGAGTGAGGTCACCAAGAATAAAATCCAGGAGTTCTGCGTTGGCAGCGAAGGCGACCGTGGACTACAATACTTCATGTTGCGATTTGCATTTATACAGCCACGGTAACTGCTCCACACCAGGCGGGTGGTATGCTTGTTTTCATCCAACATTGCACAAAAAAGCAAGTTACGGTTTTTTAGTAATGTTTCTACTAAGTACATTGCTAAGTAGTCTACTACAAAATATTGCTAAAAAACCTTAATTTGTTATAAAAAAAATATTTTAAAAATGACAAAATCAAAGAACAATGGTGGGATTTGAACTCGGGACATAAGTATTACGAGTAGAGTGCTTTTCCAAATGAGCTATGAGGCTAATTTGTAACATTGGCGAATTTTTGTATTATACTGTATTACTGTTAATTCATATTCATTATGCTTTTTTTAAAAGCAAACCTTAATTTGCTTTTAAATTTTTTTTTAAAACATATGCACGAAATTAGACAAAAGTATAGTGGTATGGTAATCCCATACAAAATATTAAATATAGCGTCCCTCGAGAGAACAGTTGCAAAATCTTAAGTCCCGCCATTCACTGAAATCACAATATTGTGCAATTTAACTAAAAGATTATGATGACTGTATGACAAACAAATATTTTTATCATCCTTTATGCTGACAATATTTAAAAAAATTATGAATAATATTTAAAAAAAATATCTACAACATATTAAAAATAGGTACAAAATATTCCTAAAAAACATTCATTAGTTATAAAAAATATTTTCAAAATGACAAAAAGGAGGACAATAGTTGGATTTGAACTAGCAACTTATGTATTACTAGCAGAGGTTCTTCCAAATGAGCTATGAGGCTGATTTGTGAGATTGGCGAATTTTTGTATTATAATTTATTACTGTGAATTCGTATTCATTATGTTTTTTTTTTTTAAAGCAAGTCTTAATTTTAATAATAAAAAAACATTTTTAAAACATACGCACTAAATTAGACAAAAGTAGAGTGGTAATCCCATACAAAATATTAAATATGGCGTCCCTCGAGCAAACAGTTAAAAATCTTAAGTCCCGTCATTCACGGAGTTCACAATAATGTGCAACTTAACTAAAAGAATATGGTGACTGTATGACAAAAAAAATATTCTTATCATCCTTTAGGCTGACAATAAGTCAGCCTGAGATACGATAAGAATAATATTTACCTACTTTCCTATCAGCAAATATTTCGTTCACAAGTTGCTATTTTTCTTCGACCGCGGCGCTAGTTTGTACGTTGTACAAAAAATCTGCCGCTACTAGCGCCAAAAGTAACTAAAAAAACATAGCATCATCAAAATCATATCAGAGCGACATCTATTGGTAAGGGTAAAATTGAAGATTATTTTTTAGTGAAAAGCATCATTTGTTAACTTTATTATTAGTGTTAAATATCAGACAAAAACTATTTTGTGTAATTTTTAAAATTATTTTATGATTATGTATCAAATTTCGTTGAGAAATATTCGGTATTAAATTTTTTCATGTCTTATTGCCAGCACCATCTAGAAATAATACGGAATTTTGACTTTCATTCGGTGCACGATATTTTGTATGGGATTAAACCTCTATATTAATTTATTTACTCTATGGTATTGCGTATGTTGATTACGACAATCAACACGTTTTGTGTCCCACATGTTATAAATTCTTTCATAGAAAAAGAAATACTGCATGAAAAAAAAAACTGTATAATGAATGAAACCATCCGCCTGAACATGTGATAAAATAGACATTAATAAACACGAGCTTAGTTCAATCATAGTTCAACCACAAAATATAGAGAGTACAGAAGTAAATGTACATACAAAACGCTCTTCAATAACGTATACAGAGACATTGATCACGGACACGAAATACCGGGCTAAGGCCTCATTTACGGAGACGCGAGGCGTCGCGCGTCGCGTGCACTTTTTAAGGTGAAACCGCACTTAAGCAGCGCGTCACCGCAGCGCGACACCGCAGCGGAGCGGCGCTTCTCGAAAAATACTATTTCTTATGAATTAAAACGCTCTTCAGCGGAGCAGCGTGATGCGGCGCGGCGCGGCACGGCAGAGTGGGAGCTACTCTGCCGTGCCGCGCCGCGCCGCGTCACGTTGCTCCGCAAGAGAATATTCTGTCGCGCCGCTAAGTGCGGTTTCATCTTTACCATAAAAATTTCTTCTAAAAAAAAAGGCGATCATATCGTTCTCCATTGCGACGGTGACTACGCCTGCGTTGTGCGATTTCCAAATTAAGACTGGCAGAAGGTTCCGGGCTCCGCTGCGTGCGCCGCAGAGACAAACGCCGCGTGCGACGCGTCGTCGTAGCCATCCGCGGGCTCCGCTACAAAACAAGCTCCACAGCAAACGCGTGAAAAATCGCTTCTCCGTAAACGCATTTATACAACGCCATATATTTGAATTAAGTGTGGGCCGCGCCGCCGGACGCGAGGATAAAAGATAAACTTCAATAATTATAATAAGTATAATAAAAAATAAATTCCTGAGTAGCAAAGATAATACTGAACATAAATTTGAAACGGTTGTGAAATAAAGGAAAAGCGATTTTTTCTTTCTATTATCAAGCAGATCGGACTAGCTTGGAGTAAAAAACAGAGATAATATATATTATACCTAAGTATTAGTCGTACGTCGTAAATTCAAAAACTACTACCTACTCTGATTACATTGCATAGTAAATAACTGTGAACTGTACGTGGTATTATTTACCTATCCACGAAACTTCATAAAAATCGTATTAGCTATTTGCGAGAAACTAGCATAAAATACCTAGCGAAATATTTATTTTCATAAAAACTACCAAATTTGTTTCGTTGTTCAACAAATTAAAATATTGTGTTTTCAATTTCTAATTTTTGTTCCACAATTATAGAGACACAAAAATAATGTATTTTTTGCTCTAAATGTTTTGAGGACCAAATTAAAATTCTCTCTGTTCAATGACCGCATGAACATGCGCGTCGGCATTTTGACGGCTTTAGCGCTTTAAGCGAGTATAAGTATCAAGACTAAAGTACATGCACGAGGGTTCACTTCTGTACTCTCGGTATTTAGTAGTTCAACGCTCCGACGACGTGACGTACATAGCTGCGGGTCTATGGTGCAGCCAGGTCGGTTTATCGGTAACCCAAAGGTATTGTCATAGTATTGTAGTTGGTTAAAATTTTTGGAGTATTATCAAAATGAATCCATAATTTTATATTTTTATTATTTTCTTTTTTACCACTTGTGTGGTATACACTGAGATATACTTTTTATACTACGTGGGGTGGGTGGCAGAGAAGCATACGGCCCACCTGATGTGAAGCGGTTACCGTAGTCATATTAACGCTCGCAACATGAAATATACCACGTGCAGATGAGGTTGACTTTGGCTCAAAGATGTTTATGAAACACTTACACCCCAAATAATAGTTATATACGCTCATTACGTTAATATTCGAAGCTGCAGTAACTTCAATGTCGACGTCCATTGTTTCAGTGCACAATGTACACTGACAGTGGCCAACGTGTGGGCACCTAACACTCGTCTACATTGGCCGCTTGCATTGGCGCTCGTCGCACTTGTCCAACGTGTGGACATTGGCACTTGCCTTGTACCCATTTGCCGACGCTCGCGCTGGCCCACGCTTGGCCAACATGTATAGCGGACTTAACAAATAGACGTACCTAATACTTTCTTACATTTAAGTCCTGGCAAATAAAAAAGTACACTCTGTTAAGCGATAATGTTAAGGATGATATAGTGGGGATACACTACAAATACAATTTGTTATTTGACGACC
Organism: Hypsopygia costalis; assembly: GCA_937001555.2. Taxonomy (NCBI): domain Eukaryota; kingdom Metazoa; phylum Arthropoda; class Insecta; order Lepidoptera; family Pyralidae; genus Hypsopygia; species Hypsopygia costalis. The sequence continues at coordinate 13,980,833 of OW443339.2, read as the reverse complement.
AGATGCTTTTCTTGATACATTTTTGGCTGACTTTGCTTTATTTTTACAATTTTAGTATTATTCATTTCAGTTAAATGATATCATAATATTTTATTTCTATGGATATGGCATACGCATATGTACTAAATTGCGCCAGATTAACTATTGCATGGATAGCTAGCTATAACCATTTACATAGGCCGGTGCATAAACTATAGCCATTCTTTTCATATTAGCGGTTTAATATATTTGCTAACTCTTTTTCTCACTAAGCTCAAAATGGCGTCAATTCTCTTTGCGAAAATATGACTAAAGTACGTGATAAAATCAATTATTATTGTGTACTTCCGTATGGCATGTGATCTCTTGGGCTTTAATTAACTTATCAACATAAATTATGCATTTTCGAAATATAGAAAACGGCATTTTTACCTATTTCAAATCACAAACGTCCGAAATGTTTGCTTGCTTGTGCGACGAATTCCAACGTAAAACAATTTGTTTTAGAATTAGAATCGAGCCAATTGGCTCACTTTTCGGGTATTTGTTTTTATATATAATATTATTGTTTTGGTTTTTTTTATTCTACTAGAATTGTATAAGAGATTTGAACTAATAACTGTAGTGACCATTATCAGTTTCATTAATCTCATTGCTCTAAGTTTACAAATCAAGTTGAAATTAGATTAAAAAATCGACTGTAGGTTTATCTTACGTTTATATTTATTTAATATATTATTATATTTCAGAGAACCAATCTCCATTTTAAACACCGTACCGCTAACCGCTCTCGTCAAATTCTCGCAATTTCACAGTGTTTATATTCAAAATCTAATCAATAACTTTGAGTACTGATCTTATTAAAATCCACCTGGCGGCTGAGTTGGTTTTCGAAGCAATTAATTACATTTGAAAACAGAATAATAGTGTGATAATAGGTAATGCCTAAAAGTATAGTTTCATACTAAAAAACTAATAAAAGTGAGGCGAGAATCCGATTGATGTGGTCATACAGCACGCTTATTTGCACTAGGCATATCGATTCACTTTAAAAAATATCGATCTCCGATTCGATTCAAATTGAACATACTAGAATCCATTCTTGATTAAATCGAGCATTAAAAGATCGATTTTCGATTAATCGCGGCAAATAAAGATACAAGACATTATTGATGAGCATTTACCGCAAATGCAAGTAATTGTATTTATGTATATTAGCATAAGTAATCAAAATAATATGTATCACGCCTATATTCTTTCGAAAGAATAGTTACGAGATGGGGATCGAACCCAGGACCTCTTGCTGAGTTGTAATGCTTGCGACCACAAAATTACTGTTGCAGTCTACTTAGACTATTATACTAATATATACTAATATTAGAGACTTCTCTAGTCTCGCCTATGTAAGTCAGTCATTAAATTAATCAAATTTTAAGTTTATAAAATTTTATTAAAATTAAACACAAATATAACAAGAAATTATATTAGTATTTTAAGTCGAATGACTTTAAAAAAATACTTATATCTAATCGCTACAACAGGTTAGCTAAGTCTGACATATGGCCATGTGCATAGAAAAATTATATTTTTTTTAACGCAAGTAACCTTTGGAAGCGTTCATAAATATTTACTCTATGCGTTCAAACTATCGACCAAGTACGACCAGTTGTTTTTGCGTCTCCAACAACAGCAAAAAAATTAAAAAACTAAAATTCCGCAGCCAGTTTAAAAACATTAATCAGTCCGATTCGGGAGGTTTATGGATCGATTCATTGAATCTATGTAATGTAATGTTCAAAATCGATCTGAAAATCGATTATTTGATATCAAAATAATCGATTTTTGAATTAATATATTTTAAAAGGGCATGCCTATAATTTGCACTCGGCGACACGCACTAAACTCAACGCAAAATAAAAGGCCCGTTTTGGCAGTTCAAGCCCATGAAGTTCTCAATTTTTTACCGATCGAAATGTTCTGACGGTAATTACATTTTTCATTGATGGGCATCGCTCACTCAGCTAAGTTCTGTGCATAACGATTTTTCATATTGTCCACAGACTATTAATAATCGCTTAAACAAAAAAAAATAATCGATCAAGATAACTTTTTTTAAGGCCGACTCGCACTTGGCCGGTCTTATTTATTTACTTACTTTTATTTATTTTACTATTGTTTTATTTATTTATTTACTTGCATAACATTGTATCATTTCAAAATACCTACAATATCAAAGTATAAGTAAAATTTTCTAATCAGAACTTTAATCCAATACACTTTATAATACATATTCAAATTGATCAAATAATCATGCAAACTTGAATCGATTTATCGTAAGTATCGAGTACCGAGTCGTTTGGTTACATCACTAGTTACGTCGCGAAGACAAATGTCAAAACGGGACTATTATTTTGTACCGATCAATAGTCACATTGATTTCATTGTGTCTTTCTCAACCTCGACATTGGCAAAATCATCGTCAAACAAAAACGATGGAGCCATTTAATTAAAAAGAAGAAGAAGAAGAAGTGTTGACTCTAATAATATATATAAAAATAATGTTGCAAGCGGTAAGAGATTTTCTCCAAAAGTATTGCAACTGCTTGTTTTCAAGATTTATTATTTCGTTACGACTATTTTTATTCAATACTTCTAGATACCTTAGTTATCTAAGCATCTATATGCGAATGAGAAGAGTTACCAAACATGAGACGATGATTATGTTTGTTAGCAGCAGGTTACCAGCATGCGAGCTATATTCCCTGTTGTGCGCTCGTTTTCATGTGCGTGCGAAGGTTCTCATATTAATAAGAACGTGAACAGAAAAAAGCGCGCGCAAAGCAAATTAAAAAAAGTACACCAAGGAGGTTTCGAGTCTGAGTTTTTAACAAATTAAAAAAGTTGTATGATAAATTCGGCACCATGGAGGTAGAAGTAAATAGGTTTAATGATGTTTTGAATTCACAAACTTAGTGCACACGGTGTTCCTAATTCAAATTTACTTTATCCTCCAGCGGATAAAAACGACTTTTGCACTCAGATACCGAAGAGCAAAAATACTCTTTCCGAGATGGTGGGATGAAACATAAATTACCCACGTGTATAGTCCCTACATTAATGTAAGGTAGGGGAATATCTGATAATATTTTTTGTACTTTTTTATAGACTATACTTTTTATTTTGTATCTATTTTATTTTTGTTTTAACTTAATAGACTAACTATGTAGCTAAAGTGTTTTGTTTACATGCGGTCCACACTAGATAAATGGAAAGTAAACGTAAACATTAGGAATACCCACACTGTACTCTTTGATTTCATCATAAAGTTTTTTTATATATACTACCACAGTATAAGTAATAGTACTAACAATACTACGCCAAGTGGAAAACAAGCATACGGGTTGCCTAATGTCAAGCGATTACCTTAGCCGGCGCGCGAGCGATATTGATGAATTATAACTCGAGCGCCGCACCGGCACCCCCGCTTCTACCGCAGCAACTACTTCCTTTCTGGAGAAGTCCAAGAAGAAATTAATATTACTGGGCAAATAGTTTTTTGTATTATCTATACATTAATAAAAACATGCGCTGATGGAGGATTATGAAATTTCGCACACTTATAGTTTATATAGACAAGGAGTACAGAATGCTAATATTTTTTTGAAATTATGCATTAAAAATACATTAAATCAATAAAAAAAACATTACACACACTACCATGTATTTGACATACACACACACGTACATATACTCATTTGTTTACTCGTAAAGTCATAATTTAAATTAATTATGGTCAAATTTCGACCATTGGCCGATCACTAGTTTAATTAATTTACTCTTCAATTTATATAATTACTAGCTGGACCGGCGATCTTTGTACCGCCTAACAGTCAATGAATGTCGTGGTATACATATTAGCTGTACAAAATTTATGATTTTTTGAATTTAATACAATGAACAATAGAGAAGGACCATGGCGTCATTGCGCGTGTCAGTCTAATTGTACACGCAAGTTAAGCAACGTCAACCGTAGCCTGCTTATGGATGAGTTTATATTATCTGAAGCTCCTTAAGCCGTCGCACTTGAGCACATTAAGCCGTCGGTCCGGGTTATTATAATTAGATTATCTCGAGCTTCTCCGTGCTTCGGAAGGCACCTTAAACCGTCGGTCCTGGTTGTTCATTAAATTATTAGATGGCAGTCATTAAGCCAAGTTAGCGGCTTTTAGCGGCTTGAAATCACTGGCGTCCGCCAACCTGCAGTTGAGAAGCGTGGTGGAGTATTCTTTAAACATCTTCGGTTGAGGGAAGCCCGTATCCCAGCAGTGGGTAAATATTAAGTTCAGTACTTTATTAAGTCACAAAAAAGTACCATCTGACAACCAATAAATATTTCAATCCACAAAACAATTTTTAAAACAAATCAGACCACTTTCGCGACGTAAAAGTGAAATCAATCGATTTGACATTTCCTTGTCAATCAATAAATATCCCAATCCTTTTTCAACTGACTATTTGTATGGGAAAATGTTTTTTTTTTCTTTTATTTAATATTTTCGTCAATTTTTCAATGTTTTTAACCATTTATAACTCAAGAAGGGTTATAAATGGTGTAACTAACACAACTTTCTTTTATACATAAAGATTTATGGAGCTTGATATAAATTTCCGAACGCACGCATAAATATTTTACAACCAATAAATGTTTCAATCCACAAAACTGTTTTGAAAACAAAATCACAGACAACTTTCAAGACGTAAAAATGAGACCAATAGAGTTGACATTAGTTTTTGTTCTAAGTCATTAATTTGTTCTGTATTAAATGAGCTTGATATACGAGTACATTTCTGAACGCACGCATACATTTGACGTGCGCGCGTCAACGTCACGTTTGAGAGGTACAACACCCACGAACATTTTGTATGGGAAAATGTTTGTTTGTTTGTTTGTTTGTAAAACTTTATTGTATATAAAATATAAGTGCACAATATACAAAAATCAATAAAATGTATACAATGGCGGACTTATCCCAATAGGGATCTCTTCCAGTCAACCATAGAATGCTTGAAAGAGAGTAGTCAATTTTGGGCTTTGGAGCAATATATGCTTACCATCTAAAATCTACAAATAAAACTAAATAACAACTAAACACAATACATAACAGTAGACATTCTAGGAATATATGTCAGTGGCAGACTCGTAACATTTTTTCACTTGAAGTTTAAAGGACTCTAGTGACTGGGACTTTCTCACGTTGATCGGCAGTGTATTCCACAGGCGTGCAGCATGAACAGTGAATGATTTCGTGAAACACTGAGAATTATGGTGAGGAATTCGCAAAATTGGATCATTGCTGGCTCGAAGACGGTCATCCATAACCCGAAATTTAAAGCATTCAAAGAGATAAATGGGAGCATTGGGATTAAAAAGGACGTTGTATAGTAGTGAAAGTATGTGAACATTTCTGCGATACCTAATTGGCAACAGGTTAAGCTTTTTACGGTATTCAGAAATATGATCAAACTTCCGTACTCCGAAGATAAATCTGATGCACATATTCTGAATACGCTCTAACTTGTTGAGAAGTTCTTCTGAAGGATCTAAATATGCCACATCCGCGTAATCCAGTAATGGAAGGAGTAGTGAGTTTACCAGCAATGATTTGGTGTGGACAGGAAGGAAATGTTGAAGCCTTTTCAAGGAATGAAGTGACGCAAAAACCTTTCGACTAACTTCGCTGGTTTGAGGTGCCCAGGATAAAGTTTGGTCAAAAATTATACCTAAGTTTTTGACAGAAGTGCGATAACTAATGATGCTACCATCAAAAATGACATTCTGATACATCGCATAGGGCAACCTAGAAATATAGTAGGGACTGCCTATAATGATAGCTTGCGATTTCGCAGGATTTATTTTTAATCCATAGTTCTTGGACCACTGGGCTATTGAGAAAAGATCCCTATTGATAGAGCACACTGCACTACTGAAGTCACTGAGCGAAGCAGCCGTATAAATTTGAAGATCATCCGCATATAGATGATAAGAAGAGTGAAGTAGGGAAGAAATACTATTAATAAATATAGAAAAAAGAATAGGTGATAACACTCCCCCCTGAGGCACTCCGGCAAGCAGCGGGCACCATTCCGATTTAGAATCATCAACTTTAACTATTTGACGAAGATCATTTAAGTAGGACTTAAACCAAGTTAAAACCAAAGGTGAAGGATTTAGGACACTTAACATCCCCAGCAAAATGTCAAAGTCGACGGTGTTAAAAGCGCTCGTGAAATCAAGTAAGACCAAAAGAGTTAATTTTTGATTTTCAATGTTGACTCTTATGTCATCAGTGACCTTGACAAGTGCCGAAACAGTACTGTGCCCCAAGCGAAAACCAGATTGATATGGACTCAGCAGATTGTGCTTTCGGAGATGATTAGAAAGGCGTTGGTGCACGTAATGCTCCAACACCTTGGAGAGAAAAGGTAGAATTGAAATGGGGCGAAAGTCTGCAAATGAAGACGGCTTAGGTTTTTTAGGGAGTGGTATTACGTAGGCATCCTTCCATAAAGTAGGGAAGACCCCCTTAGCAAGAGAACAATTTAGAATATCGACAAGAAACGGGGCAATGCACTCCTTTATTGGATCGATCATATTCAGGCCTATGTCGTCACTACCAACATGCCAACAGCCTTCGATTTGATAACTTCGATCAGTTTGACAACCTCATCAGTAGTTATCTCACCGAAATCAAATAAAGGAATGCATTGCGAGGTTGTAGTGGAAAGCTGTGACAAAGTTTTCTTTTTAACATGAGGATCAAGAGCAGTAGGTGATGCACAAAAGAATTAGTTTATAGAGTTAAGGTGACGTGAGTCCAGGGCTTGGCCGTTTTCGAGGGGGTGAGGTGCGGGACTTGAGAGGAGCCGGCGCGGGGTTGCCCCCTTACAAGCGCGCGCTCGCTGCCGAGATACCACAATATAGCGACTGTACAGTACAACAACCGTCAATACAATACAATAGTTAAAAATACTTACTTTGAAATTAAAATGATTGGATATCGGAAATTTGATATTGAAATAAACTAAGTACCTACTTATTGTTTTTCTTATCCTTATTATAAGTGTGAAATTAAGTTTATTTATGAATGTACGTCTGATAATCTACTGAAAACGATGTACGAGTATGTAAATATTATTTATGCGAAGTATTTTCCAAGATTGTTTCATGCTTGAGTATATTTTATTTTAATCTATCTGGAAATATAATTATAATGAAAACAAATAAACTACATATAGAAAGATATTTTTTTAAAATAATGTAGTATTTTTTTTTATATCACTAATGTGGCAAACAAGCATACGGCCCGCCTGATGGAAAGCAGTTACCGTAGCCTATGAACGCCTGTAACACCAGGGGCATACAAGTGCGTTGCCGACCCTATAAAAACCTCTTCACGCCCTTCTTGAAGAACTTCATGCTGTAGTCTCTTGAGAAAACCTCGTTCATTCAACAGCTTGACAGTACGCGGGAGAATAAAAACGTGTGGCACTCGGGGACTGCCGCAGTAAAGCTATTGCATAGCATTTTTTATCAATTTATGCAATTATAATTATTTATTTATTTCATTGCTCGACATATATATACATATTGAGAATTTAAACTATATGTGTGTGTGTTTGTGTGTGTGTGTGTCTCGTACCATATACATACCTACATACACGTTAAGCAAACGCTCGGCACAGCTATATGGTAGGCGGAGTGGGGGGTGTTAAGTTTTATTTTCGTTACGGAATTTCTTGATTCGGTCGCCGCGCTCGAAGCCCGCGATAAAAGCTATGCAATAGCTTAAAAAATCTCTGGAACCGCACTGTACACGACCACTTAGGCTCCCATGTTAGGATGATTCACTGTCGATGGCGAGCGATGCGACTGTAGAAGGAGGCCGTGGGCATCATGTAAAATAACTCCTCTGAACACATCCCATGATTAATATTCAACATGCGAGCAAGTGATGCAACACTGTCAAGTCGATGTTTGGGTATATTATGAAGAAGTAAAGAAGAAAGAAAATAAAAAGAAAACTATATTTATTATTTGTCAAATTAAAATAGGTACTTAGACTAACTAACTACCACGCGCCGGCATACACTATGATTTATGGCGCCGCGGCCAGCGAGTCTTAAGAAAACATAAATATATATATATATATATATATATATATTATTAATAATAGTTACAATCTACAGACCCCGGGGTCCGTACCTTTTGTTAACAATCATCTTTTTTTGTCACAATTTTCTTACAATTTATTAATTGCTCGTCGCTGTTGTGCTAATAATTATACGATTGCCTAATACTACTTATCTAAATCCTCCTATTGTTTGCCTTGTAACCATGACAACCACGGTAGACCAGTCCCCTCGGCAGCACCTATTCACGAGTTGATACATGGGGCAGCCATTGCCGCGTTTAACCACTTTATTGGGAACGCGTCGACCCGCCACACGACACTACCACCAGTTTGGATACTTTAGTGAGCGTGACTACCTGGACTGCCATGGCTGCACAGCAAAACCTCAGTTTATTTCCCTATTGTCCCTCTCCCCCTCTCCTACCCCACCTACCAGATACTTATATTGTTTGACCCAGCATATTCCGTCCATCACTGTCACTGCCTGATATTGCACTGGCGACATTCCTGTTTCAATGTTATCAGTTCTTTATGTCAGTTCCATAGTCGCGTTCCTATTGCTTTCCCATAAATAAGCTCGCTACTGTCTGTGTAATATACAGCTACAGGTGTGTCCCGAAACTGTTACCACTGCATGGGGGGCGCTACTATACAGTTGAAGGTTTATCATCGATGTTCTGATGATTACCACTGACTCGTAAGTCAGTTTGCTTCAAGAATGGTCAAAGTATATTGCCGTAACCTTGATCAGTAGCTCTTTCTTGGCCTGAGTGTACCATCAACAGCCAACACCGTGTACCAGGTACAAGGTGTTGGCTTTTGATGTGTCGATTATTATTATCTAGATTCATTTCTGCACAAGCAGTTACGGCATACATTTCAGGTTGAAATACAGTAGCATAGTGATCCATACTTTGACTGTGTTGTATGTCCTTAAAGAAAATGCCCGCTCCAGTACCTTCAAATGTTTTGGTTCCATATACTCCATATGCGTATGTCTGGTCTGAGTGTAATGTCGATTCCATGTTTCGATCCTGTATAAGGCTTTCAAAGCCTCCGCCTCAATGAATATATGTAATGGTAACAGGTCTAGGACCATTTCCATCGCTGCTGTAGGTGTGTGAAATGATCCCGTGGCTGCACAGCAGACTATTCGTTGCAGTTTCGTCAGTGACGTCTTACTTGTCACTTGTCGTACTTTCGACGCATCAACGACGGCGACCTGATTTTTTCTGTGTGTCTGAAATAAAATTTAAAACATTCATATTTCTCCAATAGACTACAAAACGTGGCCAGTTTCACTACTATTATAAAATAAAGTCCCCCTCCGCATCTGTCTGTCGGGACGCGATAATTCAAGGAAGATTTATAATAAAGTTTTCACACGAAACATCTAGCATGAGAAAAATCCAAGAAACCGGGTCTCAGTAAAAAAAAAATGTATCACGTTGTTTTATTGTCCTACTGATATTTCTACACTGTGTTCATTTCGCGGCGTCCAGGCCGGTACAAGTACACAAGAATATTCGCTTCTGTATTTTCTCATATTATTGTTACGGAATAATCCAATCAATTATATTGTTTCTTTTAAAATTACATAAAATATAATATCAATAATATTATAAATACTTACTCATCTGATGTATTTGAAGAAATAGACATGGCTTCGTTATTTTCTTTATTGTGACTCGACCAACTAAAACAACGAAACAAAATATTACAATTAGAATAATCTTTATTGAAAACACAAAAAAAAAATACAGTACAGGCATTTGCCTGTACTGTATTTTTACTGTACTGTATATTTTTTTTTTGTGTTTTCAATACAAACAAATATGATAACTAATAATAGATATTTATCTATTATTAGATATATATATATTAGACTATAAATAATAATAGATATTTGTTTAGGTGTCTAATAGAAATTAACTTTGTAACCTTACTTGAATACGGAACACTTACTTACCGTAGTGCAGCAGTTTTCCTTCCATTGGCCCTCACTGTCGCGAGACGACGGCGTCTCGCACGTTTAATTTTATTTTTTTTGTTACCCATTATTTTAATTTAATGACGACTTCGACAACGCGTTGAGCGGACGCGCGGCACAGGTCCCACCTCGAACACAGCTCCTAGAGCACTGACGTGACGTTATTGTGAGCGATCGAGACACGGGGAGGGTGCGCGAACGCAAAACGTTATTTGTTTTTATAATTATATTTTTATTTAATAAAGTAATAGCATAACACTCTCCTAATTAAAATTATGAAAATTTTGGTATAATTTCCATGTAAAAAGGTGAGTGTATTAAATAGATATATCTTTTAATTAGTGCAATTTAGAGAGAAGTTCGCGATTTTTTTCTATCGAGCCAAAAATGATTGATTGTGTTTTCAATAGCTTTTAACCCTGCAGAAAGGACTCAAGATTTCAGATTTAAATTTCTAGAAACCAATTTGAAATAGTTTAAATAAAAAAGTTATTTGAATAAGCGTGTTCTCTGGACTCACTTCACCTTAATATCCATATTGAAAGTACCAGTTTGTTTCTCTTTGCTTACCCCGTTTGATTTTAGAAATTGCCAAAGTTTATTAGGATTAGGGCAATTTTCAATTGACGACTGCAAGTATTTACATCGAGCTTCTCGGCATAATTTATTACATCGATTACGCAAAGTAACATATAGGTCACGGTCGAATCGATCGGACGGGTCGAATGGGAGCGTGCCTATCATAAATGCTTAAAATTATGGAGTTAAAAGCTTCCAATTTTGAATTTACATCTGAAGCTGAAAGAACGGTATCCCAGTCTGCAGCACGTACATCCCTCAATAACTTGTCCTTCTCTATAGAAGTAAAATTACGCATATGCAAAACTTTACGTCTTAGTTTAGGTGGTCGCAATTTAAAGGAAGCGTATATTAAATCATGTGCGGAGAAGGCTGGAGCATTAAACTGGCCAGAGTCCGTAACTAATTCAGGACACGATGTAATAACAAGATCAAGGAAGGATGGGGTACCATTATGTGGGAAATGGGTGGGACCAAGAGTAAGGTGATGAAGGTTGACGGAATGTAAAAGGGAAAGAAGCTTTTTTGCACGAAGATCATCTTTAATAAGGCAGGTGTTAAAATCGCCCATCATGATTGTATGCTCAAACTGAGGAGTTAGATCAGTCAGCAGAGTTTCTAAAGAGTCGAAGTAATTTACGTGTAGTGATGGACTGTAATAAACACCTAGCAAGACCTTTGAGTGATTTAGAGTAACCTGAAGAAATAAATGTTCAGGAGACTGGAATGCTGGCGCGGATTGAGACACTAATTCATAGCCAATATCGCTGCGAAGATAAATACCTACACCACCATAGCCCACCATTCTTGTGGCCCCATCCTGAGTCGTCCTTACGCATGTGCGGTCATTTATGATCAGTCTGAAACCTGGAAGTGGATATAAAGTTGAAGGAAGTGAGGGTTTAAGAAACGTCTCAGATACTAGTATTGCGTGGATAATGTGGATATTACGAGATGTGAATGTGGCAAGTAAGTCTACGTAATGAGAGGCAATGCTTTGAGCGTTTATATGAATCACGTTAAAATTCTTTGCAAGAGATGCGAATGCAATATCCTGTGATGCACCTAACGATTGAATGTCCGAGCTCTCACTCTTGTCTGCAGCATTGCCCTCAGAAGAAGAAGAAAAGGAAAAGTATTCAGAGTCTGAAGCACTTGACTGCACATCCGACATCGAACTTAATCAAGTTTATGTGAATAATATGTATTGTGTTCAAAATAATAATAATTATGCAAACAATATAATACCTTAACTATAACCTTGACGTCGCTTTCAAGCATTCACCGTCAGCCGTAAACACTAAGCAGTAAAAAAGAAAGCAACAAATATATTATAATCATACACAGATTCGGACATAAATATACGAATCAATGGATGTGAATAATGTAAAATAAAATCAAACAGAAATAAAATAATAATAACGTACATGCTTTGTATGCTTAAGCAGATTGTATAAAACGAATTATAGCAGTACAAATCACAACTGTTCACTGATCAATGGAGGTGAAGATAATGACAAGTATTGAAAACACTTAATACGATTTACCGGTTACACGCGCATTGGATGACGTACTCATTGACCTCTCATCAAAGTGGACGTAATATTTAAATTGATTAACAAAACAAAATATATATATATCAAATTATCAGTCATGCAACACTCAGCCATTAATTTAATCCAACGTAAATAATTATATAATTCCCTTCCTTGTTTAAATAATAGAAAAAATATTATTTGTCCATATTAAATAATAATAATAAAAAAAAGTCTACTGCGATCTGAACCAGGGACGATGGAATGATATTATACCTTGATAATGGCACAAATAAACTTCGACTGAAGAGTGGTTGCCAAAACGTAACCGAAACAAAGCTATATGACAGTCAATCAATTTGACAGGTCTTATCATCAACCCACCGTATTAAAAGAATCGGAAGATGTTTGTTGTTATTTATGAACTGACCTATTTTTAAAAATAATAATTTAGTAATTACCTTACATTTGGATAAAACTGAAAGCTAATTTAATATTTAACATACAAATATGCAGAACTACAGGTTGGAAACTATAAATTCATATTGTCATTACTAGTGAAGAATAAAGTGATTCGTGCATCTACCTATTACTTATTCGCTCTGGGATGTCTCGTCGAGCGCACCTTGTGTCCCGGTGGACGTGTCGGCACTTCAACCGGCTTTGCTGGACTCAACGATACGGGAGTGGAAGACGCAGCACTAGACTCTGTATCCGGCATATTGGTCTTGAGCAATTGAAATTCTGCCATAGTAGTAATTTTATGTCGAGAACCATCTGGGCAGGCAATCACTATTTTGCAATTGTTGGTCCAACAAGCTTTTACTCCAAGCAACTTGCGGGCTTCAAGAAACACCGCATGCCTTCCACTTGTTAAAAATTCTGACAAAGTCAGGCCACTGCCCTTCAAATGCTTTTTAGCATTACAAACTTGATCGCGTACAGGTTGATTGTGAAAACGTACAAGTAAAGGACGCGGCTTATCAGTTGACCGCTGCTTACCTATGCGATGACATGCAGACAAGGAAGATATATCAACATTAATATCAAGAGTGTCATTGCATAGTTTTAGTATCACTTGTGTGGGATCTTCATCATCTGCCTCAGCTGCACCATGCAGCAACAGCACGCATGAACGGGACTTCATCTCGAACATATCTAACGTGGCCATCACCAACTCCAGCTGAGACTTTATTGTAGACACTGCTTTCCAAATAAATAGTTTAAAGGTGTTAAACTCACTCGCCAGGGATGCAACATCAGTGGACTGTACCTTGGGCTGACTGTGTACGCTAAGTGAATCTTCAAATGAAGCCATTTTAGATGCAAACAGTGTTGTTAAATCATCCATGTTCTTTTTCAATTCATTAAAGTTATCCATTGTGCTTGTGTTTTTTTTTTGTTAGTAGAAGTATTGAGAGGAGTTCTGATTTACGGCTGACAGCTCACTTTAGCATAAATCAAGACATATGAAATCGATTGTAAGTAAATTGAACTATTCTTATTTTGACGTGACAACGTCTTATAAATTGGTTAGCCGGGTGACACTTCAAGAAACTGGCTCACGTTATGCGCTTACAATGAGAGCGAGTGAAAGGCACGCGTCCCTTCTAAGAGCGAGAGAGACAGACATAAAAAGTGAAAGGCATGCCTTTCACTTTTTATGTCTGTCTCTCTCGCTCTTCCCTTCCACTCGAAAACATTTTACCACTCAAAGTTGTTGTCACGTAAAACTTTCGCCCGTATACCGACTTTACAGGCAACCAATTTTTTACTTTTATTTTATTTTTTCGTCAATTTTCCAATGTTTTTAATAGTTATTCTGCTATTCGGGACGGAGACAAATTCAACAAATCAAAAACCATGAAAATCGGCCCTGCTGTTCTCGAGTTATAAGTGTTCGAACAAACCCGACTTTGTTTTATCATCACTACATAGTATAAAACAAAGTCGCTTTCTCTGTCCCTATGTCCCTTTGTATGCTTAAATCTTTGAAACTACGCAACGGATTATGATGCGGTTTTTTTTAATAGATAGAGTGATTCAACTGGAAAGTTTATATGTATAATATATGCATAACATAGTAGAAAAACACTGATAATTTAGAGGTTTCTAATGTGATGTCGTAAATAAACACATTTTTTTGCTCTTTCATTGCAAAAGCTGGCTGAACCCAACGAGATAGATCAAAATAATGTAGTACAGTATTGTTCACCTTAAAATGGTCTACAAAAAAGTTCGCGATGGAATATGTCTATCTCTTAGTGGTAACACACAATAACCGTTATTTTATCCTTTGCTTTTTACAAGAAATAATGCCTTATTTACGAAGCGATTTTAAGCAATACAGAATTAATCCTTATCCAATTAAGTACCTTAAATACATTGCGCATTTAATATAGATCAATATGGCCCTTCACAGCATGTAATTTAAATGAATAGTTTAGAAGATATTACACATTTAAAATGCAGGGACATAACGGCTGTGGCGGTACCGGCCGCGGAGCCGGCGGCGTGTGCCTATAACTGGGGAAGGACTGGATAGGACAAAGCGCAAAGACCTTCTGTAGTATCAGCATTGCACCCGTGCGAAGCCGGGGCGGGTCGCTAGTATTTATATATAATAAGATATAAGATAGATAGATTTGGAACTGATTTACTCATAAATACGATAAATACTGTAACGTGTTAAAGCTGCCATATATTAATCAACATGTTAGCAGTGTTGGTCATGTTGTCTAACAATTTAGCTGTGTATGGACGTGTTGTCAATTAAAATATGTAAGTGCAGAGTGACGGAAAGACTTTTAGTGTACATAAATCTTCTCAAAAGTACACATCGGCAAATAACTCGACACACAACACATGTCGCAATATAAATAAATAAATATTTCTTGACAATTTACACAGCGCTATCTAGTCCCAAATTAAGCGCAAAGCTTGAGTTATGGCTATGCAACTGATATATGTACTTAAATACATTTTTTTTTTGTAAATACATACTTATAATACTTAGAAACGCCCAGACCAAGACCAACAGACATGTTCATGCACACAAATGTTTGCCTTGTGCTGGGATCGAACAGTCAAAGTGGCCATTGCTAACCATTCGACCACCTCGTCCATATAAATACATATATATATATGTATTTGTACAATAAAACAATTTGTACTGACAAATTGTATTATTGTACAAATACATTTACATCACATCTTGTCACATTCGTTTATGACGTTACGTATTTCCACGCAAACAACTTGTTAATCCAAATACAGCGCAAACAAGTTGTTAATCAAGTTCAGCTTGTTTGGAAATGCATTTCATTATCTTCGAGAAATTTACGAATGTAGCAACTTTTATTTATTTGTTGTTTACATAAAATAAAAGTTTGTTTATTTTAGCTAATAAAGTTAATCAACTGAGGGCAAAGCAAAGTGACAGATGACTGTGTGAAAAGCAAAACTGTAGAGTGGCAGAAACGGGAGGTGGGAAAATACCCAACGGAATTGGTGTAGAAAATAGTTTTTTTTATACGATCTATATTTATGCCACTGCTGGGATAATGCCAGCAGTTTTACTCTCCGACGAGGATCCGACGGCGCGGGATTTCGCAGCTGAAACTACGTGGTCCGGCTGTTTGGATCAGGATACCTCGGGAACTGGCTGACAAGCCCATAATTTGCCAGTCATTGGTCCGGATTCGAAGCGGCTATAAGTGTGTTGTGTCTTGGCATAGTTGTAGGTCGGGCGTTAGACCTCACGCGTAGCGAGTGGGTGGCTGCTGGCCTTAGGCAAAAGGGTTGCCTCGGTGGTCGCAAACGGGGCTTGGAGCAGCCTTAGCAAGGCTGGCTTTTCCAAGCCGGCTGCACGGTTCGCGTATTTGCATGCTTAGCAAAAGGACACTACACACACACACACGCGCGGGTAAATTACCGTGTAAATACCCATTACCAATGCGTCCCGGGTTTGGGAAGATATAGGATTTTACCGGGGTAAATACCTACTTAACGGTATATAACATACTATGATTTATACATTTTGTGCGTAGTAGAGTAAAAACATTTTACTGTGAAGATAGATATTTTATTAACAAGTTTTACCTAGCATTTACCTAATTGACGTTCTATCATAATTATACGAAGGTGTCACCGAACAAATTAGAATATTTGTAGTATCTCGATTTAACGACTCGCTAGTATTATACTATAATGAAAAGATCTTTAATCATAAATACACATTTTTCGAACAAAAATCCAAGTTTCTGCAAAAAAGGTACGCTTTTAATAAAGTTCAAATTTCTTAAGATGAAGCTATTTATATAAGTTCGTTTTATCACCAATTATACTTTGCGCTTCATCCACAAAATCAGAACATTTGTAGACTACGAAAGCCTTCGAAATATTACATAACTTAATAGAAAACAAATTAGCAGTTTATTATATTTGCTGCATATGTTAACAGTTATAAAGAGCATGAATTTTACCTTAAAAAACGAAGGAAAAACTCATTATATTTATTAAAATTATAACTATTTGCATTTTTAATTTTTTCAGAGGTCGATTTAATCTAAGAAACGCAATATGCAGTTTCTCTGGATGAACCCAAGAGCAATAGATACCGTTTATGTAAATTTATAAAATTTATGAAACAATAAAATCATTTTTTTTGTTTACAGCAAAGTGACGAGCTCATATCAGGAATCTTCTTCTTCGGTATGTCAAACAGTCTAGTCAACCCTGTAATATATGGCGCCTTCCACTTATGGCCGAGAAAAAAACTGTCAAGGCACAGTGATAGGTAAGAATGTTTTATTTTTATTGTGTACTAAAACACGGAAATTATGGCTTTGAAACAACTCAATGTGATAGGTACTAGACAGGGAGCGGCGCATTACCTCCTTTAGTAATAGACTACTGTTACTTATACTGTGGTACTAATGACAAAATTCGACCAAGTCTACGTTTTCATATGTAAATTAAATAAATAAATTTTCCTTGACATATTACACAGCGTCATCTAGTCCCAAACTAAGCAAAGCTTGAACTATGGTTACTAGATAACTGATATTATGTAGGTACATAAATATTTTTTTTTGTAAATAAATACATATAATACATAGAAAACACCCAGACCATGACAAACAGACATGCTCATGCACAGAAATATATGTTATGTTCGGGGATCGAACCCGCGACCTCGGAGTCAAAGTGCCATTGCTAGCCAATCGACCACTGGGCTCTTCATTCAAATTCAAGTCCAAAACTATTGAGAGTTTTTGAAAGTAGCTCCTAACGAATTTTAGAGCTAAAGCGTCACTTGCACGTCGTGCATCCTGCCGACTAGTGAAAGTAGCTGAGAGTAGGGTCAAGCGTATTTGTACGCTGCCTGACTGGGGCCTCCCCCTAATAGAATACTGTGGCCAAATAGTAATTCCCGTAAAGGCTGTTGAGTGAGTGAAATTAACGGAAAGCAAGGAGTAGCTGTCTTGGCAGCGGGGATGACTGCGTGTGAGCGATATTTATGTTCGTGGGCGTGAATATGGCTACGGTAATCGCTTCAAACCATACAGGTCGTATGCTTGTCTGCCACCCCACGTAGTATAAAAAACACAATACGATAATGGTGATTATTTTTTTGGGGTGTAAGTAGATGTGTGGTGTGTGGTGTAAGTGGATGAACTTCTTCGAACCTAAGCCAACTCACTGCAAGCGGTACACCCTGCTGACTGACAAACGAAGCTCTGACGAAAAGAGAGATAGGGGGTAATTGTAAGCTACCCGACTGGGGAATGTACCTTCACCTCACAGAATACCGCAGCCAAATAACAATTCTCTTGAGGGTTGTTGTGTTCCTGCGCGTAAGTGAAGTTACCAGAAAGGAAGAAGATGCAGTATAGTATAGTATGGTAACCGCTTCACATCAGGCGGGCCGTATGCTTGTCTGAAACTCGACGTAGTATAAAAAAATACCGGCCAAGTGCGAGTCGGACTCGCCCACCGAGGGTTCCGTACGTAGGATCATTATAAATTTGATATTTTTCATTATAAATAAGACATAATGCGTCGAAAAATAAATAAAATATATTTTGCAATGTGCACATCAAGCCCTATCATATGATACCACATTTGAACTAGTAGCTTCAATTTGAAATTTCGACCTCCTATAAAAATATAGACCCCCTATTTTTTAAGATTAATTACAAATGTATAGTTTTGAGATTTATTCCTGTACTTGTAGTCTATAACGATGTTACTTGCCAAATTTCATAGTTCTAGGTCAACGGGAAGTACCCTATAGGTTTTGATTCCCTTGAGAATGTCGAAATATGCGTTTTTTTGCTGAATAAACAGCCGTAACTTTTTTTTACGTAAACTGAGCGGTTTGATTTTTTTACAACTTCATGGGACCGTAGACCTGAGTATACAGTTCAAATTTCAGCTTGATACCTCCACGCATTCTCGACATAGAAATTCTTGACAGACAGACAGACAGACAGACGGACAGACAGACAGACGGACAACAAAGTGATCTTATAAGGGTTCCGTTTTTCCTTGTGAGGTACGGAACCCTAAAAAGAAAAAAAAAATCTCAAAAAGCTGCAAAAAATGGTGTTAGAAGATCGCATTTAGTCTACTCTATCTACTAGTTAGTTAGTTTAGTCTACTAATCTACTACTCAATTTCTACTAAATGCGGGATATAGATATCCCGCTATGGATACAGTGTGATGATGATGATGTTACGATAAAACGACAGGTAAGTATATAAATAACACTCAGCCAATAATAAATATGCTATAGATATTTACGTCACCGGATTCCAAGGGTGAATACCGACGCGCCTAGCGCCTAATTTTGGATTTCCTAAGCCACATTTTAAAGAAGGGTTTTAAAACCTTGTAATGTAAATTTACTATAGCTTATTTGCCTTGAGGTGACGATACCACAGAGACAGAGATTTATGTAATAGGAAATACAAGAAATATACACTAATGTTAACCTAGTGGTCGTACTATTACTAGGATGTATAATTTGAATTAAATACTGCGCAATTATCTTTACATTTGACAAATGAAATATATTTCATAATCAGTCTAATTAATTTGATGGCTAATATCCTCCATATTTATCAATTACTAGCTGCCCCGACAGATGTTGTCCTGTCTTCTTAACTATGAATATTGAATTCAAATTGGTTTCGCGTACGCTGTCAAATGACTGACAGTTCTGTCAAACGCCGTAAAGTTACATTAGAAAGTTAAAATTTTATTTTTATTATTAGTTTTGTTTCATATGAACCTTCTCCTTACAATAATAAACACAACAAAAAAAAAAACAGCGAAATTGTTCCATGCGTGATGCGACGACCAAGGGAAATACATAGATTATATATATTATAAAGATTCTATAATATTCTACCTTAAAAATATGCAATTACTGATTTTTAAAAAATAAATTCTTGAAACTTATTCTACAGAAAGGCAGAACAAAAAATGGTCCATTATCGTCATTTTACATCTTTTGAAGTATTTTTTTTAATAATTAAAAAGTATTAGTAGATTCTGAGACAAGACACCCAAGATTGAATAGAAAGGCGTTACGAGCAGAGTTTGAGAGTTAACACTCAATCTTAGATATGAATTATTTCAAGTTTAGATGCTTAACCCTGACTTAAAAAGGTAATGGTATAAATTTCTAATCGTTGGTGCTTCCACTGCTTGTCTAAAATGTATATTTTTTTAACGTCCTTATGGAAATGTATTCATAAAAGTTTGAGTGTAAAAATCTCGACAAAAAATGTTTCGGTTAGGCTTCGCTTGTCCGTTGTTAAATATTCCAGCTAAATTAATGAACGAATTTTCATGAAACTTGATGCATGGCATTATTTGTCTCTCTCATAGTATTATTTTATTAACATTTCGACTCTCGTGTAAGCAAAAGTGTAAGCTGCTTTAGTGGTATCAACAGCGCCTAAAGATTATATATAGCTTATGTCTCAGTTTTATTGCATGATAACTCGGTCGATACATAGCTTGCGGGTATGCTCCCTGCAAGCGGGAAGACTACTAGTGAAAACGAAGTTCATATCTCAAACGATATAAAGCATGGGAGTGTTAACCACAAGCCTGAAATTGCTCCGTATTGCCCAATCTTCCGTCTCAACCCACATGAAATCGACTAATGAAAACGGTCCCCCATATGCGGGTCTTATTATTGCATGCGTAAATATATTTTTTTCCGCATCCCGCAGGTTATATGCTTTTTTGGCACTCGGCATCTTTTGCTTAGGATTTAAGACCGCGAATATAATTATGTTGATGATTCTAGCTATGCTAGATAAAAGTCAGCTCTATGGTTCCAGCATCATCATCATCATCATCATCAGCCTGTATCTACCCACTGCTGGATATAGGCCTTCCCCAATGCTTTCCACCAAATACGATCCTCCGCCTTCCGCATCCAGCCGCTTCCAGCCGCTTTCTTAAGGTCATCGGACCATCTAGAAGAGGGCGCCCAACACTTCGTTGTCCTACGCGCGGCCTCCACTCTAACACCTTCCTTCCCAATCTGCCATCACTTACTCGGCAGATGTGACCGGCCCATTGCCACTTCAGCTTGCAAACTCTGAAAGCTATGTCGACAACTTTGGTTCTCCGTCGAATTTCTTCGTTCCGGATTCGATCCCGCAGAGAAACCCCGAGCATAGCCCTCTCCATCGCTCGCTGCGTGACCTTTAGCCTGTGGACCAGTCCGATGGTCAGTGTCCAGGTCTCTGCACCATATGTCATTGCAGGGAGGACGCACTGGTTGAAGACTTTAGTCTTCAAGCACTGGGGTATTTGCGCGGCGAAGATGTGACGAAGCTTTCCAAAAGCTGCCCAGCCCAGTCGAATGCGTCTATCGATCTCTTTGTTGAAATTACCCCGGCCAAGCTGTATGGAATGACCGAGGTAGACATAGTCTTTAACTACTTCAATAGCCGCATTCTCTACGATAACCGGGCTAGGGATGACAAAATCGTTGTACATGACTTTTGTCTTGTCGAAATTCATCCCCAGCCCCACACATCGAGATGCAGCATTGAGATCGACCAACATACGATCGAGATCCTCCAGCGATTCAGCCATTATGACCACGTCGTCGGCGAACCGAAGGTGTGAGATGTACTCGCCATTCACACTGACGCCCCGTTTTTTCCAGTCCAGCGTCTTAAATACGTCTTCCAGAGCAGCGGTAAATAGTTTGGGGGAAATTACATCTCCTTGACGTACTCCCCGCTGCAGCTGGATAGGCTTAGACTGCTGGTCCTGGAGGCGGACAGTCATTGTCGCAGAGCTATATAGCCATCTCAGCACCTCGATATAGCAGTAGTCGACTTGGCATCGCTGTAAGGATTCCAGAACAGACCAAGTTTCGATGGAGTCGAAGGCTTTCTCGTAGTCCACAAAAGCTACACAGAACGGCAAATTGTACTCTGTGGTTTTCTGCACAATCTGCCGCAATGTATATATGTGGTCCACGGTACTGTAGCCTTTACGAAACCTAGCCTGTTCCGGTGGCTGGTAGTCATCGAGCCTTCGAGCGAGACGATTCGTGATAACCCTTGAAAACAGTTTATACACGTGGGTCAGGAGCGAGATCGGTCTATAATTCTTCAATAAGGTTTTGTCACCTTTCTTGAAGAACAAGACGACCAAACTCCTGGTCCACGCGACTGGTGCGGTCCCATTGTGAATGACGGAATCAAACAGACGTTGTAGTTCCTTTAGAACCGGAGTTCCTCCAGCTTTCAACAGTTCCGTTGTGATTTTGTCCTCACCGGGAGCCTTACCATTTTTCAGCTGTTCAAAGGCTATCCTAATCTCACCCATGCTGATGTCTGGAATGTCCTCGGTTTCGTGTCGGGTTAGCGGGGCTCGGCGATCACTTACACGAGCAGCTGATGTAGGGACAGGTGCGTGTGCAGTATAGAGTTTGCCATAGAATCTTTCCACCTCTGCGAAGATCTCTGGCTTAGAAGTTACGACTCGACCATCCTCTAGCTTGAGCTTCGACAGATAAGCCCTTTCAGAAGGCCGAGAAAAGACTTTAAGGCCTTTGTTGCGAGCTATCACGTCTTCAACTTGTTTAGCATTGAAGACGCGATAGTCCCGTCGTATCAGCCTTCTGATCCGCTTATTTAAAGCTGAATATTCTGTCGAAGCTCTAACAGATGCTGTCGCCTCTCGTCTCTTCTGCATAAGAGCCAGAGTTTCGCTAGAGAGCTTGGCGTCTCGAGCTCTATGCTGCCGCCCAAAGTGTTTGCTGCCGACTTCGTGTAGTATTGTCCCTATTCTGTCTGATGCCTCGTCCATGTCCGCAGTGGTTTCCAACGAATTGAATCGGTTTTGAAGTTCCAATTGGAAGTTTCTGTGATTTGAGGAAGAGTTGGACGTAGATTCGACCTCATCATACGGGCTCTTTCGAGTTTGTAGCTGATATTTAGGGTGCCTCGTACAAGTCGGTGGTCGCTACCGGTGCCAAACCTGTTAACCACCAAGACATCCCTAAATATCCGTCTTTTATCCGTTATGATGAAGTCGATCTCATTCCTTGTCGGGGCTTTTCCAGGTCCATTTCCTCTGGGGCTTCTTTTTAAACAACGAGTTCATCAAAAAGAGCCCCTCCTTTTGGAGGAAATTTACCAGCATTTGCCCCCTGTGATTCCTCGACCCCAAACCAAACCCTCCGACGACCGATTCATCGTATTCTTGTACTCCCACCTTGGCGTTGAAGTCCCCGACAACAACCGTGAAGTGGGTCTTGGTGGTATTATGTATGGCCTTTGTAATATCTTCATACATGGCCTCGACCTCTTCATCCTGGTGTGTCGTCGTTGGAGCTGTAACCTGTACTACTTTCAAAGAGTATCTCTTCGTCAGTTTTAGCACAAGATATGCTACCCTCGACGACACACTGGATACCTCCACTACGTTGTTGACGAGAGCTTTATGAACAAGGAACCCGACACCACCCTGGGAGAGCTGATCTCCTTCACGGTAGTAGAAGAGGTTGCCAGATTCGAGTATCATGGTATCCTCTCCCTCTCGTCGGACTTCCGACAGACCCAGAATCTGGCATTTGACTGACCTCAATTCTACTTCCAGCTCTCCCACATCCTCGTCACGCCTCAGTGTCCGTGTATTAAACGTGCCAATAGTCAGTTGTTTGTGGTGGCCTGCCAACCGGAGATTGTTATGGTTCCAGCGATACATAAAATTTTCATAATAACGTATCGTATGTAAAAAAAAACATATCTACACTTGCCATATTTATTATACTTCCCGTTACAATTGCATTTACTATTATAAACTACCAGATGGTGACTGATTATAGCATTATCAGTCACGTTGCTTTTTATCATAATCATTGCACATCTGGGAATAATCAAGCAACACACATACATTTTTCTCTATGATAGTTATATATATAACAAGTATTTATACTATGCTATGGGTATACAACAGTTTTTGATACATTTAAGATGAACTGTTATATTATCGAGACAATGATGTGAAAATTACCTATATAACTAGGGGCCTGCGCTTTACGGACTTTAGTTACCTACGTAATTCTATATCAAATTTTTTGTTGTTCAAAACTATTTGCAAGATACGCGCAAATAGGTAACATATTGCATCTTTCTTTGTCAAGTATAGAAAGATACAATATTTTACCTTTTTGCGCGTTTCTTGCAAATATTTTTGACATTTCGTTATTTTTGAATGATATTGAAATTATATTAATTTAATAATATTTAATTTAATATATAGTAACATTATATTGAATTAAAAAACATTAAATTATATTAAATACTATTAACAATTGACATATTAGAGCGTATATTGTTAGAGGAATGTATATTTACCTAAAAAAAAACACATACTTAATATAATAGGGGGTAGAACTTAATATTATAGGGGTTAAAATATGACATTTTCGTTTTAACATACTGAACACTCAGAAAAGTAAAGTACATGGTGTAAGATTCTAGAGTGAACCAGTAAAGACGCATATATTCAAAATTAGAGTAATATCATAGTGTAAGTAATAGTACTGTAATATTTGAATATGAGTTCCGACGTTGAACTGACACAGCAGAAACAGCTCGCAATATCAATGCTGTGTTTGGAGAGGATACGGCTAATGAATTCACCTTAGGTTATCGATTTAATCGCTTTTGTAGTGGAAATTCAACTTGGAAAATAAATCCTTCCTCGGGAGACCAGCTACTAAGGTAAATAACGATGAATTGAACGCGAGGGTGGAACCGGATCCGTATCAAACTACCAAGGAATTAATGGCATGGCTTGAAGTTAGCTTATTCACAATTTTGATCCATTTTGGATATAATCAAAAAGTTATGTGATGATAAAGTTAAAAAAATAAGTGCTCCATGATTTTACTGATCTGCAAAAAGATGAGCGCGAGGAAGCTTTACCTTCGATTAAACCGATACAGAAATAAATATTCAAAAAAATATTCGTCACGAGGTTATGTAAACCTTTAAAATTTGCACTCGCGGGGGCCGATTCATGCATTAGAGAGACGGAACGAGTGGACCTACCCATCCGTCTTGTGAGATCGCAGCCATGATTCGTGATGGACGTTAAAGTGTCCTAGTACTACCAACCGTCTAAGATGATCTAGCAACAAAAAAGTATCCAGATTACCCGAATGAGATCTATAAACGATGGCGTACAGTCACGATTGGGTACCAAGATCCACGTGCACCACAGTGTGGAGAAGGAAGAGTCCTCCAAATAACGCAGGCGCAGACAACAAATAACCGACTGAAGACTGTAGAAGCACACGGCATATATTTTCTTCTAGCCTATTTAACCAGGATATTGGAGGTCGAAGGAATCTGGCGCTCATAAAATTTGGGTCTCCGTAAGAAATAAAATAGAAGGCTTAGCTGTCTCCCGGTGTTGGTGGACAGCACTGACGTTGGTTCTGATTCCACAGATATTCGTGAACTGGAGTCCAAACTCAGTAGAGGGAGATTTAGCGTCGCCCGCTATGCAACTTTTATTTTTATGTTGTGTTGTAATTATTGTGAAACTAGAAGTGAATAGTGATTGCTCTTGTATCGGTTGACCGACGAAATACTCCCAAACTGCCCACAACTATCAGTGCAAATCAGGCTACTTTTTCTTCCAGAAGAATATTTCATCCCTAAGGGGGGAAAAGAATTATTCTTCGTGGGAAATATGGGCGAAGCCACGGATAACAGCTAGTATGATAATAAATTGCTGTTTTATTTAAAAATTGAAGGTACTCATAAGGTGGGTGCTATTTCACTTACGTGACTGAGTATACATACATATTGTTGCAGAAAGAGAAGTAACTTAAAAACTTGAAGCTAGCTTCTTTATAGGTACATCTTTTTATTGAAAAAAATACGTAAGTGAATATAGCGAATGGTTTACCATTGAATTCTCAAATGTAACTAAATAAAACGACGTAGGTGTCATTCTGTTTACAGTAATTATATTTATTTTTATCAATTTGGATTTCCGACGTCATTATTTACACTCCGCATTTCTACCAAACGATGGTAGAAACGCGGAGTTTAACTGGTAAATTGAATTAAATGGAGCAAGTGATTTTATTTATAGCAAAATGTTTACATTATTCCAACCAGTGTAGTGCTCCAAATAAGTGCTTTACATACCTTTCGTTTGTAATTTTGAAATTAATGCCTATTTTCGTCGTCAAAAATATTCGACCTATTCGCGCAGCCTCCCTCGATGCCGATACAGCGAGTCCTTCCTGGTGACCTCACTCATTCGCAGAAACACAACAATCGTCAAGGGAAGTGTTTTGCTGGCGGTATTCTGTGAGGTGGAGTTACTTCCCCAGTCTCTTTTACCAGAGCCTCTTTCGGTAGTTGCACGACGTACAGGCGAGGTTGGCTTTGGTTCACAAGGTTCGCGGTGACCTAATACATATTACAATGATGTGCTTTTTCTGCACGCGTGAATCCAAATTACAAAGGTCCCTGCTGGACAGACAAAATTTTCTTGCTGCATTTTTCCTGTTCTGTTAAAGATCCCTTGGAAATACATGAATCGAGAGGTACTTTGGGACAAGTTACGATCAGTGGTATCCTTATGTATTCCGAGCGTGCGTAATACAACCGAGGAAGAAGCGATTTGCTGTAATTTCTATCAAAATGATTGAGGTACATTGGATCTTGTTATAAAATTCGTGAGGTATATTGAACAGCTTTGCCACTAGTTTTTTAGGTCTAGCTCAAGGGGCCTCCGGGGTAAGAATACGGCTGCCTTGGAACTCATAATGAATTTAATCAGAAGAAATTAGTAGGGGTAAGAAGCTTTTAGAATTTGACTTCCCCAATGTGAGAGACAAGAATATGGCAAATGGATAGGAAATGAAAAAAATGGGGCTCAAATATTTATTCAGTATACCGACTGCTGATGTCATAAATATTTTAAAAATGGTTAAATTCTCCTCCTCCACCTAAGATTTTTTTTATACTATGTTGGGTGGCAGACATGAATATAGCCCGCCTGATGTGAAGCGGTTAACGTAGCCATATGAACGCTCGCGACATGATATATGGCTTTAGGCCGGATTCCTTTTTTTTTTTTTTTTTTTTATATTTATAACACACTAACAAGTTGGCATTCATTAATTAAATAGTTAATATCTACTATTTAAATAATGAATGCAAATGTGGTTTGATAAAGGATTCTATTCACGCAACCCCGATTTTCTCTCGGTTTGATTTTTAGGGTTCCGAACCTCAAAAGGAAAAACGGAACCCTTATAAGATCACTTTGTTGTCCGTCTGTCTGTCTGTCTGTCTGTCTGTCTGTCTGTCAAGAATTTCTATGTCGAGAATGCGTGGAGGTATCAAGCTGAAATTTGAACTGTATACTCAGGTCTACGGTCCCATGAAGTTAAAAAAAAATCAAACTGCTAAGTTTACGTAGAAAAAAGTTACGGCCGTTTATTCAGCAAAAAACGCATATTTCGACACACTCAAGGGAATCAAAACCTATAGGGTACTTCCCGTTGACCTAGAACTATGAAATTTGGCAAGTAACATCGTTATAGACTACAAGTACAGGAATAAATCTCAAAACTATACATTTGTAAATAGATCTTAAAAAATAGGGGGTCTATATTTTTATAGGGTGTCGAAATTTCAAATTGAAACTACTAGTTCAAATGGGGTATCATATGAAAGGGCTTGATGTACACATTGCAAAATATATTTTATTTATTTTTTTCGACGCATTATTTCTTATTTATAATGAAAAATATCAAATTTAATAATGATACTACGTACCTACGGAACCCTCGGTGGGCGAGTCCGACTCGCACTTGTCCGGTTTTTTTTTATAATACTAAAAGGAAAAAGCTGAGCCATAATTCTATTAGGACGTCAAAGAGGTTCTATTAAAGGTTCTTAATATTACAGGAGAATATTTCAATATGCTCACTTCCGGCCGGGGTTATTCGTTCACCTTCAATACCCTAATTAACATTATAGAAACCACGGAATTTGCTGTGCCGCCGTTTTGATTGGAAAATTTTATTGCTACTAAATCAGTGGAGCTCGATGTCAATCTAAACGATTACTCAAGTTAAGCAAAGTTAACCGCAGCCTGTCTATAGATAGCTTTATTTATCTCCAGCTCTTTTGTGTTTCGGAAGGCATAAGCCATCGGTCTCGGTTATTGTCATTAGGTGACCAGCGTTAAGTTAAATGACTTTCATGAGGCTTGCAAATACTGGTCTCCTGCAGTTGAATAGCGTAATGGAGTATGCTCTGATCCCCTACTTTCTAATCTAATCCCCTACTGCCTGCGTTCTAATAGTACTATTAGAACGCAGGGAAAGTGTACACTTTTTCACGTTGACACACGTATAAATAACATACATTAGTTATAGGGAAAAAAAAACTTATAAACTAGGGGAAAAAATTATAATAAAGTTAAATTCCATTTTCAAATTTTCAAAAAAAAGGGAGAAAGAAATCCGAAAGCTACCCACTGACCGAAAAATGCAATAAATATTACACACACATAAAAATATAATATATATATGGTTGGTTGGCATGGTTTAATTCGTTTATACACACACGCATAATAAAATACATTAGTTATAGGAAATAAAAGCTTAAAAACCGCAGGGAAAATAGATAATTTTAATAAAATTAAAAAGTTCGGTTTCAAATAAAACAAGAACATGAGAATGTTCTAATATAATTTTTATCGTTCACGTCTGTTACACACACATTAAAAATATTACGTTATATATATATATATATATATATATATATATATATATATATATATATATATATATATATATATATATATATATATTAGGTTGGGGAAAAAGTCTTTTCGTATTTTATATGAAAATTCAAAACATTTTTTACTAAAGTTTATTTACATTTAACTAAAGTATGTAGGTGCCATTTTGTTCGATAACTTTTTGCCATCTTGTAGGTAGAGACATGATCCCATTACTATAGAAATTTTGGGACTTCTGTTCAAAAAACCACGACAAGTGGTTTTGGCAGTCTTCTCGTGATGTTAACCTGACATTGCCTAAAGAATTCTGAAGAGACCGAAACAGGTGGAAATCAGAAGGTGCAAGGTCAGGACTATACGGCGGATGCATTAACTCCTTCCAGTCAAACTCTCTTAATTTTTGAGAGTGGCTAAAGATGTGTGAGGTCTAGCGTTATCATGATGAAAAATCACACCCCTTCTGTTAATTAATTCCGGCCGCTTTCTCTCAACTTTTTGCTTTAATCTCATCAGTTGTTCACAGTAGAGTTCAGAATCGATAGTCCTGCCTGGCGGTAACAGCTCATAATGAATAATGCCCTTCCAATCCCACCATACACACAGCATCACCGTATTGCGGGTTAACCCGGGTTTTGCCAGAGTCTGAAGCCTGACCGGCCTTTGACCACGACCTTTTTCGCACGTTCTTGTCGTACGTGATCCACTTTTCATCACCAGTTATAAGCTTCTTCAAAAACGGTTCGCTTTCATTACGTCGTAGTAAAGGATCGCCAATGAGTACACGGTTCATTAAGTTTCTTTCAGTGAGATCGTGAGGCACCCAAATATCGAGCTTTTTAGTGTACCCAGCTTTTTTCAAATGCGCCAAAACTGTTTTGTGGTCAATTCCTAATTCTTCAGCTACGTCGTAACTACTGATATGCTGATCTTGCTCCACTTTTTCAAAAATGGCATCCATTTTATCCGTAACAGGGCGACCAGAGCGACGTGCATCTTTCACATCAAAATTTCCTGATTGAAAACGCTTAAACCAAATTTGTGCTACTCTCACAGACACTGCACTAGATCCATAAACGTCACAAATTTTTTTCGCAGGTTGCGTTGCATTTTTACTTTTTTTGTAGTAAAATTTTAAAATGAATCGAATTTCTTCATTTCTGTCGAGTCATGACTGGCAGAGCCTGTTTTCACTTGATGATATTAATCTTATCGCTGACAAATTTCTATTTACAATTTCCCAAACATTAAGTAATCATACATCTATCCTCAAAATACCTAAGAGAAAGCAAACAATCAAACCCTGGGTAACACCAGGTTTGTTGCGATGCATAAGATTTAGAGACAGACTTCATCAAAAGGCTAAAAAAGATCCAGATGATATCGTCCTCCAGACTACTTACAAAAGATATCGTAATCATTGCACACAAATCTTATCTCGCCTGAAAAAAAATTACGAAAAAAAGATTATTCAAGAGAACAGCCATGATGTTAAAAAAATGTGGAAAACAATAAAACAAATCTGCCATCTCGAAGCCTCTTCAAAGCCACCACAAGAATTGCTGCGTTTACTGCCCGATAGTCTGGATTCCGTTAATCATATAAATAAATACTTTGCCGACGTAGGTCGTAATTTAGCTAATGAAATATTAAAAAAATTAAATCTAGAAGAGAATAGTTTGCCATCTGAAGAAACTGGCTCCTCTCCCTCTAACTCACTGGTTTTGGCACCCACGACAGAAAAAGAAATAAATAAACTTATCCTGGCCCTAAAAAGCTCGTCATCATCTGGATGGGACGGCATATCTGCTACATTTCTGAAACGTACCAGTAAAATATTAAGCAAACCTTTGTCAGATCTCTGTAATCTGTGTATATCTACAGGAATTTTCCCAACTTGCTTAAAACGATCCACGGTAATACCTATACATAAGTCAGGGGATAGAAGCAGTATTGTTAATTATAGACCAATTTCCCTATTACCCACTATTGCTAAAATCTTAGAAAAGGTAATTAACTGTCGTTTGGTAGCTTTCCTAGAGAAATTTAATCTCCTGTCATCAAATCAGTATGGTTTCAGAGAAAAAAGATCCACTTCAGACGCTATTGAAGATCTGATTACTCACATTGTCGGTAAATTAGATCAATCAGAAAAATGTCTAGGTGTGTTTCTCGACTTAAGTAAAGCCTTTGATACTGTTTCTTTACCCCTAATGTTAAGAAAGCTGGAAACAATTGGTGTAAGAGGGATTCCTTTAAAGCTATTCACAGACTATTTATCTAATAGGACTCAAACTCTAAAAATAGGAGATTTACAAAGCCAGGTACAATCGGTCTGTTATGGAGTTCCGCAAGGAAGCGTGCTCGGACCGACACTATTTCTTATATATATCGATGGATTATGTAAAAAACAACTTTGCAACGCAAAAATAATCACGTATGCTGATGATACCGTCATTTTGTTTAGTGCCAAAACCTGGAATGAAGTAAAGCGAAGTGCAGAAGAAGGTCTCGGCCTTGTGATGCAATGGTTAGATACAAATCTTTTGACTCATATATTACCTTTAGTATATCAAACAAAACGCAACCAGCGAAAAACTACTTTCGGCTGACAGCACATACTTGTAAACGAA
Source organism: Hypsopygia costalis (assembly GCA_937001555.2). Classification (NCBI taxonomy): domain Eukaryota; kingdom Metazoa; phylum Arthropoda; class Insecta; order Lepidoptera; family Pyralidae; genus Hypsopygia; species Hypsopygia costalis. The sequence goes on along the minus strand of OW443339.2, from coordinate 13,949,595 downwards.
TAGAACCTTGCAATTGCGTTGTGTTGGAATCCGTTCCAGCTCTAAAGTATCTTGGAATTATTCTCGACCAGCACTTAAAATGGGACCATCAAATCAGTACTTTGTCAGGTCGACTAAGGAAACTTATATATATATTCAAAAGTATTCGTCACATACAAGACACAAAGATTTTAAAAATGGTGTATTATTCTTTATGTCAGTCAATAATAACGTACGGAATACTCTCATGGGGAGGAGCCCCTAAAACACTATTACTAAAAGCAGAGAGGGCACAGAGAGCGATTCTGAAAGTTATACTTTTCAAACACTTTATGTACCCGACTGCTCAGCTTTATAAGGAATTCGATGTTTTAACGATCCGACAATTACATATTAAATTAATAACACTAAAGCAACACCGGCAACCTCAAATCGTAGGGGAGGGGAGTAGGCGAGGCGGTGCATATGTGGTTCCAGCCTGCAAAACTACTTTTTGTCAGCGATTCTCATTATTTTTAGGGCCATATATATACAACAAACTAAATAAGATATTATCCCTCTTGACTCTGTCTAGATACTCCTGCAAAAAAGTATTAGAGAAATCGCTTAATCAGTATGATTATTTAGGCACCGAGCAGTTATTGACAATTTTGGCTTGAGATAATGCAAATTTCTAAATCAAATCAAATCAAAATATCTTTGTTCCTTGGACTTTATAAAGCACTTACAAACGTCTTACATATCATTATTGACTTTCGTATTACATATCATTATTTAGTTGAAAAATAATTACATTTACACTTCAGCGAAGACATGTAATGGTATGCTGGGCGATGTTTATTGATTGATTATGTGATGAATTATTATTTATGCACGTGATCTTCTATTCTGTTAATATTCAATCTATTTTAATGTGACCCAACTGATTGATTTCAGTGGATTAGTTTCTGGTGTCTTACCAAATCAAATATTATGGTGTAAACTCTTAAATTTAGAAGAGTTATTCATTTATAGAACAAAATTTTCAATAATTTTAGCCTGTATGGAAGATATATTGAATTACATGAGATTTTTGTTAATGTAATATGTTGCACACACGTAACGTATTCATTTAGAATCGTATATGTAGATATAGTTATTCATATGTGTATGCGTGTGTATGCGTTTGTATGGGTATGTGTGTGTGTATGTGTACGTGTATATGCATGTGTATGTGTGGATGCGTGTGTGTACCATATATTTTGTCTATACTTCTTTCAAATTATAAAAAAAAGAAGTTCCATCTACAACAAAATACAATTACCATACAAATCTGTATATTCTGTCGTACTATACTTGCTATGTATGTATATATGTGTGTGTGTGTGTGTATGTGTGTGTGTGTGTATGTATGTATATATATGTATATGTATATATATATATATATATATATATGCGTGTATGTATGTATGTATATATATATATATATATATATAGCTTCATAAAAACAAATATAAAATAAATGATAAATTAATTTAAAAAAAAAAAAAAAAAAAATGGGCTTGGAATATCTGGAATTGGAATTTTATATAAATATTATTTAGTTCAAAAATATTTTCTAGAATTAATACCTAATTAATTAATTAATAAAAGTAAGATATTTAAATGTTTAAATAAAATTAAAGAATTACATTTATTGTCTCAAGCATTGGTAATTTTAATGCTCAACATTGACTTTGTGAGATAAGTCCTTTGTTACAGTGGTTTTACTTTACATGGCAATTGTTGGTTATTTTACTTCTACCCGTTAAAAGAATTGTAATAAAATTGTGTGAATACTTTGTCGTCTGAGCGTAACTATTTAGTATATTGGAATGTATGTTACCTGCCTGCTAACTGTGTGTATTGGGTTTTTTGTTTTGGGTGGGTTTATCGATCATAATGTGATTTAAATTTCATTTATTGTTAAGAAATTCTGTATTGCGTGATGGTCATTCACACTACTTTCTTTAGTGTCACTGGAAGTGCCTGGCGTCTGAAATACAGGCTTTGCCTAGTTTAGACGTCAGTAATCATATGTAAGTGTAAAAGTAAACCATGAAACTACTGTATTTTGTGTCAGTGTATTGTGAATTATTTAATTTTTGAATAAAATATTATTATTATACTTTTTATTCATTTTATCACAACTTATCTATATTGTTATTATTAAAACTATATATACATATAAAAAAATACAATGTTAAAAATAACAATATAAAAAAGCGGCATACAAAACCGAGACAGGAGAGGCCTAGACCTATTCCTGTGTCGGCTAGGACTCCAAAGTAAGGAACCGGCGCACAATACGAGCTGTATCGAGTACGACGGCCTTCTGAATTTTACTCTTAATCCAGGTGCCAAGCGAGAGCTTCTTAAGGTGCCGATCGAAGCTCTTCGTTATTAATCCGTGGACGGAGATCACCACCGGAACAATAACCGCTGAATCCACGCGCCACACGTCGGCAATCTCGAAGGCCAAGTCGCGATATTTCATCAACTTTTCATTTTCGGCCTTAACAAGATTACCGTCATGTGGAACGGTGATGTCAACAATTATTGCACGTCGCGCCGACCAATCTACTATTACAATATCAGGTTTATTCGCTAGAATAGTCCTGTCTGTAATAATAGATCGGTCCCAGTAGAGTCTGGCACGGCTGTTCTCAAGAACTGGCTGTGGATTGTACCTGTAGTATGGCACTTCAGATTCGACAAGACCATATTTCAGGGCAAGCTGCTGGTGTACTATCTTGGCTACTTGGTTGTGTCTGTGCAAATACTCGGAGTTAGCAAGCATAGAACAACCGGAGATAACATGTCTGAGTGATTCTCCGGGACGGTGGCATGCCCGACATATGTCGACCGTACCGTCCTTCAGAATGTATTTCCTATAGTTGTTCGTCTTAATAACCTCGTCTTGTATTGCACAGACAAAACCTTCGGTTTCCCCAAAGAGGTCCCCGAAGCGTAGCCAGTGTACAGAAGCTGCATGGTCAACATCCGGGTCAGTGAGAGCCCGGTAAAATCGACCATGCAATTCCTTGCCCTTCCATGTCGTAATGCGATCCTGAATGCTCATAACTACAGGTTTTCGCCAATCCTTGGTTGCCATTGAGAGAGGGGTTAGGCCTTTATCGCTCATAACAACTTCTCGATGCATCTCCCCATCCACCTGCAAGAAATAATCTCTTAGATTACATATCTCACGATTGTGTAGGTCCTTGGCATTTAACATGCCACGTATACAATCTCATTACAGATGAACGAGGATGATGCATTCGATGCGCTGTCATCAGCGTCCGTACCTTTCGATCCAGGGCGTCTAGCTCTGTCTGTGTCCACTTGAGTATCCCAAAAGTGTAGGTTAATAGGGGTATAACCCACCCATTATACGCACGAGTCTTATTCGCGCCTGATAAAAGACTGTTAAGTACTTTCCTCAGGCGCGCATAAAACCGCTGAGTAATTGTGTGTTTTATGTCCCTATCATTAATTCCTAGACACTCTGACATACCCAAGTATTTGTAGGTTTCACCTTCGGAGAGGGAGCGCAGGGTTGTCCCATCAGACAAATTTAAATTATCTGATGTTATCACCGTTCCCTTCTCTACACGCATGATTGCACATTTTTCCACACCAAAATCCATTCTGATGTCACTACTAAACTTGTGTGTGATATCTAGCAGTGATCTCAGATGGGTTTCAGTGCGAGCAAAGAGTTTTAGATCATCCATGTAGAGAAGGTCAGTGATCCGTGAACCACCTCTCCGGAGCTGATAGCCTAGCCCCAACTCCCTCAGTAATGTACTGAGGGGATTTAGAGCTAAGCAAAACCATAGAGGACTGAGACTATCGCCCTGGAAAATACCTCTCTTTATTTGTACAAGATCGCCAGTAGCAGAAGGCCCGCCACCTGGATAACAAAGACGTGTGGCCCAGCGGTCCATGCACATGTTCAGGAAGTTGCATAAAGTTGCATTAATTTTATGCAACTGTAAAACTCGCCTGAGCCATGCATGGGGCACAGAGTCATACGCCTTTTTATTATTATTATTATTATTATTATCACATTTATTTATTTTTAAATCTTATTTGATACATTTTTTAATATATAATATAAAAAAAAATACATTAAAAAATATAAAAAACAGAATCCCCCGATAGCGGGAACAAGGTCCAAACTACCGGTGGTCAAGGTCACAGAGACAGAAACTTCCTCACAATACGTGCCGTGCTAAGGAGGACAGCCTTCTGTATCTGACCCTTGATCCAGCTTCCCAACGCGAGCTTCTTGAGATGTTGATCGAAGCTCTTGGCGATTAAACCGTTAACCGTTACAACTATCGGGACAATCATTGTAGAATCGACATCCCACATGTCGGTAATCTCGTGAGCCAAATCAAGATACTTAGTTAGTTTATCTTTTTCAGCTTTCACAAGATTAACGTCATGTGGGACAGCGATATCTACAATGATTGCTCGGCGCGTTGATCGATCTATTAGCACAATGTCAGGTTTATTGGCTACAATAGTCCTGTCAGTGATAATAGATCGATCCCAGTACAATGTGGCATGGTCATTTTCAAGAACCGCTTCTGGCATATACCTGTAGTACGGCATTTCGGTGGTCACAAGACCATATTTCAAGGCAAGCTGCTGATGGATAATCTTGGCTACTTGATTATGTCTGTGCAAGTACTCGCCGTTAGCAAGATGAGAACAACCGGAAATTACATGTCTCAGGGATTCCCCAGGTAGATGACACGCCCGACAGATGTCAAGCGTGCCATCCTTCATGATATATTTCCGGTAGTTATTCGTCTTGATAACTTCGTCCATAATTCCACAGACAAAACCTTCGGTTTCCCCAAAGAGGTCCCCGAAACGTAGCCAAGTTACGGAGCTAACAGGATCTACATCAGGTCCATGTAGAGCCTGGTAAAACCGTCCATGCAGTTCTTTGCCTTGCCATACGGTTCTGCGATCATCAATACTTAATACTACAGGTTTATGCCAGTTCTCTTTAGCCAGAGATAAAGGGGTTAATCCACGATCAATACTGACCACATCCCTATGCATCTCCACGTCAGTTTGTAGGAAATATTCCCTGAGGTTACATATCTCTCGATTATGTAGGGTTTTAGCATTTAGGAAGCCTCGACCGCCACATTTTCGAGGGATATATAACCTCATTACTGATGACCTTGGATGATGCATACGGTGGGTGGTCAATATCGTTCGGACTTTACGATCAATGATGTCAAGTTCAGTCTGAGTCCACTTGAGTATGCCAAAGGAATATATCAAGACCGGCATGACCCAACCATTATAAGCACGCACCTTATTGCCACCTGATAAAAGACTATTAAGTACTTTTTTCAGGCGGCCAAGGAAACGTTCTCGCAATGATTGCTTCATGTCGGTCTCGGCTACTCCTAAATTTTCTGACATACCCAAGTACTTATAGGTTTCAGTTTCCGAAAGGGATTTCAGGTGTATAGTATCTGAGAGTTCGAGTCTCTCAGACACTAATATCGTTCCCTTCTTTACATGCATGACAGCGCATTTGTCTGTACCAAATTCCATTTTAATAGAATTACTAAAGTTTTCAGTGATCTTTAGTAACGCCATTAATTGAACTTTGCTACATGCAAACAGTTTCAAATCATCCATGTATAGAAGATGAGATATAGCCTGACCTCCCCTTCGCAACCTGTAGCCTAGCTTTGAATCCTCTAACAACATGCTCAAAGGATTCAAAGCTAAACAAAACCACAAGGGACTCAGACTGTCACCTTGGAAAATACCTCTTTTAATCTCAATCGGTTCGTCATCACCACAGATCGATCGGGATCCTGAATAGAGAAGGACTGTTCTCCATTGCCCCATACATGACTTCAGGAAAGTGCATAGAGTTGCATCTATTTTATACAACTCTAAGACCTTCATAAGCCACGTATGAGGCACAGAATCAAAGGCCTTCTTGTAATCTATCCAACATGCCGATAGATCTTTACGGTTTCTACGAACCTGTTGGCTAATGGCCATGTCAATGAGGAGCAATTCCTTGGTACCACGGGATCCTTTCCTACATCCATTTTGAGTAGCACACATAACTTTATTGATATCAATATGTTGAGTGATTTTGCTTCTCAAAATGGATGTAAGGAGCTTATAGATGGTAGGTAAGCATGTTATTGGTCGATAGTTTTTAGGATCCGTGGTACTTCCAGATTTATAGAGGAGGTGTGTGACACCAGTGGTCATAAAATTTGGCAAAGACCCGTCATTTAACGCTTGTTGGAATTGGAACGCCAAACAAGCATGCGAACTTCTTAGCCACTTCAACCAAAAATTTTGTAGCTTATCCGGTCCTGGTGACTTCCAATTAGCTAAGGGCCGGACTGCATTAGCTACATCATCTTTGGTTATAGTGACATTTGTCATTGGTGTAATCCGTTCGCATGCTTGCTTGACAGTTTCAAGCCACAAATCGTCAGTGTGGCTGACAGGCGCTGACCAGATATTCCTCCAGAATAAGTTCATGGTATCTTTATCAGGTAGGCGTCTGTCAGCCACACATTGTTCAGGTCGTTCCCAAATTCCATAAACCTTCCTCTGATTACTCTGGAACATGCGATTTTGTAAATATCGGTCCACCCGCCTCTTATACCTACGTATACGGTTTGCCCATGCATAAACTTTTTGTTTTAGTAGGTCTATACGTTCTGTGGCCCGAGACAAATATTCTTCTGGTGGTACATTAGTACCAATAAATGCTCGGTTCACAAAACGCATAACCCTAGGGCGCGTGTTACCCGCTCTAAAACAAATAAGTTTAGCAATGAGAACCCTGGTATCGGTTATACGCTTCTCAATTCTACATTGCCAGGTAGGTTTTTGGTGAGTTGGTCGTGTAGCCCTGTCACAATTTGGAAATTTGACATGAGCTACACGGCATGCCGTAACCGCTGCGCAATATAAAATTGAGTGCGTATCTACCAAACTCTCACTGCTATCAAAATAATTTGATAACAGTGAATCCAAGGCTCCCATTAGCTGACTATTTTGTCTATGCATGGGCAAACGTGGTACATCTGGTCTAAGGTGCGTGGGTACATACCGATAATTATCAATCACATCTTCCAACGTTCTCCTCAATTCATCATACCTGTTTCCCATGTTAGTCGTGTCATTTTCTTCATCATCTTGAACAGTGGGCACATGATCATTCACTATAATTGGCTGTGAATGAGTCTGAGACCGTGACGGTTCAGAAATGACACGACTACTTTGGGCTTGTAAACGCAGCCTCTGAAGTATGGCATCATCCAACAGATGACAGCGATGGATGGCCCTCACTTGGTCCGATAGTCGTTGGGTCGATACGTTGACCCAACGACTATTAATATTATTATTATTATTATTATTATTATTAAGATTAGATTCACTCATCTTGACAGTAAAAAAAACAAATGAAAATCACACATTTACCTAATTTGAATTTGGAATTATCTTTTTTAAAATTTAAACTTTTTAAAGATATCAAAACCTGAAAGATACAAATGGTATAACCAAAGAGATTTTATTACAAGTTCAAACATACTAAAATGCGAAAAGACTTTTTCCCCTACCTATTATATACAGATAAATAAAATTGGAGTGTCTGTTTGTAACCGCATTTCACTAAATGCATATGGATGTATACACAGTACATATACCAAGATATTTTTTTCAATTTATGTCTGTCTGTCTGTCTGGTTATTCTCTAATAATTTTAGTTTAATAATTCTGGCTAATCTCTGAAACGTCTGTACCGATTTTGATGGACTTTCACAACAAAAAAAAAATCTTTGGGCGTAGCGTACGCCCAAAGAGGGGTGTGATGATTGGAACCTGGGACCTACCGAATTATTTTTTAGCTTTTAGTACAATATTTTCAATAAAACCGTTTAAATAAAAACAAAAAAAAAATTATTATTACATTATTTAATAAAAAAAAAGGTTCTCTGTAAAGTCGGTCTACGGACGATAAATTTACGTGATAACTTCATAAGAAATGTAAGCAGTATTTTTCCAATGCAATGCAATTTGTTAATAATTCCTTACATTTTTATCTTTCTTTCCAGTATATTTCACACAAGGAGGGCGCTCTTTATTATTACGTACGTAGGTATTATAATGTATTTAATATATGGCCTCCAGTTCTATTAATCTAACTTTCATGCATAACTTAATCTAAGCACTTTAAACAATATGCATATGAATGCAATAAATAAATATAATTCATTGAGATGAATTTGGATATTGTATAGTATTATAAACCAGGACTGGAATTCGTTTTTTAAAAAAGAAAAATGGATCACGTATCCGTATAACAAAACCGTTATAATCAATAAGAGGTAACTAATGATTTAAATAATTAACTAGCACAAGAATAATGCTAAGAGAACTGTCCACCACGCTCGAATGTCGCTGCCCAAGTGAAGAGACGATGGCTCGGCCGCTATCGGCTCGCCTCGCCCCACTGTCGGCTCGCCGGAAGTCACGTGACTCGCTGTAGTCATGCTTCCTTTTCATTAATTGTTAACACGGCCTCTCCTGACTGCGAGGCGTGCTCGACCGCATGATCTTGGGGAAGCAACTCCTCGGGCAGTAGGAGACTAGCAGCAGAGTCACCATTTTCTGAAATATACGTTTTGTTACAAAATTGCAAAAGACATCAAAATCTCTATTGGTTTCATTATACGATCGTAAGGTGCACTCAAACTATCGCATGTAAAACTATAAGCCAAGTTTAGAAGGCTTTCCAAATGAATGTATGAATCTATTCGTTGCAGCAATCTCTATCGCAGGGCGATATTACTTTAAGACCAAACTTATTTATTGTACTATTGGGCCAGTATTATAGTAAGAGAAGGAAAATAATAACATTAACATGATATCACAAATGTCAGAGCTCCGGATGTCTAGCATTTGTGCACATAACAAAGGCATTTAGTTTTTTAATGCAATCGCTATGCCCCATACAACTCCATAGTCAGTCCATGACAGTACCACGCCAACTCGAGAATCAGGCTGTGGTGGTATCACGTAGACTCAAAAATATACCGTCAGTTCATGGCGAAGCCACGCAGACATGATGGTTGTCAGTCCATGGCAGCGCCACGCAGACATGCTGGTTGTCAGTCCATGGCAGCGCCACGCAGACATGCTGGTTGTCAGTCCATGGCAGCGCCACGCAGACATGCTGGTTGTCAGTCCATGGCAGAGCCACGCAGACATGCTGGTTGTCAGTCCATGGCAGAGCCAAGCAGACATGCTGGTTGTCAGTCCATGGCAGCGCCACGCAGACATGCTTGTTGTCAGTCCATGGCAGCGCCACGCAGACATGTACGGTCTTCAGTTCACCGCCACCCAAGAACGCAGCGCACGCGTCCGGCGCCCATTCAACGCGCCACTGGACCATGTGTTCAGCAGCATCTGCCGTGCGCGCTTCTCGGTGAAGCCCGCTATTGGCTCCAACTCGTAGCGGCGATGTAGAAGCTCTCCGACTACTCGGCACGGGTCTTTCATACTGAAATCAGTTTAACGGAACTCTGAGTCTTGCTAACAATAACAAAATCTCTCATTGCATAAATTCGCAGGTTCTTCCGCGTCGTTTTAACTTCACCCCATGTAGTCATTGATTCGCTTTTCAACGATTTTGAAACCCGTTGTTTCCAAAGGCTTCTTAAAAAGCTTCCTTCAATCACCTTCAATACCAATCAAGAAGTGAAATTTTAGTAGATGCATACTTCAACCCTTATCCCTTGTTGAATCGTATACAATCCATCTTAATGATGTAATGCGAAGTAAAGCTATTCAAATATTTAACACTGGTACTCGGCCGTACCTGACCTTGACTTACAATAACCGATACAATAGAATTGCATAAGTACTTAAACTGACTACATATTTACTACAGCTCTTAACTTCACTAGTACTTGGCCGTACTCGACCTTATATCAAATGTTTGCTATATGTGGCTTCTTATGGCACAGAGGCTTTAATAGTCAATGCGAGATAGACACTCATTATCACGCCAGTGATTTAAAATTAACACTTCTACGTATTCGTCCCAATTGTAGGGTCGGAATTAGAAATATAGTAAGCTTGGTTAGATCTCACCTTAGTATTGATGAATCGTATAGCATCCATTGTACGATCAGTCGTGCTGGGGCCTCGATCCGTAGTAGCACTCACGGAGTACCCCGGCGAAAGCGGAGCTGCAGAGCGCTGACTCGCAGACCGGCTCTCCCTCACTCGCAGCACCCAGACCATCGGCACAGTCTCTGCCAACGGCGGCTGCAGCGGCGACGTCACCAGAGACGCAAGGCCACTCGGCCCACGTAGCCACGGTCGAGACGACCGACGTTGTCCTCAATGATGTCAATTGATCTAGAATTTGTTACATTTGTTGAGTTAATACATTGCTAGAACAGCTAAGTCGTCTGCATTTACAACTAGAACATAAATCATGACGTCTAGAACATGAATCACGATGTCTAAGACGAGCATCACGGCTCCTAGAACGAATTCTAGAAAGTCTCCTAGAATTACTTCCGGAGTATACTAGTACTGCTTTCAGTAATAATTGTATTAGGCATTGATTCACTTAAAGTAATAAGCAGATACAGCAAACGTCAAAGCCAACACACTGTATCGGATTTATAATAAAATGATGAAACCACAAAATTAAAACGTTTTCACCAACAAGTACATTCTGCTTTTCTAGATTTCAGTAAATAAATGGTATGGTACTCATAAAAAATTACAGACATGTAACTGTCTCCGTAAACGGATATAACAAACTACAAAAATATTCCATTTGCCAAATTTAAATTGCTAGTCTTAAATAGCACAGTGGGTAGATTTATTTTCGAGACAAAAATTAACCACATTTCTATTGTGCGTCTCGGATTTTTTGTTTGCCAAAACAATTTTCGATCTTATGACCATGCTTGTTACAAAATGAACACAACTTGGATTTCGATGGTACCACGTTAGTACTATTACTTATACAGTGATGATACCTACAAACATAGCTTTTGCGTTAGATAAACGACTAGTAGGGGCGGATTAATGTTTAGCGGATTGTCTTTAAATTATCATTCGGCTGGGTTAGGTTTACTATGTGATGAATTAGAAATAGGAGTCTTCGCAAACTAAAACATGCTCCATCACGGTTCACTCGGGTGATAAATAATGGCTCCGTCATACTAAGACATTCGCCCAAATACATTTTAGGATTCTTATTGTAAAAAGCCTGCAGATGTCCCATCGAACCACATGTCAAACATTAAGAGTCATCAAAACAACTTTACGAAAAGAAATACTAGGAGTATGCTTTCACTGAGCCCCTGTATTCGTAGTCGAAGTAACGATCGACGGGCGTAATTAGCGTATGTGGGATAACTATCCGAATTGATACTCATCACTTCAAATAAAATATTGGCGATCCAACCAATATTTTTATCTAATTCTGTGTCCGAAAACACCCGATGTTTTCGGACACAGAATTAGATAAAAATATTGGTTGGATCTCACCGAGGTGTTGATGGAACGAATAGCATCCACAAGTCGAATTCGTGACCCCAAGCGGCATGCTCGCATCGCTGACGGCCTGCTCGGAGATGGACTCCGCAGCATGGGTAGGCCCTGCGGGCGCCTCGCTCGGCAGCACCGGCGCGGCAGGGACGCTGGTGGCGGGCCGCCACCGTGTCCGTCGTCTCGACAGGGACGACGCTCGGCATCGTGTACGGGCTGCTGGCCGGCACGATGCCTCGCACCGCGTGCCAGATGCACGCTGAGACGGCGACTCGCGCCGTGAGCTCGCTGCATGCGGTGGCCGCGACAGCAACTGCGCGCTGAACTCACGCCGGAATGGCGGTGGCGCGTTCGACACGCTCGGCGAGCGCCGGGCTGGTGACGTGCGCGGCGAGGACGCCGAACGGCCTGCCGTGTCGATCGCCTAGGCCGGCTCCCTGCACGCACCTCCAACGCTCGCAGTCGGGATCGCATTGCTGCCAACTCCTGCAGCAGTTCGTTGTCTGGAGTGCGATCCCGGCGTCTGGAATCGCGACGCCGACCCTCGTCCTCATGACGAGATCGGTTACTGTTCGACATCTATGAAAAACCTGTAACTGTCAAAGATAGGGCGGTTAAATGGCAATGAATTCTATCCAACTTCTGATATTATAAACCAGGACTGGAATTCGTTTTTTAAAAAAGAAAAATGGATCACGTATCCGTATAACAAAACCGTTATAATCAATAAGAGGTAACTAATGATTTAAATAATTAACTAGCACAAGAATAATGCTAAGAGAACTGTCCATCACGCTCGAATGTCGCTGCCCAAGTGAAGAGACGATGGCTCGGCCGCTATCGGCTCGCCTCGCCCCACTGTCGGCTCGCCGGAAGTCACGTGACTCGCTGTAGTCATGCTTCCTTTTCATTAATTGTTAACAATAGTGTAATTATGACAGATGGTATAGGTAAATTCATAGGTTCACATATGACCGTGGCAGGGCATAACAATTTTACGAGGCAGGTAGCCCGATGCACTTGTCGTTAAAGAATTCGTTTAATGTATAATAGCACTTCTTCTTAGCAACCGTTCAAACACTGTCCGATTGTTAGCTTTTTAATTAACAATGAAACTTAAATTAAAAAATGAATATATATATATAGGCGTAGCGTGAAAGTCCCGTCAAAATCGGTACATATATATATAAAAGATAATAATTGATAAAAATATTTTTTATCAATTACATCTCATACCCTCGCTGAGTACGTAATCGGCGCAATGGCACCTTTTTTGTGTACTTTTGTGTATTTATAATCCCTTGAACTTTATTTACTTTATTAACATAAAATTGTACATTTTCGTAATACAGAAGACGGCATTTTGATTATTTTAATCAATTGCCACAAACGTCAGTTTTGTCGGCTTGCTTATGCGAACTAATTGCGAGATGAGACAGTTGGCTCACTTTTTGGGTGTACGTTTCTAATGCTTATGACATATCTATAACATCGGTTGATCCCCCGTAACCTTAGCCCTAAAGAAAACTAAGCAATTACTTAGAGAATTACGTCTTGGGAGGCCCCAGAAACAGTGTCTACTAAAATATTTGCAAGCACATAAAAAGTAAGGAAAATCCGCGCGTTTTAAACGCCTATAACTTATACCATCAACAGTATCAGCTCTAGTAAAAAAGTGGTTTTTATTGCAAACACGTGGAGTAGTCCAAGTATCTCTTTCGTTCTACATAGGTAGCGATCTACCTATTTTGTTGTAATAAATACGTTTTTAAAAAATAGTACGTAGTTTCTTTGTGAATTGGGCGCGGGAGGGATAGACGTGGATTGCTTAGGGCATCCGGCACCAGTAATGTAGATGCGGAGCTGAGGGCTAACCTCAAGTAGTGGAAAGGCACCACAAGAAGAAGAAAATGTAACAATAGCGCGTGTTTTATAAAATTCTGATACATTTTGTATGCCAAATCATAAAATGAAATTAGTAACATACATCTGTAACGTGTGCCTGACTTTGTTTTTATATGACGTTATATATACATGACGTCTTTGATTTTGTAGCACATTAGGGTGCCATTTCGCTGAAGCGAAGCTTAGAGGAGATGAGTTGTGTTTTGATCCGATGATTCCGATGACGATTTCACATTGTAAGCAAAGTGCAGCGGATTGTGAAATGTATGAAAACACAGCTCATCGCCCAGCACCGCTTTGGTGGAAACGCACCCTTAACATTCGGTCAATTGTAAGTCATAATTTATAATATGAAAGTATCTAAGACTTATTACGATTTGTTTCAATATTTGTTCCCAGAATTTGTATATAAAAATAAATCATTGCATTAATCATTCAATAAAGTAGGCTCGATTCAAAGAAAACATCAATGTTTTTCTTCTTTGAAAAGTTTCGGTTCGACATCCTTCAAAAGTCATTTTCATATTTTCGGTTAAGCAGTTTTATGTCAGCATTGATATGATTTGTGATCACAACTTTGTGGATAATATCATAAACTGACGGCTTTTGATATCAAATGGCGGATAAAATTTAGGAAAAGATAATCGGATGAAGGTAAAATTCACGAAAATGTTTTAATGCTTTTGTACGTAATCCTATTCAATGAATTTTCTGTAATTGTGGTAATAATAATTCTTTTATTGTAACTGTTTTTGTCGAAAAATCAAAGGATTCGATGATTAAACCAAAAAGATATAACATAGCCAGTATATTGAATCTCTATTGGTTAAATCTTGCGACATTGCACAGTGCTTTCGATTTTCTTATGTAATAATTGTGTCTGTTTAACTTGTTTATATAGTGCTCTGTAATGTGCAAATAAATGTTTTTTCTTCTTTCTTTCTTTCAAATTAACTGCGAAGTTTTAACCGACTTAGAAGTTAGGTTGGCATTAAAGAAATTTTGACAAAGTTGCTATAACATTAACAATCATTTTGTAAGGGAAACAATTTATATCCCTTAATTATTATTTAACTAGTTGATTTCAGCCAACTTGCCAGAATATTATAAATATTTTAAAAATGGGAAAAATCACCTAAAAAATCTTCACCTCCCCCGCCTAGGTGGGGGACGTGAAATTATATCCCTAACTCTATTGCGATTTTAAATTCTTAGGGGTTTTGGATATTGATAAAGAATTAAAAAAATATTCAATATAACTTATATTGAATATTTTTTTTAATTCTTTGAGTGTTTTGAGTTTTTCTAGTTGAGAAGGAAAGTATTCTGTTTTCTAACAGAATACTTTCCTTCTCAACTAGCAAAACTATTATCACAGTTTTCCTCTAAAGTAATTTCTAAAAGTAGCCTTCTACCACTAAGTAGTAATACTTAGTGATAGTAATCTAGGGTAGTCTAGTTAGGATTGTTGTGTTCCTGCAAGTGAATGAGGTGGCGGCGCGCGAGCGATATTTTATATTGCGAGCGTTAATATGGCTACGGTAACCGCTTCACATCAGGCGGGCCGTATGCTTGTCTGCCACCCGACGTAGTTAAAAAAAAATATCAGTATAACTGCGGGCCTTTTGCTAGTTTAATGTGTTATAATTATTTTAAGATCACTGATCAGATATAATACCAAGAAGATGACAAAACACACATATATCGCTAATATGTATCCGAGTAGTTCTAATAGAGCTACAATAGAAACACTATACCACAAGGCTGCTCAATCCCACGCACACGGGCCTTAAAATGGCCCGCAGACGCATTCAAATTTTCTCGCCAACAACTCTGGTTGACCGGCCGTCGACACGCTGATGGTACTTTCGATGTGATATGGAATATCATGACAAGAAATGTAAATTATGGCCCTCATCGAAAAATAATTGAGCAGGCTTGCTATATCACTTACAGTGCTTAAATTTGAGCAATTTTCGTATTATAGCAACGTTTCTAATACACATATACGACTGTTTATGTTACAGATATAGAGTAATATTTTCAGTCGTTTTGTTAGTTGTTGTGTAGTTAAAAAATACTGACGGGGTCGACATCCTAAGCTGAAGCAGATTCAGATCATTTTTTTTTGTTTCTGGTAAACAGACTTCGATTTAAGTTTTATTGTCCCAATAATATGAGAATGCGGTTACCGTAGCCATATAAAATATCGTAACATAAGATATCGCTCGTGTGCCGCCACTCCCTCTGTCAACGCAGCAACTCTTACCTTCCTGGTCACCTCACTCATTTGCAGGAACACAACAACCCGCAAGGGAATTTGGCTGGGGTTTTCTGTAAGGTGAAGGTACTTTCCCATTCGGGTAGGTTATCAATACGCTTTTATATTAAACCATATAACCGCTAAAACATTACTTATGTCGGCTAATAAAACTATTTATCATACAGCGCTAGATCGCTTATAGATTTTTCAAAAGTAAGGTGTTCGGATCGCGAAATCTAATGCATAGTTATACATTTTATCGATGGTATATTTCTTTTTTACAGGGAGTCGGGAGCAAACCATGCTTCGCTTCTTCGTCGTGGAGACCACACATCCTCAGTGAGATTAACAACAGTGAGATCCTTAAGATCCTCAACAAAATACTCTAACGGGCAAAACGTTAGTCTTTTATAACAAGGAAGGGCTGCCACATATAGTCGCACTCTACGTGGACACACTAGGGGTGTGCAAACACATGTTACGGGTATACAAATGAACTGTGTTGTGTGTATGAACATAAAAAGTTCTATGTAGTTAAGTACGTTTAAGCTGTGTGTATATTTTGTTTGTCTAGAATTTTTTTTTTTTTTTTTTTTTTTTTCAAAGTGAAATACGTATTCCTGTTTATTTAATGAAACTGTTTCTACAATAGTTAAAACTAAATAATAAAATATAATAATAATAAGTATTGAAACTAAAACTAAAAACCCTAAAAAATATAATTTAATAACTAAAATATATTATTAAAAGGAGTCCCTTTAGGCAAGGTTCCGAAGATACTGGCAGCGTTCCCCCTTTGAATAGCTAGACTAATTCTTTGTCCGAGGTAGCTGCCAGCTCTTCGGTCTCCTGTGATGTCGACTAACCTTTTTGCTATTTCCCTAAAAAGCCTTATAGCGCTAGGACCCCACGGACCAAGGGTCTCGACACCGAATGGCACAAAATCATATTCGGAGCCTAGACCTCTATATTTATATGCTTTAATTTTTTCAGCCGCTTCACAAGCCGCACCAGCTCTGTAGTTGGTTCCATGTAGATGGGAAGGGGCCAGCGTGTCTGAACAGGTTGCATCCCATACCAGCACCCGGCCCATCTTCCATGGAATCAAACTCATACCATCCGGTCTCTTGCCATCATCTCTTGTAATACCAGTCGGCTCAAGTAGACTTGGCACGTTGACGGTGGCAAGGGATCGGCGTATGATATCGTTAAGTGCGGCATGTCTCGAGAAGCGGCCTGCACTTTTTTGGCATGACAGTCCGTGATGTCCTAGCTTGTCGACATCACTGCCACAGGGACATTTATGAGGAGCGCAGACCGGGACCCCAAGCCGTAGACAGGTCGCGATTCGAAGCGTGTCAGGCTCAAGAAATGTTCCTGTATTTGACGAAGGGTACGCGTGAAGCCAGTAGCCGGCCTCATGCGTACCCACGGCCAAAAGCCTAGCAACGGCCGAACCTGTACTACAGCTCAAAAGATTGTCATAAGTCAATTTGCAGTTTATGTCGTCCCAGCTCCTCTGTGAATTTGGAGAAAATGGAAAATTTTGACCTGGGCATGCAATTAAGAAAGCGTTTCTAGCTTCTTCCAAGCCAGCAATCTCAAAGTTTGAAGGGGATGCCCTTAAAATTTTACTTATGAGATTTGCTGAACTATGGACAGAAGATAGGAAGGCTGGTAAAGCGACATTGGAAATTTTGCGAATCCCTAAACCACCATAACGGATGGGTAGGGATGCTTGGGTCCAAGATTGCTCGTTCAACTGCATATTAAGAATCGATTCTAAGCTAATTTTGATTAAGTCATCTACTTGTGTCAAAAGATCTGGATGATTCCAAAAGGAGCAGCAACGGAGCACATACGTAAATTTTGGGACGAAAAGGCAGAATTTTAAGATGCAAAGTGCATAATGTGGACTAATTTCAAGGAGACGGTCAGCAGTATTTTGAAATTTAGTAATTGAATTATTAATATATTCAGAAATAGATTCATCAAAAATTGGAGAACCTAAAAGGTAAAGGGAATTACTGTTAATTATTTTAATGTTTGGAGCCAAAATATTAAATTTTTGTTTTAAGGCATTTAAATTTAAGTCGCAGTTATTTATAAAAAGTTCGCATTTGCTAAAATTAAGATCCAAACCAATGGCTTCGAATTTAGTTTTGATTAAAAAAAGGTCCGAAAACACAGTATCCACATCACCTCCTAGGGTTCCATCGTCCAAATACCAAACGTTGAATTTAGAATTTAAATTTTTTATTATCGGATTTATAGCCAAACTAAAAATTGCAGGCCCAAGGGGATCACCCTGCTGACAACCTACTTCCGAGGAGAGTTCATTAGAACGATATAACAATTTTGTTGGATCAGCGTAACTGAGAAGAAGATAATTGTATATTTCCGGTATATGTTGTTTTATTTCCGTCAGCAGGGTATCCCTATTTACCGAATTGAAAGCATTTTTGACATCAATTTTGAGCAACACGTCAGGCTGTCCGTAAGTTAGGAAAGAGCGTAGGGCATGGACGGCTGCCTCACACCCTCCTTTTACACCGAAGCCTAACTGTACGGGTTCAAATTCCGAATTTAATTTTGGTAAAATATGTCGAACAGCAATTTTGGAGGCCAGACGTCGTAGTGTTGATCCAACAGCAATTGGTCTCACCCCTCCGTCCTTTTTGGTGAGGGCAATGAGGTTCGCGCCGAAAAGAATAGGAACAATTTCTGGATTGACATTACCGGAATACATAAAGTTAATTAATTTAGTGATCGAATTTACAAGTTGCTTGCCTGCATCACCCACAGAATGCGAAGTTAAATCTTTCAAATGTTGGGGTGAGATTCCATCCAAACCTGCAGCCGAACCTGGTTTAAAAGATAAAATGGCATCCGTAACATCTTTGTTTTGAATTTGAAGGCATGCTTGCCCTGCTGTTGGTGGGTCGAGAAAATATGGGTTTACTGGAGCTGGAGGATGTTTTGTCTGTAAGGCCTGAAGGGTGTCAGGGGTATCTGGTGATAGCACGTCGTTGGAGAACAAAAGGCGAGCGGCACCTTTGAGATCTCCGTCGCAGATTTTGTTTTCAATGAGTTTGTTGCGATTACGAGGGGCATCATGTTTGATTAGAGGTGCGGGAGAAGGCGAGGAGCTTACAGCACAGTTATTCTTAATCTTTTGTGTCAAGGATAAATTCGGTTCATCAGTTTTTATTATATGTAGTGTGCTGTATGAAAATAAAAATAGGTTCTGCCAGTCTTGAGTACAGTTGCTTATGTAACATTTCTGGATTAATTGTGACAAATGTGTAGCAACGGTTATTCGAGCTCCTCGAGGGATTCTTTTAACTATGGGTATACTATTTTTCAAATGGCTAAGATATATGTGGAAAGGAGTTGGATCGTTGGCTACATAAGTAGGCGCACTCGGAATAATGGGATGGATGTCTAAAGGTGAACTGTTTTGGCTAATACATTTCCTGTGTGTTTTTGTAGTGTGTATGTTGAGACCTTTCAAAGATTTGAATGCCTTGTTGCACTGTGTACATGTATGGGTCGCGTTCGACGTGCCATCACAAGATTGGGTCACGGACTGCATTCACAACAGCGATAAATTCACAAAAAAAGAATAACTTAAACCAAATTAAAAAACAAATTAAAGTAACTTAAAATGTACACTGTAAACATAAAAAAGTCAAAATATGACGGCTGTTTGATTTGGTGACAAGACGCATGCGTTGTTACGTAGGTGCGTCACAGGATGGTCTTGCAATTGGACGCTGCAGTGGAAGAGACTTAGCAACGCATGTCGTCGCTAGGACAACCGATGGCGGCCTTAGCAACCGCGTCTTGAAATTATCACACGCGGATTGAAAATTTTTGAAGACTGAACAGGCACTGTGGTGGGAACAACGATAAAATCCCCATGCGTATGAAAAATATCTTGTTAAACTTTTATATATAGGTTTAAGAATAAATATCTTAAGCGACCCGAGCCTGCTTGTCACTTCTGTTGTATTCTTGTTTTTCTTTGCTATTGTACTTCCATAGATTTATTGTTAAATTTCTTATACTTATAATATAAGTACTTTGGCACAAACACTCTCTCTTAGTTATTGCACTGTTGTTTATATTTATTTGATGATTTTTATTGACTTGACGCACTTTTACAATTTTAAAATAAATTTAGCACAGAGACATTGTTTTTCGTAACGCGCCATCTTGACATTATTCAAAGTTTTTTTTGTCTAGAATTAATGTTACATCAAAAAATAAATGTTTAAAATTTTCTAAAAAAATGTATTAGTAAATCCAAAAAAAAAGAGATTAGTAGTGTTATTAAAGTGTTTTCCTATAAAATACTAGATTTTTATTTTATGTCATATTTGATTATTGTAGACACTGAATGGCGCTAAAGATGTTGGTGAAACACTTACGCCTCAAAACAAGTTTCGACTATAAACAGAGTATTTTTCTTATGCTCCTTAGTGCTTCAGGAGGTTATGCAACTGGTCCCACTTACTGGCCAGACACTTACTTACCAGTGGCGTAACTACAGGGTGGCAGAGTGGCCAAAATGCCACGTGCCTCCGGACCATGAGGTTCGAGCCGAAACTCGAGAGCTTAGTACAAAAATAGTATTTTTTTAAAGTTAGTCTATATATACAACATACAAAATTTTCATAGGTAGGTACATTATCATATGTAATGTAAAAAATAAAATTATAGATTAACCAAACATATACAAAATACTTTTTTAGTGTTGGCTACTTAGATGATTTATTAGATATGTCCCCATCCTCTGATAGCTCATCTGATGAATTTGCCACAGGCCTCTGATGGTATAATTACGCCACTGTTAATTACTTAACAAACACGTTAATACAATAATCCGAAGTGGAACAGCGTTGCGAAATGTTAAAAAAATCCACAATGCTTCACTCGAATACAGGCCAGTATCATGTCACACTTTAAGAATATAATGTAGGTTTTGTTGATAATTATGATGCTTTAAGAATATAATGTAGGTTTTGTTGATAATTATGATGCTTACGATTCAAAATAAAAACTGCAATAAAGTATAAATTTGGGACGCAAGTGGCTCGCTCCCTTTTTTAAAACCATAACACCGAGTCTACAGCACGTAGAGTATCCTACAGCAAACGAGGTTAGAGGTAGTGCGTGTAACTCAACTGGGTAAATACCTGAATACCTGCACCTCACAGAAGACCGCAGCCAAATAAGTATACCCTTGAGGATTGTTATATTCCTGGAAGTGAGTAGCATACCAGACGTGAGGAGATGCTGCGTCAGCGGAGCGAATGTAAACACACGAGAAATAATTGTTATGTTGCAAAACGTCTATAGTGTACGGTAACCGCGGCGGGGACATGAGGCAGGAAGTAAGTATGAGCTTTATAAACATAAAAAAAACCGGACAAGTGCGAGTCGGACTCGCCCACCGAGGGTTCCGTAGGTACGTAGTATCATTATTAAATTTGATATTTTTCATTATAAATAAGAAATAATGCGTCGAAAAAAATAAATAAAATATATTTTGCAATGTGTACATCAAGCCCTTTCATATGATACCCCATTTGAACTAGTAGTTTCAATTTGAAATTTCGACACCCTATAAAAAATATAGACCCCCTATTTTTTAAGATCTATTTACAAATGTATAGTTTTGAGATTTATTCCTGTACTTGTAGTCTATAACGATGTTACTTGCCAAATTTCATAGTTCTAGGTCAACGGGAAGTACCCTATAGGTTTTGATTCCCTTGAGTGTGTCGAAATATGCGTTTTTTGCTGAATAAACGGCCGTAACTTTTTTCTACGTAAACTTAGCAGTTTGATTTTTTTTTAACTTCATGGGACCGTAGACTTGAGTATACAGTTCAAATTTCAGCTTGATACCTCCACGCATTCTCGACATAGAAATTCTTGACAGACAGACAGACAGACAGACAGACAGACAGACAGACAGACAGACAGACAGACAGACGGACAACAAAGTGATCTTATAAGGGTTCCGTTTTTCCTTTTGAGGTTCGGAACCCTAAAAACTACGTCTGTATGGATGCACGCAGGCTTATCCTCTATGTTCAATAAGAGGATTGGCCCTCGTGCATTCATACACGAGGATGAACCATGACTCATGACATTCATGACTGTACTACGGCCATAGAGTATTCGAATCATATTGAAAACCTCGCGATACTGTAGTTCTATTTATGAAACTGAACAACTTTGACATATGAACATGGGTCCAAAATAGGGTAAAAATAATTCAACCTCTCACACAAACTGATATGTGGGCAAGCTGACTAGAAGATTTGATTGGGGTAGCGTTTTTTTTTACTTTTTCGACCCATGTTTCTTTAGCAAAGTCGTTTTTTTTTAATGAGTAGAACTATTACAATGCATAACCGCCAAGCTTTGCACAAATACTCTGTCGCAGGACGGTACTAAATTAATATCGGACCTACGAAACATAAATCTACTATGTATCTAAGTAAGTATTATGACTCCGGTTAATAGGTACCATCAATCGCCTGTAAACCGTAGTATCTGTAAAAGGCAACCGTTACTGAGTGACCTATAACGCACAACTCAAACCACTGACCTGGGACCCTACCGCCGAAGCTGAAGACAAGACTTGAACTTAGATTTATGCTACTTGTGTTTAGTTTAACTGTTAGAAACGATAGAGGTCTACCAATTAAGTTGAAGTGTTTAGCAATACCTAACCATAACGTAAGAACTATTTTTCGAATCAAGATATTCAGTGCTTTTTTTATTGCAAATATCAAACTTCACCTTAGGTTGGTGGTAATTGTGTTTAGCTTAGCTAGTAGAAACCCTGGAGCTCTACCGACTGAGCTGAAGATGTTTGTCAATAACTAAAACGTAAGACCTATTTTTCGAATTAAAATATTTGATGGCTTCAGCTTCGGCGGTAGGACTCCAGTTCGTGTTAAAAAGTTGTCATATATGTGGCTATTAAGAAAGGATTTTTGCAAATTTCCACGAGATACTGAATACCGTGTACGAAGCTACCGGCGGAAGCTAGTCCAGTATAAAATGGTCCAATGTAGCCACGAAACATACATAGTGTTCATAGAACTATGTAACTATTGTTCTGGAATTATGTCTACAAGCGGTTGGCTGTTCTATCTGATTACAGAATAGCTAATTAGCATACAGAAGATTGCAATGCAGAAAAGCTATTCTGTTATATATGCCAGTACCTCTTCGGTATTATATGCTTCAATGTAGAGAACACAACATTAGACGCATATAATATATGCCTCAAAGGCATATATTATATGCGTCTACATAGACTAATATACATATAATACATAATATATGTCTGAGGAGCTCGATGGTATCGTTGTGAGTGTCAGTCGAACACGCACGTTGTCAACGTCGACCGTAGCCTATCCATGGATGGATTTATTTATCTCGAGCTCCTTCGTGCTTCGGAGGGCACGTAAAGCCGTCGGTCTCAGGTGTTGTCATTATATGACGTCATTAAGCCAAGTCAGTGGCCTTTAGGCGGTTTGAAAACGCTCTAAACTCCCCTTCGATTGAGGGGAGGCCCGTATCCCAGCAGTGAGATGAATAAGGGCTATCGAAGTATATGTACGTTAGTGTCGTTAGTGTAGACACTAACGTACATATACTTCGATACCTTATTATACCTTAGAAGGTATACATGTATTATATTATTATGGGTAATATTACAAGTTAAAGTATATATTATAAGGTACATAATGTGTACCTTATAACTAACGGACATTATAAATTATAATGTCCGTTAGTCTCTAAGTCTAAGTAAGTATCTATAATATAAAAATGAATCGCTGAATGTGTTGCTAAGCTCAAAACTCGGGAACAGCTGAACCGGTTTCGCTAATTCTTTATTTAAAATATTCTTTGAAGTACGAGAATGGTTCCTACGTAGAGAAAATTTTAAAAAAATATTTGAAAAAGTCTAAAAACAATACTTTTTTATACCTCCCGTATAAACGAGTCGTAATAATACTTAAAAGTAAATTTGAACTTTAATACCATACCATAAAGTTCAAGTGTTAGTGGAGAGATTCCGGGAAGGCAAAACAATTGAGTGACATTAGTATCGTAGGCGGTACGAAGTTTGCCGGGTCCGCTACTATTATATAACATTATAATATAACAGTTATTTCGGTGATGTTGACGGAACCCATTCTGTGCTTCACGAACAGTAAATGAGCCAAAGAAAAAAGTTGTGTTGGATGGGGAATAATTAAATGTTTTCGTAAGGCAGGGATGTTGGGAGCGGGTAGGAGGCGGTAAAAGAGTATTGATTAACCATACTCTTACAGTCCTCATTTGTGATTCAAATTATAAATAACCAGAGTTTGTTGGCAATTTCCATGATCTTCTGCCAATAATATTGTATGTATAGCAGCATTCACAGGTTTATTGATTTAGATGAATTCGATGTATTTACTTAATCTGTAATGTGTATAAATAAATATTGATAGTAGTTAGTTTGATATTTAGTGAACAAGCTTCCAGCCGCGGCTTCTCCCGTGTTTCTGCCCGCGGTTTCGCCGCGATATACGAGACAAAAAGTATTCCAGGTCGTCGAACCACCCAGAGGGTGTGTAATATATGTTATAATAACATAATTTTATAATATTCAATTTATATAAATTCATTTGACTTACTTTTAACATGGCTGGCTTGCAATGGACAAAAATATTAAACCTGACCTAACCTACAATTTTAATGATATCAAAGTACAGGCAATTAACATTATAGGCGATTTCATTTACTTTACTTATCGTGCTTCTGCCTCCAGTTAGGTCAATGTAAACTGTCGGCCGGCCGACACTCACCCACTATCTTAGTACATGCATGCGACTGCCTTTGTTGCTTTTGTCGTTTCTGCTTTAGCTGCTGCGGTCGTTCGGCTTCCGTGGTCGTCACTGCGATACATGTTTCGCCTCTCCGCAAGGTATCCACGCCAAACCAACCAAATATCAAAACTGCCAAGACCAAATCAGCCACAGCAGTCCCTTGCACTAACTAAGTAGTACTTATACCACAGTATAAGTAATAGTACTAACGCTTATACTGTGCTAACGGTAGTGGGTAGGTGCCGCCCGGCAGTAGTTTACATGAACTGTCAGGTGGCAGAAGAAAGCAAATTAGTGTAGATCAAATTGTCTGTAAATTTGATTTCCACAATATAACAGCAGTATCAATTAATTCGTAACTGAAACTGCGCCGATTTTGTAAAAATTGGTCAACTTTATCCCTTCGTTTTCCAGAAAGTAGAGATCAATGGACGCATTAGACTGGGCTGGGTTGCTTTCGGGAAGCTTCGGCATATCTTCGCCGCACAGATACCACAATGCTTGAAGACTAAAGTCTTCAACCAGTGCGTCCTCCCTGCAATTACATATGATGGAGAAACTTGGACACTGACCATCGGACTGGTCCACAGGCTAAAGGTCGCACAGCGAGCGATGGAGACAGCTATGCTCGGGGTTTCTCTGAGGGATCGAATCCGGAACGAAGAAATTCGATGGAGAGTCAAAGTTGTCGACATAGCCTTTAGAGTTTGCAGGCTGAGTGGCAATGGGCCGGTCACATCTGCCGAGTAAGTGATTGCAGATGGGGGAGGAAGGTATTAGAGAGGAGGCTGCGCGTAGGACGATGAAGCGTTGGGCTAGATGGGCTTCTAGTTCTGGTCCGATGACCAAACGAAATAGAGTCGCTTATTCATTGGTATGAATAAGCATTCTATTCAGTTATTGAATCTCAATAAGAGTTGGTGGTAAGGGGGCAGGTTCACATCAGACAGGCCGTATACTTCTTCGACCGACGTATTATAGAAAATGATATATCATTTTCCATAATACGTATCTATAGATACGACGTGTCGAAAATAATGCTCTCTTGCAATTTTGTAAAAAAAATAGCCATGTAATGGAAATAATTTGACTCGCGTCTTAAATTAAGTAAATGTTGTTTCGTAGTGAGTTCTCCACAAGAATATTGACTTTAGAGTCCTAGCTAATAGTTTTATACAATAGCTAGAATAAGAAAAAGCTCATCATTGGTCAAAGGAATAATAAGGCCTCCGGCAAGGCGTTCCACTTTTTAATGGTGCCACAGAGGTAGGAGTTTTTTTTAAATCTATTTTAATTTAGGGACTTTTGTCATAATTGACTATGTCAGTCCCATCGTAACTTAGTCTAACTTTAACATCTGCTGCTATATAAAGAAAATAAGGTTTTAGCTACAGGTGACCTGGGATTAGCCAACACGTCGTGATACATTCCGACATCCAATCTGTTTAGACCAAATTCAGAGACTAGATACTCTCTTTTAGAAGCGTGGCGGACACACTCCACTAATATCTGTTATAGGTCTTCTACTTTTCCACATACCTCGTAGTTGGGTGAGTTAGTTTTGCGCATTAAATAAGTGAATGAGTTTAATGGGTAATGTCCGGAACGCATTCTAAGAGCTGTAACAATTAGACGTCTACTGTATTTAGTCCAAACAAACCAAGGTACATGAGGAGGCTCACATTGTACGAGTAGGCTTTTATACCAGATGCCGAGCTTTTCAGTATTCGAAGTTATATTCTCAACAGTGGCATAATGACAATGAATTTTTAAGGAAGCAAAGGTTTTGGTTACATTTTTTAACATGTCAAATTAATTATTATTTTCACGTTTACATATTTGAGTAAGTGTAATAATAATTATAAATTTTAATAAGTAGATCATGAGTAAAACAAACGATATTTAGAGTGTTTGCATAAAGAACATAGCTTACAGATAGACGGTTCGTGTGAATACAAAAGAAAACTTGGTTCATCTGTTGTACGTGTATATTTATTTTATCCTAGCGAGAGCTCGTGCCGGTAGCCAGTCGCTTTAAAGCATCCATATTATAGAATATTAATAAATAAGAAAAAAGAAAATATTATATAGGAAAAAAAAGGAATAAAAGAAATGGCCGTGTGGTTTCCGGCAGACTAGAATAAAATCACTCCGTCTCTTCCCGTGGATGTCGTACAAGGCGACTAAGAGAAATACATTATCAAACATCGATCAGGCCTCCCCAACCCGTTTGGGCGGCGTGGGGAGTGTATGCCAAATCCTCCTACTGTCTGGGACGGACGAGAGAGGGTCGTGCTCCTGTAGTGGAGACTAAAATGACCTGATGATGAATATAGGAAAGTTTGGCACATTGTCAAATATAAATAGGTTTGCATGTTCCCGGACTAACCTATAGCCAAAGGATTGATACGTTATACGAAATATCCCTACATACATTATTTTTTAATCATGTTATATCATCATTAATCATACGGGATGTTCGCTTTCACAACATTTTCTACAGAAAACTGATGCGTTTATTTCTTAGAGTATATAAAAACTACAAAGTGTGAACATTGCCTCTAGCTAGGGTTGCCATAACTTTCAATAACAAATTTATGGGCATAGAAAGTGTTAAATAACACTTTAGATATAACATAATCCCAAACCTTAATCTCTTATCTCAATAGCAGTAAAAATCCAAAGTATAAAACAAGTGAATAGATTGTATGCTACGAACGAACTTCCATAATACGCGGCGCCGCGTAGCAGTTTTTGTGATCAGTTCCACATTTGACTCAGAGGGGAGCCCGTCAAAATGGGTAGCGGTTTCAAAGATTAGCCGGAACAAACAGACAGACAGATAGATAAAAATTTAAAAAAATGTTATTTTGGTATATGCACCGTCTATGCATTCTTAAGCATTAAAAAAAGCGGTTAGTTTAATATTATAAACAGACACTCCAATTTTATTTATCTGTATAAATAGTGGTGAACATATTCCACTGTTAAACTGATTCCACCGTTATTGACGAGCTCGGTGGTCGAATGGTTAGCAATGGCCACTTTGACTCCGAGTTCGCGGGTTCGATCCCCGCACAAGTCAAACATTTGTGTGCATGAATATGTCTGTTTGTCTTGGTCTGAGTGGTTTTCTATGTATTATAAGTAGGTATGTATTTACAAAAAAAATGTATTTAAGTACATTTATCAGTTGTCTAGTACCCATAACACAAGCTTTGCGCTTAATTTGGGACTAGTTGGCGATGTGTAAATTGTCCAGAAATATTTTATTTTTATTATTATTAGCCAAAAACATAATAAGAAAATAAGTTTTAGGTAAACTTAATTTCTTATTATGTTCTTGGCTAGACTTATGAGTTCAGTTCTGACAAGCTGAAAATTAAATGTCTCATAGCATTAGGTTATATTGCAGATTCCTCAACAAATATCAGTTTCTACCTTGCTTCACTGTTCGATTTTGAAATCAAGTTTTAAAGGTAGGTAAATCAATGTAAATATTCATTCCGAGATTTACATTGATTCATTGATCAGTTCGTATTTTTATTTACTAGAAAACCATAGCGGTTTTATTTAATACTTTATTACACACAATACAAATTTGTATACAAAAGGGAAACTGCAACAACATTGCCTTCCAGGAGCCCTACCGCCGAAGCTGAAGCCGAATACCATCGAATATTTTGATAGCTTAAAATTATGTTTCAAGTTAGATAAATAAATAAATATTCTCAGACAAATTACACAGCGCCATCGAGTCCCAAAGTAAGCGAAGCTTGTGTTATGGGTACTAGACAACTGATATACATGTATGTAAAAAAAAAAAATGTATTTACGTATGTATACGTAAATACATTTTTTTTTTTGTAGATACATACTTATGATACATAGAAAACACCCAGACTAAGACAAACAGACATGTTCATGCACACAAATGTTTGTCCTATGCGGGAATCGAACGCACGAGCGTTGGTATCGAAGCCGCGTCATTGACCGCTACGCCACCGAGCTCGTCAAGATTTATGGTACTTCTGTTTAGCTTAGGTAGTAGTAACCCTAGAACTCTACAGACTAAGCTGAATATGTTTGTCAATAACTTAAAAGTAAGACCTATTTTTAGAATCAAAATATTCTTTGGTAATCGGATTCAGCTTCGGCGGTAGACAGATATTGGGAAAGGTCGAATATAAATGACTAATACTATTTGTAAGTAATCATATAATTTATCCATGCCAATAAAATTTAAGTATAAAAGAAAATTAGTTAGAAATCCTGAATTCTCTGCCGTTCCAAACCTACCTGTAATACCCAAAAGGTTCATATGTATTTTAGTACTGTCTCTCACTGTATTATATGAACTTTGTAACTAAGTAATAGTATAAGAAAAGCAATAAAGTATTGAGTACTATTTAGTTTACTTTAAGCTATGCCGCTTTTAATATAAAAAACAGTACTCAAGAAATAACATAAATGATAAATTAGGGAGTATTTAAATTATATTTAATTACATTTTCTGTAGAATACCATTATCCAATGCCTCAAAATAACGTTAAATCAAATCTTGTTTTTATATCGACTTTAAATAGCCCATATCGCACTAGCTTTTAAATAACAAAATCTTACGTTTTAACCTACATTTATTAACCTATATATATTTGCTATGAAATTTCAAGCAAAGGCTTTGCCTGCTCATAGCAAGAATTCTTCGAAAACTACTTATATTCATGGTACTATCGTCATTGTTAACCCTTATTTATATCACTGCTGGAATATGTGTCTCCCCTCAATTAAAAGGGTTTAGAGTATACTCCACCACGCTGTTCAACTGCGGGTTGGCGGAGATAGCCGAGATATAGATGATAGGATAAAGTATTTTCCCATTACAAACTCCCGCTCGCAATATTTTTTTATTTCTATCTTCGCCAATAACGCAGCTGATACATGTTGCTGCTATGAGAGATTAGTGGGTGGTAGGTAGGTGTCGATTCATGCGGAGTGAGGTAGGGGAAGTAAAGTAGTACTCAGATAATGATCCCGTTCACGTTATTATCAATGCTTGTAAAGAGACACTCTTTGAATAGAGCAAAAAGTTTCTCTTTACAAGCATTGATAATTTAATTATCAGGATTATACATAATAGAAAAAAAGATCTTACAAAAATCTATCGACAGGTTGCGGTGCCAGTTTTTTGAGAACAGCCCATAAACGTCTAACTATTGAAAATAAAATTAAGGCAATGGAATAAAAACATTACATAAGTTACAAAATAATACTACTGTTTAAAAACCATTGGTGGCCATCGTTAGATAGCTCTAACGATGACCACCAACGGTTTTTAAACAGTAGTACGTCTGTCATATATTTTTGGACCTTAGGAAGGTCCAAAAATATATGACAGACGTTCAAGGAGACCTTCAACACTACTATCCGTCATAGAGACACTCGGCGGTCATTTTTTACTTACTTGAAGTCAAGCCAAATCCAACGTACACGTAGGATCTTGTAGAGTACTCAATCAAACGGCAATAAGAGACGCGGAGAAAAGGTACAAGGAGACACAAACTAGTACAATTCGCTCACATTGATATATGTAATCGCAATTTTATATTTGACAGCGTCTAAGGGACGGGAGAGAGGTGGTTAAGGGTTAACCAAAAACCTTATGTCCTAATTATATATTTTTAATTCATTATTCAACAATCACCTTAACAATGGAATCATTTCTTTGAAAGTTGTATTAAAACTTATATAGACCATTTCCTTAGCCGGCAGAATATTTTAGCTTGATGGAATAAACTTCTTAAAATGAGGTTCCGAGGTCGAATCTCAATAAAACCTTTTTATTCAATTTGATGCTCTTTTTGTATCTCCTTGATAAATTGTGGAAAATTTTTGTAAATAAGATTTGCCTTTTTTTGTGTCTGTAAAAATAATAGAGATGATTCAGCCGCAACCTTTTTACGTTGAATAAACACGTGATTTTGCAATATTTTGAAACGTCTAGAATTTTAAGCCAAGTTTTTAAGAAAAAGAATGAAGTAGAGAAAGAAATGTTATAGAATTTCAAGATAAAATTGTAAGATAAAAAAAGTTATAGAGGTTAAAGATTCTTACAAGAGCCACTGATGGAAAGCTTTTACAGTATAAGTTTTAGTAATAAGAAATTGAAGGTAGATATAAAAAAAAAATCAGACAGAGTTTATTGTTCAGGAAAATTACAGGTAACTTATAAGAGAAACTTTCAAAGTACTTGGACTTGGCCCACGAGGTTACCAACATATGGCATGTGGACTCAACGATTATTGTTCCGATAGTCGTGTCAGTAAACGGACTTATAGCTAAGAGCCTCGACCATCACCTCGAGAGGCTCTCGCTAGGCAGTTGGGTCAAGAACCAGATACAGAAGGGGGTTCTCTTGGACACGGCCAGCATCGTGAGAAGGTTCCTCACTCTGGAGCCCTAACCACCGGTAGTTTGGGTCTTCGCTCCGCTACCGGCGGGTGCCTCTATTTTTTTTATATTTTTAAATGTATTTTTTATATGAATATATTTAAAAGTGTAATAAAATAAGAGATGAAATGAAATAAAGAATAATAATAATAACAATATGTCCGCAGGGCAGCTTGTGTGGCGAGCTGTTGTGTGAGTAGCGACACCACGGACCCGAGTCTCCAGAGAGTCGGTCAGGGCCTTCGTCTCCGACGTGTCTTCATCGGTCGGAGTGTAAACACAAGAAGGCCCGCAGGACTCTCAGCTCTGGCTTGCCTTCATTGGCCGTCCAGAGAGGAGCCGCTAGAGCTATATGCTCCAGGGGTGGAAGTGTTAAAGGGCATCACGCCGCGAGTAACTTCGGAGAAAGCGCAGCACACCTCTCGACACCCCTGAGTCACTCACACCGGTGTTGCCCCTGGCCGTTTTCCTGGCATTTCGGGGGCCCATCTAGTGAGTGGCAAGCCACCGCCTGCCGCATATAACTAGCAATAAAAGCAGTTATGGCAGGCGTCCGTCCCTCTACTGTAATAGCCCGGTATTAAGTTCACCCAGATCTCATCTCCATAGCCCGTTTATTTTCCATCACACTTCGCAATAGTCTCAACGCCTGCCGAGACCTGCTCATGGGTATGTCGTTCCACTGACATATCCCGGAGCGGGTCACGGCGGGCGTACAACATTACATTAAACTTCTCAAAGGGGCCTCTACGCGTTGGATCCATATCCCCGCGCACGCCTATCAAATGACCGGGTTTGACCCGTGATTAAAAAGAGATACATAACAATATTAAAATTGCCACCTATTACGATTTTCCTAGATGTGTAGTTTTATTAAGATACTTCAAAATCAAATGTAATTGCTCTAATGCTGTGGCTACACTACCTTACCGTCTACCGGGCTGTTACCGCAATAATTGTGGCATTAAATTACCGTTTAAATTACTGCGTGAAGTGGTGTGATTACACTAGAGATTACCTAGATATGTCAATAAATTAGGCGGTAAAAATATCATTTTTCAAGATGGAGGTTGAAGCTGCAGCTGTTATATTTATTTAGATGGTTTCGGTCTTTTTTCTTCTTCAAATCATCATTGTACACCGCGATTTTTATCGGGGTATACCCGACTGAAAGCCCATAAAAAGATACGGTTCGCATTGAAATAATTCCAAAACTCAAGCTTTTTTTATTTGACCACTCCATGTCAGTCGATACGTGCGTCGCCGTTGAGCTCATGTTGCACTCTGGACAAATGGTAGTGTAGCCACAAACGCATTAATTACTGCGGTAATTCTCTTTGATGTGCGAGAAAAGACCGCCGCCGGAGCTATTGTCTACCGCCATTTGCCATATTGATTGGCATTGTAAAATTATGGCCATAAATCGTGGTTACACCTAGGCGTTGTTGAAATTATGGCAATAATTATTGGCATATCACGGTAGTGTAGCCGCAGCATAAGAAAGCTTCGATCCGCTAGTCGTTCCAGTACAAAGTAATTAGTAACAAATTTTTATCAAATATTTCGATAGCACATAATTCCACAAGAAATTCCAAAGGCATATCCATAATGACCTTTGTCTCGACGTACTTTATAACGTCGCGTATCACTATGCACACTCTGCCTCTAGCGTATTGTTCCCGACAGTATGACGTAGCGATGTGATGACCATTCAAGTTAATAAGTTCTAATTTATTCAATGACAACCATGTTTCGGATATGCAGTAGGCGTGATAGCAATACCGATTTTGGTCTAAGAACGATTAAAATATTGTAAGTTTGTTATTCAAGCTTTGCATATTTTGAACCATTATGCTAAAGTGGTTCTTAGTGTCGAAAGGAACAGCCAGAATTCGAAGGGTGTTTGGGGTTGTTTTTGATTATACGTTGTTCTGCGGCTGTGAAAAACATGACGTGAATTCATCACCCAGAAACACAGACCATGTGTTTCTGGGTGATGAATTCACGTCATGTTTTTCATAAATGAGCTGTTGCTTGTCTATTTGTATATTTGTTCGTTTTGGTGTTTCTATTTCCTCTGTGTTGGTGGTTTCGTGAGTCTTTTCAGGCGAGTCTAATTGTATAATATATGTCGATGATTTTTTTCTAAATAGGGTTGTTCGTTTTTGACTTTTTCTTTCCTCATGTGTTTTTTTTATCAATAAGTTTTGATACATATAGTCCAATGTTTTTAAAATATTTTAAGTTGGGCATTCTTTTGCTAATTAATTCTATACGTAATGGTCGTCGTGGTCCTATTTTTCCTATACGATATATGTCTTCTATGTATCCTGTTAGATCTAGGCATTGTAATATGTCTTTGAAAGCGTGTATAACTCTTTTTAGGGTTCCGAACCTCAAAAGGAAAAACGGAACCCTTATAAGATCACTTTGTTGTCCGTCTGTCCGTCTGTCTGTCTGTCTGTCTGTCAAGAATTTCTATGTCGAGAATACGTGGAGGTATCAAGCTGAAATTTGAACTGTATACTCAGGTCTACGGTCCCATGAAGCTAAAAAAAAATCAAACTGCTAAGTTTACGTAGAAAAAAGTTACGGCCGTTTATTCAGCAAAAAACGCATATTTCGACACACTCAAGGGAATCAAAACCTATAGGGTACTTCCCGTTGACCTAGAACTATGAAATTTGGCAAGTAACATCGTTATAGACTACAAGTACAGGAATAAATCTCAAAACTATACATTTGTAAATAGATCTTAAAAAATAGGGGGTCTATATTTTTTATAGGGTGTCGAAATTTCAAATTGAAACTACTAGTTCAAATGGGGTATCATATGAAAGGGCTTGATGTACACATTGCAAAATATATTTTATTTGTTTTTTTCGACGCATTATTTCTTATTTATAATGAAAAATATCAAATTTAATAATTATACTACCGACCTACGGAACCCTCGGTGGGCGAGTCCGACTCGCACTTGTCCGGTTTTTTTTATGTCATATTGTTTTTCCCCTTGATATTCGTTGAGGCCGTATAATACAAAAACGTTCTGATTTTGTTTAATATCTATTTTTTCCGGGGAGGACATTTCTTGTAACTTTTGAATTTCTTGTTTTAATTTTGTATTTTCTAATCCTAGCCTGTCATTTTTTTCACTCATGCTAATGATGTTACTTTTTTGTTTGGATTGTTCATTTTGTAGGGTATCAGTTATATGGAATATTTCCTGTTTCAACTCTAACACGGCTGAGTTTATTTCATTGTTCACTACATTTGTTATTTCTGACAAAATTGATTCATTATTTTTCTCCAGTTTAGAGTCTAACATGTTGTCTATATTTTCTAAGATATTGTTGGTTTGGTTGTTATGAGGAGTAGTGTGATGTTACCGTGGGTCTTGTAGGTGACTCATTTGCAGCTCAGGGGATAAGAAAGTGTCGTCTATATTTTTTGTGTTGTTATTGATATGTTCGTCTACCGACATGTGGTGTCATCAAGTATGGAGCGCTCGTAGTTTCTGATGGGTGTGTTGTCATTTTGGGTCCGTCTGGTGATAATATAGCATCTTTGGCAGCGCCAAGTGAGAGTTAAGATCTGTATGTTCGTTGTGTAGTATGTTGTGGACATGTTTAAACATCGATAGTGGTAGTTATCTCGACATATTGTACATTCCGACTCGACATATTGTATATTTGACGAGCTCGGTGGTCGAATGGTTAGCAATTGCCACTTTGACTCCGAGGTCGCGGGTTCGATTCCCGCACAAGACAAACATTTGTGTGCATGAACATGTCTGTTTGTCTTGGTCCGGGTGTTTTCTACGTATTATAAGTATGTATTTACAAAAAAAAAAATGTATTTAAGTACATTTATCAGTTGTCTAGCACCCATAACACAAGCTTTGCGCTTAATTTGGGACTAGATGGCGCTGTGTAAATTGTCCAGAAATATTTATTTATTTATTATATATTTATTTATTCCAGGTAATATTCATTGTTGGTATTGTCGACGCAGCTGGCTTTACAGATGTTGTGGGTTGACATGGTTTCGAAGCTTTCGGCAGGCGGAGATTGCCTCTCTGTAGGCTTATGTCTTATGCGCTCTGTACACGGTTGGAAATTGTCTGGCTCGGCAGACGCGCAGTTGATTCACCGCGCGATCGACTTACTCGTAAGTACAGCAAAATTTTTGTCCGTTTGAATTTTATTTCGTTTCGCGCCACCCTGATATAGGTATATGACATTGAATGAATTACACTAAGCAACCCATATTATCATTATTGTTATCTATAAATACTCTATAATAATATAATATAATTTTGAACCAATTTCATACTCCTAAGTACTAACATACCTTGTCTATGACAAGGTTTGAGAGAAATCAGGAAAATAAAAGTAAAGAGTTTAAAGTGAACTATAAAGATAAAGTAGAACTAAGAACAGGGTTAGATAGGGAATATAAGAATAAGAATAAGAGTAATTAGAACCCCCAAGATTTTTAATATAGACCCCAGAAGAAAAACATTGTATGTACTGGCTCGCTCCCTATCCACAACAACTACAAACTACTAGGATACAAACTTTTGTTCAAAAAGGCGCTACTTTTGTAGTAGGTACTACAGCTTGAAATGAAATGAAATATGTATTAACTGAAGAATTATACTTTGAATCAAATTATACTATGACCCCACACTAGGCTAGGCCCGTATCGTAGGGGTCAATACAGTATGACTTACAACATATGAACAGTTTTACGGCGTTCAGTAAATGCAAGCAAGTTATGATAGATGCATGAACATTAATGCTAAAATATAAATATTAAATTACATAACATGAAATGATATTATTTGATAACATTTAATAACATAGATGACAAATTTATTATTATTGAACTACCTAGTTGAATTTACGATTATTACTGAAACTAGTGGTCGCCCAGTGGTCGAAATTCGACCATAATTAATTATGACTTAAACAATAAATAAAAGAATATATTATAAAAGAATATATGTATAAATTTGTGTGTCAAATACAGTAGTGTAGGTATTGTAGTGAGTATAATTAAATATGCATAATTAAAAAAAAATATTAGTATTCAGCACTCCTTCTCTGTATAAACTGTAAGTATGCGAAATGTCACACTCCACCTTAAGCGTAATTTATTCTTCATGTATTAATCCATATCCATACTTCCATAATAATGTTATAAATGTGAAAGTGTGTTTGTTTATTTGTTCTTCTTTCACGTCGAAAGTAACGAACGGAATTTGGAGATAGTTTAAGGCATGGAGAGTGACATAGGCTACTCTTTATCCCGGATAAAACATTTTATTACCACGAGAAAAAAAAAAGTTTACAATCATTTGGTCCTTCTTTCACGTCGAATGGAACCTAATTTCTAACATGTTTTTGTTTTTAAACAACCAAGCAAACAAATGTTTTTTAGAGTCAAAGCCAGACTCAGCTGCACATGGCGCACCCTGCCGTGTAGCGAAATAGGCAAAAGAGTGGTAGGGTACAGCGTATTTGTCAACTAGCCGACTGGGAAAGTATCTCCACCTCACCGAATACAGCAGCAAGCAAGAAAATAATATACACAAATCAATGGCAGCTCCCCTGGACCGCGCTAGCTAAGCCGCGGATAACACCTAGTATATAGATAATAATACTACGTAGCAGTAAATAGGATTTCATATAAATAAAGATAAAATCACAGTGAAATAACAAAATTTATGATTTTAAGATATTATAAAATGTATTTTCGACATCCTAAACATTATGAGTAATTTTTCATCGTAATAAATTAACATTATAAATATACAGCATTAAATTAGCCAGCTTTGTTTTTACAGTGTTATTTAAATAAAATTTCAAATAAGTATGAAAACAAACATTCAGTTCAGATTTATTTAATTTTGATGCCAAGTCAATTTCCTGTCTAATTTGTTGCCCTAATTAGATTACCTTGACATTCTATTAAAGGAAAATCGCATAAAGTAACGAGAATGCTTACAATTTATTAATGGCGATGGTTATTTGCTTAAATTTGCACTTTGGTTCTGTTTTTCAGGAAATAATTTTATATGCAAAATCATCCGTTTCTTAGTCCATTGTTTAGACCTCTCTAGTACTGCTGATCATACCTTTGGTAGTAATATATGATGCGGTGTCCGAACGATATCACCGAATGTAGTGAGCGATTGTTATACCATTGCAGCAGAAGTAATAACAAAATATATAATCAGCTATGTAACGCTCATAACGTCAGTTCAAGTCGAATAATGGAGCGAGTGATTAAGTTTTCACACTTCTGTCGTGTGGTCTTAGAACTTACTGGGTTATAGGCACGTGATAGATAATAATATATAAAGGTAATCATAGTAAATAAAGTAATAAATGTGATTTCTATCTTAAAGACTGTTATCTACTCTGTAAATAACCACTCTATGTTGTATGCGGTCAAATGGAGCAAGCACCGGGGCGCACCAGTTTAGAGTTATGAACAGTATTCCATATGAGGCCGGATCCGGACTTTATCGGGGCGTAAAACCACGTATTGCTTTGCTGATTACTTTAATCTTTTTAGAAGCAAATTTGATCTTGCCCTACAAGTAATATTAATCGCACCAACTCGATTTAGAATCTCAAAGAGAGAACTCAACACAGGACAATGGCAGGATCCTCTACATTTTCAGTACCTCGTGTTTTTTAAAACAATGCGCGGGTTTTAAAGGTCAGACTATATATTACAAAAATGTTATCGTAGTATATTTTTACAGGGTAATTAAGAAGCTATTCAACCGTACATAAATAATCTTCGGCAAGGGTAAATCGAAACCTTACTTAATGTTTTACGACGTATCGGCCGTATCTCAGGACACTTGTTCTCGATAAATATTAATGCCTTTTTTATCGTTAATATTGACAAATTTTCGGACGAAAATATTATATTGTATTCTTTTTAATCTTATAATCTTTAATATTTTGGGGGGTGTAAGTGGTTCATCAACATCTTTGAACCATAGCCATCTTCAACTACACGCGGTGCATCCTCCTGACTGACAAACGAAGCTCTGGCGAAAAGAGAGGTAGGGAGCGTAATTGTAAGTTACCCGTCTGTGGAACGTACCTCCACCTCACTGAATACCGCAACCAGATAACAATTCCCTTGAGGGTTGTTGAGTTCCCTTGAGGGTTGTTGCGAGTGACTGAGGTCACCAGAAATGAAGGAAATGCTGCATTGGCAGCGGAGGATGTGGCGGCGATATTTTATGTGGCTACTATAATCGCTTAACATCAGGCGGGCCGTATGCTTGTCTGCCACCCAACGTAGTCAAAAAAAAAACCTTTTTAGTTGTTAACATTCAATTAACATGTAGGTTTAAGTTATCAAATAATAATAACAAAAATGCAAGTAATTCTAATAAAGTAGTAAAAGTTGTGTATAGTGGAACATCCTTTCAAAGCAATCGAAGTTTAGCGAAATCCAGTTGTGTTGCATCAATCGACAGACAGACAGCAATTATGGTTCAATGAACACAGACGTTTTGTTATTGCACGTTTTCATACTTTTAGATAAAATATATTTTTCTCTACCAAATCCTATTACCTATTTTTGGACAAGAAATATTATTTTATAATTTTTCAACTAGACCAACTATCCAAATTTAAAGCACAGATGATATATGTCAGACTGTTATTTTTTATGCACTCCAACTGAAACGATTTTTACGACTGAAAAGAGTTTTTTAACTTGTATACGGCCCGCTCGTCTGATATAAAACGATTACCGTAGCCAAATATACACTTGCAATACAAGGATTATGGTACTCCCACAGCATCTCCTCACATCAAACCTCACGCACTCGCAGGACCACAATTATTCTCAATGTTATTGTTATTTGGCTGCAGTCCTTTATAAAGTGAATGTACTTTTGAAGGCGGACTTATCACTCTCTCTTTCGCCAGTTGGCAGGGTGCACCATGTGAATGTGAGGTTGGCTTTGGTTCTAAAGATTGTGATGAGTCGCTTATACCCCCTTTCTACTATATGGTTCACACCTATGGTTGGAGTAATTTTTGAGGAAGGTTTCGTTTTCTAATTATTTAGGGTTTCATGCAATGTACTGACACATGACAATGATTGTTGTAGACGTCAGATAATACGCTGACTTTGAGCCTTACTAGCGCCATATAAATGCGAAGAGCTTCTGATCGGTCAAGGTTACGGCAGTGGCGAAGGGTGTCGTACTTTGACCATTCATGAAGCACAGGGACTGACATACGAGTCAGTGGTAATCATCAGGACATCGATGAAAAACCTTCAACTGCATAGTAGCGTCCTCCATGCAGTGGTGGCAGTTTCGAGACATACCTGTAGCTGTATATATTACACAGACTGCAGCGAGCTATTCGATGTATCTGCTAGCTTCATAAAACGTGCAGAAACTGCTACCACGGAAGAAATTCGGGACTACAATTTGCAAATGGCGATCTGGAGTCGGGATACACCCATCGTGAAAGAATTGGCAAAGCAATAGGAAAGAAAAAATAGGAACGCGACTACTCAGCTCCGTACGGAATTGATGACACAGAAACGAGATGGTCACCCATGCAATATCAGTGACCGCGACAGATGGAATATGCTGGGTCAAAGAGTGTACGTATCTGGTGGGTGAGAGGGAGAGAAGGAGAAAGACCATAGGGAAATAAATAGAGGTTTTACTGTGCAGCCCTGACAGCCCAGGTAGTCATGCTCACTACAGTGTTCAAACTGGTGGTGGTGTAGTGTGGCGGCTCGCCGCATTCCCAATAAAATGGTTGAATGCGGTGATGGCTGCCCCATGCATCAACTCGTGAACGGGTGCTGCCAGAGAGACTGCTCTACCCTGGCTGTCATGATTGCAAGATAAACAATAGGAGGATTTAAGTTAAGTAGTAATTAATCAAGTAGTAATTAATTAA
This sequence comes from Hypsopygia costalis, assembly GCA_937001555.2. NCBI lineage: Eukaryota > Metazoa > Arthropoda > Insecta > Lepidoptera > Pyralidae > Hypsopygia > Hypsopygia costalis. The sequence goes on along the minus strand of OW443339.2, from coordinate 13,909,519 downwards.
GTAGTAATTAGCATAATAGCGACGTGCAATTTATAAATTGTAAGAATATTGTAAGATAAAAATAGAACATTGTTAATAAAAGGTACGGACCCTTGGTCTGTAGACTACGTATCGCGTCAATTTTGAGCGTTTGTATGAATTTGATAAGCTATATGTATAGGGTTGTAATACAACGTACAATTATAACAATGAACTAACTCCCCCATCGAGCTCCTGTTATATTTTTTATATATTTAATAGCAGAATAAATATTAAAAAAAATAAAAAAAATAACAATTGAGTATTAGGCGGTACGAAGTTCACGGGGTCAGCTAGTTATAAATGACAACACAAACATCACGGATTATGATAGAAAAATCTACGAGTTGGTTTTGTTGAATTGAAAACAACGTTTCTTTAGATGTTTTTTTACAACATTGTAAACGTGACATACGTTCTTTTATATGGTTGTAAACACGTCTTCTACAAAGTTATGCATGACATGGGTACGTATTTGATGTGGATCCCACATATCCATGTCGGCCGCTGGCATGCCAAACCAACTCACACTGATGCAGCAATATGGAATGAGATTTATAAAACAAAAAAATAAATAAATGAAAGTGAAATTAGCAATTTTCAGTAAATAAAAAAGGACGATATACTTTACTTTTTAGTTCTTTTACTACTACTGTTATTTACTACTGTTATTCGCTCATCAAGTCCTTCCATTTGATACATATACCATAGAGGTTTAAGGGGAAATTATAAATCGCTAGTTACTGGCTACCTATATTGTATAAAAAGGGAAGCATTTAGATAACCGTGCATCGTTACGAACCAAGCGAATGTGCGAAACTGCAGCTCAATCGGGCACTGGATTGTAGGTCCGATTTAACTTTTAATATGTGATTATAGACGCTGAGATGAAACTAAATTAAAGTATGTAAAAATACCCACAGAGAAACAGTCAATGCACTTGACAATAATTCTAATATCACTCTAGACTATACATCAATCATTATCATCATCATCATCAGCCTGTATCTACCCACTGCTGGAGATAAGCCTACCCCGATGCTTTTCACCAGATACGATCCTCCGCCTTCGGCATCCAGCCGCTTTTTTAAGGTCATCAGACCATTTAGAAGGAGAGCGCCCAACGCTTCTTCATCCTACGCGCAGTCAAGTTTTTAGAGAGGTAGGGAGCGTAATTGTAAGCTACCTTACCTGGGGAATGTACCTCCACCTCACAGAATACCGCAGCCAAATAACAATTCCCTTGAGGGTTGTTGTGTTCCTGCGAGTGAGTGAGGTCACCAGAAAGAACGGAGATGCTGCGTTGGCAGCGGGGGTAGTGGCGCGCGAGCATTATTCTATGTTGTGAGCGTTAATATGGCTACGGTAACCGCTTCACATCAGACGGGCCGTATGCTTGTCTGCCACCCGACGTAGTATAAAAAAAAAGTCAGTATCAAGCGAATAATCTATGATACTGATGGATCTGACGCATACTAGACTTTAGAAGTCTAGCATCAGTTAAATCATTTGATGGCTGATTGAATGCAAAAAGCGGAGTATTGAGAGTTTTATAAACTTGTGTGCATTGTGTCGTTCGCGATTGAATGAATCAAAATAACCAGTAGGCCAATTCTCGTAATTTTTCTACGAACGCAGATTAAAAGTTGACCGAATCGAGATTGAATTGTGAATTGACTAAAATTATATACTTGATTTCATTGATTAATTATTATCAATTCTTGTTGTTGGCAAAGTAACATTCTTAGTTTGTTTAATTTTCACTCATATTTCGATATAATCCCGTTTAAATTTAATTTTGAAGTTACATATTGTATTACGAGAATACCAAATGTGACATTTGTGAGATCGAGACTGGATCGAAACTGAATTTTGACTGTATTTTAATTACGAGAATTGCCCCTCATATCAAACTCGACACGAGCCGTTTGTTCATTCCGTTCCAATCAACCAGCAATATTGCCAGCGGTATTTGAAGCACTTGCCTCGCCAATTGAACTTAGGTATCATTTGTATGGTATTAATTCATAAAAAAAAAACTTAAAATCTTCTTTCTATTAATATCCGTTATTTTATGCTTCCGTTCGTCCGTTATTTTGTCATGGTACCTACATGATTTACTTAGTTTGATATAAGAGCACAATATATGATTTGTCCAAGAATATTTAATTATTATATTATTGTATATGTAGCGGTTGGAATAAGTAATCGACCTGTCTTTTATTAGTCGCTAATTACCAGCCACTCTACACATCACACAAGCCATTTGAACTTTATTGACCAGAAAAGGCCAACTTAACACTAAAAGCGTTCTACTGTACTTAAACATTATATTAAAAGTAATAGTCCTCACAATGGTACTTAAGATTTACTGTTTGCTAGGGTTGTAACTTACAAAGAGACAGCAATGCTCGGAGTTTCGTGACAGACTCAAAAATGTATACATCCGTTACAAATACTCGAGTTACCAATATAATTCTAAGGACTAGCAAACTGAAGCGAAAGTAGGTAGGACATATTATATAGGATATATTACTGTGAGCTCACAGGGTCGATGACCGGTGATGGGTCAGAAACTACGACCATAGACTAAATGGCGCATCTTAGGATGGCCCTAATTCCCCAAACCGAAAGAACCGTGCAACGATGTGATACGTAATACTTGGGGTCATTTATTACTTAACGTCTAGATTTATTGCCACTAGAAAAATTATCTCCTTTCTTCTACCTTTAGGCTATAATTTCGTCGTTATTTTACTAACAGTTAAACCACAGTATAAGTAACTAGTACTACTACATATTAAGTACTACGTACTCTCGTATCAACCTCATTTCTCCTCTGAAAGGAATCTGGAACAGTTTGTATGGCGCTGAACGTACACACGCTCGTCCACGTTGCACCCAAGATGTCATTAGGCGACAGAGGACGGAGACGGCGGCAGTTTGTATGGAATGACCAGTGAATACTTTTATGATTCATATTTTGTCCCAAAAATATCAAATGATAATATTTATAAGATGAAGACTGTATGCTAATTGAATTTCCAACACATTATGATTAAGAGAATTGACCCTCACATTCTAGATATCCGATGGATACTAACAACAGTACAATATAGGTAGACGTAGAAATCTAAGTACCTATGCCTATGTTAAATAATGGATGTCACTAAAATAATGATAAAGTTTTGAAACTTGTTGTTGAGGGGTTTCTTATACTCGTATGAAAAATATGACATATCGTTTCAAAGGGACTTCTTTTTAAAATCCCGGTATTGATTTCAAATATTCCGAGCAAAGAAATTAACGAACAGAGTGAGTAGTAGTGATGTGTTTAAATAGAGTCCTTCATATAAATTTATATAAAACGAGACCAGAGCTTTCCAAAATAATGTAAATGTAATTCATTACATTTACATTACCGAATAACTCAGATAAAAAAAACAGAATGGTTTTATTTATTCTTTTTTAGCAGCAATAATCCCATGAGCTTAGTAGAAGGCAATCATTTCAATATATCATACATTACAATTTTATTTATACTTGCTTCTGTCCTCAATGGATACATTACTGAGATTAAAATATTTTACATGTTAATCTAGAATTATGTAGAAAGAGATCATTGTAGGTGAACATTAAAGAAAAAAACTAAAAACTAGGTTATTATTGCTTGGCAGAATATTAAAAATATTTTTTAAAATGGAAAATTCACCTCCCCGCCCTAGGTTGGATTTGAATGCACGACCTCTTGATGACCGGTCGAGTGCTCTTCCAAATGAGTTACCAGGAATGTTTGTGTTGGTGACGAATTTCTGCGTCTTATATTCGAGGTCGTGGGTTCAAATCCCACCTAGGCGGCGGAGGTGAATTTTTCCAATTTAAGAAATATTTAAAAAATAGGTACTTATTTTAAATAGCGAGTACTTCACATCTGCGGTTTGCCGATGACGTGATCATAATGGCTGAAACGCTGGAGGATATCAGTCGAATACAAAACGATCTCAATGCTGCTTCTTGATATGTGGAACTGGGTATGAATTTTGACAAAACGAAAGTTATGTACGACGACTTTGTCATCCCTAGCCCGGTTATCGTAGAGAATACAGCTATTGAAGTTAAGGACAACACCTACCTCAGACAGATCATATAGCTGGGTAGGGGTAATTTCAACAAAGAGATCGATAGACGCATTCGATTGGGCTGGACAGCTTTTGGAATGCTTCGGCATATCCTCACCGCATATATACCCCAATGCTTGAAGACTAAAGTCTTTAATCAGTACGTCCTACCCGGTATGACCTGCGGTGCAGAGACTTGGACGCTGACTGTCGGGCTTGTTGGCTATGCTTGGTCGGGTTTGGTCGGGTTAAGCAATTATTATGCTTAACTCTTATTAATTCACTATTATCTGTTCATATTTTTTTCTTTCTGTTTCAATTTTTTTAATTCTCTAATGACTACGTGGTGTAACAGTGCAGACCTTATAAAATTTACTTTTTTTGTATTGATTTACTTCGCAAGATATGATTTAAATTTTAATACTCTGAAATCCAGAACATACTCGATTTTTGTGTCAATATTTATTTACATTTCTTCAACCATACATGACAACCTACACATGGTGCATTTTGCTGACTAAGAAGCTGCTGGCAAAAGAGAGATGAGGCACAGCGTAATAATTATAAACTGCGCGATTGGATAACTACTTTCACCTTACCTTAGCATACCTTAGCATAGCTTACCTTAGCATAATCAAATAAAAATATCCTATATACAATTATAATAGCAACGAAACAATGCATTCCTTCCACCGCATCTAGCAAATCCTATAATTATTTTAAGAGCCTACGACCGTGTCCCAAATAATAAACCTATCCTGTCTTGTACTGTTGTTACTCGCCTTAGGGTTGTCAGAAGTGAGAAAAGAATTTATTATGAAGAATAAAATTTACAAAGAGATAATATTAATAATTTAATAATAATCTTTGTTGAAAACATAAATAACAAAAACGCAGCTTAGGTCTAACTTAACATAATGGAATAATTTGACATGTGCGTGAACTAGGAATATTCCTGTATTTCAGGCGTAATAGTTCTTATATAATTTACCTTAATTAATCACATTAATATTCTAAGCTTGTAAAGATTCTTTAAGTAAAATATTGTTAATGGCATCAACTCCCTGATGAATTGAAATCTATTACGCTAATCTATTATATTATATAATACCTACAACGATGTTCACTGAATTTAAATACACATTTTAAACCAATGCCCTTAATAAGGATCCGTATCTTCTTAAGACCTTCTGGAAATTCTTTTTACAATTTCTGTAGGTCAGAGGATATATATATAAAACTTTGCATTTATTCCATTATAAACTAGTGATCCGAGAAACAAAAAGAACCTGGATGAGAAGGCCCGATACGTCGCAGTATATTGTGTGCAAACAATGTCTTTACGTTGTTTGTTAGAGATTTATGAGTAGAGAAAGGAGCGGAAGGTTGACATTTTTAATATTGCTCTCTGAGCTCGCTCGATTTTTAGCATAGCAGTTTAGCTGCTCCGCCCCATAACGTGATACAATACGTTACTATTGACTGGCATAGGGCAAAGTAAACGTAAACTGAGTTTTATGAAGATAATTATATTAACTTGCGCATTCTACTATATATAGCCTCGATATGATGTCTGAAAGTAAAAGTTTCATCAATTATAATACCCAAATATCTTATGTAACTTGTATTAGTTGTACAGGGGCATTGATTAACTTCGGGGTTTTTACATTGATGATCATACAATGGCGGCGAAGTCGAATTTCTATTGCGCATAGAGAATTTAATAAAGTTTGACTTCTCAGCATTTAATGTAAGTAAGTTTTGCTGTAGCCAGACATTTGCAATATTGCAGCCTCGTTGTGCATATTTATTGACCTCATTTTCAGTATTTGCCGAAAATAGTAGCGCGGTGTCGTCAGCATAATTATGATATGATTTTTCCACCAACTAATTGAACATTACAGAGGTCGTTAATGTAGATTAAGAACAGGGAAGATGATAAAATGATTCCCTGCGGGATACCGAAAAAAGTGTTTCTCATATAATCGCTGACGACATTGCCTATCTTCACACACTGGGTTCGCTCATCTAAATAGTTTGCTTGTTTAACAGGATAGGAATGGAAACTATGTCAAAGGTTGTGGAAAGGTCAAGTAGAACTTCTACCGTCTGGTTACCCTTGTGTAGTTCCTGCACTATGATGTCAGTCAGTTGATGAATTGCGTCTATATACAGATACAGATTTATAACTATTACAAATCAACTAAACAACATTAATATAACACCATATTCTTGAGAAAGCCGTTCGTCATTTTCTATCCGGTATATTATATATATAATTATACAAACAGACATGTTCATAGGCACAAATATTTGTGCAGGCAGTCGAACGCGCGACCTCGGAGTCAAAGTTGACATTGCTAACCATTCGACCAACGGGATCGTCAATTAAGATTAAGACCATTGCCTTCACTTTGTCTCTCCACGTATAAAATGTCCACTATAAATGGGAATCGGTTAACATTCCTACAGTACTGAACACGATCTATCTCCGCGGAGATAATTGGATTTTATCCTCTGTATCGACGTAATACCCCACTAAGAATGAGCATTGGACCTCACCTACAATAATCGGCTATATGACAATTTATTGTTTAAAAAAAATTGGTTGCCTATAAAGTCGGTTTATGGACGATAATTTTATGTGATAACGTCATATGAAAACATCGACCGATAGAGTGGAAGAGAGATAGATGCGTCACAAGCCGAACGCTTAGGCCGATCGCGCCTCTCTATCGCTTGTTCCGCGCTCTCGCTTGCACGCTTGACTCAGGCGGAACGTGACATTGATCGATTTATAAGACGTTATCACGTCAAAAATATATAATGTAAATTATATGTATTATAATGTAAATTTATTATAATGTATGTATATATATATATATATATATATATATATATATATATATATATATTGTTTTACACTAAAATTATTGTTAATTAAATAAATAAATAAGTACTTACTATAGGTTACAACTATTTAAGTGTGATTATAACTACACAACGCATTAATGAGCGCGCGCAAGCAAGCGCAAGCAAATCACGCCATGATGCGTCATGCATCACCTGAGCTCGTCCGATCGGAGGGGCGGGTGAAAGTTGTTTGCGCACGCCTTTATAAGGCGGCCGACCGCCCGCACGGGGCCACTTCGATTCGAGACGTCGTCCCGAAAGGAATGTGTAATAGTTGTCACATTATTATTGTTAGATTATTATTGAATTTAAATTAATTGAGTGTCAGTTACTTTGTCATTTTAAATGAACAATTGTTAATTACGTCATTATTTGAATAAACGAATAGTTTCAGTACAAGCGAGTTTCCATTTATCATTTATCAAGGATGAATGAGAAGCAGGTCAATGATACCAGAGAAGTTAGCAATGCTGACGTCACGTGTACTAATAATACCAGGGTCATTCTTTCGACATCAGAAGTGGAGGATACTTCAACCCAAGCTACTTTCTCATCAGCCCATTCACCACATGAGCAATTGGAACAAACCACCGCACAGCAGCAAGTGCCTGTGTCGATCACCGATACACAATGTGGAGCTATGCTACAATCAACACCACTCCAGGGAGTGTATACGAACGGAATGCCACCACAGTTCTTAATACAGATGATGGAGATGATGCATAAAATGTCAGAACGTTTATGTGCACCGCCGACTGAATCAAAAATAAATATCAAAGACATCTATTTACCATCATTTGATCCCGATACCAACGTTGGCGCACAAGAATGGTGCCAGCATATAGATCAAGCAATCGAAGCACACAAACTTAATGACTTTGATGTTCGTATGAAGGTTTGTACCTTGTTGAAGGGACGTGCAAAAATGTGGATTGATGATTGGATGGTAACTACTTCTTCGTGGGTAGAGCTGCGTAAAAATCTCATCACCACATTTGAACCTGAGAACAGGTACTCCCGTGATATCGTCATGTTCAGAGAACATGTTTACGATTCAACGAAAGATATAGCCGAGTTTCTGTCACGCGCATGGGTTTTATGGAGAAGAGTCACTAAGGACAAACTAGATGGTGAACACGCTGTGGAAGCTGTAATTGGATGTGTCAATGATGAGCGCTTGCGTATCGAATTATTGAACGTTAGAGCAACATCTGTCCCTGAACTAATTTCAGTGGCAACATCTATACGTAAGAAGCGTCCTAACCCAAGTTCAAGTACCGCAGTACATAACAAGCGCCCGCGCTTTTCAGAAAGTACCCAATTAACATCAAGATGCCGTATATGTAAGAAGACAAACCACTCCACTGACGATTGCAGATTTAAACCTTTACAGACTAAAATTGCAGCTGGCGATAGGGAATTAAAAAAGCCAATCGTACCTAGCTGTACGTATTGCAAGAAACCAGGTCATACTTATGAAGCATGCTTTAAACGAGAGCGTTCGCTATCTTCCAACGTGAACTGTATAGTAAGCAATAAAATGGCTCCTATCACCGTTACAATAAATGGAAATGTTTTACAAGCTGTGTTTGATAGCGGTGCAGAGTGCTCAATTATGCGAGGATCCGTCGCCTCGGTGTTACCTGGTCAAAGAATTTCAGTAGTTAACTATTTGAAAGGGATTGGTCAGTTTCCAGCCCTATCTTTGACCAAAGTTGTGACCGTTTGCGTCATAGACACCATCAGTGTTGAACTAGAGTTTTATGTATTACCAGATTATGAAATGTCAACAGACATTCTCATCGGTATGAACCTAATCCATGGTACTAATTTAAGTATGATAGTTACATCTAACGAAACTAAACTGATTCGTCAAGAACTTATCAATCATGTGAGTACGCGATCTCCTCTCTTCAACAATCTAGACTATGATCTAACCAACAAAGATGAAATCACACAACTACATGCACTTTTAAATAAATATGAACACTTATTCATTCGAGGATATCCAAAAACTCGAGTCAAGACTGCTGAGCTAGAAATTAGGTTGAAAAACCCTGATAAATTCGTAGAAAGAAGACCATATCGTCTCAGCCCAGTGGAAAGAGAAAAGGTTCGTGCCATCATTCAAGAACTTCTTGAACATGATATTATCCGTGAGAGTAAATCGCCTTATTCAAGCCCCATCATCTTAGTCAAGAAGAAGAATGGTGATGATCGGCTCTGCGTAGATTTTCGAGAGCTTAATGCGAATACACTGCGTGATCACTACCCGCTTCCGTTGATATCTGATCAAATTGATCAGTTAGCAAACGGCCATTTCTATATAAGCCTTGACATGGCGGCTGGTTTTCACCAAATTCCAATTGCTGAGACCTCTATAGAGAAGACCGCCTTTGTCACACCAGATGGCTTATATGAATATGTCACTATGCCGTTTGGTTTAAGTAATGCTTGTTCTGTTTACAAACGATGCATTAACAGAGCCCTGTCATCTCTGCTAGGAACAGCTGCACAAGTCTATGTAGATGACGTATTGAGTAAATGTACAGATTTTGCTGAGGGAATAGTACACCTGGAACGCATTCTGATAGCATTGCAAGAAGCCGGTTTTTCCATCAACGCTGACAAATGCAGTTTTTTCAAACGTTCCGTAGAATATTTAGGAAATGTGGTTTCAGATGGACAAGTGCGACCAAGCCCACGAAAAGTGGAGGCCCTCGTGAAAGCACCAGTACCAAAAACAGTTAAGCAGGTGAGGCAGTTTAACGGTTTAGCAGGTTACTTCAGAAAGTACATTCCCGACTTCTCTCGAATAATGGTACCGTTGTACGAACTCACGAAACAAGGTGCAAAATGGGTATGGACAGACAAACACGAAAAAGCACGTAGTGCAATCATAGAGTGCCTAACTTCTGCTCCAGTACTTACTCTATTTCAAGAGGAAGCACCAATACAGCTATATACGGACGCGAGCAGCCTAGGATTTGGTGCAGTGCTTGTACAAGTAATCGGTGGACGTCAACATGCGGTTGCATTCATGAGTATGAGAACTACAGAAGCTGAAAGCCGTTATCATTCTTACGAGTTAGAGACATTGGCACTTTCGCCAGTATTTGTATGGCCGGAAATTCACCGTCATAACTGACTGCAATGCATTAAAGGCATCCAAACACAAGAAAGACCTTCTGCCGAGAATACATCGTTGGTGGGCATTCTTACAAAATTATGATTTCGAGGTGGAATATCGTAAAGGCGAACGTCTCCAACATGCTGACTTCTTCAGTAGGAATCCTGCTGAATTTATAGTCAATGTTATGACAAAAGAATTAGACTGGCTCAAAATCGAACAACGACGTGATGATGAACTACGACCAATAATGGACAGATTGAGTAACAACAACCAGGTAGAGGACTATGTCTTGGAGGACAACGTCTTAAAAAGAAACGTTAATAATCATGTCTTTGGTCAGCAGATATGCACAGTTGTTCCTAAGTCTTTCCAGTGGAGTCTTATCAACTCTTTTCACACCGCGCTTAAACACACTGGCTGGGAAAAAACTCTGCAAAAAATCAGAGAAACTTACTGGTTTAATAAAATGAGTTCTACTGTTCGCAAATTTGTGGAGAATTGCGTGATATGCAAAACATCTAAAGGTAGATCGGGAGCCATTCAAGTTCAATTGCATCCCATACAGAAACCCGCGGCTGCCTTCCAAGTGCTTCACATGGATGTAACAGGAAAACTTGGTACGTCGGAGGGTCACCAGTATGTTATAGTAACTATTGACGCCTTCTCAAAATATGTTTTATTCTATTACGCTACCAACAAAAACCCACACAGCACATTAGCTGCTCTGAAACGTACTGTGCATCTATTTGGTACGCCTGTCCAAATAATCGTAGATGGAGGTAGGGAGTTCCTTGGCGAGTTTAAGGATTACTGTGATCACACTGGAATAAATATTCATACTATAGCTCCAGGAGTCAGCCGAGCTAATGGCCAAGTCGAAAGAGTAATTGCAACACTAAAGAACGCATTGGTGATGATCAAAAACTACGAAACAGAGCTGTGGCACACTGCACTTGAACAACTTCAACTGGCGATGAATTGTACGCCTCATCGTGTCACAGGAGTTGCTCCGTTGACACTTATTACACAACGAAAGCACTGCGTACCTCCTGAGCTTCTAAATCTGGTGAATATTGATAATCAATCAATCGACATTGAAGCACTTATTCAACAAATTCAACAAAAAATGTCTCGTTCTGGTGAACAAGACAGACAGCGCTTCAATTTACACAAGGCCAAGATCCATCATTTTCGAAGAGGGGACTACGTGATGATTAAACATAACCCTCGAAACCAGACCTCCTTAGATCTTAAATTCAGCGAACCATATGAAGTTTGTAGAATACTAGGGAATGATCGTTATTTGGTAAAGAAAGTGGATGGTAGAGGACGACCCCGAAAAGTCGCTCACGACCAACTGCGTCGTGCGCCACAACCTGGTGAACAGTTGACCGTGTCGGCGGTAGACCAATCACCTTCTCATCGAGATTTTGCTGCAGATGATCCTATCCCATCTACTTCACGAGGAATGTTGCCATTACAGCCAACTTATAACCTACATGATGGAGACAATTCATCAGAATAAATAATAAGCAACTCGATTACATTTGACTATGTCATTAATCAAATTAAAATAATTATTAAATTGAAATAATAATCAAATTAATTATTAAGAAATCTACGAGACTCTCCGAGAAATCTACGAGACTCTCCGAGAAATCTACGAGACTCTCCGAGAAATCTACGAGACTCACCGAGAAATCTACGAGACTCTCCGAGAAATCTACGAGACTCTCCGAGAAATCTACGAGACTCTCCGAGAAATCTACGAGATTCTCCGAGAAATCTACGAGACTCTCCGAGAAATCTACGAGACTCTCCGAGAAATCTACGAGACTCTCCGAGAAATCTACGAGACTCTCCGAGAAATCTACGAGACTCTCCGAGAAATCTACGAGACTCTCCGAGAAATCTACAAGGCAATGAGAACAAACAAGGCTGGTGCAGAGCGCGCACCGCCTGTCAGAATGGCCGTGTCGGCGCAACACACAGATAATAACTGTAGAGCCGGTTGTTCTACATTAAAATCATTGTTAAATAAATAAATAAGTATTGACTATAGGTTAAATTATGTGATTTTGTTGTTTACTACAATTATTTAAGCGTGGCGGTGAATCCACAAATAATAACTACAGAATCGGTTGTTTTACACTAAAATTATTGTTAATTAAATAAATAAATAAGTACTTACTATAGGTTACAACTATTTAAGTGTGATTATAACTACACAACGCATTAATGAGCGCGCGCAAGCAAGCGCAAGCAAATCACGCCATGATGCGTCATGCATCACCTGAGCTCGTCCGATCGGAGGGGCGGGTGAAAGTTGTTTGCGCACGCCTTTATAAGGCGGCCGACCGCCCGCACGGGGCCACTTCGATTCGAGACGTCGTCCCGAAAGGAATGTGTAATAGTTGTCACATTATTATTGTTAGATTATTATTGAATTTAAATTAATTGAGTGTCAGTTACTTTGTCATTTTAAATGAACAATTGTTAATTACGTCATTATTTGAATAAACGAATAGTTTCAGTACAAGCGAGTTTCCTTTTATCATTTATCAAGGATGAATGAGAAGCAGGTCAATGATACCAGAGATCTTGTCGCTACATAATACGACAATAGCGTTAAGCTGACTATTGTTTTTTTTTTTATATAATTACCAAATATATTAAATTTATATCGTTGTTAAGAAAAAATGAAATTTTATTTACTTAATTTTACTATAAAAAATGCAGTTAAAAATACATTTAAAATATAAAAAAGGATGCGGAGCGAAGACCCCGGGTAATGTAATAAAAAAATATATTTGCACTAACGACAATTCCCTTCCATTATTGACGAATTGAAATTCGTCAATAATGGAAGTATAAGATAGTTCTGCAAAGCCATGAAATATACATAGACACCATTCGTAGCATTCATTGCTACGAATGCTACAAATGGTATGTAATTAAATAGCTTTCACTACAAAAGAGTCCGGCATAGTGCTCTACGCCAGATTCTTTTGTTGGGGAAGCGTTAAGCAGGTGACTGTACAACAAGCCTACAAATCAAAACAGTAATATTATTATAACCGGAAGTAAATAATTGATAATTTATCTTTGATGCTTACAAATATCTCTTGTACGTCAAACTATAAAGCTTGTTTTGTACAACTACGCAACGGCAATGTTTTTTTTTTCTTCTTATCTATGTTTTATTTATATTAGCGCTTGCAACATAAAACACCGTTCGCGCGTCACCACCCTGACAACGCAGCAACTCTTTCCGTACTATTGATCTCACTCACTCGCAGAGACATAAAAACCTTAAAATAATAAATAAATATTAAATAAATATTCCTGGACAATTAACACAGCGCCATCATACATATAGTACATAGAAAACGCCAGACCAAGACAAACAGACATGTTCATGCACACTAATGTTTGTCTTGGGTGGGGATCGAACCCGCGACCTCGGAGTCAAAGGCCATTGCTTACCATTCGAGCACCGAGCTCGTCGAAAAAAAAAAGTTAAAAAAGAAAGATAAAAAGCTTTTTTGCTGCAATATTTTGTGAGGTGGAGATACTTTCCAGTCGGACAGCTTTCAAAGTATGCGTTCGTAGGTAAGTATGATAGTGCACATTATTAATTACGTTTGTTGGACTCCGTGATGTAGATTGTAGATCTGAGGATCACTATGTCGTAATTATAGTAAAGATACGTGTGTGGTGCCTCTGGTGCATCAGGCAGGCAAACGAAACGAATATATATGTCCGAATGTTAAACTAATAATGACATTCTCAACGGAATAGGAATTGAGAATATAGTAATTATAAATCATTTATTTCTTGCGAAATATGGGTAACAATGATCTAGACATGGGTAACTCAGTGAAATTTCGTGCGTTAACCCAGTAGCGCTAGCGCAGCTTACTGCGCCGGCTCACTGAGTTAACCCAAAATTGCGCCATGGCGCAATGAGTTCGAGCGCGCTTCCGGCTGCTAAGTGAGCTACGTAGCGTACTGCGCCACGGGCGTTGTGTACCTATGTGCGCGGCACTGAGCCGGCTGGCGCGCGGTGCGCGGCCGTGCGCCGCTCGGCTCAGCGCCGCGCACTGCGCCTCGGCGTTGCGTACCTATGTGCGCGGCACTGAGCCGAGCGGCGCACGGCCGCGCACCGCGCGCCTTTGCGCGTGGTGCGCTGGATGTGTTTGATTGTTGAATTTGAATTTGACACTTGCGTTGAAACTGCGCCGTGCGCCAACACCTTTTGAAAAAGTGTGTTAACACATCAACGCAGTGAACTGTGTTAGCGCAATTGCGCGGCGTAGCGCAGTGTTACCCATGTCTACAATGATCTTATAAATGATTATGCAGTTGAAAGAAAGATATGAAAAACTATTCATTTTTCATTTTCATTTTTTCACAGTTATTGTTTAGCCAAACTGATGTTTTCGCACTGTTATAGTTTAGCCTAAATATCGAAATATCTAATTTCAAAATGTATTAAATGTACTAAAATATATTACATGCTTTTTTGCGTAGGTACCTACTTATATCTGTAGGGTGTTGAAAAAATATATTTAAAAAAATTAAAAAATTCACCTCCCCTCGCCCCCCTAGGTGGGATCCCATTTAAGGGGCGAGGTGAAATTTCCATTTTTTACAATGTAATATACTGGCAAGTTGGCCAAGACTAACTATATAAATAACAATAATTTAATTAGTTTGGTGTTATCCAAAAATAGCCGAATATCATCTGCAACGTTGGACTGCTATGCTTTGTTTAGTTGTAGTGTAATTACTTAATAGGTTGATGACGCCACACTGTGACTCACGCAGTAAAAATATAAGATGCAAAAATACGTCACCAACACAAACTTTCCTGGTAGCTCATTTGGAAGAGCACTGGACCGGTCATCGAGAGGTCGTGGGTCCCCACCTAGGGGGGAGGTGAATTTTTCCATTTTTTAAAATATAATATACTGGCAAATTGGCCAAGACAACTATATAAATAAGGGTATTGAAAAAGATTGTTGATTGATGTAAATAAAACAATACAATCGTTGGATAACTTCATTTAAATGCTTAATGTTTTACGAGTTTGACTTTGCACGAATGATATTCTAATAATTGTTGCGTCTAATTTGGAAAATTACAATTCGGCGAAAAGTTAATTAGAACATTGAAATAGGATAAACAAATTGAAGGCCAGTTAAAATAAATTAGGCCCATATTTTGTATGCCAATGACAGGAAAACAAAAAGGCGATCCAATTTGGCGATTCGTATGGAATTGTCAATAAAAAATAATTAAAACATAAATGTTATGTTTTGAAATGAGATTTACCGAGTTATAGAACAAATAGCATGAGTGATTAATGTGTTTTAATGCCGTTGCTATGACCGTTGCATATACTACTTTATCGACACTCAAGCAATAAATATATCCCATTTCCAATCCTTGTTGAAAAACTACTATTTCCATTGGCAATGGGAGAAACAATATTTTATATTTGTCATTTTTCAGAATTATTCTTTTGCATAATTTTAGATATCAAAGCAGTTGAGCAACGTGGTGGAGTATGCTCTAAACCCCTTCGTTTGAGGGGAGACCCGTATCCCATCTATGGGATGAATAAGGGTTGTTGACGAATAGCATGGCAATTAAAATATACAGAACTACTAAAAATAAATACTGGACAAATGCGAGTCCGACTCACACACCGAGGGTTCTGGCTTTTGATTCAAGTAATAGCCTGAAAAATTTTTGCTTTACTGATATTTGGGAAGCGTAGGGAGTGTAGGCCCTCCTTCTGTCTGGGACGGATGAGAGAGGGTCGTGCTCCTGTAGTAGAGACTAAAATAACCTGATGATGATAATGATATTTAGAAAAGAAAAGTCATCAAATAACAATTTTAAAAGCGACCGGACCAATACCTATATGCCGTGTCTGCTGCACTCTAGTAAAAAGTATATTATTGGATACACGAAGAAACAAGTAAAACTGAAACTCAAATTGCTCAAACTAAAGCTTAATGGTATTTTGATTTTTGTGCTTTGCATAAAATGCCGGACGGGCAGTGATCCTAGGGTTGCAAATCCGGTACCTTAAAAATTAACTGTTATTATCGAAGATACGCGTAGAAAATAGAGTACGCGACTTATCAAGCAAGAGTAGTGGCTATTCAGCTATGTGTTTGAACTATGTATATTTTTATATAACAGTGCCTTTCGTACTATTGAGTTTGTACGCGTAAATTATACTGGGTCAATATAATAATTATTTAACATGTGCTACTGATACTTGTGTGTACATGTTTTGCTCAATACTTATAAATGTAACATAAATAATTCTGGACAATTTACACAGTGCGATCTAGTCTCAAATTAACCGCAAAGCTTATACTATGGATACTAGACAACTGATAAATGTACTTAAATACAATTTTTACAAATATATTAATATATTTTTTTTTATATATACATAGAAAATACCCAGACTAAGACAAATAGACATGTTCATGCACACAAATGTTTGTCTTGTGCGGGGATCAAATCCTCGACCACGGAGTCAAAGTGACCATTATGTTGTTAGCCATTCGACCACCGGGCTCGTCTAACTTGTCTATTATATTTTTTCTATTGCTCTGTTTCTTCACCGCCAATCACAGATTCCTTTTAGGGACTTGACTGGAAGAGATCCCTTAAAGAGTTAAGTCCGCCCTTGTACATAATCTTTATTTTATAATACTTTTTAACTAAATGTTATTACAATATTTTTTTATTTATTTATTTAAAACTTTATTGACCACAGTAAAAGGGTACAAAAGGCGGACTTAATGCTATTGCATTCTCTACCAGTCAACCTTTGGGAGTGCAGAGCAACACGATTGCGGCTATCCCAAACTAATAACTTAACACCTACTGTAAACACAATAATATATGAAACTTAAAGATAAAAGATAAATAATACTTAAAAGATAAATAATATAAAATTAATATACATACTTAAACATACATAGTTATATACAAATATACATACCTACAAATATATACATATATATAAATATAAGGATATATGCAACATAAAGTGACGATATTAATGTCAGATGACTACTGCTTTAACAAACCCTGTAATAGATAGGCGCGCACCTTCTTCTTGAAAGTAAATTTACTGGGAGAGCTCCTAATAGCTTCCGGTAATGCATTCCAGAGACGTGAAGCTTGTAGACTAAAGGAGTTGGACATAAAGCCGGAATGGAAAAGTGGGATTGAGAGTAAATGAGAATTGTTTGAACGAAGTTCATGCTTATGAGAATCGCAAAGATACTGAAACATTTTTACAAACAAACAAGCAAACGTCTCTTGAGAACACCTTTGCAGGGAGATTATTCCACAATTTAAGAGCTCGAGGTGGAAAACTTCTCTGTAGCGTGACCACTTCGGCTTCAATGTGTAATCTGTACAAAGAAAATTTCCCCCAGCTTCTTTACGAAATGTCTAAATGTTTATTGTGTTGTTTACGACGACGAAGTGCGACGTATTACAATCTTTTGATATGAAAAACATATTGAGAGCAATTCGATTAAAAAAAAAACACATGTTTCTCTCTTTGAAAATAATTCTCAAAGAATAATGTAGTATAGAATTCTGGGTATAATTATTACATATACACAAAATAATTCAAGGCAAACCATATTAGATTTCTTATTACATATATATATATATATATATATATATATATATATATATAATGCGAAAGTCTGCTAGATTATTTCCCCAGCCGAGGTGCGTCGCGTTCTACGCTGTCTGCCTAGGCGTAAGGCGCCGGGTGCGGACGGAGTGACGAACGCGATGCTGAAACACTGCCACGACGGGGAATCGTTGCTATTACAAAAATAGCCAATGGTATGCTGCGGACGGGCCACTTTCCGAGGCAGTGGCGTCCGGGGAGAGTCATTGTTCTCCCCAAGCCCGGTAAGGACCGGCGCTACCCTGCAAGCTATCGACCCATTACCCTATTGGCGCACAGTTCCAAGCTGGTGGAGCGTCTTGTGCTGCGTCGACTGCGTCGTTACATAGTCCCTAGGGACGATCAGTTTGGTTTTAGGGAGCAGCACTCGACGACTCTCCAGTTGGTGCGCGTGCTCCATTATTTGGCTGACTATCGCAACCGTGGCCTCACTCCGATCGGAGTGTTTCTCGATGTAGAGAAGGCCTTCGATCGGGTGTTGCAGGAAGGACTCATCTTTAAATTACTGGAGAACACGAGCACGCCGCCAGGACTTGTGCGCCTAATATCATCATTTCTAAGTGACAGGACATTCACCGTACTTGTAGAGGGTAGTGAGTCGCTACCCAGGTCTATAACTGCCGGAGTGCCGCAGGGTAGCTGCCTGTCCCCGGCACTGTTCGCGGTGTACATAAATGACTTACCAAATAAACACGCCGTTAAAAGACGCCAGGGGGAGCGTGAGATTATGACTGCTTTGTTCGCAGACGATAGCGCCTTCTTCACTGCAACAAAGAAGCCCAGGACAGCCGCGAAAGGGTTGCAGCGGATGCTGGACGTGCTGCCTGCCTGGCTTGACCGCTGGCGCGTGACGGTCAACGTGGGAAAGACTGTCGCGCTACTGGTTGGCCGCAAGCACGTCCCACCCCCGCTTACACTACGGGGACAACCCATCGCGTGGGAGAGCAGGGTGCGGTACTTGGGGGTGCACATAGACCGGTCGATGCGCATGGTTCCGCAGGTCAACCACTATCTTTACGGGTCGTAGGCTGTCTCCCTGCTTCACTGCTTCCCTGGCAACTATCCCCCCCCCCCTCTCCTTCCCCTCCCTTGTCGGTCTCCGCAGATAGGGACGGTCCGTGACGCGAGGTGAGTGCGCAGGGTTGCATCCGGGGGGGTGCAACAGTGCGCATGCGCCGGCGCCACGACCCGTTTTAGGTGTAGGGGAAATGTAACTGAAACAAATTGCAAAAAATAAATAAGTACAGCTAGTTTAGGTTGCAAATGGTGTCCATGTCTCTTGTTGAGTGTAAGTGTTCTCGCTTGGTCGCACGGAGTGGCGAATGCGTGCCTAGGCACACTGCCGCCAGATGCGCGGCCAAGCGAAACCTATGTGTATTGGAGATAGTGTGGGCGGATGTATGTAACCCTAGAGGTTGTAAACATGCGCTCACACAATCGTCCAACCTAGGTAATGTGTTCGTGTAGGTGTTGTCGTTCTGCCATACCAAATTGTTGTCTTTATATGTGTCAAATAAAAATGTTCTGTTCGTTGTTTTTGTTTGGTGCAATGTTTGTCTTATGTTCACGCGATCTGTAAGTCAGTCGGTATTTATATAAATGTTAGTCCTTCCCAATCCGCGTAAGCGGACTCAAGTTTCTCGAAACTTGAAGCCCTCGAAGTTATGCCCGAGTAAAGAGCACCTCGCTCGAAACTCGTACGCGCGCAAGCGCATGTTGTCTACTGAGTGACTGACTGCTAGATTTTAATCTATATGTAATTTTCCAACTCTCAATTGAGCAGCATAAGAGCAGCAGAATATGCTATAAATCCCTTCGATTGTGGGAGGAGAAGTTATTCTTGTGAAAATAAAACTATAATGTTATTAGGTATGCACGTAGCTTTGCCCGCATGAATGCAATCTTGAACTGCCGGATGCAGATAGGATAATCCCCCTACTGCTGGAGCGACGACGTCAAGGAAGTTGTAGGGAGTCGATGGATGCAGGTCGCTTAGGATCAGGGAGTATGGTTCTTTAGGGGGAAGCTTATGTTCAGCGGTGGAAGAACAGCTCTGATATAATAAACCTTAAAGTGAATTTATCAATAAAGTTATTACAAAAAAATGTTTTAATAAAAATAAAAAAATAATCTAGATTTCGAATAGAGTTGCAGTTTCATAAAATATATTAAGTTAATTAAAATCCGATTTAGTTCTTACTTCACTCATCCATCGCCGACCCTGAATTAAACGAAGTGTTGTTTTGAAAAGCTTAACCACTGTCAACGGTTAACCGAAAGTGGACTAAACAACAACTCCGTAGTTTTCACTAATTCGATTTTACTTGAACAAACAAGTTAGATGCGATAAAGTTAGAACCGTGGAGATTAATAAAAGATACATATTACATGTTATTGTGGTCACATACTTAGTCTCTTGTATGTCCTCTTATATTTTGTAGACGGAATAGAAACTTTTTTATTATATATGTTATGTCTAAAGATAGGTGAGATCAATAGCTGGTAAAATTTAGGTTATTTTTCGGACTACAATACCCAAAAGGACGCCTTTTATAGACATATTGATAAAATTGACAATTTTCACACATACACATCAAAAGTTCTATGCAAACGAAGTCCTATGCAAAAGAAGTATGGGCATAAGCTCGTTTGTGTCATATAATAATTGAAAAATATATAAATCTTAAATCTATATATATCCTCCTGAGACCCCCGGTATCACCAGTGATAACTTTAGTTGAAATTTTTTTCCCGCGCCATCTATCGGAATCCTAAAGTAATTCGTCGTTCAACTGTTAGCGCGAGCATTCTTTTGTTTTTTCATTCACAGTTCAACGGTTACTTGTCAAAATTTTGATCATTCGCGGGCAGTGCAAGTTTGTCAATTTTACGTTAACCGTCATGGCGAAGTCGCGCAAAGGTAAATATTATTTTTTGTTATTGTCTTAGTGTTTTTATACTATAATCTTATAAAATACATTATGATTTTACTATTAATGCAAATATTATATAAAAAAGTTTAATAATTATTTCTAAATTTTACGTTTTTCTACGAGTATCATACGTGATACCTCGGGCATTTTGGTCTAATATTTGGTTTCCTTTACAGGTAAACTATCTGAAATAGATATCTTAAGAGAGCTCAATTATGACGAGTCAGATATGGAAGAAGAAGACAGTGATGGCGAAAGTGACCTCCTAGCGTGCCGAGAGGAAGAAATTGGCGTGGAAATCCCACTGGCTAATGAAGAAGATTGGAATGAATCGGACGATGAACCTCTCTCATCTTTACCCGTACAACCCCAATCGTCCCGAAACATACTTTCACGGTGGAAACACAGCGAACAATTCGATTTTACTCCACACGAAGATGATCTGGACGTCTCATTCGATCCTAGCGTAATTGTTAAGAGTTCTTTAGAGTACTTTGGTCATTATATTGATGACCGTATATTTGATATTATGGCCGAATGTACAAATGTTTGCAGCGTATCAAGGACGGGTAAATGTCTGAATACGACGCCTGGTGAACTTAAACAGTTCTTTGGATGTTCAATGGCAATGAGTGTGCTTGGTCTTCCACGAATTAGAATGTACTGGGCGTTGGAAACGAAAGTCTACTACATAGCAAACACAATTACTCGTAATCGGTATTTTCAACTTAGATCAAATTTAAAGGTTACTAATGATGAACTAATTACTCAAAACACTAGACAGAATGACAAGTTTTGGAAAATACGTCCTATTGTTTCTGCCATAGAAAAGGGTTGTTGTGATAATAAAAGGGATAATTACGTCGCTATTGACGAGCAAATTATACCTTTCACTGGAAAATGCAAACAAAAACAAGTTGTTAAAGGCAAACCGAACCCAGAAGGCATAAAAGTTTTTATAATGGCCAATCCTAGTGGTATTCCGCTTGATTTATATTTATATCAGGGGAAAGGCACAACAATTGAATCTGCACTGTATCCATCACCTGAAAAACTTGATCTTGGAGGGCGTTTCGTGTTAAAACTAGTGGATACGTTGCCTACAGGTTCTTCCATTTTTATTGACCGATATTTTACATCTATTTCACTTCTTGATAACTTAATAGAAAGGGGAATCAAGGCAACTGGGACATTAATGAAAAACAGAGTGCCAGAGTACCAGCGGCCAAATTCAAAGAAAAAAGGTAATAAGCGATTATTGTTCAAGACAGATGCCGCATTACAAAAAGCTGGAAGAGGCAGTTACGATTGTGTTGTAAGGGGTGACAACAAGATTGCTGTCGTAAAATGGTTAGACAGCAAACCAATCTATGTTGCATCAACTGATGGGGCTGTCCTGCCCTTGGGAACATGTCGTCGCTGGAGCAAGCAGAATGAGAACTATATCGAAGTGCCACAACCTGTAGCTATAAAAAATTATAACAAGTATATGGGGGGCATTGACTTACTGGATCGTATTATTGGCAAATATCCCATGAGAGGAAGAACTGGTAAGTGGACTATTAGAACAATATTTCACTTTTTCGACTTTGCTGCAGCAGCAGGTTGGGTGCAATATCGAGACGATGCTGCAAAATCTGGACGCCAAAGGAAAGATATAGACCAATACTTAGATTTCAAACTGGATTTGGCAAAACAATTAATTTATTCAAGTCCTACACAATCGCAGCCTCAAATTTTGAACTCACAATTTGCACGCGTGACACGCAATACCCCACATCAAAGCCCTCGTTCCAGTCCAAGCATTGGTGACAGTCCTGGTCCCATGCTATATGAAAGGCCTTCTACTTCAACTAGAAAACACAGACTCATTGAACCAATACCTCACATTGCTAAAAGGATGAAAGAAGCAAAACATCTGCCAACTTGTGCTAAGGGAGCCCAAAACAACAGATCAAAATGTCGAAATAAAGGTTGTAGAAACTTGACGTTTATAAAATGTTCCGAATGTAATATTTTTCTTTGCTTTAATGTGAATAGGAATTGCTTTTTTGATTATCATACTTCCCAGTAGCTTTTCATAACATAAAGTCTGATTAATGTGCCATTTTTAGAAGTAAATTGAAAATAAAAATAATATGAATAATAACCTTGTTTTAAACTAATGCAGTCCCAAAGTATCACCTGTGGTACCATCCCTTATGCCAAAAGGGGAGGGGGGGGATTTTTTTTCTCTTGTGTTTTATTAATAATATGTAGTACCTAGCTATAAAAACTATCAATCTTAATTGTGGGTTATATACTTTAGTCTTGGGTCTCAGGAGGATATAAAAGAAAGTCGTGTTTGTTACAACACTTATAACTCGAGAACGGCTAGACCGATTGCCATGGTTTTTGATTTGTTGGATTTGTTTCCGTCCCGAATAGCAGAATAACTCTTAAAAACATTGGAAAATTCTCGAAAAAATAAAATACAAATACAAAAATAAAATACCATACAAATTAAAGTGTCACTTGAAAAAGGGATTACGATATTTATTGGTTGTCAAATATCAAAACGTCAAATCGATTGATGTCACTTTTATGTCGCGAAAGTTGTCTGTGATTTGTTATGAAAATTTAAAAATGTCAATTCGATAGGGGTGAAAACGCTTTTCCCATGGGGTTCGAGCGCAAGAATCAAATCAGAGTAAACATCAAAAGAAATGACAATTACAAATCACCAAAATGATAAAACCTATTTCAAAACTAAAAAAAATAAAACAAAACGTTTTTTTTTTAAAAATTAACAATAAGGAAATCTTTATTTTTATGAAATCTTCAGTTTTTATGGATACGGGTCTTCCCTCAACCGAAGGGGTTTAGAGCGTACTCCAACACGCTGCTCAACTGCGGGTTGGCGGAGGCCAGTGTTTTCGAACCGCCTAAAGGCCACTGACTTAACTTAACGACTGTCATTAAATGATAACAACCGGGACCGACAGCTTAACGTGCCTTCCGAAGCACGGAGGAGCTCAAGATGAGCTAATGATAACAACCGGGACCGACGGCTTAACGTGCCTTCCGAAGCACGGA
This sequence comes from Hypsopygia costalis, assembly GCA_937001555.2. Classification (NCBI taxonomy): domain Eukaryota; kingdom Metazoa; phylum Arthropoda; class Insecta; order Lepidoptera; family Pyralidae; genus Hypsopygia; species Hypsopygia costalis. The sequence continues at coordinate 13,885,585 of OW443339.2, read as the reverse complement.
GGAGCTCAAGATGAGCTAATGATAACAACCGGGACCGACGGCTTAACGTTGTAACGACCCCCCCTCTAAATAGCCGATGCAGCTACTCTCCTGAACGGCTCGTCAGCCTGTTACCGTCTTGTCAGCTTATATGCGCTTATAAGCTGTTACACCCCAATCCTACAAGCGTGTACACCTGTAACATATACCCCATGACGAGGTATACCCCGTTCTACTGTTAACCGGATGTGATATTAATAATTTGGACCGTGTAATTGGCAGTGTGATCATCTAGAGTGGACCCTTATATTATTGTTGTGACCGTTAGTAAACCCAGGACTTTATGAGTGAATTATGGTTCATTGCATGACACTTTAACACAAGAATTCTTACATTTCTACTAGCAAAACAGTACCAACAAACAACCGATTTGCAATCACTAATACAGCGTCGCAGTGTCTTAAGGAAACGCAGTTAAGGCCCGTACCTTTTACATTATTTTGCAAACTGTGGTGGCTCCGCCGTTCTGTCTGATGAGGATCATCGGCATCTTAATATAGGCCTCTGACCCAGTCAGCCCTACCCCTCCCCTTCGGAACTCGGGTTCCATCCAGGTACCCAGCCATGATTCCACAGGGTGAAGCAACTTTCTTACTTTACAACTGCCAGTTGCATTATATGCAATTGGAGGTAATATATCAATGCAAACGCGAATTGTTGAAACTGCTTCGCTGTATTATGGTGATTTTATCACCAAAGTGATGTGGGTTAATACCCCAAGTCAGTAGAGCCTAAATTGGCTAGTATTTGAAGGGTTAATTCCCTTAAGTATTAAAATAGTAATGGTTATCCAACGATGATAGGCAAAACGCCTTAGTAATAGCATGGTGATTCCTCTGGTGCCACTGAACAGTCAGGGCCAATAATGTTGTATGTAGATGATGTGTACAATCAAGCTTAGCAAGTCTCCAAGCCACGTGTCGTTATTATAACACAGCTGACGATCAGAGGCTCTATTGAATCACACTGAGGTCAACTTATTGAGGGTAGCCATTGAAACTGCCGTATGCTATGAATTGTACAATATGGTGGGTTATTATTACCCATAAAAATAATATGTTGCGGCGGATTCCTGTGCCGTAATATGAATTTAATAGGTCAAGACGAACAGCGACAGCCAGGGTTATCACCAAAGCTTTCACATTTGAGTAAATAGAAAATATAATTGTGCAGTAAATAATTATAACAGTGAAGCCATATTGGAAAGGGCTCACCCATCTTCCTTGACAGCTCTGCCAGTCCTCTCTCATAAGTGCTCTGGTATCTACCTTACACTTAAACTATTCTTGACGATTCTCAGCTCCAAGCCTCCACCTCTCTCCAGCGTGTCTCAGCCAAAAGTGCATTCCCTCGCTCATCATCTCAGCCTTCAAGGCTCGCGTCCCCCCACCCATCCATACGCTATTCGCGCGAATCTCCGTCAGCCAATCAAAATGTACTTCCGTATTTAACGTCATTACAAGTTTTATCAAAATGTCCCAAAATATGGGTTAATTGAATTAATAATTCGTTTTATAATCTAATTAGATTGTTTTAGCATATTTGCCTTGAACTGCCCCAGTAACTCCATTATAATCATTAGAAGTATCATAATTGACAATTACTTTTTCTCATATTAATTTATAAATTAATATAAAAATATTTATTTAATTCATGAATCAAATTATAAAAGATAAAATCAAACCAATTGAATTGTTTTCTGTTTGATTTACATTTATTAAACTAATATTTAAGTTTTTATTTCAAAACCACCCGAACAAAACCATAGATTCATACCACAGATTATTTATCTTGTGTGAACTAAGGTTACTTAAAGGTAGCGTACCCACGTGCAAGACGGTCTGTACCGTTACAACGTGCCTTCCGAAGCACGGAGGAGCTCAAGATGAGCTAATGATAACAACCGGGACCGACGGCTTAACGTGCCTTCCGAAGCACGGAGGAGCTCAAGATGAGCTAATGATAACAACCGGGACCGATGGCTTAACGTGCCTTCCGAAGCACGGAGGAGCTCAAGATGAGCTAATGATAACAACCGGGACCGACGGCTTAACGTGCCTTCCGAAGCACGGAGGAGCTCAAGATGAGCTAATGATAACAACCGGGACCGACGGCTTAACGTGTCTTTCGACTCACGGAGAAGCTCGAGGTAATATAAACCCATCCGTGTACAGGCTACGGTCGACGTTGCTTAACTTGCGTGTTCAATTAGACTGGCACGCGCAATGACGCCATCGAGCTTCTCTATTATTTTCTACTATTCATTGTTTTAATTCCATAAAATCATAAATTTAGTTCAGCTAATATGTACCACGACATTCATTGATTGTGAGGCGGTACGAAGTTCGACGGGACAGCTAGTTTATAATATATATGGGCTTACGAAGAAGAGAAACCTCTATATTTTAGAAAAAAAATATTTCTCTTAAAAACTTAATTTCAATTAATAATGCAATGTAACGCGGTCTATTAATTTTGTTTAAATTATGTATAATATCTAAAGCTTATTATGACTTTTATGATTTGGGGTGTAAGTGGTTCATCAACATCTTTGAACCAAAGCCAACTTGACCTACACGCGGTGCACCCTGCTGACTGACAAACGAAGCTCTGGTGAAAAGAGAGGTTGGGAGCGTAATTGTAAGCTACCCGACTGGGGATTGTAACAACAAATAACGGTTCCCTTGAGGGAACCTTGTTGTATTCCTGCGAGTGAGTGAGGTCACCAAAAAGAAAGGAGATGCTGCGATGGCAGCGGGGGTGGCGGCGCGCGAGCGATATTTTATGTTGCGAGCGTTAAAATGGCTACGGTAACCGCTTCACATCAGGCGGGCCGTATGCTTGTCTGCCACCCGACGTAGTATAAAAAAAAACTTGGAAGAATATTTTAATATTTTTTTTTTTATTATTTCATTTATTTAAAATAAATAAATAAATTCTTTATTGAAATATTACGGTAGGGCCCCAGATCAATATCATTCATTCATTATTTAAATATTTATATTTAAGCGGATTTTTTTATTGCGAATATCAAATTCTGGTAGAAGCTCTGGAGCTCTACCGACTAAGCTGAAGATGTTTGTTAGTACCTAACTAAAACGTTAAGGTCTATTTTTCGAATCAAAATATTCTATGGTAATCGACTTCAGCTTCGACGGTAGGACCCCTGATTTAATGTTTTGACTTTTAAATAAAATGCAATAAAAATAAGAAACCATTAGTTATTGATTAATAAATTGATTTGTACATGTAAATTAATTAATAATGTAATATATCACTTATGCAAATTAATATTTGCCGTATAACTATGTTACAAATAAATGACATTTCAGTCTCGCGATTTGAGCTTCCATAACAACTAAAGATAAATATTTGAATACCTATCAAAACGTCAAAACGGTTCCATTAAACTTGCTTCCCTGACATATAACACTGACAAACACTTAAAATATCAAATGTCTCGGCTACTAAGTAAACTGTATTCTGGTACACCTATCTATGTGCAAATTTATAAACTCGTTTCTACCTTCGAAAAAATCCTACTGCAATATTCTCAGTCATATGTTCTTTAAGGTTTTTGCAGTACATATCTTGACAATCAAGAGATGTAATCAAGGCTGTTCAGCCTTGCCTCAACAAATGAAGCGATCTAGCGGAATATAGATAACCAGGCTCAATTCTTATCTACGGAGGCTTAGTGCCCAAACACACCATACCAAATTACATGACTGAAGTTCGGTGTCATTACTGCAATGCTACTTCAATTAGTAGCGACTTAGTTGGCGAAAATTACGTAGCGGTTTTTACATAGTAAGTATGTAGTAACCCTCTGTCCTCATTACGCCGAAATTCGTCCTCGTAATTTCGGCATACTGTGCTCGCATCTCATTTGTTTCTTATTAATATTTATATAAAATCTGTACATTAAAAATAATTGAGTAACAAGTAAAAAAATGTAATTTCATTTTACATGCGTGAATTTTTTTAAAATATTTATCGCAAACTTTTTATTTTTTTTCACGTTTTTCACTGGAATAATCTGATTTTCCGGAATACAAGCAAAGTAGCCTATGTCTCTTTGCAGACCTTAAACTATCCTCGTAGAAAATCATGTCAACCCATTTGTTTCTTTCTACGTGAAAGAAGGACTCAAATAAATAAACTTTCACTTTTATAATGTTGGTATAGACTCATAAGATTCTATAGGACTAAACTTTTTACGCACTAATTACTAATAGACGATTCTCTGTGATAATCATCCGAATAATAAAATAATTTATTGGGATTAAATATACTATAACTTATTGCAATTTTACATGGTTCGTAACTTAACATTGCCCGAATTTATTTTCTACTACATACGCCATCTATGCAAGGCTACAATAACTAAATTCGTCCGCAAACTTGTAAAAAGCAGCGATGCATTTCCCGCGAGGAAAACTTTTCGCGGAAAATTTTCTAACTTAGTTCCTTCTGGCTTCTCTAGATGGCATCTTTATTATTTTAATATTATTTACATCTATTTAAATGAAGCTTGAAGTATTATAGCCGCTCTTTTGCCCCCCACGTTGAGCCCCCCGCGCCCCCCCCCCCCGCGCAAAAACGCGGCGAAACTATGCCCATTTGTTTTTTGTTCCTACCTGCCCGGCGCCGCGGGTGGTCGGGGCCCCATAAAAACGGTCATTGAGACGCAACTTTGTTATTGAGTGCCTACAAGTGGTGTTTTTTACGTTTACTAAGAACAGCACTATACAATGCCGTCTTTTGTTGTTCAACACTCGACTATAGTGTAGAATTACGATGGTCTAAACATTCTCAAGTGGTGTTTCATAGCCCTACTTGTATTCAAAAAAATACCTTATGAACTAAGGCGATAACGTATAGGTTTTTATTTAAAAATACGCTAGGGAGATAAAACCCGATGTTAATAAACAAAAACCTACACTTACCTAAACAAAATAAGTTTTTATAGCACTTGACACCGGCCCGAACATCTGGCGCCGTTAAGGCGAGTCCCTTAATTTTTTTATTTTTTTTTCCATTGAGTTTATGATTCTTTGGCCTTAATCCGATAGCTAATATGGCGGAGAAACGAAAAAATCATAAACAAATGGGCCTGAATGTATGACAGATGAGTATTGTTCAATCTGCCCAAAACTGAACGCCAAACTGCAAATGTCGACCGTAGGTCGACACGGGCAATTCAAGCGTTTCAAGGTCGTGACGTCACTTGTCGACCGTAGGTCGACACGGGCAATTCAGCGGTTAAATCTTTTTCTTCGGAGAATCTTTTGCTAAAAAGCAGGGTTTTATCTGAAACAGTAGTAGCGGAGTTTCATGAGAAACCTCGTCTTCGATTCCCAGATCAGTTACAAGTTTCTTCTTACACAAAGGGTGATGAAAGGTTAATAATAAAGATCAAATCTCCCTTTATTTAAAGATACTTATTCTTATAGAATATCTTAAAACTTTAAATAGCTTGGGCGTATGCAAGGTACGTGTATAAAGATTTCTTTTTCATTAATTTTCTTTAAAATTCTAGTTTTTTTAACAGCTGATTTTTCGTGTTCCAAATCAAAATATTATTATTTAATATACATACGAAAGAGTGACGATCATGTCGATCTGACTGGAGCAGTCTCTCCACCTACCAGAAGACTGTATCTAAACAACATTGTTTTCCAGGTCTACTGTAACGTGACCCTTGAGAATAACTGTGCTGCTGCGAGTTAGTGAGGACAGACTTAAGATGCTGCATTACTAGTGGGGTGCCAGCGCGGGAGCAATACTTTCTGTATTGCTTGCAAAAATATGTGCTTTACTTAAGTGAAGCCTTGTAAAAAATCGACCAAGATTGGACGGATGTTCGGTAAAAAAAAAAAAAAAAATCGGATTTTCGGTAAGTAAAGAAATTAATTTCTGCGAGAATTAAATTTCTGGTGCAGAGCTCTCACACTGAGGGATGGTTCATGGTGTTTATCCCTGATCTCGAGAGTCTAGTTAAACGCAAAGAGATCCCGGTGATCGGCCTTTTCCTTTGCAGTGCTGGCCCGCAAGCCATTCACTCGGTGTAACGGTGGAAACGACGACTGACAGAAGTTACCTTAAAAAGCCTTTGCGACCGGCCAGAACCCACGAGACCCACAGTGAAAGCTACTAATCATAAAGATCGAACTACAATCTAATTTCAATTCTATTAATAATAGGATATGGTGCATATGCGAACTGTGCGGTTTCAGAAAGGTTTTCTTCCACGGACTCTCAGGTTGTGGATAAATTACTTGCTGAGGTTTTCCGAAGAGACTACAGAATGTGGTTCTTCAAGAAAGGCGTGAAAAGGTTTTTACAGGGTCGGCAACGCGTGAGTGATACCTTTTATATTGCGAGCGTCAATAGGCTGCGATGACTGCTTACCATCAGGCAGACCGTATACTTGTTTACCACCTTAGTTGTATAAAAAAAAAAAATATATCCGGTATAATTCTTGTAGTTTTGAAAAACAAACTTATTGAAATACAAGTAATATTACGAGAGTTTTTATAATTGTTCATATTTTCTTTTGTTAAATTATTTATTCATGCACAACATTTCAAACAAAGGTGCAATGCAATAGAAAATATTTACCTCGGCAGCAATCTCTAGCTTAAAGGAAATAGCTACTTCCAAAGTGTTCTTGCTATTTAATTAAAATCCTTTCTTAGAGTACTTAATGCCAAGAGAATTTCGCTCTAGACAAATATAATACTAAAGCACTACTTAGTGAAAGAAGGAATTCATTTATTCGATTCGTTTGTACTTTTTGTATACTATCTTAAGGCTTATTGTACTTACATAAAGAACCTGGTACCTGCTGTAGCCGGTGCATGCAAATACAAAGCGAACTGTACTTTATTCAGTGCACTTATTTTATCATACCGGGAGTGCTCGGAACGATAATGAGTCATTTTATGTAAGCATCTTTAGAGTGTTCCCTATCAGCTAAACGGTTAAAAGCTAATAAAGTACGTAGGTTCAGTAGATTGACAACTATTTTTAATTATATTATAATAATAAATAATAATAAATATTGCCAGACAAATTACACAGCGCCATCTAGCCCCAAAGTAAGCGAAGCTTGTGTTATGGGTACTAGACAACTGATAAACATACGTAAATACATTTTTTTTTGTAAATACATACTTATGATACATAGAAAACACCCAGACTAAGACAAACAGACATGTTCATGCACACAAATGTTTGTCCTATGTGGGAATCGAACCCACGAGCGTTGGTGTCGAAGCCGCGTCATTGACCGCTACGCCACCGAGCTCGTCATATTACGAGTAATGTAATAAAATGAAAGACAAATAAATACAGGTTTTATTCCGGTTGGGTTAAGGTTTTCTTGTGATCATCAAGGCTAAGGAGACTTGGCTAGGAACAGGTGACAAGAAATTATATTATTGGCTATTAGATGCCACTGTTAACCAAATTAATTACATTGAACATTAATTTACGAAGAGGGAAACTTATATTCAGCTTTGGATTTTGACTAAAATGATTATAACGATGGATATTTTTTCTTGTAATGTATTCCTACACTCTAAGTAATTGAAATATTCTTTCTTACTTTAATAGAGATATATTATATTCTTACCACATTAAAAAAAAAGTTTCCAAACAGCCATGCAAGAGCTTTTCGTGTTATTATGATTAATGTAACACCAAAATATATGCTCGGAGCAAACATATTTTTTCAACAAAACAATATTTTTCTCTTTCATGTTATTAAGATCGAGGCATTTGAGTTGCTTTCTAAAGTATAGGAAGAAATAATCTGTCATAATCTCTTCCTTATTATGTATAGAAATGAATCTCATAAAAGTATGTACGCACATAACTTTTGAACCGCTGCATGAAATTGGATAATTCTTTTTTTGTTGTGTTCTTTAATAGGAGGACTGGTTTGTATGGGAAATTCATTGAAATGAGATGGGAACGGGAAGATTGAACCACAGCGGAGCGTGGGCAGGCTGCTAGTTAAATATATTATTATTATTTTTATACTACGACGGGTGGCAGACAAGCATACGGCCCGCCTGATGTGAAGCGGTTACCGTAGCTATATTAACGCTCGCAACATACAATATCACTCGCGCGCCACCACCCCCGCTGCCAACGCAGCATCTCCTTCCTTTCTGGTGACCTCACTCACTCGCAGGAACACAACAACCCACGGATATTATTTTAGTTGAAAGTTAAAAATAAAAAGATAAGTTACCAGATAAGTTATCCTTTAATATTTTTTTTGATACCATTAAAGTAGCAAACAAGCATACGGCCCGCCTGATGGACAGCAGTTACCGTAGCCTTTGCAACTCATTCCACAGCTTGACAATACGTGGGAGAAAACTTCTCTGAAACCGCACAGAGTGCTGAGTGCGAGTTTTTTATTCACGTTCGATCATGTCAACGTAAACAAACCGACCAAATAGAGAAGTACACTCATGTTGTGAATTTACCAGACGCGTGTTACATATCCAATTTAGCCGGGTTGCTCACTTCGAAATGTGAGCGGGTAAGCTATATAATTTTAATATGTAACACGCGTCATATAAATTCATAACATGAGAGTACTTATCTATTTGGTCGGTTTGTTTACGTTGACATTATCGAACGTGAAAAAAAAACTCGCACTCAGCACTCAGTACGTGACCACTTAGGCTCCAATGTGTAAATATTTTTTTATGGGAACTACTACAATATTAGAGTTTCAATAGTTCGATGAATTGTATCAACCGAACTATTGCTACCCAAAACTTTGGTTGAACTAACTAGGGCTAGTTCAACCGAACTACTGCTAATAAATTATTATTTTTTAATGACCGTCGAAATAAAGTAGAGACAAAGATGCACAGGATAGAAACAAATGGCGTCGTATGATTGTGAAAGCTGACACCGAGTAATGGGATAAGGCGAGGCCAAAGAACAACAAGTCGCAGCTACTTTTGAACGATACTGACCAATCGCAAAAAGCCACTAAAAAGCGATGCAGTATCGATGCAATTGCAAAAACACTATGCTGAAAGTAGTTACAATGCTCCACAATTTTTCACATTTGAAGACAGTACCTTAGCTCTCAGAGCGCAAGTTCCGTGATATATTTCATTCCCTAAAGAGCCATTCTGTTGATAGATATTTACTCCACGCAGCTTGGCACGCGTGTCACGGACTGGGATCGGTCCATACGTGACAACTGATATTATACCTATAAATGTGTTAATATGAGTTTAAAAAAAATAAAGGAATAAATAAATAAACAAATAAATATTTCTGGACAATTTTCACAGCGCCATCTAGTCCCAAATTAAGCGCAAAGCTTAAAGTGATAAATTTACTTAAATACATTTTTTTTTAAATGGATACTTATAATACATAGAAAACACCCAGACCAATACAAACAGACATGTTCATGCACACAAATGTTTGTCTTGTGCGGGAATCGAACCCGCGACCTCGGAGTCAAACTGGTCACCTAACCATTCGACCACCGAGCTCGTCAAATGTAAATGGTTCACTTCTATGAACCAAAACCAAATTGAACTGCACGTGATGCTCTTTGTTGGTTAATGACGAACCTCTGGCAAACGATTGGTAGAACACTGGGTAATTGTAAGCTGTCTGGCTGGTGAAGCATCTCTATCTCCCAGAAAACCGCAGCCAAATAACAATTATTAGGCCTAGAGAGTTGATGTGTTTCTGCGAGTGAGGTTACAAGGAAACAAGGAGGACCAATAGTTTATATTGCCAGCCTCGGGGGCGGTAGTTTAGCTACGGTGACTGCTTTACATTAGGCGGGACGTATGCTTTTTTTATACTACGTCGCAGTGGCATGTACATGGCAGTCTAGCATACGGCCCGCTTACCGAAAGCGGTTTTACCGTAGCCATATTAATGCTCACAACATAAATTATCGCTCGCGCGCAAATCAAATGTACCTATCTACAATAATTATAGCTCTTTGTTTAATAGTTCTCCCTTCCAAACATACTACCTACATTTTGCGTTGGCACAAGTTTCTCACTATTTAAAATCGAGTTATGATTGTGACTTCAATAGCAAATTTAAGTTGAATAGTTCCGGAATTGAATCAAATTTGATATTGATTCGACTTTGGAAGACTTTGCAGCATGTCATTGGTGTCTTGAATTATTACGTGTTGGCTTAACTTAGGAATATGTTACGTAGTATATTAAAAACATAACATATCTAATATATTTATGAATCCTACAATACTGTGTAGAGCGAGACGACATGTTGAATTCCTTGCATGTCTCATCCGGGGTAGTGTACTAATCTGATTTGTTAGCAACATTGGAGAACTACTAAGCGTTCAGACGATTTTGCAATTCATATTATTGGAATCAATATGTTAGGTAACAACGCAATGTTTAGGTCCCCACTACTTAAATCCGTGGTGCACGGCAGTTAAGCTTCACTTGACTAGCCATCTTCTAAAATGCAGAAATTCGTCACCAACACAAACCTTCCTGGTAGCTCAGTTGAAAGAGCACTCGACCGGTCATCGAGAGGTCGTGTGTTTAAATCCCACCTAGGCGGGCGAGGTGAATTTTTCAATTTTTAAAAATATTTATAACATTATGTAGGTACTAAGGTACTTGTACAAAGGTGGTTTTCTCATCGAGTATTTTGGTCAGTTGACTATGGTTAAACTCTCACCTATTCTGCCTATGTTTCCATACACTATTCTAACAGAGACGAACTTCTTAGCTTCCATGGATTCACCGTGCGGGTGCCGGGTCCATCGTGTGGCAGAGAGAGAAACCCAAGCAGATCCCGAGACTTGTGACACGGGTGTAGGTTTAAGGGGCCCCTTTCCGACGTACATCAATACTCACCTTCACTGCTTGTGTTTCTCTCCCTGCCCTGCCAAATCTGGTATGAACCTGCTAATGCAGCTTTAGATACTCGTTCTAGTATAGAACTTACTGCACTTCTGGACAAGCCAAGGTCTTTCAGCAGGTTATAGAGAGATTTTGCTGGCATACCTCTCGCTCCTACTTCTACAGCGTATAGATTAACTACATAGCCGCTTTTTGTTAATTCGTTTAGGAGGTCATAATATTTGTTTTGTTTTATCGCGTGGTCTTTGGGTATGTTAGTTTCCCACGGTACGGTAAGCTCTACAAGTACTATACGTTTTGTAGCTCTGGAGAAAAGGAAAATGTCCGGTCTGGATGTCGAAACACACACATCTTCTGGGATTTTATAGTGCTTTTCATACGTGTCCATTAGAATAGTCCAGTCAGGTGTTGCACTGAGGATTGAGTAAGGCTTGTTCTTGGAGTTTGAAGTTGAGCCTCCTTTTATAAAGTTAATTTGTCTTTTGTTTGTCGTTAATCCTTTTTGGGCTCTAGCTATTGAAAGGCTTATGGCTTCACGTATGATTTGAAGTACTCTGTCATGGCGATGTGAGTAATGACCCCTATCAAGGAGCACCTTGCATCCCACCAATAGGTGCCTTGCTGTACATATCGCCTCTCCACAAGTATAGCAACATTTTTCAGAGGCTTTTCCCCACCTAACTAAGTTACTCTGGTCAGGGAGGGTTATTTGAAAGGCATTAAGATAGAATTTTAATAAGGTAGGAGACCAGTCATACAGCAAGGTGCGCCACTTCAGAGGTAACGGGATGCAAAACTCGCCTATGGTTAACCACTCACTTTGCATTTCTAAATTCATAGCGTGCACTTTGTAACTGTCATTTTCGTCTTGTTGTAGAAAGGTTTTTACTATGTCTCGGTCTTCCCTTTTCTTTCTCGCGCCCAACCCAGCTCTATTTGCCTGTGCACCTACCATAAATTGTTTGTGGAATTGAAGTCTAGATTCAAGGTCTGTGGCATTTTTGTCTTTTGGGAGAGATTTTACTAATTCGTCTTGCGACTTTTGCAAAACATGCGTTTTTGTAACTCTCAGGTGTTTATAGAGTTCAGAAGGTTTCTTTAATTTCAGCCCAAAACTATTGTGATCCCTAAATAGAGTCGAGGGATCAGCCGGATGTGCCAGTCCGAACCATGACTTCAATATCTTTATGACATTAGCATCTAACTTTGCCAAGAGGGTTTTACCGAAGTCATATACTAGGAAAGGCCAAGTGAGTCGTGATGTGAGATAGTTGTCGTATATCCATGCTTTTTTAATATTACTGATAGGCTGTTGGTCTACCTTATTGAGCTCGTTAATGAAATTTTCGACAACTTCCCCCAATGATGGTGTGCGTCCTTTGTAATCTATCTTTCTACCAAGAAATTTGAAAGGCACTGTTTCTGCAATCGTAGCAACTTTTTGGCCGCTTATGGAGAGTTCCGGGTCGTAAGGAGTGTATTTGGTACTTCGTCTACCCAGACATAAACAATAACATTTACTTGGTTTCGCCCTCAATCCCTCCGTCCATGTACAGAACTCATCGACTTCATTTAACAACTCCTGACACTGTTTGGGATTACGTGTAAGTATTGCAAGGTCGTCAGCAAAGGCTAAGATTGACTCAGTGTACTTGTTGTTGATTTTAAAACGGTAGCCCCATTTCCTTTCATATGATATCAATTTGTCTATTAAAATATTAATAACTATGTTAAATACTATCGGTGATAAGCAGCACCCTTGGAATAGTCCCACACTGTATTGTAGTGGCTTTGTGTATTCCTTGTTTACTGCTATGACGAATTTTAAATGCGAGTAATAAGAGTTAATTATGTTAACAATTAAATCGGGAAAGTTATACCATTTTAGTGCAAATATCATAAGTTCATGCTGCACGGAACCAAATGCGTTTTCTAGGTCTATCCAGCAGACTGATATTTGCCTCTCATGTGTTCTGGCATCTTTCAGACTTTCTGCTAGTAATGTATTGTGTTCCAGGCATCCAGAAATTCCAGGCAAGAAGCCTTTCTGGTGATTGGGCCTGAAATACCTATTGCTGATCATGAATTTTGTCATTTTTGATTGTAATACACTAAAAAAGATTTTTGAGATTGTGTTGGTTAGGGCTATCGGTCTGGTGTCTTTTGGATGAGTTACTTCATCCTTTTTAGGGATGAGGACAAAAACTGCCTTTCCAAATGCTACTGGGACTTGCTTTCTTGACCAGATCTTACTAAATATATTTAAAATGTGTTTACGAACTGATGGACACTTTTTATACACTATGTAAGGAATGCCATCGGGGCCTGGAGCAGATTTAGAACTTTTCTTTATAATATGGTAGTTTATTTCCTCTTCATTGGGTGGGTCACTTTGAAAACTAAATAGAGGATCATTAGGTCTTTGGATTTTTGGATCTACGTATGAGTTCCCGCGTTTAGGCACTTCGTATGTGTTTTTACAGTGATCGTAAATTTGCGCGTTGGTCAAGAGAAGCTTTCCCTTTTGTTCCCTGAAAATGTTTTTCGAGTATTGAAAAGGATTTTTATCGAAGTCTACTTCATGTTTAGCTCTGTTAAAATTATCGCGATTTTTAGTGGTTTGAAGTGATATCCCTTGTATTAATTTGAGGATTGATCTTAGAGCCCTGGACAGTTGGTGACTTAGATGGTTATCGCCCATGGTTTTAGCTACACGAAGTTTCCTTATTAACTCTCTTTCCTTCCTCCGCAATTTCATTTTAAATGTGTTTTCTTTATTTTGAGCGCAATAAGTTTGTGGTGGATAATGCTCAGAGAAGTATGTATAGATAGTATCCTGTAGAGTTTCTACTTGGCTGTTTAGATCTTGTTTTGATCCAGGATGTTCTAAAAGGATCGCCAAGTTTTGGTCATGAACTTTCCAGGTGGAGTTTTTTAGACTGGGGATGCTAAGACGTGTCCTGATGTCAATGGACTCCTGGTAATTTTCACTTGATTCACCTTGGGATTTATGAGGGTCAACTCTATCCGTAGTGTTTGTCGAAGTACTTACCGACGGCTGTCGTGCTTCAACACCATCATGTGTCTTTAAGTGCTTGTTGTACCAGGCTCGTCTCTTGTATGTTTTCCCGCACGTAGGGCATCTCAAATCCGTATTCGCGCCAGGGTCGTCATTATTATCGACCGGTGGACAGATCTTCCGCCCCCCCTCTCGGACTGTCCCAGGGGTATTTTTCTTTTTCGGACTTTTAGCAATTGAAGATTCCCGGGCTTGGCTCGCTAGGCCGTCACCCTCGACTGTCTTTCCAGCAGTCAGATGTCTTTCCATCCGTCAGATGTCTTTTCCACCAGCCATCTGTCTTACCAGCGTCATCCCGTCTCTCCGGGCTGTAATTTTTTGTATGAGACGAACTTCTTAGCTTCCATGGATTCACCGTGCGGGTGCCGGGTCCATCGTGTGGCAGAGAGAGAAACCCAAGCAGATCCCGAGACTTGTGACACGGGTGTAGGTTTAAGGGGCCCCTTTCCGACGTACATCAACACTCACCTTCACTGCTTGTGTTTCTCTCCCTGCCCTGCCAAATCTGGTATGAACCTGCTAATGCAGCTTTAGATACTCGTTCTAGTATAGAACTTACTGCACTTCTGGACAAGCCAAGGTCTTTCAGCAGGTTATAGAGAGATTTTGCTGGTATACCTCTCGCTCCTGCTTCTACAGCGTATAGATTAACTACATAGCCGCTTTTTGTTAATTCGTTTAGGAGGTCATAATATTTGTTTTGTTTTATCGCGTGGTCTTTGGGTATGTTAGTTTCCCACGGTACGGTAAGCTCCGTAAAGTTTTTACGACAGTTCAGAATGATCTGTTAACTTCCAATATTATCGTTTTACTCTCAAACTTTCAACGTATGTTCTCGTAATGGTGGGATGTAGAAGACGGCATTACTTCGATCAAACTGAAGTAAAACTTAGTGTTTGATTTAAATATCTATATATCTATAAAAAAATCAAAGTCGAGTTTGTTCGAACACTTATAACTCGAGAACCGCAGGACCGATTTTCATGGTTGTTGATTTGTTGAATTTGTCTCCGTCCCGAATAGCACAATAACTATTAAAATCATTGGAAAATTGACGAAAAAATAAAATAAAAGTAAAACAAACATTTTCCCATACAAACGAAAGTGTCAGTTGAAAAAGGATTGCGAGATTTATTGGTTGTCAAGTATCAAAATGTCAAATCGATTGGTGTCACGTCGCGAAAGTTATCTGTGATTTCTTTTGAAAATTGAAAAATGTATAATCGATTGGGGAGAAAACGTCAAAAGAAATGACAATTATTAAATCACTAAAACGATAAAACCGATTTCAAAACTAAAAAATAAAACGAAATAGTTAATTGACTCAGGTGTTATTTTGCGGAAGTCAAATTTACAGGCAATTTGATCTACACTACTTTGCGTGCTTGCGCCACCAATTAGTTCATGCAAACTACTGCCGGCCGGCACCCGCCCACTACCGTTAGTAGTTACATGCGACTGCCGTGACTGCTTTGGTCGTCTCTGATCCAGCTGCTGTGGTCGTCTCGGTGAATCTCCAACATCTGAAACAGAAGATACATGCGACCGCCGCTGCCCCGACTGCCATGGTCGTCTCTGCGAGCGAAGAGGCGAAACACGTGTCGCAGAGAAACGCAAAGTAGTGTAGATCAAATTGCCAATAATGGAAATCTTTATTTTTATGAAACCTTCAGTTTTTGTGGATATGGGTCTTCCCTTAACCGAAGGAGTTTTGAGCTCTCCACCACGCTGCTCAACTGCGGGTTGGCGGAGGCCAGTGTTTTTGCCTTAAGGCCACTAACTTGGCTTAACGACTGTCAATCTAATGATAACAACCGGGATCGATGGCTTAACGTGTCTCTCGAAGCACGGAGGAGCTCGTGGTAATATAAATCCATCCGTGTACAGGCTACGGTCGACATTGCTGTGTGTTCAATTACACTGACACGCGCAATGACGCCATCGAGCTTCTCTATTATTCATTGCATTAATTCCATAAATATGTACCACGACATTCATTGATTGCTAGGCGGTACGAAGTTCGCCAGGGCAGCTAGTTTCTAATAGATTCTTCTGAAAAATAGCCGTAAATGATAGCTCAGCTGGATTTTTACCACCTAAGGGTGCGTTTCTAACGGAGATGTCCGAAGTAACTGAGCAGTGTGGCGGTGCGATGCCATAGTATATCGTTGTAAGCCATGAAACGAAGTGATTGTTTCCACCAGGGATGTGCGAGGAAGCTGGGTACTGCGATGATGCTTAATATTGAAACGGTAAGCAGATAAGCGGTGCGAGGATACGTAGCGGGCTTTTTCCTGAAATGCTAGTGACTGACTGATAGTTTTTCGCTCGCGTCCATCGTACAAATCTCTTGCAATTCATCCTCGAAATACATCCCTCGCAACGCATTCCGAACACAAATATTTCGTTTGTTTTGTATGTACAAAAACCTCGCTCTCCTAAGCCTTTTTCACTAGGGCTGAGTTGAACGACCTAAATGAAGTGACTTCAATTGTGCTAAGGTCCTCATAATTTGCACGTCACCAAAATTCAAATAGGCATTTTGGAAATGCAGTAGTGTTTAGATTACATGTATAGATTTGTGAAAATCAACTCAACCTGGAGTATTCTTCAAAACGGTCAGCGGATTTTGACGCGACTTTTACAGGCAGGTATAAGACATGTTTTTATCCGATCAATTGTTACAGATTATGAGATAGTAAAAGATTCTTGCATAAAACCATTCTTGCATAAATTTATTTCAATTCCATTCAACTGGGAAAAAAAGTATTTAAAAAGTTCATGTATTGCAAATGCAAAACCTACAATAGGAAAGGTAACTCCTTTATATCAACCGTGTCGAATGCTGTTTAACCACGCGTTGGTTACATGAAAAAAATCTGCAGGCGGATTCGAAAATAACTACTAGTTTATATTATTTGTATGATATATTCTTCAATACTTTCAATACATTTCGTCCATAAAATATTGTATTTAGCTATAATTGCAAATTCGAGCTAAGACAAATGACACGTCACTGACGTCACGCACAATATGACAAGATATCCTGAGATTTAATAATTATTGCCCTTCCTTAGCCGGCCCTTTTACATTTTTGCTGACATAATCAGTAAACGTGAAATTTTCATAAAAAAAAATAGATCATATTCCGTTACGTACTCCTAGGTTGCGACCACAATGTAGATACAGCCTATAAATTTGATAAGAGCAATACTTTTGACTAGGCTAATTTTGCCCAGAGTATTCGCATTCTTCCGAATGCTGCGCGCTGCGCTGCAAACATATGATTATATGTAATAGGTTAATACAAGTAGGTATTGAAACAATTCACAACCAGTATCACGAATTTTGCATTGGAGTAATTGGCGAAAAACCATTTTTTTGGATTTAGGTGAAGATCCGAATATGGCAACCTCTTCAAATTCCTTGAGAATTATAGCCTACGAAAAATATGGTAAAGTCGCATCTATTACCACAATTTTGTTTTCGGAATTATTAAAGAATCGGACATTTTGTTCCTCCCCAACCCGTCTGGCCAGCGTGGGGAGTGTAGGCCAAATCCTCCTTCCGTCTAGGACGGACGAGAGAGGGTCGTGCTCCTGTAGTGGAGACTAAAATGGACCTGATGATGATGATGATGATAATGAAATTTTTTTCGTTGTCGCCAACTCTCGAACTTCCAAATTGGTTGCAAATTTAAGGTAAGTAATCTACACGTATGTACACTCTGTTAAGCAGCGTGGTTTAGTATGCTTCGATTGAGGGGAGACCCGTATCCCAACAGTGGGATAATTTATGGGTTGATGCTGTATGTACACACATGACTGTAACGATATACAAAAAAATATTAGTACCACAATTAATGTAAATTGATAGGTAATTATTTGTACTGCAATAGAAGTAAAACAACTGTGGACGGAGTTTAGTTAAATTATCCAGATTTTTGGTCAAGAAACCGCCCAAATTTATCACTCTTCTTTAGATTGTATACTAAACTATAAATATAAAAATGAATTAAAACATTAATATACCCGTCAACCGTTTAAGTAAATTTAAATGTAAAATTATTATTCCCGTCAAATAACTGGAATAAATCTCTCCTCAAAATGGGAGAGACGATTTTAGAATAAGAGTAATTTATCAATGACAAGCCTCAGGAGTTTGTGTAGTAAATAATAAATGTGACGTACGTAAGACGGTAAGACTGGAGTAATCAAATTGGGTTTGAATTGAATATAATACGGATAACATTTATACGCTTAGTCGTCTAATGTAATCTAATGGTTAAATAATTATGTCTTAATATCTTGTATTCTTAAGGGCCTTAGTACCACGAAAGGCGACGGAGGTACCACTTTACAAAAAAAACATACTTTAGTATTCAGGATTAATATCAAGCAAACATATGCTCAGTTTTTCTGTCTAACAGCTGTTGGCCGTGTGGTTTCCGGCAGACTAGAACAGAACAACTCCGTTCTTCCCGTGGATGTCGAAACAAGGCGACTAAGGGAAATACATTATCAAATATCGATCAGGCTTCCCCAACCCGTTTGGCCAGCGTGGGGAGTGTAGGCTAAATCCTCCTTCCGTCTAGAACGGCTGAGAGAGGGTCGTGCTCCTGTAGTGGAGACTAAAATGGACCTGATGATGATGATAATGATATGCTCAGTTTGTTACCATGATAATAAAGTCATCAATGATACAGTGTCGCTGTTTTGGCGAAAAATTCGAAAAACGGAAGTGAGCTGACCACATACTACATAAAACTGACAGCTGTTAGACAGAAAAAATAATTAAATTTTTGTTTATAAAAAAAAACGTCTTATCAAATGAATAAATTTCTATTTTCGATATCTGACACTTTCGTCACAGACACAGCATCTCGACTACTCATCTCCTCCTTATATCTGATGGTATCACTGACTCGCAAGAACACAATAATCCTAATTATTGGTTTTTATCTGGTTCCGACTGTGAAGAAGGTGGTATATCGGGCTCGACTGGGAAAATACTACAATTTCCCCAGACGAACCCAAATGCCATCTCCTATACTAGATTCTTGTTTGCTAGATGGTAAAAGATACCACGTACAATTGAGGTTAGCTTTTAAAAAGCCCCTTACACCCCCAAAATCATCACACAATTTTCAATCCAATCCATTTGATTCTCTAGTTACTTGATCAATTTGCATAAATGTTAAACAAGTACCTACCTACAGAGCCCATAAGGCACACAGTGCTTATACAGAAATTGCCAGCTTTGTTCGACATCAAAAAGATAAAAGAAGAAAAAAGGTCGATTTTGTCTCTGTAATTTCTTTGACTAGATTTTTATCGGAGGGTCTTATTTTCCCTTTTAAATCTCGTCTTACCTAAGCCTCCATAATGTTAAGCCCCTGCGTTATTATATCGCGGTCGTCTCTTAGGTAACCTCTTATATACCAGCTGAAAGTAATGACAAACCCAGCTTGACTAATCCTGCATGAAATAACATTAACCCGTAGTATAAGTTTTTATTTTTTATACTATGTCGGGTGGCAGACAAGCATACGGCCCGCCTGGTGTGAAGCGATTACCGTAGCCATATTAACTCTCGAAACATAAAATATCGCTCGCGCGCTGCCACGCCCGTTGCCAACGCAGCATCTCCTTCCTTTCTGGTGACCTCACACACTCTCAGGAACACAACAACTCACAAGCGAATTGTTATTTGACTGCGGTATTCTGCGGGGTGGAGGTATATTCCCCAGTCGGGTAGCTTACAATTATGCCCCCTACCTCTCTTTTCGCCAGAGCTTCGTTTGTCAGTCAGCAGGGTGCACCGCGTGCAGGTGAAGTTGGCTTTGGTTCAAAGATGTTTATGAACCACTTACACCCCAAAAGTTAAAACAGGGGCTTTGCCTTTATTTTGAGTTAGTAGCCACATTGGCTCTTTTACATAGAAATTACCTAAGTATATGTATTTATTTCTTTGAATAAAACTTTTATCAGCAGCCTGTATCTATACACTGATGGATAAGCCTTCCCCAATGCTTTCTACCAAACCCACCTTCCGCATCCAGCCGCTTTCTTAAGGTCATTAGGTAATAGACGGAAGGCGTCCAACGCTTCGTCGCCCTACGCGCGGCCTCCACTCTAATACCTTCCTCGCCCATCTGCCGTCATGTACTCGGCTTATGTACGTAACCCGCCCATTGCCACTTCAGCTTGCAAACTCTGAAGGCTATGTCGACAACTTTAGTTCTCCGTCGAATTTCTTCGACGTCTGGATTCGATCCCTCAGAGAAACCCCAAGCATAGCCCTCTCCATCGCTTTAGTCTGTGGACCAGCCCGAATAAAATTTTGTATTGTTAATATTTACCAGTATATGAGTGATGTACGTTTCCTAAGACATTTTATACCACGAACTGTGAAATCAACTTCTGTCATCGGTATTTTCATTACATTGCATTTGCAAGACAATAGCGACATTTAGAATGCACATCTATTCGGCATTTTGGGGGTTGATGCTACTCACGTCCGCAGGCTTTACCCTAGTTTCCCTGCACGTGACCCCTGGGTGGTGCTAAACCAGTAGCCTTTTTCCTGAAGTGGTAGAGCCAAGCTGTAGTCGTTTAGTGTCTAGAACATGATCGCGGTCAAGTTTTGGACATTGAATGAATACAGCTCGTAATTGGGCCGGCTCGTCCGGGGCAGTACCACTCTCACGCAGAAGACCGGCGTGAAGTAATAGCTCGCGCTATTGCGTTTCGTACAGTGAGTGTTGAGACCCGGAGCCCAATCCAAACACCCCAACTCTAAATATGGCAGCGGTAGTAAAAAGAATAATACCCCAGGAGGGTACCGTCACCGTTGGTGATGGAGAATCCCTCCCTGAGCACCACTGCTCAGGCCGCCCGACGTATTCTGGGGCGGGCATTACGCCGCTCTATATTTCTGCCGGAAGCAAACACAAGAAGAGTGTGGTGGCACCTCCCCCTGAGCTCTGCGTTGAGTTCTGTAACGTTAGGGGACTTAACTCCAACATCAATGCTGTCCACCATCATCTAGAGACGGCTAGGCCGGCCATACTCTTTTTGACGGAGACTCAGATATTCCCCCCCGCTGACATCTCATATCTGCGTTACCCAGGGTACAAAGTGGAACATCACTTTGTGCCACGAGCCGGTGTTTGCGCGTACATTCGGGAGAATATCTGTTGTCGACGTCTTGGCAGTCTTGAAGCGAGGGACCTGTCAATTATGTGGCTGCGCGCAGATTTTGAAGACTGCACTCGCATTTACGCGTGCCTCTACAGGTCCCACAGCGGAAATGTCGAAACGGAGCGTCTTGTGGAGCACATACAGATGACGACCGACAGTATACTCCAGCGGATGCCTTCTGCAGAGATTGTGGTACTGGGTGATTTTAATGCCCACCACGTCGAATGGCTAGGGTCTAGATCAACTGACCATGCTGGAAGAACTTTCCATGACTTTGCCTTGGCATATGGTCTGACACAGCTGGTTTCCTCGCCCACGCGGGTGCCGGATGTGTCGGAGCATATGGCGTCCCTTTTGGATCTTCTGCTGACCTCCCACCCTGAAAATTATCGTGTGTCTGTTGGCGCCCCTCTTGGGTCTTCAGATCATTGCCTCATAAAGAGTATTGTGCCACTCACACGCCAAAGGCGACCGCGCACAGCCAGCACACGACGCGTGTCGCATTTTAGGTCAGCAGATTGGGATGGGCTGCGTAGTTTCCTGGCCTCCTACCCTTGGGGGCGGATTTGCTTTTCGCTGGAAGATCCCAGCGCCTGTGCTAATGCTGTCGCTGATGTGGTTCTGCAGGGCATGGAACTTTTTATTCCTAATTCTGCGGTGCCCATTGGTGGCAAATCTCGACCATGGTTCGATGGGTCTTGCAAAGCCGCGTTGCGTCATAAGCAGGATTCTTACCGAGCCTGGTCCGAGGCTCAGGCAGCTGGAGATGCAAATACCGGTGTCCTTAAGAAGAATTACAACGCTGCGTCAAGATCCTTTAAGGGCTGCATCGCCAGGGCAAAGTCCAAATTCGTTAGCAGAATTGGCGAGGCTGTTCAAGGTAACTTCTGTCGGTCGTCGTTTCCACCATTGCACCGAGTGGATGACTCATTGGCCCATACTGCAAGGGAAAAGGCCGATCTTCTGGGACTTCTCTTTGCGTCTAACTCGACTCTTGATGATCAGGGAGCAACACCGCCAACCATCCCACGGTGTGAGAGCTCTATGCCAGACATTAAGTTCTCGCAAAGAGCTGTCCGTAGAGCACTCTTCACCCTGGACATCCATAAGTCGAGTGGGCCGGATGGCATTCCACCCATTGTTTTAAAAACATGTGCTCCAGAGTTGGCTCCGATTTTAACACGCCTATTTCGGTACTCCTACTCACTTGGCGTGGTCCCCTGCTCATGGAAGGAGGCTTTAGTCCACCCGATCCCTAAAAAAGGGCCCTTGCTCAGATCCGTCCAATTATAGGCCCATTGCGATAACTTCCATATTTTCCAAAATCATGGAAACTATTATTAACAAACAGCTGGTAGCCTACTTAGAGGATCACCAGCTGATAAATGTTCGCCAATATGGTTTCCGCCATGGTCGCTTAGCTGGTGATCTTCTGGTATACTTGACTCACCGTTGGGCGGAGTCAGTGGAAAGCAAGGGCGAGGCATTGGCTGCTAGTCTGGACGTAGCAAAAGCTTTTGATCGGGTGTGGCATAAAGCATTACTTTCCAAGCTTCCTTCTTTTGGGCTACCTGAGAAGCTTTGCATATGGATTGCCAGTTTTCTATCTGAGCGTAGCATCAAAGTTGTAGTTGACGGAGCACGCTCGGACCCACTACGCTTGAATGCTGGCGTACCACAAGGCTGTGTATTGTCCCCCACGCGGTTTCTTCTGCATATCAATGACTTGCTGCTTATACACAATGTTCATTGCTATGCGGATGACAGTACAGTGGACGTAAGATACACTGGCCAATGTAATGTTTCTCGGGATTGCGTCGATGAGTACCGAACAAAACTTGTGTCTGAGATTGAGACGTCCCTTGGACACATCTCGGATTGGAGTAGATTGAATTTGGTGCAGCTAAATCCCTCCAAGACACAGGTTTGTGCGTTTACCGCTAAAAAGTCCCCATTCGTCGTAGCTCCTAGTTTGGAAGGTACTCCCCTTAGTGTAAGAACTAGCATTACCATCTTGGGTGTCGACATATCGAGTGATGTTCAGTTTCGCGGTCACCTGGAATGCAAGGCCAAACTGGCTTCCAGGAAGATTGGTGTGATTAGTAAAGCCAGGCGGTATTTTACACCCCGACACCGCCTTCAACTATACAAAGCCCAGGTTCGACCTCACATGGAGTACTGTTCGCATCTCTGGGCCGGTGCGCCCCAGTACTTGCTTGCTCCATTTGACCGCATACAACGAAGAGCAGCTCGAATCGTCGGTGACCCAATGATCTCGGACCGATTGGACTCTCTCTCTACACGCAGAGATGTAGCGTCTCTTTGCGTTCTATACAAATTATATCACGGGGAGTGCTCCGATGAGCTGTTTGATTTGATACCTGCCGCTGAATTCCACTATCGTATAACTCGCCAAAATTAAAATTCCATCCATATCATCTTGATAATTGGCGATCTACTACAGTACGTTTCCTAAGACATTTCATACCACGAACAGTGAAACTGTGGAATCAACTTCCCTCAGCGGTATTTCCGAACAACTACGACATGGGTGCCTTCAAGAACAGAGTTTTCATTTTCCTTAAAAGGCTGGCAACGGATCGGCGACCCCTTGGTGTCGCTGGTCTCCATGGGCGATGGTGATTGCTTTCCACCAGGTAACCCACATGCTCGTTTGCCCCCCTCTCACATAGAAAAAAAAAAAAAAAAATTTAGTCAAATATAATACTGCGTCCCATGTGCACTTCGCTCATAGCGAATAGCCATTTCACAATCATTCACCCATGGCTAGCTTAGCTTCTGCCCGTG
The DNA here is from genome assembly GCA_937001555.2 of Hypsopygia costalis. Taxonomy (NCBI): domain Eukaryota; kingdom Metazoa; phylum Arthropoda; class Insecta; order Lepidoptera; family Pyralidae; genus Hypsopygia; species Hypsopygia costalis. Next base: position 13,861,550 of record OW443339.2, on the reverse strand, counting down.
GCAATGAAAACGCTGTGAAATAACAAATGTCCTATATTAAGCTAGAAGAATATGATATCTTAAATGTATATTAAACCCGTTCTGCTGTTTACGAGACAGAGTACCAAAATCCGTACTCTCATAATATCAGTAGGATTCGAAAAGTAATTAACTCGCCGCTATAATCTACCCCTCTAATTTGCGATAAATTGTGAAAAGTGAATTCAGTGTTTAATTTTGCACTCCCTTTTATCTTAGTTCATTTATTTTAGCACCTGTGACTTCCTCACAATGAATGTGTGCAGAGCATATATACTCGAACTCACAGAGGCAAAGGTCCAAATCCTCTTACAATAAGAATTTCCGTGGAGTGTCCTAAGCAAATATTTAAAGAGAATTTTGATGATGTCGATAAATTGCTTTCATTAAACCTAAGTGCTGAATATATATTTTACATTTTGTGGCGTATACATTAAAGGCCGGACGTTTAATTTTGGAGTACAAGTACCTTAACGTTTAGAGTTAGAGCCAGCCTAACCTGTCCGCATCTATGAACCCTGTGTATAAACTTATATGCGGTCAATTTTTGTGTAATACTTGTTCTTCAACTTCAATAGGTTAGTATGGAGTGATCTGGGGTAATACTAATAAACTGCGGCAATTATTACTCTGATTTTGCGTCGAAATGCTCGATATTTCATAGATTTTAATTGCCGAATATTGCATGGCAATGTCCCGAGCCACATGCCTGAGCATGAGGGTGTACGTGGTTTACCATCTTGAAGCTAAAGCCAACTTTACCTGCACATGCCCTGCTGATTTACTAACCAGGCTCTGACGAAAGAGAGGCATAGTGAAATTTTAAGCGGCTCGACTGGGGAAGTACATCCACCTCACAGAATACCGCAGCCAAATAACAATCCCATTGAGGATTATTGTGTTCCTACGAGTGAGTGAGTTCACTAGAAAGGAAGTAGGTGCTGCGTTGGCAGCAGGGGTGGCGGTGCACGAGCGATATTGCTACATGTGGTCGTGACGTCAAATTTGTCAGAATTAACTAGAATATTTATTTATTATTTATTTGTGAGTCTTACAGCTCAATAGTTGCATGATTACAATAAATAAATATCAATTAGCCAATAGCAATTATTTGATGTGTGATGCAATAGAGCCATTTTATTTGTCCATGTCAACGCATCTTTGCAGCAGCAATTATATTTATAGTGGCAAGCCTTTACGGCGAAAATCTAAAGTCATGATAATGTTTCACTTTGAACTGTAGCATTACATGTTTGAATAGCATTATTAAGCACTTCCTTTAATGTAAATGCTATGGTAATAAGTCCGTTAGATCTTTTGTCACTCAGAAATAGGTGCAAGTCGCCAGGGATCTGCTTTCTGAGACTGTTTGAAGCTCTTAAGCCTTCGGGATGAAAACTGTGCTTAGTAACTGTTTGTATTTAAATAAAAGGTGTTTGTTACCAAGTTCATTAAGCCCTATATTTTGGCAACGAAAAGTAAGGAGTTGGTAAATTTCTGCTATCAAATATATTATTATTTTGATATTATTTCTTATGGTCGAGTAACATTACTTGTAACGTATTTCATATAATTTCATATTTAAAGGAAACGTTATATCCATATAATATGTACTTATATGTTGCAGCCATGTAGTAAAATCCCCTGTATTACATACAGCTGTCTGTTTTAACAAATTTATTATCAATCTATAAATAGTCACCTGGTGGCGCATCACAAGCTTGATTCTTACTGATCACAAGACAATCCCAACCTAACCGAAATATAAAACAATAACCATAGCTAGCCTAATGTAATGCGGCGGTTCTACGTATACGCGTACATATCGTATCATTTTATTACACTAAATAAAACAGATTCACACTGTATACCTACGTTTCTGTTATTTATCTGTTACTGAAATTTATGAGTGATCGTCCCGAACCGTATTTTCTTTAAATGTCAAATAATAAACTTTGTTAAGGCTATTTTTTACGTCTCTAATACTTATTTTTAATCCTTATGTTGAATACTAACGCTGTCAGAAAAAAATGTTGCTTCGGTTCCCCCGCTTGAGCGCGGGCTCTTTCATAACAATGCCATTTATTTTGTGGTTTGTGAAGTTCATAATTTGTTTTTCTTTCTATCCCTGTTTAATAGAATAAAAAAGTCTGTAAAAAAAATGAAGCACTATTTTTATTTTTGAAAGAAAAATGCTTTACGTCATCGGATAAATGTGCTAAATGTAAAATATTTATTTCACAACAGGCATGTGACCAATGTTCTAAAATTATAAAAGCTCTCTATCAGTAACGTAAAACACATAAAACTAGAACGATCTGCGATCTTAAAAGTTTAATAACTTATGTCCGACGTGTTTTACGGTCGATCAAAGTTTGGTGGAAAAGTCCATATTAAAAGTATGAAAATACGAAAAATAAATATTAACCATTGCAGAAACGACAAAAAATACTATAACTTTTGTTACAGCTCTAGCTACATAAACGCAACATTTAACATAGCTGTCGTACAAAATTCTGATTTAATGCATATAAACTAGCGTGGTGTGACGTCATAACATAGTAGCTTTTTGTATGGAGCGTTTTCGGGATAGTCCAAAATTAGTTAGAAGTTTTTATGATATCGAAGTAATTCTTTCATAGTATTCTATAGTTATATTATTGTGACGTCTTTAAATAACATATCGAAAAAATGGTTCACAAGCCTATTCTTACTTTTTGTTATTAAGTCGTTAAAATAAACGCACTGATTCTTCCAACGAATTCCGTAGACGTATACTTAGAGTATGCATCCTAAGGTATTCTACCTTAGGATGCATACTCTTACTACTTTCACACTGAAGGTCGTGGATGCTATTCCCGAATATGCATGAACCTATGACATATTTTGGCATAGGCATGAACACGCCAGTTTATTTTGGTCTGTGTGTTTTCTATCTATTATAAGAATATATTTACAAAAAAAGTACCTATTTATATTATTATATTTTTTATCTGCGTTGGGTGGCAGACAAGCATACGGTCCGCCGGATGTGAAGCGGCTACCGTAGCCATATTAACGCTCGCAAAATTAAATATCGCTTGCGCGTCGCCACCTCCGCTGCCAACGCAGCATCTCCTTCCTTTCTGGTGACCTCACTCACTCGCAGGAACACAACAACCCTCAAGGGAATTGTTATTTGGCTGCAGTATTCTGTGAGGTGGACGTACATTTCCCAGTCGGGTAGCTTACAATTACGCTCCCTACCTCTCTTTTCGCCAGAGCTTCGTTTGTCAGTCAGCAGGGTGCACCGTGAGCAGCTGGCTTTGGTTCAAAGATGTTGATGAACCACTTACACCCCGAAGTTATTCTGGATCCATATTTTTAGTTTGGGACTTGACAGTGTTGAGTAATATTAATATATCAAAGTTTATTATTTGTTTGTTTGTGGAAATCAACCAAGCAGTAACATTTTGTTGGTTAAGTGGGAAACAATTCAATATTATGTCATAAAGCCTTCATCACACGGCTCGACGCGTAATCAGAGTGTACATCTTTTGTTTGCAGCATGCAGTAACATATACATAACAGGACTACTCTCAAAAACTATGCACGTGGTACGTCGCGACGCAACGTACCACGTGCATAGTTTCAACAACTGCACAACTGCACATGCCGAGCCGTGTGCAGTTGTTGAAAGTGACGACGAACAGTGTGCTAAAAACCTAAACGTACCTATACCCATAATAGTTTTTATGTAAAACTACTATGCAAGTAGTAGTAGTAGTCCAATTTCAAAATGTTAAGGTTATGTATCGAATCAACTTGGGAAGAATTCATTATTGTCTTACCATATCGCCTCAACATATATTCAATCGCCCTGGTTACGGTTAGGCGTCAACTCACAGGACGCTGTCGAAGCCATTCGATATTGTTATGATGCTGATTAGTATGCATTCCTCTATGGACTTTCATACAAATCTTATTGAACGATCGAAGTTGAAGCGATGCTATTCTGTTTCCAAGGCAATATATGTGCGCCAACCATAAAGTGAAGAACAGCCCCTGTGACTTATAGCTTAGGTATAGTCGATATGACTAAAAGCTAGGCACCGTTGTTACACCCCAGGTGGTAAATTTATTACGGCACACTGGCTTACTCTCTAAAATTTTGAACTTACCTTGTCGTAAAACAATGTGCATAATAAATTCTAGTCGATTGTTTTGAGATCTGTCACAAACTTATATCAAATGTGAGTCGGTTTTTGGTTTTTGTCTAATATAAATACTAATAACAACTTTTCTGTACTGCTACATTATTTCGACACGTTTTGCTTCTCTTCGTGGAAGCTTAGTTTCCTATTCAGTCAGGTGAGGTGGACGACGATGGGGAGCTTACTGCCTTTAAGGTCGAATCGGAGAAGTACGTACTCACCGAAGGCCGCGACAACGAGCGATATGCTTTATGTTATACGTATAATATATGCAACAGAAATCGATTTTTTCTTATTTTAATATACATGTAATAACAGTTGAAAGACAACATAATAAGTTGTACTTTTGAAATAGTGGTTTTATTATTACAAATGTATTACATACATTTTTGTTTGCCCAAAACTCCTCCGCTTAAAATGATAAGTAGTTATATTTTCAAAGTAATAGAGGCATGTTTGTGTGTGTGTATACTGTATGTGAACAAAGGAAAGGTCAAATGCTTTCTTTTTGTGACCTAAAATATCCAGTCAAAAGAACTTTGAGCATCACAAATCATAACAAAGTCTGTCCTCTTTTATGATTTGAACAATTCTATCATATTATAACAAAGTGTACGTAGGCAGCCATCTTATTTTTATCTACACTTATGTTATTTTATTTGGATGACAAATTTTCAATTTGTCATATTTTATTTTCAAATAAAACAGACTTTAGGTAAAAATAAAATAATACAGAATTATTAAGGAATTACTTATAAATAAAATACCTACTTAAATATAACTTAGAAATAAATAACTATAAATAATGAAGCCCCGCCAAATCGTTACCCACTTGAAAAGTGCCCGAAAGGCTGGCAGCATTGCCACGTTGAATGGCAATGCTAATCCTAATAATTTAATTAAGGAATTTATATTGATAATATCACTAGACGGATTGGTCCTAGCTATATCTGGCGCAAAGTACGTAGTGTGCGACCCCGCGACATCTAATATATATACATACATAATATATATTTTTTGTATTAGGGAGAAATTAAATATTTATTCTGTACTAGATATGAATTATACAGTACAGGTAGGTATACTATTTATTATGATTACATAATACAGTTATGCAAAAGCGAGCTTATCTCTTTAAGAGCTTCCAGCTAACCTGTGCTGTGGAAAGATTTGTAAAATAACGGATAGCAAAGTATATATGCAATATTATTTACAATTAAAAGATGAATGACAATTTACAATTAAATGATGATGAATATATGTGACGAGCTCTGTCAATGGCCACTTTGACTCCGAGGTAATAAATTTGAATCTGTAACTTTGGTGTTGATTAAGTGTCAGGGGTGTCACTAATCCTCCTAGTCTAGGTTCTTTTAATTAAAAATGGACCCTAATTTTTCGTTAAGTCATCTAAATGCCTGGATCGTTAATCTTAGTAGAATTTCTAAAACATAAAATAATTTTCTATAAAATATTCCGCTACAAGATACCTTCCTTAAAAAGTCATTAATTAGAAACCTAAAAGACTTATCTGTTTTAACCCTAATTTGCAACGAAAGTAAATTTAATTAAATAAGGGATTATAAGATGACGACTTTGATAGCTGATTTTTATATAGAAAGAAGGAAGTAAAAGTTTTTCGTTTTCGCAAACACGTACCTCTGTCTGTTTAGATGCGCCTTCAGGAGGAACTTGCTCTACACTTAACAAGTCTGCTACGACCTGCGGTTTCCATAGAGCTTACTGGTGGATTGAAGAGAGGGTAATCTGGGCGACTGCACAGGCCCACACATAAATTAAACGAATTAAAAAAATGTTTATTTATATACTACGTCGAGTGACAAACGTGACGTAAAGCGGTTACCGAAGCCACATAAATGCTCGCAACGTGAAATCACTCGTGCGCTGCCACCCTCGCTACCAAGGCAGTAACTCCTTCTTTCCTGATGATTCCTCACTACAACAATACGTATGTATATACAATTTTTCATTATTTATATTTATTTCACAATTTGCAATTCTATATTAGGTATATTTCGTTTATCGTATTTCTCATATTTGAAATCATTTGAAAGTCGAAAAAATTTGCGAAGAGTTGGACTAATTTCCACTATATTGACCGATGTCCTTAACAGTCGGAATCACGTGAAATTATTTTCGAAATAGCTTCCGCCCGCGGCTTCGCTATCGTGAAAATGCCTGTTATGGCCCGAACTTTTAATCTCCCCCCCTGGGAAAAGTATACTACATATGCAAAAATGCACTAAAGCGCAACAAACAAACTCACTTTCTGATTTGTAAGATAAGTATAGATTTTAATTCCTTTGATTTATAAATAATAAGTAATAATAAAAAAGAAAGTTAACTGAAGTGGCCATGATTAATTTCATTTCAATAAGTTGCCGCTCGCAAATAAGTTTGGTCGTTTCGCTTTATTGAAACGGGTTTCTATAATTGGCAAACAAAAGGCGACCCTGTTAGTATAATTAATTAATTTACTGCAAAACACAAAGAGAATTGTTTGACGGTGCTTTAAATTCATACGTGCCAAATAATAATTTTATTCCGAGGAACCGAATTATGATAATTAAATGAAAAGAGTCTTTTGAGGACTTGGGGGTTGTTGGTAAATGAGGTATTACCATATATGATGTGGGTGTATCTTCAACTTGACATTTATGGTGGTCAAGTGACTTTCAATAATAGATTCATGGTTTCAAAGCTTATTCAATAGCTTAGAATGAGCCTAGGGTAATAATTTAATGAGCGGACTTAATTAGAGAGCTTTTTAATCGGATTTGTACAAGAAGATCTCATAATATGCTTGCATTACGATATTTTTTGAAGTGGTGCTTTGTATTTCTTAAGTAATTTTTTATTTCAGTAAGTTATTTAAAAAAATATTAACACAATTTTCAAATTCTTGAAAAATAGGTGGGGTTCTTTGCGGCGGAACAGCTAAAGAATACAAGCTCATCAAAAAGACGTCAGCTATATTTTGTTATAAAAGCGGTTACAAAAAAGCGGGCGGACAGGCGTAACTGTGCCTATAGCCGAGTGCCCGAGTCCCACACAACCACATCCAGTAGGACGGCAGCGGCGGATGCACTGCTAAAAAGTCCTGTCGTAGATGAGATAGCGATTGAGGCGTTTCACAAGTGATGGTTCCAAATAGTAGAAGGTGGTCGTTGAATGAACGAACCGCTTTATTAAACTGTTATTTGTGTGAACGATTAAACTAGTTTACAGTTCACAGATAAACTAGTTTATTCGTCGACTGGTTGATGAGTCCGTTGCGTCGCGTCGTGATCGTCTCGTCTTGGTATACGAGATTTTCGTTCGTTTACGTTTACCAATCGTTGTAAATAAATAAAATAGTCTTTTCTTTTCAACGACGACGTATACTAGACGAAAATACTGTTGTGTGAAACTTACATTTTTAAACTAGGTCATCGTCGACGGTAAACGATCTCGTTCTCGTTGAGTAAACTGTAAAATAGTCGACGACCCGCCTCTACCAAATATAATGCAATCCTTAGGTGAACGAGATCCCTAAATTTAAATAAAAATAATTTCCACTAAGAGGTCATTATTTGCGCGTTCTACTTTTGATACAGCGCCATCTGTTGCGGATAATCAGAAACTAGTAGTTTTTCTGATGGCCGTAGGCTATGTATTTGGCGGTTGGCGTTTTTTAATGTGTTTTTTATACAGAAGTGAAATAATAATGTTATTATATTAGTCTCTCTCTATAAATGTAATAGCTGTCCGACTGGGGAAGTGCCTTCAATACATACCTACACACAGATCACAGAATACCGCAGCCAAATAACGGACGGTTTATGTATTCCTGCAAAAAATAAATTATTCGACAAAGATTCAGTAAGTAAAATAATTATTGTATTACGCTAGAACCAATGAACTGACTTATATTAAATAAGGAACCTAATGAAAGTAAACATACGTAATAATATTGGCAATTTCACTGAGCAGCATAATCGGTGCAATAGTTTTCACATATTAAAATTTATTTGAGAAATCTTTCTACGGGCTGTTTGCTCATAAACCATCCAACATATTTTATTGAAAATAATGCATGAATTAACACCAAATTGCGCGATAAATTTAATTTATCTGAAAGCATAGTGCTTTCAGGTAAACAGTGCTTGTTATTCTCACTTTGGGTCCAAAGATAGTAGCAATCTAACCTGCTCCAAACAGGTTTGCAAATAATGATAACAATTAGTCCTTTCTCGTGCGTCTATATGCCGACTAGGTGCCAACTAAAACTAATTCGCAAAGATCATTAACAGGGAACTGATTAAGCAACCAGGTAGAATGTACGAGGCTAACAGGTTTTATATTTCTGATAAGTCGAAGAGTAGATAAGCTAAAATGGTTTTTTTTTTTCATATCACTACGGTTTACCTCATGATTTTAAACTCTAATGGCACTCGAGGAGGTACATCGACAAACAAAACTCCATTGGATTCAACCCCGTGCGAAGGTTTAATTGCTTCGCAGTGCCTGGCTATTGTTTTGACAGTTGTTATGCCAAGTAAGTGGCATTTGGGCAGCGAAAATACTAGCCTCCGCCAACCCACAGCTACAGTAGCGTGGTGGAGTTTGCTCTAATCCCCTCAGATTAAGGTAGACCCATATACCAGCAGAAGGATGGTTATAGTATGACGCAGAAGTCGTGTTAGTCCAATCAATAATTTCTTGATACATGTATGTCACAAATGTGCGTAAGTTTAACAGCGTATGTAAAAACCGTAGGAAATAGGCACGACGGTGTTAATATAATATGGTACAAAGCAAATAATCCCTAGGGTGTCGCCGCATACATTTAAATATATTTTCCGGCTTATGATCCTGCTTCGACACGATATACATTATTCAAAAGAGTTTTTGGTGGCAACCCTATTACGAGATGTTACAAGCCTAGTTTCAATTTATTCTTTTGTACACTCTTTAACACGTCAAACTGATTTGAATTGAGGCAAAGGAAAATTCCATCTAAAAGATTTTATTTCTAATGATGTTTAGACTTAAATTGTATCTGCCTTCATCTTCATCAACATGCTTCTATCCACTGCTGGATAAAGGTGTTAAAATAATTACATACCTACCTACTTCTGTAATATCTTCCACCATTTTTTTTTTCTACAATTAGTTTAAAATATATAAGCTGTTATCGCAGTCTATGAACACTAAGACACCATATGGACATAACATATATTTGACGAGCTCGGTGGCGTAGCGGTCAATGACGCGGCTTCGACACCAACGCTCGTGGGTTCGATTCCCACACAGGACAAACATTTGTGTGCATGAACATGTCTGTTTGTCTTGGTCTGGGTGTTTTCTATGTATCAAAAGTATGTATTTGCAAAAAAAGAATGTATTTACGTATGTTTATCAGTTGTGTAGTACCCATAACACAAGCTTCGCTTACTTTGGGGCTAGATGGCGCTGTGTAATTTGTCTGACAATATTTATTTATTTATTTATTGTACATGTAATTATCCTATTTTTATAATAATATACATATATTTAAAAGCCATTGTACATGTAACTATCCTATTTTTATAACATGTTTGTATTTTTTTTTGTACAATAAAGATTTTACAACAACAACAATAACAACAACAACATACAGACTCGCGCGAGGTCGACCCTGTAAAGACCTCTTCATTTTACTTCTTGAACCCATATAACTTTAATATTTCTTCTTGAATCCTTATAGCCCGCAGAGTTTTTTGCTGAAGTTGCTGAAAACGGCCGTATCTTTTTTTTACGTAAACTTAGCAGTTTGGTTTTTTACAACTTCATGGGACCGTAGACCTGAGTATACAGTTCAAATTTCAGCTTGATACCTCCACGCATTCTCGACATAGAGGGTCTTGACAGACAGACGACAGGCAGACAGACAGACAGACAGAAAGACAGACAGACGGACAACAAAGTGATCTTATAAGGGTTCCGTTTTTCCTTTTGAAGTACGGAACCCTAAAAAAGGGATCATTTTTAGGGACCCGTAGGTCCCTTCTGCACAATTCCACTTGAAGATCAAAAGAGTGTTAATGCCGAGTGGTATTCTACCATTTGTTTACCCAGGGTGTTAGAAAAAGTTCGCGAAAGACGATCAAAAAGCCGCGTTCTCCTACATCATGACAATGCTTCTTCACACACGGCCAACAAAACAAAGTAATTTTTAGCTTCCGAAAAAGTACAACTCGTCACCCATCCTGCACATAGCCCCGACCTAGCACCCTGTGACTTCTGTATTTTCCCCAAAATCAAAGATTTGATGAGAGGTTTCACTTTTACCAACTATGAAGAGAAAGTGATAGCATTAAATCAGAATGTAGAAAACATGCCTTCAGATCTTTGGTTCTCCTATTTAAAAAAATTATTCGATCGCATAAAAAAATGTAAAGGAGAGTATTTTGAATAGCAATACACATAATATTTTGGTTATAACATGTTGATTTTTTAAGTTACGCAAAAATTTTAGTGTGAAAAAGTTTCACACTCATTTTAAATAGGTGTCTATTAAAATAAGTATCGTTGTCAATCTTATTAATCCCACTGCTGGGATACGGGCCTCCTCTCAATCGAAGGGGTTTAGAGCATACTCCACCACGGTGCTCAACTGCGGGTTAGCGGAGAAAATATTTTCTTAAAATTAAAAATAAATAACATTACATGAAATGTCAGGTCCATTCTATTCTGAAATTCACTAAAATTTCACTAAAACCATTTAACATCCACAATGTTTATTCGGTAGTATTACAATACATTAAATTTATTTCATTATATTCCGCTCAGTTGTCGGCCTCAAGAGAGAATTTTCAATCAAAAACGTTTGACCGAATCTTTATTGCCTGAATCAATGGAACACAAAGGGTAATGAAAATGTGGAATGAACGGTGGAATCATACGGTTATTAGCATTTTGTCCTGCACACAATTTAATTGATTTAACTTTAAGTACTACTAACGAACGGCGAAATGTTTCGCTTTTAGTAGCGAAAATTTTATTCATTCATCAAAGTTTCAACCCGTACAACGGCTCAATATTTCGAAAACTAAGCCTTAAATCGGAAAACGGTCTTCACACACTTCGCAATATTTTTGAAAGACCTATCCAACGATACCCCACTCTATATATAATAATAATATAGTATAGAAAAGGAAATAAAAATATAAAATCATCCAAAATTTTTCTGAGTGTAGGGAGGTACCCCAAAAATATTTTTTAGATATCATTTAACCATTTTGTCACAATTACCCATGCCAAGTTTTATCTCTAGTACTAATAATCTGTGAGCTAAGCCGCCAACGGACAGATAGACGAACAAGGCTGTGTTCCTTGTGTACTACGGAACAATAAAAACAAATAAAAGTCGCGCTCTATATACAGCCAGTCGAACAACAATAATGACATTGTAAATTTTTGATTCTGCTAACAAAATAATATTACTATTCGACATTGAAATTATTTAACGGAGCGTGAGATAATTGCCGTCATTAACTTTAGTCTATTTAAGTACAGGTATAAAACACATTTTCCTATTGTACGATAAATTATGACATAAAGAGAAGAAAAGATGTTGTAGGTATGTATAAAATAAAAATGGCCAAGTACGAGACTGGCTCACGTAATTATGGTTCTGTGTCATTACACTTTATAAAACCAGATTTACACTTTACATACACACTAGCTTTCTATATTTAGTTTAAGTCAAGTGATGGAAGATATTCAAAATTGTTATTAATTTCTTTTACTTCAGCTGCTGTGTAATCTTGATTCTTGCCAAAATTCATGATCTTAGCTTAGGTTAATGGAAAGTATCCTTTATTATGATTAGTGTCCCTTACGAATGACAAACAATGCAGCATCATCATCATTATCAGACTGTATCTACCCACTGCTGGATATAGATAGGCCTTTTCCAATGCTTTCCATCATATGTGATCCTCCGCTTTCCGCATCCAACCGCTACCAGCCACTCTTTTGAGATCGCCGGTCAATCTAGAGAGGGGGTACCCTACGCTTCGTCGCGCCATACGTAACCTCCACTCTAGGACCTTCCTCCCCCATCTGCCAACGCTGACTTGGTAGATGTGGCCAGCCGACTGCCACTTCAACTCGCTGATTCTGAGAGCTATGTCGACCACTTTGGTTCTCCGTCCAATTTCTTCGTTCCGGACTCGATCCCTTAGAGTAAGCATTACTCTCTCCATTGCTTGCTGTGCGACGTTTAGTCTGTGAACCAGACCAACGGCAAGAGTCCAAGTCTCTGAACAGAAGGTCATAGCGGGGAGTACGCACTGATTGAATACTTTGGTATGTAGCATAAACTCCAGTATTTTTTTACTGTATTGACTTACAAGTTACATAATTTCATTATTCACAAGTTACATAATTACAAGTTATATTATTTCACAGCAACAAAGTATTACAGACTTCAGTGTTTGATATTACTTTCTACGTGATATTTCTATTATTTAAAAAACCGGCCAAGTGCGAGTCGGACTCGCGAACGTATGATTCCGTACCATTATGTATAAATTAAACCGGCCAAGTGCGAGTTGGACTCGCGCACGAAGGGTTCCGTACCATTTTGTTCTTATTATATATAAATGACATTCCAAGTAAATTAACACATAAAACTATTCAATTTGCAGATGACACAACACTAATAATAAAACCTAACGACAAGGAAAAATTTGAAGACAGTGTAAATAACGCTTTAAAAGAAATTATTGACTGGTTAAACCTAAATGGCCTTAAAATAAATATTGACAAAACAAATTTTATGACATTTCAATCGTATAACTCAAATTCGCCAATTCTTGACATTCGCTTTGACAATAAAAAAATTAAACAAGTAAGTCATACAAAATTCTTAGGTTTCATTATTGATGAACACCTAAACTGGAAAGAGCATACAAATCAAATCTGTAAAAAGTTAGATCGTTTCGTGTATGCTCTGCGAAGAATAAGACAAACAGTCTCCATAGAAGCCGCATTACAAGCATATTACGGGTATGTGTCGTCGGTCCTCAACTATGGACTCATCCTATGGGGTAACTCTGTAAATGCAGATAGAGTCTTCCGACTGCAAAAAAAGTGCTTACGCGCAATATCTAACGCGTGGTATTTAGATATCTGTAAGCCAATATTCAAGCAATTAAAAATTTTGCCAGTACCCTGTATGTATATAAGAGAACTGTGTTATTTTGTAAAACAAAATCCTCATTATTTCAAATTATTCACACAAGTATCACAAAGACATGTTAGAACTAACTATCTTCATAAATTGTATCAACCAAAAGGATGTAAGGATATATACAGGAAAAATGCATACAATATGTGTATACAATTATTTAATAAACTGCCAAATAATATAAAATGTTTAAATAAAAACAAATTTAAAACTACATTAACTAAATGGTTAAATGATAAATGTTTCTATAGTGTCAAGGAATTCATGGACAGTAAACACTGAGTGATACATTCACTAAGTAAATATCTATAATATTAATACTGACATTTTAATAAAATTTTACATTTTGACTATTAATCGTTAACAAAATAACTCATGACTTAAACTTGACTGTACTACTGAATTATTTTAGTCTTATGAAATTGTTTTTAAATATAATTAATATTTGTACGTCTGCAAGCAGGCTGATTACATTGACAATAGTTAAGACCTATATATGTATTAATGTACTCATTACAAATAAATGATGATTATGATTATGATTATGATTATCTATAAAAACGGCAAAAAAAAATCACGTTTGTTGTATGGGAGCCCCCTTAAATAATTGTTTTATTTTTATTTAATTATTTATTTTTAAAGTGAATATATAACTAAATATTATGTGAGTATTCCAAGCGTCTACCTATTACCGTTATCAAATGCGAGCAAAAACGAGAAAAAAATCAAGTTTGTTGTATGGGAGCCCCCCTTAAATATTTATTTTATTCAGTTTTTTAGTATTTGTTGTTATAGCGGCAACAGAAATACATCATCTGTGAAAATTTCAACTCTCTAACTATCACAGTTCATGAAATACAGCCTGGTGACAGACGGACAGACTTACAGTGGGTACGGAACCCTAAAAAAGCGTCTTTACATACAGACAGATAGGTAACGAAGTAATCCTAAAGATTCATTGTTTCCTTTTGAGGTGCGGAATCCTAAAAAAGATAAGATCGTTTTGAGGTATAAGCGGCTCACCACGATGTCTAGATTTTTGTATTGTTGCATGCTATCTTTCAAGTAGCAAAACATGAAAGTTCTTAACGTTTATTTTAGACCTATGTATACCATGTTTTAAGCAATAAAGATTATTATTATGAAGCCAAAGCCAACCTCGTCTGCATGTGGTGCACCCTGCTGACTGACAAACGAAGCTCTGGCAAAAAGAGAAGTAGGGAGCGTAATTGTAAGCCACCCGACTAGGGAATATACCTTCACTTCACAGAATACCACAGTCTAATAACAATTTCCTTGAGGATTGTTGTATTCCTGTGAGTGAGTTTAGTCACCAGAAAGGAAGGAGTTGCTGCTTTAGCAGCGGGAGTGGCGGTGCGCAAACGATATTTGTAATATTTCTGGTTACGATTTGTCTACGCTAACCGATTTACATCAGGCGGGGCAGGGCCGTATGCGTGTCCTGTATGTTGTAAGCCCGCCATAGTATAATAAAAGACGTTTAAAATTCTTTAAGGTGTTTCTAATTGTCACCAAAATAGATAAAGTGCCAAAAATAAATTTACATTATCTTTAACACAACAAAATTATACGTGACATGAAAAATTTGAAATTTTCAAAGCCTATTTTGAAGGAAATTGGAAAATCTAAACCAAACATCCTGCACCACAGGATATTGCTCCACGGAAATGAAAAATGTGAGGTATTGGCGAATAAAAATCCATTTAAAACCGCAGGTGAATGAAGTGACTGACACTAGGTATGAGTATTATTTGCCACGTCACTGCGTAGATATTTTTGTACCACTAAAGGAAAAAAAATCTTTCCGAGGTTAAGAATAAATCTACTAAATCAATGCTGGCTTGTAGCGTGCTAGATTTTAGAGCGCTATTTTGTATATTTTTAACCGACTCCAAAAAAGGAAGAGGTTCTCTATTCAGCTGTATTTTTTTAATGTATGTTACTTCATTACCATTAAAGTCATTTATAAACCGATTTGAAAAAAAACTTGTTTTATTTCAAAGAGTATACTTCCAGATTGGTCATCATCATCTGTATCTACCCACCGTTAGACATGAGCCTTCCCCGATGCCTTCCACATCCAGTCACTTTCTTAAGGTCATTGGACCATCTAGAAGGAGGAGCCCAACGCTTCGTCGTTCTACGCGTGGCCTCCACTCTAATCCCTTCCTCCCCCATCAGCCATCTCTTACTCGACAGATGTGACCGGCCCATTGCCACTTCAGCTTGCAAACGCTTAAAGGTTATGTCGACAACTTTGGTTCTCCGTCGAATTTCTTCGTTCCGGATTCGATCCCTCAGAGAAACCCCAAGCCTGTGGACCACTCCGAAGGTCAGTGTCCAAATCTCTGCGCCATATTTCATTGCAGAGCGGACGCGCTGGTTGAAGACTAAAGTCTTCAAGCATTGGGGTATTTTTTTTTCATAATGTAGAGTAATGTTTGGAGTCCCTTTTTTTTGTTATAATTATTATGTAACGTTAAATTTTTAAAAAATGCGTTACTTTATTCTTACCACAGTGGAGGCAGGTAGAATGCATCTATAATAAGTAAAAACATCTTAGGTCCGTATTGTTTCTAAATGTCACGTATCCTGTTTCGCCCGGACTTTAAACATATTGTTTAAAATGAGAAAACATTAAACTCCAAAGCTTTGAGGTTTGCATTATGTGTCTTATGGAAAATAAGATACTAAACCTTTACTGTTATTGTTGCAACTCACGGTGTTTTCAACTCTGAATAGAATGTGTTTCAACTGCTACAGAGTAACATGTATTCTAAATGGAAACATGCAACTTACTACGGAACCTTGCGGTCCACCGCTTAAGGTTGCTATTTCGTAAGCTTATTGTACACGGGCAGAGTAAAATCGCGTGAGTAGATGTACATTGCGTAGCTACAAGCAGGCTATAAATAGTAACAATGAAAGCAGAAATCCATGTAACTTTACTCTACCGATCGACTTTTTATATACACGGACTGTAGTATGTGGGCATTTAGTACTGTGCTGTGCTATGGTAGGATTTATGGCTGAAATGACGTTGTCTGTATGGGTAGTGGAGGTCATTCATGCGAGAGCCCTGGTCGTGAGCGATTTTGTCAACCCTAGCTACAGTTGACATAACGAACCAATATGTTAACTTACTTCACCCCTATGGTAGGACGAGTGCTACCATGCCATAGAAGAACACCCCGGGCTGTAAAAAATTAAGGTTAGCTGTTTCCTTCAAAAACGCCATACAATCACACGTCAAAGATGAAAACAGGGTGATATTATAGCCCCGCAACTCTTCACCGTGGCATTGGGAGATGTCTTCAAACTCTTGGACTGGAAAGGATACGGTATTGTTATCAATAGGGATTACATCAGTCACCTTCGGTTTGCCTTGATATGATGATATGATCTTAGTGCTATGCTCAATGACCTAAATAGTATTTTCAACCAAGTACATGTCAAGATGAACATGGATATGTCGAACAACAATATTACATCTATACTGGTTATGGTCGGGAATGCTAAACTCGAAGTTGTTGACGAATATGTCTACCTAGGATAGGTCATAGGTCATAGTTCAGTTAGGTAAGTCCAACTACGATCGAGAGGTCAAAAGACGAATCCAACTCGTATGGGCAGCATTTGGAAAAATACGTCACATCTTCTCGTCCAAATTACCCCAGAGCCAAATGCCTAAAGTATTCCGGCAGTATGTGTTGCCAGCCAGAATTGAGATGGTCTCTCACTGAGGGTCGCAACTTGTTCAAAAGCGGTATTTTGTTTAAAAGTATTTTAGCAAAATCGACGAAGGAAATAGATGATATATAAATGGAAATATATTATTGCTAAGTGACTTTTATATTTTCGATAGCATAATTTGTCACATATTTGAACTCCAAAGAGTCGTTTAGCTAGCGCCGCAATTGAAAACAAAAATATTGCTCAATAAATACAAATAAAAGATAAATGAACCATTCATCACAATTAAATGTACTTAATAAGTATCTTGAACTTTACCTCTTAGCTCACAAAGTTTGGTTAATTTAATTGAAGAATGGTGAAATATAATTAATGTGAAACTTTTACAGTACCTATTGGTTATGGGACATTGTTATGTTAAATAATAGTTTTATTGTTAAAGAATAGTTCATTAAATTTGTGACAAAGTTAATTTCATAAGTTGAAGAACCTTTCATTTTTACCCAACTGACGAAAAAGGAAGGCTTATGTTTTTCGAATGTATTTTTTTGGACGTTCTACAGCCTAAACCGCTTGACATAATTCTATGTATGAGATATCATTCGATTCGTCTCTGCTGTGGGATTGACAAAGGATGTCCAATACAAATCAACAAACCAGAAGAAGTTAAGCTTGATCGGCAACAGATGGCGCTGTACATCCTTTGCATTAATACAATAACAGTATGGTTGCGTTACATGGTAGTGTTTAAGTAGATTATGAAATTTATTTTTATTCATTATACTCATTCGAGATCCATTGCCTATACATACTCGAGTTTAGTGTAATAAAAGTATTTAATCGTACCGACAAGTGTTTCATTTGAGGACGTCAGGGGGAGCCCCTTATCTAAACTAATAAATAATAAAGAGGTAAGATTTTTTTTTTGTTCTTTTTGTTTGTTTGTTTGTAACGAAAAGGCTCCGAAAGTACTGGACCGATTTCAAAAATTCTTTACCCAATAGAAAGCTACATTATCAGGGAGTAATATAGGCTATATTTTAATTTAGAAAAAAATAGTGATCCGTAAGAAAATTGCAATATTGTAACACAAGGTTGTGGCAGTGTGGACTGTATTTTCTTGGTTGATGGGTCGCCGAAGTCTCGTGGTGATAATTAAAACAGGGCGTAGAACAACGGAGCTTTATTGCGGCCAAGAATGGAGAGAGTGACCAAAAACAGTGTTACCACTATTAAAAGTACAATATTATATATTAGTGTTGCTAGTTGCAACATGCTGCGGCCTCAGAAGACAGCTCAAAACAATAAACTGTATTTTAAACTTAAATAACAAGTTTTATTCTAAAACCTTATCCTATTTTACTTTATATATTTATACTGATGCTAAAAGTTGAAAGAACTCAAACTAACATCTTTACATTTAAATCTTAGCCCTACGATATAATCTTGGGATGGCACAAAACCCTAAGAATTAAAGTTAAACATTATTATGTTATGATGACTATATATTATGTTATGACTATAGTTTAATTGCAAAGTACAATTAAATACATCATGCATAATGCAACTGAAATCTTACATTATTAAAGTTTTGGACCAATATAACCTTTCTTCTATCAGTTATAATAGAAACTTATATTGACTAATTTATAAGAAATTACACTTATTCTATGGGTAAAACACATATTTTATGTATACCGCGTACATGAGTCTTATGGTTGGAAGTCCTAACTTCTACCGCTCTGACCAATCCGTCATGGCCTGGAAAAATTTTAGTGATTCTGGCCATTGGCCACGACATAGTTGGAAGATTATCTTCTCTCAAAATGACTAAACTGCCCAACTTTACATTACAGTTATCATACTTCCATTTAGGTCTATTTTGTAATACATTTAAGTAATATTTATGCCATGTTTTCCAAAAGATTTGTTTCAAACGTGTACATAATTGCCAAAACTTAAGTCTATTTTGTGGTACGTCAGACACATTTTGTTCAGGATACATGGTTATTGCATTACCTATGATAAAATGACCCGGGGTTAAATAACAATAATCATTTGGGTCAGAAGACAATGGAATAAGCGGCCTAGAATTAAGCACTGCTTCTATTTCTGTAAGTATCGTTGTGAGCTGTTCGTAAGTAAGAACATTTTTTTGTAAGACCCTTTTTAAATGATATTTCGTGCTGCGCACCGCACTCTCCCACAGGCCTCCAAAGGTCGGACTATAATTTGGAATGAATTTAAAGGTTATGCTTCTCTGTGCGGCAAATTCATATACTTGGTTCTGGTGGGCCTGTGAGGATTGCAGCGCATAAAGCTCAGCTAACCGAGTCCTTGCACACTTAAACGTGCTAGCATTGTCGCAGTGAATCTCTGCGGGCACTCCTCTTCTTGAAATAAGCCGTCTGAGACAAGCCAGAAAGGTGTCGGTAGTGAGGTCCGAGGCCAGTTCTAAGTGAACTGCCTTCGTCGTGAAGCACACACAAACTAAAATGTAACCCTTTCCTACAACCGACTTTCTGATACGTGAAAGCTTTACCTCTATTGGCCCGCAGAAATCCACCCCGATTTTCTCAAAAGCTCTGCTAGTAGGTGTGACTCGACTTGCGGGCAAGGACCCCATCAGCTGTTTAGCCACAGTGGCTTTTTGCCTGAAACAGGTGACACATTTGTGAGTTACTTTTTTCACTGCTAGTATGCCATTTACAATCCAATATTTTTGATTTAAATTTGCGAGAATAAGCCTAGGTCCTGCATGTAGCAGCCTTTCATGCTCACTCCTAATGAGTAGAGTAGTAATATGAGAACCTTTAGGTAATATAATGGGATGCTTTTGTGCATAAGCTATATCAGCGTGATGAAGCCTTCCCCCGACGCGTAAAATCCCTGACTCGTCAAGGAAGGGATGTAAATTAACTAAATTTCCGCTCAATTTATCGCCCTTACGCAAAGCTTCTAGTTCAAGCTTAAAGTATTTTATCTGCTCATGCTTAATAATGAGAATTAAGGCATTTTTTAACTCTGAGCTCTTTAAAAAATCAGAACATTTACTTTTATTTTTGTTTAAGTTATTTAAATATCTAAGAATGTAAGCAAAAATCCTTACAATTTTATTTATATCTGAATATTTAAGCAAGCGATCGAAAACATGCTGGAATGGCTCTAAATTATGACAAGTCATGCTGCTGGAGAACGTTAAGCAGGATTTTACCTCTGGTAGCTCGTGAGGTAAGTCTATTTCACCACAAGCAAATTCATAATTACCGTTATGTAAGAATTGTGGACCTTGCCACCAAAGTGTATTGTCCCTCAGCTCCCCAGGTTGCACACCTCTGCTAATCAGATCAGCGGGGTTGTCAGATGAACGTACGTACAGCCAGGGCCATCCAGAAGTAGCTTGACGAATGGCATTCACTCTGTTCCCTACATAAGGCTGCAATGTTGTTATTTCTTTACATAGCCATGCAAGAGCAATCTTTGAGTCACTAAATAAATAAACATTTTTAATATTAATTTTAAGCATTAATGTTTTATAAACCTTTGTGACTAATTTTGAAAGCAAAAGTGCAGCATTTAATTCCAGGCGAGGAATAGTCATTCCTTTTTTCTGTGCAGGATTAATTCGAGATTTAGAACAGAGTAAGTGCATTCTTACTATGCCTGAACTATCTGTTAGTCGCAAGTATAAGCAGCATCCATAAGCTGTTTCACTGGAAGCGTCAGCAAAACCTATCAGTTCCATCTTATGCGATTCTGTAAATTCTATATTTCTATTTAAAGCTATGGGTGTCATCCTATTTAAATTGTTAGTAAACTGTAGCCATTGTTGTTGTATTTCGTCAGGAGGGCTATCATTCCAATTTACATTTGACAACCACAACCGTTGCATTATGACCTTTGCTGTGACTACCAAAGGACTGACATATCCCATAGGGTCATATATTCTGCCAATATAACTCAATATATTTCTTTTAGTTACCTTATCAGAGTTATATGGTTCTGGTGAAGATATAATGAAATTGTCATCCTTCATAGAGATTTGCAAACCTAATGCTTTCATATTGCTGTTTTCTTTTTGCAAATCTTTTAATTCATTAAACTGTTGTTGTTCTAATGGGATGCTAGACAATATGTCTTTGTTATTAGATGCCCATTTGTGTGTATGGAAACTACCTAATTGTAATAATTTACATAATTGCTCTTTAGCTTCAAGAATAGTGTAAAAATTGTTATGCGAGTAGAGTATGTCGTCTACATATGTGCAGTTTTTCAAAATGTTGGCAGCTAAAGGATATAAATGCTCGAACCTTATTGCTAGCTCCTTCAAACACCGTGTTGCCAGATAACTGGAAAATTTGAGACCGTATGTCACGCTATCCAATCTAATACATTTGATTGGTTCGTTGGGGCTGTCCCTCCAAAGAATGTTTTGAAGCGAAGTGAACTCAGGATCGAGTCTTATGTTACGAAACATTCTTCTTATATCAGTTGTAAAAGTAAATTTACCAAATCTAAATAATAATATAATATCAAACAAATCTCTTTGAGTTGTAGGACCATTTAATTGTAAAGTATTTAAAGAAACCTTATTCTTCGTTTGCATAGATCCATCAAAGACTGTACGTAGAGATGTACTTTTAGAGTTAGCATTTATTACTGCATGGTGCGGTAAAAAGTTGACAGCTTGTTTATTTAAATCATATGACTCGATGTCAACATAATGAGCATGATTGAGTGACACATATTCATGAATAAACCGTTGATATTGTAAGAATAATTCAGGATTACTATGCAACCTTTTTTCTAAATTAAGATATCTTTTAAAAGCAAGATAAAATGAGTCTCCTAATGTATCATTGACTTGAGATACTGGTAATTTTAATGGCAAGGCAACTTGAAATTGATTATTTTCCAATTTGACAGTATTCTGAAATATCTGTTCGCACAAATCTTCCTCTGTAGTATTTTCATTAAAAATTTCAGGAACCTTTTCAGTATCCCAAAACTGCTCAATAGTTCTACCTATTTCACATTTTAATACTACCTTGCTGCAAACAGAATTAGATGAAATGGGAGGTAAGTTACCTGCTACAATGTCACCAAATACCGTGTTGACTAAATAAATCTTATGCTGACTACATTCTCTTGCTAGCTCAGTAGCCTGCTGCGAGGGCTGCTGTTGACTCACCGATTGCACAGGCAGGCTCAGGCTGGTCGGTTGACCAGGCAACAACGCCTGAAAAAATATGTCAGCACCAATCAACATGTGAATTTCACTTGGTACATTAAATTGTTCGTCTGCAAGTTTTATGTCTACAGGAAGGTTGAGTTTATGCATGTCAAATTCAAATTGTGGCAAATTACAGGTTATTTTATCAAGAATTTGACATGATACATTCGTCTTA
Source organism: Hypsopygia costalis (assembly GCA_937001555.2). Classification (NCBI taxonomy): domain Eukaryota; kingdom Metazoa; phylum Arthropoda; class Insecta; order Lepidoptera; family Pyralidae; genus Hypsopygia; species Hypsopygia costalis. Next base: position 13,838,979 of record OW443339.2, on the reverse strand, counting down.
AATGGAGTTCTAAGAGAATGAATCTCCACCAACACATTAGCCTTTACTCGACTTGTGTTATTTGCTATTCCAATGAGTTTTACATCATTGTTATGAGGCTTAAGGCCTAATAGCCTAACTAGTTTTGAGGTTATGCATGAAATTTGTGACCCACTGTCCATCAACGCCTTTATGTGGTATTCTGTTCCATTTCGTGCAAATATCTTTATCCTTGCTGTGGGAAGAAGAACATTATTATAAAGACTACTTGTCAATGTCACTGGCTGTGCCGTTGATGGAGTGTCTTGATGCAACAAAGTGTTGTGATGTGCTTTGCATTCAGAACACCTAAAATGAAATCTACATTTTCCAATGTGTGTGCCTAAACAGATATTACACATCTTATTATTTTTTATAAAAAGTAGCCGTTCTGCTATTGGCAGCATTAGGAATTTTTTGCAATGGAATAACTTGTGAGAATTGCACTTACAGTATCTGCAGCTTACAGGCCTTGTATTAGTAATGTGGGCTGCAACCTTAGAGCTACTTGCAGCTGTGCGGGTTTGCTGCTCAACATTCTCCATCGCGTTGGCTCTCTTCTCAATGTATTTGAGAAAGTCCCCCACTTTGGGTTCCACGTCGAGGTCACGCTCCAGCTGATATGCTTTTGCAGTGTAGACATCTAATTTACGTAAAAAAATACACAATAATATAGCATCCCAATATATAATGTTAGGTTCTTGATTTTTAATAGCTGCTAGTTGCTGTCTTACAGATGAAACAAATTCTCTAAGGGTACTAGCGGTGGATCTAGTTATTGGTTTAAGATCCAACAGTTTACCTATGTGTTCAGCAGTAATCCTATGCTTATTCTCGTATCTGTTACTCAATATCTCCAATGCTACTTCATAACTTTCGACAGAAATTGGAAGGTTTTTTATAAGATCAAATGGTTCACCTTTTACAAACGACCTAAGGTAGTATAACTTTTGAATTACATCAAGGGTTTTGTCATCATGTATCATAGACCTAAATAAGTTTATAAATGGCATATACTCAGTTTGCTCACCTTTGAAAATTTCAATTGAAACAGGTGGTAATTTTTTGGTTAGAGTTACTGACGAAGTTGTTTGAACTGATGAAGAAGGGTGACTAATTTGTTTATTTAAAAGAGACAACGTTTTTACATAATTTTCTTCTACTATTTCTATGTTTTCTTTATCAGAAGGGTCGAGAAAGAGAATTTCTTGTGAAATTTTTTCAAAATTTTCAAATGACGCAATTAATCGTTGTCTTCTAGTCATTAAGTATTCTTGCGAATATTGACTAATATCGCTTTCTACAAAGTTTAATAAACGCGTAATAGTACCTTTGATGTAGCTGCGCGAAGCCAATTTCTTTTTCAGTTCAACTTCTTCCGCCATCTTATTGGTAACTAAATGCTTATTTCACTAGTTATTCGGCGGTCGTTAAGCAACACTTATGATGAATGCGCACGATTTCGTATCGTAATTGATCGTAACACAAACTTATTATACGTATTTTTGCAGCTATAACTGTATTTTAAATAACAATTCGACGCACGAGAACAATGTAGGAACGCAAGGCAGAGAAATTGACACTTTGAAACGCGGGAAACGCGGCAGGCGGCGTTGCACCACTTACATACAGTACAGGCGTCGTTTCGTACGAACTTGCTTTTGCTTTCTCTTTCCTTCGTGCGTGTCGATGTATCTTCTTTTCTTGTTCACCGCCCAGACGTCACATTCATTAACGGAAATGGCGGACGGTGAAGTTGGTAGCCTTGTTTAACGACGGTATGCCCCTGTGAGGATGCTATCCTTTTCGCACTAATGAGTGGGTATTGCACAGGCACTTCTTGTCTCGCTCGCCTATTCGGACTACGATGTGGCGCGAACTTCCTCGCCATATGAACGTAGTTCGATCTCACTCACACTTGCGGTCTCTTGCGAATTTGCTTCTTGCGCGGGAGCACCGGAACGGCAACACAGCGCCGCTCGTCGACGTGGAGCTGGAGATATGAAAAGATGGCGATCTTTGCTTTCCTTACTTGACCGATGATATTGCGTTCTTCACACGCACCTCGCCTCACGGCAGCAACGAGATTTCTTCTTACCAACGGATCGATGGGACCATGTGGCAGTGTGGACTGTATTTTCTTGGTTGATGGGTCGCCGAAGTCTCGTGGTGATAATTAAAACAGGGCGTAGAACAACGGAGCTTTATTGCGGCCAAGAATGGAGAGAGTGACCAAAAACAGTGTTACCACTATTAAAAGTACAATATTATATATTAGTGTTGCTAGTTGCAACAAAGGTAGAGAACAAAAATCTTTCTTGACGTGCAATGTGAAAACTGTTGATGTTCTAACAAAACAATGTATTACGGATTTATAGGTCTAAAATCTACAAAAAAATTCGCAAGATTATATATCCAAGACTTATATTTAAATCACAATAAGATATTTTGTGTTCTATTTTCAATTAATGTTCCCACAAAAACAGAAGTGGATGAAATTCCTCTCAAGATTATTTACCCTTATCCAAATATATAATTTTATCATCAAGGGTATTTATCTAGAAGTAAAATCCTTTTTAATTAATTAATATCGGAAGCACTGTTTAAAAGTTATGACGAGAATTGCAATATTGTATAAGTAAACGCCTAAAGTATTAAAAAATCAAATCATCCTTTGCTGTCGCTGCAAAAACTATTGATGATAGAACAATACACACGGACTTTTTAGACATTATTGTAATCTAAAAAGTCCGTGACACAATATATTCATGTACGTATTCTAAAATTTGATTAGATAGTCGCTGGGAAAAAGGGTTGGTTAAATTGCGCTTAAAAAATATAAAAATAAACAAATATAAAAACAACAAAAAAAAAATGTAAAAAATAAAAAAAAATATGGCTACCCGTGCGAAGCCGGGACGGGCTGCTATAATAATATTATAAAGAGGAAACATTGTATTTTTCAATGTTTGTTACGAATAAACTCAAAAACAACTGGACGGGTTTCGATAATTTTATTCTTTCACCATTAGAATGTTACATTATCCCTGAGTAACATAGGCTATGTTTTTTACTAAATTGTCCACCCGTGCGAAGTCGGGACGGGCCGCTAGTACATAATATATGGCATCCGCGAAAAAAGAAAACTGGAGGATAATAACAAAAAAAATACGTCGGGTTTTTTGTTTAGATTAATAATTTCTTATTATCTTAATATTCAGTGCTTTTTGTGATGTTAGAATATCGCGAGTTAGTGCACAATTTTTCAATTCTACAAACTGATGGCTAGTGTATCAAAATCTATGCAGTGCATCGATACTGTTAACCTCACATACTGAATCTAAGTACAATCGGCTTGAATAACCGGATAGGTTTTTAAATGCAATTTGTTAGGATGATGGTGAACAAAATATCTAATAGGTACACAATAAAATTATATCTCAGTTTTTTTTTGTTAAATAGATATAAAAGTAGTAAAGTCTCAAGTTTGCACGCTGGTAAATATAATAACATAATTATAACAATCTGTTTTGATGTTATGTTGTCAAAATCTATGTAACAATCGAAAAAAGGTCGAATGAACTTTTTACTTTGGTTCCCATTTGAACCAAACAATTCTGTCGACTTCGGCATTCGATAGTAATTAAAAACTTTTAAATTAAAAAGAGATATTTGATGTCATTTATTAATAATTAATTATATATACACCAATCATATAACAACAAAAAATATATATTCATGCCAATTTATTTTAATTTTGACAAACTAATAATTGCTAACAATAATAAAGAAATATATTTACACAAAATTTTAACAAGTTGCTAATGGCAATATTTCGAAATTTACACACGCTTAAATTCACAGCTTACAAGTTAAATTCACAATTTACGACTTGAAACCTTCGATAAAGTTCTCGGTTCAATTGATATCGATTCTGCAAATAACTCCCCCTTACTAAAATGAATAGGCTCAAAGTTGTACTTAAAACGATGGGACCAATTTAACATTAATCTACAAATAATTCTTGTGCCAAAATCCCCAAATAAAAGTATTGACGACGAAAAGCCTTTTTGTTTGAACCGAAAACGCTTTATATTCACAAATATCGAACACAGTTCACTCCAATTTTATCCTTAATGCCAGTTTGATGGGATCCATTTTAGAAAAGTTATTAAATTGAACATAAAAATTTAGCGGTTATCTCGTTTTTTGTTCAGACTTTTAACTGCCTTGTAAAATGTATACTTTGCATATCTTTATGGTGTTTGAAGTAGGGAGGTTATGGGAGCGTAAAATTAAATTACGATTTGCATTATAACAATATTTTCATTAAATGAGTCGGGGCGAAATCCGTAAACTATTAGTGAAACGCTTACAAATTATATAGAAGTAGTGCATATTTCTGAGTAGCCATTTTATTGCAGAAAAGCATTAAAATGTTAATGGTAGCTGTAGTATTCTGTAATGGTTAAAAATATGCTGTATGGCGAAGGAATATGGTTGTGCATAAAATATCTTGAAATCTTACATTACTTTATACGTAGTATATTTTCTTCTATCTATCGCTATGACAAGCCATTGGCAACACACATTAGCTTTAAACGTATGTACGTTTTGATTTTTCTTGAGCCATGAAGTATATTGAAAGAGAAAATGTTTCGCGGTATCCCAAGCACCCACACCAATGATGGATTTGACGAGAATCTTCTCCTTCTCGTGAAACTTGGTGTTACTAAACCAATTTGAGGTAGACATGCTCGAAAATGACTTAGAGAAGAGAGTTCTCAACTATGGGCGATGTGGATACAGTATAGCTATGCCACGTAATATATGTTTTGTCCATTGATCCTCAGACCAACCCGTTATGATATTCTATTTGATATTATACTTCTACATTATACGTAAATTGAAGTTGAGTAATATACTCGCTGATGTTTTATACCATTTTTTTCAGTCCTGTTCAGAAGCCTGACATCACCCTCCAGAGATAAAATCTCACTATCACATGCATGTTTTGTGAAGTGATCAAACTTTCTCATAGACCACAATTGGTAGGCATGGTGGTACAGTTAAATTCCATCTCTGTACAAATGTTCGCAGCGAAAATTTGTGATGTCGTTGCGATCGATCGTATAATTAGGGTTCATAAAATTTGCACCGCCAATTATTATTTATAAATGAACTGTATTTTGTATTTTCTTTTTATTGTCGTCAGTGCCATTTTTCAAGCTCTCTCCGCCTTTATCTAACTCTGTTGTGTAATCTCTGCACGTTTGGACAATGTTATTCCACACTACAAACATTCAAAAGCTAGCTATCCACTTATCAGTATAACTATAAACGGCGCCGTTGTCAGTGACAGGCAATTAACGTCGCATCCATTGTGGACGCCACCCGTGTCCTCTCTGACAAAACCAAATGTCGAAAATGACATTATCGAAAAACAATAGGTATTATTCACATCGAAAGACATTATGATGAAGGGCGACGTTTTAGGGTTAAATGACTGGTTGGACAAAAAAGAAACAGCCTTTTTGTACCTTTTGTTCTGTTGTTATGAATTTTGATAGGCATTTTTTTTAATGGAAATTTATATAGCACATACGTTACGGGGTACGGGAAAATGTGTACGTATCTGACTATAACTGAAGATTTTAGGGTTAAATGACTAGTAGGATTAAAAACAAACAGGGGTTGTGTACCTTCTGTTCTGTCGTTATGAATTTTGATAGACATTTTTTGAAGGACATTCATACATACATAATACATTTGTTACGGTGTACGTGCAAATGTGTATGAATCTCTATAACTGAAGATTAGTTTTTTTTAATTAAAACATCCTAATTGAATGACACCTGTTTATTCAAGTAAATAATGAGTTCACATAAAGCTAAATATTGTTCAGGTGACAATAGTACATATTAATTATTTGGGGATGTAAGTGACTCACCAAGATCTTTAGAGCCAAAGCCAATCTTATCTGTACGTGGTGCATCCTCCCGACTAGTGAAAGACACTCTAGTGAAAGAGAGGTAGGTACAGCGTATTTGTAAGTTGCCCGTAGCCACCTCCGGTAGTACCTTTGAGGTTATCAGTTCTTTTAGAGCATGTTTATTGCATAGTTATTGCTCTCACATACGCTTGCATCATCACGGGTCAGGGACATCATTGATGCGCTGCAGTTACTTTAAATACGTGTACGTGGTTTCTGTATATATGAATTATATATATATAGTTAATTATATTTACATCTGCTCACATTTATCCCACTGCTGCGATAAGGGTCAATCAAAGGTGTTTAGAGAGACGAGAAGTCGATCTAGCTAGGTCTCAATTATATCATTAATCAATCAATCTAGCTGGAAAAAAATAGTTCTCATCTAATAAACGCCGAGCGAAACTCGATCAACCAATAACTAAGGCGTATAATAATAATATGTGAATAATAATGTAATAATTTGTGAATGATTCTCTTATCAACTCTGGTTGAGTTTGACTCATAGAACACCTAATTAATTCAAAAAAAAAGAGAGGCGATCGTTGCTTTTTTCCTACAAAACCGATGTCCATTATTTTTACTACTACACACGCAAGTAATATACATAAGTTTACGCTCACAGTCGCGACGTTAAATGAAGAACTATAATTGGTTCGCAGCTACTCATACAGACAATCGTTGTGATGAAACCCGCCAGCGACTAAGCGGCACGTCCGCATGCACGGACAAACATACGATCGTCCGTGCATAATTTTAAAATGCTTGTCACGCATACGTGTCCCTTTTAGTCTCTTTAAGTAGTGTTCTGTGATCTGACTACCTGCTATTTAAAATCACACTATTGATTTAGAATTATATATGGATTTGATAACAGAACAATCAACAAATTCGATAAAAAATCAAAGTCATTGGCTACGTTTATCTACTCAGTAATAGGTGGTAATAGTCGGCTATTACTGTAGGGGAAGGACCATATAATAAATAAAAAAGCGAAGAAACCTAATATTTTTATAGCATTAAGGTGATAAGCAAGTATACGGCCAGTCTGATGGAAAGCAGTTACCGGTGGCTATGGACACTTGCAACATTATGTACATTTTAGAGTGCTGTATATTTGTAAAGTCACTATATACTTATTTACTCGAAGAGATCAAAATGCAGTAAAAGCCAAAAGACATCCGGGTAGACTAATGTTTCCTACAATACGGAGAACATACTTTAATTCTAATTGTCATATTAACTGCATCAAAATTTATAATAAATTACCCACATCCTTAACTGACCTTCGATTAAAACTATTCAAAATAAAATTATCAACATGGCTTAATGACAAGTGTTCTTACTCATTAAATGAATATTTAAATAATAAAATTGACATAAATTGTCTATTATATTGTTATTGTTCTGTAGGTTTAGTTTTAAACTAAATATTTAATTTGTTACACGTGCATATTATGTACATTTTGCATGCCATTATTGGCTAAATGTCAAGTATGACTCATATCTGTATTCAACCACATTCATAGCAAATAAATCATGAATTCATTCTGCAATGGAAGCATCACTCGCGCCTTGCCGCGAGAAATTTCTATTGCTGCAAGTGTCCATGATGTTGCCTTGCCGTTCTGTAATAACTTCTTCACGCCCTTTTGACGTGACAACGTCTTATAATTCTATGGAGCCGGCTGCACGCACGAAAAAACATGACGTATGCGGCGTTTCTACGCTCTGAGGCATTCCATTAAAATTTTCTTTTGAAAAATGCAAACATTCCATCAGTATTTTCTTATGACGTTGTCACGTTCAACTATCGTCAGTAGACCGACTTTACAGACAACCGATTTTTTTGACGTGACAATGTCTTATAATTCGATGGAGACGGCTGCACGCACGAAAAAACATGACGTATGCGGCGTTACCTCGCTCTGAGGCGTTCCATTAAAATTTTCTTTTGAAAAATGCAAACATTCCATCAGTATTTTCTTATGACGTTGTCACGTTCAACTATCGTCAGTAAACCGACTTTACAGACAACCATTTTTTTTTAATAAGAAAGAATATAAGAATACGATATAGCATAGATGATATATCGTATTCTGGTAAAATCTCGACATCGTGTTCATTACCCAAGTTAAGACATCTTGAAAATCGTACTGTATGTATCAATTTCGGTGGTAGATACCAACCAAAATGATTGCATTCTAGACATCACAAAAAAACTACAAAAAGAATATAGGTACAATATTATTTTTGTGGGTTTTTACGTATGTCGTCGTCGTCGTCAACCCTTATTTATACGATACGAGCCTCCCCTCAATCGAAGGTATTTAGAGCATACTCCACCACGCTGCTCAACTGCGGGTTGGCGGAGTGCAATGATTTCAAGCTGCCTAAAAACCACTGAATTGACTTATTGACTGTCGACTACTAATTATACAACTAATTATACAACTAATTATACAACTAATTACTACAGTCTAGGCCGAACGGAATAGTCTAACGTACCCTCCGAAGGAGGAGCTCAAGATAAATAACCCATCCATGGGCAGGCTACGGTCAACGTTGCTGAACTTGCGTATCTGTTAGACTGACATGCGTAACGACGCCATCGAGCTTCTTATTTTGCGTATGTACCACGCCAAAACGAACCTACCAACTCAGCGTAACTCAGGCGTAGGCATGCTGATTGTCAGTTGGAAACATCACGGCGACAGCACGAGCACCCCTTTGGCGCATACTATATTATTTATATAGCAGTGGGTAGATACAATCTCAATTATAAAGCTTTAACAATACTTCTAAAAGTGATATCATAATCGTCAGAACATCGTTTGTAGGGCTTGACATGCAATTAACTTCTTGACGGTAGCCGTCTATTGTTTCCTGAACAAAGGTCACTAAATTGACGGAATGGCAACTTTCAGACGCTTTGTCTTTGCTGGGAAATTTGAAATATGGCTTTCATACGTTGCTTTAGAAAAATATTGTGAGAGTAACGCTATTTTCGTTTCCAGTTTCACTGTGTTTTGTTTTCGGGTGGAAACAACTTTTACCGTAACTGTTTTACTGTGATTTGCATTTAAACAAACAGACAAAAATACTAAAAGAATATTTCATTTTTTATAGATAACTAGCGACCCGCCCCGGCTTCGCACGGGTGCAATGCTGATACTAAATGTACTACAGAAGGTCTTTGCGCTTTGTCCTATCCAGTCCTTCCCCAGTTATAGGCACACGCCGCCGGCTCCGCGGCCGGTACCGCCACAGCCGTTATGTCCCTGCATTTTAAATGTGTAATATCTTCTAAACTATTCATTTAAATTACATGCTGTGAAGGGCCATATTGATCTATATTAAATGCGCAATGTATTTAAGGTACTTAATTGGATAAGGATTAATTCTGTATTGCTTAAAATCGCTTCGTAAATAAGGCATTATTTCTTGTAAAAAGCAAAGGATAAAATAACGGTTATTGTGTGTTACCACTAAGAGATAGACATATACCATCGCGAACTTTTTTGTAGACCATTTTAAGGTGAACAATATTGTACTACATTATTTTGATCTATCTCGTTGGGTTCAGCCAGCGTTTGCAATGAAAGAGCAAAAAAATGTGTTTATTTACGACATCACATTAGAAACCTCTAAATTATCAGTGTTTTTCTACTATGTTATGCATATATTATACATATAAACTTTCCAGTTGAATCACTCTATCTATTAAAAAAAACCGCATCATAATCCGTTGCGTAGTTTCAAAGATTTAAGCATACATGGGGACATAGGGACAGAGAAAGCGACTTTGTTTTATACTATGTAGTGACAAGCCCGATATCAAACAAGTATACGGCCTACCTGCTGTAAAGCAGTCACCTTATAGACGCTCTAAGTTCGCGTGCTAGCAGCCCCACTACTAACATAGCGTATATTTACTACTATTACCATATATATATATATATATATATATATATATATATATATATATTATATATATATATATATATATATATATATATATATATATATTATCAACATATAACACATATAACAAATATTGTTTCCTCTTTAAAGAAATGTTACACTGTCATATTTTTGATTTTTGAGTTCATCTTTTCATTTATATAGCATAAAGTGCATACAAGCCCATGGTTTCGATCACCAAAACCATCGCATTATATTTTATCCGTCTGCTATGCTAAACACTAAGCAGTCAATAAATTATAAAACAATATTATGACACAAAATTAGACCCACGAGATGCATTTTGAATGTCAGAACGGCATTTTTTAAAAATCATATTTTTTGGTAACTGTCAAAAAGTCCGAATAATTAGTCATGCACTGTCACACAGTACCTTCACACGCGCGTCACTCAACCGATAACCGACCGACCAAAGTAGCAAGGTCGCCATGTATGAATAATTTGCAACATATGCATAAATATTGTTGTTTCTGAACCACAAGTTGGAGTTGGAGTCCCGTACTAGACAAAGCTTGTACTAAGTGTATTAAATAATATACATTAGTTATTTATATGTGGTTTAGTTAGGTACATTATTATTTATAAAAAAAAACATTCATCATCGTCACTATTAGCCTTACCAATTTGTACCCATACGTACTTTCCACCATATGCGATTCTCCGCTTTCCGAATTCAACCGCTACACACTAATATTTTTTTTATATGCTACTTTTATGTGCTAGATCGAACTTGAACTAAAGTACTGCTTTGCTCTGTTGAGCACACCTAGATTGCTAGACGCCATCTCGATCTTCTCCTTCAAGTGGCTTCGGAACTATATATAGCCAGAGATCTTGACGCCGAGAATACTAATGCTCTTGGCGTGGTTGTGGGTTGTGTTCTGGAATTGTGGAGCCACAGCAAAACTGGTGATTTAATAATTCGCCGCCACAGCGAAATCAGAGATATCAATACTATAATATTATAAAGCTGAAGAGTTTGTTTGTTTGAACGCGCAAATCTCAGGAACTACTGGTTCGAATTGAAAAATTCTATTATTTTTAGATAGCTTATATTTCAAGGAAGGTTATAGGCTATATAACATCACGCTACGACCAATAGGAGCGGAGCACCAATGAAAAATGTGGAAATAATATTCCTTTTGAGAGCTTACGTTGCGTGCGCTGCGTAAACGGTTAAAGTTACGCAAAAATCATGTATGATGGAATTGTTCCTCTTGAAAAGTTCTAAAAAAAAGTCCGCGACAGCATATGTCTATCTTTTAAGATAGACTCACTATAATCTTTTTTTATGGTAATCAATAGGTTCTCCTATTGATTACCTATAGTTGGTAAAAAATCATCATCATCAGGTCAATTTAGCCTCCACTACAGGAGCACGACCCTCTCTCGTCCGTCCCAGACGGAAAGAGACAGCATATGTCTATCTTTTAAGATAGACTCACTATAATCTTTTTTTATGGTAATCAATAGGTTCTCCTATTGATTACCATAAAAAAAGATTATAGTTGGTAAAAAATGGTTATAGTGAATTAATCTTAAGAGATAGACATATGCTGCCGCGGACTTTTTTTTAGAACTTTTAAAGAGGAACAATTCCATCATACATGACTTTTGCGTAACTTCTACCGTTTACGCAGCGCACGCAACGTAAGCCCTCAAGAGGAATATTTTTTTCCCCATTTTTCATTGGTGCTCCGCTCCTATTGGCGGTAGCGTGATGTTATGTATCCTAGAGCCTTCCTTAAAATATAGGCTATTTAACACTAAAACATTTTTTCAATTCGGATGAGTAGTTTTTGAGATTAGCGCGTTCAACCAAACACACTCTTCAGCTTTATAATATTAGTATAGATAATATATATATACATATATACATATATACACATATATATATATATATATAATATATATATATATATATATATATATATATATATATATATATATATATAATATATATATATATTTACTTAATTTTTTTTATGAAGAAGGTTTTATTTCTATCTTTTTAGTTGCTTATTAATTAAATAAATTACAGTTTTCAAATCGATTTAATTTCTTTAAATTACTATTTATTGTCGGTAAAATTACCTACGTACTACACGGACCAAAAATTATCTCTAGTTCCTTCCCAGACACACTATACGTATATATCTATTTGAGTTTTATTTTATTTTATACAAACTTCGACGTCAACCATTATTCATTCCACTGCTGGGAGACAGATCTCCCCTGAATCAAAGTTTAAAGCGTACTCCACTACGCTGCTCAACTGCGGGTTGGCTTAAACCAGTGTTTTTAAGCCATCTCAAGATTACTGACTGGGTTTAATGGTTGTATCTAATGACAACAGCCAAGATTGATAGTTTAACGTACTCTCCGAAGCCCGGAAAAACTTGAGATAAGTAAAGCCAGCCATGGAGGGTCTGCGGTCGACGTTGCTTGACTTACATGGTCGATTATACTGAAACGCGCAATGACCTCCTCCTATATTTGATTGCAGATCCGTCAATTCATGTCACTTTAACACTAATACAAAAAAAGTTTACAAATGGCGCTCACTAGCCGTTGTTTCCCTATAGAATCCAATTCTATTACAATTGAAATACAGGACGATCGCAGCACGATCTTAAACCACTAAATCTCTTACTGGTATACTGCCGATAGCGTTTACCGTGGAATACACAGCAATTTATTACAAGAACTCGTGTGGAAGAAACGAAAATGTATTTCCAACGTTCAAAATGGAATGACAACAAATAGTACTTACTCGTATGAAGTCAACGTCGAAGTATTGACCGCAACTGATATTGGAACAAATCCAACCTATAAATGCTGATATAAACTTTAGTTTGACCGAAATTCATAGAGATTTTGTATATTTTTTCCGTTTTAGGAAATTCTACAGCTGCAACATTGTTATTCTCGCAACGTCGTAAAAAAAACCCTTTGCGTAATATGAGTGTTTTTAGCTCGAAATACAGCTGTTGTTTATTTCGTTTTTAGTTTGGTTCTATAGCGTAACAGTCTGCGTCGACTGTGTGAAAAAAAACAACAGTTGTACACAGAATTAGGTACCGGGTACGCATGTCACGGAATGTACAGGTTATCTAGTTACTTGATGTAGAAAAAATGGATTCGGAAATTAGGAGGTTGAAAGAAGGAAGTTGTTTTAGCGAAATTGTGAAGAGTTATTCGAATTATACGAACCGATGAATTTTACTTTTGTACTTAAATTGATTTTCTATACATACCACTCTGATAAATGGTTGTCTATTTTTCAGGAAGTAAAAATTTTCTACTAAATTTCTACTGTGTAAATTAGGCAGAAACTTCTGTATGCGATAATCTCGAACAAACGTATCACGTAGACGATTGAAGAAAACAGCCTAGGCACATAATAAAGAATAATACGTAGCCTATGTTTAGTAGTTAGTAGGCCCTTAAAAGGCTGGCAACAGATCTATAATGCTTTTAAGTTATTGATGTCTACTCTGGATTAATAATCACTTACCATCAGGTGAACCCCATTCTCGTTGGTTGTTTTAATTTTCATATATATAAAAATTAAAACACTCTAAACAAAAAGATAAACTTGCCATTTCTCATTGAAATTTAAACATTCGTTGGCCTTTAATGAAATACGTACAAAAAATAATGTTATTATGTTTGTACTTGTGTATACATCTTCAGGAAGATTAGCTTACTCCTCTTTTAATCTATATATACCTATGACAAAATTCTAACTGGTCAATGTCTGTATGTAGGGGATATTTAAGAAAAAAGCAATATGACGGTTCTTTATAGCAGCTATAAAAGCCAAATCAAGTCTGTATGTTTGTACGACTAAAAGTGCATCACGCAAACACTACTGCTCGAATTTGTCTTTATATGCGCTTTTCACAGTCATAATATTTTAGCTCTAACTCAAAATTTCGTGCACGTTTCAGCGCGATATCTTGATACTCCTAATATAAGACAAGTTTATTTTTTGAAGTCCACGTGGACGAAGTCACGGGCAGATGCTAGTAAGAAATATAAACGTAAATGTAAATAAAGAAATCTGTGTGAAACCTTACACTTGAGGCGCAAAAGACCCAGCTCAGCTTTATCTAGGCATATCCGCAATCCCATGGGTAGATAGCGTAACAAATTTCTATCTCAGAGAGAAGGCTTCGGACCCGAACTCTCAGCAATGCGAAAAATTATATGTATATGGTGATTGTAAGAATAAACCACTTATTTCGTTTCAGCTAAATTATCTCGGAAAAGTCACCTTGAGAACGTTGAATGCGCAAAATGTTAGCAAACATTAGCAAAATGAGAATTGTGATTGATTCTTTTCTCTACTAATTACATTCTTATTCAACGACATAAAAAATTGGGTGTCTATAAAGTTAGTGTACGGGTGATAATTTTACGTGATAACGTCATAAGAAAACATCGGCCGATGCCGAATGCCTCGTGCCTCTCTATCGCTTGTTCCGTGCTCGCTTGCACGATCGGCTCAGGCGGAACGTGACAATGAGTCATGATTTTTCGTGCGTGCAGCCGGCGTTCATCGATTTATAAGACGTTATTACGTCAAAAATAATTATAGAAAAACTTGTAACACAATAAACAAACAAAGCAAGTAATAAATTAATTAGGGTGTAAAATTGAAATGAAAATAGATGGGATATAATATGACGACTTCTGACGAACTTATAATAATACACTACATGTTGTTTTTTTTACCCGGTTTGTTGTGACCCGGTTTGAAGCCTCATGAGATAGAGTATATGTTGCCTTTACTTTGAATAAACCGGCATGCGACACGAACGAAAAATCATGTCAATCTGTATCACTTCCTTTGATGATGATGATGTAACGTTATTCTTTTTCTTGACAGAGTGCTATGTTGACTATGAATTTATGTATACAATTTTTTGTCTATGGTCTTAGTAGGGTTTAATGTTAGAAAAATAACACCATAAATAAAATAACTAAAGCAAGAGATCAATAGGCATGTGACCAATGTTCTGAATATATAAAACTCTATCAGTAACGTAAAATACATAAAACTAGAACGATCTGCGATCTTAAAATTTTAATAACTTGTGTGTGTCCTACGTGTTTTATGGCTGATCAAAGTTTCGTGGGAAAGTCCATTTTAGAAGCATGAAATTATAAAAAATAAATTTTACCATTGTAGAAACAATAAAAAATACTATAACTTTTGTTACTGCACTAGTTACGTTACATAAACGCAATATTTGACATAGCTGTCGTACAAATTTCTGATTTAATGCATATAAAATAGCGTGGTGTGACGTCATAACATGGTAGCCTTTTGTATGGAGCGTTTTCGGGATAGTCAAACATTGTGATCTTCAAGTTGTCATATCTCGAGAAGTTTTTATGCTATCGAAGTAATTCTTTCACCTATAGTTACATTATTGTGACGTTTTAAAATAACAAGTCGAAAAAAAAAATGGTTCACAAGCCTATTAAACAGTTAGATACTCGTAGAGACTTTATTTCAATGCTTCAAAAATTACTCACATATTATAATAATCGTCGTCGATATTTATTTATCCTACTGCTGGGATACGACTCTCCCCTCAATCGAAGGGGATCACGAAAACAGCCAAGACCGGATGACTTAACGTGCCCTTCGAAGCACAGACGAACTCGAGATAAATAAACTCATGGACAGGCTACGATCGACGTTGCTTAACTTGCATGTTCAGTTAGACTGACACACGCAACGAGGCTATCGAGCTCCCCAATTAATTAACCAATTAATATTATTATAAGAAATGTAAAAAAATATCAGAAAATATGATTCATGAAGACATTAAGACGAAAAATGGCCATAACAGTGATTATTAATAGAACTGATTCCTAATGAAGAATATCCGAAGAAGTGACAACCTACGGAGAAGATGAAAAGATGTTAGCGAGAAAAGCGGGCAAAATATAGTAATGTAAAAGATAAAGAGAGAGGCCGTCGTATCGTAAACAATGATCTAATCCAAACATAAAATATTCTAAAATAAGCAAATTACACAGATGGTACTAACTAAAAAGTAAAAGTTTAAGAATGTGTAATTTGTGTATACAATGTATTTACGTACCTGGAACAATAAAGCTTCCTTTTTGTTTTATTTAAAAAGGCAAACAAACATACAGTAAGTAAATAATGCTGGGAGCGAAATAATTTCGCGGGTTCGATTCCCGCACAAGACAAACATTTGTACATGAACATGTCTGTGTATTTGTGCATGAACATGTCTGTTTGTCTTGGCCTGGGTGTTTTCTATGTGTTATAAGTATGTATTTACAAAAAAAAGTATTTAAGTACATTTATCAATTGTCTAGTACCCATAACACACGCTTTGCTTTGAATTCGCTTTGCTTCAAACACAGGGGCAAATAAGATCATGCCCCCTGTTACGAGTGTTAGGAGGAGTATTGGAGCATGGGAGGCAGGGGCTCCGGTGTGCAACACCCCCCCTAGTGAGGTAGGACCTATCCTAACGTCGACCACGGTCACCAGGGTGCCCCGGGCTCCTTCAGGGAGTACATCAGCGGTCCCAAAACCGGCGGCCAGGTCGGCCAGAAGTCGGGTGGAGGAGGCCAGGGCCTGCAATAACACTGCCAAGTCTGCGCTCTCCGCCTCCAAGAATCTGAAGGCGGAGATAAAGACGAGTGTGTCGCAGGCCGTGGAACGCCTCTACAAACTGGTGAAGGAGGCGGAGGCCGAATTGGCTAGCCGAAAGACGGGGGCGGGTCTGGTGGGGAATGCCGTGGTTCCGGTCGCGGCATCTCCCAACAGACCTGTAAAGGACGTTGAGGGGGAGCGCGGAGCACCATGGGAAGATCTGGGGAAAAAGGTGAAGGCAAATGAGGAGCTCCTCGTCCAGAATACGCGGCTCCTGCAAGAGATAAAGGAAAAATTAGAGAAGCAGGGGTCGTCAGTCGGGGGGACGACCTACGCGAGTGTAGTGGCGGCGGGCCCGGCCACCAACAAGACGATGGATGGGCGCGCCACACTGCATTCGGTGGTCGTCTCCTCGATCGCAGAAGAAGAGACAGGGGACGAGGTGCTCCAGAAGATTAGAGAAGTTGTCGACGCGAAAGAAGGATGGGTCAAAGTAGAGCGCGTGCGCAAAGTAAAGGATAGGAAAATAGTGATAGGCTGTGCCGATGAAACGGAAAGAGAAAAGATCAGAAAGCGGCTCTCGACATCGGGGAGGGGTTTGGTCGTCGAAGACGCGAAAAACAAAGACCCGCTTCTGGTTGTGAGGGATGTCCTGAGGATTCACTCGGACGAGGAACTTATCCGGGCCCTTCGCAACCAGAACCGGGACGTTTTTCGCGGACTCGACGCCCACGAGAGCCGCGTTGTAGTTCGGCACAGCAGGCGAGCGCGGAACCCGCATAACCGCCACGTCGTGATGAGCGTCTCCCCAGTGGTCTGGAGGAGGTCGATGGCAGAGCGGAAGCTGCGTATCGATCTCCAGAGGTGCGTCGTAGAAGATCAGACGCCCCTCGTCCAGTGCACCCGCTGCTTGGGATACGGGCACGGTCGGCGGTTTTGTAAAGAAACCGCTGACGTGTGTAGCCACTGCGGTGGCCCGCATCGCAAGTCGGAGTGCGTGGACGCAGCCACTGGGAAGGCGCCAGCATGCATCAACTGCAACCGGGCGAAGCAGTCGAGCGCGAAGCATAACGCGTTCGACAGCGAATGCCCGGTGAGAACGAAGTGGGATCGGTTAGCGCGGGACGCCGTAGCTTATTGCTGAGGTTATCTCAGGGACCATTCGCCGACCGTACCGAATGGCGCAGGTCAATCTCCAGAGGAGCAAATTAGCAACCCAAGAGTTGCTATTGGCCGCAGGCAAACGCAACATATCCGTTGCACTGCTACAGGAGCCCTACGTGGGTCGGGTTGGAAGCGTTAGGAGTTATCAGGGAGTGAGGGTCTTTCAGGCGCAGGAGAACGGGCAGGGTACTGTGAAGGCGGCCATAGTCGTCTTCGATAATGACTTAGATGTCATACAGTACCCGCAACTCACCACGAACAACATCACAGTGGTGGGGATCCGGACCAGCGCCTGGAAGATCACACTCGTCTCCTACTACTTCGAACCCGACAAACCCATTGGGCCATACCTGGAGCAGTTGAGGCGGATTGAGCGCGATGCCGGAGCAGGTGGGTTGATCCTGGGCGGGGACGCCAACGCGAAGAGTGTCTGGTGGGGCAGCTCTCATGAGGATTCCAAAGGAGAGGAGATGGTTGGGACCTTAGGGGAGCTGGGCCTCCAGGTTCTTAACTGTGGTGACGTCCCAACATTCGATACTGTCAGAGGTGGAAAGAGGTACAGTAGCCATGTCGACGTGACGGCATGCTCGGAGGATATGTTGAGCTTGGTGGATGGATGGCACGTCGAGGAAGCACTCACGTCCTCGGACCATAACGGCATCATATTTGACGTCCGCATGGCCAAGGCCAAGGGGGTATCGATCGCGAGGACCACCAGGATCTTCAACACCAAAAAGGCTGATTGGGGTAAGTTTCGTGAGAAACTCGCCTCAATCATGCTGAGAGACCGTCTCACCGCTGCACGCGTGGAGGCTGTCGAAGGGTGTGAGGAACTGGAGATGATCGTGGATGGATACACCCGGGCGATAGGCGAGGCCTGCGAGGCCTCGATGCCTAAAAAGAGCAATGTGGGGTCATTTAGGCTGCCGTGGTGGTCGGAGGAATTAGAGGAGCTGAGACGACAGACCAACACCAGACGACGCAAGATCCGAAACGCTGCGCCGTCGCGTAGACAAATGGTGGTCCAACTGTACCTCGAACAGAAGGGCAAGTACGAGGCCGCGGTGCGAGAAGCACAAACCCGCAGTTGGAGGGAGTTTTGTGGGAGGCAGGACAAAGAAGGTGTCTGGGAAGGTATCTACAGGGTCGTCGGCAGGGTAACCGAGCGGAAGGAGGACACGCTCCTCGAAGTCGACGGGAGGGCGTTGGACGCCAGGGAGTCAGCAGAGCTGTTGGCGGACACGTTTTATCCCGCCGACAGTGGGTTGGACGACAATACAGACCACCGCCAAATGAGAGAACAAGCCCGTACGGTAAACGAACGGGCCAATGATGATCATGACCCGCCGTTTACCGAGAGGGAACTCATGGCGGCTGTATTGTCCTTCAACCCAAAATAGGCCCCTGGCGCCGACGGCCTCACGGCTGACGTTTGCGCTCGGGCCATTGACGATGGCTCGGGTTTCTTCCTGGCCCTTCTTAACAAGTGTCGGGCCCTCCGATACTTCCCTCGGCTGTGGAAGGAGGCCATCGTAATTGCCCTTCGGAAACCGGGGAAAGAATCGTATCGCCTGCCCAAATCATACAGGCCGATCGGGCTTCTGTCTGTTTTGGGCAAGATATACGAAAAAATGTTGATCGCTCGCCTCAAGCATCATCTTCTGCCGAGGATTAGTACTCGCCAGTACGGGTTCATGCCACAGAGGGGCACCGAAGACGCCCTCTATAACCTGCTGCACCATATTCGCAGCAAGCTTGACGAGCGTAAGATTCTTACTCTCGTCTCGCTGGATATAGAGGGTGCCTTCGACAGCGCCTGGTGGCCTGCTATCAAACTCAGACTGGCGGAGGAAAATTGCCCTCTGAGCTTGAGACGAACGATAGACAGTTACCTCAGCAATAGGACGGTGAGGGTGCGCTTCGGGGGGGAGGAATGCGCACGCGCTGCCACAAGAGGTTGCGTACAAGGGTCCATAGGAGGTCCGATATTGTGGAACCTCCTCTTGGACCCCCTCTTGTGGCAACTAGAAAGAGCGGGGGTGTACTGTCAGGCCTTCGCTGACGACGTCGTGTTGGTGTTTGACGGAGCCACTGCACTGGATATAGAGAGATGTGCCAATGCCACTCTCGAGCACGTGAGGGCGTGGGGGGTCAGAAACCGGTTAAAGTTTGCGCCGCAAAAGACCAGCGCCATGCTGGTCACGCGCAAACTCAGGTATGACACTCCGCGCCTCAGCATGGGCGGGATGGGCATTGGCATGTCTCGGCAGATCAAACTCCTCGGGTTGACCATCGACGCGGGTCTTACGTTCAATGCGCATG
This sequence comes from Hypsopygia costalis, assembly GCA_937001555.2. Lineage (NCBI taxonomy): Eukaryota > Metazoa > Arthropoda > Insecta > Lepidoptera > Pyralidae > Hypsopygia > Hypsopygia costalis. The sequence continues at coordinate 13,818,847 of OW443339.2, read as the reverse complement.
TGGCCACCGTCTGTAAACGGGCGGTGGGCATATATAAGCGCCTTGCGCGTGCAGCCCGCGTCGGTTGGGGTCTTCATCCTGAGGTAGTGAAGATCATATATACAGCTGTAGTGGAGCCGACGATGCTTTACGCCGCGGCCGTATGGGCACCAGCGGTGAACAAGCTAGGCATCCAAAAGCAGCTCAACAGCGTACAGCGGGGCTTCGCACTAAAGATCTGCAAGGCCTACCGAACGGTCTCCTTGAACTCCGCATTGCTGCTGGCTGGGGTGCTCCCCCTTGACCTTAGGGTGCGAGAAATCGCATCTCTTTACGAGGCCAAGAGGGGACTGCCCCATCCGGTGCTGGGAGACAGGGAGATCGAGCGGATGGCCTCAAAGATCGAGGCCCCGCACCCAGCGGAGCTGGAGAGGGTCGAGTTCGATTACCTGGTGGACGAGGAACAATACAGGGCAGCCAACATCTTTGCCCTGCGAATGTTCACGGACGGCAGTAGGATTGAGGGTCGGGTAGGTGCCGCTGTTTCAATTTGGAACAGCGATGCCGAAACCAAGGCCATCAAGCTTACTTTGTCGTCCTACTGCACCGTCTACCAGGCCGAACTCCTCGCTCTCAGCACCGCGGCAAAATACGCGTTGAGCTGTAATGGATCCAGCGTGGGCATCTTCAGCGACTCCAGGGCGGCGCTCCAGGCGATAGGTAACGTTGATTCTCCTCACCCCCTTGCGGTACAGACGCGGGACGCTCTTAAACTGTGCAAAGCGCAGGGTAAGAGCGTCTCGATGTTCTGGATTAAGGCGCATGTGGGTCTTGAGGGGAATGAACGAGCCGATGAACTCGCCAAGAGTGCGGCCTTGAGGTTGAAGAAGAAGCCCGACTACGACCGCTGCCCTGTCTCATTCGTCAAGGGTATGATCCGTAAGGCGACCATTGACGAATGGGATAGGAGATACCGCTCGGGAACTACAGCTTCAACGACGAAGCTGTTTTTCCCGAGTGCGTCTGCCGCGTACAGTATCGTGGGCAAAATGGCTCCGTCTGGCATCACCACGCAAGTCTTATCGGGACACGGTGGGTTTGCCGCGTACTTGTACAGGTTCAAGTGCGCGGACGATCCATCGTGTTTCTGTGAAGCTGGCGAGGGTCAGACAGTGCAGCACATTTTGTTTCAATGTCCCGCATTCTCCAAACAAAGATGGGAATTGGAGCAGCGTTTGGGAATGCGGGTCACTGAAGCGAACGTGTCCGAGGTGATGGCTGGAAAAAGTAGATTTAAGTATATTGACTACTGTGTCAATCTAGCCTCGGCTGTCATCAGGCGGAACAAGCAAAATGGCCCCACCTAGGACCAATGTTGACTTGGGCGCCTATATTTTCCGATAGGCGCCTCGATCGCGGTGGCTAGGTGGGGTCATTGAGTTAAGTGTCTGCCGAGGACAGCTGTGGATGGATTGACACTAACTAGATGTAAAATTGACCAAGCCATCGCCTCAAACTCGTCGGCGTCCAAAACGTGGACATTTAATTTTAAAGTTTTAATAAAAAATTTGTGATATGTTTTATTGACAAATTTATTTAATATTGCTATTGCACCATTTATATTTTATAAGTTACTGTATGCCTTGATTAATTTTATGCTATTGCATCATGATACTTTAATATAGCTTAATATGTATATAGGTTATAAGGTAGTTAAAATTGTAAAATAGATAAATCATTATTAATAATAGATATATAAGTGCCTTGTCCACGACAGGGGTGTGCGCTATTTACAAAGTAAGCCGATCTGCGCATGCTCAGCGGCATCTTACACCGTTGAGCGTGCGCATATTGCGATTGGCTTTGATTTATAAAAAAAAAAAAAAAAAAAAAAAACACACGCTTTGCGCTTAATTTGCGACTAGATGGCGCTGTGTAAATTGTCCAAAAATATTTATTTATAACTCACCGCTATTATTGGTGTCGAATCTAACCTCACCTGCAAGTCGAAATGAGTGCCGATAAAGTTCTGACAAAAGAGAGGTAGAGACTGGGGAAGTCATCTACCTCATCTCATCTACACCATGGCTAAATAACATTACGTGTGACTGAGGTAGACATAATGAGTTGCTGCATTATCATCGAGGTGTTAGAATATGATACTCATCCGGCGAAACGTATGCTTGTTTGACACTCTGTGTAATCATTATCATCAGATCATTTTAGTCTCCACTACAGGAGCACGACCCTCTCTCGTCCGTTCTCTTAGTCGCCTGGTACGACATCCACAGGAAGAGACGGAGTGATTCTATTTTAGTCTGCCGGAAAACACACGGTCAATTATAGTATGGATATAAAATACTTTAGATTTCAAGTTGAAACATTCGCTAGATTTTAAGTTAGACTTCTAGCAATATAACTATGAATCTTTGTACAAAAATTTCTTAATTTTAGTTTCAGTGGTTTCGGCTGTGCGTTGATCGATCTGTCAGCCAGCAGCCAGTCTCTGCAACTAGTTACAGCCTGCAAATAGCCATTCAATTGTACGGCTAGTTTTTTAACTAGTTGACTGCGCCATATACGAGTATACTACATATGCATTACTTATATAATATTTTTGACATGACACAACCTCATTTCGAGTCTCAATATCCTGGCTTTTGTGATCTATTTGTCTATCATTCATACTTAATACTCAAACTTAATATTGGTTTAAATTTTTAAAGCAAACATTCGGCCAGAAGTAATCAAATACAGAGTTTCAGATTACTATTTTCCAATATTACAGAATTTTAGATAAAATCATGCAAATCTATGTTTATTCTAATGTCAACGTTATTTAATAATATGTTAGTTGTACTAACAGCAAATATTAAAGGTACTAATACTAAAAGTCTGTAAATTAACGACATTCAGAGAGTTCATAAACTTTAATCTGATTTCTTGGTAATGAATCAAAAAGGCCTTAAGTTTATTTAATTCAATTTAGTTTAACTAGATAAATTATAATACTAGTTATAACTATTAAAATGAAAATAAAGAAAAAGGAAATAAATGATTATTAAGCTGAATTCAAAAAGTATATAAACATAATTTCATCTCTTAAATTATATGATCACAAAGTTTTTGTGCTAAAGTTAAAATTAAAATATGTAGACATTTTGATATCTTGTTTCGTGTTCGCGTCTAGACTAAACTTGCCACTTTTTAAGTATCAAGTTTGTAGCTGACGCTTCTTTCTGAAGTTTTGTGTCTTTTTAAAAATTAACAAATTGTGGAGTGTTTTCTACATCAACGAAACATCCCAATATGGTATACACCATAATAATAATATGCATAGAATTTTGGGTTCCTAATAGTGTTATATATTAGATTAGACATGATTTAAAATCCGTGATGCAAGGCTTAACTTGAAGCGCTCTCTGTTTAAACTAGAGGCAAGCTTTAACCGATAATATTATTATAACCTAATTTACTATATTGCTCTGTCTTACATTGGGGTTCTAATGGTGTATCCACACATACTCGGCGGCACGGCCGGTAGCCAAACCGGCGGCCAAGCCGCCAGCACTCGCGGCTTACCCGGAAGGCGGTGTATGCCAGCGCCAAGTCAGGCTAGTCTGCAAGCCGCGGTATGTGTGGATACACCAGGGGAAGTCAAATTCTACAGCTTGTTTGCTACTTCTACTATTTTTTTCGAATTAAATTCGATGCGAGTTCCAAGGCACTGTAGTGAACTTCATTGTTCATTGCCTTTTTATTGATCACCAATAATTTAATAAACAAAAGTATGTACGTAAGCGTGCGTATGTATAGTAATTATCCCTTGTTCCACTCTAATCCATGAATCAAATCTATTAATGTCTTTTGTTCCACCTGAGAAAGATGGCCGCGAGCCGCGAGGTCGCAGTGACCGAATATTTACATGTAGCTGTATTCTATACTACACAAAACATCGCCGTGACTATAAATTCTGAGATCACACAAAAAAGAGCACCTAGTCGTGCGTGGCTGTGGTCCCCCAATATATGCGTAAATAATATTATTTTGAAAGCACATTTTGGTCACTAACCTTTTAATCTCTATTTTATCTTAAAAATTTTCAGTAGGTTTCATCTTCAATTAAAAATTTTTACTGCAACTTTTCTTTTAGAGATATATTATATAAACATTTTACAAAACAACTTATAAATTTTAACGCATCCAGACGTATTAATTCTTAGCGTATCTTTGCTAACAGCGATGTCAGAGCAAGTTAAATTAGTACGAAAACGTGTTCTGGTTTTATTATTCGCTCGCGAGATTTGTACACTGTTACCACTGTTGAACCCGTCATAAAATGGTAATAGGTGCTGTTATTTTTTACCTAAAAATATAATTTGCAGCGTTTATACGTGTACCTGCATATTTAACTAGTTTTTGCTCGCGACTTCGTACACATGTCGATCCAAGAGGTCGAATGGCTAGCAATGGTCACTTTGACTCCGAAGTCGCGGGTTCGATTCCCACACAAGACAAATATTTGTATGCATGAACATTCCTTGCATGTCGCATCCAGGATAATATACTTTTCGGATTTGGTAGCAAAACAAGGGAGAATTACCACGCGTTCAGACGATTTTGCAATTCATATTATTGAAATCGATGTGTTAGGTAACAACTCAATGTTTTAGATCCCAAATAGTGTTAGATATCTAAAATCCGTGGTGCACGGCAGTGGAGCTTTACTTGACTAGCCAACTCTTTAGGCTTTTAATGCCTTATTTGCCATATTGCTGTCTCTCACATTGCTAAGAGAGGAAGTCAAATTCCAAAAACTCCTTACTTGTACTAATTTCTTCTGATTAAATTCGTTGTGGGTTCTAAGGCAGTCTTTTACTCCCAAAAGTCCCAAGCAAAGTATTTTACTCCCGGGTCTGCAATGGACTTCATTGTTGATTGCATTTCTTTGGTGGTCGCCGCGGTTAATCCTGGCTACACAGGAGACACTGTGCTGGGAATATATAGTGGGCTCCCGTCTGCAAAAAAAAAAATTATAGAAAAAAAAACTGTTACAATTTCGCAGTCGGGATTTTTGTGTCGGTTAGTAATTTACAAAAGCAAAAAAAAAACATTAATATTGCAACAGCACTCAATTACGAATAGGTCAATCATTTTACATATCCATACATTTTCTCAGCTAGTTAATTGGTTCGTGAAAGATTAATAAATGTTAGACGTAGCTTGACCACTAAACGTGATTATTTAATAAGCTCTAATTGACTAGAATGATACGAAATAATTGATGTTTGCCTAAACAGGTCAAGTAAGATAAGTTGGTCACAAGATGATAAATCTGTCTTGTAAGTGCTTATAAATTATGGGAACATGTCTGGCAAAAAAAAATCCCGCCTTATGTGAGGAGAGCTATGTTCTTAATATAATATGGGGATATGAACCTAAATGGCTTAAAAAATCCTGACAGAAGTTAATTTCGCATGAAGAGAGTTCTGTGCTTGAATATGTACCATATTTTTTTTGTCAGACAAATTACACAGCGCCATCTAGCCCCAAAGTAAGCGAATCTTGTGTTATGGCTACTAGACAACTGATAAACATACGTAAATACATTTTTTTTTGTAAATACATACTTATGATACATAGAAAACACCCAGACGAAGACAAACAGACATGTTCATGTACACAAATGTTTGTCCTATGTGGGAATCGAACCCACGAGCGTTGGTGTCGAAGCCGCGTCATTGACCGCTACGCCACCGAGCTCGTCATATAAATGACAGATGCCTAGACAAATCAAACAGATAGTACAAAAATTATTTTTCCAAAAGAAAATACTTATAACGACATCTAAGAGCATGGCAGCGACAAAAATGTCATACAAAGCGGACGTCATACAAATTTTATAGTCTTAGAAATTAAACAACTTCTTATTTTTACCAGCTATTTCAGGTCATTTTAGTAGAGAGACAGTTTAATTTTAATTGTATAAAGGACATGACTTTGATTATCCGTTCGCTAGTCTGCAAATAATTATTTACAATTGTAATTAACAGGGTAAGGAGGGTCATAAAAATGATCGAAGGTTTTAGAAATCATACAGACCGCAAATTTTTAAAAAAGTTCATAATAACAAAGTGGACTTTGGTAAAAAAAAAAAAAACTTCACGTTGTAATTACACAGACAACATTGGAGGAGTAATAATAAATGAATGTGATTGGAACCCTTGAATAATTCCGAGCGTAATATACCTACACCAACATGTCAGATACTTAAAATGTTATAATAATATCAAAAAATGCACTTATGTGTTATGTAAGTATGTCATTTTGTAACAAAAGCAAAAAATACTTTTGACGTAACGTCTTTAACATTTCTTCTATAGGTAGGCAATTGAAAAAAAAAGGAATGATAACAAAATCAGGGGATACAGTTTGGTGTTGCAGCTACAAATCTATCAACTCCATCCAAAATTCAATCACAGTACGGGTACGTTAGTACTATTACTTATACTGTGGTACGGGATAGATGAAGGATCAAAGAATTTATTACGCTAAGTAAGGACTATTGAACATTGCGTGCGGGTTTATGACACAGCCGAATTCCATTTTTTTAACAACGTTCGTTTTTTTATTAGCAATAGTAACATGCCCGTTTTTAGATCATAAAAATTGTTAATTATCTTCTCAAAATATTCGTATGGTCATTGTCGCATCTTTCGCTTACAAACTATTAATTAACAACGAGTGTATTCCATTGCTATTGTATTCGACGGCATTGAAGTCGAATAGTAATTCAACTAGTTCCACAATGGATGAAACTCCCTCTTCTGTACTTAGCAATGAATGAAACTAATTCAACCGAGAGTAACATGGTCGATCTAATTAGGTGTTCGTAGTTCTAAAACATATATATTACGTTGGGCAGTAAGTCATTGCGTGGAGGATGTAAAATATGCAAGAAATGTTATGATATTAGAGGATTTGATTTTTCATGTGAAAAGGTGAAAAGGAAGAAACTTATCAATAAAAAAAAATAAAAATAAAAGACGTGTGGCACTCGGGGACTGCCGCGGTAAAGCTATTGCATAGCATTTTGTATCAACTTATGCAATTATAATTTTATTTATTTATTTTATTCATGCAGTATTGCTTTTTTTTTTATATTAATTCAAGTTACACTTTTTGAGCGTGGTGACCGATAAGAAAACAAATTTTTCTATTATTAAATAAATAAAACGAGTTTCGTAGAGTCGTACAATACGTCTAATCGCACGCACACAACGCCGTGTCGAAGACTGCCGAACTGAAACGACGTTAGACGATGCACGGCCTTCAAGCCACACCTCCTTGCCCGTCGGAGTGGGGAGCGTGAGGTTTTTTCGTTACGGAATTTCTGGATTCGGTCCCCGCGCTCAAGGCCCGCGATAGAAGCTATGCAATAGCTTAAAAAATGTAATAAATACAACTTGCATTTTGACGTGATGACGTGTTACAAATCGATGAACGCCTGCTGCACGTACGCAAAAGCATGACTCATTGTCATGTTCCGCATGGGCCGAGCGTGCAAGCGAGAGCGCGGAACAAGCAATAGAGGGGCACGATTGGCCTAAGGGTTCGGCTTGTGACGCATCTATCACTTTTCTACTCCATCGGCTGATGATTTCTTATGACGTTATTACGTAAAATTATCAAACAAACAAATTAACTCTTTATTCCTTTAACAAAATTACAGAATCGAACAATAACATTGTAATGACAATAGTTATGGTGTTATCTCTATAACCAATCTTTTCCTAGGGGTGGAGGATTACTTTATATTTCATCATCATCATCATCATCATCAGGTCCATTTTAGTCTCCACTACAGGAGCACGACCCTCTGTCGTACGTCCTAGACGGAAGGAGGATTTGGCCTACACTCCCCACGCTGGCCAAACGGGTTGGGGAGGTCTGATCGATATTTGATAATGTATTTCCCTTAGTCGCCTTGTACGACATCCACGGGAAGAAACGGAGTGATTCTATTCTCGTCTCTTTCCGTGGATGTCGTATAAGGCGACTAAGGGAAATACATTATATAACATCGATCAGGCCTCCTCAACCCGTCTAGACAGCGTGAGGAGTGTAGGCCAAATCCTCCTTCTGTTTGGGACGGACGTGAGAGGGTCGTACTCCTGTAGTGGATCCTGATGATGATGATGATGATGATATAATAAATACTGTTTTGTTATAATAAAATCACTTGTATTACTCCAATTATTTGGTTTTACAGCATTATCAAAGTATTTACGCGGTTTTCTTTGCTTCGATACTAGAAACGAGAAAACCATCTAAGTAGGTACCATGATAATTCTGTAAAACGGAACTAGTCGGTAAAAATGGATACCTATGTATTATAAAGGGGAATAGTGTAAGTTATTTTATTATATCAAATGAAAAAGTTCCACCAAGTGCCAACCACCAGTATCAATATTATAAAATACCGTGTAGATCTGACCAAAATTTTCATAGCACAAAATAACTAGGTAGTACCTAATACATTAGATAACTACCTCAATGTAGACATAAGTTTTGTTTAATTAACGTGGTGTTGACTAAAAACATGAATACTAATGTAGATGGAGTTTAAGCGAGAATTTATTTCAAATATTTCCATATATAAATTTCGTAAACAATTTGCCAATTATTAACAATTCGATGAATTTTAAATTAAATTGTCAACTTCCATATAAGTTCCATGAATACTTTATAAACTAAAACTAACTGTTAATATTTGTTTGTCGTCGGGTGCATACATTGCGTTAATGAGTTGTAATGAAATAATGCAGTAAACGCCGCTCTGGATTGAACTACCGAATATTATATACTATTTTTGTAGCTTAATTGGGTATTTGACTAAAATTTTTTTCTGTTTGATATGTAGGGACGTCTCCATAATATAACCATAGGTGAAACAATTACTTCGATAGCACAAAAATCTCTCGAGATATGGTAATTTGAAAATCACAATTTTTAGACTGCCCCAAAACGCTCCATACAAAAGACTACTGAATTATGACGTCACAGATCTGTATTTTGTATGCATCAAATCAGAAATTTGTACGACAGCTATGTTAAATATTACGTTTATGTGATTAGTATCATAATAAAAGTTATAGCATTTTTTATTGCTTCTCCAATGGAAATATTATTTTTTAATAATTTCATACTTTTAAAATGGACTTTCCCGCCAAACTTTGATCGACGCTAAAAAAAGTCTGACTGAAGATATTAGAATGAAAGTTTGCAGATCTTTATAGTTTTGTGTATTTTACGATATTGTTAATTTATTTGTACAATTTTTAAACATTGGAAACAACCCAATTATTGACAAACTAGCAAAGTACCCGTGCTTCGCTACGGGAACACTCCTGATTTGCGTCTATTTTTGTTTCGTATTGACCATTATCACAAACATACACCATTTAAGTTAAGACGTCCCGGTAAACAATATTTTTGGCATTCGCACCAGGAGCTAAAATTGCAATGCTTCCAGGAGAACTTACTCCTGAGCAAGCTACATACTACTGATCATGAGAGAAGCAGTCCTGTCTCAAGTCAACACCAGTAACCTTTAGAGACTGCCTCTGAGATTTGTTAATGGCCATAGCGCAGCATATCTTTATGGGAAATTGAAGTCTCTTAAATTGAACGGGGTGGTCTGATGGAATAAGGGGAATGCGGGGTATAAAGAGAGAATCCTCAACAGCGCATCCCTTACTGTCCTCACTCAACAACTCATCGTTTCAGTTGTTTATTACGTGAACAATGGTGGCACGAACCTCCTGATGATACACCACCGTTCCATGCAATTGGAAGGAGATGGAGCGGAACATGCCAGCTCCATCACCTTCCACAGCTATAATGGTATGGGGCATCATCACACATTCCACAAGTATAAATTTAGTCAATCTTGACGTCATTGTTTGAAAAATACCGAAATTATTAGATCAAGTAGATATACCCCCTATAGTCGGTATTTAGAATAGGGTTTTCAATTAGTTTTCGGGACCAGATGTAGCTTCATTTGAAGGACGCAGTTTTTTTACGCCCTACGCGCGCGATGGACAACCTTTAGGGGTAACTACTGGGATGAGGTGAGCGATAAACCGTCACGGATAACCCCATGGTTTGATATAATCTCTCGTATATACCCTTTCCTTAATAACGAAACCATAGCGCGCTGTACAAATGCTAGGTATAGCGCCATCTAGTGATGAGTTAATTAAAATATAAATATAACATTTTTAGACATTTCTTGGCTGGGCGCTGGTCAAAAGCTAATCAGTTACCCATAAACATCCCCTTTTTTTATGAACAACTATTCCAGTAAGTCTCAAAATCGTAGGTGAATCGTTTTCCAAAAAGAGGGTTTTTTTTCAACCCCCTATTTTCAACCTCTTAGGGGTGAAATTTCGGAAAATCCCGTCTTAGTGTGCGCTTACATTGTATAGGGGACACCTATCCAAAGTTTCAGGTTTCTAGCTTCAGTGGTCTGGGCTGTGCGTTGATTAGTGAGTCAGTCAGTCAGTGAGGACAAAAGCCTTTTACTATCTAGCTTTTCCCCGCGGCTTCGCTCGTGTGAAATTCGCGCATTTTAGATTATCCAAATCAAGCCTAACACGCAACGCAACCACTTTCATGTAGTACCTTTAATTGTACTAAATACGGATGCAAGAACTTTCCAGATAACTACTACACCCGTTCCGCCCTATACAAATTTAAAAACCTATTAGGATAACACTTCAGTCAACACACAAGTCTTATTCCATCCGTTTAAAAAGGATAAATCAAAGTTTAAAAAAATTACATGATGATGGTCACGTTAGTCACGTTGAATTTTAGAATCGTTGTTGTTTTCGTAGTCAGCGACCCGATAAAATATAAAAACAAAAATATCCTTGATGACTTTCAGACTTTTTGACCCCATTTTACTCCCTTTTTTTGGGTTGAATTTCGAAAAATCCTGAAACACGTGTTCACTCATTTATCTATAGAAGTACTCGTGTAAAGTTTAGGATAAAATAGTCCAACTAATCTCGTTTCCCTACACAAACTTTGGACCTCCGTTTCACCCTCTTAGGGGTAAAATTTGAAAAATCCTTTTCAGTAATTTCATATCCACTATGTTATATTTTCAAATCGATGCCATTTTCGTAATTCGTCCTAAAAAACCTTGAAATCAACACCCATATTGATATTATAACATTTTAACCCCTTCGCACCCCCATAGGGGTGATTTTATGTCACGTCGGCTATGTTGGATTTTAAAGTAGTTGTTGTTTTCATAATCAGCGACCCGATAAACCACAAAAACAATACCCATGTCGATTTTCAGACTTTTTTACTCAATTTTACCCCTTTAGGGGTTGAATTTTGAAAAATCCTGAAACACGTGTTTACTCATTTCTCTATAGAAGTACTCATGTAAAGTTTCGGATAAAATAGTCCAACTAATCTTGTTTCCCCATACAAACTTTGGACCCCCATTTCACCCCCTTAGGGGATGAATTTTGAAAAATCCTTTCTTAGTGCACCCCTAGACGTCATAAGGAACCTACTTGCCAAATTTGGAATCTCTAGACCCAGCGGTTTGGGCTGTGCGTTGATTAGTGAGTCAGTCAGTCAGTCAGTCAGTCAGTCAGTGAGGACAAAGCCTTTTATTATTATAGATAGGTAAATTGTATTGGATCATTGTTTTTAAAATTTACTACGTTTAGGAGAATGTTTGTCTTTTATCAACTTTAAATTTCATTTTTTAGTTGGTTTGGGCCTTTATAAGAGGGGCAAAGGAACATGTAGTCACTTCATGAAAAGCAATCAGCACCGCCCATGGAGATCAGCAACCCCAAGTGGTCGCCGATGCGTTTCTAGACTATACTCCTTCCTTTTTTCCTTCTGGTGACCACACTCACTCGCAGGAACACAACAACTCTCAAGGAAATTGTTATTTGGCTGCGGCATTCTGTGAGGTGGAGGTACTTCCCCAGTCGGGCAGCTTAAAAAATACGCTATGCCCTACCTCTCTTTTCGCCAGAGCCTCGTTCGTCATTCAGCAGGGTGCAACACGTTCAGGTGAGGTTGGCTTTGGCTCTACAGATCGCGGTGAGTTATTTACACCAATTAAACACTACATAGATATGCTTGTTAGATTACTTATAAAGAAACGGCTACGGTAACCGCTTCACATCAGGCGGGCCGTAAGCTTGTGTGCCATCCGACGTAGACGTATAAGAAAAAAGATTTTTTTTTTCAATACATTTGCTTCAAAAATTTACTCGCGAGATCAGTTAACATACATTGAATAATAATTTTGCTGCACTCGTGTTTTTTATTAACACTTACCGCAGTAGTACTTTTTCTTTAAAGTTCATCGCTAACGCAAGCTCTTCCAGACAACACTAATACACTAGTGTAAGGAAATGTTGTTATTTTGAAGAATAAATTATAACGAAACATAAATATTGACGAATGTGCAAGTACACCCAGTTGGAAAACTGTAATAAATCTACAAGGAATTAATTTTGAACAGCAGAAGTCTCATCCGTGGAAAATTGATTGCTTTCCGATTTTACCGATAGTTTGTAAAGTTAACTTCTTGAGTTATAGCACTTTGCAAATTCACGGTAAGTAACTGCCGTTGGATTAGTAATAGGAAATCATAAAAGAGGTAATGATTAAAATTCAAAATTTACTGAATAATCTTACTATGTTGTTTATAATGCGAAAGTTTGGATGGATAGATTGGATGTTTGTTACTGAATCACGCCAGAACAGCTGATGGTCTTAAATAAAATTTGGTACAGAGATAAATTATAGACTGGAATAGCATATAGGCTACTTACGAGTTTGAGTTTATGGGAACAAAACCACATGTGGAAGTCAGTTTTACATAAAGCCTGGTTCAACAAAGTTCAAGAGCATCTTGATGACACCCACAAATCATCCGTAGACACGTCCAACGACGCCACACAACAGTCTACGTAATCTGTCTTTTAATGTACAAGCTTTTATTTAGTTTTTTTGTAACAAGCATACGTTATAGTTCACAGTAACAAGCATACGGCCCGATGGAATGCAGTTTCTGTAGCCTTTAGCAACACAGGCATCATATGCGACCGACCATGCAAAAACCTCTTCACGTCCTTTTTGATGAACCCCATGCTATACTCTTCTGGGAAACCTCAACAGGTAGTTATTCCAGTTTTTTCTTCGTTTTTTTTTTTCATTCAGTTTCCCTGTGGTGCCTGTAATCAAATCTTGGAAGTAAAACTTGACCCACTTCTCAGTGTTTTTTTATCACACCTAAGTCACTACACACCATACAAGTGCCACGTCATTAACTATTACCAGAGTATATATACAGCACTGCCTACTAGTACATAAACAAACGCGCCTTTAGTGTCTATGCCATATCGAATAATCTATCTAAAATTTGCGTCAGAAGGGAGATGAGCCCAACACGAAAGAGCTGAAGGGATTTATCTGTACTGAACATAAATACTGTTAGTCTATTACTTATACTGCGGTATCACTATAAAACCAGCATAAGGATAATAGAGACCCGGGCGAGATGGCAAGCGCGTGTAATAACTGTCTCGATCAAGGCGCGACGCGAGGCGGTGCCAACATCTGCCGCACACGGCAGTAAATGCACGCTACAAAGTCGATGTGTTAATATAATTTGTTCATTAAAGCTCGAATTTTGTTGCAATTCCTACATTTACATTCAATGTGAGATTGCACTCAAAAGTTAATTTACCGCTTGGTGTTTAATGAACGAGTTTGTTTTCAACTTTTCGTTGTTGGTATGCTCATATTCCGAAATGGCTTCATTTACATTAAAAAGTTCCTGTTCATGGCTTCTGCTGATTGCAGTAAAACGTTAGTCATGCATGTGGAAGTGGTTTATTAGGCTTGTTCCCACATTGGGAACATATGAAACTGGTGAGTTCCGTATGCTTACATTGAATGTAATAATTTTGTACGCTATTTTGTTCCCTCTAATCTTCAGGAGCAAATGAAATTCACAAGGTTAATATGCTCCCAATGAGAGCATAACTAGTACTATTACTTATACTATGGCATAACAGAGTGTACATGTGGGAACAAGTAGTAAATTAGGGCTTGCGTTTTACAAGAGAGTGTGCCGTATTTCTTTCTTGATGATTAGCCTCACTAAGTTTTAATAACTATTCATGATAATGATAAATTTGTATATTTATCATTACTGTTTGATGGATATGACGAAGCTAGAAAAATGTATAATATTAGCTTGCTTTGTTTCTGTATATTATTTTTTATTTTAAAATTATATGAAGGCAGAATAACAGCAGTTTAAGCAACTTTGACCTCTTATGTCGTCGGATTAGGGGTGGATTTTGCAGTAGAACTGTAACATGGAATGAGCGGTCGCAGAGAGTCTCTACGGATCCACTTTAACACAAAACTACTTGTTCGCGAATTGTACTATACTTGTATACATTTTTTTTTTGTATTCTCTCATAGTTGATAATATTTTATTATAATAACGTCACGTTTTTTTTTTATTTACACCTAACACCCGATGGACACCTTCTGAAGGTGACTACGGGAAGAAGGTGGTGAACCCTTATGAACCCCGTAGCATAAGGCTACGTTGGTTATGTCAGACTCTTACCGACTAAATAAGGACTACGGACTGCTTTTAGACTTAAACGCTTCGAAACGATCGCCCCGTGGGGACGGGACTACGCAAACGTCACTCACGAATACGTCAAGTGAAAATGGCAAACCCTACGAAGTGTGCTACAAGAGATGTAAGGGACTAGAGGTAGTTGACTGCAACTATCTGGACTTGGGGGCGCGGTTTGACAACACTACCTACATTAAGTACGTGTGTTCATTTTAGAACGGGATATAACTTCGGTAAAACTAAACAATCGAACAGACAGTTTTATCTACTTAAAAAGTTCTGTGAAATGTGTAAAAAAAATTTTTTTTTTTTAAATAATGAGTTTACTTACTATGTGTCTCTCTTATCAAACTCTTTCATTTGATACATTATAATGTAAAGGTTGAACCTTGAAGTAGAAATTATAAACTGCCATTTTGTCATGGCCGCCATATTATTAGGTAAAGGCTGAGTAATTTTGTAGTCACGAAAACCAAACGAGTGTATCAAATTTCACCTCAATTGTATGGTGGAAAGTCAAATTTTACTTGCAAGGTTTACCGATAACGCCTTAACTAAATAATAGATTGTAAAAAGGCAATTTTATTTAGTTAAGCTTAGGTATTATATATAAATTCCAGTCCAATAACTATAAAGTGCTGGGTACTGTGTATATTCTTCGTGCGTGTGTATATATATAATATTCGTAATAA
This sequence comes from Hypsopygia costalis, assembly GCA_937001555.2. Lineage (NCBI taxonomy): Eukaryota > Metazoa > Arthropoda > Insecta > Lepidoptera > Pyralidae > Hypsopygia > Hypsopygia costalis. Next base: position 13,803,463 of record OW443339.2, on the reverse strand, counting down.
TAAAATTTTAAATAATTTTATGATATTGTAACAAAATATAATTTTAGAAATTGGAGAAAATAAAAATCACCACCGCTGACGTGTAGTGTTCCGGACTATTAAAAAAACAATAAACACCACTTGACCACCGTTAGTTTGGACCTTGTTCCCGCTATCGGGGGTTCTGTTTTTTATATTTTTTAATGTATTTATTAATATTATAGGTATATTAAAAAGATTAACAAATAAGAAATTAAAAATAAATAAACGAGAGGGAATAATAATAGACTTCTATAATATTCATTGCGTGTTCCGCTAATTTTATTACATAAGTGGTAGTAGAGATTGGTATGTCCTTTATATTACGTCGGCTGGCAGAAAAGATTACGGCCACATGATGTAAATCGATGACTATAGCCTAAAGATGCTTGCAACATAAATATCGCTTGAGCGGCGCCACTGTTCCCGCAGTTGCTACCAAAGCAACTTCTTTATTACAAGGAACCTCACTCGTTGGAACAGAACAATCCTTTAGATCTCTAGAAAATCATTTCATGTGATAGTCTAAATATTTATATGCATAAAAAATCACTTGAAGAATCAAAATAAATAAATATTATTAGCTTCCGCAGCTTCACCCTTGTGAATATCGGTTATCGCGCCAAACTTTCATTCCTAGGGAACAGATAACTTCTTCGGAGTCAAAAATATCCTATTATATATCATAGACTTTTAATATGATGTGTGCAAAATTTCATGGCTAAAGGTTAAATAATTCAGGCGTTAAAATGGATCAAACAAACACTTACCTTCCTATTCATAATATTAGTTAAAAATATTCTATAGCATACGTACTTGTAAATAAATTATTTACTTTATTAAGGCAATCTAGATAATAACTATATTAGAAAGTTTTCTACTGGAAATGAAAGGAAACAACAATAATCTTTATTACATACAGGAAATAGAAAACGTATCGCTTACTTATTCCCGAAAACGGCGGATAAAGAAGTCCCCTTATCTAACGAAATTGGGTACGTAACACAACGAAACGTCTGAGCCACAGCTATAAAGAGTCGTTCAGAATCGCCTGAAAGGGTATTGGATGATAATTCCTGTTTATTCGCAATAGTACGAATGAAACAGCTATGCCCCCCTGACATATACATTTAGGGCTGCGACTGCCGAGTGAAAAATTCCTTTTATTCAGTAAAATTTAATTTTCTACCTTTCTTTCTTTCTTTGGAGTTCAAACAAACCTTGAGGTCTAAGTGGCTCATCAACATCTTTCAACCAAAGCCAACCTCATGGGTCTGGCAAAAAGAGAGGTAGGACATAGCGTATTTTTAAGCTGACCGATTAGGGAAGTACCTGACTGGGGAAGTACCTTCACCTCACAGAATACCGCAGCCAAATAACAATTCAATTGAGTGAGGTCACCAGAAAGAGAGAAAGAAAGGACAACGGGTATAGGCTGGCAACGGATCAGCGACTCCTTGATGTTGCTGATCTCCATGGGTGGTGGTGATTGTTTTCCATCAGATGACCCACATGCTCGTTTACGCTCCTCTCGTATAAAAAAAAACCTCACTAAAATATCTTATGGTTTCTCATAAAAATCGACACAAGAGGTGATCAAAGTGATAGTACAAAAGACGAAAATTGTATTGATGGCACTAGTTTGGTAGCAGACACGGCCTTAAACGCCCATTACTCAATAAGATATTGAGACTTTCTATGTCAATGTCTATACATATATATATGGCCGTGTGGTTTCCGGCAGACTAGAATAGAATCACTCCGTTTCTTCCCGTGGATGTCGTACAAGGCGACTAAGGATATACATTATTAAATATCGATTAGGCCTCCCCAACCCGTTTGGCTAGCGTGGGGAGAGTAGGCCAAATCCTCCTTCCGTCTAGAACGAACGAGAGAGGGTCGTGCTCCTGTAGTGGAGACTAAAATGAACCTGATGATGATGATGATGATGTCTATGTCTGAGATATATCGCGTAGGTTTTTCTTATTATTGCAAAATCATACCGACAGTCTAAGTGTTATTTAATGTCAACATTATAGACTTTGGCAGTCTCAATTCCTTCTAGTGTAATAAACACTTTTCCAAATTTACTTAAAAAGTGACTTGCAACTCATAGTAACTTTCGAAAACTTCTCAAGTACCATCCAATCGGGGAAATTAGATTGTCCCTTGAGTCGTTGACATCCCTACCCATGTTTACGGTAAATGAAGTAAAATAGGCTCAATTTCAATGTGATGATGTTGGTAACGTGTACTTTGAAAATAACAGCTGACACGAGATTTATGTTCGTAATAAATATTATTAGAAAATCGTTGAATTCTAATTTTGTACATTTTTTTCATCAACGTATTGTGAAAAGCATGAGAGGAAAAGAGATAGCTATCTGTTCGCTATTGTACTTTAATAGCACAGAAATTACGTATGAAACTGAGCAGAAGTATGGATGAGACCATTTCTAACATCTTTTTCCAAGGATTATAACTAATAATTTCTGCGGCTCTCTTCGGACATTTTTATTGTTTTTAATGGCGTATTGTAAACATTTTCTGTTTTCAAAAGTTCGATTCGTCGCTTTGCGAGGTCTCATTAAATTCTTGATTGATAAAAAATTAAAAAATATTGATGAAAAAAAAAAATTATCTGTGATATTTAGGTATATTTAACTTTTGATCGTAAAAATCCAAGTAACTGCGGAAGACATCTGTTTATAAAGGTTTGTATTTACTCATGGCACCTTTACTCAATTGCAATATAACAACGCAATTTACACATACAAATAAATATGACATTTGGAAAAGTTTTTGTAGTTTCGGGTAACAATTGTAGATTATACATGTGCACATGAATTCAGTGTTTCTGGAATGCGCATTAGTTCTACTCTGCGGGAGCATCAGTCGATCAGGATATTTCGTTAGGGTTCGATCGGGCGATTTTTGATTTCGCTTTTCGTATTAGTTTCTTAGACCATCCATTTATATATAGAGACGCAGCTGTACAATGGTTGCCCGTGCCACAATTGTCGTATCCCGGCAATTATATACAATGTCGCATAGTTAACTATTACATAAACAATGACGCCTGTACAGTGTGAATGAGCGTGTATGCGTGCGACGTCATACAAAACTGTTCCAGTTTCATCTCATCAAGACTCGTCCGCACATTTGTATCGCAACATAGTTTCGGCACATTGCAATGTGCCATAAATAGAAAAAGAAGTGCAGAAATAGAACTCCCCTTATTTTTATTTAGTACCTATATAAAAACGTAAGACCAGATGTCTTACGTTTTTGTATATAGCCTAGTTAGGTACATTAGGTACAAATTAGGTACATAATAATTATTAAGTAACAACAACAATAATAAAATAAAACCATAAAAACTTAGTAGCATTATTTTACAAACCAGCGGGTCATTCGGGTAGGAATGTTTTGTTTTATAAGCGGCATTTCGTGGCTGAAATATAGCTTATGCAAAAAGAGGAGGAAAATATATTGTCAAAGGATTCTGTTAGTTAAAGACTCACTGAGGTACGTATCGTTCTGTTGAGGAACAGTCCATGAGCCAAATATTATTTGGGTGAAATGTTCTTGGTTAACCATACACTGACTTTAAAGTTATGTTGGCGAAACGTTCGTGGAGGAAAAGTCCTTTGGATGAAAAGTTAATGTAAATATTTAAAAATGGAAAAATTCACCTCCTCTGCCTAGGTGGGATTTGAACAAATGACCTCTCGATTACCGGTCGAGTGCTCTTCCAAATAAACTACCAGAAAGGTTTGTGATGGTGGTGAATTTTTGCATTTAATATTTTACTGCTGAGAAGTCGCACTATGGCTCCATCTACCTATTAATGTCAATTAAAAATTAAAAGTTAATTATCTAGAGACTATGTGTACATATATTGGTACATGGATCAATCTACTGCTGGTAAACAGTTTCAGATTCAATCCTATTATTAACCGACTTCAAGAAAAGGAGGAGGTTCTCAATTCGACTTTATGTTTTTTTTTATGTATGTATTTAGTTGTACATTATCAACTGAATATATAAACATACTTATATATTATTGCATCAAAAGAAAATTACATTTGCATTCAAATTGTAAAAAACTTCATGAAAGGACGGTGTTATCGACATGCGATCTTTTCCAGACTACCTTAGGGTAGAGGAAAATTTAATATACATGATAGCTGGCGCAGTGCATAATATAAACAAAACAAAAGTTCAGAAATATGTAATTCATTCTAAATAGAAACATACTTAATATGCGAAAGTATATAATTTTTGAAAGCATATAAGTTTAGCACTCAGAATAATAAGGCGTCAGTCATGACGTCACGCTTCTTTTGGGAACGCCTGAAGCTATCCAGTTGAAATTAACATCAAATTCTTAGGTCTTCAATCCCTTGAATCTGTGAAAAAATTAAAACTTTTAAGTTAACAGTCAAAAGATACGTCGAATATATTGACACTCACATAGCCACTCATCACGAGCCAATCACTTAGTCATTAGCAGTCGCCACAATGTAGCGTTTAATAATTTCCACTATAATCCCTGTGATGTGTGAAACACGGTATGTAAACTTTGTAATAATTATTTTCATCATATATTGTTTATTGCATATCCATGATAGTATGTAGATGTTTCATATGTGTATATATAGATGAGCTTATCTCTACAAGAGACCTCTTCCAGCCAACCATAATGATTGTATTGGAAACAATAAATTATTATTGAAAAAGTATAAATGTGTACAAAATGTAAATTAGCAAAATGAAATAACAAAACATAATATACTCACATCTAAAAAATAAGGTAATAAAATAAAAAAAAAAACAAATGAGGATAACATAAATTAATACAAAAACGTTACATATATTTACTATATCAATAAAAGTTTGGTTAAAAAAAAAGGACTAATACCAACTCTTTCAAAGAGTATACTTTATTTATTAAGATGTCTTTTTTATATTACCTACATCGTCGGGTTATATCTTCACAAATACTAAAATTTGAGAAGTACACTCCTAAATCTAAAAAGGTTATCCTTCGTCATAAATAACTCAATTGAGATATAAGGAAGATATTTTGCAGAGTGTCATAAAACATCTTCAAGTACTAAAATGGCTTTTACGAGCTATGTCGCACTTTATTTTGCTTTGTAATACACTTTAGAAATACTAATTCGATAGGAACAAGGTCAAATTAAATATTAACATAAAGTGACAGAGCTCTGCTAGGCGTTTTAAGAAGAAAACGAACTTTCATAGAGTTCTGACCTGGCTAAATCGATTTTTCGTTCCTCTAATCCTCTGTATTATAAATACTATACATATCAGTGAAATCATTATACTATTTGTGAGATCATTGAGGATTTTATTTATATATCCTTTACTATTAAACTAGCTATCATTTTATATATATATTTGAATTTTTAAATATAAATTTAATTATAAAATCCCTAGTTTGATCTGCGACATATATATGTCGTGGTCCGATCGTTTAATTGGGCCGATCGCGATAAGCCTGGCCAGATCGACATGTGCCGCCATATTCTGATTTGACCAATTATTTCATGATGTACCCAATGTAAAGTTGGGCAGATCGACGAGAGCAGACTATTTGTCGATTTTCCCATTCAGTTACTTGGCCGCATCGAGATAAGGCTGGGCATATCGGGATATGCCTGGGCGCATCGTGATGTAGTTCCACTTTCTGACGCTTTGGCGCTGTTGCGCTCCTTCGTTCATGTGACTGTGTCAGCTGTGTGTTTACGTCTAGAAAAAATGGCGGCGTTACAAGAAACTGAAAATATTGCCAATACACTGAAAATATTGCATATATATAGGGTGATAATAGTGAGTTGGTGGACGATATGGATAAATAAATAAATAAAATAAAGGCTAGATTAGAACTGCAAGAAAAGTGGGTTAGGTTAGGTTAGAACTGTGACCCCAACAGAGCGCGAGCCGAGCGAGCGTAGCGAGCGTGCCGCGGCAGCGGCCGGCGAAGCGCCGGAATTGATTTTATTTACTTTTTAAACGTCTTTTTATCGAGTGAAATACTTAAACTTGATTTTATTTGCTTGTAAGTATGATGGACACCCTACAAACTCGATTTGGCCAAGTATGGACGGCCAAATCGTCAAACGTTATGCTTTGAACGATATGGCGGTGATTAGGCAGCCAAATCAAAATATGGCGGCACATGTCGATCTGCCCAGGCTTATCGCGATCGGCCCAATTAAACGATCAGCCCACGACATATATACAAGTCAGGGATTTAGCCATATTCCTGGGGATGCCACGAAATCGCGGTAGATTGGGGAATATTCTTGTTTACGAGTATTACGTCTTCTTACTAAAAATATTAAACGATATAGCAAATCCCTAAACTAGTTTAATGAAATGATGAAATATGTAGATCATATACTAAATCTACAACTGTAACTGATGTAAGTGGTTCATCAAACCAACCTTTAAGTTTGCGAAGACATTTTGCATCCCTTTGTGTGTTCTACCGATTGTACAATAGGGTGTATTCAGAGGAGTTGTTTGACATGATGCCTACGGCCTCCTTCTACAGTCGCACCGCTCGCCATCGACAGGCAATTCATCCTCACACATAATGAGATAGAGCCTAAGTGGTCGCGTACTGTGCGGTTTCAGAGAAGTTTTCTCCCGCGTACTGTCAAGCTGTGGAATGAACTGCCTGTCGAGGTTTTCTTAGGAGACTACAGCATGGGGTTCTTCAAGAAGGGTGTGAAGAGGATTTTACAGGGTCGACAACGCGCGTGTGATGCCCCTGGTGTTACAGGCGTTCATAGGCTACGGTGACTGCTTTCCATCAGGCGGGCCGTATGCTTGTTTGCCATTTTAGTGGTATAAAAAAAACCTCGCCTCTATGTGGTCCACCCAGTTGACTGACAAATGAGGCCTGACAGAAAGAGAGGTAGACTATTGCGTATTTTAAGCTGCCCGTCTAGGGAAATACCTCCACATCACAGAACACCGTAACCAAATATCAATTCTCTTGAGGGTTGTTGTGTTCCTACGAGTAAGTGAGGCTACCAGAAAAGAAGGAGTTGCCTAATAAGCGATTCACTTAATAAACGAGTAGTGAAGCTCGGTCAACCAGGGGGGCTAGCCAAATGGCAATTTGCGAAGTAGAAAAGCGTAGCGATCGCTAATTTGAACTGTGGAGCTCATACTAAAATGTTCGAATTGACAAATATCACGTGATCTATCTAACGTTCGTTACGCGACGAATTACACGTGGCTGGTCATATATTATATGACTTGCTCATTTAATAGTATAGGCACATGTAAAAGAAAAAGAAACATTTATTGTAGCATAACGCAACACTATCGTTTACATAGCTGAAATAAAATTAAGTGCTGGGGTCTGACTGAGTCAGATCTCGGCGCTGCCGGTGTGACATCACGGACTCGGACACGGCTTCGGAGGGCACGTTAAGCCGTCGGTCGCGGCTGTTGCTATTAGATGAATGTCGTTAAGCAAAGTCTTTAGGCGGCTTGAAAACACTGACCTCCGCCAACCCGCCGTTGAGCAGCCTGGTGTAGTATGCTCTAAACCCCTTTGATTGAGGGGAGACCCGTGTCCCAGCAGTGGGATGAATAAGGGTTGACGACTACGAATAATGCAATCATTGTATTAAAGATACTTGTGTCAGAAATAAGTACCTACCTACAATTTAGTATTTAAGCAACCCATATGACGTCAAGACAAAAACATGGTGGAGGTAGCATGGCAAGACATTTGTTTCTTAACATATAGCTACGGTAACGACTCCACATCTAGTGTCGGAAGCGCATAGACGGTGACTGATTTCCATCAGGCGGGTCGTACACGTCGACATTATAGTGGTCTAACAAACAAAAGCGGGCCAGTGCTTATCTGGCATACGAATTGGTATAAAACACACACACACACACACATGAACACACACAGCTTGGCTTAGTTTAAGACTAGATGGCGGTGTGTAATTTGTCCAGGAAATTTATTTATTTATTACTAGCTGTGCCCGCGACTTCGTCCGCGTGGAATAGTGTCTTTGGGCAGCATTTTTTAATATTACGGCTAATTATTTTACAAATAAGACACATACCTATTAATACTTATATGAGTTGCAGTGTGCCATCTAGTGCTTATATAGCTCTTTTGTGGAACATTGTACATTCATCCCAACCAACAGCTTACACTGCTGCAACTTTCTTTCGCGCTCACTGCTTTTGCTAATGTTACATACCGGCATGTCCTCATCAGCTAAGTTCAATGGTAGTTTTAGAACCGAGTGCGCTATACCCCTATAACTATTTACACTTTATTTTGCTTTTAACCGTAAACACAGAAAACAAAACTTCTTATTATGAAAATAACTTATTTAAGTATTTTATTTAATTGTATAAAAACCTATTTAAAAAAAATATTATAAACCCAAATGAATTAAATTTAACTAATTTTATTGACCCAAATAAACAAAATCTCTATACTAAGTATAACTTTTTACACTTGTACTTAAGAACTTGTTTTTATGAACCATTTGTAACCGATTCCTAGAAATCCCTTTCGGATATTGCGACTTCTGACTGAGTCAGCATGCAAAGGCATAAAGACTCATTCATAAAACTATTAAGCTTTCTTATCTTTTGTTTACATTCACAGATGGTCGAATGATTTGTTTGTACAATGCTCAAAAAAGTACTGTTTATTTGGTGAGGGCAATTAACTTACCGTTCTTAGGTACCTACCTAGCATACAAATGTGCAACAAAAAAAATGACGTAATAACATCTAATTAAACTCGAAAGTAATCTACTTTTAACGAATGAAATAAATAAAACAATGACCCAACTAAAGGAAAAAATATTTAATAACTTATCTACTAAAGTAAGCAAATCGAATTGTAAACAATGTGCAGTGAATAATAATGCATATGTAGCGGAAAAAATAATAATTGTCACGTGTCTGCACGTTTGGGCAAGCCCACTTGGGCATATTTTTTCTGTGCCGTACCACCGTTTTTTACTCATGTGGTACCACGCCGCGTAACGACCCCCGGCCCGCTCCCTGACCCCCGTGCGGCAGCTTTCAATGTGTACGGGTGGTGGACGGCGTTGAGATAGGCAAAATGCCTGGCATTTACAATAAGTGCCCAGTAAGTACCTGTAAATGCCCAATAAATGCCTAGTTTTGGGCATAAATAGGGAATTTATAACTATTTTTTGGACATTTATTGTAAATGCCCGGCATTTTGCCCATCTCTAGTACGGCGCGATGCTTGGCAATTTTTTTACTCCCGTTAATTTCAGTTTCTCATTTTGTAATGACTGCATAAATGTTATCTACATCAGGATAGCACTAATATTTTGTCTCTTGTCGCAAACTTATAAAACATGCACTTATACCTTACATATTTCCATACAAACTTTCATCCCCTATTCCCTGTTATTTTACCCCCGTGTGGTAAAACTTTTACAAACTTTGAATGTCATATTTATTTATATCGAATCAACAGCCTAAAAAATAAGTTTCAAGCTTCTAGCTCTAAAAATAACGATACTTCCATACAATCTTTCACCCCCCCTTTTAACCCCTTACAACCCTTTTTTTGCATTAAAAAGTAGCCTATGTCCTTCCTCAGGCTCTAAACTATCTGTGTACCAAATTTCATTTAAATCGGTTCAGTAGTTTTGCCGTGAAAGCAGGACAGACAGACAGACAGACAGACAGACAGACAGACAGACAGACAGACAGACAGACAGACAGACAGACAGAGTTACTTTCGCATTTATAATATTATATAGTAAGGATACCTTACATATTTCCATACAAACTTTCATCCCCTATTCCCTATTGTTATTTTACCACCGTGTGGGTAAAACTTTTACAAACTTTGAATGTCATATTTATTTATATCGAATCAACAGCCTAAAAAATAAGTTTCAAGCTTCTAGCTCTAAAAATAACGATACTTCCATACAATCTTTCACCCCCCCTTTTAACCCCTTACAACCCTTTTTTTGCATTAAAAAGTAGCCTATGTCCTTCCTCAGGCTCTAAACTATCTGTGTACCAAATTTCATTTAAATCGGTTCAGTAGTTTTGCCGTGAAAGCAGGACAGACAGACAGACAGACAGACAGACAGACAGACAGACAGACAGACAGACAGAGTTACTTTCGCATTTATAATATTATATAGTAAGGATACCTTACATATTTCCATACAAACTTTCATCCCCTATTCCCTATTGTTATTTTACCACCGTGTGGGTAAAACTTTTACAAACTTTGAATGTCATATTTATTTATATCGAATCAACAGCCTAAAAAATAAGTTTCAAGCTTCTAGCTCTAAAAATAACGATACTTCCATACAATCTTTCACCCCCCCTTTTAACCCCTTACAACCCTTTTTTTGCATTAAAAAGTAGCCTATGTCCTTCCTCAGGCTCTAAACTATCTGTGTACCAAATTTCATTTAAATCGGTTCAGTAGTTTTGCCGTGAAAGCAGGACAGACAGACAGACAGACAGACAGACAGAGTTACTTTCGCATTTATAATATTAGTAAGGAAGTAAGGATAAGGATTAGTAAGGATTTAAAACACACGAACGGCGGACGCATTAAATAGTCGTCAGTTAATGACTTGATCGATCTGGTGTCAATTTGTCCTAATTAAATTGTCCAGTATTAATACGAGTATCAATACTGGACAAAACCAAGGATGCATTTGAGGATCGCACATCAAATGCAGGATTTGATGTGCGATCAGATTAATTTGATGTGCAAATCAGGTTATTTTTGCGGATCAAATTAATATTTTCCTTAAACCAAATTAATGCTTTATTCGTATAATTAAAATGTTTTTTGAAATAACATTTGAAGTCATATAAGTTTAACGTTAATTGCAGTGTAAATCATTACCATTGATTTAATTGCTACTGAATAAATATACAATTAATTTTGTGTTTTATTTCATTTAAAATGAATTAATAAAATTTAAATTACTGACAATTTATTTATACAGCGAACTGTTGATACAAATTATAATCAATACACGTATATTCAACTTTATCAACCGGTTACGGTTGATAAAGTTGAATATACGTGTATTGATTTCGTCTTTCGTCGTCAACTCATCCCACTGCTGGGATACGGGTCTCCCCTCAATTGAAGGTGTTTAGAGCTCTTTCAATTGAGGGGAAAAAATGCAGTCTTATGTCGTGTATGCTAGTACGAACACGGTCCCTACCGCTGAAGCTGAAGCCGATTTCCAATTGGTTTTTTTTTATTCCAAAAATTGGTCTTAGTTTAAAATTATTGACAAACATGTTCAGCTTGGTCGGTAAAGCTCTAGGGCTTCTACCCACTGAGCTAAACATAATTAGCAACAATTGAAGCAGTAGTTTCATTTTCGCATTCAAAAAATCCGATGGTAATCGGCTTCAGCTTCTGGGGGGCCCAGATTAATTTCATGTCAAGTCAAAAAAAAAAACCTTTTTTAGCATATGCTTACCGCTAACGAACATAAATGTTCATGTTCGAAGTTCGTGTTCGTGATGTTTGTACGTACATACACGGCTTTACTTTAGGAATTCTTGTACATGAATATGTCACGATGTCGTTAAGGCTCTAACAATTTCGAAGAAAATTTAGAGTAAATTTTTTGGTTTAAAAATAATCTGACGGGGTCTTTCCTTAAAAAAAATATATTACCTATAATAGAAATATATTAATTTCTAGTATAATGATCGAAATTTATTTAAATCCTTCTACGACTATATTTTTAGGTTAATTAGGAAGTAATAATTAATTAGGAATATTTCAAATACTGCAAAAGCTAATATTTGTTAATTGCAATATAAGTATATAATATCAAATAGTATATTCCACTATAAGCTGTAGACAAAAAAATATCTTTGAAATCATGTCAGCCATTTTTCCGAAATGTGTATTTCAGAAAAAGAATTATGAAAAAAAAATGCATTCGATATCAGAAACCTCCCAAGTACAGTTCTTTTAAGTAACCTTAGTCTATTGTTGTCAAATTTAACGAGTAAACATGCATAAAGTAAAGCACTTCGTGAACTTGCAGCTTTAAGCGATTTTATGTTTTTAGTGAAATATTTCTATACACTTTCAAATATTTACCAGCTATGAACCGACTTCACGAAAAAGTGTCACTTTTATGAAAGCGACAGTGACAAAGTTGGCTTGTAGAAAAATACCAAGGGTCTGAGGACGTCTCAGCATCGAAAGCGGCCTGATACAGGTAATTTATTTTGGGAAGAAAATTCGCATTAATGTCAGGGGCAGGCAATTTATCTTGGCGTAATTCGCGTAAAACGCTTATTGGCTGTCGTAGCTCACACGAAGATAGCATGATTTATATCCGCCGCCTAATTATTTTACAAATTCGCACTTTTTCGATATTTTTTTTATTGATAATAATTACAAACTACAGACCCCGGGGTCCGTATCTTTTATTTACATCTTCTATATTTATGTAGCAATTAAAAAAAGGTAATTGCACGTCAGTACTCGTATTATGCTAATATAGTCTAGTTTTGGGAGCTATGCTTTAATTAGAAGTAATATAATTTTACAAATAACTAATAAATTCCTTACCAATCTATCCATCTCGAGGAAGAACATCGGCTACTTTTTGGTGCGATATAACTGACATTTTTACTGGCGAATGATGATGAAGTTCTTGCCCTGATTGTATTAAAAATAAGAGGCAGGAAGTCAAAAAATATTCTTATGTGCCTGCTTGATAGGTGAGAGTAGATAAATGTAAATATCAAAAAGTAAATATCTCGAAATGGTTTTGTTTTCTCTAAAATTATTAAAGCATTTAAGTTCTATTTATCAGTTTATATTAAAATACAGTTTATATGAAAATTTAATAAATCGTTTCTTAGCGGATGCTTACGTCATAATAGCTAACCCGTATGCCAAATTTCTATGCCACGTATGGGGGTAACGAAGCGTAGGGCACCCCTTTTCTAGATAGCTAGACGACTTCAAAAAAACCGGCCAAGTGCGAGTCGGACTCGCCCACCGAGTTCCGTACGTAGGATCATTATAAATTTGATGTTTTTCATCATAAATAAGAAATAATGCGTCGGAAAAAATAAATAAAATATATTTTGCTATGTGCACATCAAGCCCTTTCATAAATTATGATACCCCATTTGATATAGTAGCTTCAATTTGAAATTTCGACCTCCTATAAAAATATAGACACCCTTTTTTTAAGATTTAATTACAAATGTATAGTTTTGAGATTTATTCCTGTACTTGTAGTCTATAACGATGTTACTTGCCAAATTTCATAGTTCTAGGTCAACGGGAAGTACCCTATAGGTTTTGATTCCCTTGAGAATGTCGAAATATGTGTTTTTTGCTGAATAAACGGCCGTAACTTTTTTTTACGTAAACTTAGCAGTTTGATTTTTTTACAACTTAATGGGACCGTAGACTTGTTTATACAGTTCAAATTTCAGCTTGATACCTCTATGCATTCTTGACATAGAGGGTCTTGACAGACAGACAAACAGACAGACAGACGGACAACAAAGTGATCTTATAAGGGTTCCGTTTTTCCTTTTGAGGTACGGTACCCTAAAAAGTGGCTCGTGACGGTGGATGTGGAAATCGCAGGGTCGCATGTGGTGGAAAACTTTTGAACATTGAACCTGTACACATTGTTGTGATCACCTCTTAAAGTATAGATCCATAAAGTATAGATCCATTGTTTTGTTTAATTCGCTGAAGTAAAAATAGATAAAATCATTACATAAAAGGTACCTGGAACTATTATTAAATACTATGAACTATTCGAAATGCGACTAAAACTCTCATCAAACAGTGAGACGCCGGAATTGATATACATAACTAGCTTTCGCCCGCGGCTTCGCTCGCGTGACATTCGGGGCAAACACGTGTTTACTCATTAATCAATAGAAGTGCTCGTGTAAAATTTTGGATAAAATAGTCCAACTAATTTAGTTTTCCCATACAAACTTTAGACCTCCGTTTCACCCTCTTATAGGTAAAATTTGAAAAATATTTTTACGTAATTCGTGTCCACTACGTTATATTTTCAAATCGATGCCATTGTCGTAATTAACGTCCCAGAAAACCATAGAATCTACACCCCTATTGATCCACGTCTCAAATCCTGAAACACGTGTTTACTCATTTATCTATAGAAGTACTCGTGTAAAGTTTCGGATAAAATAGTCCAACTAATCCTGTTTCCCCATACAAACTTTGGACCCCTGTTTCACGTTTATACATTTTTCAGACTTTATCACCACATTTTAGACATTTCAACGCCATCGCACCCCAATAGGGGATGATGGTCACGTTACCGCCCTACGGGTACAATAAATAAAAAAAATAGGTAATTTCTGGGATAAAAACTATATTAGGTATGTCCTTTCCCAGGACTCAAGGTATCCCTCAACCAAATTTCATCTAAATCGGTCCAGCGATTTAAGCGTGAAGAGGTAACAGACATTCTGTCGCATTTATAATATTAGTGTGGATTGGCGTTCCGAAAACCCGTAAAAACGACACATATATTGATATATACAGCGACCCGATAAACCATGAAAACATTTGGATGAATATTTTAATAGAAATGTGTAAATAGCTCTGACAATAATTAAAATATGTATAAAATAAATGACGAATTATGATGATATTGTACGTCCGAAGTGGGCAAACTGTTGTGTCTAAAAACCTGATTGTTACAACCATTGTACACAGTTGACAATAAAGCATTATCTTATCTTATCTTATCTTAACAATATCCATGACGATTTTCAGACTTTTTGACCCCATTTTATCCTTTTAGGGGTTGATATTCAGGATTCTGTTTTGTCCCCGACGTTGTTTCTGCTGCATATTAATGATATGTTGTCAATCAACACCCATATTGATGTTATGACATTTTAACCCCACCACACCCCCACAGGGGTGATTTTATGTCATGTCGGCTATGTTGGATTATAAAATAGTTGTTGTTTTCATAATCAGCGACCCAATAAACCATAAAAACAATACTCATGACGATTTTCAGACTTTTTCACTCCGTTTTATCGCTTTAGGGGTTGAATTTTGAAAAATCCTGAAACATGTGTTTACTCATTCTATCTATAGTAGTACTCGTGTAAAATTTCGGATAAAATAGTCCAACTAATCTTGTTTCCCCATGCAAACGTTGTACCCCCGTTTCACCCCTTTAGGGGATGAATTTTGAAAAACCTTTCTTAGTGCACCCCTAGATATTAATTTTGGGCTGTGCGTTGATATATATCAGTCACTCAGTCATTTTCTTCTTTTATATATTTCAACTCCGTCGCATCCCCCCAGGGGTAATTTTATGTCACGTCGGCTATGTTAGATCATAAAATAGTTGTAGTTTTCGTAATCAGCGACCCGATAAACCATAAAAACAATACCCATTCCAATTTTCAGACTTATTCGCCCCATTTTACCCCTTTAGGGGTTGAATATTGAAAAATCCTGAAACACGTGTTTACTCATTTCTCTATAGAAGTACTCATGTAAAGTTTCGGATAAAATAGTACAACTAATCTTGTTTCTCCATACAAATTTTGGACCCCCGTTTCACCCCCTTAGGGGATGAATTTTGAAAAATCCTTTCTTAGACTAGACTAGACGTCATAAGGAACCTACGTGCCTAATTTGGAATCTCTAGACCCAGCGGTTTAGGCTGTGCGTTGATATATCAGTCAGTCAGTCAGGACTTTGAATTTTATATATATAGATTAACATCTCATTTTTCAAAACTAGTAGTCCTATTTTTGCTGAACAACTGAAAAAAAAAATATCAGGAAGTGTAGAGCTACTGGGATTACTATTAGAACTCTTATAAAAACACCTGAATCAATTAACTATCTTATCAAATATTGATATGCTGGAAATTGATGTGCTAAGTTCACACACATGAGAACATATACTCGTACGTGCAGCTCAAACAGACAGAGAAACTCGATTGCGTCGAAGCCTGAACGGAGGGTTTGCTTTCAGGATTCGCCGTATTTGGGTAAAAGATGTACTATATCTATGACATTACTGAAGCTAATACCAGAAAATGTAAAAAAATGACATACAGGTAGGTATTTTAAAGGTGAACTTACATTTATCCGAGCCGAATGGGCCGAAGGAACTGAACGAAACGAATTTTAGTATTTTTTATATGAACTCTTATGACACACCGTACACCTATCTTCCCTACCAGGGGTCCTACCGGATAAGCTGAAGCTGATTCTTATCGGATTTTTTGATGGCCAAAATCAAACTTCAGCTAAGATTTATGGTACTTCTGTTTAACTTATCTGGTAGTAACTTTAAAGCTCTACCGTCTAAGCTAAATATGTTTGTCAATCACTAAAAGGTCAAGGTAGGTAAAACCTATTTTAGGAATCTAATTATTCAATGGCAACCGGCTTCAGCTTCGGCGGTAGCGATCCGGCGCGGATAGGTGTGCGAGGTGTCATAAGATTACGTATAAGAAATTCTAAAATTGGTATTGTTCGGTTCCTTCGGCGAGTTCGACTCAGATCAGAGAACTATGCATTCACGTTTAGTATGATTTTATAGTCATTTATTCCATTGTTTTTTTAGGGTTCCGAACCTCAAAAGGAAAAACGGAACCCTTATAAGATCACTTTGTTGTCCGTCTGTCTGTCTGTCTGTCTGTCTGTCTGTCTGTCTGTCCGTCTGTCTGTCTGTCAAGAATTTCTATGTCGAGAATGCGTGGAGGTATCAAGCTGAAATTTTAACTGTATACTCAGGTCTACGGTCCCATGAAGTTAAAAAAAATCAAACTGCTAAGTTTACGTAGAAAAAAGTTACGGCCGTTTATTCAGCAAAAAACGCATATTTCGACACACTCAAGGGAATCAAAACCTATAGGGTACTTCCCGTTGACCTAGAACTATGAAATTTTGCAAGTAACATCGTTATAGACTACAAGTACAGGAATAAATCTCAAAACTATACATTTGTAAATAGATCTTAAAAAATAGGGGGTCTATATTTTTATAGGGTGTCGAAATTTCAAATTGAAACTACTAGTTCAAATGGGGTATCATATGAAAGGGCTTGATGTACACATTGCAAAATATATTTTATTTATTTTTTTCGACGCATTATTTCTTATTTATAATGAAAAATATCAAATTTAATAATGATACTACGTACATACGGAACCCTCGGTGGGCGAGTCCGACTCGCACTTGTCCGGTTTTTTTTTTGTTAGTGAACAACACTAGAGTAAGACTATTTCCCCTATCAAAAACATAAATACGTTATTTATAGATTATTCAACTCAATTTTGAATATAACTTAAGATAAAACTTCCAAAGCTGAGGGCATCAATCACTCTGAAACTAGATCGGTCATCGCGAGAACTTTGCCTTGCGAACTACTTGCCTTTACACATTTTCTTTTAAGTTTTTGCCCGTCGTACTTTTTCTTTGCAGTACCGAATATTTTTGAATTAGTATGCATTTGTGTGATTAATGACTGTGTGATACGTGACTTTAATTACATTTGTAAAAATATCAGTGGTACCACAGATATATAGCTATATACTAGCTTGCGCCAGTGTTTTCAAGCCGCCTAAAAGCCACTGACTTGGTTTAACGACTGTCATCTAATGACAACAGCAGGGACCGATGCCTTAACGTACGCTCCGAATCACGAAGGAGCGAGATAAATAAACCCATCAATGGACAGGTTACGGTCGTTTTTGTTTAACTTGCGTGTTCGATTAGACTGGCACGCGTAACGACACCATCGAGCTCCTCATTGTGAGGATATCCGAATGTTTATTACAGTTTCACGGCTAACGGCTCAAGGGATAAGGGTGAAATTAAGTAAACATGTAGAATATCGTTCGCGCGTATTAAGTTTTTGCCCGTCATACTTTTTCTTTGAACGATCGAATATTTTTGAATTAGTATGCATTTGTGTGATTAATGACTGTGTGATACGTTACTTTAATTACACTTATAATAATATCAGTGGTACCACAGATATATAGAGCTACTAGCTTGTTGTTGAATGTTGTTGATGTTGAAATTAAGTAAACATGTAGAATATGATCTGGATTAATACATGCAATACTAGAGACGAAGACTGGGTCAGATACTAACTAGTAACTGTATTACAAACAAGAAACACCCTTATTATTATATTAAAAACTTACATTTATATGGACGTAACAAATCAAACAGTATTCATACTAATATTACAAACATGAAAGAATGTTTGTTTGTTTGTTGATCCTTCTTTCACGTCGAAAGAAACCAATGGATTGAACCAAAGTCAACCTCACCTACATGTGGCGCAACCTACTGTCTGACAAACGCGGCTCTAGCGAAAAGAGAGGTAGGGCATAGTGTGTTTTTTTAAGCTACCCGACTGTCGAAGTACCTCCACCTCACAGAATACCGCAGCCAAATAACAAGGAAAGAAAAGAAGGAGTGTAAGCTGGCAACAGATCGGCGACATCTTGGTGTTGGTGATCTCCATGGGCTGTGGTGATTGCGTTCCATGCTCGTTTGCCCCCATCTCATATAAAAAAAAAACCTTTATGGGTATAGTTTAATGTCTGTTGAGTGACATAGGCTACATTGTATCCCGGAAAAACATATTCTGACGAGGTAAAAAAAATATATTAAAATAACGACCAAGCGAAACCGCGCGTAACAGCTAGTAATATGTAATTTGTTAGAGATATTAGTAACTTAATTAATTTTAACTAAATAAAACCCTTGATTAATTATATTGTTTCTACATAAAAGAAAAGAGAATACGTAATACCAACGCGGGCAGCACAAATACGAAAAGTTGATTAATTAAAGATTCTTCAACCGTAAACAACTAAGCTCGGCTTTGTAGCATATACCTTAACTAGTATTTGTTACTTTGTCTAGTAAATTGAGTATTTCATGTTACAATATAACCTAGTAACATTATTTACCTGTAGCCATTTAGAAAATATAAAGTCTATATATATTGGGGCAAAATTTCGTTGCTTATATTATTATATGTATCAGGCTAGTTTTATTGATATTACCAGCCTGATACAAATATTATAAGCAACGAAATTTTTTTTTTACAAACTAAACACACAAGTTAAAAAACCTTCAAATTAAAAAAGAGAAATAAATTTGTAAAATGTTCGGGCTGTATGTCTTTTTATGAATAAGACGAAAAAAGAAGTATGTAGGTAATTCATTAGGACCAATACAAGATATTTTTTTAAGAAAAATTTTAGGAATTTAAAAAAACAATTGAGAACCTTCTTGAAGATCTTTGAACCAAAGCCAACTTCACCTGCACGTGGTGCACCCTGCTGACTGACAAACGAAGCTCTGGCGAAAAGAGAGGTAGGGGGCGTAATTGTAAGCTACCCGACTGGGGAATGTACCTCCACCTCACAGAATACCGCAGCCAAATAACGGTTCCCTTGAGGGTTGTTGTGTTCCTGCGATTGAGTGAGGTCACCAGAAAGAAAGGAAGGAGATGCTGCGTCGGCAGCGGGGGTGGCGGCGCGCAAGCAATATTTTATGTTGCAAGCTTTAATATGGCTACGGTAACCGCTTCACATCAGGCGAGCCGTATGCTTGTCTGCCACCCGACGTAGTATAAAAAAAAAAAAAAAAAAAAAAAAAGAACCATTTTTAAGAGGCAATGTACATTCCACAATCAATTTATACTTACATATTTTTCCTTAAGGCCCATCACCAAGTTTGTAGAACCACGCTTCGTGTCTCTTATTTGCAATTAGTCACAAGACAAATCTAACCAAAATTAACCGAAAGATAATTTAAAAATAATTCGCCTAAGGTCCGTTGTAATGCGGCTATTTTACGATTTTACTGTGAAGTTTAGGCACTCCTACACAGTGAAGTTTAGTCCCAACTTATGTAAATTTTATGGGACCTAGATAACTGTTGAAATAGACTTAAATTTATTCAGTATAAATATTTATGACGAGTACTAGGACTTTAGATATATTATAGTAAATACCCGAAATCTCGGCGTTTCTAAATTTGACGAGCTAAACCTCGTATACCTTACCTCCAAACTACTTTTGACTAATGGCGAAAAGAAATGATCACTTTCAACTGACTTAAGCAGTATTGACCAGTCCTAGACGTTGGTTAGGTCAGGCTTGTGATCAACAAAAGAGAAGCAAGCCAGGCTCGACCTCGACTTGCTTTTCGAGAGGATGGTGAGGTATCCGGTGAGTAGTCAAACTTAGAAGCGCCTGGATTTCGGATATTGACTATAACAGATATACAAAATTGTTTAAAGGATCACAATACCTTTCCACTCCGTACACAGAGTGAACCAAAATAAACTATGATTCAATATAGAGCTACCAGCTGGCAAATGACATGCACTAATGGCAGTCGCACTCATTCGCGTCGACTCCCACATTATGCTCTTATGCGGCCGCAATGCAGTTTGTGTCACTTCACTGTCTAGCGAAGCACCACTACATACTTAGTCTGTGTACTATTAGTGAAAATGTAAATGTATCCTGAATTCGCATCGAGTCACATTTTCTCGATAAAATTGGGTAGTAATATGGAAATATTTTTGCTGACAAATGACAGTAATCTATATTTTTTTACCTCCAGCTGTGCCTTTTCATTTCGCAATGAAACGTATGACAAGAAGAAAAAAATTAAGGCCGTCTCTGTAGAAAAGCTAGCGGCACTAAAGTGATAAATTAATTATATTAAGTTGTAGGTTTGTATCAAGATTGTATGCGTCATAAAAAACTGTTATAAGTTTGTTCATTAAGCCCCATGTAATCTGTATCTATAAAAGGAAACCGTAATTGACAGATCTATTAACGCACAGTTCTAACCACTACACGATGTTAAAACTTCGCAAACAGATAGCTATTATTACATAGGCCCTAGGCATATATTTGACGAACCCGGTGGCCGAATGGGGATCAATGTCCGCTTTGACTCCGGGGTCGCGGGTTCGATCCCCGCATAAGACAAAATAATGTCTTCGTTTGTCTTGGTCTGGGTGTCTTCTCTATGTTTTAAGTATGCATAAAAAAGTATTTAAATATAATATCAGTTATCTAGTATCCATAGTACAATTTTGCTTAGTTTGGGACTAGATGGCAGTATTTAATTTGCCCAGGAATATTTATTTATAAGGATTCGCTATTAACGGATTATTGAAAATTTCCTTAGGATACCAGGATACGTGCGTACGAAGTCATACGTGTTCGTCATGGGCACATGCTAGTAACGAGGCCGATATTTCAACAACAAGAATCTACGTTTTATTACGTAGTACTATAACTTATACTGTGGTTTTATCAACTTTTTAAGTCATAAATCACAACGATCAGTTGTCATCTTAGAACATTGCATTCAAATTTGACTTTAGGATCGACGTAACATGAATTCGATTCATAGGCGCGTCAACATGTACTTTAAAAAAAATTGTGGTCCATACGAATACTAACTAGTATCAAAGCTTGTATTAAAAATTAGAGCAAAAATAGTACCACGCAAAAATAAGTGCTCATCCGCCGTATTAATGTTTCACATCAAAAATTTCGTGGCTTAGGCTGTTTATTAAAACAGTCTACACGACTGTTATGCTTAAGCTCCGAAATGTTTGATGATTTGTTGTCTATTTAGTGAATAGTTTTTACGAAGTACAGTAGTTTACACGAAGCGTATTTTTCTGTGTATTTGTTTTAAAAAAAAAAATGTGAAACAAGAGCATGAAAAATAAAATACCAGTAAGAATATAAGACTTCGTTGAAATGTTGGAGATTTTTAATTAAGAAAGTGTACAATGGTGTTAGGTTAAATGAAGATTTTTGCAAAGAAACTCGTTTTGTTAATAGCTCAAGAAATTTTCTGACAGTAAAACAGTAAAATGCCTTTAGGTAGAGCACTGGTATTAGTTATACGGAATGAGGAAAACATGAGTGGGCAGATTCTATGGTATGCTTGAATCCTCATTTTGATGCAAACGTATTTTTTTTTTTGGTCGTTGTTATTATACCTATTCATCCTGGTATCCTATCTCAGTAGCAATATTCCAGTAGGATATCTCTCAATCAAAAGGGGTTTAGAGCATACTCCACCACGCTGCTCAACTTCAGATTGGCTGAGGCCAGTGTTTTCAAGCCGCTCAAAAGTCACCAAGTTGGCTTAATGACTAATTGATAATTAATAATAAATGGAAAAAGCTGAAAAAAACCCGACTATGAAAAAAACAGCACTAAAAGGTAAAAATCGACTCCTCTTATTACTGAATTAAATGTAGCCTATGTTACCCATATTACTAAATCAAATTAACAATAATCAATAATTAAATGCTAATAAATATACTTACACAAAGGCACACACACGCACTTACAACCATTGAAGTATGAATTTTAACGACTGTTCCTTATATGGCTTTATATACGAATACACTTTTGCTAATTGATTTTTGCAAGTATACTCATACTAACGCCATCTAATATAATAAGTCGAACCACATGATACCGGCGAAGATATACTAAACTACTAAACTCGCGTAAAACTTAAGTTTTACGCCTTATAACCTCACAAACCTTAACTTAATCTTAACTTATGTTTTACGAGAGCTTAGTACAGTTGTATGAAGTTATCACTCTATACTATTACGTAATTTGTTTATGCCTTACCCGAAGGACTAAGACTTCACAAAAACATGTATGTACTAACATACCTAGTAAAATCATGTGATACTCGATATTATAATATCGTTCCGTTCCGTTCCGTTCCGTTCCGGTCCGTTCCCTCTCGTTCCGTTATATACGTTGATTTTACTAGGTATGTTACTATATGTATTACGATAAGAAGTACTGGATATTCTGTATTACAATTTCCTACAACAGCTCTTTATATGAAAATCGATTCAAGGAATAAACTTCAGAAAAATTCCCCGAAAAGTAACACAATTCTTCGCTTACGAACGTTACTATTATTACGTAAGTTTTTTGTCACATACATGCACAATGGAATCTGTTGTGTAAACGGATATTGTAATATTCACGCCATTTGAGTCGGCTGTGAGGTATAAGGAAATCAGGTATTACTTTGATATCGTGACTGTGACGAGTAGTTTACGGGAGCCTTATTGAAAATGGTTGCGTACTGTAGCGTTATATGTGTAATACGCGGAAATCCTGTTATGTCGTTTCCAGTCGTGCTTAGTTATTTGATTGAAATGAAAATATTGACATTTCTATAGTATATACTAGCTGACACGGCAAACGGTGTTTTGCCATATAAACTATTTCTAGGATTATTTTGAGCAGAAAAAAATAGATAACAACCTATTCTCAGACCTGCTGAATATACATATAAAATTTCATAAATATCAGTCAAGTCTTTTCGGAAGAGTATGGTAACTGTGACACGAGAAATATATTAGATAAGATTAGATAAGGCAACCGTTACTGCTTCATTTATCAACCCACAGCTCAAAGTACTGAACAAATACATCTTATTAAAAATTTATGACGTAGGCATGCACTGAATATGATTTTTGTTAAATTCCCAGGGATAACAAGATACGTACGAAGTCACAGCCCACTAGCATTTAAAACTGATTTAAAACTACTAAAGAAAAAATGTATATAATATTTAACAGTGACTTTATAACACTTTTGTGTAAAGCAAAAATAGTACATAATTTATTAATTTTCAAATGTAAAGTCTAATCACGAGTACATGCCCAGGCATGGACTAATTTGACAATTTTTTTAGGGTTCCGTACCTCAACAGGAAAAACTGAACCCTTATAAGGTCACTTTGTTGTTTTGTTTTGAATGCTTGGAAGGATCAAGGAAATTTGAACTGTATACTCAGGTCTACGGTCCCATGAAGTTGTAAAAAAATCAAACTGAGCAGTTTGATTTTTTTACAACTTCAACACAGGTTACGTAAAAAAAGATACGGTTTATTCAGAAAAAAAACTCATATTTCTACACATTCTCAAGGGAATCCCGTTGACCTAAAACTATGAAAATTGGCAAGTAACATCGTTATAGACTACAAGTACAAGAGTAAATCTCAAAACATACAAAATACAAATGTATAGACATTTGTAATGAAATCTAAAAAAATATAGACCATTTTTTATAGGGGGTTGAAATTTCAAATTGTAGCTACTAGTTCAAACGGGGTATCATTATGAAAGGGCTTGATGAGCACATTGCAAAATATATTTTATTTATTTTTTCTGACGCATTATTTCTTATTTAAAATAAAAAATATCAAATTTATGAAGATCCTACGTACGGGACCCTCGGTGGGCGAGTCCGACTCGCACTTGTCTGGTTATTTTTGTTTTAATTAAGGGTCCGTGTCAGTTTACCTACTTTTTTGTGTTTGTTATTAGGTACATTCTGTGCTACTTGACTACAAAAGAAAAATTAGAATACCTATTTTCCATATCCTCACGCAATAAAAATTAGCTTATTATAATTCATATTATATATTTTCATTCATACCAACAGAAATAAACAAACCATTATCCATTAGAGCCAACCAATACAATGAAAACTGAGCGTTTAATGTAATCAAACTAATCAATTCTATGCAATCAAACTAGTTATAACTAGTTTTCCTAGCAAGTCTTATAAGACTTGCTAGGAAAACGCTGTGTAAAGCAAAAGCAGCTCTGCAACGTAAAATATTTTTGATTGCACAACAATATTCAACCCATACATAACGTAATGTTTTAAAATTTTATAGTATAAAAGGAATTTTATAGAAAAAAGGAAAGGAAGCTTTGCGTCCTTTGGGATAGTCGGGAAATTCCATTTTGTAGTTGCGGTGCTTGCCGAGCGCCCAAACAGCCATCTAGTAAAACCGGCAGCGGCGAACATACCTGCTGGAGCGCATTTCATCATGATAGTGAAGAATTGGGGTGTAAGTGGTTCATCAAGATCTTTGAACCAAAACCAACTTCACCTGCACGTGGTGCACCCTGCTGACTGACAAACGAAACTCTAGCGAAAAGAGAGGTAGGGAGCGTAATTGTAAGCTACCCGACTGGGGAATGTACCTCCACCTCACAGAATACCGCAGCCAAATAACAATTCCCTTGAGGGTTGTTGTGGTCCTGCGAGTGAGTGAGGTCACCAGAAAGAAAGGAAGGAGATGCTTGAGATGAGACGTTGGCAGAGGGAGTGGCGGCGCGCGAGCAATATTTTATGTTGCAAGCGTTAATATACGGTACGGTACCCGCATCACATCAGGCGGGCCGTATGCTTGTCTGCCGCCCGACGTAGTATAAAAAAAAAAAAGAAAACCCAAGAGCCAACTCCATATTCCTTTACTATTCACATATTTAACTTTAATTCCATAAATTTACATATTTAACTTTATATTCCATAGAATTCCAAATAATAAAAATGTGTTACTTTAAATCATCCTGACTAATTAATTATATTAATGACCCAGATTATGACAAAGGATCACCCTAGGGATGCGGTAACACAAGGTTATCTATGTCCCCACAAGTGACTTTCATAAATTATTACATGTATTGTGCTATAATTTTAGTATATTATGGAACATAAAAAGGAGACGAGGATCCCGATCCCGTTGCGCGTGGCTGTCTAATCGATCACGTAAGTAAATAAATAAATAAATAAAAATTTCTGGACAATTTACACAGCGCCATCTAGTCCCAAATTAAGCGCAAAGCTTTTGTTATGGGTACTAGACAACTGTTATATGTACTTAAATACATTTTTTTTGTAAATACATACTTATAATACATATAAAATACCCAGACCAAGACAAACAGACATGTTCATGCACACAAATATTTGTTTTGTACGGGAATCGAACCCGCGACCTCGGAGTCAAAGTGGCTATTGCTAACCATTAGTCACAATACACAGAGCTCGTCAAAATAATAACGAAATAATAGTAAGTCAGGCAACGTCGACGCCAGCCTGTCCGTGTATGGGTTTATTTATCTGTAGCTTCTGCGAGCTTCGGAGGGCACGTTAAGCCGTCGGTCCCGGCTGTTATCGTTAGATGCCAGTCGTTAAGCCTAGTCAGTGGCGTTTAGGCTGCTTGAAAACACAGACCCACACCAACCCGCAGTTGAACAGCGTGGTGGAGTCTGCTCTAAACCTCTTCGATTGAGCGGAGACGCGTATGAATAAGGCAGTGCATGAATAACGGTTGACGACGGCGGCGATGGAACATAGATATATAACGTGTGTTAAAATAACATTTTATTTTCTGAATAAACTTACTTTTTTTTAGTGTTTCCCTAAAGCGAAATAGATTTCATTTAGTGCCCACTTTAATATATAAATAAATAAATATTGTCAGACAAATTACACATCGCCATCTAGCCCCAAAGTAAGCGAATCTTGTGTTATGGGTACTAGACAACTGATAAACATACCTACGTAAATACATTTTTTTTTTTTGTAAATACATACTTATGATACATAGAAAACACCCAGACCAAGACAAACAGACATATTCATGCACACAAATGTTTGTCCGTGTGGGAATCGAACCCACGAGCGTTGGTGTCGAAGCCGCGTCATTGACCGCTACGCCACCGAGCTCGTCAAATCAATTATATGAGAGGGGGGCAAACGAGCATGTGGGTCATCTGGTAGAAAGCCATCACCACCGCCCATGGAGGTCAGCCACACCAAGGGGTTGCCGATCTGTTATTTTGGTAATCCGTCTTTGGTGACAAGAAGTAAATACTATAATGTGATATGCGGATATAGACTCCGTATTGGTGACCGCATTACATCAGACGAGCGATATGCTTATTTAATTTTGGCATCCGACTAAGAAATAGAGTTAAAAGATAATTATATCTATCACAAAACGAAATCGTAAGAAATAAAACATAAAACCGGATAGGTACGTTTATTACTTATTTAACTTTGCTTAGATCCCTAAGCAAAGTTAAATAAGTAATAAACGTACCTACGTCATCCAGGCGGTCTGAAGACGAGAAACGCGAAGTCACGCGTTCGTATTATCGCAGTCCAGCAGATCTTAATATAAATTTAAAGTGTCTCCATACATATTTTTATATAAGAGTTTAATGTAAAAAAAAAACCTAAAAAAATACTTGGAACGGGGTACATTCTGATTGCTGCAAATACAAATTAAGTAAGAAACATTACAGATGCACAATTGTCGTAATTAAAAAATATAGTCAAAATTCAGTTCCGATCCAATTTCGTTCTCACAAATGCCAAATTTTCAATTGGTATTCTTGTATCACAATAAGAAACCTAAATTGTCAAATGATCTCTTTGCCAGTGAAATTTACACCCAATTTTACAGTGTAAGTAGCTCACTACAAACTTTCAACCAAAGCCAATCTCTCTTAAACGTGGTGCATTGATTAACATAATGTTTTATTATAAGCTGCGTGACTAAAGGTCTAGAGGATTGTTTTCTCCTGTGAGTGGTGAGGTTACCAGACGGGCAGGAGTTGCTGCTACCATAACTACTTCCCATCTGGTGAGCTTTGCGCTTGTTTTCGAAACAACAAAAAATATCGTTGTTTTCTGAATGAATAAACTATTATTATCTACGACAATTCACTTCAGTCGGTTCGAATAGGGTGCGAACTATCCCACCGAACCGACTGTTGTGAATTGCGAATAAACTGTCTCAACAGTAAAAGTTTTATGAAACGCTCACTAAAGTTTAGGCCTGAAGGTTCGAAAAAATAGGGCGGGGATAATTGAAATCAGTAAACAACAATAAGTTTTCAAGACACGTACCCATCTTCGTAACCACAGACCACAATTGAAATCTTGGGGATAAAAATGTTTTGTCTCTTTGAAATGGCACCCATTCAGATAAAACGGCGCCCAATCCCCAATTAAGAGTTAATTTCCCTTTTGATGGCTTATCACGCCACTCTATTTTTTGGTTTGGGTAAAACGTAATTTCTTAAAAGATTTTAATTAAAACACAATTTATTTTTTCCTCAATTTTTTGTACGATCCCAGTGGTCGAAAGGCTAGCAATGGATATTTCGACTACGTGGTCACAAGTTAGATCTAACTTGTGACCACGTAGTCGAAATATCCATAACAATATGCATAAGACATAAAAATATGCATAAGACAAACATTTATGTGCATGAATATGTTTGTTTGTCTTGGTCTGGTTGTTTTCTATATCATCATTAGGTCATTTTTAGTCTCCA
The DNA here is from genome assembly GCA_937001555.2 of Hypsopygia costalis. NCBI lineage: Eukaryota > Metazoa > Arthropoda > Insecta > Lepidoptera > Pyralidae > Hypsopygia > Hypsopygia costalis. The sequence continues at coordinate 13,775,130 of OW443339.2, read as the reverse complement.
CTATAGGAGCACGACCCTCTCTCGTCCGTCACAGACAGGGAGTTAGTTGTAGTTAGGTTATAAAAATAAAAGTCAGCTAATATATATTACGCTAGATTACAGGAATTCCAGTTAAAATTATATTCCTGCAGGATGCCGTGCCAAACGCCCGAAGGCGGCGTCTTATTAAAGTCACTTATTGAAGCGATAATGAAGACGGTGCCTGCAGCCGCCGGTACCATTGTGAGCAGCCTGTTTGTATTTAATTAAGATATGGTTATTTTTTTTTAATGATAGGAATATAGTTACCTCTCCTTATGAATACAGTGTTACAAAAACCTAACCTAAGAGAAATGTTTTCCTTTTTAAGATGCCTTCTTAACTTCCTTTTAAATACAACTAAGATGGTAAATAAGCATACGGCCTGCCTGATGGTAAGCAGTCATCGCAGCCTATGGACGCTCGCAACACTAGAGGTATCACTCACGCGTTGCCGACCCTGAAAAACTCTTCACGCCTTTCTTGATATGTATGCTGTAGCTGTATATGTGTTGAATGCTGTCGTTACTTGGGAAAACTTCGTCAGGCAATTCATTTTATTATACTAAATGCGAGAGTCGGGTACCAGTTAATATTGTTCTATAGTCTTACAATTGCATGTGATCTGAGATTATAATCAATAAAGTATGTAGCTTGCTTTTTGGATGACATTTAAGTAAGCTGCCTTAGTTAAAAAGGTTCCAAATTATTGAGATACATTATGAACATTACTCCTCTATAAGCACTTACTCTTATTAACAGTCAAAACCAATAAGTATCAAAATTTTTCACAAAGCAAAAATATCTTACGAAAGAGAGACATTAAGTTAATAGTACTATGTGACGTTCTCAATAAAAGTACAGCAGTTGAGCATACAATGCCAACGCATTGTATGCTGTTGTATGCCAAAGCATTGTACGCATGACGCGCCACAGTCTGGACTTAATCACCTGCAGTCGTGGCGAGCGGACGTATGAACCGCTGGGCATTAGAATATTGTCTATACATGAAACCTTATTGATTACTATTCGATAGTGGATGTCGTCGTCCACCCTTGTTCACGCCACTGCTGGGATACGGGTCTGCCCTCAATCGGGTTTAGAGCATACTGCACCACGCTGATCAACTGCGGGTTGGTTGAGGTCAGTGTTTTCAAGCCGCCTAAAGGCCACTGACTTGACTTAACGACTGTAATCTAACAACAACGGCCGGGTCTGACGGCTAAACGTGCCCTCCTAAGCACGGAGGAGCTACAGATTAATAAACCCATCCATTGACAGGCTGCGGTCGACCTTGCTTGACTTGCGTGATCGATTAGACTACCACGCGCAACGACTCCATCGAGCTTCTCACATGTCACATTATATATAATAATTTAGGTAAATCGGGTCGTATCATTTTCTAGTAGCAAAATATTAAAGGACTTTTTTGTACTTTACTTTCTAAGATGATATTATGATGCTCATCTTATTATGATGTCGCATGGATAATAGCAAAAAATTGAATCTGGGAGAGTAATTTTTCTGAATATATTTTATAGTCTACAGCTGCGAACATTTTTAAGTTGATACTTCAAGCTTTGGACCCTTTTTATGTCGTACGTAATAAGATTTATAGTTGCTTTGTAGTTGTCAAGCATGATCTGTTCAAAGCTGTAATTTTGGTAACTTATTTAGTAGAATATTTAGTAGACTAAAGTCAAGCACAAATATCTAAATGTCAAGTTTGACGACATTTATACATTTATACTGACTTTATGTCGCACATTAGGACTGATAGCAAATACCACGTGAATGTTCTCTCAACTGAATCTATATTTATAAAAAGGTTATTGGCTGATCTGGGTCTCTACCGCCGAAGCTGAATACTCAGTTTACTATTACTATCGGATTTTTTGATGGCGAAAATCAAACTTCAACTTAGTTATGGTACTTGTGTTTAGTTTAGTTTGTAGAGACTCTGGAGCTCTACAGACCGTGCTGAGGATGTTTGTCAATAACTTGATCATACGGTCGTATGATCAAGTTATTGACAAACATCCTCAGCATGGTCTGTAGAGCTCTTCTTCATCATACGGTCGTATGATCAAGTTATTGACAAACATCCTCAGCATGGTCTGTAGAGCTCCAGAGTCTCTACAAACTAAACTAAACACCGCTTTTTTTGTCTTTTTTTGTCGTACCGCCCTACCGTCTACCGTCGGGGCCCTACAGCCGAAGTTGAAGCCGATTCTTCAACTTCGGCTGTAGGGCCCCTGATCAACGCACAGCTCAAACCACTGGATGGATAGTTTGAAACTTTCTCACCACTTTGTCTCCCGTGTAGCCAGGATTAACAGCGGTACGACAAAGGCAATGAACAACGAAGTCTATTGCAATCCCGGCGGTAAAACTACGCCTGCCTGAAACTGAAACTCACAACGAATTTCATCAGAAGAAATTAGTAAGAGTAGGGAGCTTTGGGGTTTGGAGTCTGAGTTTTTTTACAAATCAGTTAGCTATTATTACCTTGGCATCCTAAGAAAGGATTTTTGAGAATTTACACGGAATACCTGAATACCCGCCTCCGAAGACGCAGGTAATAATTATCTATTATCTATATAAATAAAAATGTTGCTAAGTGCAAAACTCGAGAACGGCTCGACTATATATATAACGAAAATATTAAAACAAAAATAAGACTGCTAATTTTTGTTTTAATATTTTCGTTAAGGTATATGGAAGGGTCTTATGGAGAGAAAATACGATATGGATTATGGAGGAAAATAAAACATCACTTTCCACCAGTGCGAAGCCGGGGCAGGCAACTAGTTATAAACGAAATTGAAGAGTTTGTATTTTTTTTATGTGATTTTATACTACAAAGTAAGGCTAAGAGTTATACATACTATTGATCCTGGAACTAATAGGCTTCATTCATAAAAAATAATTAAAAAAACATAATTGGACTAAAAAGTTATAGGAAACCACGCGGGCGAAATCACAACCAACATCATTGGCTTGTCCTTTCCCCATTATTTGGGGACGATGCAGTATGTCTTTTGCTTCCATTCACCTTTATCAGCTATCATATCTACAGTCACACCTTTCTTACCGATATTATCTCTCACAATATCTATCCTCCTCTTTTTTGTTTTTTTTTCTCAATATAACCATTCCATCCCATAGATTGGGTTAACTATTAAATTCAAATATAGAAAGAGAAAATAAATAAATATTCCTGGACAATTTACACATCGCTATCTAGTCCTAAATTAAGCGAAAAGCTTGTACTATGGGTACTAGATAACTGGTATAATATTATACTTAAATACATTTTTTTTTGGTAAATATATACATATAATACATAGAAAACGCCCAGACCAAGACAAACAGACATGTTCATGCACACAAATGTTTGTCTTGTGCGGGGATCGAACCCGCGACCTCGGAGTCAAAGTGGCCATTGCTAACCATTCCACCACCGAGCTCGTCCAATACCAATCAAATAAAATAATAAGAGATAATATTTATTATTGACGTGACAACGTCTTATAAATTGGTTAGCCGGGTGACACTTCAAGAAACTGGCTCACGTTATGCGCTTACAATGAGAGCGAGTGAAAGGCACGCGTCCCTTCTAAGAGCGAGAGAAACAGACATAAAAAGTGAAAGGCATGCGTCCCTTCAACTCGAAAACATTTTACCACTCAAAGTCGTTGTCACGTAAAACTTTCGCCCGTATACCGACTTTACAGGCAACCAATTTTAATTCATAATAACATTGCATGGTATTGATTATTTTAATTGATTCTGCTTTGTACAGTTGTACGAAGACAGTCATTGTCACTAAAATAAATATTAGTAGTGTGTGCGTCGAGAGCTCTGAAAATACTGTCGAAATTTTATCTACTAAAACACTTTCCAGCGTTCCGAAATAGGTTAAAAAATACTGAAATAAAATACGTGGCATCCGTTGTTGGTAAGCTATGTTTTATTCATCTAGTTCATCTAAAAAGCTTCAGTCACAAGAGAAAAGTGCAGCTGAGTTAGGCAACAAAAAACCGATAGAATAATATTGAAGTTTAACATTATTTAAGAAGTGCCTACGCCTGCGAATTCGCTCGTGTGAAATTTGCATTTTAAGACACAAATTCTCAATTTATATATGTTCAAATTGCAGTTTTGAAAATAAAGCGTGACAAAAACGATAATAAACATTTTTGATTGGCATGCAAGTAATTACGTTCCTCGTCGTTCAATATTTAGTTGCCCTACTTGCACTTATTTGGCTTAATTTAACAAGGCTAGTTGTAAGTAACTAATGAAAAATTAAACAATAAACTTTATAAAAAATTCACCCTTCGTTGTTTTTTTGTAATAGGTTTTCCGTTATTGCTCATTATGAGATACAAATTATACATTTAATTTGAATCGTAATTCATCATCATCATCATCATCATCAGGTCTATTTTAGTCTCCACTACAGGAGCACGACCCTCTCTCGTCCGTCCTAGACGGAAAGAGGATTTGGCCTACACTCCCCACGCTGGCCAGACGGGTTGGGGAGGCCTGATCGATATTTGATAATGTATTTCCCTTAGTCGCCTTGTACGACATCCACGGGAAGAGACGGAGTGATTCTATTCTAGTCAGCCGGAAATCACACGGCCACGTATCGTAATTACGAATCGTAATTACGAAAGTTTAATTTTAATACTACTCACACCAAACATTGATCTTACTAAAAACATGTAATATCTTCTTTTAAGTGTGAGACACCTGTGTCAGAACACAGGTGTCTCACACTTAAAAGAAGGAGCCCACCCTCATTCATTCTAAAATGTTAATTGTGAAACAAATAAACATTTTTTCATTTTCATTTAAATTTTTTGTCTTAGTTTTACTAGATAAACAAAATCCATACTCATCCTCACATCAGCATAGATAGATAGTTTTCCAGTAATATAACGCGTTAAGCAGCTTCAATTTACAAATTGTAAGGGGTTCCGTAAGGCAAAGGTCAGAAATGAGAACCCTCATAAATACCCACGTTTGTTCGTTCAATCGTCCACCTGGCTCTGGCTCGTGAAATGAACCTTTCTGTTATAGAATAGAATTACCATGTGATGAAATCTGCGGAGCAACCGAAATTTATCAGCCTAATAAATAAGGTTGCGGTGTCATAAAATTGGAGATGTACAGATAAATTGAACGAGCCAGTAAATACATATATTATTACAAGCGTGAGAATAGTGAAAATTTTTTAGTTATAGTTTTACGACTCTAGATACTGGGCACTTAAGAGCCCGACATTTATATTTAATTTCTTCGATTGAAATGTTTGAGTTCAAGTGAAAACCAGAAATATCAGATCTTTTAAACTGAAAATTAAAATTTATAATTTGAAAGTGAAACAGTATATTTAGATACACAGTTTCGTTTTCAAATTTTAAATTATGAATATTTTACAGACGGTAATATTTAAAATTCTAATGTAGTTATAAAAGGAATATCTCAAGGCGGCACATTATAATATAATTTTACAGTAAAAAAGATACAGCTGTAATAACCCTCATTTGATATAAATGGAGTTAATTTTGTCTAATTTCATGCTTTAATGAGTATAATTTAACCTTCTATGATGTGGAAATGGAACATAACATGAAAATCTATGTTAGAATTCCTGTTGTATTCCAGGGGCCCAGTATTTGTATTACTACGTAGGGGGTTAAGATTCTTGATAAAAAAAATGCCATTAAATGATTAATACATCTGTATGTAATGCCATCGTATTTGGCAAATGGAAGAATTGGATTTTTTTAAGAGATGATTTTTCGTGCGTTCTTTGCTATGTTAAAAAAAAACTGTACAGTCTTTTGAAAATTATCAGCTATATTTATTTTACGATGAGTTATGAGCAACTTTTACGTGTCTGATCGATCCAAAATTAGTAAAATGTAACATAGTAAACATACATCGTGTAGGAACAGACAGAAGAAAAAGAAGAAACGTATTTTTTAATTCAAAAATTCCGATGGCAATAGACTTCAACTTCGGCGGTAGGCCACCGAGTCTCCTACACCCCAAAAAAAAGACGCCATCTGCTTTATCTTGCGCCACTGGGGATTTGTTTGTCAAGATCCTTGGACACTTCATCTTTCCATCTTTAATTTCATCTTTATCTAGGGAGTTTTTATAACCTGAATTAAAATATAATCGACCAGTAGGTCATGTATAGATATAATCAACCTACTGGTCGATTATATTTTAATTCAGGTCACGCTTGGCCAGTTTTTGATATCATCAGAAAACTGGGGCCCTCACCCATGTAATTTCGTTAAGGTCAGGGCCCAACATACACAGATGTACTTAACTTGCCGTTTGTGACTTTCCGATGGTCACCAGATGCGTAATATGGATGTAGCATTATTATTATAGGACTGAAGTTTTGTGAGTTCAAATTTGTTTTGATAATTGTTTGCGTAGAGTTGTTTACTGAATATTATAAACTGGAGCTTTATAAGGGTTGTTACTAATACCCTTTATGAATACGTAAACATTTTCTGAATATTCTCTACTCCTACAATATTAACAGTAAATGTGAAAATTTATATGTTAGATGTTTGATCATCGGCCACTCAAAAACCGCAAATGAAATTAAAATAGTTCCGATGAGCTAGAAGTGAAAAACTTTTAGTGTGCCCCATGTATTATCAATAATGTTATAAATACCACTGAAATGACACACCCATAATAAATGTCACCAGAAAACGGTTTCAGTCACCTGTGAGAGAGAGTATCGCTATCCTTATCATTTCGGCGCTTTAATATACTTGTTATCTCTTTTCCTCGTTGATTGCGTAATCGGTGCAATGGCGCCTTTTTTTCATGTAAAAATATAAAATTAACATAAAATACCCATTCACATCAAATATTATTGTTACTTTGTGTAATATGTGATCCTTTGGGCTTTATTTACTTCATCAATATAAATTGTGCTTTTCGTAATTAATACAGAAGACGGCATTTTTATCTATTTCAATCATTTGTCACAAATGTTAGATTCGTCAGCTTGCTTGTGCGAACTAATTGACAGTTGTCTGTAAGAAAGTTCACACGGATGAAGTCGCGGACGGCAGCCCGTATAATAAATAGTTTCTAATAACTACCCAAGAAAGTTTCAGCCAAGTAAGAGGAAAAGTAAACATGTCACCCGTTCCTGATTTGGAATCTCCCAACGGGTCCTGTTATTTTTATTTCAGTCAACTTCATCTGGGCGTTATGGAGGAATAAACCACGTTAAAGGCCTTTCCAATTGTTTAGGGTCCCTTAGCCAGCTGTAATTCAGTTATTTATCATTATTACTAACAATAAGATTGTATAATATATACCCAATAGTGGATTAAACTTAACCTTTCTCCCTCCATAAGACGTAACGACTTCCCTCCGTTAAGAATGGACCAATTAAATTGTCCCACTGACGACAATATATTCCGCCCCCGGGTCTGCAATGGACTTTTCTGTTCATTGTCTTTTTGGTGGTCGCCACTGCTAATTCTGGCTACACAGGAGATCTAATGGTGGAAATATGTGATGGCCCCCTGTCCCGTCCTGAGTATAATATTACGCCATTATTGCCCATACTATGGTTGACTCAAATACTTGTTCAAGCTATCGCATTCTGTTGACATTGATATTTGTGTTTTGTTTTTGTTAATCTCGCTACGTAATAAATAATAGGACTAGGACTCTCGCATTTATTCTACACTGTAATATCAGCCCTGTAATTTCAAATAGCCAGATAAGTACTTTGTAATTTTATTTTTAATTAACGTAATTGAATGCAGGTACCTTCATAATATTTTTTGGGCGAAATAACTAGCATAATTTGTTATCTTAACATATCTTCTATTTTGTCTTTAATTATGTTGTTTTTTTCTTTGTTGTCTTGTGCATATATGTCCATGATGTCGCAACTGGTCCTAACTGAAAATCAGAGTCGAGTCTGTTACAGATTTCAGTTTATGCTGAGTTAGGACCGTTACTTTCATTGTTCTTGTATAATATTTGTGTCTTGTTTATATAATGCTGTGTAATGTGCAATAAATGATATATTTTCTTCTTCATCTTAAAAGTCTTAGTTGTCAATCATTCTTATTTCTCAACCACCTACCTATTCTACACACACTCACACACTAACACACATATAACTCACAGCACTTTGCACATAAACCTGTTGTCTTACATCGTATTTTATTATTTTTTAAGTGTCAATTACATCAAGATCAGTCTGATTGTTGTTACGAAAGAGCGGTGCTTCATGGCACAGGCATATTATGCCTAAAAGGAGACACCGTCAACTTGATCTACCGCTTGTGAAAGTCATAAAGAAATTTTTAATATTTTTATTTTCAAAATTATGTGGCTTACATGCTCACATTTTGAAGTGAGCAACCCGGTTAATTTGGATATGTAACACGCGTTTAGTAAACTCACAATAGGAAAGTTTTTCTCAATTTAGTCGGTTTGTAAACGTTTAACACATTCGAACATGACCAAAAAACTCACACTAAGCCTCTTAGCCTCAGTACATATAAAATTACTTGTAATTTAACAAATGTAAATAATTTTAACTCAATCTATTACCATAATTAAGCGTAATAAACCCATAATTAGGCAAATGTTTATTTCGATACTGATAAAAGGAACAAAGATTTTAACAAAATATTCAGACGTAATTAAACAAAAGCAATATTTTTAACAAAACGTGATCGAATCGGGCTTTGTTTTCCTTTAATTACAGCCGCACAAAGGATTCATATGTGAGAACAAATATGTGTCTAAATTTTAGACTAATATCAACTCCAAATTTATTTCAATAGAAACTATTAGTTTAAGGGTGGCCAAACAGGAATTTGTCCGCCTGATGTAATGGGTTTTGCCTAGCCATAAAAGAACAAGCATGCAATGACTATTGCCGCATGTTGACACTCCTGGTATCACATAACATCTCATCATATCTGTTAACTTTAATCACTTGCAACACAACGAGGTATTGTTATTTGCCTTCGGATTGTAGGGTGGAGGCACTTCGTCAATACGGCTCGATATGCTCTCCCTTTCTTTCGCCAAAGCATTTTTCGCTAGTCGGCAGGATACACCACGTGCAGGTGAGGTTGGAATTGGCTCAAATATAATGTTTTTTTTATACTACGTCGGGTAACAGACACGCATACGGCCCGCCTGATATAAAGCGGTTGCCACAGACATATGAACGTACATAACATGAAATATCGCTAGTGTGTAACGCAGCAACTGCTTCCTTTCTGGTGACGTCACACGCTCACAGGAACGCAACGACCCTCAAAGGAATTGTTATTGTTATTTGGTGAGGTATTATAGTATTCATGATCGAAGGATGAGGCGTATTTTATAATAATCACATAATGTGCGGTTAATTTTCTACTAAATTAACCTAGTACAATGAAGAATTAAAAAAAAAAATCAAAAGAACTATTTCAATGACAGGATCGTGGTAAATCGGGGGAGTCTCCACTCCATTGGGATTCCAGCTTGCGAGATATTTTCTACCTTGGCGGTTTTATGATCGAGTGAATATTAAATTCATCTCTCCTTTAAATTTTTAAAATATCTGTGCTAAGTTGGTCTATTATTATCATTTACTTCATTTCGAGTGATCTTAATAAGGCATACAGCGTACGTCGTAATGAACGTACATGGTTACATACTGCTTGGTACTGCGTAGGCGAATAATAGCGAACACGAATACGAAGCGATTCCTAGCGATTCCGATAAGACAACATTTCAATGACGTGCGTTGTATAACATAATTAGAATAACATTAATTTATGACATGTAATCGGCCGTGTGATTTCCGGCAGACTAGAATAGAATCACTTCGTCTTTTCCCGTGGATGTCGTACAAGGCGACTAAGGGAAGTACATTATCAAAAATCAGGCCTCCCCAACCCGTCTGGCCAGCGTGGGGAGTGTAGGCCAAATACTCCTTCTGTCTGGGGCGGACGAGAGAGGGTCGTGCTCCTGTAGTGGAGACTAAAATGACCTGATGATGATGATCATGACATGTAATGACTAGCCAGGTGGTCGAATGTCTAACAATGGATATTTTGACTCTGAGGTCGTGGGGTCAGTCCCCTCACAAGGCAAACATTTTATGAATATAAACGTGTTCTATTATTATTATTTAAATAGTTGTCTTGGCCAACTTGCCAGATAAATATTTTTCCATTTAAAAAAAAATATAAACGTGTTCTGTTTGTCTTGTTATGGATGTTTTCTGTGTTGTTATGGATGTGTGACGAGCTCGGTGGTCGAATGGTTAGCAATGGCCACTTTGACTCCGAACTCGCGAGTTCGATCCCCGCACAAGACAAATATTTGTGTGCATGAACATGTCTGTTTGTCTTGGTCTGGGTATTTTCTATGTGTTATATTTATGTATTTACAAAAAGAATGTATTTATCAGTTACTGTACATACAGTATAAACTAAGTAAAGCCTGTACTATGGGTACTAGATGTACCCACAGTACAGGCTTTGCTTAGTTTGGGATTAGATCGCCATGTGTAATTTGTCCTGGAATATATATTTATTTATTTTCTATGTATCATAATATGTATGTATTTACAAAAAAAGGTATTTAAATATACTATCAGTTCTATAATACCCATAGTACTAACTTGGCTTAGATCGGGATTAGATGGCGGTTTATAATTTGTTAAGGAATATTTATAAATTTTGTATAGAAAAATAATTAAGTAGGGCAGGGTATATATTTATCGTACGTATCGTATTTAGAAGTTGCAAATAATCTAACAGTTGGTTAGGTAGACAAATAGGTTGACGAGCAGAGTTTACTTAAGTATTAGCAACTAATTATATCAATCACGATACATAAATGTAATTACGTATTATCTATACTGCTTTATGTATTAAACAATATGTATGCGACACAGACAGTCATTGTTTGGCCAATGCTATGTTTGCGAGCAAACAATCTCGGCTGCTTGTTTAGACCCTCCCCCAGATTCCGACAGATACCGTTTCTAACAATCCCCTAGTGCACTACTATGGCTAATGAAATTGCGTGTTTTGAAGCTAGTGATTGCTATATTTGATTTAATAACAGTAAATTGGAGCTTATTTCCTACAATAATAGACCACTTTAAACCCCCTGGTTGGATGTATTGATACAAGAGCAAGTCTTGGGCACGTTATGTGTTAAGACATTATACAAGCGGTTGGTTGTTCAAGTAGGTACAATTTATACACTTATAGAATACGTAGAAACATTTGTTATGTTTTTTTCAGTCATACATCGTATCAATATAAATCCAAATGCCTTGAATGAAATGATCTTTCGATATAGTAGATCTCATACTACCGACTTTGTTCACTTATGCACCTGTAGATGTCAATGCATAACACCTGTTCGCGAAATTCTCTAAGGGATCGAATCCTTAACAAATAAATTCGACGGAGAATCAAAGTAGTCCTCATAGCTCTTAGAGGCAGCAAGTTGAAGTGGCAGTGGGCTGCCGAGTCAGCGATGGCAGATGGAGAGGAAAGCCCTAGAGCTAGATGGCCAATGGTGGAAAGCATTGAGAAAGACCTATATGCAGCAGTGGGTAGATACAGGCTGATGATGACGATGAAAGAAAAACGTTGAAATATCCTCGTCAAGACGTATGAAGATAGTATTTATATTATTTATTAGCTGTGCCTGTGACTTCGTTTGCGTGTAGTGCTAATAGTAACACGACCAAAGTAGCATGGCAGTCGTAATCATCTACTAACAGTATTGGATGGAACTAATTGGTGGCGCATGCACGTATAGTAGTGTAGAATAAATTGCCTGTAAATTTGACTTCCGCAAAATAACACCTGAATCAATTAACTATTATCTAAAAACGAGTAACAAATCTAAAAACGAACTGTATCACTGTATTTTATAAAAAGCAATCGTATCAATCAATGCAGACTGATCAATCAATGCACGAATCAAACCAATAAACGGATAGGATTAAAATTTGGCATACTGGTAGCTATTATGTAGTAGGCATCCATTAAAATATATTTTTGAAAAGTCCTACGGGATATCGGGATACACACGTACGAAGTCGCGAGTGCAGGCTAGTTTTTTTTTTATGTTTTAGTTGGGTTTTAAGTTTTTCCATTACCAGAATTAAATAAAAATGCTTTTTATCCATATAATATCTTCACTCAAGTTAACCTTCGGAAGCTAATTTTCAACAATATTACTTTGGTGTGGCATTAAAAATACATAAGAAAAACAAATAAAAATATTTCATCCGGCCTATTTACTCCGCCACTAGTCATTTACGCCAGACATCCCCCTCAATGAACCGTAAACTCGACGGATATTATCTCGAAAACCGGCCGAAGAAACAATCGGAGGATCATTTGCGTCGTTATGTCACGCATTCGGAATAAACAATCGAGAATTTATCAGTAAAAACCGCCTCTCTTAGTTTTATTATTTCCTTGTTTTGGAACAACGCCAAGAGTACCACCAAAATTTGAGTACAAAACGCCATTTTTGATTCACGATCTTATTTCCTTTGAAAACATTTTTTAGGCTCGAAAAGCTTTGATTTGTTCGTAATGTCAGCACAATATTTTGGTTATATTTTTGCTTTAACGACTATGAGAGAGTTGAGAGTATTTGTGTTTTGTTTTTATACTACGTCGAAACAAACATCAGACTCACCTTTTTTTTTTTTTATACTACGTCGGGTTGCAGACAAGCATACGGCCCGCCTGATGTGAAGCGGTCACCGTAGCCATATTAACGCTCGCAACATAAAATATCGCTCGCGCGCCGCCACCCCCGCTGCCATCGCAGCATCTCCTTCCTTTCTGGTGACCTCACTCACTCGCAGGAACACAACAGCCCTCAGGGAACCGTTATTTGGCTGCGGTATTCTGTGAGGTGGAGGTACATTCCCCAGTCGGGTAGCTTACAATTACGCTCCCTACCTCTCTTTTCGCCAGAGCTTCGTTTGTCAGTCAGCAGGGTGCACCGCGTGCAGGTGAAGTTGGCTTTGGTTCAAAGATGTTGATGAACCACTAACACCCCAAAAATCACCTGATGTAAAGCGGTTACCTAAGCATATAAATGCTGACTATAAACGAATATTGCTCGATTGCTGGAACCTCCGCTGCTAACGCAGCATCTCCTCTGGTTTGGTGCTCTCATTCACTTGCAGGGACACTACAATCCCATGGAGTGTAATATAACCTACCTCTCTTTTCGCGTTAGCCACTTTTGATTATTAGCACGTGCAGACGATGTTGGCTTTAGCTAGAAAGATAGCAATGAGTCACTTACATCCCAAACTCAACGAAAATCGTGTGCAAAGTTACAAGCAACTAGTACAACCCACACGTTATAATGCCTTGTGAACCTTGCCTGCAGTCAATCGCTTGAAGACCGTAGCTACCAGTATGAGGGTGCCGCGTAATGCTACAAATGTAACGAGCGTCTCGTAGCTACACCGGATAATTTTATACTGTACAAGCAATTGAATATTATTATACTATATTTTAGAATTGAATATATTATAACTTTAGCACGAAATCTTTCAAAAAAGGCGTAAAGCGGTTGTCTGTGACGTCGCAAAGCCTGATTAATATATCTGATGCGACTGTGTGTTCTTATGACGATGTATATGATGACTTCTTATCATCAAGCAGATCGTAGGCTAGTTTGACACTAGTTGTATTATATAAAAATAAGATCTTTAATGCCCGCATAGTTTCAGTATTTTCACCCAAACCTTTGCTTTATACTGTATTTCAGTCAGTATACATTAACCTTGTAACGGTCAAAGCCAAACCATAATAGATCAGAATACATTAACCCTGCGATTCGTCGGCGTTATGAAAAATAAAATACATTGAACAGAATTCCAACAGAACACATCTCGACGCTCACTGTATACTTACTCGTATTTTTATTGATAGAAAGTTTTCTTGTTTCGTTATTTGCTCCTCCATCTCAGTTTCTCTGCACATGACTGTACCTATATTTTTGCATCTTAAACATTTTTATGTATTTATGTAACTACTAGCGGATTTTTCCGTGTGGTTATTATTTTATTAAAACTTTTTTCCCACGAGGATATGATTGCCCTGTCATAAAAAGTACATAGTCATAAAAAGTAGTCGTAAAACGATGTCACTCTCCATACTTTAAACTATTTTCTATATCTTTAACTATTTACTACGTGATGAAAGAATAAACATCCAAACAAATACACTTTCACATTTATAATAATTAGTAAGTATGGAATTTGTGATAAGAAATAAAATAATTAAAATTTATACGTTAAAAGTTCTTGATGAGATATAAAGAAAAACTAAAAAAGAAAAATACTCCAAGGATTTTCTTGAAAACTTAAGAATTTTTTTCTCAATGTTGTGATTGGTCACATAGAACATTCATTTCATAGATTTTAGATACCTACGCAATTCATGAGGTTTACATGAGGATCATGTGCGAAGGAGTTTATTTCTGAATTTTGTTAGCGACAACAATACTAGTTCTTCTTCACTCAAAATATAGCAACATGATTTAATCAGTAATTACAGGAGGAGCTCGATGGCGTTGTTGGACGTGTCAGTCTAAACGATCGTAACGAGATCGTAAGTTAAGCAACGTCGAGCGTAGCGAGTCCATGGATGGCTTTATACATCTCGTGCTTCAGAGGACACCTTAACTCGTTGTACCTTAAGTTTTGGCTGTTGTTATTAGATGACAGTTAAACAGCGTGGTAAAGTATTCCGATTGAGGGGAGACCCGTATTTCAATAGTGGGATCATTATCGGTTAAAGCCATGCCATAATGCCAAGTCAAAGCAGAAATCATGCGGACCGCTGCTTTCTTACTCGACATGGTTTAAAAAAAATGTTAGACAATGGTCGGGTATGCTTTTCTGCCGCCTGTGTATTTTGCTGCAACATAGGATCGATTAATTAGAATTTTTATCTGTTTCTATAATGATGCTATTCGCAGTTTTGAGTATGTTTTCATTTAATTATTTGTATAAACCACTTATAAGGAAAAATACATTATAAAGTGGAACTTGTCGAGTCATGGTCCATTGACACTGGCCAAAAAGGTAAGCTTGCCAACTACATGCACGCTCAAGATTTGTAGAACATGAGACATCACAAACATGCACGGTCGGTTGTGGGCTGACAGGCTGACACAGCCATCTAGTTACAAATTTGCTACGATATGCAAGTATTCTCATGAATGCAGAGATAGCCACAAACTTTAAACGTATCAAAATAAAATTTTGCTTCGTTCTCGTTCGAAAATATTCTTGAAAATATGTATGCTCGAAAATACTTTCTGGCAAGTAAATTCAAAATATTATGAGTAGTGAAATTATAATGATTGATCATTATTATCAGCCTGTATCTATCCACTGCTGGATATATGCCTTCCCTAATGTTTTCCACTATATGCGATCCTCTTTCTGCATCTACCCGTTTCCAGTCACTGATTTGAGCTCTATTTGTATTATGTCATCAGTCCATCAAAGGTCATTGGTAACGCTTTGTTGCAACATACGGGGCCTCCACTCCAGGACTTTCCTTCCCCATCTGCCATCGCTGACTTGGCAAATGTAATGAAATATAAATAGCAGAATCTTGCTATGTAACTAGTGTGTATATGCTCTTGTAATTCTCCTTACAGAACTCAAAAATGTTACAACTGTTTGATAATGTTACAAAAATCACAAAACAGTTACTCCTTTGAAAGTTTTTAACAAAATAACATATTTCCCTATTCATTTATAAAAAAAAAGCAATATATGGAAATAAAGGCTTTATACTCTTTAATTAATGCTTTAAAATAAACGATACTCGATATGTCCGATACCCGTCATCCATTAACCACTTCAATCTCTGTCCTGGTAAGAGCTACAGTATCGAAAATAAAGCATATGTATCGAAGAGGAATGTAAAGAAATTACGTAAAGTAACACCTACACACAAAGTTTAGATTTGTAGAAAAATTGATAAATAACACGCGGCCCTCAGGATATTAGTTGTACTGTGGTCATGCGGGCGAAACATCAGGGAGATGCCAGTTTTTTAATAACTATGGAGCTAATAATAGAGACAAAAGTAATAATTATTTACATAAAGAACCGTGTTTCACTCATCAAGCCCTTTCATTTGATACCCATAACGCAGGGTTTAATGCAGAAATCATAAATCGCCATTTCGTGGCGACCGCCATCTTGGATTAAAAGTGACGGCCTTTAGATAATCGTACATTGTCACGCAAAACAAACGAGGGTGCCAAATTTCAGTTCAATCGGACACTGGAAAGTAGGTCTTAATTTTTATTTTTAAATTTAGATTTGATTACAGACATCGCTGTTAAACTAAAGAAAAGCTTACGAAAATTGAGCATAGACATTTAAAACTTATAGGACAGCAATAGGTATATTCGTTCATTTTGCAGTTACGTTTTCTCTCTCAGCATCAAACAATCGAATAGGAAAAAACGTGAGAAATCATCGTATCGACATTTCCAGGCTCTGAATATTCGTTAAGCTTAGATTGTCAGGGTTGCCAGTTCAAAAAAAAATATTCATGGACTATGTCTGTATTATTTCATAACTCAAAAGGCGTACGCTTTCGCACCTCATATGATAGCTTGCGCTTGTAGGATGATCAAAATGCTAATAAGATGCTAGAAGAAAATTTTTAATTTAATTTAATATTATAAACTAATTCAATGATAAGTGAGCGTATTTTTTTTACATTATATATTTGTGGAATAGTACAAGTGCTTAATTATAACATTATAATAAAAATTTGGTATCACGATTAATCTGTTTTTGAATAATTAAAATATAGATCTAAAAGCGTGTTTAATTCATTCATTCATTCTTTTTTTTTCTCACTAACAAATAGAGCAATGGCTACTATTACACAGACGGTGAAGATTGCACTCTGCCAGAACGACAATAAGAATTGGTTAACGAGAGGGCGTAGGTAAAGGTTTTTTTTCTTATTTTGACATATTTTTGAATACGTAAGTGTGTAAATATTTGATAACGATGTGATTGAAATGACTCAACTGAATGAGTAAAAAGCATTAGATATATCTACTATTACATAATCATTACCTAATCAGATTTAAAATACTTTAAGTATTCTAATTCTAAACAGCCGAAGCGGAGCCTCTGAGGGGAGGGCTCCGCTTCGGCTGATGATAAACGAAACGAGGAGCCTAAATTGCAGTAGCAACTGACAAAAGACTAGATAACGGTGTCCTGTCAGTTAACACTGCCATGCTGGCCTGTGAGATGTTTCTTCACGCTTCGTTTGAACAAATCTCATGTTGTAGGAAGGCAAGCAATATAAAAATATAACGTGTTGCTGGACAATTTCACAGCCCTGCCGATTCGTGGGCAGGTTTTGCGGGAGCGGGCAATTAACTTTTCAGATGGATCTGTGGCGCCTGGAATGGAGCTATAGTAGGCAATACTCTTGCCATGTTGCTATTACCCGGTGTATTCTGCACTCGATAGCGAGGCTTGCGTCGACGGAATAATAAATATTGTGTTCGTTCAACTAGCATTTAGCAGTCTATGTTTTTGTTATGAAGCTGTCGTATGCTCTACTAAACACTTAAATTGTTTGAATTTCGAGATTTTACTACGTTGTTTTTAGAGAGCTTGAAGGCGTTGTTGTGTGTGTCAGCATAATTAAATATGCAAAGGGTGATGGTACGAAAACAAAATATATATTACGCTTAGCGCAGCTTTGCTAAATAAATAAGTCATAACATCTCTGAAAATGTAACTCGTGTAGCTTTTTACATTTAATACGACTTTAAAAGTTTAGTATCCAAGAGTGCCTTATTAGTGTTAGGTCAGTAACGTATAGAAGAGAATTCAAAACTGAGGCTACGCAGTGTAAGTGGCTCACCACGATCTTTAGAGCCAAAGCCAACCTCACCTGTACGTCGTGCACCCTGCCGACTAGCGGTTGTTGTGTTCCTGCCAGTGAGGTCACCAGAAAGGAAGAAGTTGCTGCATTAGCAGCGGGGGTAACGGCGCGCGAGTATTTCATGTTGCGAGCAATAAGTTTGTTTTATTTTTATTTAATTATTTATTTTAAAAGTGAATATATAACTAAATATTATGTGAGTACGAGGGGAGGCCAATAAGTTCGCGGAATGGAGGGGTTGATGGGGATAAATTTACCCGTCCAGGTAGGCACTAGTTAAGCACCTCATTAAGAGTATATATACCAAGTTTGAACCTAATCGTGTCATTAACTTTTGAGTTATCGACCTGCAAACAACTAAATCGGGAAGAAGTCAGCCAGTATGGAGAAAATTGAACACCGTGCCGTTATTAAGTTTCTTACCAAGCAAGGAAAATCCGCTCAGACGATTTTTCAAGAGCTGTTAGCGGTTTACGCGGACTCTGCCCCTGGTAAAACCATGGTTTACAAGTGGCATGGTCTTTTCAAACAAGGAAGGGAGTCCATTGAAGACGACCCCCGCTCCGGACGGCCAATTGAGGCCACCACACCGGAAATCGTCGAAAAAGTAGAAAAACTTGTATTGGAAGATGCCCGACTGAAGAAGAAGCAACTTGCAGCAATGGTTGGAGTATCCGAATCAAGTATTTTAAATATCCTACATCATCATCTTGGGATGACTAAAGTCAGTGCAAGATGGGTTCCGAGAATGCTCACGCCACTTCAAAAACGCGAGCGTGTCGAGTGCTCTCACCAGTTTCTGGAGCTCTGTGGAGAGAGAAAGGAAGAAGTTATGGCCCGGATTGTTACTGGAGATGAAACCTGGGTTCACCACTATGAACCTGAGTCGAAGCAAGAGTCGATGCAGTGGCATAAAAAAGGCACACCTCCTCCAAAGAAGTTCAAAGTGTCACAATCGGCCGGAAAGATCATGGCGACTATCTTTTGGGATACAGAAGGTATTTTACTGATCGATTATAAAGAACGTGGTGCGACTATAACGGGACAGTACTACGCTTCTTTACTGGAAAGATTGAAAGAAGCCATTAAGAAAAAAAGAAGAGGAAAACTGTCAAAAGGTGTGCTCCTTTTGCACGACAATGCACCCGTCCACACGTGCCATGTTGCGACGGCTGCCATTCACCGATGCGGCTTTGAACAATTAAACCACCCACCATACAGTCCAGACTTGGCCCCCAGTGACTATTATTTATTTCCAAAAATGAAGAAAGAGCTGCGTGGAAAGAAATTTGACGACGATGATGAAGTCAAGTCGGCAATTTCGGCCTATTTTGACACCAAAGACAAATCATTTTTTTTCGATGGTATAAACAAGCTATTTGAGAGATCCGAAAAATGTATTAGGGTTAAAGGAGAATATATTGAAAAGGAAAAATAATTTGGTGTTTAATTTCAACCTCCTTCTCTCTCATTCCGCGAACTTATTGACCTCCCCTCGTATTTCAAGTGTATACCTATTGCCGTTATCAATTGCGAGCAAAAACGAGCAATAAAATCACGTTTGTTGTATGGGAGCCCCCTTAAATTTATTTTATTTAGTTTTTTAGTATTTGTTGTTATAGCGGCAGAAGAAATACATCATATGTGAATATTTCAACTGTCTAACTATCACGGTTCATGAGATACAGCCTGGTGACAGACGGACGGACGGACGGACAGTGGAGCCTTAGTAATAGGGTTCCTTTTTACCCTTTGGGTACGGAACCCTAAAAAGGACAATGTCTATCTTTTTTTGGGAATGCTTATCAACCACCTCCAATGGCAATACTCCACCCACATGACTAAATATTTTTTTTCTTGTAGAATTGTTATTGGCTGCAGTCTTGTGGAAGGTAGAGCAACTTCCCGGACAGCTTATGATTTAGGCCCTACTCTACTTCATCTGCATAGTGAACCACGAACAGGGGCCCTACCGCCGACGCTGAAGCCGATTACCATCGGAATTTTTGAATGCCAAAATAAAACTACTGCTTTCATTGTTGGTAATTATGTTTAGCTCAGCTGATAGAAACCCTAGAGCTCTACCGAGTAAGCTGAAGATGAATGTCAATAATTTTAACCTAAGACAATTTTTTGGAATCAAAAAAACCGATGGTAATCGGCCTCAGCTTCGGCGGTAGGGCCCCCGGTGGGGTCTTTAGCTCAGAGATGATGATGATGCTATTTACACTCCAAACCTGCTCTTCAGTAGACTTAAAGAAATATTAAAAAGAACATGATTTGCGTGCAGTTTCATGTATAAGGATTTTCGCAAATTTGCTCTAATGGGAGTAGAAGGCTGCTGAGCGGAAAATCTCGCTATGCACTACACGTGTACTAATATTTTTATTTTGCATGCTCGTAAACTACAATTTTATGCTTGTTGTACTAGTTGTAAGGGGGTTAAGATGCTGTTTTATGTACTTCAGTTCGAAAATATTCCAGAATTTATATCCAGAATAACACAATGTAACAAACAATGAAAAATTATTGTTCTTTAAGTGTACCTACGTTTTAGACCTAAAATTTTAAGTGATTTCAATGCAAAAGTGAATGTGAATGAAGGGGCGTGATGCGTGTGCACTAATTTTCTGTTTGCAATTTTATTTTATATATTGAAAAGCATCTGTAGATGACGTCAGTAGCTATTTCCAATTTTCCACACGAATAACGACTGGGGTGCGTGCCGTACGCCTAGTTAATATTTATTTGACAAGCTCGGTGGTCGAATGGCTAGCTATGGCTATTTTGACTCTGACGTTGCGGGTTCGATCCCCGCACAAGAAAAACATTTGTGTGCATGAACATGTCTGTTTGCTACCTGTACTGTACTTTTTAATAACCAGGCCAAGAGGCATGTTTTTTTTTATATATTATAAGTATGTATTTATAAAAAAAAAATGTATTTACTTATATTTATCAGTTGTCCCCATAGTATAAGCTTTGCGCTTAATTTAGGACTAGATGACGCTGTGTAAATTATATGGAAATATATATTATTATTTATATTTATAATGGCGAGCCCGGTGGTTAAATGGCTAGCAATGACTACTTTGGTATCATGAGTCGTGAATTCGATTCTCGTAAAGTCAAACATTAAATATGCTATATATGTATTTTTATTTATTTATTTATTTAAACTTTATTTACCACAATTTAAGGGTACAAAGGCGGTCTTAATGCTAAAAGCATTCTCTACCAGACAACCTTGGGGAAGTGCAGATATACACGAATGCGGCATACAAAATAAATTAATAACAATATACATACATACACATTACATAAATACAAAATATATGATACATATAAAATAATATAAACTTACATATACTTAATCAATAGGAGGATGATTCATAGTTTTGACAATTTGTCCAAGAGGTGAGCATGAACTTTATTTTTGAAGTTAAATTTATTATTATTTTTTACTTGTATCACGTATAGTTTTATTGTACTTAATATTGTACATATTAAGATCTTATAACTTTCCATCAGCATTCTCACAGAGTGTCTTCGGTAGTGACAAGTCCTGCCGAGAAGCCAATGCGGCTTGCGAGTTTGAAGAGATTTTAGCGAGCATTTTAAGTCTGCCGATAATTACCTGCTTTTCCCAAGTGTTCAATGTATGTGATATTTAATTTTATGGTTCTGTAATTCCCACAATCTGCAACATTTCCCTTATTCTTATTAAATGGTAACATATTGCCGAGTATCCCCATATTTGGCATTTTCCTCATCGTTAGAATAAAGTTAAAAAGGTTTCTTAGCCAAACAACTTCAACAAAAATGACTACCATTTTTCTTTCAAAGCTCTGCTGGAATTTTATCGGGCCCAATGGCTTTACCGTTCATACCAAGCATGGTCGTTTTCACTTCAGATGGTGTGATGGCTTCTATTGGACCGTGCACATAGGGCAGTGGTATGAGTGTATGTGGGAATTCCTCATTCAAGAGCTCCTGAAAGTACTGTTTCCATCTGTTGTTAATTTCGATTTCTAACTTCAGCAATTTATCCGAGTCATCATTGATATGTTTATGATATTTAAAATCTTGATTCTGCCTTACGTTTTATTTAAGAGATAATATAATTATTTAAGAGAGCCAAACGCAAGGCAGAAAAGTCTGCCTTGCGTTTGGCTCTCTTAAATAATTCTCTATCTGTTTCCAGCCGGGCAATTAGATTTTCATTTCCTGAATGTTTGACTAGGGCAACTATGTGAAATACAAACTATTTTATTTAATCGCAATCGAAATGAAATGTAAATAGGTAGTTTGATTTTAAAACCAAAATTATTGGGAACAAAAATAAACAAAAATATATTTTTTTAATGCAAGATTTTATTACGTATTAATAAAAAAAGAATTAAAAGTTTTTTTACTGTGTATATATATATACTGTGTATTTTTACCTATAAGCGAAAGTGAAAATTAAAAATCACCATTTTATGGTGTCCGCTATTTTGATATTGTCATATAGGTAATCGTACATTGTCATGCAAAACCAACGAGTTTGCCTCTCAGCACAATCGGACAGTGGGCATTGGATCAAATTTAACTTGCAAAAGTAAATTGCGCACTGGAGTAAAAGTAATAAAAATAACATAAGCTTAACAATGATTTTCAGTTTTTTTTTTAAATATTTTCTATTACAATTTATACACTAACTAAAACAATATTTCCAGTCTGAACCTGACGCTGACAAAGTAGCCGATTTGTAAACTTCTGTTGCTCCTTCTAGGGTTTCAAACCGCTGACCACGCAATAAATCTCCGAGTCCAGGGAATGCAAAGAAATTGTTAGAGCACATGTCAAGGCTACACGGTTAATCAATTCAATATTTTCTTGCTTCAAAATATCGTTTTGTTTACTAACGATTTTTTGTAGCGTAAACCTAACCAACTACATACATATATCTAAATAATGATCATCATAATGTGTCATATCTACATGTATTCCACCTTCTTTATGTTTTAATGGGATCACTGAGGAAAACTTGGTATTTCTGTAATTAAAACACTTATTTTTGCACAAGCTTGTTAGTGTAGTAGTGTAGTAGTACTGGCTGGTTTCACTATATATTTTTTATACGTGTCATTCGGATTTTAATATGTCTTGTTGCCTCTGCTTATTGCCACATACCATAATGAAATCACACGTGTCAAAGCGTACAGCAATGCAAAGCATAGTTTCTGTATAAATGTAATTAAATTCAACCAATACGTTTAAGTGTTAAAGTAAAATCGATGCCAATTGTGGCTTAACAATTTAGGTATTCAGCTGAAAGTCGATGCCAAACTAATTAATTACACACCAATTACTGTTTGTTGCTGGAGCATAATTATAGCTACTACAATCGAATAACTATCGATACAAATGAATACTTCATGCCAACCCTGAACTAATTGATTCATGTGGAACATGTTGTGGACTTACTCAATGATATGGAGTTACTCGGGACATAATATATAAATTGATATTAGTAAGTGCAGTTTATAATGTAGAAATTATAACTTACTGTAGATTTTAATTGTAGCCCAAAACTTAAAAATGAAAACTTGAAATATAGCTTTGATCTGAACATGAATAATATTCAGCCCAAACCAATGCAAGCTATATCAGTACATATTATCACTGAAATAAAATAATTTTTACATTACGCAATTTACTGACTTTGACGAGAAAATGTTATTTAATTTGTGTAAATCTGAACATTAGTTAGAAAATCTTAGGGCTGTAAATTCTAATTATTCAGACACGCAAAGTCTAATTATTCTGCAACGATAGCATTGCTACGAAGGTCTATCAATGGTGGTGTATATAATCTGTCTAAAGTCATGTCATAGTATCTGAATCACATTCGCATGTCATGCAAATGACTGCGGAGCTACTGGTCCCCTAAAACTCCTCCAGAATAAAAGTTCTGTTGAAAATCAGTCGCATATTTAGTTGCCCATTGGCCTCTTAAAAGGAGTTCAGTTAGTAATAATTTATTTTAAAGTATCCGTTCATAACCCGGCTTAAAAATAGTAACAAATTATTAAAAATAATAATTGGTCACCTTTGAAGGTACCCATCGGTATGATGTTTATGTCAGTCATCATAACATACGATTTTTCATATCTTACATAAACAAAATGTCGCTACTGTCAGTAATCTTTATACTGTATCTCAGATCAACTGTAGTTTCGCAAACTCCTCGGACAGTTGGCACGAAAGGAAACCAGCGACAAGAAACGTCCTAGTTACCAACTGACAAACAGTGTTTCTCACGTCGAGTAGTACCAACCAGGTTTTCCCGGCCTTCAAGCAATATTATTTGTTATTGGTCAAAACAATGTTCGAAGTTCGCTCTACTAAGTAGATTACCGGAATAAGAGCTTTCGCTTAATTTGACGTAGGAGATAGAATTGGGAATACGTATTATTTAATAAATAAACAGCCCTAACTCGGAATAATTTGTGATTCCGAAAATAAGATCTAATAATAAGGCCTAAACTCAGTTTTGGACGTGTCCAAAGTTTTACCGTTCGTAAAATACCTATGTTTATCCCCTCGCGTGCCTGTCTATTCTGTACCAAGCGCGCTCAATACCCACTACATAGTAAGTATATTTCGAATATGTACATATTTATACACATGTATGTGTATAAATATGTACATATTCGAAATTTACGAAAAATACTTAAATAAAATTAAAAAAAAACTAACGCGCACACGAAGATTCCGTATCAAAAGAGGTGATGAAAGACATTGTCCACATTAATTGAATCCTAACGTTCAATATTTAGCATGAAACAAAGGATCTAGGATTATATCCACACATAATTAAACATGATATTTGAAATCATAGAATACACACAACGCCTAACAGGATAGTCTCATAATAAAAAACTACTACTAAAAAAACTAATAAAATTGAGGCAAGAAACCGATTGGTGTGGGCGTACAACACGCGTATTTAAACTCGGCTACGTTTTAAGACAAGTAATGGTACTAAAGTCCACGCCAGGAGAAGGTAGAAATTTTGTAAACAAAGATCAGGGATCCTAAACATTTTTCCCAAGTTCAAAATAATTTACTTACTATTTTTAATTTACTTTATTTTTTATAACATTTTATATTTTACTTTATTTATTTTACTTAATAATTCACCAGAAGGACCTCCACTACGGAACATAAATCTTAGACTTCCAGAGTATGGAACCTGGTCTAAGAACTAAAGCTGTTCTCAGAATCTTCATCTTCAGTTTAAAAGGAATCTTCTGTCACGTTAATAAAAAAAAATGTCAATGACATTATCCATCAATTTCAGAAAAAAGTCATTTTCTACCTTGAGGACATGCTCAACACTATTTTTCCATTTTTGGGCTGTAATCTGCTGAATTCCTTCATCGAGTAATTTCTTAATCTCATCAAATTTACTTAGTATCGTAATAACAATTAGATACTAATTTCTTAAAAACTTGAAAATAAAACAATTAAAACTCAACAATATAACTTTCAAATATTCAACAATAACACAAATTAGACTAAACCAAACTAAGAACGCAACATCCACAAAATAATAACTAAATCAACTCAAACCTACTCCTACTACTAAGAGTCAAGACAAGAATGTGTCATTCAAGATGGCGGACGGACCAAATGTTGACAGTCTATAGACTGTCTACGCTATAGCGTAGACGGTGTTTTTGGTACCATAATACTAAACGACAGCGTTTCGTAGCAGTGTCGTATAACCCACCCAATTCAAAATGTTCGATGTGTCATAATACTCTAACTTAATACGATGTGTTTTTTAAATTGGTTGCGTTGTTCGTGTTTGGTATAACTTAGTACAAGTCGGTTTGTTTACAAAATTTCTACCTTCTCGTGGCGAGGACTTTACGTAGGTATAGTATGGAGAATCCCTGCCGCTCTCTTGTATCGACCTCTCCTCCCCTCTGAGACTAATCTGGAACAGTTTGTATGGTGCCCCACGCACACACGCTCATTTATGGACTACACAGACGCCATTGTTTATGTAGTAGTGAAAGACGCGACATTTGTTTAGAGTGGCCGGGGTGTGACTTGGCTACCCGCAAATATGTACAAAAATAATGTTGCAAATGGTAAGAGATTTTCCCCAAAAGTAGGGAAAACGCAACTGCTTGTTCCCTAGATTTATTGTATCTTTGTGACTATTTTTAATCAATAGTTTTAGGTACCTCAGTTTTGAATATTTTCCTATGGTTCTTTACCCTAATTATGGTAAATATTCCTATTAAGTGAGTCAATAACAAATCCTGTGTATATATCTGCTGACTGTCTGATTACATTTTAATTAGTAGAGATAACTAGTTATAGAAAAATAACACATTAATAATCTGAGTATAAGTCATGTAAAAAGGCGTAAGTTGCCCACTACAATATTTAGAGTCTAAGCGAACCTCATCTGTCTTTAAGCTTACGAGACTCTGGCGAAAGAGAGATAGATCTTGGTAAGCCTGGAGAAGTATGTATGTCCACGTACTCACAGTAAACCGTAATCACATAACAATGCCCGGTGAGCAGTGGTTTCAAAAGTTATTCATTTTTTTCTTTTGTTTGCCCATCTCGTTGATTCGTAAACAAGTATACGGCCTAGATAATCTGATGTGTTTAATATTAATATAGCCTATATTAAATACTTGGAAAACAAAAAGTATCTTTAGCGCGATGCCTCTCTCACTAAAAATACAATATAATTAAACTAGCAGTTTCTCTTCGACCCTACTTATTTCGAAGGTTAGCAGTACCAGCGTACTGAATACTGCATTTTCGGATGTAAGAGATTCATCAACATCATTGAACTAAAGCCAACCTCATCTGCACGTGGTGCACCTGGCTGATTGACAAACGAAGCTCTGGTGAAAACAGAGGTAGGGCATAGCGTATTTTTTAAGCGACGGGAGAAGTACCTCCACCTCACAGAATGCCGCAGCCAAATAACAAAATAATGGTGTATTTTCTATACACTGGCAACATTGTTGCATAATGGCGACTACCGAAAATTGTAATTAATAATTTCCTACCGAAAATTGTAATTAATAATTACGTTGGCGTATTAAAATAAAAATATATATTATTCTTTTTTTTATTTATTTTTTAATTTGATCATGATGTTGTAATGTTTTACATAATTATTATATATTATTTCAGTTTTTAGAGTCTTTGCATAGTTTAATATCTCATTTGATTGATTTTGTGTATTATAAATTCTAAAACAGCTGCCGAATAGCTAAGAGATTTGTGGTCTCGTGTACTGTGTACACGTAACACAATATAGTTTTCCACTACTGGTATTTTTATTATTCGTATTAATTGGTAATAAACTACCAAATGACTGATGTTACCACGTGCAATTCTGATAGTGAATATTACTCGTTATCATCGTCATTTGAAAGTGTTGGTAGTTCAAGTGATAACTCCGATGCACTTACCTTGGGCGCAGCTTTGGATGTAACTTTTGCACCATTGTCCAAAAATTTTAATGTTGTTCATATCAACGCTCAAAGTGTTGCTGCACATTATGCGGATTTGCTCTCCACTTTCACTTCAAACAATGTTCATGCCATACTAATATCGGAAACATATCTCAAACCATCTCTTCCTTCCACGCTTTATCCTTTACCAGGGTTTAAATTGATCAGGAATGGTGGGTTATGGTGGTGTTGCTATTTACTTGCGTGGCGACATTCCTTATCAAATTATTTCCCAATCCTCTCCCCAATTTAAGTCTCCTGAATACATGTTCCTACAAGTAACCCTTCATCACTCTAAAGTCCTGCTGGGCGTATATTATAGCCCTTCGCTTCATATTGACTATTTCGACTCTCTAGAGGAACTTTTAACTGACTTTGCCGGTCAGTTTGATCACACAATTTTGATGGGAGACCTTAATACCTGTCTTATTAAGGATGACTCTAGATCGAAGAAGCTTATTTCTCTTTTGAATACCACCAACTTACACCGTCTTCCTATGAGGCCCACCCATTTTCCCCACAATGGCCCTCCGTCCTTGTTGGATTTGATCATCACATCGTCGCCCGAACTTGTTTCTGCTCATGGCCAATTCAACGCCCCGGCATTTTCTGCTCATGATCTGATTTACGCTTCCTTCAGGGTACGTCCACCTAAGCGTAGGCACAAAACCATACTATTGCGTAATTTTACTGCTGTGGATAGAGACGAACTATTGAGGGATGTTTATGCTACGGACTGGGATTCTGTTCTTTCAGCCACAGATGTCGATGCGAAGTTGAGTGCCTTCAACAGTTTGATATTAAAACTATACGACAAACACGCGCCTCTTCGCCCTGTCCGCGTTAAACATCTTCCAGCGCCCTGGCTAACGTCAGAAATCAAACATCTTATGGCTAGACGGATACGGGATAGAGCTAAAATTAAAATGCGCCATGATCCTTCCTTGGAAAATCGACATAAATATATTAAATTACGTAATAAGTGCAATAAAACCTGCAGAATATCGAGACGTGCGTATATGCACTCGTCAATAGAGGACTGCCCTCCTAACAAACTGTGGAAGTTTCTTAAGTCTAATGGTGTTGGCGGGGAAAATCCATCTGTTTCATCCAATATTGATCTTAATGCCTTGAACAAGCATTTCTGTTCATCTCCCGTCAGTCTTGACCCTCTCAAAAAGCTCTCAACATTAGATAGATAGATAGATAGATAGAATATGCTTTATTTGCATAATACAAATTAGAAGGACAGTGAATCAATAAATTATTACAGAGTTGTATATATGCAACAAGGCGGCCTTATTGCTGAGAGCAATCTTTTCAAGGCAACCTTAGGGTAACGAATTTGTGCATGGAGTGGGCAGGATTCGCAAATCAAAAAAATAATAATAATGAAAACTAGAAGTATCGTAATATTATGAGAATCATTATTATGTATATACGAAGATTTATCATGATAAATAATTGAATAATAAATAAAAATACATATAATATATATTATAAAATATATAATAAATAAATAAATAAATATGAATACATATAAAAATGTCGGTTTACTAAAGTTGGAATGGAATTACAAAGCAAGGAAATGATTTTTAACTTGTTTTTTGAAAATATCAATAGACTTTGCCGTTCTGATAGCTACAGGTAAGGTATTCCAAAGTCTGATTGCCTGAACATTAAAAGATTGATTGAAAAATTTGGAAGAATGAGGAGGTACCAAAAGAGTAAGGTTTTCAGTGGAACGTAGAGAGAGACCATGTGATGAAGAGGAGAAAACGAAGGAGTCTTTAAGATACGAAGGAGCTTTAGGATTGAAAAGTATAGTATATAGGAAGGATAGAATGTGCATATGTCTACGCTGGCGTATAGAAAGCCATTTAAGTTTTTGCCTATAGTGAGATACGTGGTCATACTTACGTAAGCCATAAATAAATCTGATGCACAAATTTTGAAGACGTTCTAGTTTGTTCATTAAATCGACGTTTAGATCCGGATAA
The DNA here is from genome assembly GCA_937001555.2 of Hypsopygia costalis. Classification (NCBI taxonomy): domain Eukaryota; kingdom Metazoa; phylum Arthropoda; class Insecta; order Lepidoptera; family Pyralidae; genus Hypsopygia; species Hypsopygia costalis. The sequence continues at coordinate 13,745,550 of OW443339.2, read as the reverse complement.
GACACATCAGCATAGTCGAGGATAGGTAGGAGTAGGGATTGTGCAAGAGCAACTTTAGTGGCAGTGGGTAGAAAATTTCTGAGACGACGAAGAGACGACGAAGCCGCAAACATTCTCCTGCTTACCTCGGCCACGTGAGCCTTCCAGGACATAGTGGAGTCAAAAATAACTCCCAGGTTTTTGACTGACGTAGTGAAAGGAATGCAGATACCGTCAAACACAACCGAAGGAATTTGAGAAACATCAAGCCTGGAAATAAACGTCGGGCTGCCTATAATAATAGTATGCGACTTTGTTGGATTTACTTTCAGTCCAAATCGTTTACTCCAAGATAAGATCAGTTCTAGGTCATTGTTGGTCTGTAAAATAGCTTGTGCAATATTATCAAACGTTGCCTAAGAATAAATCTGCAAATCATCTGCATAAAGGTGATAGGAAGAAGAGAGTGTGTAAGTTATTGAAGTAATAAATATAGCAAATAACAAAGGAGACAGCACACCACCCTGCGGCACGCCAGCAGTTGTGTCACACCAAGCGGAATTGGAGCTATCTATTTTGACACGTTGCCGACGCCCGTACAGGTAATTATGAAACCAATCAAACACTGCTGGAGATATGTTAAGAGAAGAGAGAACTCCTAAAAGAATGTCAAAATCAACGGCATTAAAAGCATTACTAAAATCAAGCAAAGTTAATACTGTGAGCTGATGATTCTCCATACCACATCTAATGTCGTCAGTAATCTTGATCAAAGCAGTAGCCGTACTATGACCGGGACGGAAACCGGATTGAAAGGGATTATGAAGGTTGTTGGAGGTGAGGAAGGAACTTAACTGCCAATGGACTAGCCTTTCTAGAACTTTTGAGAGGAAAGGGAGTATAGAGATAGGGCGATAGTCACTGAAGGCAGAAGGATGAATCTTTTTAGGTAATGGAATGATGTGTGCTTCTTTCCAGCACTCAGGAAAAGAACCAGTCAATATCGAAAAATTAAGGATATTTGTCAGGACAGGGACAAGGACATCAATTATAGGAATTATCATATTACGGCTAATGCAGTCACCCCCGACAGCATTAGATGTGATGGACAGTATACTTCTCTTAACATCACAATCAGTGAATGGTTTGAAAGCAAACGGTGAGTAGTCGGGAGGTGATATCGAAGAAAGTTGACGTAATGTATCAGTTTTGACTTTTTTGTCAAGAGAAGAGCATGATGAGAAATGATTATTTAATGAGTCTAAGTCAAGATCAGAAGAACAAGTATTGCGAGATTTGCCAACTCCCATAGTTCTGAGAAATTTCCAAACTTTCGCTTGGTCCTCATTTTCGACTGATTGATGAATATGGCGTCGCTGTGCATCCCTACACACCTTATTGCAGTGATTTCTTGCACTGTGATATTTATCGCGCTTAGTTATGTTTGATGGATCTGCTTTATAACGAGCTTTAGCGCGATGTTTTTTTCGCGAAGCAACCTGATTTCTTCTGTTAGCCAGGGAGCAGGAAGATGTTTGAGCTTTACAGGACGAATAGGTGCATGGACATCATAGAGCTGTATGAGTAATTCATTAAAAAAATTTACTTTTTCGTCAATTGTGTCAGCTCTATCAATGCTAGACCAGTTTATTAATTTCGCGTCATTACGCAATTGGTCAAGATCTATACCACTAAAGCTACGCTGCATAAGGATCTTGGGTTTAGGCTTCGGGGGACGGATTTTATATGAAAGGTATATTAAATTATGATATGAAAAGGCATCTGCATTTAGCTGACCATGCTTCGCGACATGATCGAGTGAATTGACCATAATAAGATCGAGAAGGGAGGGAGTACAGTTAGGGAAAGAATGAGTAGCATCTAAAGGGAGTATACTCATGTTAACGGAATTGATCACAGTTTGAAGACGGCGAGCGCGGAAATCATCTTTTAAAAGACAAGTATTGAAATCACCCATGACAATAGAATGACTGTATGAAGAACTGAAGTCTTCGAGAAGGGTTTCGAAAGAGGAAAAGTAATTAATGGCTCTCTCAACTGAACTCAGTGTGTCCCGATTTTGCCCAGTTAGAACTAGGGGAAATATCAGCAACTGAGGTAGTCAAATTGCTAGGCACCATCAAGTCCAAGGCTGTAGGTAACGATGACATTAGCATTAATATGTTGCATCTTATAAAAGAGGATATTGCTCCCATCCTTGCTGATATTTTAAATTGTTCCTTGTCTTCTGGTATCTTTCCTTCATTGTGGAAGGACGCTCATGTAATTCCTCTTCCAAAGAAATCAAACCCGTCATCTTTTTCAGATTATCGACCTATATCCATTTTACCCGTTCTTTCCAAGGTTTTGGAGCACTTTGTGCATCAACGCCTATCCATGCATCTTCGTCAGAACAATCTGCTGAGTGAGCACCAGTCGGGGTTTCGCGCAGGGCATAGAACTGTCTCTGCTCTTGTTAAGGTCACCGATGACTTTAGGCTTCACATGGACAACAAAAAATTATCAGTCTTGGTTTTACTCGATTTCACAAATGCGTTTAATACGGTGGACTTTGACATATTGCTTGGCATGCTGCGTGCGGTTAATCCATCACCATTGGCCTTGTCCTGGTTTAGTTCATATTTACTTAATCGCCGCCAATTGGTGAAGGTTGAAGGTACCAAATCTGACTGGTGTCAGCTCAGCTCCGGTGTTCCTCAGGGACGAGTACTTTCTCCTATTCTCTTTTCTATTTTTATTAATAATATATCTTCTTTGCTGTCTTCTTCATATCATCTTTATGCTGATGATCTCCAAATCTATGCGGCTGCTTCGCTTGATAATCTTGATGATGCTATTGGCATAATCAATAAAGATCTCTCCACCATTGCTAAATGGTCTAATGAATTTGGATTGAAGGTCAATCCTTCCAAATCGCAATCTATTATTATTGGTACACCTTATTTTATTTCAAAATTGAATAATTTGAATGTAATATGCCCCGACATTGTTTTTAATGATAAAATCATTCCTTTCTCTTCCTCCGTTAAAAACTTGGGCATAATTTTCGATCAAACCCTGTCTTGGGCCCCACATATAAGCGAAGTCAGCCGCAAGGTTTTTGCCTCTCTCCACTCCTTGAGACGACTTCAAGCATTTCTCCCTGTCAACACCAAGGCACTATTGGCACGTAGTCTTCTCCTTCCACTCATTGATTATGAGGATGTGGCTTTTTTGGATCCTTCGGAAGTATTACTTAATAAGCTAGAACGTATCCAGAATATGTGTATTAGGTTCGTCTTTGGATTGCGTAAGTTAGATCATATTTCGGAATACCGCGCGCGCCTGGATATACTACCAGTAAGGCAACGGAGAATCCTTCACATCCTTTCCTTTCTTTATCATGTTCTATTTAATCCCACGGCTCCTTATTATCTACGTCAACGTTTTGAATTTCGCACTATTGATGATCGTCTTCGATCTTGCAACACTCCTTTATTGAATATCCCTGTCCCAAACTCCTACTCCTACACTAAATCCTTTACTGTGCAAGCAGCTCGTTTATGGAATTCGCTACCGCCTAACGTGATGATGTTGCAAAGTATCGCATCGTTCAAGCTGCACCTGAGGAAGCATCTGGGTGGTGCATGTGATTAGTGATGCTTCAGTATATACTTCATTATTATTACATTTTTCTTTTTTTGTTATTATTGTTACCATGTGATTGTGTTGTACCTTAATTCGCCATGTTACATGTTTTTCCTTTGTATATTAAATGGTTGGCTGGAAGAAATCCCTTGTGGGATAAGTCCGCCATTGTACATGTAGCTATCCTATTTTTCTAACATATTTGTAATCCTTGTGTACAATAAAGATTTTACAACAACAACAACAACAACAACAACGTTTTAAAGATTATTTTATTGGATTAAATGTAATACTTATAGTTGGAATGTTAACTTAGAATATTTGTTTTGTTTTTCCGATGTATTCTGGCACACATTAATAGTGCAAACTGTAATTTTGACTTAAAATCCCAGGAGATGAACTACTGTAGTTTGACTTTGAAGACTAACGTGAGCCATACGAATACAGAGCCATAATTGCTCAGTTTGATTTGCTTCTAAAGCGTGTTCACGGTTTCTATGCTTTATTGTTCTAAGTTTGAATTTGTAAATTTTCGAATTTATCGGTTACTTGTGCGCTCGGAAATTTGACAAAAAGCAATGTTTCACATTGCTTTTTGTCAAATTTCATGAGTATAGGTCAATGCGAAGTACTTTATAGAGTTTGATTCCCTTCCGAGGATCACGATATACGGTATTAACGGCCGCATCATGACTTGGAAATTATTATTTTTCACAGCTCCAATAGATTGTATCCACAGACCTAAGTATTTTATATTAATTTCAACTTGAGAACTCTACACGCTCCTATGAAAACGAGTCTTAAGAGACGGACTGACGGACAGACAAACGGACGCCAGACCGACAACAAAGTTAATATATATATATATATAAGGGTTCTTTTTTCGTTTCGAGCTACGTTTCTTACCTCAAAAGGAAAACCTATAAAAAATCAATCACACAAAAATCATTCATGGCAAAATACACACAGATGTTTTTCTTGAATCATTCTTTTCTGTGATCCATATTTGGGATTATACTTTGAGAGGAATATCCAAGCTGAACTGAAAAAAAAAATAGTTTTCATATGAATTTATACGCGTTAAATAATCTGTCTAAATGTATTACTAGGATTTACTTTACTTTTACGTTACTTGTCCAAAAGAAAAAGAAATAAAAAATAAGTAACATAATAAATAAATAATTAGATAACTCGATTTCAATACGAAACATCTTTGAAATAATTTTAATAAAAAAACCGTCTTCAAAAATTACTCTACAATCGTAAGCACCACTAAAAAGTTAAAAACACTATCAGAACTGAAATTTATGAAATGAAAAAAATATGGGACTAATCTGGAAGTATACTCTTTCAAATAAAAAAAGTATTTTTCAAATCGGTGTATAACTTAAAAAAAATACAACCGAATTGAGAATCTTCTCCTTTTTTGGAGCCGGTTAAAAACGCATCTTATATAAATATCATTAAATGTTTGTTAAAAATCGAGATAAGCATATTACATTTTACCTAAAGTTTTATAACGCAATATTAAAAGGGATACGAAATGTAATATCGTAAAATATCGTTTTATTCCGAGTCATGCTCCACAATGCTTGCACGGTTGTGTATTATTTTTCATTGGATATCGCACGCGCTAACGACCCAGTTCCCGTGGGTCCGATATTAAAATAATTCTTAAGTATTTATTGCTGCTATGCCTGTTTAAATTGTATAATGTAAAAGGCCATTGTAACACGGCTCGTGTTTGTAACTTTAATCGGCCTTTTTTTTAACTGAAATGATGTTATTTTAAGTCATAATATTAGTTGAATTATATCAATTACTCTTATACATTGACTCGAACAAACGAGTACAGAAACGAAATGAAAAAAGAAATCGGGGGGGGGGGGGGGGGGGGGGGCGAAATGTTGATGAGGCATGACATCTTATACAATGTATAGTAACTACCTGGTACCATAAATCCTTTCTTGAAAACTCCCAAACTGTAGTCTCCTGCAGGGAAATTCATTATGCAACCAACCTGATAGCTCGGGGTACGTAGCTATGCTCCAGGTATGTAGTAGAAGAGTAATAAACTGCATTTTAATATTCTTAATTTATTTGGAAAGAGTTGTGCATGTAATAAGATTATCTTGTTTCATGATTTCATTCGAAGGCATCCAACATTTGTACCAACATTCGCATTGAGTTTTTACAGCAGTCAATAAAAATTAAAAAATTCGTCCCTTTTATCCATCACAAACCTTACTAGTAGGTTAGTAGCAAAAGCACATAACCGGTATTAGAAAAGAAATGGATTCAAGACACGACTAGGAAGGAGGTAGGGGTGATTTTCAGGATTCCAATTAATATTAAATATTCATATCTGCAATCTCTTGGATCTGGAAAAAAATCAAACTCCTGTGTCACTAGATCGAAAGTCGCTGATCGCTTATTTTAACACTCGCAAGGGAATCGAAATCTAAAGTGCACTTCCTATAGTAAGGTTCCTCAGCACAATAAGGGAAAAATTTAATATTTATGCTTGTAAATATCATGTCGAATTACTCGTAGAATTACTCGTAATTCTACGTGTAATTCGACATGATATTTGGCCAAAAATCCAAATAATTAGACAAATTTTACACGATATACGGTATTTGAATAAAAATATTTAAAAAAGCCGACCTCAAAAACATTATCAATAATCGCAAGCAAAAATGTTGTAGTAAATGTTGTTAATAGGACAGAAATCCATATTGTATCTCAACTAAAATAGTAACAAAAAGTGGCCAAGTGCGAGTCGGACTCGTCCATGAAGGGTTCCGTAGCAGCAAGTAACATAATATAAAAATTCTTGTAGTTCGTTGTAACTTTGATCTATGTTTTAATAATAGTGTATTTTTTAAAATTAAGTTATTGGTAAACATATAATTAGGTACCTTAATGATGGGATTTGGATCTAACTATATGGATCTACTATATTTAATCGGTTTACGATTTATGACGTATTAAAAAAAAAACTACTTACTAGATCTCGTTCAAACCAATTTTCGGTGGAAGTTTGCATGGTAATGTACATCATATATTTTTTTTAATTTTATCATTCTCTTATTTTAGAAGTTAAAGGGGGGGGGGGGGGGGGGCACACATTTTACCATTTACACATTTTACCTTACTTTGGAAGTGTCTCCCGCGCAAACTATTCAGTTTAGAAAAAATATATATTAGAAACCTCAATATCATTTTTGAAGACCTTATCATAGATACCCGTGTGGGGTACAAAATTTTTTTTTAGTTTCAGTTCTAAGTATAGGGAACCCCTAAAATTTATTGCTTTTTTTCTAGTTTTGTGTGAAAATCTTAATGCGGTTCACAGAATACATCTTCTACTTACCAAGTTTCAACAGTAAGTTCTTATAGAAAAAGTGGCTGTGATATATGGACGTACAGACAGACAGACAGACATGACGAATCCATAAGGGTTCCGTTTTTTGCCATTTGGCTACGGAACCCTAATGCAATTAAAAAAAGCAATTAAAGAATATAAGTTAAAATATAGGTTTATTGCACTTTTACGCACCGTTAAAATGTTTTAATGAATATTTCAATGTGCCTACTTCATGTCTGCATATCGTTATTCAATTAAATTATATGAATTTACATTATCACTTAAATTGGACCAATAAGTTTTTCTACTTCTGGGCTAATGTCCAAAACCAACCTGAAAGTCGATTATTTCTTGCTTTTTAGATGTCACATCTCTTACATTTTGTGTAATTTTACGCAATCTTAAATCTACGAATTTGAAAAGGCTTTCTGAGATGTGAACTATGTGTCTACTTGGTCGTTCTGATGTCTTGGTCTTCTGATTCTAACCCTTTTTCAAAAGACATATGATGAAATTTTATAATATATTGAATCAATTGAACTCTTACGTACATTTATTGAATGATTATTATTCCATGGAGTCACTGGCAATAAATCTATTGCTGATTTTTCATGAATTAATTATTTTCAATTAAAATGAATAATTACGACAACTGTTTGCTTAAAGCATAATATTGGCATGAATGCTTTATTATGCTATATGTAAGGAATTAACTGAAATTCTCTCAGATTGTGTTTAAGTAATTTTTATTTTATCTAAAAATAATAATAAATCCATTTTTACTCACCCATTAGTAATTGTATCCTGCATTTGCAGGATACAATCACGTTCGAACCATTTGTTGTTCGCGACTATATCGACGGTCCCTACGTATAAAGCGACATGTCAAAAATGGCAATTTTTTTATTGCATAAATTGCTATAGAACTGTCCGTTAAAAAAATATTTTCTTTTTTTTTATTGATTGTATATATAATTAAAAAGTAAGAAATTAACTCATTTGTCCAATAATAATATTCTTTAATTACTATATCGTAGTATAAGCAGACATGTCTGAAATGACATGTCGCTTTATACGTAGGGACCGTCGATTTCGAAAATATATAATTATTATCATAACCCTTTTTCAAATTTATTTATTAAAATATTTATTTATTATATTTTGTAATGAGCGCCGAATACACAAATATTATAGTAAAACGACCATTCCTATTAAAACTTATATCGTATTACCTAATTTATATTGCAGAAGCACTATTCAGAATAAATAATAATTTGTATCAACAATAACAAACAACGTTAAGTAATCTCCATAGAGACTTGTTTCTAGTTTTGCGTAGATATATGCTTCCCACAGAAAATAAAAAGTAAAGAAATCAAGCATATGTGATTACACAAATCTTACTTGCTTGTTTTTAAGATAAAACCTTGTTTTTTTAGTTTTATTGTAGATTTTGCGTGCAGAAAAATACTTCATACCAATAATTCTCCAATTAAAATGAAATTTATTAAAATTAAAATGTTGGTAGATGCGTTTTACTTTGCTTAAACCGAAAATGAAATATTTAGTTTTTTTCTTAAAATCTGAGATACTTGACTTCTGCATAGGACAGCCTCATTGTTTCAAACTAAATGTATAAAGTTAGGGTTCTAGTAATGTGGACGTTATCTGTGTTAAGGAACCCACGGGGAGTGAGTCCGTTTCACGTTTGACCAGCTTTATAATGTATACAGTACCAAAAGTTAGGATAAGTACCTACCTACTTAAATATAAACAAAATAAACATTTTGCATTTAAAACAAATTATAAATACTTTTGCATTCGAATGAAACAAAACCCCATTAGATACGAAAACAAAAACAGCTAAAGTATTTTAAACCATTAGCCGTATCTCGAATTCAAAGAACAGAATTAAAAGCCCACAACAATCACACAATCGAAGCCCTTTTTCTAACAAATGGTACCAAAAGGTTTATTTCGAATACTTCCGACAAATGAAAACCTTTTTCGGTAGGCACATTTCTGTATAGGGAGATACTGCGGTAAAAAATCCATTATTCTCGACTCATGCTGTGCATGCATCAGATACATTGATGGTTTCTTTGAGGATACCGGTAAAATGTTTTATACCCGCATCTACCTTGATGATACGAGCTTTTTTCACTTTTCATGCAACGATGTCACTCGATCCCATTACGCTAATGTCACGAACACGCTGACTTGACAAAAATGAAATATATTCATGTCGCGTATGATGATAATCCGATCGAAAAATCAATTTTATATGTTTTAGAGGTAGATGCTTCGAAAGGAAACATATTAACTAAACACGGAAATGAAATGGAAATAGCGTTCCATTAGATTTGTATGGGAACCAAGTGTAGCACACTTGGTTCCCATACAAATAACTCGCACACCGACAGGCAAGCAATATGAATATCACTACTCATTATAAAACAAAGTCGCTGTCGCTGTCTGTCCGTCCCTATATATGCTTAAATCTTTAAAACTACGCAACGGATTTTAAAACGGTTTTTTTTAATAGATAGAGTGATTCAAGAGGAAGGTTTATATGTATAATACATACATAATATTGTACAGAAACACTGATAAATTTTGAGGTTTAGAAAGAGAGGACATTTTTTTGCGCTTACATTGCAAACGCTGGCTAAACCCCACGAGATAAATGAAAATAATGTACTACATTATTGTACACCTTAAAGAGATCAACAAAAAAGTCCGCGATGGTATATGTCTATCACTTAAGGATAACCCACAATAACCATTTTTTATCCTTTACATTTTACGGGAAAAAATAGCTCATTTACGAACTGATTTTAATCAATACAGCATTAATCCTTATCCAGTTAAGTACCTTAAATACATTGTCCATTTAATATAGATCAATATGGCCCTTTACAGCATATAATTTAAATTAACATTTCCGAAGATATTACATATTTAAAATGCAGGGACATAGCGGTGTGGAGGTACTGGCCCGGCCGGCGGCGCATCTTCTAAATATAATATAAAAGAGAAAACCGCTGTCTCGCTCACTCACTCACTCATCACGAAATCTCAAAAACTACAAGTGCTAGGAGGTATAGAAATCAAATTACAATTAGAGAAACGGTTGTAATTTATAGGCCTGAACATGGATACAGTAATTGAAAAGTTTTCTGATGTTAATGAGTTACATAATTTGCATTTGGAAGTTATCATGTGATACTGGTGAGCCGACGAGGAACGTTAGGAGGTAGGCAATAGTGTTGAGTTTTCTTAATAAAGTTACTAATGTATTTTCGTCTAGAAAGCACTATGTCACATTATTATAATAAATAATTTAAAAAAATATTCACTAAAAAAGAAATAAACTTAAAAAAAAAAATAAACCAACTGAAAAATACTGACACGAAATAGCCAAAAATAACTACTACCTGAAATTTTTGAAGTCGGTGTAATTATTTTAAAGTTTGAATTATTCTTTTTAAACTGATGGGATAACATTTGTTTTATCATAACAGATTTTTAAATTTCTATTTGGCGTCTATTAGTGCTTATGCAATCGCGGGCGGCGCGGCGGGAACGGTACGAGTGTAATAGTTATCGGGAAAGTTCTTGCATCCATATTTAGTACAATTAATGGTGCTATATTAAGGTGGTTGCGTTGCGTGTTAGACTTGGCTTGAGTAATCTAAAGTGCCCGAATTTTACGCGAGAGAGGCCGCAGACAACAGCTATATACATATAATTGAATGTTGCTAAGCGCAAAACTCGAAAACGACTCGACCAATTCTGCAAATTTTTATTTTAATATTTTCGTTAAGGTATATAAAAGTTCTTATGGAGAGAAAAGACGTAAAATTTGCGAGGAAAATAAAACACCACTTTCTACCCGTGCGAAGCTGGGGCGGGCAGCTAGTACTACTAATAACTTTATGTTGCAATTGGCTGAATTTCATAAAAGCACAAATCAGATTAGAGCATATAATATCGATTTACCACGATTTATTACGTAGGCGATTGATAGTAATCCATACTAACTTGGTGGCCAAAGGTGATAATTGTTCCAATAATGTTATAAATATTATTTTGTATTTCTAATATCGTTAGCACTTAACATAGATGGCGGAGTTACGCCCCCTTCATCATCTTAATCGATTTGTAAATCGATTGCTTAAAGTTAGTTATGAGTCTAAATGTAATTCTCTTAGACAATTGATCTAAGCACTAAATCAATCATCATCATCGCTGTATTATGCTATGTATGTTTATTTTATTTTCTTCAGTAATTATAAAAACTATTTTATTAGTCGTAGTATTATACTTTGTTAATGCTTTTAGCGTTAAGTCCGCCTTCTGTACCATTTATAAATATACATATATAAATTGTGGTCAATAAAGTTTTTATATAAAATAAATGTAAGTGCTATTATTTATAATTATTTTGTCATTTGTACATCAATTCACCATATTATTATATTATTCATGTTGATATTCATCAAAGAAAAATGTGTTCTCGTTTAAGTTAAACTGCCTTTGACAACAAAGCAAGATAGACTTTGCATTGCCGATTTTAGTTGGAAACAGGGAACAGTGCATTTACTTTGATGAATTTTAGATTATATTAGTGGTATTAAGATAAGATAGAAACTATAGTGAAATGCATAATTAATGATGTGACTAAAAACTAATACCCAAGTTAAGGAAAGACTAATTAATTTAAACTGCTGATTTATTATTAAAATGTCGCATTCATATAAAATAAAATTATCAAACAGTGCTACTAATTTTGAATGTTTTTTCTTTTTAATTTAAGTAGCAGTACCTAATCATTATCAACCTGTATCTGCCCACTGCAGGATATAGACCTTTCCCAATATTTTCCACCATATGCAATCCTCCGCTTTCCCCATCCAACCGTTACCAGCCACCTTTTTGAGGTCGTCGGTCCATCTAGAGAGGGTGCGTACTACGCTTCGCCGCCCCATAAGTGGCGTCCGCTTCAGGACTTTCCTCATATGCAAGACATGAGCGATCATTGATATATAGATATCATGTGTTACGCAAATAAAGATTTATTTAGGCTTCCAAAGGTACGACACTTTTATTATATACTCTACCACTATATGTTTTTTTTTCAAAACTGTCATACTCTATCTGTATAATTACGCAGTCGTAAGGCGAAACTAGTAATTTATTATACTTATATATACTTGTACAGTCTATAGATAAATATTATGTCAATGTCATAACTATACCGTCGGTACACAGTTGGTTTCCGTGTTGATGCGTCAAATCAAACCAACAAGATTGATGATTCTGGCTGCGCTGTTACAAACAAATATATGACTAAATGGGATAATAATACTGCAGCCGTATATTCCATTTTTCATTTTGGTGGTTCGTAATGGCGCACGGTGGGCTAAAAATCGGCTTTCATAGACTTAGGGTTTTAATTTTTTAAGTGACCGACACTTACCCCATTACCCTTTTAGGGGTTGAATATTGAAAAATTCTGGAACACGTATTTACTCATTTATCTATAGAAATACTCGTGTAAAGTTTCGTATAAAATAGTCCAACTAATCTTGTTTCCCTATAAAAACTTTGGACCCCCGTTTCACGTTTATATATGACGTTTTTCAGACTTTTTCACCCCATACAAACTTTGGAATCCTGTGTCACCCCCTTAGGGGATGAATTTTGAAAAATCCTTTCTTGTGTTTTGCTGTGCGATGATTATTATGTCAGTCAGTTACTACTTTTATATATTTAGATATCGATTATTTTAAAAAAATAGCAGCGGTACCCGATATATGAAGTATATATAAAAATTATAAATAATTAGTACTATAACCACTTCTAAGGATATTACGATTTTCCTTGCAGTTACAGAAATAATCAGATTTTTCATACTAATTTCATACAAATTTTTCATAAAAAAAATATAATTCATTTGTTTAGAATTAACAGAGGGGTTATTTTTTTGTATAGTAACTAGCTATCACCCGCGGCTTCGCCCGCGTAGTCCAAGCGAGCCGCCATTGATTTGTGTAATTTTTTTTCTTGCTTGCTGCTGTTTTCGGTGAGATGGAGGTACTTTCCCAGTACAATACGCTGTATCCTACCACTCTTTCGCCTATTTCGTTACACGGCAGGGTGCACCATGTGTAGCTGAGCCTGGCTTTGACTCTGAACATCGGTTGCTTGGTTGTTCAAAAAAAAATCATGTTAGCAATTAGGTTCTATTCGACGTGAAAGAAGGACAAATGATTATAAACTTATTTTTTTCCCGTGGGAATAAAATGTTTTTCCTAGATAAAAAGTAGCCTATGTCACTCTCCAGACCGTAAACTATCCCCATTAAAAATATCATGACCATGTGCAGCTGAGCCTGGCTTTGGCTATAAAAAACATTTGTTTGCTTGGTTGTTCAAAAAAATCATGTTAGCAATTAGGTTCTATTTGACGTGAAAGGAGGACAAACAAACAAACACACTTTCATATTTATAACATTAGTATGAAAGTATGAATATGGATTGATTGATGAACGACACATATATTGATATATAGACATTTGAACCCTATCGCACCCCAATAGGGGATGATGGCCACGTTAGCCACGTTGAATTTTAAAATCGTTGTTGGTTTCGTAATCAGCGACCCGATAACCCATAAAAACAATACCCATGACAATTTTCAGACTTTTTGACCCTATTGGTTGAATTTTGAAAAATCCTGAAACACGTGTTTATTCATTTATCTATAGAAGTACTCGTGTAAAGTTTCGGATAAAATAGTCCAACTAATCTGGTTTCCCCATACAAACTTTGAACCTCCGTTTCACCCTCTCAGGGGTAAAATTTGAAAAATCCTTTAAAGTAATTTCGTGTCCACTATGTTATATTTTCAAATCGATGCCATTTTGGTAATTGACGTCCCAGAAAACCATAGAATCAACACCCATATTGGTATTATGACATTTCAACTCCATTGCACCCACACAGGGGTGATTTTATATCACGTCGGTTATGTTGGATTATAAAATTGTTGTTGTTTTCGTAATCAGCGATCTGATAAACCATAAAAACAATACCCATGACGATTTTCATACATTTTCAGCCCTCATTACTCATTTCTCTATAGAAGTACTCGTGTAAAGTTTCAGATAAAACAGTCCAACTAATCTTGTTTCCCCATACAGACTTTGTACCCCCGTTTTACCCCCTTAGGGGATGAATTTTAAAAAATCCTTTATTAGTGCACCCCTAGACCTCATAAGGAACCTACATGCCAAATTTGGAATCTCTAGACCCAGCGGTTTGGGCTATGCGTTGATATATAAGTCAGTCAGTTAGTTTCTTCTTTTATATATTTAGATAGCCAATGAAAGCAAAATTTTTTTTGAAAAAAAAAACCGACATTAAAAAAATTAAAACTGTAAGTCTATGAAAGCCGATTTTTAGCCCACCGTGTAGCGTACACATGCTCAGCTATGTTAGAAAAGTAAAATACCTATCTGGAATGCTTTGTTTTTACTCGAATGCATAAACAATGGGGGAGTTAAATTTTTGCTGGTGTCCATGTAATTCGTATATCTTTTTGTCCATGTACGTCAGAACCTTCTTTTGTACTCTGAAACAAGGGTCTGTTAGAGATAGATTTTTTTTAGGTATTAATTCTAATTATGAAATAATATTATTGATAGCACAGATACCAAACCTTGTAACTTACCTACGTTATACGTTGAAGAATAAACATGTTAGAAGATAATCTGGAAATACCTATAAATATGCCTTTTGTTCTCCAGTTGAATAGAAGTAGACGACGATGTATGGGTAACATTGGGAAAACTAATACCACATTGTCCTAACTTAGTATGTTGTTTGAATAAGAAACTGAGGATGATCGATCGAAAATGGCGCCACGTTGTGTCTACTTTTCATTTTTTGCAAATGAAGGGCAATTTGCAAAGATATTTTGCAAAAGAACAGTTTTTGTTTTTAAAACTTTTATTGGAAGTAAATCTTTATCTATGGTAGTTTTATTTCCAATCCCTAAATCGTTACTTTAAAAAAAATAAACAGATGGCGCCAAAAAGGCAAAGTAAAATATACTATATACTCTGATTTCAACGTAAATTGTAATACTTCTGAACTTTTAACTGTGTTTTTCTCAAAATCTATTCATTAGGATATTCTCTAATCTTTGCCTGTATCCTTCATATAAACCTATGGAAATTGTATGAAAATGAAATGATGTAAAATAATTGACATATACACATTTAAATACTTAGCTGAGTATGAAATAAATAAATATAATAAGTTATTTTATTTAACTTTATACAAACTAGTGTTACAAAACATTTTCTACTTTTAAAGTATAATTTAATATTATTATAAGAAATGAGATCTCCTAATAATTACAATAATATTTATTTGCATGAATATTGTAGTGCGTTAGAGTTAAAACTCGGTCAAAACCACATTTAACTGACTCAAGCAGGTAAAAGTATTTTTGAACAATGTCGGTATTCAGGTTAATCAATTCTAACATAGTAAACCATGCTTGTGAGATGGGACTATTAAAGGCCGAGCTAGCGCAGGGAGCGTGGCTCCCTGCGGAACATGCGGGTCACCTGATGAAAAGCATTCACAACCGCCAATGAAGATCAGCAACACTAAGGGGTCGCCGATCCGTTGCCAGCATATACTCCTTTCTTCTTTCTTTCTGGTGACTTCATTCACTCACAGGAACACAACAACCCTCAAGAGGATTTCTATTTGGCTGCGGTATTCTGTGAGGTGGAAGTACTTCCCCAGTGAGCCTAAAAAATACGGTATGCCCTACCACTCTTTTCGCCAGAGCCTCATTCGTCAGTCAGCAGGGTGCTCATATGCATGTGAGGTTAGCTTTGGTTTAAAGATGATAATGAACCATTTATACCCCAAAAGTAGGTATTCCCTGTATTGCAAGAGTCTATATAGCCCTGATTTACATCAGGCGGGCCGTAAGATTGCTTGAGAGCCCGAGTTGTTCTGATAAAAATATGGCACGTGTCTGTACAATCATTTGTAAAAAGAAAAACATTGGTTGTCTACTTTTTAAAACTTCATTTTCATTAATTCGAAACTTACTGTATGGATGGATAGATGAATTAAATAACTTTTTATGAAAAAAATATGATTTATAGACACAATTAAAGATCGATAGTTATCATTTCAAAGTATTGTTGATAACAAGCCCTAATAAATATTTACAAGCAATACTTATAAATTTTTCGAATAAATCTCGCCCCAAAATGCTTATAAAAATAAAAATTCAAAGTAACATTTTCAATGTAAACTTTTTACTTTGAAATAGCAATAAATCAGTATAATATCTTCGTTTATTGCATCATAATAAAAGATGTTAGTGAAACTTTTATTGCGCGAGATATCTTAAAATTCACTCATAAAATATGCTTTACCATCGCATCTGTGAAGATATTTTTTGTTATTTTTTGTTAAATTAGCATCAACTCGCAGCTTCGCTCATGTGAAATTGGTAAAGAAATGATTTTCTTATACTGCTACTTACTACTACTTATTCTATATCTGCTATTAGGCCCTTGTGAACACAGACCCGTATTACACTTCTTTTTTTATAAATTATTTTATTTATTTATTTATTTAAAATTCACGCACAAAATTGTACACAGGCGGACTTAATGCTATACAAGCATTTACTACCAGTCAACCATAGGGTGATGCAGAGAAAACACATGGCAGGTGCAATAGAATAGGAAGGTATAATAGAAAATTAAAATGTTAATTTATGTATGTTATAAATTTAAACGAAAACTATATTCGTATTCTTTTTATATCTGCTAAAAATTTGGAAGTGTCGAACTGCCGACATGATTTTTGCCAGCAATGGGTCTTTTTCAATTTAATAATTAGAATAGTCATGTTGTGTCCTTATTTTGTATTGTGTTTCGTAGTACTATTACTTATACTGTGGTGTTTCTAAAATTAGTCCGAATGAAGCAGACAAAACATATGAAAATTATAATTAACTAGCTGTCCCGGCGAACTTCGTACCGCCTAACAATCAATGAATGTCGTGGTACATATTAGCTGAACTAAATTTATGATTTTATGGAATTAAAACAATGAATAGTAGAAAATAATAGAGAAGCTCGATGGCGTCATTGCGCGTGTCAGTCTAATTGAACACGCAAGTTAAGCAACGTCGACCGTAGCCTGTACACGGATGGGTTTATATTACCTCGAGCTCCTCCGTGATTCGAAAGACACGTTAAGCCGTCGGTCCCGGTTGTTATCATTAGCTCATCTTGAGCTCCTCCGTGCTTCGGAAGGCACGTTAAGCTGTCGGTCCCGGTTGTTATCATTTAATTACAGTCGTTAAGTTAAGACAGTGGCCTTTAGGCGGTTCGAAAACATTGGCCTCCGCCAACCCGCAGTTGAGCAGCGTGTTGGAGTACGCTCTAAACCCCTTCGGTTGAGGGAAGACCCGTATCCATAAAAACTGAAGATTTCATAAAAATAAAGATTTCCTTATTGTTAATTTTTTTTTAAAAAAACGTTTTATTTTATTTTTTTTAGTTTTGAAATAGGTTTTATCATTTTGGTGATTTGTAATTGTCATTTCTTTTGATGTTTACTCTGATTTGATTCTTGCGCTCGAACCCCGTGGGAAAAGCGTTTTCACCCCTATCGATTTGACATTTTTAAATTTTCATAACAAATCACAGACAACTTTCGCGACATAAAAGTGACACCAATCGATTTGACGTTTTGATATTTGACAACCAATAAATATCGTAATCCCTTTTTCAACTGACACTTTCATTTGTATGGGAAAATGTTTTTTCTTTTATTTTATTTTTTAGAGAATTTTCCAATGTCTTTAAGAGTTATTCTGCTATTCGGGACGGAAACAAATCCAACAAATCAAAAACCATGGCAATCGGTCCAGCCGTTCTCGAGTTATAAGTGTTGTAACAAACACGACTTTCTTTTATATATATAGATTAGATAGTCGTAGGAACACAACAACCCGCAAGGGATTTTTTGTTTAGCTGCGGTATTCTGTGAGGTGAAGGTACTTCCCCATTTTGGTAGCTTACAAAATACGCTTTGCCCTGCCTCTCCTTTCGCCAGACCTTCGTTTGTCAGTCTGCAGGGTGAACCATGTGCAGATGAGGTTGACTTTAATTCAAAGATGTTGTTAAACTACTTACACCCCAAAAACACTAATATAAATAAACACAATTTTATTTAAATTCTGGCATAGATAGTCTGTGCTGGCCAATTCCGTACATAATAGATGAGCAACTATGAGCAAAGTTTTGTAAACGATTGCCAAATGCCAAGATCACGATCTCTACAAATCACTGGTGCTCAAACTGTGCGAAGACTCAGAGATGAACTAACAGTAAAAAAAATTAACTACTTCACTAAATTCCCTGAAGCACTACTACGACTACCGGCACTAGTACAGCGTTAAACACGGGAGTTTATGAGCTCTCGAATAAAATTTATTACGCTTGTGATAAAATTTTTATTATCCGCTCATACTCTCACTGAGATTTTGCACAATTTCGTTTGTCTTTTATATAATATTTTTTTGCTTAATCGAGACATAACAATAACACTTTCGATTTGTTCCAAAGGGATGTCATGAAGCGAATGAGATATGGATAAAATAGATTACAAATGTATGTAATATATATATTCTATAATGAAGAAATTTTGTTTAAACACAGATGACATAGCAATTGTAAACACGTGCCCTGAAAGCCGCGGTGATAAAACCATGGATTATTACAGGCCCATATTTACAATAAATTGTAATTGTAATAATTGTTTTGTTACTGCCTTTAATGCGAATTATTGTTTCATGTAAAAACGAAATGCATTATAATAAGCTTGCACCTCTTTGCTTGCACCTTACCTTGCTTGCAGTATCGACTGGAAAAAAGAAATTTTATTTATATCCAAATATAATTAACGTAACAAGTCAAGTAACATATATTACAATAAAGTTAAGGTTAAACATAAGTATAAGTAAAACTTGGGAATGGTCACCTTGCTATGATTTTCTTACATGTTTGTACTTTTCCGCCACCATGCAGCCATTCAGCAAAAACATGATTTTCTGTGGACATAGTTTACAGGCAAAAACGTTCCAGCCATATGTAGTAATCCATTTTCCATACACATTACTTATCCTTCACTCTGCCTGAAGTGTGCGGGGACTTCCATGCATGGTATTTTGCCATGCCATGGCACTCAATAAGAATGATTGCGAGAAAGCATAGAGGTGTCACCCACCATAAGTATTAGATCAAATATTTGATTTTTTCACTTTTTTGGTGATGTCGTAGCTACTGTTGATATATCACGAAAGTCGACGGATTCTTGCGGATTGATAAAATTTTGTCAAATAATCAAGCCTTATTCAGCTTACCTCCCATAATCACAGTTTCGTGCCCATTTGCGTACCTCAATACTCACTTATTTATTACTTTTCATCATGTGCTTAGTTACAAAAATCTTATTATACAGTGATAGACAGAAAATAAATACTTAAGAACCCTGTTTGGTATTGAATGTAGGTATGGAACGGCAAGGCGGATTCAAGACATTTCATTTAGGTTTTATACGTCTAATACATGTCAATAAAATAGAATTTAATTTTATAACAATTATTATTAGCAGTTCATAAGAATTTGAATATCAGATAAACTTTCCCCAACTCTTAACAAACTTATACAAATAGCAATACAGAACTAAACCAACCAGAAGCTAAGCACGCTATCTAAGATCTTGTTTTCTAATGACCTTTAAAGAATTCAATGTTTGTCCGAAATTGAGGGATTATGTCGGAAATGTCGAATATCTTAGAGACTTAAGACGGGCTCTATTGATTTCGGAAGTGGCTTCACTCTACGTACCTCTTGATTGGAACTTGAAAGTTATTCTATTAAATCTTGTTGACTATAAGACAACCTTTCTAAAGTTTATTTTTAAAGACTGCTTCTTTACTTTAATTCGATTTAGTTTTAATGGAATTATGTAACTCGATTTGTCTGCTCGTTTCAAAAGTTTATACTTAAATTCTAATATAAAATAAAAACAAGATTATAATCATTGTGGAATGGAATTAATATTTTGTTATTAATCCACTTAATTTATTTCAAAAAGCAAGTCACGTTATAAAATTTATGTCAAAGGTTTTACATTGAATACTAGTGGCTAGCCACGTCTTCTTCGACGTGAATTTCAGAAAATAAACAATTCGACTCCTTAGAGCAAAATGTAATTAAGTCGAAAATTGAGATATGAGATCTTAAGGAAAACATAAAAAAAAAAGAATGTGATTCTATTATTAAAGCACTTGTACTGTTCCACGTAATTAAATTTATTTTGCTAAAAAAAATAGAAATGTCAGTATCTAATATCAAAGTCAATTGATGGACCTCTTCGTAGTGGCGTCTATCACACATGGAAATATACAATCATTTAGGAAGTTGTTAATTATGAGGTATATATAATTATGGGGTGTAAGTGGTTCACCAACATCTATAAACCAAAGCCAACTTCACCTGCACGCGGTGCGCCCTGCTGACTGACAAACGAAGCTCTGGCGAAAAGAAAGGTAGGGAGCGTAATTGTAAGCTACGCTTGAGGGTTGTTGTGTTCCTGCGAGTAAGTGAGGTCATCAGAAAGGAAGGAGAAAAAATAAAGAAATAATAATAATATACGCTAGCCCCGCATCGAGGAAATTGGGCGTGCTCAACTGGTGACTTTAAAGCTGAACTTCGCTGGAGATCATACATACCAGACACTCATGCCGATAGGGGCGTAATACTGGAATAGAATTACGTAAAATCCTTTTGGAAATCTAGTCTCAAAACTAAAGTAAGTTTGCAGTCACATCATATTAAAACGACCATTTCACGTCTTCTTTGTTAAAAATGAATTTATCGTCCATTGTCACAAATATCATTTTCACTGGATTTTATAGCGGTGAAACGCCCACAAACAAAATAAAACGAGTTCGGTTCAACGTAATGTTGCCGCAACTTGAAATATGAGCTCGAAATGGAATAAAAGTTTGAAAATGTGCAAGTGCTCTAGTATCATAGAACTGTCTCAGTTGGACCGTCTGCTGTAAATGTGGTTACATTTGTAATGTATTAAAGTTTTCAGAAGATTGGCAGATATGAATGTAAGTAAAAATGAGATTGCAATTATATATAGAGAAATATACATAAATAATTTATCTGAGAGAGTATATTTATATAGTATTTGGCAGCATTGCGGCCTGCCTGGTATGTGGTTATGGATAAGTAGAGGAATCCGTGTATTGGTGCGGTTCTGTGGCAGTATAACTTATTCTGTGACGGTGTGCTGAAGTTGAGGTATTCTTCATCACCATCAGTCTGTACACAGCCTTCCCTAATATCATCCACCATATACAATGCACCGCTTTTGAGTACTTAAAGAAGTACAATACAGTAGAGAACTATTGTGAAATTTATTTTAATTCGACAATTACGATTTTTATTAATAATATATTATTTGGCATTTTGGTGGCCATGTAGTGTGTGGCGAGCTACCGCCTGCCGCAAATAACGAGCAATAGCGGTAGTTATAGCTATCCGTATCTCTTTTGCACACATCAAATTTAGTGCGCCCAACTCATCCTTATCCATTTATTTTCTTTTACATTTAGCAATCCAATGCGTTCCGAGACTTGCTCATGGGTGTATTATTCCATTGATATCCTGGAGCGGCTCAAGGTGGGTAGATAACATGACATTAAACTTCTCAAAGGGGCCCTAAACATTAGATTCATATCTCCGATCAAGTCCATCAAATGACCGTATCGGACTCATGTATTAAAGATAATTATAATATTATGTAATTTAAACACATCTCTAAGAAAGGTAGGGTACAGCGTACTTGTAAGCTGCTCGACAGGGAAAGTAATTCCACCTCACAGAATACCGCAGCCAAATAACAATTCCCTTGAGGGTTGTTGAGTTCCTGCGAGCGAGTGAGGTTACCAGAGAGAAAGAAAGGAGTTGCTGCGCTGGCAGCGCGAGTAGCGGCGCGCAAGCTATATCTATTGTTGCAAGCAAAAATATAGCTGCGGTAACTGCTTCACATCAGGCGGGCCGTAAAAAATATTAATAATATAGGTATATCTTTATTTTATTTATTTACTACAGTCTTTTCTTTATTACATATACAATATATACAATATAGCTAATTAAAATCACAACATTTAAATGCTTAACAAGTGTAATGAATGAAACAAGAATATACACATGTTGTGAATAATGAAGCATCAGTCATAATGATACTGCCTAATTACGATCAGTCAAATAAGTTATCAAAGTGTTCCAATTTAAACTTTTTAAAATAAACAAAACATTGTAAAAGAAGGCATATCAAATGGAATTATTACAATGTATACTCGTAAATAACTCGAAAGCAGAGTATGTCGTGTAATTAAAAAGTGTAATCCTCATTATTTTATTTAAACATGCCTAATATTTAAAACTTTCTTTTAAAGATTCGAGTGTTTTGTTTTCGTGTACTTTGATTTGTTTGTAACAAACTTTTAGTAGCTCTCAGAGATCGCGAGATAGCGTCAAGAAAGGTTAAGTAATAATAACACACCCGCAAAACAGCTTGTGGCGAGCTGTTGAAGTAGTATAAATTAATAAAAATTATGTAAAAAAAACTTTTAATTTAAACGGTTTTATTGAAAATAGTGTACTAAAAGCTAAAAAATAATTCGGTAGGTCGGAGGTTTCAGTCATCACACCCCTCTCCCTCATCAGTCTAAGGCATTGATCAGACAAAATAATAAAATCGTTGGGCGTAGCGTAAACTGAGTTGACTGGATGGAAACACGGGCCCAACGATTTTATTATTTTGTCTGATCAATGCCTTAGACTGATGAGGGAGAGGGGTGTGATGACTGAAACCTCCGACCTACCGAATTATTTTTTAGCTTTTAGTACACTATTTTCAATAAAACCGTTTAAATTAAAATTTTTTTTTACATAATTTTTATTTTCAAGTTTTTAGTTTCTAATTTCATTACATAGTACTTTGTTGACGGCCATCTTGGATTTTATAATATTCATCGTGAACTGTGTTCTACTAGTTAAGCCCTTTCATTTGATACCCATATTGAGGTAGTCGTGACAAAATTTGTAAATCGCCATTTTGTAGAGGCGGCCAACTTGGATTTTCATTTTTTTTTTCATGTGAACTGTATTCTTCTAGTCAAGCCTTTTCATTTGATACCCATATTGAGGTAGTCGTGACAAAATTTGTATACCGCCATTTTGTAGCGGCAGCCATCTTGGATTTTCATTTTTTTTTCATGTGAACTGTGTTCTACTAGTCAAGCCCTTTCATTCGATACCCATATTGAGGTAGTCGTGACAAAATTTGTAAACCGCCATTTTGTAGGGGCGGCCATCTTGGATTTACAATGAAACAGAATTTATTTAATTGTATTGTCACCAGAACTAAAGGTGTATACCAAATTTCAGATCAATCTGTCAACAGGAAGGGGGTCAAATTTCAATTACTAGATTTGACCCAAGAATAAATAATAAATAAAACAAACGGGGTGAGCTAAATAAAACCGTTTAAAAACCTTACTTTCATTCCTTAACCTGGGATCTGTTAATACTAGAATATGCTATTTTGTACTTCTGTTATAGTAACAACAATTTCGCCAGGCATGGCATTGTTAAAGTTTATATTAGAATTAGATTGCGCACGCGACTTCGTACTAGCTTGTCCCAGTATTCAAATGTCAGGTACAAAAATCCTATCTTAGCGGATGTTCACGTCTACCGGTCTACCGAACTTTGAACGTAATAGTCCGTAAGGATATTGTCATTTGGCCGCGGTCTTCTATAAGGCGGAGGTATTTCCCCATTCGTGCTCGACATGCCCCACCTCTCATCCGCTAGTAGGAAGGATAGACCTCATGCAGGTGACGTGTGACTTTGGCTCTAAAGATTGAGGTGAGCCACTTTTACCACATGGTACAACATGGCACATTATCACTTAATAGTTGATTCCGGTCAAATGGGTAGAATTTATTTAATTATTGAATTGAAAAATATCACATTCGCCCTCCTATATAGGACGTGAATCCACGCCCTCTCAATTAACGGTCGAGTGCTCTTCTAACCGAGCTACAGGAAGATTTATGATGTTGGCAAATTTTTTCATTTCTATTTACTGCCATAGATAAAGCCACAGTATGGAGCCATCTATCTAAACTAAGTATTTATACCACTAACTAACAAAGCAGTCCACCGTTGCAGGCAACTTTCAGCTATTTATTGATAGTCTTATTTTTTGACGTGATATATTGACTAACGTCTTGCATGCACGAAAAAGCATGACTCATTGTCACGTTCCGCCTGAGCCAAGCGTGCAAGCGAGAGGGCGGAACAAGCGATAGAGAGGCACGATCGGCCTATGTTTTTATGACGTTATCACGTAAAATTATCGTCCTTGACTTTACTGACAACTAACTTTTTTTATACTATGTCGGGCGGCAAAGAAGCATACAGCCCATTTGTTGAGCACTTACCATAGCCATATGAACGTTCGCAAAATGATAGTATCGCTGGCGCGTAGCGGCTGCATAGTGAAGTCACTCCCACGCAGCAACACTTCAAGGGAATTGTTACGGGCTGTAAGAGGCTACGGTATTCTGTGAGGGCGGAGGTAATTCTCCAGTCAGGCATAATATAAATGCGCTATGTCCTACCTTCTGCTTCTTCTTCTTCTTCACAGAGCCTCGTTTGTCAGTTAGCAGCGCAGATTTTGCTGGACTACATACACCCTGTAGTTTTAAAATTTGCCTTTGCAGTGGCAAAAACAAGTTTTTCAACTAAAATATTAAACTCGCCTTGGCATAACTTTGCAATAAAGAATTTTTTTTTGATACACGATTGCTTATATAATTTTAACTTGGCCAATCTTTTCCTTCTTGTACAGAATATAGTGAGGAACTCACTAAAATACAGGGTGTATGTAGACCAGCAACATCTTTGAACCAAAGTCATCATCCCCTGCACATTATGCACATTGATAACTGACAAACGAGGTTCTGTGAATAAGAATCCTCTCCAGTCAACTTCAATACGCATTTATCAGTGTTTGTTTTCGTCACTCTATGAATGTTTTTATAATTTATTTAATGAATTTCTATAAAAATAGGTATTCTCCTTTATACTTCAAATAAGATTAAATACCAGCTGCTGTTTTCTTTTTTTTCTTTTTCGATAACATAATAATTTATTCTCTACAAAGAAAGGAAAGACTTGAACATGAAAGAACTCTCACCAGCATATGATAAGGATAATATTTTCTCGACGCTCTCTTAATATATTATTTTCCTAATTGGAATTGCATTTTCTTTTCAAATAATATATTTATTTATTTAAATTTCTTGTACAAAAAATGATTTATTCAGCGTTTTAATGTTAACAAATAATGACGAGTTGAACGAGTAGATAACGACGTAAATAACGACGAGTCAAAAATCTCAAAAAAAAGTAAAGCCTATAATAAATTAAGTTAAATTTGCTTAGCAATGAAGCGTCTATCAGTTTTTTCACGGTTTTTTTTTGTACGAAACCATAATAGTATTTTCTAAAGTAAAAGCCGCCTGAGTTACTACTTACTTACATTATAAACTGTCCAGCGTCTTGGAGATTAGGTAGAGTAAACAGACACACAGATTTTTTGCTGTAAGTAGTTTAAACTCATTCAATTTTCATTTAAATATATTTAATATAAAGTCGTGTTGTTGCGGGCAGACTAGAATAGAATCACTCCGTTTCTTCCCGTGGATATCGTACAAGGCGACTAAGAGAAATACATTATCAAATATCGATAAGGCCTCTCCAACCCGTTTGGCCAGCGTGGGGAGTGTAGGCCAAATCCTCCTTCCGTCTAGGACGGATGAGAGAGGGTCGTGCTTCTATTGTGGAGACTAAAATGGACCTGATGATGAAAGCTGTTATTTTGACTTTACAGACACTTTCATTTCATTTCCATTTTAACTCAATAAATACGCATAAATATACATGTAGAGATACAAAGTTTAAGTAGATCGTTGGACTTTGGGGTCAATCGGAGAACCTTACAACACTACCTTAACAATGTTGTATTTTAGTACGGGTTGCAGTATTCGCAGCGGGTTTTAGGAGGCCAGCAATGCGCTCATACCCTGAACAAACGTATTTAAATAGTGCTTTCATTTCGTTTTGTAGGGGTCCGTAAAACGGACTATATTACTGAGACTCCGCTGTCCGTCCGTCCGTCCATCTATCCCCAGGCATTTATCTATGAACCGTGATAGTTAGACAGTTGAAATTTTTCCAGATGATGTATTTCTGTTGCCGCTTTATCAACAAATACTAAAAAACAGAATAAAATAAATATTAAAGGGAGCTCCCATACAACAAACGTGATTAATTTTTTGCTCTTTTTTGACGCTTGAAATATTCACAGAATATTTAGTTATTTATTCACTTTAAAAATAAATAATTAAATTAAAATAAAACAAATATTTAAGGGCCCATACAACAAACTGATTTTTTTGCCGTTTTTATAGATAATGGTACGGAACCCTTCGTGCACGAGTCCGACTAGCACATGGCCGGTTTTTTATAGATAATGGTACAGAACACTTCATGCACGAGTTAGACTCGCACTTGGCCGGTTTTATTTATATTACGTCACGTGGCAGACATCGTTATTAACGTTCGCAACAAGGAACATCGCTCGCGCGCCGCCATCCCCTGCTGCCAACGCAGCAACTCCTTTCGTTCTAGTGACCTGTAGGAACATAACAACATAAAGGAAATTATTATTTGGTTGCGACATTCTGTTAGGTCAAGGTACTACCCCAGTCGAAATACGCTGTACCCTATCACTCTTTCGCCAGAGACTCTTTTGCTGGTCGGCAGGATGTACCACGTGCAAGTGAGGTAGGATTTGGCAATAAAGATCGTGATGAGCTATTTGCGCATACAAATTTTTTCGTAATTAAAATCTATTTTAGTTTTGAAATAACTTACGAAATCGATGGCTGACGCAGAGGTAGACGCCACGTCTTTTATTACTGAGACAGCTATAAATAAGGCATTATAAATACCTCAAGGTTATCACTTTGGCTTGTTTTGAATTATTGATTATAATAATCATTGTAAGCGCATTTTTTTTTTTACTTTTCATACTCGTATTTAAGACTGTCTGGAAAGCATCCCGCCTGTAAAAAGTCCGCCATTGTTAAAATTGGTTTCAACGAATTATTGTATTGATGATAATGTATTGATGATGTTAATTATTAAGCGGTAATAATATTTTATACCAAACCTAGACACTCCTAGGTTAGACTAGTTAAATCTAAATGCAAACGAGGTTAGGTTAGGGTTAACTTGTGATCACCAAAAGCCGACCGAGCGAAGCGAGCAAGAGAGAGAGGGAGGTGATGTACGTTTAGTTTATCTAGTCAAACCTAGGAGCGCCTAGATTCGGGTATTGACTGTAACATATTGTATTGGAAACAAGAATAAAAAAAATTCTTTGTTACTTGTCACTAAATGGCGATTTATAATTTTTACTTCTAACCCCTATGACATTGACATGAAATGAAAGCATTTTCATTGAAGAGCGAAATACAGTAAACAAAAATTTGAGACAGTTTTTATTTTACTTCCGACCGACTGCCGGTCAATGCCCGCGGTGAAACTAAATAACAGCTGCTAATTTAGAGAAATGACTCTATCCCGTATGCACATAAAAATATAAAACTCTCTTGAAAAAGAAGTTACTGTACGATTTTTTATTGTGTTATAAAACTTAAACATTTTTTAATAAATTAATAAACAAATAAGTCCAGGATAATTACGCTAAATTTATCTACAGTTACACATAAACTATTCGTAGTTTATAACGAGCAGCATCTGTCTCCAAAACGTTACAGTTTCATCCAAATCGATTTAATTATACTGGCGTGATTGAGTAACAAATACGAGTATCTCAACATTCAAGCTTATAAATTTATTATATATTAAGGTATAAGCCCAGCATCTAAAATTGAAAAAGTAACCGTCTATTACTCGTACTAACTAAACTTGGCGACTAAAGATGATATACGAGTAAAACGTACCAAACTTGTCGAAATAGCTACTTTGACTCCGAGGTCGCGGGTTCGATCCCCGCACAAAATAAACATTTGTGTGCATGAACATGTCTGTTTTTTTGGTCTGCTTGTTTTCTATGTATTATAAGTATGTATTAACAAAAAAAAAAAAAAAAACAACAAGTATTTAAGTACATTTATAAGTTGTCTAGTACCCATAGTACAAGCTTTTTGCTTAATTTGGGATTAGATAGCGATGTGTCCAGAAATATTTATTTATTTAAACCTAACCTAGTATTCTAGTCGCCAATTTTAAGTTGATTTATTTAATGCTTGAGACTCAATGCATTGCAACAATAGGCTTGTATCCCATTTTTTTTTCGATTTGTTATTTAAAGACGTCACAATAATAATATAAATATAGGTGAAATAATTACTTCGATAGCATAAAAACTTCTCGAGATATGATAACTTGAAGATCACAATTTTGGACTATCCCGAAAACGCTCCATACAAAAGGTCACCACGTTATGACGTCACACCATGCTATTTTATATGCATTAAATCAGAAACTTGTACGACAGCTATGGTAAATATTGCGTTTATGTAGCCAGTGCCGTAACAAAAGTTATAGTATTTTTTATTGTTTCTACAATGGTAATATTTATTTTTTATAATTTCATACCTTTTAAATGGACTTTCCCACGAAACTTTGATCGACGATAAAACACGTCGGACATAAGTTATTAAAATTTTAAGATCGCAGATCGTTCTAGTTTTATGTATTTTACGTTACTGATAGAGAGTTTTTATAATTTTGTAACATGGGCAACAAGCCTATTCCCTTCGTAAACAGTTGACAAACTATTATAAGATAAATAGCTCCTCGGATGAATTCCACGATCCTCCTTTAATTAAAAAAGTAATGAAAATATTCAGAAAATTTTATTATTATTTTCCTGTCCTCGAACTCCGTAACGATAAAGAATTTCATATGAAAAATGTGTTTTATTTTACAAATATTATCGTCTGATGGACTTTGATTGACTGTTCATTTGTAACAAAAAAGTTAATATGAAAAAAGTGTAGCTTCTACTTGTATTCAAAATCATATAACGATTTTAATTATTTTCTAATGGTTTTTACTGTCCTGGTTTTACTGCCCTGGGTGCAAGTCATTTAGAGCCCGACTTGTGTATCTCTTCATCTTTTCCCCGACTTTAGTAATAAATAATAAATATTTCTGGACAATTTACACAGCGCCACCTAATCCCAAATTAAGCGCATAGTTTATGTTATGGGTACTAGGGAATAGATAAATTAATTCGACCACAGAGCTCGTCTAATCTAATCACTCGTCTAATGCATATTACTCATGATATCTTTTGAATGGAATGCCAGAATTGAATAATTGAAAAAGTAATATGCAGATACATGCAGGTCTTACCGGCTAAGCTGAAGCTGATTCCCATCGGATTTTTCGATTGAGAATATCAAACTTCATAGATAGATTTATGGTACCTGTGTTGAACTTAGCTGGTAGAAATCCTGTAGCTCTACCGACTGAGCTTATAGATCTTTGTTAATAACTGAAATGAAAGACTTATTTAGGTAATCGGCTTCAGCTTCGGCGGTAGGGCTCCTGTTTTTAATACTAAGCAATTTACTTTATGACAAGCTCGGTGACGTAGCGGTCAATGACGCGGCTTCGACACCATTATTATATAAGTTTGTGGGTTCGATTCCCACATAGGACAAACATTTGTGTGCATGAACATGTCTTAGTCTGGGTGTTTTCTATGTATCATATGTATGTATTTACAAAAAAAAATGTATTTACGTATATTTTACAGTTGTCTAGTACCCATAACACAAGCTTTGCTTACTTTGGGGCTAGATGGCGCTGTGTAATTTATCTGACAATATTTATTTATTTATTTATTATTACTTTGATAAGGATTAAAAGTACCGTTTCTAAAAGCGGCGTTTAAATTCCGACTTTAAAATGTGTCATTGTGGCATAACTATAATAGCTAGACATGTGTTGTCATTACACATTTTGTAAATAATGATGTGTTCTGCAAAAACGTAGCCATTATTTTGTTCTACCATCAATAGTTCTCGCAGCGCGATGTAAGGAGTTTTATAGATTATTATTAATTGAGTAACACGTTGAGCTTTGTTGGAATTTTAGTGAGGAACCCTTTTTTAATTTAAAATTAAATATAGTCTATGTCACTCAGTGACACGTAGCATTTGAAATGTGAAAGTGGGAGAATATTTTCTAAAATTGGATGAGTAGTTTCGAAGACTACCTCTTACCTCCAAACTAACAAACTCACAATCACAATTACCTTTTTAAAATATTACTATAGTTACATCACGTGTTCAATTAGAGTGCAGTGTGCAAAGTGCAACGGCGAGACCTCATTGAGCTACACAGTTTACTTTCTTTTAAACACTCGGAGATATTACTAGTTTTCACAGAGCTCTCGAGACTTTGTAGGATTAACTTTCCTACTAAATATGTCAGTTAGGCACTTATATCGCACTAGGAACTTTTCTGCATTTTGATAATGGTAGATAATGCTGAGAACTTTGAACCATAATTTACTTCATCACTTAAGTTAAATTCTCCTTTCTTAGTAAGGAATACCATATATATTTGTCTCCCTGTTAGCGGTGGTAAAAACTAGGCGGATTATGTTATTAAGACTAGCATGGTGGGAAATCCCACCCTTAAAATTCCACTTCCTAAAGGACGCTTGACTTGTACTCAGCACGCGACCATGGTAAGCGCCGTGGACACATCTGAACCTAGGATCTTATTCTGTAAGTTATTTTAAGTATAATTTTGTGTTCCTAAAATATAATTTAGTGTCAGGGTCAAATTCATAGGCCCAGCGCGCCCTTGACTCACTGGGGGTATAAATATACTCAACAAGCACAATACAATTAATTATGCCATATAATTCCATCCATTATAATATCCATTATAATTATTATATTCACGGTACTGTATTCACGCAGGAAATTCAATCAGAATTTCTCGGAACAATTTTGCAAATCCTATTTTGTCTCAAACATGAAGTAATTATTTTCGAGTATGTGCTTCGATCAATGATACTAGAACTAGATGCAGAATGACGTACAAAACCAAGCAAAATAATATCCGCAGTAGGAAGAAGATAAATAAGTAAATAAAGTTTCACAGACAAACAAACAATCGCTGCAGAATCGACTAAATAATATAATATATTTGGTAATCCCTACAACATTTTATATTTAGACGGTCCTTAGGCGAACATCACGGCATAAAAATTGGCTACAAAGCGCTTATTCTATACCTACGTATACATGCAGTACCCAAAGTAAGGAATAAAATTTGAGGCATTTTATCTACACATTTTCAATAATTGTTTTTGATTAGCGCTAACGTCTTACCGAGACGGTAAATGGTAAGGGACTAAGTGAATGCAAGGCTTGCTTTATTCTTACCACAATTGGGCAGGTATAATGCATCTGTTTATTTTACAGTATAAAATTTTAGGATTATTCTACCTGGTTTCCACCAAATCAGACGTTATTAAAAAAATATTTAAAGAAACGTGGAATTAAATATATTTTCCCTCAATTATATTTGTTATGTCGAGCGATGCTAAGGCAACGGCACCAATTCTAAGTATTGTAATTACAGTCCAATTCCAATACTTGATTGATAGGTTACAATTACCTGCCGACATATAGAGAAACTACGTAGAAACTTAGTATTCATCTCGTGCATATATATATGACCATATATATAAAACAACGTTTGCCGGGGTAGCTAGATATATATATAAATTGTACTAAAATCGCTATCAAAAAATAGGGGTTGACGGGTGAAAATTTTTGGTTGTAGTATGTATTTTTCAGTGCAAAATTTAAATCATAATAAAATAGAAATAAAAAAAATTGTCCATAAAATAAAATATAATAATTAGGGGTGGGTCACCCTTATCATTTAGGGATATGAAGAATACATGTTGGCCGATTCTCAGACCTACTCGATATGCACACAAAATTTAAAAATTGGTCCAGCCGTTTCGGAGGAGTTTGGTAACAAACATCGCGACACGAGAATTTTATATATATTAGATATACACACCTAACAGTAGTATACATATATATACATTGTTTACAGCATAGTAGACGCGACAAGATGACATGAAACGTGTGATTTCATTGCTTCAATTTTTGGACTGTGGGGACCCATCGGGCAGGTGCCGTTTGTCACATGCCGTCTTAATGCATGCAATCCCAATAAAAAGTAATGGGTGTATGTGATAAGACGCTGTCACGTCAAAAAAACAATCCTAATTGCTAGTCTCTTGATTTATATAAAAAGGTACAAAATGATAGCAGTGCTAACAAGTATCAAAATTATTTGTATAGTCTGCTCTCGCGATAGTTAGTGTGCGCGTGTATAATTTTATTACTACAGTTATTGATGGACGACAGGGACGTCGTAGCCGGTAGTTAACTTAGTTATAACATAATATACTAACTTTAGACAAATATTTGGCTTGCCCCAAGTAGTTTTCGATGCAGTATTCATAGTGTTTACTGTTGTCGGAATAGTGAAGCTATAAAGTGAGATAACTAGTACATTGGCTTTTGAGCACAAAGTTAGACTAAGACTTAGATATTTTCCGCTTTAGTGTAGGGTTTGTTGATAAAAATCTGTAGTCCATGTACATATTTATGAATAGGTATTTAATTCTTAAAAAGTGCTCAAAATAACGGTTTTCGTGGTACCCCTCTCGGGCATACCTACTACTGGTATATTTACTGGGCAAGTTCTCTTGAGTACCAAAAATGCGAAAGTAGACTTTGAAATCGGTGGAGGCCTTAGTTATGACGTTATAAACATGGCTTTGGGAGTATTTTGTTAAACGGCATTGCTCAGTAACTACTGCACCGATTTACTTGATTAAGGTGTCTAATGAAAGCTCTTTTATAGTAAAATATTTAACTTTTTACAACTTTTTTCTGTACAACATATGTATAATGAAATATTTGTGAAAAACTGACTTATCAAAAATATCCATCTTTTTATTTATTGAATTACTCGGTAAATACTGGGATTTTGTGATATTTACTTAAAATAAAGAGAATCACGACATTCATCAGAATACTTATAAAACATTAAATCTGTTCAATTTCAATTTAAATCCATATTATATTTTAAGATAAAACTATCTGTTTAGGTCCTTCCAAGGTACTTCTGAAATTTTGCTCATAATCGAAAATCTTTCTATAGACATTACTGCATCTGCTTGGACTTCGACAGAAAATGCTGCTTTAAATAAGCAGATAGGCGGCTGATTCGTCATGACTATCGCACTTTCACCACTAAACGCATTTGAAAATGCAATAGCGTAATAGAAACAGCTAAAAATCTTTTCTCCGTCTTCAACGTAAACTTACTTCTTCAAGTTCAAGCTAGACGATGGTCGAATCGTACCTTCACATCTAGAGATCTTCGCAGAATTTGATCTTCCCAAAAATATGGGAACCTATACGCCGCATATGCGTCTGTCCTTATATTGGCTACTCGTATTGTGATCGCTGAGCCCCGCTAACGACTAGATCACTACTACATCCTTATTTCTGTGACTACATCAAACCATATTTAACCCACTTCTTATTCAAAGGGGTCAAGAGCATACTCCGTCATACTGCGTAACTGCGAGTTGACGGTTTTCAGTGTTTTCAAGCCGCCTAAAGGCACTGACTTGGCTTAACAACTGTCGTATAATAACAACAGCCAGGACGTGCACTCAGAAGCACGGATGAGCTCGAGATAAATGGACCCATTCATGTACAGGTTACTTTCGATGTTGTTGCTTCTTATCATCGTTGATCTTGATAAGATTATGTGTAAATTACTTGATACCAGATGGCTCTACATTGTTACGTAGCAACTAGCAGGGTGGTGTATGCTTATCCTCGGCAAAAGATGGCGTTATAAGGACTTCAATAAATTAAACTTTCTAATAAAAGGATTTTTTCCAAATACCCTAACATATTTATTTTTAAATCCAGAAATCATTTCGTCAAAATCGATAGAAACGTTCGCGAGATCACCGTGGCCACGATGGTTAATTTATATGTTACTATTTTATTCGATTTATATACGATAAGATTACTTCATCATCATCATCAGGTCCATTTTAGTCTCCACTACAGGAGCACTGGCCGTGTAGTTTCCGGCAGACTAGAATAGAATCACTCCGTCTCTTCCCGTGGATGTCGTACAAAGCGACTAAGGGAAACACATTATAAAACATCGATCAGGCCTCCCCAACCCGTCTGGCCAGCGTGGGGAGTGTAGGCCAAATCCTCCTTCCGTCTAGGACGGACGAGAGAGGGTCGTGCTCCTGTAGTGGAGACTAAAATGACCTGATGATGATGATGATGACAGGAGCACGACCCTCTCTCGTCCGTCCTAGACGGAAGGAGGATTGGGCCTATACTCCCAACGCTGGCCAGACGGGTTGGGGAGGCTTATATAAGATTACTTATTTATATAAAAAGAACATATTACAGTATACTAGTATATAAACACTGAACAATAGAGGTATAAGATCAAATATACCCAGTATAAGTGAAACAAATCCGAAAAAATTCAAACCGGGCGATCCGGTTTGGGTCATTTAAATAACGTTTTTTGTTTGTCTGACTATGTAATAAATATATAACTAAAACTTAAAGAGTAGTACATCTGTTTTAAACAGCATCTATTAAATAAACTTTTTAAACAAACAATATATGTTTGTATAAAAGGTTTAACTCATATACCATAAAAATAAACGTGTTCTTGGAATAATTTTATATTTGAGCGCACTGCGAACGCATACTGAGAACGAACTTTTAAACATGAAACCACTAAAACTTAACCAGAGCTGCATTATTTACGTTATTACTGTGTTTGCGTTAACTCCATATTTTTGTATGAAATTTCTAGTTTCTAAAACACTCCGCTAGAGGTAGCTATTATATCTAAATATATAAAAGGAGAAACTGACTGACTGACATATCAACGCACAGCCTAAACGGCTAAACGTAGGCACTTGAAATTTGGAAGGGACGTAGCTTAGGTACCGTAGAGGTGCACTAAGAAAGGAATTCCCGAAATTCCCACGGGAACGGGAATTAGCGGGAAAATCCTTTTGTATGAAAAATCTCAACCGCTTAAGTTAGACGCTTGAAATTTGGCATGCAGGTACCTTAGTAAACTTAAAGCTTAGTTGCAACAGGATATTGCAAAATTCCCACGGGAACGGGAGTTAGCGGGAAAAAACTTTTGTATGTAAAAATCTAAATCACGTAAGATAGATGTTTTCAATCTAGCATGCATGCATACCTTAGTAAATATAAATTTTAGTTATGGCTGTATTTTGAAAAATTCCCATGGGAACGACAGTTAGCGGGAAAAAAATGTTGTATGAAAAAATCTAAACTGCATAA
This sequence comes from Hypsopygia costalis, assembly GCA_937001555.2. Taxonomy (NCBI): domain Eukaryota; kingdom Metazoa; phylum Arthropoda; class Insecta; order Lepidoptera; family Pyralidae; genus Hypsopygia; species Hypsopygia costalis. The sequence continues at coordinate 13,709,825 of OW443339.2, read as the reverse complement.
TTGTATATATAGTACAATTAAAGGTGCTACATCAAGGTGGTTGCGCTGCGTGTTAGACTTGGCTTGAATAATAAAATGATCGAATTTCACGCGAGCGAAGCCGCGGGCGAAAGCTAGTTAGCATATAAACTGTCGATGAAAACGCGAGCGCAGTCGTAGTGTAAATATTAGCTATACTTGCATAGGATCAACTCTTATTCCGTATTTTTTCGTTCATATTAATTCGTCCATATAAATTAACGCGTCCGGACACGTGAACTGTTCGAAAATTCGTAAGACGGAGGGAGAGTAGACCGCTGGCGTGGCATAGAAGAGAAAGTAATATCCCCCTCTCTTTCTACTGCTCCTGCTGTTTATTTTTAATGTAATATAAATTGTCATGTTTGTGTACGATAGCACAATAAATGAATATTGTGTTTTATCACATAAATGATTGTACTTTTATACTGATAGATAAATAAATAAATGAATTGAATAAATAGTCTTTTGTCAAAGCAGTAATATAATTTACTTGTCTTGATCTGGGTGTTGGTTTTCTATGTATTATAAGTATGTATTTACAAAAAAAAAATGTATTTAAGTACATTTATCAGTTGTCTAATACCCAAAACACAAGCTTTGCGCTTAATTTGAGACTAGATGACGCTGTGTAAATTGTCTAGAATTATTTATTTATTATTTATAATAAAACTTCTTATATTTCAACGTCGTCGTCATCAGCCAAGTTAATGAGTATTTGAAGGACCTTCGCCTATAGCTGCTGTTGTAGCAACTATAGGTGGAGGTGTTGCAGCGACAAATATATACTCATAATTCTTAGCAGATGCCTAAACGTCATGATCGCTATCTGTATGTCAAATTTTAACTGTATTCATCCAGTAGTTTGAGCTGTGCGCTGTTTGACGAGTCAATACAGTACCAACGCAGTTATGTTTAAGGGTACGTTAACAAATAAGTTTTATATTAACTTAAACAAATAAATTTCTTCTTTAATATTTTTTCAAAAGAGGAAATGCCATGATCATCCCATAACAACAGTTGGTGTATCATTTGTTTATGATTACAGGTATATACATAGAAAAAAACCATCTAATTTTGTTTCATTTTCATTCCTTTGACAAATTCCAAGAGGTCGTTTGTTAAAGTTAGGTGACCACCTGCAAATTCCTGAAATTGGCTGAATGCCATCCAGTTTTACGTGGTGAACTAGAATTTATTAAACCCGCCCGGTACTCCAAACTGTTGAATCTAGAAATACATACGCATAATATAAGAACATATATAAGAACATGGGAGAATCAACTCTTAATGTATTTTAACCATTGCACCCATGTGCAATGGTATAACAATATTCTCTGCCAGTCCATACTGGCAGAGAATATTGTTATACCATTGATCTTTATATACTTTTTGCATGATGTTGCAATTCATATCCATTCCTCTGCTGCGATATGGGTCTCCATACGATCCGAGGAGTTTAACACATATCCATCCAAACATACCATCATCACACCCCGGCCACTCCATACAAAAGTCGCGTCGTTTACTACTACATAAATAATGGCATCTATGCAGCGCATAAATGGGCATGCGTGCGTGCGGCGCCATACAAACTGTTCTAGATTCTTTGTCTCAGAGGGAAGGTGAGGTCGACACGAGAGAGCAGAAGGGAGTGGCCATACTGTACGTAGTACACGTAGTATATTACTTATCTTAGAGTGGGTCCAATGCTGCAGCACCGGTGACACGTCGTTGCTCATGGATCTTTTGTGCTCTCCCTAATTCTTTAGTCACACTCCCCTGACTGTCAGGAGACATGTTCCATGTACTTTAGTATGCCGCTTAATGGAAAGAGTCTGTAGTCTTCCATTACTTACTGTGCTAGTATACTATCCGAGCTATAACTAACCATTCGTATTATTTATGTAACGGAGATATCACCTGATTCAACACATCGAATCGTTACTCACAAAATCAATTCGTTACTCTTTTCCCACGTTAACGAGGTACGAACAAAACAGCACAGTTTACGATGCAAAAGCAACACAATTTTATGTATCTCATGCTTTTAGCCCTAGGCTACAAATTATATTAATTAAGTTTCATATATTTTTATCCATCGTACGAAATGTAATATAACAATAGTAACCAGTATTGATTGTTATATTAACGATGTTACAGTCTGAATATCAAATTTCTCGTTACTTTTACAGTTCCATATATCATAGTCTGGTGGCGTCAGTGCTGAGGTATGGAATAATATTCTGGGGCAACTCTACGGAGCGGGACACAATCTTCAAGACACAAAAACGATGCATTAGAGCAATGTTTGTCCTTAAGGTAGATGAGAGCTGCATCCCCATTTTTAAAACAATGAAAATAATGACATTTCCATCATTGTATATATATGAATTGGCAATTTTTGTTAAAACTAATCCTGAGTTCTTCGTGAAACTATCAGATGTGCGACGAAATCCATCGCGTGCACAGCACATAAACAAACTTATGACACAAAAATGCAATACGAGCTTATTTCAAAAAAGTGTTTTAGGTATGGCTGCAAAAATCCTTACTAATATTATAAATGCGAAAGTAACTCTGTCTGTCTGTCTGTCTGTCTGTCTGTCCTGCTTTCACGGCAAAACTACTGAACCGATTTAAATGAAATTTGGTACACAGATAGTTTAGAGCCTGAGGAAGGACATAGGCTACTTTTTAATGCAAAAAAAGGGTTGTAAGGGGTTAAAAGGGGGGGCTGAAAGGTTGTATGGAAGTATCGTTATTTTTAGAGCTAGAAGCTTGAAACTTATTTTTTAGGCTGTTGATTCGATATAAATAAATATGACATTCAAAGTTTGTAAATGTTTTACCCACACGGGGGTAAAATAACAATAGGGAATAGGGGATGAAAGTTTGTATGGAAATAAGTAAGGTATAAGTGAATGTTTTATAAGTTTGCGACAAGAGACAAAATATTAGTGCTATCCTGATATAGATAACATTTACGCAGTCATTACAAAATGAGAAACTGAAATTAACGCGAGTAAAAAACTTGCCAAGCATCGCGCCGTACTAGAGATGGGCAAAATGCCGGGCATTTACAATAAATGTCCAAAAAATAGTTGGGTCATTGTTTTATTTATTTCATTCGTTAAAAGTAGATTACTTTCGAGTTTAATTAGATGTTATTACGTCATTTCCTTACTTTTCCTTACTAATATTATAAATGCGAAAGTAACTCTGTCTGTCTGTCTGTCCTGCTTTCACGGCAAAACTACTGAACCGGTTTAAATGAAATTTGGTACACAGATAGTTTAGAGCCTGAGGAAGGACATAGGCTACTTTTTAATGCAAAAAAAGGGTTGTAAGGGATTAAAAGGGGGGGTGAAAGGTTGTATGGAAGTATCGTTATTTTTAGAGCTAGAAGCTTGAAACTTATTTTTTAGGCTGTTGATTCGATATAAATAAATATGACATTCAAAGTTTGTAAATGTTTTACCCACACGGGGGTAAAATAACAATAGGGAATAGGGGATGAAAGTTTGTATGGAAATAAGTAAGGTATAAGTGAATGTTTTATAAGTTTGCGACAAGAGACAAAATATTAGTGCTATCCTGATATAGATAACATTTACGCAGTCATTACAAAATGAGAAACTGAAATTAACGCGAGTAAAAAACTTGCCAAGCATCGCGCCGTACTAGAGATGGGCAAAATGCCGGGCATTTACAATAAATGTCCAAAAAATAGTTGGGTCATTGTTTTATTTATTTCATTCGTTAAAAGTAGATTACTTTCGAGTTTAATTAGATGTTATTACGTCATTTCCTTACTTTTCCTTACTAATATTATAAATGCGAAAGTAACTCTGTCTGTCTGTCTGTCTGTCTGTCCTGCTTTCACGGCAAAACTACTGAACCGATTTAAATGAAATTTGGTACACAGATAGTTTAGAGCCTGAGGAAGGACATAGGCTACTTTTTAATGCAAAAAAAGGGTTGTAAGGGGTTAAAAGGGGGGGTGAAAGGTTGTATGGAAGTATCGTTATTCTTAGAGCTAGAAGCTTGAAACTTATTTTTTAGGCTGTTGATTCGATATAAATAAATATGACATTCAAAGTTTGTAAATGTTTTACCCACACGGGGGTAAAATAACAATAGGGAATAGGGGATGAAAGTTTGTATGGAAATAAGTAAGGTATAAGTGAATGTTTTATAAGTTTGCGACAAGAGACAAAATATTAGTGCTATCCTGATATAGATAACATTTACGCAGTCATTACAAAATGAGAAACTGAAATTAACGCGAGTAAAAAACTTGCCAAGCATCGCGCCGTACTAGAGATGGGCAAAATGCCGGGCATTTACAATAAATGTCCAAAAAATAGTTGGGTCATTGTTTTATTTATTTCATTCGTTAAAAGTAGATTACTTTCGAGTTTAATTAGATGTTATTACGCCATTTCCTTACTTTTCCTTACTAAAATTATAAATGCGAAAGTAACTCTGTCTGTCTGTCTGTCTGTCTGTCTGTCTGTCCTGCTTTCACGGCAAAACTACTGAACCGATTTAAATGAAATTTGGTACACAGATAGTTTAGAGCCTGAGGAAGGACATAGGCTACTTTTTAATGCAAAAAAAAGGGTTGTAAGGGGTTAAAACGGGGGGTGAAAGGTTGTATGGAAGTATCGTTATTTTTAGAGCTAGAAGCTTGAAACTTATTTTTTAGGCTGTTGATTCGATATAAATAAATATGACATTCAAAGTTTGTAAATGTTTTACCCACACGGGGGTAAAATAACAATAGGGAATAGGGGATGAAAGTTTGTATGGAAATAAGTAAGGTATAAGTGAATGTTTTATAAGTTTGCGACAAGAGACAAAATATTAGTGCTATCCTGTTATAGATAACATTTACGCAGTCATTACAAAATGAGAAACTGAAATTAACGCGAGTAAAAAACTTGCCAAGCATCGCGCCGTACTAGAGATGGGCAAAATGCCGGGCATTTACAATAAATGTCCAAAAAATAGTTGGGTCATTGTTTTATTTATTTCATTCGTTAAAAGTACTTTCGAGTTTAATTAGATGTTATTACGTCATTTTTTTTTGTTGCACATTTGTATGCTAGGCAGGTACCTAAGAACGGTAAGTTAATTGCCCTCACCAAATAAACAGTACTTTTTTGAGCATTGTACAAACAAAGCATTTGACCATCTGTGAATGTAAACAAAAGATAAGAAAGCTTAATAGTTTTATGAATGAGCCTTTATGCCTTTGCATGCCGACTCAGTCAGAAGTCGCAATATCCGAAAGGGATTTCTAGGAATCGGTTACAAATGGTTCATAAAAACAAGTTCTTAAGTACAAGTGTAAAAAGTTATACTTAGTATAGAGATTTTGTTTATTTGGGTCAATAAAATTAGTTAAATTTAATTCATTTGGGTTTATAATATTTTTTTAAATAGTTTTTTATACAATTAAATAAAATACTTAAATAAGTTATTTTCATAATAAGAAGTTTTGTTTTCTGTGTTTACGGTTAAAAGCAAAATAAAGTGTAAATAGTTATAGAGGTATAGCGCACTCGGTTCTAAAACTACCATTGAACTTAGCTGATGAGGACATGCCGGTATGTAACATTAGCAAAAGCAGTGAGCGCGGAAGAAAGTTGCAGCAGTGTAAGCTGTTGGTTGGGATGAATGTACAATGTTCCACAAAAGAGCTATATAAGCACTAGATGGCACACTGCAACTCATATAAGTATTAATACGTATGTGTCTTATTTGTAAAATAATTAGCCGAAATATTTAAAAATGCTGCCCAAAGACACAATTCCACGCGGACGAAGTCGCGGGCACAGCTAGTTTATAATAAAATTCCCACAGATATAACTATATTAAAATTACAATTATTTAAGATTAAATTATCAGCATTGCTTATTGACAAATGTTATTATTCCATTAACGATTATTTGAATGATAGTAATGTATAATTCTTTTAATTTTGGTTTCTATTGCTAATTTTTGTTGACTATTGAAATTTTGTTTTAATTTGACTATAATATACATTGACATAATACAAAGATATAATATATATAGTTTGACATACTGTAATATAATATGAAATTTTTACTTTGCTTTAATATTGTATATCTGCCCAGCTATATATATTGTCTAGCTATATTATGATACGATTTATTTCTAAAAATTTGTATGCTTGACGGCAAAACATAGAGGTACCATTATTGTAAACAACATCACACTTGTAAACATTTCACCTATGTTTAAACAAATAAATTGATTCTGATTCTGATTCTGATTCTGATTCTGATTCTGATTCCATTTACTATTCTACGCGTTTGGATTTTTGTGTAATATGTTTTTTTTTAGAGGACCTCGATGTCATCGTTGCGTGTGTCAGTCTAATCCAGTGATTCCCAACCTTTTTTGTTCGGAGACCACTTCCAGGCCTGTTCACACACATTCACACTTGCCAAATGTCCTATACATCTACTACACTGTATCTCGAGAATACAATATTTGGTTTAGTATTGCTGAATCTCTTACATTTCAATTCTGTATCGCGAACCTTGATTAAGCTTTCACAAACCGCTAGTGGTCTGCGGACCACCGGTTGGGAACCCCTGGTCTAATCGAGCACACAATAAGTAAAGCAAAGCCAACGTGTTCAAACTGGTGGTGGTGTCGTGTGACGGGTCGCCGCATTCCCAATAAAATGGTTGAATGCGACGATGGCTACCCCATGCATCAACTCGTGAACGGGTGCTGCCAGAGGGGACTGGTCTGCCGTAGTTGTCATGGTTGCAAGGTAAACAACAGGAGGATTTAGATTAAGTAGTATTAGACAAAAGTATGATTACTAGCATAATAGCGACGTGCAATTAATAAATTGTTAGAAAATTGTGATATAAAAATAGAAGACTGTTAACAAAAGATACGGACCTCAGGGTCTGTAGATTGTAATTATTATCAATAAAAAAAAGCAACGTCGACCGTAGCCTGTCCATGGGTGGGTTTATTTATATAGAGTTCCTCCGTGCTTCGGAGGGCATGTTCATGCCGCCTGTTCCGGCTGTTGTCGTTCGATGACAGTCATTAATCCTAGTCAGTGGCCTTTAGGCGGCTTAAAAACATTGATCTCCGCCAAACTGCAATTGAGCAGCGTGGTGGAGTATGCTCTAAACCCCTTCGATTGACGAGAAACCTGTATCCCAGCAGTGAGATAAATAAGGGTTGACAACGACAATTTTTTTTTAACTGATTTGACGGTAATTAGAACTTATTATTATATGTCAAAGAAACACAGAAATATTACATTGTCAAAGAGAATTACAGACTTCAATATAAGTTCATTAAATTACTTATATTTAAGTCTCGAGCTTTGGTTTTTTTTTATAACAAACAAAACTTGTGTCTGAGATTGAGACGTCCCTTGGACACGTCTCGGATTGGGGTTGATTGAATTCGGTACAGCTAAATCCCTCAAAGACATAGGTTTGCGCGTTTACCGCTAAAAGGTCCCCGTTTGTCGTAGCTCCTAGATAGAAAGGTGTTAGTCCTAGCATTGACATCTTGTGAGTTGTGGGTGTCGCCATGTGGAGTGATGTTTAATTTTGCGACCACTTGGAATGCATGGCCAAACTGGCTTCTATATGGCTGGTATTTCACACCCCGACATTGCCTTTAACTACATAAAGCTCAGGTTCATATATAGGGTCGGCAATGCGCGTGTGATGCCCCTGGTGTTACAGGCGTTCATAGGCTGCGGTAGCTGCTTTCCACCAGGCGGGCCGTAAGCTTGTTTGCCACTCTAGTGGTATAAAAAAAAAAAAAGGTTCGACCTCACATAGAATATCTCTAGGTCGGTGCGCTCCAGTGCTTGCTTGCTCCATTTGACTGCATATAAGAGCAGTTCTAATCGTCAGTGACCCAATGATCTCGGATCGACTAGACTCTTTCTCTCTCTGTATACGTAGAGATGTAGCATTTTTTTGCGTTCCATACTAATTATATCACGGAGAGTGCTCGGATCAGCTGTTTGATTTGATACCTGCTGTTGAGCTTGACCATCGTACAACTCGCCATAGATTATTCGACCCATATCGGCTATCAATAGTACGTACTTTTCCAAAGACATTTCATACCACTATCCACATTTTATACTAATAACAATAACTAACGCTACAAAATAAAAATAAAAAAAATAACTTAATAAGTATATTAGTATTTCATTCAAAGTCAAAGGTAAAGTGCTAATGCACTTATGATCTGCCATCTAGACTGTACATCTATATATCTATTTAAATTTATCTAAATGGAACTCTGCAATTTAAGGAGATTCCGCAATTTTCTTAAGACATTGGTATATTTCATTTCGTCTAAAAATTACGGTTATCTAAGAAGCTTCCGTTTCCTTTGCGTATTCAAATGACGTCTCTGTCAACGCTACAACGCTGTCTACATACAACTTGGTGTGCGTACACTGCTACATACTAGATTAGTATGCTGAAACTTTTTTTTTTTTTATACTACTCTGGATACTAAATAAGTATTCGCCCAGCCTAATATAAAGCGGTTACTGATACTCACTCTACTAATGCAGCATCTCTGCCCATCTGGTGATGTTACTCACTCGCAGGAACACAACAATTCGCAAGAATGTTTAAGTTGAGGTCTTGGTTAAGTAATGAAAGTTCCTCAGTCAGGCTTGACAAACCCTAATAATATTTTGCGAGACCCTTGTTTGCTAGATAGCATTATGCACCACGTGTAGGTGACGTTGGCTTTATCTTAAAATGTACACCATTTGAGAACGCTTGTATTAATTTTATTTATGGTAAAATATAGTTCTACATGCTCATCTATAATTTGTTACTCTATTACCTATTTAAGATATTAGCATTTTCCTTATAATTAATGTACTCTAAGGATATAAATATCATAAAATGGTAATTTGCATTACATAATGAATAAGTGCTATCTCATTTATAAAATACTTGCGTCTCTGTAGAGTATATTATTATGTGGTCTCAGTTAAGTATACCTTACCTTACCTTATCACAGACGTACTTACATTAACTTGTACATCACATAGACATATTTTTTTCAAATGAAAACTTCTTTAGGCACCCTGTGCACTTTATTTTGGGGACTGAGCTAGGCTGGTACAAAACGTATTACGCTCAGCTATTACGCTCAGCCCTGTAAAGCTTAGGTAAAGTCGGCAGGGCAGAAGCAAGACGGAGCGAGACATGAAGCTTTCGCTTTTGTCGTGTGGTCAAACACACACAGATTTTTATTTAAAAAAAAAGAATACTTATACATTATTTCGATTTTCAAGACCATTTTCTATAATGCCCATCACTTTCATATCATTTCTAATCCACGTCACCCACGTAGTTTCTAATCTCCCCCGTCATCTCCTCTCTGAAGACATGGAAAGGTACTTGGCAAGGCAAAACATGGTCGTCTGATCTTCAAATTATATGGCAGTGCAACCGCCGTCCGACTCTTTTACTTTTTAGACCGCCCATCAGCTCTACCAATATCTAAAACAAATATATTATATCGTCTGTATCGGTCTCATAATGAATCATAATGTTGGCAATTAAATTAACACAAAATCCAACAAAGATATATTATAATTTTAGAGGTTATGATTTTATATATTCACGGCTCTAGCCACCAACCCTCCAAACTTTAGCCCAGTGTAAGCGAACTGAAACCAGCCGACATACACGTCAGTTCGCTCCTGCTCGCTCCCGTTTCGAATCAGTATCACGCAGCCTCTCACGGAGGTTGCATCGTACGGCTACTCTTGTGTACTCCTCTGTACCAACCTACCGACTTTAGTTCGTCGAACGTTTGTCGTGTGGAGTGCAGTGTATGATAGTGCCCTTGTTACTTTATAAATGCTTGGTAGCGCGACTCTAATTTTAATTATGAGTTGAATATGTAAGTATTTTTCATCAGAATTTAAAATTATCTAATAATTACGAGTATCAAGCTAAAGTAATTACAAACAAATATTTTATTACGTATGTGGAATATATAATATGTTTTCAAATAGTTATGCATTAGTATAATTTTATAATTATATATGTGCATGTATAACATGACCTACTGAGACACTTACCTACGTAATTATATCAGTATTAAGTTTAAAAAAAAACAGTGGAATTAATTTCCATAATTTAAGCACTCATTGAATTCTCCTCCTCCAACTCCAACAGAAAGAATTCAAAATAAAATTAATATAATTGAAATTAAATTAGATATTATATTTGAATAATTTTAATTAAATTTATTTTATAAATAGGTATTTCAATAATAATTTTATTTAATAAAATATAACATTTAACATTATAAGTTTTCAATAATATCTATAAGCGGTAACTGCTTTCCATCAAGCCGGCCCTATACTCTTTTCCGCCTTTATTTTTATTATTATTAAATAATTAAAAAAAAAATATTCACATGCTGTCTAAATATTAAAGCTAAACTAATATTACAGATAATACTGAAGAGTTCTAAAAATATCTTAGTAATTCATAATTTTAAAACTTACGAAAGCTATATATGACGGTAGGGCATACTCTTTCCGTTAAAAAAAATGTAATATTACATTTACATTTAGCGCTCCGTCGCCGCTGACATACAGACTGTGCATACGTCCATGTATATGTCGTGGCCATATCGTAGAATTGGTCACTTCGTGAAATGTTCGAGAATTTCATGAAATCGACGGTCCCTACGTATGAAGCGACATGTCATTTCAGACATGTCTGCTTATACAACAATATAGTAATTAAAGAATATTATTATTGGACAAATGAGTTAATTTCTTACTTTTTGATTATATACAATCAATAAAATAAAAAAGAAAATGTTTTTTACGGGCAATCTATAGCAATATATGCAATAAAAAAAATTGCCATTTTTGACATGTCGCTTTATACGTAGGGACCGTAATGGTCGCATTTCATGACATATTTCAGTGTCTGTTGGCCACATCATGATGTGGTTTGGGCAGATCAATGATAAGAAATCGTTTCTAGATATGGCCAACTAAATGGTTACTTCATGAAACGGTCAAGATTATTTTGATCATATCGTAAAATAGTTACAGTTAGGTAAATAAATTTGCTAAAATAATTATTTAATTTTGTTTTACAAAAAATTGTTCCATTTTCTTTTTGTCATTTGAACTTAAATGACATTAAACAAGTGCTTAACATATTCTGGATTTTTATTCAATATTTTATGGACATCCTATTTATATGATCTGGCCAAATGTATATGACAAAATCGTGTAATGTTGACGATTTAATCATCTGGTCACATTAAGTTGCCCACATCATGAAATGCGACCATTTCATGAAATTCTCGAGCATTTCATGAAGTGAGCAAATCTACAATAATTATGGCCACGACATATACATACATACATACATACATGTGTGTGTGAACTACACACACATCCGTACATGTATCTATACATTTTTTAGTTTAATCTCTTTTCATCCAAGTCGGTTAAAACCATCCACACTGAATCAGTGATTTTTCACACTATTTTTTATACGGGATCGACTACAACACTACAACACTTTACGTTTCTGCTGAGTCATCAACCACATCGTTACTACCGACGGATCACGAATGCCGGGAACATCAATAAAATCGACCGAATAATATTACCTATTACATCCCGATTCGGGTTACACTTATTTTTATCTGGGCCAACATTATAAAGCATAAATTTTATGTCGGTATTTTTATAGATAGATATTTGTAGCATTTCTTTTCTTCGGAAACATATAAGAAATTTCTGACTTGAGTTAAAACAGAAATAATATAATAAGCTTTTCCACAAAAAAGGTATAATAGAAAAACATGACGCAGCTAAGGGCATAAAGTTCCTCAAGATGTGCATAAAACTGGTTTTCTGTTGCATCTTTATATATATTTTCTTTTGTATACTGAATAATTTCATATACTGAGACATATTTTCTTAAATAAATTGTATCTCAGTATATAATAAAATTGTAGGCAATAATAGAAAATAAAAATACCCATGAGCTTCCTAATTAATAATAAAATTTGAAAATCTACGAAATCAACCGCGAAGTTTACATATGGCATGAATCTTGAATAGTCGGGTCAATGCGTGAGTGATTTGACGAGCCCGGTTTTTTTTTACTCCGAGGACTCCGAGGTCGCAGGTTCGACGCCGCACAAGACAAACATTTGTGTGCATGAACATGTCTGTCTGTCTTGGTCTGGGTGTTTTCTATGTATTATAAGTATAAATTAAAAAAAATATGTATTTAAGTACCTACCAAGAACCCATAGTACAAGCTTTGCGCTTAATTTGACACTAGATGGCTCTGTGTAAAATGACCAGAAATATTAATTTATTATTTATTTATTGTTCTGGTGTTACCACCGTTCATAGGCTGCGAAAACTGCTTACAATTAGGCAGATAGTATGTTTGTATATCACCTTAGTTGTATAAAAAAGTAGTTATGAGACTTACCTGTATTACATGAGAGTGGAACGTAGGGTATAGATACCAACCCTCTAACACGGTTGTTTTATATACTATGACGGGTGGCAGACAAGCATACGGCCCGCCTGATATGAAGCGGTTACAGTAGCTATAATAAGCGAGCGTTATTATAACTTGAAATATCGCTAGCGTTGTATAAATATAATAGCTAACTTGACTACAAGCTATATATTAGTTAACATATTAGCCGTAGTAGTCATATTGCCTAACAATTTATTTATGTATAGACGTTTTGCTACGAGACGGGGGCCCACCACACATTCCCACCACTGTGTTTCCTGTGTAGCTAGGATTAACAACGGCGAAGTGCCAAAAAAGGCAATGAAAAGTGAAGTCCTTTGCAATCCCGGGCGTAAGACTACGGCTGCCTTGGAACTCACAACGAATTTAATCAGAAGAAATTAGTAGGAGTAAGAAGCTTTTGGAATTTGACTTCCCCGCTTTGCAATGTGAGAGACAGCAATATGGCTAATAAGGCCTAAAGAGATTACTAAGAGTTAAGCTCAACTACCGTGCACTACCGATTTTATGTATCTAACACTATGTTAGACGTGTTGCTAATTAAAATATCTGACAACATGATTGATAACACATACACAGATATATATATTGTTAGACAACGTGACCAACATGGCTAACATATTGGCAAATGTATGACAGCTTTAGGGTGTCCTTAGACAAATTAGTTTTAGAAACAGCAATTATGTATGAAATGAAGAGAGGTCTGTGACGTCGCTATTTTAGCCATAGCCAGATACTTTTTTATGTTTCATTTATTTAAAATCGTAATAAATCTGAAAAGCTTTTCCCAGGAGACTCAGTATGGGTTTCTAAAAGAAAGGCGTAAACGGATTTTGTACAGGATCGGCAATGAGTGAGTAATACCTCTGGTATCACAATCGTCCATAGGCTGCGATGACTGTTTATTATCAGGCGGGTCGTATGCTTGTTTGCTGCCATATTGATATAAAAATGGCTTGAAGAGTTACAGTTTCAGAGATGTTTTGTGATATCCATACTAATATTATAAATGTGAAAGTGTGTTTGTCCTTCTTTCACGTCGAAAGTAACGAACGGATTGACATGATTTTTTTTTGGAGATAGTTTAAGGCTTGGAGAGGGACATAGGCTACTTTTTATCCCGGAAAAACATCTTATTCCCACGGGAAAAAATAACGTTTATAATCATTTGTCCTTCTTTTACGTCGAAAGGAACCTAAGTACAGACATGATTTTTTTAATGGGGATAGTTTACTGTCTGGAGAGTGACATAGGCTACTGTTTATCCCGGCAAAACATCTTAATCCCATGGGAAGAATTAAACTGTAATAATTTGTCCTTTTTTACGTCGAAGGGAACCTAAGTACCGACCTGTTTTTTTTAACGGGGATAGTTTACGGTCTGGAGAGTGACTTAAGCTACTTTTTATCCAGGAAAAACATACAACATTGTATACAATAGGGTATTGACATAGACGCGATATATATATATAATTTGTGTTTGGTTTTCGATCCTCAGAGCGTCAGAGGGCGCGTGGTGTCAGCAGGGGGCAAACATTTATGTGGTGAACATTTTTTTTTGTCTTGAGCGTGGGCGTTCCATTCATACTAATTTATAAGTGTTAAAGTAAGTAAACTCGTTTGTTGGTTATTTCTTCACGCCTTAACTATGCAGCCGATCATAACTAAAATTTGTATATATTGGTATTACTTTTTATCCCACGAAGTGTTACAACAAGAAAAAAATATACATAAATCAACTGCAGCTCCCCTGGACCACGCGGGCGAAGTCGCGGGTAACAGCTAGTTTATAATAATGAAGCAAACATTATTAATTTATTTATGTTAGTCCTTTATCGTATTACCAACCTGCAGATTAAAATATTAATACATGTAAATAACAATAGCTAATTAATTTCAATGTTCAACATAAAATACAAATACAATAATGTGGTATTGGTTCTAAGAATAATGTGTAATTTAAATTATACTACGAAAATGTTTTGTTTGTATTTAGAGCTTGAATTACTGCATTCTATTCATTTCTTTAAAAAAGAGCATTTTAAGTTTAACATGTCGTGTATTTGTATATAAAACACGAATGTATAATAATATTGTTGGTATTTGTTTGAAAGTGCCAGTTTATATAATTATATCAGGACAGTCCTTAGGTATGATTTTAAAAATATCTATTCGGCCTTTGAAAATCATTAGCCCTTTTATAGTTTATGAAGGAGTATGAGGAAGTGAGGAACTGCCACAAGTCTGACCGATTTGAAATTAGAACAAATACATGGTAACCTTTAGACGTATGGTTTCCAGCAGACTAGAATAGAATCACTCCGTTTCTTCCCGTGGATGTGGTACAAGGCGACTAAGGGAAATACATTATCAAATATCGATCAGGCCTCCCCAACCTGTTTGGCCAGCGTGGGGAGTGTAGGCCAAATCCTCTTTCTGTCTAGGACGGACGAGAGATTGTCGTGCTCCTGTAGTGGAGACTAAAATGGACCTGATGATGATGATGATGATGATGGTAACCTTGATCTGATTCCACAGCATCGCCAGGAATCTTCAAAACACCCAACTCGTCACAAAGTTACAGCAGAGTTGTTATGTTTAAACTCAATAGAATGATCGCAATGGACGGGCATGAGTAAACAATAATCACAGCATGATGTGATCGTGTAAGAAAAATGTCTTCCCAGTTCTATAGATCTTCCCTGTAGACATATTTTTGTTAGTCGAATATTATTATGTACTAGCGGCCCGCCCCGACTTCGGACGGCCTCGGGCGGCTCACAAAAGTCGCTTTCCTCGCAAATTTTATAATTTTTCTCTCCATAAGAACTTTCCTTATGCCTTAATGAAAATATGAAAACAAACATTAGCCAAATTAGTCGAGCCGTTCTCGAGTTTTGTGCTTAGCAACACATTTGTAAAAGATTTGATTATATTTTGTAAAAGTATATTTTAAATTAAAGCCAACAAATGGCTAACAATGTCCACTTTGACTCCAGGGTCGCGGAAATGTTTCCGTTTGTATGTACAAAAATGTATTTAAATGTAAGATCTATCTAATTCCCATAATAAATGCTTTGCTTAGTTTGGAACTAGACAGCAGTGTGTAATTTGTCCAGGAATATTTATTTATATATATGAGTTTTAGCGATATTGTGTACTTATGCATGCTGCGCCGCCACCTACATGTTTAAACAAATTTTCATTTTCTCAGCTACCCTAAAGCGTGAAAGAGATTGCACAAAGCAATTAAATTATTACATTATTAATTAATAATTAGGTATTAGTTGCTTAAGTACTGTGTTTTATTTATTTACTTTTATTTAATATTTATTGACTACAAAATAACGGTGTAGTGGGCAGACTTTAAGTAAAGCGCAATTTTTACCAACCACCCTTTGGGAAAAGTGCAGGTTAAATTCGAACACGCTTCACAAAATGGGTAACAGTAATAGTCCTGTCATTTATATAGATAAATGACTATACTGTTATAAATAAAATATTGTGATGTTTTCGCATAGGTACTAGATTTTTTTTTTTTTATACTACGTCCGGTGGCAGACAAGCATACGGCCCGCCTGATGTGAAGCGGTTACCGTAGACATATGAACGCTCGCAACATAAAGTATCGCTCGCGCGTCGCCACCCCCGCTGCCAACGCAGCATCTCCTTCCTTTCTGGTGACCTCATTCACTCGCAGGAACACAAAAATCCTCAAAGGAATTGTTATTTGGCTGCGGTATTCTGTGAGGTGGAGGTACATTCCCCAGTCAGGTAGCTTACAATTACGCTCCCTACCTTTCTTTTCGCCAGAGCTTCGTTTGTCAGTCAGCAGGGTGCACCGCGTGCAGGTGAAGTTGGCTTTGGTTCAAAGATGTTGATGAACCACTTACACCCCTAAATAAATAGATAAATTGATTGTGTGCATGAACACACAATAAAATGAATGATGAAAACATAACATTATTTTATTGGTTTATTCGTATTGTAGCGCTGAAAAAAGCAATTATGCAACAGACCTAGTTTACTTATAAATATTAAAAGAAATAAAACATTTTTCACAAAATACATCACGATGAAAGGTATGTGTTTGCTTTTCATTGCACCGGAAACAAATGAATAATATTTCTAGTGATTAAACGAAAATGTTTGGAATAAAATTTAAAATCAATATCATCGGTTTGTTGTTTTCGCATTGTGTGAGTTGGGAGCAGTATGTCTTTAGCTTTCTTTCATTCATCACTTTCACGTTCATCACACACATCATCATTGTCACGTTCCGCATGAGCCGAGCATGCAAGCGAGAGCGCGGAACAAGCGTTCGTTTCAACTGAAAGAGAGATAGATGCGTCACAAGCCGAGTCATAAGAAAACATCGGCCGATGAGTTCATCGGCCGATGTTTTCTTATGACGTTATCACGTAAAATTATCGTCCGTAAACCGACTTTACAGACAGCCAATTTTTTTTCGCAGAAAATTTAATACTTACAAATTTTGTAATTTTATTAGGTACAGTCAAAATCAAGGCTTCCGTGAAAATTTACTGTAAATGGGTCCCGGCCTCGACGGTGCTATCTGTTATCATAATAATAGGTTCATTAACTAATTAGCGTGGGCGAAAACTTGGGCTTTAATTTAAGGATATTTATGTTTAATCATCTGAGCCAAGTTGCCTGAGTAAGTATGATTTTAGTCCATGATGTAATCAGTTTCCCCTTTAACATATTACCTTTTGTTTGTAATAAATCTTTCGCTGTAATTTTATTCATATTTTCGCTACTAGGTATTTTACATGAAGTAATTAGTAGCGGAAGCAAACAAAAATCATAAGTTTATCATTCATTCATCATGAGCCTTTATCTATCCACTGCCGGATATAGGCTTTACCCAATGCTTTCTACTAAATAAGGTCCTCCGCCTTCCGCATCCAGCTGCTTCCAGCCACTTTCTTAAGGTCATCAGACCATCTCGAAGGAGCTCTACTCTATTACCTTACCATTAAACAATACCATTGGAATATCAACCATTGAAATAATATTACATGTTTTGTTACTCCACTAACTATATAAACGCAATATTTAACACAGCTGTCGTACAATTTTCTAATACAAACTATACACGATATATAAACGTGTGACGTTATAACTTTAATAAGTCTTTTGTATGGAGTAGATTGGAGCGTAAAGCAACGGGAAAGTCCAAAATTGTGATTTTCAGGTTATCGAACTCGGAATGTTATCAAACTTCGTCAGCAGAAAATCGTTGAAGGCTTCCAGTAGTTAGACTCAGGCTAATGATGACGATGAATAAAGTTGTCAAGGTGTTGACAGTAAATAAACACAATATGAACATTTAAGTAGTATAAAAAAATACTTAAAAAAAAAAGAAATTTTTATTTATATAGTTTGTAGGTAGTACAAACTGTATAAATAAATTTCAGTATATTTAAAATGAGGCAAACACAAGATATTTATTATATTCGAGCAAATGATTACTAATTACCAAATTTTGGCTCCCTCATAAAACTAGCTCCATAGTAAAATAATAATTACTCTTTATATAAGATGTTCATAAATTAATTAATTCTACATAGTATCAAGTGAAGTCAAACAAAAAGTTGTAAAAGCGGTTGTATTATAAAGACATAAGAACACAAACGGAACGGCGCATCGATAGTTGTAGAAGTTTAAGTATTGTTCTAGACGGCTTATAGGCTTATGGCTTATTACGTTGACGGGGAGCATCTTGTGTCTAAAATTATTATGCAGATATATTTTGTAGATTACGCGTCGTCAACCCTTAGGTATTCATCCCACTGCTGGGATATGGGTCTCCCCTCAATTAAAAGGGTTTAGAACATACTCCACCACGCTGCTCAACTGCAGGTTGGCGCAGGCTAGTGTTTTCAAGCCACTTAAAGGCCACTGATTTGGCTTAACGACTGTCATCTATAATGACAATAGCCGGGACCGAGGACTTAACGTGCCCTCTGAAGGAGCTTGACATAAGTAAACCCATCCATGGACATGCTACGGCCGACGTTGCTTAACTTACGTGATCGATTACACTGACATTTGTCAGTGTAATCGATAACGTCGCCACCGAGCTCCTCAAGTAAATCTTGTAGACTATTAACATAGTCATTTTATCAGTATCCGGCCGTATATTTATTTAGGTCGTGTTTATCTATCTATCACCTAAGTATGTTACGTTATGCCGCAATAATAATGAGTTAAATTTTCATGTCATCTCAATTTTTTAAAAACTTTAGTCAATAATATTAGCTTTACGTTTCTACGTGATTCGTATTTTATGTATCTGGACAATTTAAGAGTAATAATATCTATAAATATATAACAAAATTATGTAGAAGACATTTAGGAATAAATTATTTTATCTTTATAAGAACAATAGAAGCCAAAACAATTACCATCTTTAGACTTTTTTTTTCTGTGTGTATTTGTACTAGCATCACGTGAAAACAACAAACATGAAGTTAGATGCAGTATTAAAGAAATTTAGAGGTTTAACTTAAAAACCTGCCAAGTGTGAGTCGAAGTGCGCGCGAAGGGTCCCCTACCGTTATCTATAAAAACGGCAAAAAATCATGTCTGTTGTATGGGAGCTTTCCTTAAATATTTGTTTTACTTTAATTTTATAATTTATTTTTAAAGTGAATATATAACTAAATATTATGTGAATATTTCAAGCGCCTACCTGTTGCCGTTATTTTATTCTGTTTTTTTTTAGTACTTGTTGTCACAGCGACAACAGAAATACACCATCTGTGAAAAATTTAACTGTCTAACTATCACGGTTCATGAGATACTGCCTGATGACAGACGGACAGACGGACGTTTCTTATTAAAACATTTTTATTACAACAACAAAATAAAAACATGCCTCAAATTTTAAGTTAAACCTCAATCAATACAGTTATGAAAATTGATTTTAATTTTATGCAGTAGATTTTGCGTAACGGGCTTACAAACATATAGACACATAAACAGTCAATGTTAAAACAACATTTTGGCTTCCGCTGTTAAATATTTTCTTAATTATTTATTATATACTGGCATCGCCAGTTGGAATTTTATTATTCGACTAACTATTATTATCTGCGGCTTCGCCCGTGTATTCAATATTTTAATAAAACTTCATTTTCCCCTGAATATAAGATATTTTTCCGTGATAAAAAAGTACTCGATGTCATTCTCCAGATATTGATCTATCCCCATAAAAAAGATCATGTTAAATCCATTGGTTCCTTTCGATGCGTATAAGTATAAACAAACAAACACATTTTCACATTTATAATATTATAAGGTGAGGTCAGCGGGAAGGAGGTAGTTGCTACGTTGCCAGCGGGGATGGCGGCACGCGAGCGATGTTTGCAATATTTGATGTTGCGGTTCAGATACGGTAACCGCTTCACATCAGGCGGGCCGTATGTTTGTCTACCACCAAACGTCGTATAAAAAAGTATGGAAGTATAAATGATTGCTTAACCTATGAAGTCTACGCGGACCAAGTCTGCTGTTAATAAATAAGTCAAATTTGTGTAAGCCAAATAACTAAAGTCAACAGTCACTCATTAAGAATAATAAAGGATCCAAGGGTTTTTAGACATAAGCCCGTTATTTGTGACATATTAGGGCAACATACATGTTTTACAAGTATTACTTATTAAATAATACTTTGTCGGGTGGCAGACAACATACGCCCCGCCTGATGTGAATCGGTTATCGTAGCCATATTGACGCTCGCAACATGAAATATCGCTCCCGCGCCATTCCCGCTACCAACACAGCAACTCCTTACTTTCTGGTGACCTCAATCAATCGCAGGAACACAACAACCCTCAAATTATCATTTAGCTGCGGTATTCTGTGCGGTGGAGGTAGTACTTCCCCGGTCGCGACGCGTACAAATATACTCTACCTCTCTTTTGCCAGAGCCACTTTCTCTGGTCGGCAGGGTGCACCATGTGTAGGTGAGGTTGGCTTTGGCTCTAAAGATCGTGGTGCGCCACTTGCACCCCGAATATTGTAGACTAATTCAATTGTAAACTATATTTTCTTCTTACGATATTATGATAGTGTGTAAACCTGCTAACATCATATTAGGTAAAATTACAGGAAAAATATATAAGCTTTGTTCATAAATATCAAAAACTAACTTTAAGAAAGGACGTAAATGCGTACACTTGGTGTATATTTTTATTCTTTTTAATATAAATAAATAAAATAAAGAAATATTACGGGACAATTTACAAAGCGCTATCTAGTCCCAAATTAAGCGCAAAGCTTGTGTTATTGGTACTAGATAACTGATAAATGTACTTAAATACTTTTTTTTTTTGTAAATACATACTTTATAATACATAGAAAACACCTAGACCTTGGTGTTGGTGCATGAACATGACAAGTCAAGACAAACAGACATGTTCATGCACACAAATGTTTGTCTTGTGTGGGAATCAAACCCGCGACCTCGGAGTCAAAGTGGCCATTGCTAACCATTAGACCACTGAGGTCGTCTATAATATATAGTAAGATTTACATAATTCAATATTTATTTAATTAATAACAATTTTGTAGTTTTATTATTCAATGTATTTTAAACTAGAGATTTTGCAAGAATAATTAAAACAGTCCTCTTGTAGGTTATTTATATGTTACCTTTGGGTAATAGAATTACATTGGAAAATCCGTTATTCTTAGATAAAAGTCAAAGGTGATTGTATCAAAGCTTTTTGATTACATCATTAATTAGGATGAATAGGGCTGAAGAGGATAAAGTTACCTTTTAGCCTTCTTTATTATTAGAAGCATTGAATCACTTTTTGTTTACTTATATAGTACCTATTTGTAATTAGATAAATAGAGTTCATTTGTTTGATTTAGCCGCACATATTAAACCTTAAAAAAACATTGATGTTATTTTTTTAAGATTTCAGTTTCATGACCTACTGCTCAATAAAATGAAAACAAATGAACTCTATTTATCTAATTACAAATAGGCACTATATAAGCACAGTATAAGTAATAGTACTAACGTACAGTATGGACACTCTCTGCCGCTCTCACTAGTCGACCTCACCTCCCCTATGGAACCGATTTGGAACCGTTCGCAATGGATGCAACGTCCTACAAATTGACGTCGCTAGTATTTTATTCTCCATTCAGTTTAAAAGATGGAAGTTACTTGTGCAGTGGATGGATATCTCAACACATGGAAAATCAAAGAAATAAATTTATTCGATCCCTTTGGATGAAATAAAGTACAGATTTTTTTATAAATTACCTAAAAAGCATGCGGCAGCCATAGTTTCATCATAATTAATTCATGTCTGTCAAAGTAGGATACAAGATACAATTAATACGAGATGAGAAAATGATAGCATTATATGTCTCAAAGAGCAAATGAGTGCGCAGACGCGGAAGTGACATTGCTGTCACTTGAGTTATGGTGGTTTATTGTTTACAATTTTCTTATTTACGAGTACATTTCAATGTTTATTGTGCGTGATCTCATGTGTGGTATTAGTTTTAAATTACGTTTGTTCCATGTGAATATGAAAATGAATCAAATCATTGCGCATGCATTTATATGAATAGTAAAAAGCTCCAATTAGTAATAATGAAATGGTTTGACCATTACAATGAACCGGTGTTCGGAAGGCGAACGTTTGATTTAGTGGTGATTAGAAAATATAAAATTTTGGGTAAGTTAGCAATGGCAATTATACAAGGCGTTTTATAAATATTGGCTGAAGTCAGTGTAGTGTATTTACTATGTTTTTTTTTCTTCACTACGCCCACCTGATGTGAAGCGGTTACCGTAACCATATTAACGGTCGCAACATTAAATATCGCCCGCGCGCTGCCATCCTCGCTGCCAACGCAGCAACTCCATCGTCTCTGGTGACCTCACTCACTCGCAGGAACACAACAACCCTCAAGGAAATTGTTATTTGACTGCGGTATTCTGTGAAATGGTGGTACTTCGTCAGTCGGGTTGTTTAAAAAATACGCTATGTCCTACTTCTCTTTTCGTCAGAGCCTCGTCTGTCAGTCAGCAGGGTGTACCCCGTGCAGGTAAGATTGACTTTGGTTCAAAGATGTTGATGAACCACTTACACCCCCTTACATGTCCGACTAATAATTGAATAATGTCAGCCCTAGAGAACGTCACTCAAACATAGGCACGTGTACAGACGTCATTTGGTTACTACATGCAAAAGTGCCATTTTTGTATGGAGTGGCCGGGGTTTGATATAAGTAAACAAAAAGTGCTAGACTTATTAGTAGTTATGATACTTCATAACGACTAATAAGTCTGGCATTTCTTAGCTAAAAGTGTTTTTATATATTTTTTTATCAATTTGATAATTTAATAAAAAGCGGCCAAGTGCGAGTAGGACTCGCCCATGAAGGGTTCCGTAGCAGCAAGTAACATAACATAAAAGTTACGATTTAGGACGTATTAAAATAAACTATTTATTAGATCTCGTTCAAACCAATTTTCGGTGGAAGTTTGCATGGTAATGTACATCATATATTTTTTTTAGTTTTATTATTCTCTTATTTTAGAAGTTACAAGGTTACAGGGTGGGGGGGGGGGGGGGACACATTATACCACTTTGGAAGTGTCTCTCGCGCAAACTATTAAGAGCCATATTACATTTTGACTGTGATTTTTGCGTAAAATGGCCAATTTTGGCGTTCTTAATCTCGGAAACAAAAATACAATAACAATGTTGACTTATTGAATAGTACAGAATAGCTATTGGCATAGTACATAGCGGCCTCGCTTTTTGTAAATTTTGCTTAACTTTTTAAATAAACCCAAAATTGCAGAGAAAGATTTTCATAAAATGCGCGAATTCACTATTTTGAGCTCCTGGATTGTACTACTATTCCAAATAAATGAAATAAAATAATAGAATGTTATTTGTTATATAGTCGTATAGTACATAGCGGCCTCGGAATTTTGAAATATCATTGATATAATATAGAAAAAAAACATTATTTTAACCAAAAAAACTTCCAAAATCGCTTTAAGTAAACTGTTAATTTCTCGAATAAACGATAATATTATTGAGCAAAATTTATACGAGAATAATTGTTACTTCATGATGAATAAACTTTGTAGCATCAATTTATTATCTTATTTCAATAAAAACGATAAATATAACTTCAAAATTACTACAAAAAACGATGCACCGGCGGCCTTCGCGGGTTTAGTACTGCGCGAGAGCTCGTCAGCGTGCAAATGTAATAGGGCTCTTAAGTTTAGGAAAAAATTATATTGGAAACCTCAATATCATTTTCAAAGACTTTAAGTATGGGAAACCCCAAAATGTAATGTTTTTTATTTTTATTTTTGTGTGATAATCTTAATGCGGTTCACAGAATACATCTACTTACCAAGTTCTTATAGTTTCGGAAAAAAGTGTCTGTGACATACGGACGGACAGACAGACAGACATGACGAATCCATAAGGGTTCCGTTTTTTGCCATTTGGCCACGGAACCCTAAAAAGTCCTTTTTGGAAATTATGGGACTGCAGTTATCTGTAAACTGTAAACATTTTTCCTAATATCATTCTGTCTATCATTTTAGCAAGTTTAATAATATTCTCAAAAAAACTATCAGATAATATATAACTACGAGTAAGTAATCGAAAAAACCGAATTTCATATTAAAATAATATGCATATGATTTTGTTGGCCGTGTAGTTTCCGGCAGACTAGAATAGAATCACTCCGTCTCTTCCCATGGATGTCGTTCAAGGCGACTAAGCGAAATACATTATCAAACATCGATCAGGCCTCCCAACCCGTCTGGCCAGCGTGGGGAGTGTAGGCCAAATCCTCCTTCTGTCTGAGACGGATGAGACAGGGTCGTGCTCCTGTAGTGGAGACTAAAATTACCTGATGATGATGATGGTGACATATATTTTTGTATGAGAGGGGGGGCAAGCGAGCATATGAGTGAGGTGAGCGGTGGTGATTACTTTCCCACAGAAATTGGCAACACCATGGGGTCGCCGATCTGTTGCTAGCCTTTTTAGGAAAAAAAATACTTTGTTCTTGAATGCTCCCATTTCGTATTTATTTGGGAATACTGCTGAGGGAAGTTGAAAGGAGTTATCATAAAATTGTAACTTATTTTGTTCAGTGATAATATAGAATAATAATTAAGTTTCATACAATTTAATTATTCATCTGCGCATTAAAAAGTATTAAGTACCAATTTGAGTGTAACTTAATTAAAAATTTTAATTAAGTTATAATAAAAATTTTTAGAATCAGATAATTTTAGTCGTATTAAATACATCGCACTTTTTACATAACTTTTCACTTAGAACCCTTTTTAAATGAACACTGCTTTTAAATAGCAACTTGGTTAATTGCGAAATGAAAAATAAAAGCCTTTAATATGTCCTTTTTTGGGTTAATTAAAAATCCAGTTTTCAGCCCATATATTTTTGAAGAACAGATTAGAGCACTTTACGCTTTAAAATATTATAAATTTATACAGTTCTACACAATATGACTTAAAATGTTTCAGCCGTGATGTTTTCTTGGTGTACCTTTTCTGTATCGTGCGCAATGGCTATATCAGTAGCCAACTGATTATAATACACATAAAATTTTATGGCTAGCTCTTTCACTGAACAACGCCATCCAACTATACACCTAGTTTGTAGTTGAATCATTATAGCATTTAAAATATTCATCATCACGGCTGTTTGAAACACCGCTGTATCATTGTTCCTGATCCACCTCTCGCCTTGGCGCTAGTTTAGCGTGTTCTTTAGGCAATCTTTTCATCATCAATGATTCCTCAGTTGGCTACGGCAGATATATTCAAAGTAAACGGATGCCAAATTAGCAAACGTAATACGCGTCTAACATAAGCAATAACAACAGCCTGTTGACGTTTGCAATGCAGAACGTAATACTTGCGCGCTGGCACCCTCGCTATCTACGTACGTACTCGTATGTCTGGTGACCTCACTCTCTTTTAGGAGCAGTACAATCCGCAGGAGTATTGTTTTTGGGAGACCCATATTCCAGCAGTAGGATGACTCCGCCTACCCGCAGTCGAGCAGCGTGCTGGAGTATGCTCTAAACCCCGTCGATTGAGGGAGACCCGTCTCCCAACAGTGGGATGACTATGGGTTGATAACGTCGTCGAAAATGGAATGCCAGTCTAAAGGTGGTAGACGATATATTTAGGCCACTGTACATACTATGTAATAGTGAAATGTACGGAGGAAACCATCAATCAGTTCTGTTCACTACACTTTCAAATTGAATTTTCTTGGTAAATAAAATAACTTACCTTATACATCGCGACTTAAATACCTAAGCTAAACCGTACACGTCAAATAACGGCTTTGAAAAAGAACTACATATTTTTATTTCCCCAAACATCGCAGAAATTTTCCGAGAATAAAAATATTTTGCGAAACCTGAAAAATGTTTGCTAAAAAGATTTTATCCTGTTTATAAACGAAGGGGAAAAGTATCAAAATATTTTTGGGGTGACTCGTCATCTCTAGAATCAAAGTCAACCTCACTTATATATCTTGTTGCTGTGCCTTATGTAGCGCATCTTGCTTATTAGTCTGAACGCAAAAGTACCTCCAGCTCACAGAATGCCGCAACTAAAGAAGACACTTGAAGAATGTTGTGCTCCAGTGAGTAAGTGAGGTGTAGGGTATCACGTGATAGCAATATTCGTCTTATTTCTAGCGTCTAAAGGTAAACGTTTTATATTAGGTGTAATGTATTCTTCTTCAGCCCTCGATATGGTTTATAAAAGAAACGAATTTATACAAAGTAATAAGATTTAGTACTACAAAACAAAGATCCTTCGTCCGCTGTCTGTACTACTATACGGATTTTCATTATTGAACAGAGTGATTCATGAAGAAGGGTTAGGTTAGGTTATATTCAATATGGAGCTCGATTGCGTCGTTGAGCGTGCCAGTCTAATTGAACACGCAAGTTAAGCAACGTCGACCGTAGCCTGTCCATGGATGGGTGTATCTCGAGCTCTCCATGCTTCGTAGCGCACGCTACGCCATCGATCCCGACTGTTCTCGTTGGATGACTGTCGTTAAGCTAAGTCAGTGGCCTATAGACGGATTGAAAACACTGGCCTCCGCCAACCCGCAATTGAGCAGCGTGGTGGAGTATGCTCTAAACCCAATTGAGGGGTGACTCGTACCCCACCAGTGGGATAAGTAAGAGTTGACGACGATTATGGTTTCGTGATAACTGGTTGATATGTGACGATGATTGTCATATCAACTGAGTGGGTTACTAACGTGCGCGGCGTAAACTAATAGAGTTATACCAGTGCGATGCCGAAGCGGGTCGTTAGTCACAAATAAAAACAGATACATAAATATGCCCTGTTTACACAGTTTATTTATCTAACTGACTTTGAGTGTTGTAACACTGAATTCCTTTCAACTTCATCGAAAAACTCAGCTTTTTCCTTACGGGAAATGTTTTGCACAAGAGTTTAAGGCAAAGAGATTTATATAACCGTGAAATGCGTAAAAGGTTCTTTTATTTCGACCTTTGCAACGAACTTCCAATTAAAACATTGGGCAGTTCGTAGCAGTACTACGAAAACTCTAGTTAATATCCTGTTTCTTTTCTTTGGTTGGTTTGGTTGGTCAAACTATTTTTTTAGTTTTTTTCTTAGGAATTTTATCCTACACTAGCTTTTACCCGCGGCATAGTCTCACGTTAATGCAGTATATAGTCAAAATTCTCCAGAACTTATATATATATTTATAAAAATCAATGCCAATTTTCGTTGTAATTTTATAACTCAAGAACGGGCTTACATATCCAAACCAAATATTTAGGCTTTGTTCGGACTATTTAGTAGATGGTTTATGTGAAGTTTGCACAAAATCGGTAGAGCGGTTCTTAACTTATCACATTTTTTGTAACAAATGAATTCAATAAATGGGGGATCATTTTGTTAATGGGGATTTTGCTGTTAAATTGAAACTTTATTCAGATGGGGATTGTGCTGTCAAATTGAAACTTTTTTGAGTGTTGACAGTACAAGCATGTTGTTATGTCAGTCATGCGGTCATTTAATTTTGGACGTGCTTCGACTTTATGTTGCCTGTTCCAGAGTCGGTACCCCCGGTAGCCGTTTGTTTATTCATGCTTCATTCATGCAAAATGGAAAAATCAAAAAATATTGTTTATCCAAATGTTTTGGATTAAGTTTTAAAATAGCTAGCAATTAATAAAATATTTTTTTGTTTGAATAAATGAATTTGATGTTCTAATATTTTTTTTAAAATATTTCACTTTATACGTAGCGAAGCACGTACCGGGCCGCTAGTTATATATATAATAACAGAAGCAAATATTCATTTATCCACAGATATAAACATTCACATTTATAATATTAGTACGACTAGTGGAATTTCTTCAGCTGTAGAAAGAAATAATATTGAGTAACAGTATGTGCTTCCTACTTATTGTAGGAAGCAATTCTTGTATAAATCCTAAATTATTTCGCAAACGGCTTTAACCATTTCGAAGAAATTTATAATACAGGGTTTATGGGTGTGAAAAATTGATCAAGCTAGGTCACAGTTATGGAAAATTTGTTTTCTTTTAAAAATGCCGAGGAATACTCTGATCATAAAATGTCCATGTTTAAGTTTGTCGTAACTGCTGGGCTGAACAGATATTATAATTGAAGAACAACCCTCGATCCTTAATAAAACAAAAGCAAATTAGAATAGGGAATATTTGCCGCAAAAACTAATGCCATTGAAAAAATCTTTGTCGACAATGACCAAAACATCTCTGACCAAAATGGCGTATCAAAAAAGGCATTGATCATTAAATGTATACTCTTAATACGTTTAAAAGTAATCTGGGATAAAAAATTGATAAGTAAACACAAATTGTCTAAATTACTGTTATTATTTAAATTTTTGCTTTTTAGTTTATAAACAGCTTTTGAGGTGTAAGTGACTCACCACGATCTTTAGAGCCAAAGGCAACTTCATCTTCGCGTGGTGCATCCCGCGGATTGACAAAAGAGGCTCGGGCAAGAGAGAGGTAGGGTAGAGCGTATTTGTGAGCTGCCCGACTGGTGAAGTCTCTTCCTCTTCCACCTCACAGAATACCGCAGCCAAATAATGATTCCTTTGAGAATTGTTGTGTTCCTGTTAATGAGTGAGATCACCAGAAAGGAAGGAGTAGTTGCATTGGCAGCGGATGCGACGGAACGCGTGCGATTTTTCATGTTGCGAGCGTTAATGTGGCTACGGTAACCGCTTCACACCGGGCAGGCCGTTTGATTGTCTCAGCCAACGTAATATAAAAAAGCAAACTTCTTTCTCCATAACTATGTACCATAGTCGGGTTCCTATTGTTTTTTATAACTTTAAACTGTAAAATTAATATTTTTTGCACAAAGGTAGTCGAAGGATAAAAGTTTGGTATAGATAGACTACAGATAGACATTATAAGTGATTGAGCTTGGGCATATGACTACTGACAGACTTTAACGTAAAATCAATAAGACATTAGTAAGATATTTATAAGGAGTAGGCATTATAATACAAGCGACAGTACTTCAGCTTAAGTCATAAATCCAGGTCCTATTATATCGAAAAAAATATAAAGAACCTTCTTATGTGAACCCTACTAAATCGCTTTCAATACTTACTTCACGACTTTCGATTAAAGAAATAAAATACACCACCTATAAATCTAGGTTTTCTATTAAACCTATCGACGATTAAGGTATCTTTAACGTTCACTGATTTATAAATAACCAGTGGCAATAAGTACAAAGAAGGGTTTTATTATCGAAGTTCTATACTTTCACGGGACGTTTAACTTTCAGAATTATCTGGCTTCCTTTATGTCTTACTTACTGTTATTTGTGGCTGTTGACAAAAGTAATAAGAGGATGTGATAAATAGGTTTTGTTTTTAAAATTAAAAACAGGTTGCACTCCGGAAGTGCCGGCAGAAGTGAAAACTTGAACATTAACGTTGTGCATTTTTTAATATTTCGGAATAGTTAGGGAATAATTTCGAACGAATTGCTTTATTTATCAGTATAAAAGTACTATCATATTTCTATCATATCATATGGGCGGAGTCCGTGGAAAGCAAGGGCGAGGCTTTAGCTGCTAGTCTGGACATAGCAAAAGCTTTCGATCGGGTGTGGCATAAAGCATTACTTTCCAAGCTTTCTTCTTTTGGACTACCTGAGAAGCTTTGCATTTGGATTGCCAGTTTTCTAACTGACCGTAGCATCAAATTTGTAGTTGACGGAGCACGCTCGGACCCACTACCCTTGAATGCTCGCGTACCACGAGGCTGTGTATTGCCCCCCACGTTGTTTCTTCTGCATGCATATCAATGACTTGCTGCTTATACACAATGCAGGGGACGTAAGATACACTGGCCAAGGTAATGTTTCTCGGGATTGCGTCGACGAGTACCGAACAAAACTTGTGTCTGAGATTGAGACGTCCATTGGATACGTCTCGGATTGGGGTAGATTGAATTTGGTGCAGCTAAATCCCTCCAAGACACAGGTTTGTGCGTTTATGGCTAAAAAGTCCCCATTCGTCGTAGCTCCTAGTTTGGAAGGTATTCCCCTCAGTATTAGTCCTAGCATAGCCATCTTGGGTGTCGATATATCGAGTGATGTTCAGTTTCGCGGTCACTTGGAATGCAAGGCCAAACTGGCTTCTAATAAGATTGGTGTCATTAATAAATAAGGCGGTATTTTACACCCCGACACCGCCTTCAACTATACAAAGCCCAGGTTCGCCCTTACATGGAGTACTGTTCGCATCTCTGGGCCGGTGCGCCCCACTACTTACTTGCTTATGGTACTTGCTTGCTTCATTTGACAGCATACAACGAAGAGCAGCTCGAATCGTCGGTGACCCAATGATCTCGGATCGATTGGACTCTCTCTTTACACGCAGAGATGTAGTGTCTCTTTGCGTTCTATACAAATTATATCACGGGGAGTGCTGAGATAAACTGTTTGATTTGATACCTGCCGCTGAATTCCACTATCGTACAACTCGCCATAAATTAAAATTCCATCCATATCATCTTGATAATTGGCGATTACTAAGACATTTTATACCACGAACAGTGAAACTGTGGAATCAACTTCCCTCAGCGGTATATCCGAACAACTATGACATGGGTGCCTTCAAGAACAGAGTTTTCATTTCCCATAAAAGGCTGGCAACGGATCGGCCTCTTGGTGTCGCTGATCTCCATAGGCGGTGATGATTGCTGTCCACCAGGTGACCCACATGCTCGTTTGCCCCCCTCTTACATAAAAAAAAAGAAAAAATCATTTATGTGGTAAAATACAATATTAATTTATTGCTCTGTCGTACACAAACATGACAATTTACATTACATTAAAAATAAACAGCAGGAGCAGGCATACATTTTCGCCGGGCGGTAGAAAGAGAGGGGGATATTACTTCCTCTCCTACGCCGCGCCGGCCGGTCCGCGCCCCGTTCCGTCCTTCGAATTTTCGATCATGCCACGTGTCCTGACGCAAGTTTAACATTTCTTACCCATCCCAAACAGTGCACAACGCCGCTAAAGAAGTTTTCACTTCAAAAATGCAATATTAAACAAAACAAAACCATATAGATATACAAGTAAGGCAACAGAGAATTATTCATTCCTTTCTTTATCATCTTCTTTTCAATACTTCGGCTCTATCTGCGTCAATGATTTGATTTCGCACTATTGATGATTGTCTTCGCCATTGCAATACTCCTTTATTAAATATATCTCCAACCTTATTCTTATAGGTACTAAATAATTATTTAAGTAAGCAGTTCGTTTTTGAAACTCGCTTTTGCCACCTGAGGAAGCCCTTGCGCGTGCCTGTAATTATATTTCTTTTAATGTTACCGATTATAATATAAGGTTAAGGAGAAGCTCGATGGCATAATTGCGCGTGTTACTCTAATCGAACACGCAAGTTAAGCAACATCGACCGTAGCCTGTCCATGGATGGTTTTATATTATCTCGAGCTCCTTCGTGCTTCGGAGGGCGTGTTAAGCCGTCGGTACTGGTTGTTGTCGTTAGATGACAGTCGATAAGCCAAGGCAGTGGTCTTTAAGCGGCGTGAAAACACTGGCGTCCGCCAACCCGCAGTTGACCAGCGTGGTGGAGTATACTCTAAACCACCTTCAATTGAGGGGAGACCCGTATCCCAGTAGTCCCCACTACTGGGATACGGGTCTCCATGATCTCAAATGAGTAAGGTTGACGACGAGTTTCCAATAAGTAAGTACTCAGATTGTGCCTAAGCTTTCGCTATGCTATGTTTTCCTTTCCAATATTAGACTGCTGGAAAAATTCCATATGAGATAAATTCGACATTGTACATGTAACTAACTCTTCTATATTTATTATTATGTGTATATTTCTATTGTATAATACAGATTTTACAACAAAACCATAGATCAAAATAGGAAATGGAGCGGTTGAATATATGTTACGCTAAGTTAGTTCATAAATCGCATTGTAAATAGTAAGAACAAACGGAGTGCATGTAATAAAGTGGGACACTTCGCAATATTCCTATCGAATCACGTACGAGTACAATGAGGACCATTGCTATGTAGAAATTATCCTTTAGTGTTTAGTTACTCATATTATGTTATTTTAGGACTAGCGACCCGTCCGTATTTCGCCTGTGTGGGAGAATATAGTAATAAGTAATACAGGCCTCTTAATTTATTTTTACAGGGTCGGCAACGCGCATGTGTGTGCGCACTTGGTGTTGCAGGCATCCATAGACTACTGTAACTGATTTCCATCAGGCGGGCCGTGTACCTGTTTTCCACTTTAGTGGCATACAAAAATATTATGAACTATCTACCCTATATACAAATGGAACCGGAAAAAATACCAACGTTAATTGCGTTTGAAAAATGACTAAATCCATACATTGCAAATACAATGAAACAGCAAAAAGAGTTTGGTAATAAAAAAATGTTTTTGCTGCTGTGTCACGTTCTTAGTATATGGAATTAGTAGTTTATGTAACGCAAATATTGTTGGTAATGTTTCTCTTTTCTATTTAGAATAGGGTATATACAGTTTGTGGCGGATCTTGGCTACTTGTAATTTTACTCGTAGCTCTTGAAAAAATCTTGGCATTAATCGCAGACTTCTTTTTTGTTTTATACACATAAGAGCGTGCCCTATTTTTTTCTAGAACATTATCGCCTGTGAGGCTGTGACCATTACCGGGTTGGCAGCATTTATTTACACCGATAGCGTTGCCAGCATGTAGCCCTTGGTTACAGAAAATAATGTTTCTGTTCCAGAATAAAATGAACGAACGCGATTAATTTTTAATGTTTTGTGACTAAGATTTTGGTGCCAAAATATAATGTGATGTCTAAATAAAATTTTATTAGGTACCTATCTTACATGACAATACAGTTATGATTTTTTGAAGGTGAATTTGAGATGAATTTGTTTTTTTTTTACGTGATAATGTCTTAAATCGATGAACGCCGGCTGCACGCACGAATAAGCATGACTCTTTGTCACGTTCCGCCTGAACCAAGCGTGCAAGCGACAGTGCGGAACAAGGGATAGAGAGGTACGATCGGCCTAAGCGTTCTGCTTGTGACGCATCTATCTCTCTTCTACTCCATCGGCCGATGTTTTCTTATAACGTTACAGATAGTAACGTTGTCTGTCAGATAGTAATGACGTTTTCTTATGACGTTACTATCTGTAACGTTATAAGAAACCATCGGCCGATGGAGTGAAAGAGAGACGTTACTATCTGTACCGTTATAAGAAAACATCGGCCGATGGAGTGGAAGAGAGACGTTACTGACGAGCTCGGTGGCGTAGCGGTCAATGACGCGGCTTCGACACAAACGCTCGTGGGTTCGATTCCCACACGGGACAAACATTTGTGGGCATGAACATGTCTGTTTGTCTTGGTCTGGGTGTTTTCTATGTATCATAAGTATGTATTTACAAAAAGAAAGTGTACTTACTTATGTTTATCAGTTGTCTAGTACCCATAACACAAGCTTCGCTTATTTTGGGGCTAGATGGCGCTGTGTAATTTGTTTATACTATCTGTAACGTTATAAGAAAACATCGACCGTTTCAACAGATATACGATAACAAGAGATAGATGCGTCAGTCCAATCTTTTTTAGGGTTCCCAAAGGGTAAAAAGGAACCCTATTACTAAGGCTCCGCTGTCCGTCCGTCCGTCCGTCCGTCCGTCACCAGGCTGTATCTCATGAACTGTGATAGTTAGACAGTTGAAATTTTCACAGATGATGTATTTCTATTGCCGCTATAACAACAAATACTAAAAAACAGAATAAAATTAATATTTAAGGGGGCTCCCATACAATAAACGTGATTTTTCTGCTCGTTTTTGCTCGCAATTGATAACGGTGATATTAACGGTAGACGCTTGAAACACTAACATAATATTTAGTTTTGTATTCACTTTATAAATAAATAATTGAATAAAAATAAAACAAATATTTAAGGGGGGCTCCCATACAACAAACGTGATTTTATTGCCGTTTTTATAGATAATGGTACGGAACCCTTCGTGCGCGAGTCCGACTCGCACTTGGCCGGTTTTATTTTTTCTTGTTGTCTAGGTGCATAATCAGAACCTACATATCGAATGAATACTTTAGTCAAGTTGAGTAGTTAGACGATTTTGACACAAATAATCGACGAAGCGTCAGGCGTCCCCTCTCTAGGTGGACTCAAAAAAGTGACTGGTGGCGGTTGGATGCGGAAAGCGGAGGATCGCATATGGTGGGAAGCATTAGGATAAGCCTATATCCAGCAATGGGTATATACAGGCTGATGACCATCATCTCATGATGATGGTCAAACTGATGATGATGAAGATGAAACTGTTTCTCCGATGAAAATGTGTGCACTCGTAAAAACGCTGCAATACGCTTAGAGCTCTTGATGGATAGTTGAATCATATAAAAACAGCAATATCCACTTTTTTATATATAATTTAACTTTGTTGTTAACCTGACACAAAAAACCAATAGATTAAAATTTCACCTTTGAAAAAAACGTCGTTGTTGCTGGTTTCTTTTTTTAATATTTAACAGTTATTCGACTCATGAATTTGAATCAAAATCATTAGATATGGTTTTTTTAGTCGAACAGTAATGAAGTTGGTTGTACATAATACAAAATTAAATATATATTTTTTATACTACGAGAGGTGGCAGACAAGCATACGGCCCGCCTGATGACACGGTTACCGTAGCCATATTAACGATCGCAACATAAAACATTGCTCGCGCGCCGCCACACCCGCTGCCAACGCAGCATCTCCTTCCTTTCTGGTGACCTCACTCACTCGCAGGAACTCAACAACACTCAAGGGAATTGTTATTTGGCTGAGGTACTCTGGGAGGTGGAGGTACATTCCCCAGTCGGGTAGCTTACAATTACTCTCTACCTCTCTTTCAGCCAGGGCTTCGTTTATCAGTCAGCAGGGTGCACCGCGTGTAGGTGAAGTTGGTTTTGGTTCAAAGATGTTGGTGAACCACTTACACCCCTTATTATTAAATCATTGTTAGACCAAATGTTTTATATAGACGCCTTGCCTTAAATACGTCGATACGAGTACTTTCCAAAATTTACTGAAGAAACGACAAAGTGTCAGGCATGACGTGCTCTTAGCCCGTACGACGTTCGAAACAAATAAATAATTCTTCGCCATTCTTCATCGGGAAAATCGATGAACAATTAAAACTGGTTATTATATCTATTACTAGCTGCTGCCCGCGGTTTCGCCCACGTTTAGTTCTTTTTAGGGTTCCGTACCTCAAAAGGAAAAACGGAACCCTTATAAGATCACTTTGTTGTCCGTCTGTCTATCTGTCTGTCTGTCTGTCAAGAATTTCTATGTCGAGAATGCGTGGAGGTACCAAGCTGAAATTTGAACTGTATACTCAGATCTACGGTCCCATGAAGTTGTAAAAAAATCAAACTGCTAAATTTACGTAGAAAAAAGTTGCGGCCGTTTATTCAGCAAAAAACGCATATTTCGACACACTCAAGGGAATCAAAACCTGTAGGGTACTTCCCGTTGACCTAGAACTATGAAATTTGGCAAGTAACATCGTTATAGACTACAAGTACAGGAATAAATCTCAAAACTATACATTTGTAAATAGATCTTAAAAAATAGGGGGTCTATATTTTTTATAGGGTGTCGAAATTTCATTGAAACTACTAGTTCAAATGGGGTATCATATGAAAGGGCTTGATGTACACATTGCAAAATATATAATTTTTTTTTCGACGCATTATTTCTTATTTATAATGAAAAATATCAAATTTAATAATGATATTTTATCTACGTACCTACGGAACCCTCGGTGGGCGAGTCCGACTCGCACTTGTCCGGTTTTTTAATAAAAACTATTCTATGTCCCTCTTAACAACTGTGAGAATGTGTATACAAAGTTTCATGATGATCGATTGAGTAGTTTCGGCGAAAAGCCAAAAACAAAGAAACCTCATTCTTTTAGTCTATGGCGCATCGCCATTGTTAGATGCGCGCGCATAGGAAAACTGATTAATTTTTCTCGCCATTGCGAAAAATTTTTCACAACTCGTTTTATAGTTTTTAAGTATTTTCTTCACAAGTGTGTTGAAAAACGTCGTATGATACACGAGTGTATTGATGATTACCGTCCTCAGCTCACGTAAGACCCTCGCCTGACAGCTCGGGTCTCAATGGCGCCTCAGCGGTAATCACCAACATTACACACTTGTACCATAATGTACTATTACGCTATCAAAACAATCTTGTTTTTTTTTACACTACTTTTAATCATGAAGTGTCTTTTATGTCTTAGGTAATCGATATACCTATTTTTGTTATCGTCAACAATCCATACACCCACATTGCTGGGATATTAATCTCTTTTACTGATAAATCCCTTCAGATTTAGAGCATTCTCTTCTCTGCCACGACGATGTACTGTATTTTACCGGAGGCCAGTGTTTTCAAGCCCCCCAAAGGCCACTGACTCGGCCTAAAGGCGGTCATCTAATGAAATAGCCGGGACCGACGTCTTAATCTTGACAAGCCCTCCGAAGGACGAACGGAAAATAAATAATCCATCGCTGACACTATCCAGATTGATAAATTAATATAAAATACAATTAAGATGTGTTGATTTATTTCTCTCCATTTATTTTACAATAATTACTTAGCACTTTACCGAAACTCATCGTGTAGGTACTATTTTATAGTCGGATTGATTCATCATCATCATCATCTGTCTAAACAAGACTGTTTCTATGGATATATGTTTGTGAATTTCAGTCTATATTAAGTTGACTGTAAGAATGTAACAATCGTACAAATTGTATCGTGACCCACGGCCAATTGATGATCTTAACTCAACTATCCTAAATGACTGCAATTAATGCGCTAAGTTAATTAACTAACAAATAATACAAATGAAAAAGTGTTTTTTTTTTATATTACGTAACCATATTAACGTTTGCACCAACT
The DNA here is from genome assembly GCA_937001555.2 of Hypsopygia costalis. Classification (NCBI taxonomy): domain Eukaryota; kingdom Metazoa; phylum Arthropoda; class Insecta; order Lepidoptera; family Pyralidae; genus Hypsopygia; species Hypsopygia costalis. Next base: position 13,672,578 of record OW443339.2, on the reverse strand, counting down.
CCTTCCTTTCTGGTGACCTCATTCACTTGCAGGAACACAACAAACCTCAAGAGAATTTTTATTTACTGCGTTATTAAATAGAGGTATTTCTCCAGTCGTGCAGCTTACAAATACGCTGTACCCAATCTCTCATTTGCCTCTTTCGCTTGTCAACAGAGTGTATCACGTCCAGGTAGGGTTGATTTTGGCTCTAAAGATCGTGATGAACTACTACACCCCAAACGTATGTTTATTTGTTTATTTAACATGTTCCTTCGTCGTTTATAGTTAAACTGCTCAAACAAATTTTCACACTTGAATTTATAGGGCCTATAGGCTACTTTCTATCTATTGTACGTTGGCGGAAGTTGGTTCTTAAAAAATGTGATTTAAAAAAAACGATACAAAAAATACAGCGAAAAAGTATTATCTACATTTCTATCTTTCCTGCTCCGTTATTACTCCCTACAGAGTACCCGACTGTGGGGAGTTTCGCAGGTGGAACTACTAGTCCGCCTGTTTGGATCAGGGTGCCTCGGAGACTGGCGGCAAGTCCATAATTTGCCAGTCATGGGTCCGGATTCGAGGTGGCAATATGTGCGTGTAATCACTCACGTGCATGTGGTGTAGCTACAGAGGTTGGGCATGTTCGTCTGCTTTGCCAAATTGTCGCCAGGGCGTTCAACCTCGCGCGTAGCGAGTTATTTACCACTGGCCTTGGGCGAAGGGCCGCCACAGTGGTTCTCAACGGGGCTTGGAGCGGCCCTTACAGCGGTGTCGGCTTCCCAAGCTGGCATCGCAACTTGCCTGCTGAGTAAGGAGGATGGCGGGCGATCCCTTCCGTCACCCCGGTCACCCTACCGTAGGCCTGGGGTAGGCATTTCTTCGTTGAAGGATGCCGGGAAGTGAGCGTGCCTTATATAGCTCCGGTACCTGTCAAGGAACTCAGGGAACCAGCTAACTGGCGCCCCAGTGTGGGTGCAGAAACACTAGGCGCGCTTGTACTTGTACTTGTGCGCCGGGAAGTGAGCGAGCCATACAGCTCCGGTACCCATCATGGAGATTGGGGAGTGGTAGTAGGGCCCCGATGCTTGGTTCGCCGAGCGTCGGTTCGCCACGAGCTACTCGACTTAAGAGTACGCAAGTAGCCTGCATGCAGGTGAAAGCGGAGTAAGACCTGCTAATGTTCCGCTTGCGTGCTCGGTTGGTTTACCGAGCGCAAGAGCGGAGCAGGTAAAGTTCCTTCCGTCTAGTTGGTTTATTGGACGGTTGACTCGCAATCCCTGTGATATAACCGGAAGGTTGGCACATGGGGCGCACTAGCTGTTAGGTGTAGGGTACGTTACTCCATTATTAAACCCTATCTGTTTATACTTTGAGAATCTTGAGACCATTCCGATGAATTTAAACACGGTACCTTTAGTGTAAGTTGGTCAAAAGTCCTATAAATTTCAGGTGATGCTACAATTATAGGTTAATGGAACAACATAGAACGTAATAGAATACCATAACAAACTTTGAATCAATCAAACCTGTGATCTCATATCTCTTTATCAGAAAAAAGCTGAATCATGGACAAGAAAATTTTCAATCAAATCACTTTTGTCGTCAACCCTTATTCATGCCACTGCTGGAATACGGGTCTCCCTCATTCGAAGGTGTTTAGAGCATACTCCGCCGATCAACTGTGAGTTGGCGCAGGCCAATGTTTTTAAGTCCAGTGACAAGTCACTTCACAATTAAAAAAAAAAGAAAACTAAATCAAAATCTATCTGGGTGGTTAAATCCAAAGGCAAATAAACGGATGCTTTTTGATTACGTCTGGAATTAAAAAGGTAGATCTTTAATTTTAATAAAATTGTTATGGCCTTTAAATGTCATAGTTTCTATAAATTTATGTAAAGGTCGTACACACGCAATATGAATATGACGCAAATGATAAATCAAAGTGAATAAATTTAATCAAATTCATCAAGCGTAAGCTATCAAAATCACTAATTATATCCGGTGTTCAAAGAAGATTTCAATTTAGAGGGAAATGTGCAAATTCTAAGGTATATTCAATAATAACCTACCAAAAGGTCTTAATTTTATTCTATGCTCTCAATAGAGCATAGCTCTATTGAGAGCATAGAATAACTTATAGAAATATTTTGCTGATAATGTTCCAGTTATTATGTAATTTGCTTGTGAAAAAATATTGTATTTTAATTACGCAAACTATGTGAATTCCAATCGTGGAGCTCTCATGCTTTATATAATTATGGTGCAGATGGATTGTGTGTCAACTTATAAGGTCTGCATTCAACCGGACGGTCCACCATGCTACTTAACTATGGGTTGGCGGAAGTCAGTGTTTTCAAGCAGTCTTAAGACTGAGTTGACTTAACAACTGTCATCTGACGAAAATAGCCGGAACCGATGGTTTGAAACGTGCATTCCAAAGCACAGATAAGTCTAATAAGTTTAACTGGAACCTATCAAGTTTAAATGGACCTCTATACTGGACCTCTATATAAACTGAAAATTCACAACCATGAGGTCGGACTGCTGAGGCTTCTTAGAACCAAATGTTTGATACTGCGGTAGTCCGTAACCCACGAATAAAAATCTTTGACCTTGCCCGATTCTACAGGCTACGGATAACTGCTTCCTATTAGTCTAAAGTAGCTGCTTGTTGTCATAATAAAACATAATTGGTTGGTTGGCAATACAGGAACACACCAATTCCATGATATGAAACTATTTTATTATAATATTTATGAGAATAATATGTAAAGCACTCATCATTATTACCACAATGAATGTCAGTTGATTAGTCGTGGATATCAAATAATGTCACATTTTTTATAAAATCGCATACCATATCATTTTAAAATGTCTATGTTACATTTACAGACATTTAAATAATTCCACATCACAGAACACCGCAGTCGGAATTGTTATGTTTTTCATAACAATTTTTATTTGAAGTCACTAAAAAGTGACACATATACTCAAATTATTTATTCCGAAACAACATCCGTGGGTTCCCCTGCCTGTCATACCCATGTTTGACAATGACCTCATTAGACACGGGTTTCACCTCACTTTGTATTTAATACGACTTCACAGGGATATAAATAAACTGATAAAGGACACATCCTTATGGTTATTTTTATTAATTTAATGGTCTACACCAAAATTGCCTTGTATGTAAATATATCATAATAAGTGTAGATTTTTAACCGACTCTAAAAAGGAGGAGGATCTCAATTCGGCTGTATTTTTTTTTACTGTGTGTTATTTGAAAGAGTATGCTTCCAGATTGGTTCCATATTTTTTTATCATCATCATCGTAAGCCTGTATCTACGCACTGTTAGGTTTGTTATTTCATTACTCCGTCATTTATAAACCGATTTAAAAAAAACTTTTCTTATTTGAAAGTGTATACCTACTTCCAGATTGGTCCCATATTTTTTTCCTCATCATCATCATCCTCATCAGCCTGTATCTACCCACTGTTAGGTTTGTTATTTCATTACTCCGTCATTTATAAACCGATTTAAAAAAAAAAGACGTGTGGCACTCGGGGACTGCCGCGGTAAAGCTATTGACCTCATTTTGTATCAACTTATGCAATTATAATTTTATTTATTTATTTTATTCATGCAGTATTGCTTTTTCTTTGATATTAATTCAAGTTACACTTTTTGAGCGTGGTGACCGATATGAAAACAATTTTTTCTATTATTAAATAAATAAAACGAGTTTCGTAGAGTCGTAGAATACGTCTAATCGCACGCACACAACGCCGTGTCGAAGACTGCCGAACTGAAACGACGTTAGACGATGCACGGCCTTCAAGCCACACCTCCTTGCCCGTCGGAGTGGGGAGCGTGAGGTTTTTTCGTTACGGAATTTCTGGATTCGGTCCCCGCGCTCAAGGGCCGCGATAGAAGCTATGCAATAGCTTAAAACTTTTCTTATTTGAAAGTGTATACCTACTTCCAGATTGGTCCCATATTTTTTTCATCATCATCATCAACCTGTATCTACATCTATAAATGTAGAGTAATGTTTGGAGTCTGTTTTTTTTGTTAAAATTATGCTAAGTAGGTACTGGCAGGACTTGATTTGGCGCTGTTTCTTTCTCTTTTAAGTCTGAACTTCAGGTCGAAGATTCTTTCTTTTTTTTCGAAAGAAGTCTTTTCGGGTGTACGTTTTTGATACTTATGGCATACCTATAGTACTTGTAACATATTTACAGTATACAAAAGTAATTACAACAAATATCATATTAAATACATAATGGTCAAGTATCAAAATTTTATTGTCCTAGTAATCGATGCTGTCCGCTAAACGATAGTGGCGCTGTAACGACCCCCCCTCGAAATAGAACGATGAGAGCTAAACGCTCCTGCACGTCTCGTCGGCCTACTGCCGTCTTGGCAGCTTATATGGCGCTTATAGACGGTTAGACCCCACTCCTACAAGCGTATACACCTGTAAAATATACCCCATGACGAGGTATACCCCGTTCTTCTGTTAACCGGATGTGATATTAATAATTTGGACCGTGTTTTTGGCAGTGTGATCATCTAGAGTGGACCCTTATATTACTGTTGTGACCGTTAGTAAACCCAGGACTTTATGAGTGAATTATGGTTCATTGCATGACACTTTAACACAAGAATTCTTACATTTCTATTAACAAATCAATACCAACAAACAACCTAATTTGAATCACTAATACAGCTTTGCAGTGGTTTTAGGCGTGCAGTTAGGCCCGTGCCTTTTACATTATTTTGCAAACTGTGGTGGCTCCGCCGTTCTGTCTGATGAGGATCATCGGCATCTTAATATAGGCCTCTGACCCAGTCAGCCCTACACCCTCCCCTTCGGAACTCGGGTTCCATCCAGGTACCCAGCCATGATTCCACAGGGTGAAGCTACTTTCTTACTTTACAACTGCCAGTTGCATTATATGCAATTGGAGGTAATATATCAATGCAAACGCGAATTGTTGAAACTGCTTCGCTGTATTATGGTGATTTTATCACCAAAGTGATGTGGGTTAATACCCTAGTCAGTAGAGCCTAAATTGGCTAGTATTTGAAGGGTTCACCAAAGTGATGTGGGTTAATACCCCAAGTCAGTAGAGCCTAAATTGGCTAGTATTTGAAGGGTTAATTCCCTTAGATATTAAAATAGTAATGGTTATCCAACGATGATAGGCAAAATGCCTTAGTAAAGCCTAAATTGGCTAGTATTTGAAGGGTTAATTCCCTTAAGTATTAAAATAGTAATGGTTATCCAACGATGATAGGCAAAACGCCTTAGTAAATGCATGGTGATTCCTCTGGTGCCACTGAACAGTCAGGGCCAGTAATGTTGTATGTAGATGATGTGTACAATCAAGCTTAGCAAGTCTCCAAGCCACGTGTCGTTATTATAACACAGTTGACGATCAGAGGCTCTATTGAATCACACTGAGGTCAACTTATTGAGGGTAGCCATTGAAACTGCCGTATGCTATGAATTGTACAATATGGTGGGTTATTATTACCCATAAAAATAATATGTTTCGGCGGATTCCCATGCCGTAATATGTAGGTATTTAATAGGTCAAGACGAACAGCGACAGCCAGGGTTATCTCCAAAGCTTTCACATTTGAATAAATAGAAAATATAATTGTGCAGTAAAGAATTATAACAGTGAAGCCAAATTGGAACGGGCTCACCAAGCTTCCTTGACAGCTCTGCCAGTCCTTCTTCATAAGTGCTCTGGTATCTACCTTACACTTAAACTATTCTTGACGATTCTCAGCTCCAAGCCTCCACCTCTCCCCAGCGTGTCTCAGCCAAAAGTGAATCCCTCACTCATCATCTCAGCCTTCAAGGCTCGCGTTCTCCCACCCCTTCATACGCTCTTTGCGCCAAACCCCGTCAGCCAATCAAAATGTACTTCCGTATTTAACGTCAGTAGGAGTTTTATCAAAATGTCCCAAAATATGGGTTAATTGAATTAATAATTCGTTTTATAATCTAATTAGATTATTTTAGCATATTTGGGTTGAACTGCCCCAGTAACTCCATTAAAATCATTCGAAGTATCATAATTGACAATTACTTTTTCTCATATTAATTTATAAATTATTATAAAAATATATATTTAATTCATGAATCAAATTATAAAAGATAAAATCAAACCAATTGAATTATTTTCTGTTTGATTTACATTTATTAAACTAATATTTAAGTTTTTTATTTCAAAACCACCCGAACAAAACCATAGATTCATACCACAGATTAAAATCATAATTTATCTTTTGTGAACCAAGATCACTTAAAGGTAGCGTACCCACGTGCAAGACGGTCTGTACCGTTACACACAACCCCCGAAAGTATTTAATTGACTTGATAAAGTCTATTAAAACTTTCCCTAACTCTCCCTCTAACTCTGAAATGGCTAAAATTTCAGTTAAGAAATAAAACTACAATTTAAAATGTTATTATAATTTTTAATATTACCTTCATGAACACAAACCACCTTTACCTTTCCTAAAAATCGCGGTTACTATGTCTAATCCCCTGTCAATACATTCCTCGAATTTTACCATGTGTGTGGTGTGTATTTATACCTGGCATATCATATATAATAAGCCGGGAAATTCCATCAAAGCAAGATGTCTCCTCATTGAACCAGCAGAATTTACATCCTGACACATGAATCCAAGATAAGCCTGTGGTTGTGAGGCACAGCGACTCAGCTATGACTCAAAATCCAACCGACAAGCACGCCAACAAGTACACCCAAAGCATTCCTCGCCAGAGGACTAACCTTGACTGACATAAGAGGAGTTGGAATTGGTATGCACGCTGTCGCCCCATCAGTCATGTCCTTAAGTCAAACCGAATAGTTAATATACTACCCCAACTCTTTTCCTCGCCAGCGGACTAACCTTGACTGACACAGGAGTACTTCAAGTGGGATCGCATACTTTCGCTCTCCAAAATCCATGTGCTTCCACAGATGCAAATGATACAAGTGCAATGCAAGTCATCCTTTACCATAAACGAACCCAGACTCACTATATAGTCAATACCAGGAGATTGTGGAGTGTCCAATCAGTGGTAGTGTCAGCTTCTTGTAGAGTGTCAACTTACAAGCTTTGTTCTTATAATACAAAAGAACTTTGCTTAAAAGTTGTTTGTTAAAACCAATCCAAGTTCAATACCGCCAGGGACTTCCCCGTTCTATCGTAACTAAAGTCTCGGATCACTATACCTAAGTATTCAGAGACACGATTCCTCAGTAGACAACTGAACCAAGGAAGTTAAATTCATTTATATACAAATTCATTTCCATAATCGAAACTAAAACAGGGTAATAAATCAAGAGCCTCAAATAAAACGAATTCCAAAAATTTTTTTTTTTGTTTATTAGTTGGGTTGGAAGTAGGCCTTTCTGCCATTAAACTCCCTTCGCCAAAATGTGCCCTTACTGTGCTCCACATACTTACGTTATCGTTTTTTTTTTTTTTTTTAATCAACTGACCTGATTTCAATAAACCTGAAATATCGATTTTATTTTTCATTATTCACTCACAAAACTCCTGTCCTGCAACTATCCTCATCATATCAACGTCACTCAAATGCAACAATGCTGCAACTAACCCAAGTGTTGGACTAACTTCATGATGATGATGATAATAATGATGATGATCATGACTCATCCATACCAATGTCACATAATTGTAACAATATCGCAACTAAACCCGTGGCCTGGCTAACTTATGATGATGATGATAATTATGGCCTATCCATATCAATGTCACATAATTGTAACAATGCTGCAACTAACCCAAGTCTTGGACTAACTTGATGATGATGATAATTATGATGATGATGATGATAACCTTGGCTCATCCATGTCAATGTCATTCAATTGTAACAATATCGCAACTAATCCAAGTCCTGGACTGACTAACTTGATGATGATGATGATAATTATGAATCATTCATATCAATGTCACATAATTGTAACAATGATGCAACTAATCCAAGTTCTGGACTGACTAACATGATGATGATGATGATGATAATTATGGTCCATCAACACTAGATGATCACGGCCTATCAACCTGCATCTAATAATCCGCTCTTTACCGCTCTATGTCTAGCCCGATCCACTGGTGTATACTTCATTCGACATCTAAATCATGAAATTATAATGATGCTATATATAGGTATGTATAATTAGTCCCTCCTGGTTCACACGGACAACCGCGCCAAAACACCAACAGTATTAAGAAGGCAACTATCTCAAAACGCCAACATCCCAAAACGACAATCTCCCAAATCTACAACCTCCCAAAACTGTCTTTATGGGTCAACGCCTGTCGGTATCAGGCGGGTTGTATGCTTGCTTTATACAAATCGATTACAGTAGTCTATTAAACACCAACAGTATTAAAAAGGTAACTGTCTCAAAACGCCAACATCCCAAAACGACAATCTCCCAAATCTACAATTTCCCAAAGCTGTCTTTATGGGACAACGCCTGTCGGTATCAGGCGGGCTGTATGCTTGCTTTATACAAATCAGTTACAGTAGCCTATTAAACACCAACAGTATTAAAAAGGTAACTGTCTCAAAACGCCAACATCCCAAAACGACAATCTTCCAAATCCACAATTTCCCAAAGCTGTCTTGTCTTTATGGGACAACACCTGTCGGTATCAGGCGGGCTGTATGCCTGCTTTATACAAATCGGTTACAGTAGCCTATTAAACACCAACAGTATTAAAAAGGTGACTGTCTCAAAACGCCAACATCCCAAAACAACAATTTCCCAAAGCTGTCTTGTCTTTATGGGACAACACCTGTCGGTATCAGGCGGGCTGTATGCTTGCTTTATACAAATCGGTTACAGTAGCCTATTAAACACCAACAGTATTAAAAAGGTGACTGTCTCAAAATGCCAACATCCCAAAACGACAATCTCCCAAATCTACAATTTCCCAAAGCTGTCTTTATGGGACAACGCCTGTCGGTATCAGGCGGGCTGTATGCTTGTTTTTTGCAAAATGGTTACAGTAGCCTATTAATGCTAACAACGCACACATATTGTGTTACTCGCGCTTAGTTGCCCGCACTGCCGACGCTGCAATTCCTCAACCTCTGGTCACATCACTCACTCGCATGATCCCAACAATCCTCCAGGGATTCCTCACTCATTCGCATGAACACAACAATCTTCCAGGAAATCCTCACCCACTCGCATGAACACAACAACCCTCCAGGGAATCCACAGCAATCTTCTGACAGGTGGAAATACTTTCCCTGTTGATCTATCCTTCTGCCATACTTATCGTCCGTCAAAGCCTTGTTCGTCAACTGACAGGGTGCACCATATGCAGATAAATTTGGCATAGGGTATTATAATGACAGTAATAGACTTCATAATTGTCTATAAAATTTAATATTTTGGTCCAAGGTCCAGGTGCGGTAATTATCATTTGTCTATAGACGCTTGCAGTTATGAAATGTACCGTTCACGAGTTGCTACCCCTGCTGCCAACCTACAGTTTCTCAATTGTCTGGAACTGAACAATAAAGTTGGAAAGTTGTCGATCTAGGGAGCCAGCATCCCGGGAAGCAAATTTTATAAATTGACCATTTGGGAAAATGACGTCTCGGCACAGCCGCCAACACGAACCACCAGGGATTAAACTCTCTGTACAAACTGTATAACTAACCCTAGGAATGCCATAAGCCACTTAACTTTTCTAAACATAGGAACATCATAAAATGCTTGAAATTAATTAAAATCGGTTTTCATGAATTGTACTGAGGAACCCTAATTTTAAAAACATCTTTTATCCTACATCAGTAACAGTCAAGCATACGGCCTATCCGATGTGAAGCTGTTCCCGCAGCATAAAATATTGTTAGTGCGACTTTACTCACTCACAAAAAGCAATCAACCCCCAGAGTAGGAAACTGTTGCCCATATGCAAGCTATTAACAGATTAAAATTCCAAAACTAATAGTCTAGGCAAACCATTTATTCAAGCATATGCCTACATACCACACTTTTGCCACTGTAGGTCTAGTATACCTTGCCAGAATATTATTTTATTTCATCCAAATCAAAAATGAAAACCATAGCATGTTTTAGAATCAGAAACAACCAATGGATCAAGCCGGATCAAAGATTTAAAATTGAAACTATTTTCCTTATGAATTCAAACAAACTAATTTTGATTAATGTGTCCTGTCTTTCACCCATAAGTTTTGTTAGAAGTAAGTATGTACATTAGTCGCAGTTATAGTTGAATTGACCTTACCTACTCATCTTAAACTAACCCGCAGACACTGCTAATATTAATTTCCTTAATCTGTTTGAAGTAACTACCACCTAATCAGTAATACCCTTTTATCCATTTTCTATAACTAAGGTGCCAAACAGACTCATGACCCTCCTGATGGTAAGCACTCATTGCAACCTATGATATATTGTTCCAATAATTAATCTTTTGTCAATGTTTATTTAATTAAAATACACAGTTGTTAGTCATACAGCCTTGTTTATAATTGATACAAAATACATCTGCAATTTTTAACAGAAGTAACTTTATTTATATTATAAAGACGTGGTTAAATATATTTTAAGCAATTTATGACTAACCTTCATGGTGAAGGGCAATCTAACAATTTCAGTGCAAGCCGCGGCAAAATATGTACTAAACTTGAAAAGACTGTCAACAAAACTGTTTTGATATTTTACTGTATTGTTAATTTTCTTTGGAAATCGGTTATGATTGTTGTTGTGTTGCAATTTGCAAAACAATGGAATAAATAAAACATTGTTGTTCATTGCTCGTGTTTGACAAGTTTACTTTGGAATTAATATAATGATAGTAAAGCAGCACCATGCTTGCACTTACCACTCTTATCACACACACATATACAAAACTATTAAAGTAATTATAGCGCTTTATCTAAGTAGCAAAATGAACCACAGAAAGTACTTCCATTTAAACTTATTTTGTTGGGTATTAATATCACAAATGTTTGACGAATTATCTTGGCTCATATTAAGTAACTCTGGCTGTTACTTCTTAGTTCTTCTACACCCCGTATATGCCGTGCTAATACAATGTTTTAGCCATTTATTATTGTTTGAGGTTAGAAACTTAACATTCGTTTTAGTAAACGTTTGATGATATCCACTTTTTTACTAATTATCATAAAATAGGATGACACTCCAACCACAATTTATTTTAGATGTCGACATTTTTAGCTCTTTAACACAATAAACAATAAAATATTTAGGTAATTTAGTCACATATTTGCCGCTACTCTTACTGCTGTCACCACTCTATGTAATTGTAAACAAAGCAAATAGTTTTTCATTCTTTTCCTCGTTGGCAATCACTCTTCAGTCGAAATTTATTATAAATTTTCAATAAAATTGATACTAGATAAAGGTCGTATGTATGTCTATGAACTAATTTGAATTGAATGAGAAATATTAATTATTTGTTTTTTTTTTTTATCTGGTGGTCTCAAACTATTATTTTTCTTTGAATATTTATAATCGCTATAGAGTTGATCCCATAAATTAATCGTTTTTATTTTCACTAAATAAAATTAATTAAATATTTTTTTTATTAATATCTTTTCTAAATAGCAACATTATAATTCCTAAATGTGATAATTCATTTATAAATAAAATCTCATACATTTCAGTCTTCCGACATCAAAGAACCCATCTTTACACAGTAGCCTATGGTAAAACGAGAAAATTTAATTTCAATAACTAATCCGTTTTCCTCTCTAATATTGTGCAGACATTTTTGACTACATCATACATGTAAAATAATTTGGTTCTATAGCTCGATAGGCTAAAATATCATTAAAGTTAATATTAATAACAATTATGGCAACCCCCAAATATTGCAACTAGAAACATCGAAAATCTATCAAAAATAGTTTTATAAATCGATTAAATTCTTTTAACATGAAAAATCAACTAATTGATATTTGTTTGAAAAATAATTAACGACCCCTCTTTTTTCTAATTTCCAATAAATTTCAAACTAAACGTCCTATATATTATACTAATCAGATTTATTAATTAAAAATAAACAACAAATAAACAAATTTTTAAATAATCGATACTCATTCAAGTTTAATATTCAACAAACTAAATGAGTTCTAGTTATTGTCGGAAGACCAGCGTTACATTGATAACTAAAGTAGCAGTTAAATTTAAACTATCGAAATAAAAGCTAGGAATCCGCAGGTAACGAATTCAAAAATAAAAGCTTCACAAACTATTGTAGATGCACAGGTATCGTTAATGTAATATTAATCGATTGAATAGCAAATATCAATTCGCGCTCCGAGCTCTAGTAGATCAACCCTAATCAGGCAAAATCGACTTTATGTATTTTTAAAACCGATTGTTTCTATAAACGATTACTTTGTCACGTCCCTATTTTTCCCTCTCAATTAATATTCAAGCCAAAACTATTTTGATAATCTATTATTTACTTTTGAGTAATTTAAGATATAAAAGCAATCTGGAAATGAAGTAAACATTTTGTAAAATAAAGAGTTGTATCCATAATAAGGTACGTATCGTTATGTTAATATTTTGTTTCCTATAAAATAACATACTGTTAAACATATGCGCAATTCAAATGTTTCTTGTTACAGGTTTAAAAGTTGATTTTATATTTGGAAGATTCTGCATTACAAGAACTACGCATGTTCTGAAACTATACAGCTATTCAAGTACAAGAATATTGTAAAATGTAAACGCATCATTGAATGACTGAAAGTAACCTAAAATATGTGTAAACAGATATAATAATAGGTGAATATGGTACCTACTGAATACTAAAGACTCAATTATGATATATAATATTGACTTCGTGATACGTATAAACTTATATTGGAACTACGGTGCAATAAAATTAATAAAATGAATGAATGGTCAAAATCTACCTATCAAGATATATAACTAATCTTGTTGTGATAGTATAATATTCTTTGTATGGAGATGTGGAGTGGTTATGAGTATTATATAATATAAAATCATTCCACAAATGTCTACACAGTATTAAGTTAGCAGAGTGAAAAGTTGGCAAACCATAGTAAAGTACAAATACCAGTCGCTAAGGTGTATTTTTATCAAGAATTATGTGTACTGCATACAATACTATCCTTTGTGAGAGAGAGAAAAATAAAGATATATTATAATAGTATGCAACAGTTAATCTGACCAAGTATACATAACTAAAGAAGCAAGATTTAACCACCCGGGGACTTGCTTTCTGTGATTTCAAAGCGGTTGTGAATTGAAGTCCACCACAAGACATCACATATACTATTATGTTCTGAAACCAGACATTTACATGAGAACTGAGTATATTTTGGATTGAAATTCATACTTTCGACAAGATTTATAAGAATTTAAATAAATATAAGTGTTTTGTGATATGTGTATAAGCAAATTGTGAAGTGAATAAATATCTCTAGTGTTTACTTATTTATTTATTTTTTTAAATAGTGACAATATCTATTTAATTATATTATTTTGTGGAGTATGGTTAAGTGAATAGGTAAATATTTTTGTTACATTTTGTTTTTTCTTATTTGGTTAGAAGTAAAATGCTTAACTATATATTTTTATGTTGATTACTAGTTTCATTCCACCGTTTCTTTAATATTCAATTCAATAAAAAGGAACTGATAGTGATTCATGTTTACTTCTAATGATTCGACAAAGATATTTCTGTTGAAGTAAAAACTAATTCTGAACTCAACCCCCAATTTATATAATAAAAGACAGATTGGTTAGCGTCATATGTGTAGCAATACAATAGAATCTAGTTAATTACTACAGTAATGAATCATACAGTTTTACCCAAACATATAATTTGAAGTAAGTAATAAGTTGTTTTGTCGCATGATAATTCTGTAGATGCAAGGACTAATTTGGAACTAGTATGAGTAATAAATACATGACTATAATAATAATGATCATTTCCTACGGTTGGTAGGAATATAGCAGGCACTGTATTTTATTATTTTAAATGCCTGCGCAGTTAACTAAAATGTTCAGATTTATTAATATTTTATGATTTCTACTTTTAAATGTATATTCTACTGTGTAAATTAATTACATTATATATATATATTATGTGATAATAATCACTCAGCATGTTTTAAAATAAAGTTTTACTATTATGAATTCTTTTTCTTTTCTTTTTATCGACGAATACCTCAGAAATACCTGTAAAATCATTGCTCGATTTGAAACTCAAGTATTTATTTATAACTATTTCCTACTGCTTCTGTCTAGTACATTTTATTCAATTAACGGCCTAATATTATGTATGTCAAGTAAATCGCTCAGATTTCTAAGAGAACTTCTTTCATAAGTAGGTTAATTTTAATTTCAATACCAACCCCCTGTCTCTATAACATTTTAATTTCAATACCAACCCCCCATCTCTATAATTTAAACCCATAATTATTATATATAGTATTAGATGTATATATTATGTTTAATAGAACATACATACATTTATTTAACTCAACATAGCAAATAGAGTATTAGTGTTTTCAGCATTATAGATACAGATTTTTCTTGATTGATTTGACAACTACCTAGAGCATTTCCGGAGTGTGAACTTGAACTAGAATATTTTTGTTATTTTACCTGCCTATACTAATGATTTTGCACGAATGAATGTAATAGTACTGCGCTAACTGTTTTTTTCTCAAGAGAACGCTTGTCATACCCTCATTATACTAATAAAATGTTATAAAATATGTCTGAATTTTCTTTATTAGTTACTGTATGTAATATTTTCAGCCAACGTTGATGTAAGTATCTGTATTGGTGTTAACCGACCTTTAATAATGTGTCATACAACTGAACCGCTTCTCTCATCCATTTTCACGAGCAACAAATTGTGACTTTTAGTCACTTGATATAGATCTTTACATCCTGGTCATATGGCAGCAAATTGTAACGACCCCCCCTCGAAATAGAACGATGAGAGCTAAACGCTCCTGCACGTCTCGTCGGCCTACTGCCGTCTTGGCAGCTTATATGGCGCTTATAGACGGTTAGACCCCACTCCTACAAGCGTATACACCTGTAAAATATACCCCATGACGAGGTATACCCCGTTCTTCTGTTAACCGGATGTGATATTAATAATTTGGACCGTGTTTTTGGCAGTGTGATCATCTAGAGTGGACCCTTATATTACTGTTGTGACCGTTAGTAAACCCAGGACTTTATGAGTGAATTATGGTTCATTGCATGACACTTTAACACAAGAATTCTTACATTTCTATTAACAAATCAATACCAACAAACAACCTAATTTGAATCACTAATACAGCTTTGCAGTGGTTTTAGGCGTGCAGTTAGGCCCGTGCCTTTTACATTATTTTGCAAACTGTGGTGGCTCCGCCGTTCTGTCTGATGAGGATCATCGGCATCTTAATATAGGCCTCTGACCCAGTCAGCCCTACACCCTCCCCTTCGGAACTCGGGTTCCATCCAGGTACCCAGCCATGATTCCACAGGGTGAAGCTACTTTCTTACTTTACAACTGCCAGTTGCATTATATGCAATTGGAGGTAATATATCAATGCAAACGCGAATTGTTGAAACTGCTTCGCTGTATTATGGTGATTTTATCACCAAAGTGATGTGGGTTAATACCCTAGTCAGTAGAGCCTAAATTGGCTAGTATTTGAAGGGTTCACCAAAGTGATGTGGGTTAATACCCCAAGTCAGTAGAGCCTAAATTGGCTAGTATTTGAAGGGTTAATTCCCTTAGATATTAAAATAGTAATGGTTATCCAACGATGATAGGCAAAATGCCTTAGTAAAGCCTAAATTGGCTAGTATTTGAAGGGTTAATTCCCTTAAGTATTAAAATAGTAATGGTTATCCAACGATGATAGGCAAAACGCCTTAGTAAATGCATGGTGATTCCTCTGGTGCCACTGAACAGTCAGGGCCAGTAATGTTGTATGTAGATGATGTGTACAATCAAGCTTAGCAAGTCTCCAAGCCACGTGTCGTTATTATAACACAGTTGACGATCAGAGGCTCTATTGAATCACACTGAGGTCAACTTATTGAGGGTAGCCATTGAAACTGCCGTATGCTATGAATTGTACAATATGGTGGGTTATTATTACCCATAAAAATAATATGTTTCGGCGGATTCCCATGCCGTAATATGTAGGTATTTAATAGGTCAAGACGAACAGCGACAGCCAGGGTTATCTCCAAAGCTTTCACATTTGAATAAATAGAAAATATAATTGTGCAGTAAAGAATTATAACAGTGAAGCCAAATTGGAACGGGCTCACCAAGCTTCCTTGACAGCTCTGCCAGTCCTTCTTCATAAGTGCTCTGGTATCTACCTTACACTTAAACTATTCTTGACGATTCTCAGCTCCAAGCCTCCACCTCTCCCCAGCGTGTCTCAGCCAAAAGTGAATCCCTCACTCATCATCTCAGCCTTCAAGGCTCGCGTTCTCCCACCCCTTCATACGCTCTTTGCGCCAAACCCCGTCAGCCAATCAAAATGTACTTCCGTATTTAACGTCAGTAGGAGTTTTATCAAAATGTCCCAAAATATGGGTTAATTGAATTAATAATTCGTTTTATAATCTAATTAGATTATTTTAGCATATTTGGGTTGAACTGCCCCAGTAACTCCATTAAAATCATTCGAAGTATCATAATTGACAATTACTTTTTCTCATATTAATTTATAAATTATTATAAAAATATATATTTAATTCATGAATCAAATTATAAAAGATAAAATCAAACCAATTGAATTATTTTCTGTTTGATTTACATTTATTAAACTAATATTTAAGTTTTTTATTTCAAAACCACCCGAACAAAACCATAGATTCATACCACAGATTAAAATCATAATTTATCTTTTGTGAACCAAGATCACTTAAAGGTAGCGTACCTACGTGCAAGACGGTCTGTACCGTTACAGCGCCCTCATTTCATTTCAACTTTTTTCGGTCACTTTATATTTTTAAATCTTAAGAGTGATATGTACGTATGATGTATAATTGTTAAATAGGTATACGAGTATGTGTTGTCAATTACATATTTTGATCCATTAATGTCTTTATTAGAAATTTCAAAATATTTTTACTCCGGCAAATTTCATCTGGTGACTTCACAGAAATCCGAATTATTTAGTTTTTTTGTTGGTAGTATACACTACATCTGTATTTACCAGTCTAAATGAGAAGTTTATTATTCTTTATTTAATGAGAAGTTTATTATTATTCCTTGACTGTTTTAAATGTGTAAGGTTAATGGAATGACAATGAAAAAAAAGTTACAAGGCTCAATGGAATCCGTTTAT
Organism: Hypsopygia costalis; assembly: GCA_937001555.2. Lineage (NCBI taxonomy): Eukaryota > Metazoa > Arthropoda > Insecta > Lepidoptera > Pyralidae > Hypsopygia > Hypsopygia costalis. The sequence continues at coordinate 13,655,165 of OW443339.2, read as the reverse complement.
GTCAGTGAATTTCTTCTAGAACTTAATTAAATATGCGCCTAATGATGATTACAAAGCACAAGAGAAAATATAAAGAAATACTTGATATAATTAAATATGTTAACTTATTTTCATAGTAGTTTTTAATCTTCCATGGTATTTAAAGAATACAAGTAATAAAAAAAAACATTTTTTTCAATAATCTTCTTGGTATTTTAAAATTACTCACCGTCATAAGTTTCCATACCGTCAGTAATTTTAAAATTAGAGATAATTTTGAAATTTCATTTACATACCTAATATTAGTATTCTGTGACCTCAAAACGTCAATGTATACATTATAATAATGACTAATCAATCAATGATTATCTTAATATCAATTCCAGACTTGTGGATCGGGTTGAAATATGGCAGACAGGTAACTATAATGACGTAGGCATCCGCTAAGAAAGGTAAATTCCTACGGGCTACCGGTATACGCGCGTACGAAATCGCAGGCGTAAGCTACATAGTTACATAGGAAACTAAATACTATTTTTATTTATAGGTTATATTGAGCGTAAATAAGTGACTCACCGTCATCTTCAAGGTAATGTTCAGCACACTTGCCAGTGGTGTATCCTGATGTTTGCCTTATGAGGCTCTAGCGAAAGGGAGGTGGGGTACAGCGTAATTATAAACTGCCCGACTGAAGGATATCTATAATTTTGAACCTAGAGGGTTGTTGTATATCAGCGAGTGAGTGACATTACCAGGAAAGAAATGCTAATGAGATATATTCAGAAGAGTTGTTTTATATGATGCCCACGACCTCTTTCTATAGTTGCACCGTTCATCCTCCCACATTGGAACCGCCGCCGATTCCAGCTGCTTTCTTAAGGTCATCGGACCATCTAGGAGGAAGGCGTCCAACGCTTCGTCGTCCTACGCGCGGCCTCCACTCTAATACCTTCCTCCCCCATCTCTTACTCGGTAGATGTGACCCGCCCATTGCCACTTTGCAACTTTTGCAGCTTGCAAACTCTGAAGGCTATGTCGACAACTTTAGTTCTCCGTCGAATTTCTTCGTTCCGGATTCGACCCCTCCATCGCTAGCTGCGCGACCTTTAGCCTGTGGACCAGTCCGATGGTCAGTGTCCAAGTCTCTGCACCATAGGACATTGCAGTGTGGACGTACTGGTTGAAGACTTTAGTCTTCAAGCATTGGGGTCTCTGTGGGGTGAAGATGTGCTGAAGTTTTCTAGAAGCTGCCCAGTCCAATCGAATGCGTCTATCGATCTCTTTGTTAAAGTTACCCCGGCTAAGCTGTATGGAATGTCCGAGGTAAACATAGTCTTTAACCACTTCACTAGATGTTTTTTCTACCATAATCGGGCTAGGGATGACAACATCGTTGTACATGACTTTCGTCTTGTCGAAATTCATCCCCATCCCCACGGATCGAGATGCAACATTGAGATCGGTCAGCATACGACCGAGATCCTCCAGCGATATAGCCAGACGAGCTCGGTGGCGTAGCGGTCAATAACGCGGCTTCGACACCAACGCTCGTGGGTTCGATTCCCACACGGGACAAACATTTGTGTGCATGAACATGTCTGTTTGTCTTGGTCTGGGTGTTTTCTATGTATCATAATACAAAAAAAAAAGTGTATTTACGTATGTTTATCAGTTGTCTAGTACCCATAACAGAAGCTTCGCTTACTTTGGGGCTAGATGGCGCTGTGTAATTTGTGTGACAATATTTATTTATTATTTATTTATTTATTATGACCACGTCGTCGGCAAACCTAAGGTGTGAGATGTACTCGCCATGTTGTACGCTTGTATACCACCAGATATATTATAACAAAAATTCTCTTTCTCTTTTACATGAATGAAGGATGAATAATCAAATCAATGCAGACATTTTCACTAAATTTGGTTTGATATATTTAACATCTTGCCTAAGAGAAGTCCGTAATTCACGGGCCGGTGTGATATCAAATTATTAATTCAGAAATAGGTCCGCAATGGGTATCTCGGTGGCTGTCAAGCCGGTATTTGACATGACCTCGCTTCACCCGCTTTCTCGCTTCCATACTATGGATAGGTATTAATGTCTACTGCGATTTCATGAACTCAGTGACTTCATTGCACGTGTCAATCAGTAAAAACTATGCCATCAAAAACATAACCTGTAAAAAAAAACAAGTCTCGCAACTCAGTTCTTCTACCGTAAAAAGTTGTGAGATCCATGTAATACCAAGTCGGTTAATTCATTCAGTCCCTACTTAAGGGACCTGCCCTCTTTAACTTATTACGTAATTAGCTAACCAAACAACATCTTATACTGACCATATCAATACTAAAAATCTTTTATATTTTAAATAAACAGATTGACTTGGCCATCGCACTAAACAATCTAATTAAATATAATATGTATCACTTGTGAGATACATTGTGTTTTCATGCGATGGCCAAGTCGATCTGTCTTCTGAGATGTAAAGAGACTGTCCTTCAGCCTCGCTTGTAGTGTCGTTACCATACCTCCGACACAGCTATTAGACGTGGAGTATAAAAAAACACTAAAGGATGATGTATTACTTTTAATTTCTGTTATAACCTTCCAGTTACACAGTCCAATGAAGAATGTTCAAAAGGCCGCTTACGTTCCTACTTTTGGTTTCATTTCCGCGGTAAAAATCAAGTATTCTGATTGGTAGTAATAACCACCAATCAGAATAACCAAATATCGTTTAGCCAATCACCAGCCAGCAATGTAAAGACCAAAAGAATCAGTTGCCAGTGCAAATATTTAAAATTGAACTGTACAAAGTGTTACCAATTAATGAACCCTAACAATTACTCGGGAGATGTGACCGGCCCATTACCACTTCAGCTTGCACACTCTAAGGGCTATGTCGACAACTTTGGTTCTTCGTCGAATTTCTTCGTTCTGGATTCGATCCCTCTAAGAAATCCCGAGCATATCCCTCTCCATCGCTCACTGTATATCTATAGATATACTAATCTATACAAGCCCGCAAGACAGCTTCTGGCGAGTTGTTGGGGAGTAACAACACCATGGGTATCGAATCTCCAGAGGGCCTTCGTCCGCGGCATGTCTTCGTTCGTCGGAGTGGAAAGACAAGAAGGCCCCCGCAAGACTCTCAGCTCTGGCTTGCCTTCATTGGCCATCCAGAGAGGAGTCATTAGAGGTATATACTCCAGGGGTGGAAGTGATAAAGGGCATAATGCCGCGAGTACCTTCGGAGAAAGCGCAGCACACCTATGGACACCCCTGAGTTACTCACACCGGTGTTACCCTCGGCCGATTTCCTGGAAATTCGGGGCCCATCTAGTAAGTGCGAGCCACCGCCTGCTGCGCATAACGATCGATAGTCAGTCCATTACGTACCTAATCCAACCAAATCTCTTGCCCATAGTCCATTTATTTTCTAACACACTTAGCAATAGTTCTAATGCCTGCCGAGATCTGCTCATGGGTATATTATTTTATTGATATATCCTGGAACGGCGGGTGTACAACATTACATTAAACTTCTCTAAGGTGCCTATACGCATTGTATCCATATCCCGTGCACGCCTATAAATGACCGGGTTAGTCCGTGAATTTAAGAAACATAATAATATGTCGCGTACTTTCGTTTTGGTTTTACCAAAGGCGAATGCGCGTTTTTTCCCCACCACTTTTTCATCACATGCACATGATTATACTTCACTCTCTTTCTTGCTCAGACTGTTTTTTTACAACTTCATGTGGCGCTACGTTAAGATAAGGAACTATATAGTAAGCAATGTTTGATACCGACTTGTTGATATTCCTTTAGAAAAAAAGTTCACATATCGCAAGTATTAGCCAAATATTCTAAAGTTTATCTTTCTTTCACTAAATGACTCAATTCACTATTTTTGAATTGGTGAATTTTATATAATTTTAACAAAAACCATCCGACTCCAAACATTACCTACTCTACATTTATGTATGTAGATACAGGCTGATAATGATGATGGTGATGAAAAAAATTGAGACCAATCTGTAGGTATACTCTTATAAATAAAAAAAAAAGGTTTTTTCAAATCGGTTTATAAATCACGGAGTAAGTAAGTAACAAACATTAAAAAAAATACAGCCGAATTGAGGACCTCCTCCTTTTTGGAGTCGGTTAAAAAATCGAGACTGTATTTTTGTGTTCACGCCGTGATTTGTCACAAAATAATATTGTTGCGTATATGCCAAGCGTATTTTGTTTCAAAGCTCCCAAATCTTTTCAGGTATCCAAAAAATATGAGATACTTTGATCCGAATATCTAAGGACTTAAATTGAGAAAGATGAGGAATAGATAGGAATTCATCAATGGGTATTTTTATAAGGAACATTTTTTGGAGATTACGTAATATCGGTCTCGTGAAATACTTCCTTTGATCCAGGTACATTTTGTAGGATATACAGGGATATGCTGTGTACTTAGTTGCAGAGTTATATATAAAATAACATGTAACTGGAAGAGCGGGTATATTTGCGAAGTTTCATAAAATTTCATATAAAGAATTCCAAAATTAGTTTCGTTCAGTTCGTTCGGCGCATTCGGCTCGGATAAATCAGCTTATGACGCAATCCTGATAATATTGTATATATATGCCAAATTTCATTTACATCTGTTCAGCCGTTTACAAGTAAAAAAATAACAAACAGCCATATACATCCTAATATACTACCACCTCTATTATGTTAGTAGAATTATAACATCATATATTATTTGTCCCTATCCTACTTCACATCACACTTTCCCTTTATGACGATATTGAATGTTTATGACTCGATTATGCCGAAATAGATTTAGACAAAGCTAACTTTATCTAAATCATTTCATCTATTTCGGCGTCTATATCTTTTCATATATTTAATATTTTCTATCAATCTGCTTACGCATAGAAAGTTGTATCTCGTTCGTTTTCTATTAGATTTATTGAAGTTTCAAATATCAGAGTAAAAGCTGAAATTTCTTCTTTCTAACATGTAAAATTAATAATAATTTTACATGTTAGCTGTCATTTTGAGGATGTAATTGGTCATATAATTTGCGATCGGTGTACAATATTGCGCCATCCTCATATTCCTTTATTCGGCGAAGAAGCCACGTTGTGACAAATCTCATCTCATAGTAACTGCACCTGCTACCAATACTTTTTGTACGTAAATCGAGTTGGAGTTAGTTTGTAATTTTAACCTCTTATTTTGTTGTCATGTAGAAACATTTTTATATCCAATTGCTGCAGATTTTTAGTCTGGAACAAAGCTAGAAACAGTCCTAGCTTTATTTTTCTAATTTGTTCTTTAATAAAATTACTAGCAGATAGTGCTATGTAATGTTGTAAGCATACGATTAGACTATTATTCTTTTATTTGAATTCCCTTCTTTTTCCCTTCATTGCAAAGAAGCCATTTCATTAAATAATAAAAATAAAGTCATTATCCGCGTTTTTTTGTCTCCGCCTACTTCTTTAAAATTCGTAATTGTAATTAAATTTATTTTTATCGATCTGAACCGATCCACCGATTGGAGAACATCTCTTTTTTTACCTTGATAACGCAGTAAGTCAAAACCGATCATGGCTCAATATAAGTGATTTTCTTCATATCACTAGAAATCGTTAAGCATAGCGACCACGGGTAAAGTAAAGTCGGGCGAGTACGAGTACAGTGCGGAGATACCAACACGCTAAGAATAGTAAAAATTAAATCAGTAGGTAGTAATTGTAAAGCTACTCGTCCAATTTTACTCTACCCCTGTACGCTAGACTTTAGAGCCGTCCCTAGATACCAATATAAAATGGATACACAAAAATTACCTAGGCACTCTTTCAAAGTAAATGACATTTTTAGAACATTTTCACATTATGCGTATAATCTCCAATAGTAAGTTGTTTCGTAGATATGAAGTTTCGAGCTGTTATTAATGACTTTCGTCATCAAAAAGCAGTTAAGATGTCTGACAAGTTTGTTAATGCTCATAGATTTTTATCTACATGTTGCTGCGCCATTAATAATTTCAGTAGTTTGAAATTATTAAGAACATCACCGAACAATTAGTAGTCAAATGTATTATTTTATTTTGTAGCATAAATAAGAAGGCTGAAAGATGTCTTTACGCATGCCAGTTAAATCGATCTTGTAAATTAAACAACGGCGACAGTAACCTACTATCAGTATCTACGGATAGGTTATTCGAGCTCCTCCGTGTTATGAAGGTATACGTCCTGCCATCGGTCCCGACGGCTTGAAATCACTGGCCTCCAATACGCTGTCAATCAGGGTGGCAGGTTCTAAGCCCTTTCCATTGAGAGTAGACGTATATCTCAGTAGGATGAATATGATGTGAAGAAGCCTTTGTTCCGAAGGAAAATTTGAAGGTTCGAACTTTTCAACTACCAATTTCATTCGATTCGGCCGTCTTATGCTGTGCCGAATTTATTGTTTAAATATTAATGATCGAAGTCTAAATAACAAAGTGAAATTCAAATGACGATATTCGTTTTTGTCACGAACTGTCGACGAATATCAAAATATGGGGTGTAAGTGGCTCACCACCATATAAGTGTAAGTATCATCTACCATACCTTTGAACATATTATCATGATATTATCATCACATCTTTGAGCCAAAGCCAAACTCACCTGCACATGGTGCACTAACGAGCGAGGCTCTGGCGAAAGAGTGAGCTGCCCGACTGGAAAGTACGTCCACCTCATAGAATATCGCAGCCAAATTCCATTGAGGGTTCTTATATTCCTGCGAGTGAGTGAAGTCACCAGAAAGAAAGGAGTTGTTGCGCTAGCAGCTGGGGCTAGCGGCGCGAGCTATTTTTCATACTACGGGTGCTTATATGGCTATGTTAACCGCTTTATATCAGGCGGCCCGTATGTTTGTTTACCACCCGACGAGTGCACAAAAAAAAATTCCATTGTAATTACAGGTTGCGCACTGTAATACAAGACTCTCCTCCCTTACTGATGCAAATAAAATTACAAATCTGTAACGTTAAATTACAGGCTAATGCTCCCTGTGAGAGAGACAGAAAATTGTTATAAAGTATTTATGATTTTGGTGTTCTCAAAGCAAAAACAAGTAAAAGCTTTTTATCTGAACAAGACGTTATTTCGTAATATTATCTTATTTAATAACACAATAATAACTCTGTTAAAACTTCATAATCATTGTATCTCTAGATAAGTTTGTTGTTAAATCTTGGAGATGACTTCGGCGACGGCACATTTTCATAATTTAGACATTTTCTGGCTTTGAAACTTTTGTTTCGAAACAATATTCTGAGTGTACGCCGTATCTGCTTTTATGTGACTAGAATATTTAAACTAGCAAAGTTCCTATGTGGGTTTGTATATATTTAGGTTTAAATCTTTTCGAATGTTACCGGAAATACTGAAACCTGCTGGCGAGTTGTTTGCTGTAAATTTTTGTTGATATTCTTAATTCATGTTGCGAGCTTTAATATGGCTACGGTAATCATACCAGACGAAACATATGCTTGTTTGCCACCCGACGTAGTATATAAAAATCACTGCATCGCTCATTGTGCGTCTTGTAACCTGTGTATCAGAAGGCCAATTCTCATTATTATTTTACCGGAATAAAAGTTGACCGAATTAGGATTCAATTATAATTTGTCTAAAAATTAATTATGTACTTACTAGATTATAAATTAACTATCTTAGGTTAAGTTTCTTAGGAAGCACAGAACGTTGGTCGGTCAGCGTTCAAATCTCTTGTACCTTAGTTCAGAGCGTGGAGAACAGATTGGTTGAAGATTCTTTAGTCAGTTGGCGGTGGTACGCTGGCCTCCCTGGCCGCCTACCGGGGATTCTTCGCACTCTGCCATATTTGATCAGGGATACCTACTAATACGTCTAAAAATATTTATTCAAAAAATTAAACATTATCATTAAAATACTCTTTATCCTTAATGTAATTCAACAAAACGATTTACATATGTTTTGTCTGCTTCATCTTCTGCTTACAAAGAAATATCTGAAGTAAACATATAAAAATAATTATAAAAGCTCACAAAGTCAATATTTACTGAAAACTTCTGCAAAGTGGCTTTATAAAGCTACGAATATGTATGTACAGTCAACAAATCAGATAATTTAGCAGTGCCGACTTATTTATATTTTATTTGTGCATAAAAATAATTATGCCTTATTACTGAAACTGATATTGTAATTAATCAATACTATTGTATTTGACGAGCTCGGTGGTCGAATGGTTTGCCATGGCCACTTTGACTCCGAGGTCGCGGGTTCGATCCGCGCGCAAAACAAACATTTGTGTGCATGAACATGTCTGTTTGTCTTGGTCTGGGCGTTTTCTATGTATTATATGTATGTATTTACAAAAAAAATGTATTTAAGTATTATATCAGCTATCTAGGTACCCATAGTAGGTACAGTAGTTTGGGACTAGACAGCCTGTATGTATATATATATAAGTATGTAATTTGTCGAGGGATATTTATTTATTATTTATTGCCTGCGTTGGCGTACTAGCAATTATAATACTTTCATATAATCTGTTCATGCAGTTTTGGGAAACCTTTATTTATAATCCACTGCTCAGTGGCGACAGACTTGAATTGTCTCAAATGTAATTTAATTAACAAAATAAAATGGGTCATTCGTCTATTTTTATTGGAAAAGCCGATTAGTTTCGATCTCAAATGCAGAGCTGCATCAGGGCAAATGTCCAGACGCGGCCTGCCTCTATGTAACCCGAACACGTTCGAAACTAGTCAGCTCTTGCGACAAAAATACGCGAGTAACTCTTACCCGTAGTTCCCAAATATCAGTGATACTTGTAAAATGCTAGCTAACTCATACACTAGACACATATACCTACAGGATCACAAGGACACCAAAGACAGTGACCGATCGCTAGGACGGTTGGCGAGAGACTGCCCCGCACTACCGACACATCAATATACTTACTTACTTTGTAAGCTCTAAGAAAGCAATTTTAAAGCCTCGCGCTTCTCATCGCCTTGCTACTCGCGCTGCCGCGATGTTTCCCTCTCTGCCCACACACTGCTCTACTCGTGTACATTACATTTCTTTTTTGCTACCAGCTTTTATAGGGAAATGTTAATGACAGACATGATTTTAAAAAAATGATTTTAAAAATATGACGCGTGTTATGCGCCCGAGCGCTCGATGCGGAATGCGTCCGAGGCGATTATGTGGCCGGCCACTCGCAATCACGTTGCCGGTCCTTTGACTCGCGCCCAAAAAACCGACAAAACAGGGAATGATGGGCAAGACGAAGAGCAAGACGAGCGGCATGACGAGTAACGTGGCCACACTACGTTCCTGCCTACTTCCCTCGCTACTTCCCTCGCCACTCGACGAGTGTATGGCAGGGCTATTAGCCCGTAGGCCCATATATCACTATGCGATTTATATTCATCCCACTGCTGCGATATGGGCCTCCCTACGATCAAAGGAGTTTAACACATATCCATCCAAACATACCATCATCACACCCCGGCCACTCCATACAAATGTCGCATCATTTACTTGTACATAAACAATGACGTCTGTGCAGCGCGCGAATGAGCGTGTGTGTGTGCGGCGCCATACAAACTGTTCCTGATTTGTCTCAGAGGGGAGGTGAGGTCGACATGAGAGAGCGGCAGGGAGTGGCCATACTGTACGTAGTAATATTACTTATAGTGTGCCATCATGCTGTTCAACTGCGGGTTGACAATGGCCAGTGATTCAGTCGCACAAGCCAGAAGAAGACTTAGCTTAACGACTGTCAGACCCATCCATAGACTGGCCTTGGTCGATGTGGCTTTAATTGGGCGTAATCGATTAGACTGCTGACATACGCAATGATGCGGTTAAGCTCCGTCTATTACTTGCAAATATTATGCTACCTAATATTTGCAAGTACCGACTTTAAATGGAACATATTCTAATACCTCAGAATAAACAATTATCATATATTCATTTAGGCAGTTTATATATAAATCAAGTATTTTGTTAATTTTAAAACAAAATACTTGATTTTTACGTGGCCTGGATTACTTATCTCTTTTACTGACTATACCTACTTTTACACGTCGTATGAACCTGTCTGCTACATGGCGCGCTATTCTGAACTCTCTCACGACTCTGCGAAATGGTTTCATTTGCCATCGATATTTCCAAATGAGTGCTTTAAAGTGAGATATAGCTGTAATACGGTGAATTAAGAGTCGCATCTCTGTGGAAATGGAGACGGGGATATGTAGGTACTATTTGATTTGGTTGGTTGGTTTTACGATATGGTATGTGCAAGTTGCAATTTTCAAAAAGATTTTATAGCTTTTGTATTTAGTTTTACTTAATTATCTACGGGTTTCGCTCCCGTATTAAATTATCTACACTCTAAGTAACTATCTAAGTCAATGACTTATGTCAACTTTGGTATTTTAATATTTATAGCTTATTTTTTACTATGTGTTTTTAATAAATTATGTTATTAGCTTTTTATTACATATGCATGAGTAGAACTCTCAGGCAAAATATATATATATATATATATATATTTTAGACAAATTACACAGCGCCATCTAGCCCCAAAGTAAGCGAAGCTTGTGTTATGGGTACTAGACAACTGATAAACATACGTAAATACATTTTTTTTTGTAAATACATACTTATGATACATAGAAAACACCCAGACCAAGACAAACAGACACGTTCATGCACACAAATGTTTGTACTGTGTGGGAATCAAACCCACGAGCGTTGGTGTCGAAGCCGCGTCATTGACCGCTACGCCACCGAGCTCGTCAAATATTTTAATAATACCTACGTACTTTGTCGATTTAAATTTTATACGCTTTAAAATATATCAAAGTTTTCGTGACTTGGATGATAAATCACATAATAATTAAATTCACTCTGCCAGTTAATATTATACAAACTTGAGCACAAATTGGTATTTTGTTATGCGAGATACCAAATTTACGGCTTACGTTAATTTCATATCGTGTGCGTAAATTTGTTTTACCCATCTGTTATCTCGATAAAAATATTGCACACTCGCTCGATTATTATTATAAACATCACACAAAATAATATACGTATTACTTGTTTTGATTCTACATAAAATAACGATGTCATGTCGAAATCAGTAGGGCCTTTACTCGGAACTCATTCAAATCGATGAATCGTGCCTACTTTCTTCAGTCTATTCAGGAATTGCAGACATAATTATTTTCTAAATACATACATATACATACACACATGTACACACACATACATATATGTCCTATCACAGTTCTGATCTTATGGATACTCCTCTTATTATTTTTGCTGTCATTAAAAATGCTCAAAGGTTGGCTGGAAGAGATCCCTTTATGGGATAAGTCCGCCTTTGGAAAAATTGTATGTCAACATTTTTATCATTCTGTGTACTGCAACTATTTTGTACAATAAAGATAATACAACAACAACAACAACATACATATACATATATCACATACACATAGGCAATTAGAAAATTTTATATATCTACATGTATTCACAAAAGCAAAAATATTTTAATTAATATGTTTCGCATACGTTTAAATTTATACTATACCTAAATTAACATTTTAATTTTCAATTATTCCTTCTTTGTGCAACTACCGTTTGTCATCTCTGCCACAAATAGGTTGACTGGTAGAGAATACTTGTATAGCATTAAGTCCACATGTGTACAATTTTGTGTATGAAGTTTATTTAAATAAAAAAATAACTATAGAAAAGAGAAAAGACCTCGTAATTAATTCATCTACAAAAGGCACTTCTATTCCTGGAATGCACAGGTAATGTCAAACAAAATAATGGCAAAGGTCCATTCTCACAATAGCATGAAAACAAACAACTTTTTCATAATATAAAGCAATAAAAATTGCCTTCACTTTAAATGTATTATTATAAATGCGAAATATAAGGGTAAAGTTTGTATTATTTAAGTCGCTAAAGAAAATTCCGAAGCTTCATAAAAGTACTGTAACAAACCTCATCCAAATTGAAAAGGCTTCTCAATTACGCTCAGCATGTTTGGAACGCTATCAAAAAACAGAATCAGAAATGAGACCTTATAAAATTCTTTCGTTTACTCAGAAGGACTTTGGTAACTCAATAAATCTTTAGATAGCCATTTTGTTGATATTCGGAACGGGTCTATTTCAGATGCGCAATTTGTTTCGATTCGGTGGGCTGATTACTTTTGAAGAGCAAATAACGCATATACAATTTTTTACGATATTTCTAAAGGTATTTTATAATTCTCAAATGCCTTCTATTTTTGTACCATGTTAGGTGGAAAATAAACAGATGGTTCCGCCTCTTGTAAAGTGATTACTGCTGTCTATAGACTGATGACCTACGGTGCAGAGACATGGACTCTGACCATTGTGCTGGTCCACAAACTGAAGGTCGCACAGCCAGCTATGCTGGGGGACTTCTCTAAGAGATTGAATCTGGAACGAAGAAATTTGACGGCTCGGCATAGCTTTCAACGTTAGCAAGCTACACTAGTAATGGACTGGCTACGTCTGCCGAATTAGTGATGGAAGATATGGGAGAAGCGTTCTAGAGTAGAGACCTCGTGTGACAAAGAGGTTGGATGCCCTCCCTCTAGATTGACTCACAAAAGACGCTGGTAGTAGCTGGATGTGGAAAGCGGAGGATCACATTTGTTTAAAAGCACTGGGAAGGAGGAGGAAGGCGTACCTGTATCCCACAGTGGGTAGATAAACCTTTATAAGACGAATATTCCCCAATCCTTTTACAAAGCAGTACTTACTCTTTCTGTCAATTTACTCAGTCACACGAAAAAAAACTCTCAGACTTTTTTTTATTTGACTGCGGTCTTCTGTGAGTTTGGAGCCATTTCTCCAGTCGGACATCTTAACATTACCTTGTACCCTACTTGTATTACGCCAGAGCAGCGCTTGTTAATCAGCAGGGTACACCATGTGCAATCAAAAGCAAAGGCACCCTATCATCTTTGGGGTCAAATTCAACCTATTTAGCCCCTAAGAAGTCACACCGCAGGAAAAATACATCAGTTCTATTTTGAAATTGTGGCCTAATAGCCCAACAGATTGTTGCGCGTTGTTGACCAAGGTCAATGTCAGAAAATTGCTTCGATAAGATCTTGGGTAATGTAGAAAATACTACCAAGTAGGCTAACGATACGTGAAAGTTTGCTTCTAAAAAGAAATATACGAAAAAGTATAATTGATGTATTTGATGATTTTTCGCACAATTAGTGATAAAAATCTTCTCTAATAATATTTTATTATTATTTACTAGTGGTCCGCCCCGTGTTCATCTGCATGGTATAATATAATGTATTTAGTTCACATTATACATTTTTCAGAAGACATTGTCTAAATGATAGTGAAAACTGCATCAAAATATTATATTCCGTGGTTTAGTACGAGTTAACGGATCTGTTTATACAAACGGATAGTTACTTTCTTTTATACAATTACAGATTTGCATTTAACTAAAAAAAAACCGGACAAGTGCGAGTCGGACTCGCCCACCGAGGGTTCCGTAGGTACGTAATATCATTATTAAATTTGATATTTTTATTATAAATAAGAAATAATGCGTCGAAAAAAATAAATAAAATATATTTTGCAATGTGTACATCAAGCCCTTTCATAATATGAAACCCCATTTGAACTAGTAGTTTTAATTTGAAATTTCGACACCCTATAAAAAATATAGACCACCTATTTTTTAAGATCTATTTACAAATGTATAGTTTTGAGATTTATTCCTGTACTTGTAGTCTATAACGATGTTACTTGCCAAATTTCATAGTTCTAGGTCAACGGGAAGTACCCTATAGGTTTTGATTCCCTTGAGTGTGTCGAAATATGCGTTTTTTGATGAATAAACGGCCGTAACTTTTTTCTACGTAAACTTAGCAGTTTGATTTTTTTTTAACTTCATGGGACCGTAGACCTGAGTATACAGTTTAAATTTCAGCTTGATACCTCCACGCATTCTCGACATAGAAATTCTTGACAGACAGACGGACAGACAGACAGACAGACAGACGGACAACAAAGTGATCTTATAAGGGTTCCGTTTTTCCTTTTGAGGTTCGGAACCCTAAAAATTACAACTTTATTTTCAAAATATTAAATAAATATGGAAAGAATATAACAACTATAAATATAAAGTACCTTAAACTGAATAATAAATAAAACTAACTTAAAACTAAAATAAAATGTAAAATGTTTGGCCCATGTGGCATCGTTTCCAAGATGCTAGCAGCATATTACCTCGCTGGGTTGCTAAACTGATCCTTTGGGCGAGGAATGTGTTAGACCTTGGGTCACCAGTTACGTCGACCAATCTTTTTCCTAATTCTTTTGCAAAGGTTTTTGTGTTGGGGCCCCATGGACCACGGGTTTTGACAAAAAAAAATATGAATATGAGAATAAATACGGTGAAACCAAAAATTTGTTTCCTTCTATGTTTAATCACATCGTATTAATGATGTAATCAAACAAATGAACGTAAGGGGCTTTTCATCACCTCTGAGCCATCACTCAATATAAGATCAATCAATCACTAAAAGATAAGATAAACGTTTATTTGTTCTGCTATACACAAATTAATTACAGTCGTTATAATATTACATGAGTTCAAATTATATTTGTGGGTTATTTTAATGACGGCACAAGAAAGTAACTCTTCTAATAATCCTAAGAATACGGAGCATTCTTTTCCAGTGCCACATCTCAAACGCATCCACTCTAATCGTTAGAATTAGAGTGGATGCATCAGGATGCAGGAGGATGGAGATCAGGATACTAAAATCAACATTATCTGTTTCATTTAGTATCCAGATCTCACCATGTCTTATTCATTTTATTTACGCTTAAATATTTTTTCCTTCCTTCCTGGTGACCTCGCTCACACCTGACTGCGGTATTCTATGAAGTGGAAGTACTTCCCCAGTCGGGCAGCTTATAAATACGCTCGACCTACCTCTCTTTCGCCATAACTTGGAGATCAATCTTTAAGTGCTTTTTTCTTCTAAATAACTTAAAAGCATTTCTCGCCGCGATTCGGCCTAGGACTCCGTTTACTCCGCTCGCTAGGAAAATGAAACATTTAACAAACTATTTTACGAATATAAACTAAAATCCAAATAAAAGTTTGTCGGATACAATGTATGCAGTTTCAAAATAGCGCCGAGTTTCCTCAACTCCCGAAATTCGTGCTAAAATCAATTCCAACTTCCACTTTTAAAGTTTGCTCTTACTCTGTGGGCCATTTTTGTTCATTTAGCAAATTTATTAGCCGTAATCATTCATCTATTTTTACATGCTTGTATTTAAATGAAACCAAATGGTTTCACCGCAATGATATCTGTGATCAAATCTTGTTAAATTTGTGGTGTATTATGTAATGGGTGATTTTTCATCGTTCCGACTTTTTTCTATAACTTTTCTTTCTTTTTCTAAACATTTAATTTAAAAACGTTTCAATTATTACAAAATATTATCATGACAGTTCATGCACATCAATTTTGTGATCAAAATAAGATCACAAATTTGATGTACTTTCTTTTTACCTGATTCAATTTCTTCATTGATGTTAAATCAGTAGATACCTCAAAAACTTAGTAATTACCATTACTTGTAAGGACCTAGGTCTAGGCAATATATTCAAGAAACAAAAACATATAAAATCAAATTTCTATAAATATAACAAAAGCAAACTCTATGAACATAAAAGAACGTATTAAAATGTAATGTTACCACCATACCAAAATGTTTTGCTCTAATAAAATCAAGTGTGTAATTAATTCCCGAGCATCCTCGAATCCTTCGAAAATTACATGGGTTAATTATTAGTGGGCATTAGAAACTATAGAAACCGCAGGGTTGAAAGTTGCCCGTCGGAAGCATGTCTTATTCAAACACGCACGAACCAATTACGAACGCTTAAAATATTTATTGCCATGAAGAGCGCGCTTACTCACTACCTTGTGTAAATAACTAAGTGGCAACACTAAGTGGTTTGAAAGATATAATAGAGAGTTATGTGTAGAAAAGAATTTGTAGTTTAAAATTCTCACAATTTTAGTTTTTATGCTACGTGTACTTAAGCAGTATGTATTGACAGCGATGGCTTATATACAGTACAAAGAGATAGTCCTTTATTATTATATTGTAATATAGGATATTATATAGGATTTTATAACAGTACAGAAAGATAGTCCTTTACTATAGTTTTTTTATAGGATTTCATAACAGTACAGAGAGATAGTCCTTTACTGGATTTTATATAGGACTCCTTTAGTAAAGGAAGGAGTAGAAAGAGTGACACCCCACGTACGAAAATTCATGGTTATGCTGCGTGCGGTAGAGAGAGTTATGCTCTGAGTATTTCTATGAGATAAATTCAGGATGGCATAAAGTACAGAGTGACTTGACGTGACGTGAGTTACTTACCTTAGTATACAGGTACCTTATTATAGATGTACTCCATATTCAGATTCAGATTGATTCCCCCGAGCTCCTTAGCTCACTATCATTCGTGTCCCGTGTTCGGCTCCCTGTGCGTTCCTCACGTATTCTTCCACTTTTTGTTCCTCCACAATTACATAAAAATTACACACGTAATACTTTTATTTTCCGTTCCACCAACACTTACAATAAAGAATTTACAGATGTTGATTTGCTTAATAACTCTCTTAATGCTTTTAAACAAAAAATAATTAAAAAACTTTTTGATAAGTAAGTTTTGAATACATAGGATTAAAAAAAAAACTTTTGTAGCTTATAGTATAGTATTTTGTACTATTTTATAGTTTATAGCGTTAATGAGTGTACTATTTTATAGTTTATAGCGTTAATGAGATAAGAAAGCTTAGTTGTGTATACAGCTTCTATCTATATAAATTTACCTGCACGTATAGATCATACCCTTCTAACAAGGTATACTCATATTTTGAAAAATACGCGTCTTCGATCATGAACTTAATATATTTGTTATATATAATGTATTATTTTCGGCACTATCAGGTCGTTTGTTAATATTAGTTTAAAATTTTTATTTACTGTTGTCTGTATATGACTGTTTGTTGCCAAAATAAAGAGAAAAAAAAAATTCGAAACCTAAGGTTGCGCAGCGAGCGATAAAGAACGTTATGCCAGGGGTATTTCTATGTGATAAACACAGGATATTATCGTAGTAGAAGTAGTTACTGACATAGTGCTAAAAGCCTGCGCAGAAGAGAAACTTTATCCGCGGACGTTTTTGTCCCTCAAAATAGTGACGCACGGATTCCTAGTTTGGTTCTTTACATACAAATCAAATGTATGACTATAAAAAAAACATTTTTGAAAAGTTGTAGGTGCTACCTTATATAAAATATTGTTGGCATCTTTGATCGTGAGCCTGGTGTCTCGTTTCAGAGAAAGCTATGACGAATCTTGAAGATCTCATTTGGATGAGACCGTGAAACACAGCCATATTCTACGGAGCACCATTATTAATGTGTTTGATGTGTTTATTGAATTGGAACTGTGGTATTTTTAAATTAGTTATTATAATTTCTCTTGAGATATCTATGTCCATATGCCATAAAATAAAAAGTGAGAAGAGTTTAAAGAAGCATCGTACACTCTCCCGATTGGACTCCTCGTTGCCTATTATTATATCCGACATCATGTTCCGCACACTTACTCGTATGTGTATTTAATATATAAATGGCGCCATACTGGGGAGTACAGCCTTAAATCGTAATATTTTTATTGCAAACTGCTAAAATATTCGGCCACGTCTCAAGACGCGCAGGTGACTCCATCGAACGCCTGGAGGTTCAGGGTAGAGTCAAGAGTACAAGACCCCGCGGCAGATCACCCATGCGGTGGACCGACGATAAAGTCTGCCGTTGGCCGCCCACTGCATGCAAAAAATATTTAGAAAAGTTCTCGACCGGTAAACGAGAGGGAGTGGCTTCAAGTCCGATCTAGGTGGAAAGTTGTGTTTTTTTTTTAATTTAAATTATTATAAGTAAATTCTAGCAAGTTAGCCGAAATCCATTGTTTCATAACAACTACGTTCACATGTATATGCAAGTCGAATGTGTAGTAGTGCATTTAGTAACTGTGCAATTTCCATTCACAGGTAATGGGGTGGCTGATGCATCAGCGCTTGTGATGTGTCTAATATGCAGTGGGGCGGCTTCTACTTCGTGTGTTTAGCGTTATGCTGTTTACACACTGCATCTGGTAAGTATGCATCGTATTAAATCAGGTTACTGTAGTCATTGACAACATTATGCACTTTGTACATGGTTAATTCCCACCAATGTGTCTCCTGTGTAGCAGGATTAACAGCGGCGACCACCAAAAAAGGCAATGAACATTGAAGTCCATTACAGTCCCGGGGGTAAAACTACGGCTGCCTTGTAACTCACAACGAATTTAATCAGAAGAATAGTAGGAGTAAGAAGCTTTTGTAATTTATTTTTCGAAAAACTAATTTATAGACATTGAACTAAACTAGTGCAGTTAGTTTATGTAAATTGTTGCTGGCACTACCCATTAACGTTAGTAAGCATACGACTGCTATGGCTTCTCCAAGATCTGAAACAGAAGATACGTGTCGCTGCCGGCGCCTTGCCTGCCGTGGTTGTCTATTTCGATAGGTACATTTTTCGGCATCTCCAGGCGATCTGTGGATATTGATCTAATACTTTGTATATTTCTCTAAACTTTCCCGTTATCATCTTAAGGGTCCACGCTAAGCTTGCAAGAGATTGATGTGTCATACCAATTAAGAAACAAGATTCTGGAAAAAAAGACATAATGCTATAGTTACTATTTCTCTTCTAACTACTGCCGGACTGTTGACGTTACACCTCACAAAAGACCGTAGCCAAATAATTAAGCCTTTTTATCTGTATAAAGAATAGCTATATATCAGAAAAAAATTGGAAAAAAAAATTGATGAAATTCTCAAACAAAATTTGTACGGGAAAACCACTGGAATGAGATGGGAAACAGAAGATAGAGTCACAGTAAAGCGTGGACGGGCCGTTGTTGTTTATACAAAAACTAAATTACATACAGAATACACTAGAAATAGAGCATATAATCTCTATCTAGTGTATAATTTACGGCTCTCTCTATATAAGGAGAAGATCAGGCATTGTAATGTATAAATTTAACCTTTACTTTTACTTTACAAAAAATCAAGAATATTACGTAGCGCAACCATAAACTGTGTGTGTTCAGAAGAGTTACTTGGCAGATGCCCACAGGCTCATTCTATAATCGTACCGCTCGCCGTCAGCAGGGGATGGTCCTTACACGTTGAAAATGGAACAGTCACGTAGTGTAGGGCTCCAGAGAAGTTTTATCATACGTACCATCAAGCTATGGAATGAACTGTCTGTCGAGGTCAGGAGATTTCAACATGGGATTTTTCAAAAAGGGCGTGAAGAGAACTTTGAAAAAAAAATCTCATTTAGATTTTTAACATTACTACGAAGTAAAATTCGTAACAGTACTAAAAATTTAGATTTTTAATACTACTAATACTTATTATTAAAAATCTAATTAATTAATTTAATTAAATTAAATATTTTTTTAGGGTTCCGTACCTCAAAAGAAAAAACGGAACCCTTATAAGATCACTTTGTTGTCCGTCTGTCTGTCTGTCTGTCTGTCTGTCTGTCTGTCTGTCTGTCTGTCTGTCTGTCTGTCTGTCTGTCTGTCTGTCAAGAATTTCTATATCGAGAATGCGTGGAGGGATAAAGCTGAAATTTGAACTGTATACTCAGGTCTACGGTCCCATGAAGTAGTAAAATAATCAAACTGCTAAGTTTACGTAAAAAAAAGTTACGGCCGTTTATTCAGCAAAAAACGCATATTTCGACATTCTCAAGGGAATCAAAACCTATAGGGTACTTCCCGTTGACCTAGAACTATGAAATTTAGCAAGTAACATCGTTATAGACTACAAGTACAGGAATAAATCTCAAAACTATACATTTGTAAATAGATCTTAAAAAATAGGGGGTCTATATTTTTCATAGGGTGTCGAAATTTCAAATTGAAACTACTAGTTCAAATGGGGTATCATATGAAAGGGATTGATGTACACATTGCAAAATATATTTTATTTAATTTTTTCGACGCATTATTTCTTATTTATAATGAAAAATATCAAATTTAATATTGATACTACGTACGGAACCCTCGGTGGGCGAGTCCGACTCGCACTTGTCCGGTTTTTTTAAAGTAATAAATTACTCAATAAAAATATTTAACTGAGTAGTCGGAACAAGCGATGTCGTATATTCCTATTAAACACATATTACAATATACTAATCACATATACAAAATCGCTGTTTAGACAGGTGATACAAAGTAAACAACACCTATGAATAAGCTTATAGACGATGACTACTCGGTTCGAAGTTTTCGTAGGTATACTATTTTTTCCCGTATGAGTACTGAACACCTATTCACTAAGGTGTCAGCATCCCTATTGTTAATATCTCCTTTTCTATTATATCATCAAGGTAAAACACTCTTACTGGATATCTAAAACAGCAGAAAGGTATATTAATAATTTTTACGTGATTACAAGTACTAAAAGCATACAAAGTACTTATGTATCACATAATAAGAAATAAAATACAACTGCAGTGTCAAGTGTCACATTTTAAACGTATCTATGCTGCGACGCACCACCGCCGTCACTCCCTATCGAAACTTAGAAAGTAAATTGTATTAACGGAGTGTTAATATAAGATAGATAAAACTGACTTACTGTCTCAATGCTGTTTAGAAGTTGGGAGTTGGCTTATCAATTGAATTTAGCACAATGGCCGCTTTAATTAATTACAAGTTAGATAGTGTCTCAGCGCACAACAGTGCGTAAGGCCAATTTCGGAGTTTTTAAATGTAGATTAGTTAGTCACAGCTTAGATACATAGATAAGATAAATATAGATACTTACGTAGATATAAGAGCTATAACTAGGCCAATGTTTGATCATAACAAAAATATCATCTTTATCATCAGCCTGTTTCTACCCTTTGTTAGATATAGGCCTTCCACTATGCCTACCACCAAAGGCGGTCATCCACCATAATCAACATCCAGCAATAGCCACACATTTAGAAGGAAGGCGTCCAACGCTTTATCATAGTTCTACATGCGGCTTCCACTGTAATACGTTTCTCCGTCATCTGAAATCACAGAATAAACAGATTTAGTCGGTCCATTGCAACTACAGCTTGCTAACTTTGAAAGGTATGTCGAAAAATTTGGTTTCAACGTCTCCGATTCGATCTTTAAGGCAATAGCCCTGTTAGTGTAGCTAAGGATGTGTGTATAATGCATGTATTATAAAATTACTCTTTTTTTACATATGAGAGGGGGAGCAAACGAGCATGTGGGTCACCTGGTGGAAAGCAACCACCACCGCCCATGGAGTTTAGCGACACCAAGGGGTCGCCGATCCGTTGCCAGCATTTTTAAGGGAAATGAAAACTCTATTCTTGAAGGCACCCATGTCGTAGTTGCTCGGAAATACCACTGAGGGAAGTTGATTCCACAGTTTCACTGTTCGTGGTATAAAATGTCTTATGAAACGTACTGTAGTAGATCGCCAATTATGAAGATGATATGGATAGAATTTTAATTTATGACGAGTTGTACGATAGTGGAATTCAGCGGCAGGTATCAAATCAAACGGCTCATCCGAGCACTCCCCGTGATATAATTTGTATAGAATGCAAAGAGACGTTGCATCTCTGCGTGTAGAGAGAGTCCAATCAATCTGAGATCATTGGACGATTCGAACTGCTTTTCGTTATATGCGGACAAATGGAGCAAGCGAATATAAATAAATAATAATAAATAAATAAATATTGTCGGACAAATTACACAGCGCTATCTAGCCCCAAAGTAAGCGAAGCTTGTGTTATGGGTACTAGACAACTGATAAACATACGTAAATACTTTTTTTTTTTGTAAATATATACTTATGATACATAGAAAACACCCAGACTAAGACAAACAGACATGTTCATGCACACAAATGTTTGTCCTATGTGGGAATCGAACCCACGAGCGTTGGTGTCGAAGCCGCGTCATTGACCGCTACGCCACCGAGCTCGTCAATACTTTTGCTACTTGATATCAGATGAGTAATTGAAATAAAATTAAACTGAACGTTGGTACGTCATACATAGTTGACGATACATATTAACAAAATTCTATTCAACCTTCCTATTTCTATATTATCCAAAACTTTATAATGAGTACATACCCACTGAAGTTTTGGGGCTCATCGAGATTAGGTTCCAACTTATTTGTTGCTAACTTGAATGAACTGTATCTTGTTACAAGTTTATGAGTACATGATGTATTAGATTTCTGGTGATGTATAAAGTAATTAAACTAAATTTATTTATAACTGTATGGAATATTCGAGGTATGAGATCAGATTTGCACTTGGCTGTTTTTTAATAAGTTTACGTTTGAAAGAAATATTAGTTCATTTAATAAATACTTATTTTCTTATATCTTAACACACCTTTAGCACGAAAAGCGAGGCTTAATACGGAAGAACCTAATTTTGTACGAACATACACATCAGGAATTCTTGTTACAAAAGTTAGCTACTTCTTACGCACTTTATTTCTCTCTTGATTGAGTTTGTTACTAGTTCTGACACTGTGTGAGTTTCCGAAAGGTGAAGTTCAAGTGCCACATATTTTCTTATCTGAAAATAATGGAATTGATAATAACTGTAAATAGAAGACAGCGTATCTGGATTACTGAAAAGAAGAAGAACAATCAGGTTCAGAAATAATCATGCAAGAGAGAAAGTTTCGCCATCTTATGAATCTCAACTACCATAAAGACAGTATCTTTATGAATTAGTGCTAGTATACATAACTATCTAATTTATATACGGATTTATTTTGTTTTTGTTTGAATAATATTCCGGTTTTTGAATGATTGTTTTATTGTTTGCGTAAATGGACATTTGGTATGAACTGATAACCACCATAGATTCAATTCATTTTTGCTGTATATGCCATTTGAGAACTTAAAGAAATGGAGTCTTAGCTAACACTGTATGATATTTACTTTCGAGAAAAAGATTTTTTTATCCATTACAATTGACTATAATAACATAGTAGTTCACATTTTTGGTCTCGTCTTGGCAGGTGCACTGCTGAGATGTTAGGTGAGATTATATCCTGACATATATATATTTAACGTTTTATTGAGCTTAAAAGAATCTATGAATATATAGTATAATAATACGACAACATCCCTAAGTAAACTTGAGCAGATTTCTTCGATAAAATTCAATTTTCTATAAGTAAATACCTTCCTAAGCGAGATTAAACTTGAGTAGCTGAACAGCTTTTAATAACAAAGTCGTTTTTAGCTCCGTTAGAAAATGTATTACGATAAAAAGTCGCCTAAATAAGTATAATGTTGTAAGAAACTTGAGTCTTCCAGAACCGTTTATTTATGTTTTACAAGCTTCGCCCGCGCCTTTGCCCGCATGAATGTTGATAATATTATTGTTAATACTGTTCATCTGCTGCAGTACACTGCATGGAGTGGCACTGTAGTGCATAGACACAGGTTGATCATCATCATCAGCCTGTATCTATCCATTGCTGGATATAAGCCTACCCCAATGCTTTCCACCAAATACGATCCTCCGCCTTCCGCATCCAACCGCTTTCTTAAGGTCATCGGACCATCTAGAAGGAGGGCGTCCAACGCTTCGTCGTCCTACGCGCGGCCTCCACTCTAATACCTTTTTTCCCCTATCTGCCGTCACTTAGTCGGCAGATGTGACCCGCCCATTATCACTTCAGCTCGCAAACTCCGAAGGCAACTTTAGTTCTCCGTCGAATTTCTTCATTCCGGGCTCGATCCTTTAGAGAAACCCCGAGCATAGCCCTCTCCATCACTCGCTGTGCGACCTTTAGCCTGTGGACCAGTCCGATGGTCAGTGTCCAAGTCTCTGCACCATAGGTCATTTCAGGAAGGACTTTAGTCTTCAAGCATTAAGGTACCTGTGCGGTGAAGATGTGCCGAAGCTTTCCAAAAGCTGCCCAGCGATCGAATGCGTCTATCGATCTCTTTGTTGAAGTTACCCCGGCCAAACCGGATGGAATGTCCGAGGTAGACATAGTCTTTAACCACTTCAATAGGTGTATTCTCTCCCATAACCGGGCTAGGGATGACAACATCGTTGTACATGGCTTTCGTCTTGTCGAAATTCATCCCCAGCACCACGAATCGAGACGCAACATTGAGATCAATCAACATACGACCGAGATACTCCAGCAATCCGGTCATTACGACCACGGACCACTATGGTGGAATATTATTAATAAAACAATTGTTAAATGTTTAGTTTAACACAAACACCATAATGTTTACCTTAACAACGCCTTAAGGCAAAACCAGTGAGTAAAAATAAATTTAATTATGTGGAACAGTACAATGCTCTATTAATAACAGAATGTTGCTTATATTACGCCAAAAGGTAACCTATGTCCTTTCTCGGGATATATTCTATGCTCACACTACTTTTAATTCAAATATGCTGCTGTTTAGCCATGAAAAGGTAATATACTGATAGATAGACAGACAGACAGTAAGACCGACAGATAGACATAAAGACCGACAGACATATTTTCGGATTTTAAATATTAGTATGGATAACACGCCGTATGCCAAACGAGCATATAGCCTGCCTGATGTAAAACGATTACCGTAGTCTACAGTACCTTACAATATAAATAGCATTACTAGCGTGGTGGCACCTCGCTGCTAACGTAGGATCTGTTGCATGCCCTATCTTTTTCGTAACTCTTTCTGAAAGTTGGACCTGCCTAATTAAACAATCTGTCCTAGGTAAATGTACCTACTCTTCTACAGCTTCGAGAATAGAGTTTCCAACAGTGATTGTGGTGTGTACGACATGGACGTTAAACATAATTTTCGTTTTGCCCATGTTCATTTCAAGACCCACTTGTTGGGACACTCTGTGGAGATCATCAAGCATTTGCCTTATGGATTAGAGACGTGATCCTTCACAATAGATCTCATGAAAAAGCTCGGAGTCGTTCAACGTGTTATGGAAAGAACTATGTATGTGTGTGTATTTTTCTACGATATCGTAGATTAACATCGCCAAGAGTATTAGAAGATCGGACGGCCGATGGAGTAAAAAATCCTGGAGTGGAGAGCACATACAGACAAGCGCAGCGTGGGACGACCTGCGAGGGATTGCGGGGAGTCGTTGGATGTAGGTGGCACTGGATCGGTCACGCTGGAAATCAATTGGGGAGGCCTTTGTTCAGCGGTGGATAGCAATAGGTTGAAATGATGTTGATGATGATGTGATGACATCATCATGATGTAGTAGTAGATCAGATGTCATAAGAGAACTAAGTCCTGAGTCTCGCAAGTCTCTATGTACGCTCATTTCTTTAATAAAACTCTCAAAAAAGTCACAAGTGCTAGAAAAATAAACCTTACGACTCGCATAAGCTTTTAGTACTTGCAGTAAAAATGATAGTAAATTTTTAAAATCGAGGCACTTTAAGTTTGAGATTAGTAAGCACTAAATTATGATGACTCGAGACTGTTTACAACACTCACTAGCGATTCACGATTTTGTGCGCATATACCTTCATACAAATTTTCCTCCACATGTTATTCTTGAATTTGCTATCAAATTGAATTGTTGGTCTAATGACTGCACTTGCATCTTTTAAATTAGTAAATAAAACCTTAACATAAAATACGATAATGTATATTGAAATGAGGTATGTAACCAGTTTGTAGTAGTATGCCCAGAGCCCGGTGGTCGAATGGCTAGCAATGGCTACTTTAACTCCTCGGAGTTAAAGTAGCTATTGCTTGTTTGTCTTGTGCCGGAGTCGACTGGTAGACAATGCTTGTATAGCATTAAGTCCGCCTCTGTACATTAAAGTAGCTATTGCTTGTTTGTCTTGTGCCGGAGTCGACTGGTAGACAATGCTTGTATAGCATTAAGTCCGCCTCTGTACATTGTTTTATGTGCATGAAGATTAAATAAATAAATACCTATTTCGTGTTGCTAGCGTTAAAACAGCTACGGTAACGGCTTCACATGAGGCGAGCCGTATGCTTGACTGCCACCCGACGTAGTATAAAAAAATGCTTTGAATATATTGCTAGTACATTATAAAGTACGTATTTGTACCAATAGTAAAAATTTAATTACATTTTTTGTAAATATTATTTTATAAGTTTAATGTGATTGATGTTATTCCAAGACGAAATGCAAAATTCGAGAGAAATCTGCGATGCGAAGGTCAGTTCGGGAATATTAAAATTTTCTATTTCCCTTTTCTAATGAAATTCTGTCATACTTAATTTCCGAGTATCATTTCAATTCGGGTATTGGTTACGAAGTTAAAAGTGGGGTGAACTGGCTAGGAATGTTTTCATTTGTCACTGGATATTGTTATCTCATGTTGCGAGCGTTAAGGCGGGTCGTATGCTTATCTGCCACCCGACGTAGTATGAAAATATTTATATACCCAACTCATAAAATAATTGATACATAGCTACGTTGTAAAAGAGACGAGTGCCCAGTATACACAAACACTTAATTTAGGTTTGTGTCGTACTTTTACCTTATCTTGTCATTTAAATAAATATCAGTAACTAGCTGATACGACAGTCGTTGTCGTGTCTTCTCGTAATGAAATCGAATTGGTTTCACGCAATCTGTCAAATGTCTGACAGTTCTGTCTAACGATATAGGTATTGTTGAATTAGAAAAGTTGATATGATCGTTCAGTTTTCTTAAATTTTCTAATTTTCGACGCAACTTTCTTATTTTTTTCTTTCATAAGAACCTTCTCCTGACAATAATAAATAGAACAAAAAAGAATTAGTGAAATCGCTCTAGCGGTACACGTGTGATGCTGTGACCAAGGGAAATAGGGATTCATTATTATATATACTCGTACATACATACATAAATAAAAAAAAATTGGTTGCCTGTAAAGTCGGTATACGGGCGAAAGTTTTACGTGACAACGACTTTGAGTGGTAAAATGTTTTCGAGTGGAAGGGAAGAGCGAGAGAGACAGACATAAAAAGTGAAAGGCATGCCTTTCACTTTTTATGTCTGTCTCTCTCGCTCTTAGAAGGGACGCGTGCCTTTCACTCGCTCTCATTGTAAGCGCATAACGTGAGCCAGTTTCCTGAAGTGTCACCCGGCTAACCAATTTATAAGACGTTGTCACGTCAATAAACATGAGAAGAAATTAGTAGCCATAAATTATTACTTAATAGTTCATACCAGGTTCATACCAGATTTGGCTGGGCAGGGAGAGAAACACAAGTAGTGAAGGTGAGTGTTGATGTACGTCGGAAAGGGGCCCCTTAAACCTACACCCGTGTCACAAGTCTCAGGATCTGCTTTGGTTTCTCTCTCTGCCACACGATGGACCCGGCACCCGCACGGTGAATCCATGGAAGCTAAGAAGTTCATCTCTAGTCACAGCCCGATCAATCCTTATAAATGCTACCTACTACTATTATTTATACTGTGCTACATATATTTGTATGTACGATACATTTATAAAAAAACTTAAACACTTTTATATGTGGAATACAAAAACTTTTTTAAGCACGCTGAAAAGTAGTATTCAACAATATTATTTTTCAAATAATTCAAATACTCGTAGTTACATTATTTCAAAAACAAAAATTTTCATCCGCAACAACCCAATCTACAGTATTTCGAAGGGTCAAACTCGAGAAAATGAAATTTACTCAAAAAGTGGCAACGGTAGAGGTTCCTTAACTTCCGTTTTTGTCACTTAGCTCATCCATCCTCATATGAGAAAACTAGAAACAAACTTTCATCTAACATTATGAAATATGACCACTATGTTAAAGTAAAAGTTGTCGTGTGTTACATAATAAGCATTATGGTGAGCCACAATTTCAGGGCGATTGTAATTCAGACCGCGTTTCAGAGATCCGCTCTGATAGATGCTTCAGTAGAGTCATTTTTCAGGATCAGGCTTGACATCGACTCTTACGCACTCAGAAAGAAAATTATAGTTTGACTTGAGTGAGTTTACGACGAGAGATATGAATACGGATGTTATCTATCTTTCAAAAATAATAAGAGATATATTATTATTATTTGTTGAATCTATGACAAAATAAACATTATTATTTGATGTTTATTATTTCGCAATAGAAAATATATGAGACAGTATCTTATAAAAAAGTAGTAAAAAAAACCGACTAAATATAATTAAATTCGTATAATTGTTAAAAATTTAGAACTTTAGATCACCTAAGCTAAAGCGATTTTCATTGAATAATTTTATTTCATAAATAGGTCTTAGGTTGATATTATTGACAAACAATTCTAGCTTTCTTGATAGACCTTCAGGGTGTCTACCAGCTAAACCAAACACAATTGTCACTGATCTAAGCTGAAGTGTGATTTTAGCAATCAAAAAATCCTATAGGCAGCTTCAGATTAGAAACCCCTGGCCGAAGTTTCAGTTGCTAATATTATAAACAAATCGATATCATTGGTTTTGGTTTACAAAGTTAAAGTAAGCCTCTTATTCCTCAGAGGTTAAAATTCATTAATTGTGTAACCTGTATTCTATTGCACAGCTCAAACTAAAAAAAAATATTTTTTTTAATGAAAGAATTAGAAAACCAAGGAACTAATCTAGCAAAAACTATGCAAACTTTTAGTTAAATTAATTGTTTGATTTCAGTTCTAAATCTTTCCTTCACTCAAGCGAAATTCATTAATTAACACCGTATTGTTGTCATTATCAGTCATTTGCAGTTAATTAATTTACTTAAGTAATTGTATCAAATTGTACATTTTAACGCAATCTGTCTTAATCGCTCAAAGCTGTAACAATATAAAATATGACTTTATATCACTTTTCATTAAAATAATATATTAATTATGTACATAGAAATGTATACATATATGTACATATATAATCATATATGTACATAGATATTTATACATATATGTACATAATATAATCCTCGTTCTCTCAGATTTATATCACATTGTGGGTTTCATCAAAAAGTTCGTGTTAATTTTACAGCATAGGCGTGTGATACGTACTCTCTGCTCTGACAGATTTAAGGTAACTACTTTTTTTTATGCCGGGGAATAAACTAAGCCTACGGTCTGCCCGATGTAAAACGATTACTGCAGACTGTAGATGGTGGCAATAAACGAGTATTTTTCACTTACTGCCACCCCCGCTACTAGCGCAGCATGACTTCACATCTGGTTACCTCATTTACTCGCAGGTACACAACAATCCTATTAAATATTGCTATTTAGCTATGGTCTTCTATGAGGTGGAGGTACGTCGTGTCTAATTTTGCCAGGACGTCTTTTGTTTATTAAGAGGGTTGTACCACATGCAGGTTGGCTTTGGTCCTAAGGATGATGATGAGCTACTTATACCCCAAAAAAGCTTATCATCAGGCGAGCTTTTAACTTTATAGCCACCCTAGTGGTATAAAAAACCGGCCAAGTGCGAGTCGGACTCGCGCACGAAGGGTTCCGTAGCATTATCTATAAAAACGGCCAAAAATCACGTTTTTTCTATGTGAGTCCCCCTTAAATATTTGTTTTATTTTTATTTAATTATTTATTTATTTTACAAGTAAATATAATTACTAAATATACTCACATAGTATTTCAAGCGTCTACCTATTACCGTTATCAATTGCGAGCAAAAACGAGCAAAAAAATCACGTTTGTTGTATGGGAGCCCCCTTAAATATTTATTTTATTCTGTTTTTTAGTATTTGTTGTTATAACGGCAACAGAAATACATCATCTGTTAAATTTTCAACTGTCTAACCGTGACAGACGGTCGGACGGATGGACGGACGGACGGACAGCGGAGCCTTAGTAATAGGGTTCCTTTTTACACTTTGGGCACGGAACCCTAAAAACTACCATCGTTTGAAATACACTAGAATGTAGAAACTACAGAATTATAAATTGCAACACTACTGGTATATGTTCTTCGGACTTTCGGAATCGTGCGATGCATTGCAATTGTTGCTTTCGTAGTGCGGACGACGAGAACAGCTTTCTGTTTATTACAAAATACTGTGAAGATAGCGAGTATAAAAGTACCGACCGAACACTCAAAATATATTATCTAGTATACCATTTTTGTATAAGATAATAAATAAATAAATAAATTACACAGCGCCATCTAGCCCCAAAGTAAGCGAAGCTTGTGTTATGGGTACTAGACAACTGATAAACATACGTAAACACATTTTGTTTTTGTAAATACATACTTATGGTACATAGAAAACCCCCGACCAAGACAAACAGACATGTTCATGCACACAAATGTTTGTCCTGTGTGGGAATCGAACCCACGAGCGTTGGTGTCGAAGCCGCGTCATTGACCGCTACGCCACCGAGCTCGTCTATAAGAGTGTACTTAAGGAGCATGAGGGTCACATAATGGAAAACAATCACCACCGCCCATAGAAATTAGCGACATCAGAATATCATCGATCCTTTGCCAGCATTTTAAGAGAATTATAAAACACGAAGCAAAGACAAGTCTTGTTCTTGTGTTCACAATTCTTCTATAATACTTTCCTTTCTTGTGCCACCATTTCGAGTCCCAATTCGCTCTTACTAGGTTATTTCTATGTTTGTTTGTACCCTTAGGTATTTTTTAAATGTTTGTCTATACAAAAAATTTTCTGACATCGTAAGCAGTTTAGTAGTTATTGAAATACAGAGTTCGATTTCAACAAAACAGCCACTAAAGCTCAGTTCGCTGCTATATTTAAAGTAAGTAATGTAAGCGTCTTTGGGTTACAGTAACCGCTTTACAACAGGCGGGCCGTATGCTTGTTTGGCACCCAAACTTTCCGCGCCTATGTGTCATATATTGTGCGGTGTCCTAATCTTGTTACGCCATTGCGATCGTGACTACGTTATATCAGGGTGTAATCTCATCATCTTCGTATCCATTTGTATTGCTCTAGTCCAGGTGGTCTGAGGTCTACCGCGTTCTCGTTTCAGATTTTCCATATACATTACTGTCCTAGTCATGTGTTCTTTATCATAGCGCATGACATGACCATACATCGTAGTCGGTTTTCAGTTAGTTTATCGGATATTACTGTAATTTACCCAGTAACCGGTACTTGTAGTCTTTCAGAAATTATTTAAATGATATTCGAATGTGCTCATTCCTAACTTTATCCCTTTGAGTTACTTATCCGGACTATCTTAACATTTTCATTTCGGTCTTGTTTAGCACTCGGTCTGGTGTAGAAAAAAAATATAGGATGACAAAATATATGACAAAATTATCTATTCTAATATAGCTCATATTTTGTACAGAACCTCTACGTTACCCAGAAGACTACCGAACAAATGCAGTCAGAAGACGCCGTAGCGATGAGAAGGACAGCCTGGCGTTGTCCAGAGAAATATTCAGGAATATCAGCAAGCAACTTTCGGAAAACTTCTGGAGAGACGGTGCGACGAACAAGAACGATTTGTTTCAGGGTTAGTATTGCATTTTGCCCTTCATTTTTTATTAGGTCAGGTGGTAAATGAGCATACGATTTACGTTAAATGAATAGTTACCATCGCAAAAAAAAACTCAATAACTTCCAGCCCAAGAAGTCTTAACATAGTTATCTATATTACCTATAACTTAGAACGTTTATCTTTGTTGATTATTGTTAAAAACATGGGCGGCAAAGTCAAAACACAGTAGAAATGTGTAAAATAAATTTAACCAAAATAGATACAGCTTTTTCGAAGGTGGAAATATAGGCAAGTAGTGAGTACATCAAAAAGACACATAATACAACTACTCTATGGCCGATTAGGTCAGTAACATGAATATGAGGATGTACCAATTATCAAACTCAACAACTTCTTTTCATATTGATGATTCCTTCATAAGGATAGATAAATTAAAGCTCCTGTGCAAAGAAGAATTCATAGTGAGAGAATATTTTCTTCACGAATAACCAGTGGAAATTAACAATAACGTGGCTAAAATTTCCGAAATTTTCTAGTAACCGTGCTCTCTTATAGAAACACGTTAAATTTTAGGAATTTGTTGCTTGGCTTTAACGTAGAGTATTAAAGTCTCGCCAAAAATACCTAACTAATCTAAAATGTAAATGTTTATCTTGACATAACCGCTCTTTTGCCCCCCACGTTGAGCCCCCCGCGCCCCCCCCCCCCCCCCCCCCCCCGCGCAAAAACGCGGCGGAACTATGCCCATTTGTTTTTTGTTCCTACCTGCCCGGCGCCGCGGGTGGTCGGGGCCCCATAAAAACGGTCATTGAGACGCAACTTTGTTATTGAGTGCCTACAAGTGGTGTTTTTTACGTTTACTAAGAACAGCACTATACAATGCCGTCTTTTGTTGTTCAACACTCGACTATAGTGTAGAATTACGATGGTCTAAACATTCTCAAGTGGTGTTTCATAGCCCTACTTGTATTAAAAAAAATACCTTATGAACTAAGGCGATAACCTATAGTTTTTTATTTAAAAATACGCTAGGGAGATAAAACCCGATGTTAATAAACAAAAACCTACACTTACCTAAACAAAATAAGTTTTTATAGCACTTGACACCGGCCCGAACATCTGGCGCCGTTAAGGCGTGTCTCTTAAACCCCTTTTTTTATTTTTTTTTCCATTGAGTTTATGATTCTTTGGCCTTAATCCGATAGCTAATATGGCGGAGAAACGAAAAAAACATAAACAAATGGGCCTGAATGTATGACAGATGAGTATTGTTCAATCTGCCCAAAACTGAACGCCAAACTGCAAATGTCGACCGTAGGTCGACACGGGCAATTCAAGCGTTTCAAGGTCGTGACGTCACTTGTCGACCGTAGGTCGACACGGGCAATTCAGCGGATAAATCTTTGCACACACAGCATAACGCTCGTCTCTGCATTCAGTTGAAATGATTATGAATATATGCCATACTAATTTCTACCTACTTCTGGAAGCGGGTGGAAAACCGGTACTTGTAGTCTTTCAGAAGTTACTCTACTCCGTCATACACACCGGTGAGACACCAGAAGCTTGGTCATCTTGTTCTTCAAGAAGGGTGAAATGGCCTTCAAGAAAGTTGTAGGGAATCAAGGCATGTAGGTCGCTTGGGATCGAGGCGTGGGGCTCTCTTGGGGGGAGTAGAAGAATACGGGGTGATATGATGATGAGCTACTTGCGGCTTTGCCCCTTTTGACGTTAATTCGGAACATACTCTATATGTATGCCAAAATTCATTCAATCCATTCAGCCGTTTACTCGTGAAAGAGTAACAAACCCACACACCTCACATTAGTATCTAATATCAGTTATTTTAATTAGAACGTAGGTAGTATTAATAAGATAATAGTAGTTGGTAATTAGTGGTATGTACTTTTTATACTATATCATGGAAACAAGCATGAGGACCATCTAATGTGGAGCGGTTGCGGTGACATATTGATGAACGAAATATTCCATACTGATGAGCAGCAAGATCCACGATCACGCTGCTCCTGGTTTTTTCTCTTAAAAAATATCTATATACAATTAAAAAAAAATAAACTGTCATTTTGAGGGGGTAGGGGGGTTACGGGAAAGTTTTATATAGGTAGTAATTCCTCTGGTCTATCTCTGTTTATAAAAGGGGCACTTCGTGATTTTTTTTTCTGTTATAAATATTACATGAAGTATCAGGTAGTAAAAAAATGCATTCGGATGTTTAGTAATTGTTGAGAAAAGTCCAGATCCCTGCATTAAAAATCGTCAAGCCGTTGTCATAATATATCCAATAGATATTTGTATTGGAAAGAGAATCGTTCTTGCTTAGCCACACCCTTTGCTGACTTAGGACTTATTTAAGATATTGTTTTTGACCTCATTCAAAACCAAGGACAAAACAATTATTAATATACATTTGATGTCATTATCAGTTCTGCTTCCTACCTCTCGTTCGCTAATCGGTACATCTAACCAGCCCCATACACTGGCTTGCATTCGAAAATGCTTGTACCCAATAAAACCTAATAATGATTGAAGACTGCTTAGGAGACCGATAAGGGGAGACTCCAAAAATATACCTCTAAACTGGGGCATGTGTTTGCTGACCTACGTAATTCTTTGAGCGTGTATTGATTTCGAAGTTATCACACCTACGAGTTTGTTATTTCTTAAGTATGTGTATTCGTTCGTGTGTTATATTGCGTGTAGAGGTAATTGATTTATTCGAAAGCGGTAATCTATATAAATGCGTCGAGTTTCTTTTTATAATAAATTATGATTACTACAAGATTTCGCCATTGGATTTAGGTATTTAACCGTCGACATGACGGTGCCTTGAGCTGCAAAAAAAAGCTATTATTTTGCGTTTACAAAATATTTGTAATTAACTGTTAGATATAGACGAACATTTTTTAAGAAACTCCTAACAAATTCAAAATTTAGGAAAATGTTACGAAAATTCCTTGTTTCTGGTAATCCTAGTAATTACATAAAATTGATCTAAGATAGGCTCTACGTTATTCAACTCGCATATTAATTTAAACATACATTCGCAACGTCACTATCGAAGCCCTCCATCGAATTATAATAATAATAATAAATATTGTCAGACAAATTACACAGCGCCATCTAGCCCCAAAGTAAGCGATGCTTGTGTTATGGGTACTAGACAATTGATAAACATACATAAATACATTTTTTTTTTTTTTTTGTAAATACATACTTATGATACATAGAAAACACCCAGACCAAGACAAACAGACACGTTCATGCACACAAATGTTTGTCATGTGTGGGAATCGAACCCACGAGCGTTGGTGTTGAAACCGCGTCATTGACCGCTACGCCACCGAGCTCGTCGAATAATTATGCAAACCTTAAATGATAAAAGTATACACATAAACTCATATCTACACGAGAATAATTTGCAATATTTTAGATACAACTTCTATACACCATGAAATGAAACAATTTATTTGCCAAGTTGAAAACAGATAACGTTCACTACTTCCCCATTGGAGAGGGCGAGGAGGCAATTTGCATAATTGTTTTATGAATAGGCCCTTCTAATGAGTCAGTACAGTTAATATTATAAACTAGAGATATATGTATATATAATTAACTACGTGCCCGAACGTAGCGTAGCCCAATTTTTAATGACTATCTAAAAAGGTAGGTAATAAAAGGATTTTATTTTTTTAAACAAATTGCTCTTGTCTAGTATCATGTAAATTTCTTTAGGATCGAATTACAAAATATGAGGATAATACAGTTATATAATAAAAGAGATATATTTTTAGGCACGTTACGAGATAGCGCCAGTGTTTGCCGATTTTAGATTATTTTTATGTTCATTTACTTATGCAAATGTTCATAATTCATAATGTATTAAAGTTCATAATTCATATAGTAGGTAAGCAAAGATCATCAGTATCTGAACATGAAATGTGGAACGTTTCACGTTTTTTATAATATTTTACACATAGTGAAACAAATTATTTCATGCAAAAAGAGCAACCGGCTTCATTGAAATCGACGGGTATATCCTTCGTCGTTTATACCTCGATTAAGTAGTTTTTCTTTAACCCTAAACTTGTCAAATCGCATGCATACGTACGTATACCGAGAAGTGGAGCACCACAACTTGCTTTTTTCAAGCAAGTTGCAACAAAAAAAAAAAATTAAAAAGCCTGCTTTCATTTTTTTATACCATTTTGGTACCAAACAAACTTACAACTCCTTGATGAAAAGCAGTTACTACAATCTATGGACGCCTTTAATACCGAGGATGGCCTTGGTGCCCAAAATGCGCGTTGCCGACCATGAAAATAATCTTCACACCCTTTTTGAAGAACCCCATGCTGAAGTCTCCTGTGAAAACCTCAATAGGCAGCTCATTCCGCAGCTAAAATAATTTCTTTTTGTTTTATATTTAGATACTCATCAATACATTCATGTCATTTGATATTAATACCTTTCATCTTCAATATTATCATAATATTGCTGCTCCGTTCACGGTGTATAGGTAACATGTCTCGTTAGTATTTGATTACCTATATATTACGTAACATACTGATTTACCTTGGAACACGTTGAGAAAACCGGCATGTTTGATCCAATATTTTTCCAATTTATTTTGAGGTCGCTCATTACCTGAAGCGGATAAAGAAATATGAGTGTAATAGCTATTTTGAAAGATATACTTTGGATAAATACTACCTTTAACAATTACCTTTCTAGCTGAATTTGTATAATAATAATGCTAAAGATATAATATAGTAATATTCACATATTCGTCGTCTCCGTTGTAATCTACGCTGCTGTCTGTCCTTTGCGATGGGCCTAAAATACTACTTTTCGCCGAAATCGCAGTACAGTGGGTCAGATTTTTTTCCTCAAACAGCTCATGTAGAATAAATTGAAATACGTGCAGAGCATATACGGTTTGTTGACTTAAAAAAAAAGCTTCCGATAGCATAAACCGCGACGCTAGCCTGACGGTTCCTGTTAAGTTCGTCGAAATGATAATGCGATCAGTAATAGCAAGAAGCGAGTGCGAGTTGGATAACTTCGAGGAGATTACTGCTTTAAAACAGGACGATGCCTTTTCACCTATGCTCTTCACTCTAACACTTGAGTATGTGCTTAGAAAAGTTCTTGCATTTGGGACTGGAGTTGAGATACAAGGTGATTGGGTACGCAGACGATCTTGTTCTGTTGGGGGAGGGCAGGGAGGCGGTAGCTGAAAATCGGAGTAACTCAACATGAAACGCTATAAAAATAATCGTGTCCAGTGTCAAGACCTGTATATTGGAGATGCTTGGTACAAAGGAGTGACCTTCTGGTAGTTAGTGAACATCCTAGTAGCATAGAGAAAAGTCATCCGTAAAATCCTGGGACCCATAACAACAAACGATAAGAGCTACCGGCCGAGCCATGTTATTGTAGAAATTAAAGCCCAACGCTCCGCTGGCTTGGTCATGTATGTGTACATGTACCGAATGAATAGGAAGTGATATGAGCGTCAGAAGAGCATAGTGGTCGACCTGTAAGGCTTTTGGTCAACCTATCGGTCGACCAAAATTTCGCTGGAGCTACAGAGTGGAGGCTAATCTATGCGAGCTTAATTTCAATAACTGGCATGAGCAAGACAACAACAAGTGAAAGATTTTTATGTCTGATGCCAGTTACTTACTCTTTTAGCGCAGCGACTCACTTTGAGTCTCTGCGCTAAATGAGTAAGTAAGTAATCCAAAATTTTACTACTAGATAAAGTAATAAAGTCTTAGGCGGTAGATGTATATACTAAATTAGGTATACCATAACATATAAATTAGGTATAACTATATACTAAATTAGGTACAACATTCACTTGATATCCATTATATCTTATAAGCTATTATATAAGAAGCAAGAACAAATACTCGTAGCAAACATTTGTCTTTGCTACCGCAAAAGGGGTCGTCAACGGCCCGAGCCATTCGTCTTATCTTCATTATGTTCAAAACTAGATTTATCTCGCTATCCATTTCATCTGTTACGTTTTTACGGATTACAGGCTTATCCTTTATTATAACAATTTGTACAATTCTCTATTAACTTTGATATTGTATTGCGTTAGCAACATCATTAGCACTAAAACCAACTTAACCTACATGTATTAATGCAATTAATCTGGAAGTGTAAATGGCAATCAAGTCCAGGTGACTCACCACCACCACCATATTTAATTACCACTATATTTAGAGCCAAAACCAACCTCACCTGCACGTGGTGTACTCTAAAGAGAATAGGGTACAACTTACTTGTAAGTTGTCCGGCTGAGGAAGAACCTCCATATCACAGAATACCGCAGCCAACTAGCAATTGCCTTGAGGATTGTTGTATTCCTGCGAGTGGCTGAAGTCACCGGAAAGGTAGAAGTTGCTGCGTTGGCAGCGGTGGTGGCAGCGCGCGATCGATATTTCATGTCGTGATCGTTAATATGGCTACCGAATCCGCTATACATCAGGCGGGCCGTATGCTTGTGTGCCACCCGACGTAGTATAAAAAAGCAATACAAGTATTAAAAAGTAAGGAATAGTGCCTGATATAGAGAGGTTACAATAGGATAACCGCTCTACATTAGTTGTAGCTATAGGCCATACGCTTATTTGTCATCCAAAGTCGTATAAAAATAGGGTGTAAGTGGTTCAATGAGATCTTTGAGTCAAAGCCAACCTCACTAACCATGGTGGACACTGCCGACTTAGAAATGAGGGTCCGGCTGGCTCACCTGGGGACCTACGTCTCACAGAAAATCACAAAAAACCGCAGCCAAATGATAACTTGTTGTGTTCATGCAAGTGAATAAAGTCACCAGTACGTGGTGTAAAAGAAAATGATTCCATCTGTCTATCTCATACTATGTCAAGGGCGTCGCCAGCCAATGGCCCAGGGAGGGGCAAATTGATATGGAGAATGAGAAAAGTATGACTTGTAGGTAAAGTCGAGAGCTCATGAAGCTTTTCAAGAAGAAGAAAGAAGAGTCCAATGTGTAAAGCTCACGAGTTTTTGACTGTGTGTATAGTATATATGTATAGGTTACGATATCGTTATATATATCTTTCTAAAATCTTCGGATTATAGATGATTATCAAGACTATGTTTCTGAAATATTACTACAAAAAATAAATAATTTAAATTAAACATTTGTTTTCGTCCACAGGTAAAGCAGAGGAGTCTCGGCATTACCTCCCGTACCAAACCTACCACGACCATCACCACGAACACCACTGGGGGCCATACTTCGAAGACGAGAAGTATACCCAAGTGACAGCCCACGTTGGTTCAGAAGCGCTTTTAAATTGTAGAGTTGTAATGCTGAAAGACAAAACGGTAAATATTTAAATATACTTATTTATTTATTTCGATTGAATTTTACCCGACTACCGCAAAACCGTGATTCACAATGATGACCACGACCGGCAAGAGTATAACTACACTAAGATGAGGAAGAAGAATCGCGAAGCCAACAGGAAAGAAGGAAGAAAGGAAGCCGAAGGAAGGGTTATGATTTTAGCAATCTGTGAATATATGTTTGTATTACATATCATGTTCCTCGGATGCCTAAAGGAAT
The DNA here is from genome assembly GCA_937001555.2 of Hypsopygia costalis. Lineage (NCBI taxonomy): Eukaryota > Metazoa > Arthropoda > Insecta > Lepidoptera > Pyralidae > Hypsopygia > Hypsopygia costalis. Next base: position 13,615,857 of record OW443339.2, on the reverse strand, counting down.
TATGCAATTTTGATGAAAAAGGTGTCGACCGATTCGTTATAGCTCGGGTAACATAGTCTAAATTGTAACCGACTTCAACAAAAGGTACATTCAATTTTTACGTTTTAGTGTTTTTTCCGCAATCGGGTACAACACATATATATATATATATATAGTAATGATATCCTGATTCTTAAGTGCCTCATTACTTAAAAGGAAAGGGCTACATGAACAAGATAATTAAAATTAACTTCAGTTATTATTTCGATACCAAAATTATTGCATAAAACATGATAAAACACAGCTAAATCTTTTTCTCTCTCACAGATGCACACGTACACACACAATAAATACATAATAAATAAATAAATATTTCTGGACAGTTTACACAGCACCATCTAGTCCCAAATTAAGCGCAAAGCTTGTGTTATGGGTACTAAATAACTGATAAAAGTACTTAAATACATTTTTTTTTGTAAATACATACTTATAATACATAGAAAACACCCAGACCAAGACAAACAGACATGTTCGTGCACAAAAATGTTTGCATTGTACGGGGATTGAACCCGCGAGCTCGGAGTCAAAGTGACCATTGCTAACCATTCGACCACCGAATAGAACAATGTCGATAATACACACAAAACTTCTTTAAATTATCATTGACTATTTTATTTACATCCTCCATATTTTATTTCCATTCCAACTAGGCGGGGAGGTGAATTTTTCTATTTTTAAATCCGAAATCAACTATTTAATTTTCAAACTTAGTTGTAAATAATGAAAATAATAATTTAAGTAAATAATTATTTAATAAAATAATCTTTGTGTATATAAATAAAAAACATAAATAGATTTCATTAAAATTGAAGTCAGCAAATATCAAAACACATATATGTAAATAGGCACCTGTTTTAATAACAAAAATATATTTGAAATTGTTCATATATTTACACAATAGCACCAAACCACATAAATGGAATTTTGATATTTCAATTAATATTCGAAAGAGTATGTTCTCACTATTTGCGTGGTCATATACTCGTAAGTGTATAAATTACAAGTTTATTCTACTCTCAACCCTCTCATGTCTCGTCATTAACCCTTATTCACCTTACAGCTGGGATACGGGTCTCCTCTTAATCAAAGGGGTTTAGAGCATTCTTCACCACGCTGCTCAAGTGCAGGTTATCGGAGGCCCGTGTTTTCAAGTCGATCAAAGGTCACTTGGCTTTACTACTGTCATCATGTGATAACAGAAGAGACTGAAGGCTTAACGTGCACTCTGTAGCACGGGGGAGTTCGAGACAAATAAACCCATCTTATCTCTACATAATGGCGTCGCCTGTCAATGGACAGGCGACGCCATCGCGTACCTTCATATCTCGAACTCTAAAAAATATCTTCTTATTTGTTTCTACTTATTTGTTAGGGAGTGGAGAGTGAAGTGAAAACTTCTTTAGCGGCGTTGTGCACTTTTTGGGATAGGTAAAAAACGTTAAACTTTTATGTACATGCGCCAGCAAGACGTTCCACTTTTTAATGGTGCGACAGAGGTAGGACTTGCCGAACTTTTTAATAATGAAGAGATGTTCTCAACAGTAATGACATCGCAACCCTACACGCGTGGTTTTGTGATGGAAAGGAGAAGGTGGGATAAGGGAAAACAGTTCTTCAAAGCACTCGCGACAATAGAGGCGATAAAATACGCTTAGCGAGTTACTACGAAGTTAAAGAGGTCCTCTCTCGAAGTTGAACAGGTTCTCGCCCTAAGAGTCGTATGGTGAAGAAAAATCAATATGCAATAATGTTATAATAAAGCACTTGTACTATTCCACGTTATTACATTTAATATTACCGACCGGTTTCGCCGCTATTCAATATGCAATAATTTTATGGAGACATCGTGCTTATTATCATACTCAGGAAGAGTATGATAATAAGCTCCTGAGGAAGCCCTGCATTAGCAGCGAGAACGGCAACAAGCGACATCTTTCGTTCCTAGAGATGATTTGTTGTATTTGTGTTATAATATAAACATTAGTCATTATTTATGATTCATTCCTTTACCGAATTATTTACGGCAGATTGCAGGTTGTTTCTAATGATAAGCCACTTTTACAACAATTTTCAATTAATGTTATGGTATGAGTAATCGGAGTATTTCAATATCATTCTATAAAATGTACTATAGAATACATTATGTAGAGATAAGTTATGCCAATTTAGAGTAGACATAGAAACAATATATTCGTAAGAATAATGGGTACTGTACAAGAAATTTTGCACTAAACTAAGTTCATGTGTCAAGACAGAAACACCATTAATAAAATGTCCATCGACGTGCTTTCAAGAAATTGGAATGGTGGCGAGTAAGCAAACAATGTTATGTCCACTTCTATTCTATCTTGTGTCAGAGTGGAATAATGAAAAACATAAGAAGTAACAAAATTTACAATATTTAGTATCTGGTGGTAAGCAGTTGCTATACCGACACGTTATGTAAAAAACCGGACAAGTGCGAGTCGGATTCGCCCACCGAGGGTTCCGTACGTAGGATCATTATAAATTTGATACTTTTCATTAAAAATAAGAAATACTGCGTCGGAAAAAATAAATAAAATATATTTTGCAATATGCACATTAAGCCCTTTCATATGATACCCCATTTGAACTAGTAGCTTCAATTTGAAATTTCGACCTCCTATAAAAAATATAGACCCCCTATTTTTTAACATTTAATTAGAAATGTATAGTTTTGAGATTTTTTCTAGTACTTGTAGTCTATAACGATGTTACTTGCCAAATTTCATAGTTCTAGGTCAACGGGAAGTACCCTATAGGTTTTGATTCCCCTGAGAATGTGTCGAAATATGCGTTTTTTGCTGAATAAACGACCGTAACTTTTTTTTACATAAACTTAGCAATTTGATTTTTTTACAACTTCATGGAACCGTAGACCTGAGTATGCAGTTCAATTTTCAGCTTGATATCTCCACGCATTCTCGACATAGAGGGTCTTGACAGACAGACAGACGGACAACAAAGTGATCTTATAAGGGTTCCGTTTTTCCTTTTGAGGTACGGAACCCTAAAAAGGGTAGAAATAAAACGTGCATCTATGTTTGTAAACCTGGGCGACTATCATACTAACTTGGTGACTAAAGATGATTAAGTAATAAGTATACATACCAAACCAAATCTATTATAGTGGCCCATTTAGTATTTCTATTAGCTCAATTTATCATTTTTCTATAAAAAAAAGAGTCTAGTTTTCGTTTACAGTATATGAGCCTACGGTAGAACAATTTACATTTTGATAGAAGATGATATGTTTTACATTCACGTACATGTATGTAAAACAAAACAGCCATATTTCTGAAAGCAATCTTTTCAAGGCAACCTTAAGCTAACGGATTTGTGTATGAAGTAGGCTCGAAAGATAAGGGAAAGATGAAACAAAAAGCTTCGCGAGATAATATTAATAGTACGTAGATACAAAATATTACTCGCAAAATATACTGTTACACGCCAAAATGTTCTGCAATGTAATTCTTTGCTAGGCTATACAGTTATATAATTTGTGTGAGCATATAATTATATTTCTCTCTCATTTTCGTCCCAGGTCAATCGCGCGTTACATAAAAATGTTAGAATGTATCCATCTATAGTTTCCATTTTCTGTCATTGTAAACGACAGAAATTGGAAACAGAAAGAAAAAATTGTTTATTTCAAATATTATTATCAATTTTTTAGTGTACTCAAATTTTTATTTATTTTTCACTTTTAACAGGTCTCGTGGATGCGGAATTCTACAGATTCAGCGCAACTACTAACAGTGGGTCCAGCCGCTTACACTGGTGATAATCGGATAGCTGTAAAATTCCAATACCCAAATAACTGGAAGCTCAGTATGAACCCTGTTAAGAGGACAGACGCTGGAAATTACATGTGCCAAATATCGACACACCCTCCGCGAACGATATTTGTTAATTTAACTGTTTTACGTAAGTATCCCATATTGGAAACAATATTACAATACGTTTAAATATAGTTCCTTAATAGGTTTGGGTAAAATCGAATTAAGTAAACAAAACGAACCTCGGTATCACCTTTATAGTTCTAATAACGCTCTTTGGCGAGTGAGAATCCTACATATACAGCCAATTGATTTTACAGTCATTGCTAGCTAGCAATTTAGTTTACTTTACATAGGTGAATTTGCAATTTTGCAAAATGGCAAGGCCCATTGAAGATGATTAAAACGCCGACCCGCGACCCTACCGCCGAAGCTGAAGCCGATTACCATCAAATATTTTGATTCAAAAATAGATCTTACGTTTTAGTTATTGAAAAACATCTTCAGCGTAATCGATAGAGCTCCAGGGTATTTAGCAGCTAGGCTAAACACAAGTACCATAAATCTAAGCAGAAGTTTGATTTTCGCAATCAAAATATTCGATGGGAATCGGTTTTAGCTTAGCCGGCGGGGTCCCTGGGGACCTACCGCCGAAAATCGGCTTCAACTTCGGCGGTAGGCCCCCAGGGTTTCTGGGTTCCCCACCACCGAATATTTTGATTCGAAAAATACGTCTTACATTTTAGTTATTGACAAAACATCTTCAGCTCAGTCGGTAGAGCTCCAGGGTTTCTACTAACTAAGCTAAACACAATTACCACCAAACTAAGTTGAAGTTAGATATTTTCAATAAAAAAAACCGATGCTTTTCGGCTTCAGCTTCGGCGGTAGGGCCCCTGGAGCCGTACCGCCGAATCTGAAGCCGATTGCCATGGGATTTTTTGAATGCGAAAAAGAAACAACTGCTTAGATTTTTGCCAATTGTGTTTAGTGCAGCTGGTAGAAACCCTAAAGCTCTACAGACTCAGCTAAATATGTTTGTCAATAACTTTACGATAATCCCATTTTTTGGAATAAAAAAATCGATGGTAATAGACTTCAGCTTTGGCGGTACGGCTCCAGCGCCAACAATGAACCAATAAAGGTCAATTGCATTAAAGTCAATACCTACTGTGGACATAAACGGGACGGGGGCCCGCCACTGTGACTCCTATGTATCCAGGATTAGCAGCGGCGACCGCCAAAAAAGTCAATGAATTTTTGAATCAAAATATTTGATGATAATCGGCTTCAGCTTCGGCAGTAGGGTCGCGGGTCGGCGTTTTAATGATCTTCAATGCGCTTGTCCCTTGCCATTTTTCAAAATGGCAAATTCACCTAGGTAGAGTAACTAACTTGCTAACTAGCAATGACTGTAAAATCAATTGGCTGTGTTTGTAGGATTCTCACTCGCCAAATAGCGTTATTAGAACTATAAAGGTGATACCGAGGTTCGTTTTGTTTACTTAGTTCGATTTTACACTAAATAGTTCTTTTTCAAGCATTCTATGGTTGACTGGAAGAGATCCCTTGCGGGATAAGTCTGCCATTGTTTATAATATTCTATGATTGTAATTTTATGTCTTCGCATAATAAAGTTTTACAAACAAACAAAATAAAGACATTTGATCAAATGTAATTTGTATCTATAAAACCTAATAACATCTAAACATTTTTGTCAGTTTCGCTACAATTTTTATTCGAAGTTCTGAAATAGAACTCGTTCGTTCAAAGTTATTAGCACCAACGAGCGAGATTATTGCGGTATTAGCCGTCAGCTACGTCCAGCAAGCAATTTGCAGGCGACATTCTATTCAAGGACTTAATACATGCACGTAGCCGCCTAGTTTAGCAAATTGGATCGACGGTATCGGTGCAGCGACGAAAAACTAAGCTGCATAATATATACATATATTTTTAAACATTATCAGTTAAAGGTTTCCGCCCATCACACTGGATCGATACCATGAACGTATTACCAATCCTACGCTCGTGCGGTCATAAGTTACACAGTAGCCAAAAAAATTGGCCTATGAATCTTAGATTGAGATTTCTATGTACTTTTCAAATTAGGAAGGATTATTTTCGCTCTCAAAAATAATATAAAATTAAGCCAAGCAATATTTGCGTTTGTTAGGAAATTTTGACAGTATTGATATAGCCCATCGCGACGACGCTACGACGATGAAACGTAGTACGGTATCCGTTTTAAACCAATTTTCATAAATTTTTTCTACGTATCACTATGCCGACCTACAATCATTCAATGTGCCCTTCACTATCGCAACGTTTCACTTTGTAGTGAACCATAATATATAGCTCTTGAATCTTTTGATAATTAATGAAACAAGATAGATAATAAGCTGAGAATTTTCATAAAAGAGATACGTATCGTGAAGCCGCAAGCGACAAGAGATTGTAGGCTTTGTAGCGGAATTGTAGCTCGTAGGCGTAACATAATGTAAATCTCTTCGAATACGGAAATAATTACAACCAGATTTGCTTACTAGCATAGTAGATATAAATCAGTATATTAACTTCATGGCATGGTACAATAAAAAAGGTATTCTCTTATTGCTACATATTGCGTACGAATTATTACGATTACGTCACGAATTTGGATAGCAATTTCCCATATAAAATGCAGCTGATGACATTAGTCTAGTTCAAATTGCGTGACTTATCTATCACGGGAAGAACATACCTTGATTGAACATACATTGATGCATTGAAATAAATGTCGCTACAAGACATATATTTACGCCAATATAATTTTTTTTCTTGAACCAAAACTCTATTTTTTATTAATAAGTAGATAAAAAATATATTTTGTACTGTTAGATAGCGCTACTCAGCTTTAAATTGTTATTTAACTTGCTATTCATACATCTAAGTATAACTCGCATTATCCCATTACACTATTATCCCTCGGTTGGGATACAGTTGGGATCCCAACAGTGGGATAATAGTTAGGGATGGGGTTTTACTCATTTGAAGGGGTTTGGTGCCAGTGTGCTCAAGCCGCCCAAAATACCATTGACTTGATTTAATGACTCACCCGGGACCGACGACTTTACGTGCCCTCTGAAACACGGGAGACACTAGATAATAAACCCATCCATAAACTGACTGCGGTTCTAGTTGCTTAACTTGTGTGATCGATTAGGCTGACACGCCATTGACCTCCTCGCTTCCATGTACATTGGTATATTTAATTTTTTTGTAAAAAGACGGTATCATTTATTTGCTACAATTTCCTGCTCCAGCGACTATTTTTATTTAATTCCCGAAAATTTGGCTTATTTATAGTGTTCCCAAAATATGATGAAACATTATGGCTATTTAAGTATCAGAAGAGGCTTATTCCTATATAAACGTTATTATTCTTCGTTCCATTTAGACGACCTTTCCTCACAAAGAGAATTTTGAAACAAAACAAAATACTTACGTTCAAATATAAACTTTCTTTCGCCGCTTTTCCAAAGTCTATATTTATAACTTCTAAAAAATATAAATGCGACGTTGTATCCTTTTATGTAATGGCGTGCTGTCATCGTTTATATCTCCACGTCCTCACATCGCGTATCAGATAAATCTAAAGCAATTCTCTGGGGACCCCGCTGAATGTTTTTCCATGATGAAAATTTTATCGCCTCTGTTTACAGAGGTTGAAGATTATTCACGCGACTTAAACTGATTAATTTTAATGTGTCTCTTTATTAAATTTGTACTTATATGCAATTATAGCTATATATTATCTAAACATGAAAAGGTATATTACTCAAGCAATTAAACTCAATATATATGTTATAGTCAATACCAGAAATCTAGGCGCTTCTAGGTTTGACTAGTTAAAACTAATGTACCTTAACTCTCTCTCCAAGAGTAAGTCGAGACTCGCTCGCTTCGTTCGCTCAGCTTTTATTGCTCACAAGCTTACCTAACTAAACTTTTTTTATTTCGGTGGAAAAATGCTGATGTATCCCACGCCATCTAGGGAAAAAATGGCGTGGGTATGTCGGACTCCTGCTCGGTGGGTAGAAGACCCCTAATGGGCCTCACCGGGCAGACCTATCGCCTAAAAAACCATCGTGTTCCTTCGCATTGCCTTTCTAGCGGGGCCCCGGGAACGATTTTAATATCACCTCTGGGACCAAGCTTACTTAGCATAACCTAACCTCGACTTGCTTTTGGAGAAGGAGGGGAGGTACCTTAGATTTCACTAGTTAAACCTAGATTTCGGATATTGACTATAACATTTAAATAAATCTGTACACTATGTATATAAAATGTATTTATATACATTTATAATCTTGACACGCAGTTTATGTATATTTAGCAGGTGTAAGAATCGATCGTAAAGTATTTTTAATACCGCTAGGTAATTATGGTGTCTCAGTCCAGAAATTTACTACCAACAATTTATAAGGCAGAACAACGCTTGCCGGAACAGCTAGTGATTTTAGAATATTATCACCGGATTCTGAGATACTCGCGAGATACAAAGTCGTGGGTAAAAGTTAACCATACGTTAGTTAGTTATATGAATCGTCATATACCTTCAACTACTGTATCTATTTTCCGAATGAGAAGAAAAGAAAACTGCAATACAAGTTCACGTTTTGATACCATTAAGATGAAAACAAGAACACAGCTCACCTGATAGTAAACATTAGACTCATCACACGTGTATTATTGTCCAAATCCCCTGTATTAAAATGAAAACAAAATGTTCTTCTACCTTTCTCCGTTTTTCTGCAATGTATTATTTTTTCAATGCTTAGAAAACAGCTGCAACTCATGTATTACTGATGGCCCGCCCACGATTTGCTGTGGCTCAACGTTGACACATTCCCATCTCATTCCAGTGGATATCCCATACAAAACCTACTACTACCCATGTAGTTAACAAATAAAAAATATTGCAGGGTTCAATATTTTTTCTTTTTATAAAATATCTAATAATCATTTATCTAATTTGTTTACTAGTTGTAATGTGTACAATAAAAATCACTTTGACTCTCTAATCAAAAGGATTAATTTGTCATAATTTCAAAGACTATTAAAGAAGTCTGTTTCAAAGACCGCTGTGCTCATTTCAAGTATTTGGGAATTATTAATTGCAATAAATTTTGGGTTCAAAAAGACTTAAATATGGAGGGAAATATTTATTAAAAGTTATAATTTATTTATGTTGTTTATTTAAATATATAATAGATGCTTTTAATAGATATATGGTATAGCGTGTTTATAAGCTGCCCGATTTGGGAAGTACCTCCACCTCACAGAATAACGCAATCAAATAACAATTTCCTTCAGTTTTCCTGCGAGTGAGAAAGAAGGAGGAGGAAGGAGTTGTTGCGTTGGCAACGAGGGTAGCATCGCACGAACTATATTTGTTGCGAACGTTAATATTAACGTTCGCAACAAATATAGTTCGCGCGATGCTACCCTCGTTATGGGTACGGTACAAACAATTTTAACAAGCCTATGGTCCTTTAAAATAGCTCGAAGTTACCCATCCATAGGCAGGTTACAGTAGATAATGCTTAACTAGCATGTTCAATTAGATTGAAGTGCGCAATGAGGCCATCGATCTCCTCCACACCGAGTCACGTACAAACAAGCAAATAAGATTAATTTTGTCTAGACTCCTAGGAAATTACTCCAGTTCAATTAAAACATCAATCTCTTTAAAACTGTATCTAACAACATCAATTTGTTTCAGCTCCAGTTCTAACCATTAATAACGACCAAACACACGAAGTAAAAGATAGATTTTACAAAGCAGGCAGTTCTATAAAACTAACATGCATCATATCAGATGACTACGTCTCAACATTACCAACTAAATCTCCTGCAACTACAGTTTCTCCAACAACTACAACAACCCCTCTAACTACCACAACAGAGTTAACTACTAAAATGAGTACTGTATTTAATAGAATAGACTTAGTAATGAATAAGAGTTGGAGTGTAGAGACTACTACAATTACTTCAACTGTTAGTATAAGTACTACTTCAACAAAGGCACCAGCTGTGACAACGACTGAGACCACGACCGTCATACCGACTGCGCCACCAATAGTGAATAATGTATATGGTATAGTGTGGAGGAAACAGGGGAAGGATTTCTACGATAATGTTACGTGGCGTAATTTGAGGTAACTATTATTAAATGTTATAGACATCTCTCGAATTTTTGAAGTGTCATTTCAGATTGCTGGATGCGAAGTTACACTCCAAAGATTTGAGTTTATTATTTTTTTACGAGCTCGGCGGTCGAATTATCCAATGGCCAGTTTGATTCCGAGGTTGCGGTTTCGATCCCTGCGCAAGACAAATATTTATGAGCATGAACATGTCTGTTTGTCTTGGTCTGGGTGTTTTCTATGTATTATTAGTAAGTATTTACAAAAAAAGTATTTAAGTATAATACCAGTTTTCTAGTACCCGTAGTACAAGCTTTGCTTAGTTTGGGACTAGATGGCTGTGTGTTATTTGTGCAGGAATATGTTTATTTATTATTATGTATTTATTGGAACATGTCTTTCCTCCCCAACCCGTTTGGCCAGCGTGGGGAGTGTAGGCCAAATCCTCCTTCTGTATGGGACGGACGAGAGAGGGTCGTTCTCCTGTAGTGGAGACTAAAATGACCTGATGATGATGATGATTGGAACATGAAAATCATGCATCATGTGATATGCAATATATATGGTATAAACATAAAGAGAAAATGATGAAAAGCATCAGACAATTTTAAAGGTGTATAAATGTTAACTGCGCTTAAAAAAAGATCACAAAGGTTGCAATTAGTTGCAAATGCATATTACTTCAAACTAATTGTCGCCCTTATTGTGGCAACCAAAAATAACACTAGGAAATTATATACTATACTATACTATGGATGAATAAATATGTCTCCTATCTACGTTTTGATTCTATTAACAATTTAATAATAATTCTTTAAAAATATTTTGAAGACAAATGAAATGCTTATTCGCATAATGCTACAAGTGTTAATTAATCGTAAAAATATACATTCTTTAATTGTGTTATATATTTGGCTAACTGCATGTATTTTTTTTTTTCAGCGCTACAATCAGCGTTGCTTCAGCATCGCAAAATGATAGTGGTACATACACTTGCCTTTTACAAAATCATTCACAAGTAATTGTTAACGTACACGTTTTAATTGGTAAGTACTAAGCTTTTACTATAGTATTTTATTATAAGAAATAGTATATCACAGCTTTAAAACTAAGAAATGTCATGTACAAAGCCTTACTTCCTGACTTAATAATATTCTCAGTGTTACAAATGTTCATAGGCTTCAGTAACCATTAGGCGAGCCACATGTCTAATATCTGAAAGCTGGCTCAAGCCATGCCTACCTTCTGCATCTTACGCACTTCCAGGGTACGTCTTGATACGTAATGATCGCACTGGTAAGGGCGGTGGAGGTGTGGCTATATATCTACGTAGTGACATTCCCTTTACTGTTTTGGCCTCATCACCCTCTATCTATTCCAGTTCTGCAGAGTACCTGTTTCTAGAAATTTCAATTAAGGGTATTAAAGCCGTTCTAGGGGTCGTGTACTGTCCACCTTCTATCGATTATTTCTCTCATCTTGAGTCTATTCTGGAACCTCTTGGTGCGGATTACAGACATCACATAATCATGGGTGATTTTAATACTGATCTTCTTAGTATAACTTCTCAATCTCTTAAACTCAATGATATCATCAAGTCAGTCAATTTATCTATTTTGCCTTCTGAGGCTACTCATCACAATCCTACTTCTAATGACACATGGCTTGATTTGATTATTACATCTTCTCCAGACTATGTCATCAAACATGGTCAACTCCCTGCCCCCGGTTTCTCTAAACATGACCTTGTTTTTCTTCAGTACAAACTTAAACCACCTAAGCCTAAACCTACTGTAATTTGGATGCGTAATTATGCGCGATTAGATGTCTCCAAATTAAGGAAAGATGCCGCTATGACTGATTTTTCTTCAGTTTTTTCAGCCACGACGGTAACTGAAAAAGTCTCCAAATTTACTCATTGTGTCCTTGAACTCTTTGATGCGCATGCTCCACTTAGAGCTGTTAAAGTAAAGCGTCCACCTACGCCCTGGATCACTAAGGATGTTCGTATGGCGATGAGTCGACGGGATCGTGCTTTTCGCTCTTTCAAGCATGACAGGTGTGATGGTAACTGGAATCTATATAAAATAGCGCGGAATCGTTGCAATCAAATGGTAAGAACAGCTAAAAGGCAATATTTTCATGAGAATATCATTAACACGTCCGCAGCCAATATATGGAAGTTTCTTCATTCAATCGGTGTGGGTAAATGTGTCACTCAGCCTCAAGTTGCAACCTTCTCTCCCAATGATTTTAACAGTCATTTCGTTTCAACTCCTTCTCTTGACCCTTCCATTAAATCTACAACTATTTTGAAAATTTCTTCCATGGCTTATTCTAACTCCGGCTCCTTTTCTTTTTCTCCAGTGTCAATGGATGAGATACGTAAAATAATAATTTCTATAAAATCTAAAGCGGTCGGCTGTGATGATGTGAGTAGGCAAATGATTATCTGCATAATTGATCAAATTCTTCCTGTTATTGCTCACATTATCAACTTCTCCTTTTTAGTAGGTGACTTCCCTTTTCAATGGCACAAGGCTTTTGTTATTCCACTACCTAAAATTTCCATACCTTTGGTATTAAACAACTATAGGCCTATTTCAATCTTACCATTTCTCTCTAAAATATCAGAAGCCGCAGCGCACAAACAGGTGTCATCATATATATATTCTAACTGCCTCATTAGCCCACTTCAGTCTGGTTTTCGTCCTGGGCACAGTACTACTACTGCACTACTTAAAGTCACTGAAGATATCCGGCTAGGCATGGAGAATAAACTGGTCACCATTCTCATACTTATAGATTTTTCTAACGCCTTCAATATGGTGGACCACGATATTCTGCTTGCTATATTAGAACGTCACAATTTCTCGTCTATTGCACTGAAATGGTATTCATCATACCTTCGTGGACGCCAACAAGCTGTGCGTTTAGGTCGTGAACTATCAGAGTGGAAAGATCTATCTACTGGCGTACCACAGGGAGGAATCCTATCCCCCTTACTATTTTCCATTTTCATAAATTTCCTCTCCTTTTCGCTCAGTTGTTCTTACCATTTTTATGCTGACGACTTACAAATATATGTGCAGACAACAACAGATAATATAAATACTGCAATCGCGAACTTAAATGTTAATCTTGGCAACATTAGTTCTTGGTCGAAGGATTTTGGTATACCCGTCAACCCAGCTAAATGTCAAGCTTTAGTGGTGGGCAGCTCTAGACAGATTGCCAGGATTGATTTCAGTTCTGTGTCGCCTGTCATGTTTGATAACTCTGTTATTCCATTCAGTCGTAGCGTTAAAAACCTTGGTCTCCATATCGACTCCACTCTGAGCTGGAAACCGCAAATAACTGAAGTGAGTCGTGCAGTCATATCGGCATTAAGATCCCTCAATCGGTTTAGAAATTTTCTTCCATTTAGCACTAAGGTCACTCTCGTTATTTCACTAATTCTTCCAATCATTGATTATGCTGATGTCTGTTATCCGGACCTAAATGTAGATCTTCTTAATAAGTTGGACCGGCTCATCAACAACGCTATTCGTTTCATCTTTTGCCTTCGAAAATTTGACCATATCTCTTCATACAGGTCTCAACTTAAATGGCTTCCTATTCGTCAGCGCAGGCAGCAAAGATTGCTTTGTGTACTTCACTCAATTTTAACCAATCCCCTAAGTCCAGATTACTTAAAATGCAAATTCCAGTATCTTTGTGATTCTCATAGTCTCCAACTACGTTCTGACAATACACGTCTACTTTCTATTCCACTTTACCACTCTGGTTTTATGTCTGACTCCTTCACATTACAAGCTTCACGCCTCTGGAACGCGCTACCTGAGTCTGTTAGGGCAATTTCGGGCAAATTTAATTTCAAAAAGAAAACCCATGCATATCTTTTAGACGGTCTAACTAAACACTGACTCATCATCATCATCCTCATCATCATCGCTGAATTTATGTATTTCTATGTATGTATATGTATGTTTATTAAATATATAATTATGATATGTATGTTTATAATATTTTCTGTAGCAATTATTAATTCTATTTTATTAGTTGTAGTATTATATTTTAGTAGTTAAATCTGATTTTGTTTCGATTCTTCAGAACCGCATTCGTGATTTTCTGCTTGTCCCGAAGGTTGACTGGTAGAGAATGCTTTTAGCATTAAGTCCGCCTTTTGTACCCTTATTAATCATTTGTGGTCAATAAAGATTTTAAATAAATAAATAAATAAAATGTTTGTACAGTCGGTTCTTTTAGATCTCTGACCACTTTACCATACAAAACTATATGGTGAAGTGGTCAGTTATCTAATGTAATCGACCGTACTTTAGTAGTATAAAAAATGCGTTTGTTTGTTCATCTTTTACGGATCAATCACTGAACAGATTTTATTTGTATAAAGGTAACTTTATACCAAAGTATTGTATGAATTTATTACAGTAACGTAATCTGTAAAATAGCCTTGTTATAAAAAACAGAACATTTTGTGAAGATCTCATAGACCATTTTTTTTTTACTTTTTGGTGGAAAAATATTTCTTTGGGAATATTTGATAGATAGACTAAGAATACTTACTAAAACTAGAAATAAAATAACAAAAACAGGTTTTGATCATATTAGTACTACGCGAGCGTAACATATAGTTTATATTATGTTACACTCGGAAAGGTTTTGATATAGGTACCTACTATGAGAAAACGTCTTGAAAATGCGTGGCTTAAAAACAAAATTCTCGTTATGCACTCTGATTACAATGAACATACACGTAACTTCATGATGCCAAGACGGTAATTAAGTCAATTCATTAATATGGAACACTTCCAAGTTGGCACTAATATTACTATAGCCTGAACTTAGTTATTCAGCGCTAGATGAAAAAAAAAACGAATATTTATTTTAGAGAATATTCGATTTATCCATAGTAATTTACAGCTATTTTAATATAGTCATTCCTTTTCCGGAATTCGTCGATACTACCAACATATTTTCTTTATAGAGAATAGTTCTTATGAGCGTGTAAGTTCGACACCCATTTTTACCGCAATCATTATTTCCCCAGGTGAAAATCAAGCCGCAGTACACCATGATACGTGGAACAAGGGAACACTTTTCTGGCAACCTTTCAACTTATCTATAATCTCCTTAACAGCTTTGCTATTGTATTACACTTGAATTGTTTGTTGTTTATTAAATAGTGCCATATTTTGACAGAATTGTGAAAAAAGATATAAAAAAATATGTGAGAAAAAACATAATAAAAATGTATTTGGTTTTTAAGACTATACATGCAATTAAGAAGATAAAACTTATTTTTCTTCATAAATGGTAAAAAGTGAAACGAAATACATTCAACAAAAATTAATAAAATATTAACCCCGTAGACAAAATAACTTTCAGACTCGAAAACCAAGCCATTTTCTCTTCTAGAAATGCTGTAGTCGAGTTGAGTACAGAGGCGAAAAGACAAACAAACACAGGACAAACAATCTAGCTTACATTAGTATAACCCTTTGGCATATTTTTTTATGGCTAACAAGCATACGGCTCGCCTGATGTGAAGCGGTTACCATAGCAATACAAACGTTCGCAACAAAAAATATAACCCGCGCGGTGCTACTCCCGCTGCCTACGCAGCAGCTCCTTCCAACCTGGCAACCTCACTTACTCGTCGGAACACTACAACCCACACGGGAATTGTTATTTGCCGGTGGTATTCTGTGAGGTGTAGTTTCCCTTAAATTTACTTAAATTATGGTGTGCCCTATCTCTCTTTTACCAGCGCCGCGATGGTAAATCAGAATGATACACCATGTGCAGGTGAGGTTGACTTTGACTCAAAGATGATGGTTTACACCCATTTACACCCCAAAATAAATAAATTGTATGTAAAGCAAATTTTGGTTACAAAACTGAAAATAAAACAAAAACAGTAATGTTTCAAGTCATTTTACTTAATAACATAAATTACGAAGAAATACAGTTACAGGAATACAGTTGAAGGAACCAAAAAGATATTAAGATTGATACTAGTGGACAGGAACGTATATTATTCATGAAGCCCAATCCCTGTATTATGAATGTACAGATATCGACCCAATTGCTTCGAAGCAATTTCCTGGAATAAAGATTTATTTATAGGGTCTGTCTCTAATTTGCAGTTGACCTCAATTCATTATACCTATAAGTTAAAAGTATCAATGTGTTCACATTTACTGAATTAATTAAATAAATTCAACGGGTCACTCACGTCTTTTTGTCGGGAAAGCAGACTATTTTCGATACTTATCTCACGTGAGTTTTAATAATATTAGTGTTAACATTTATTGTTATTTACCGTTAATATTTTCGAGACTTATATTTATGTTTATATAATACAAAAAAAATAATTGCGTGCTTTTACATTTGCAACACCACACACAATTGTAAATTTTCAATGGACTAATAAAATTGTTATTTTTACACAACTGTTTTCATTGTAAATGAAACTACTTAAGAGATCGAGAAAGTGTAACTCAACCTTATTAAATTGTGTTCTCGTTGATCCGTATCGCTTATTTTGTTTAAATTTTAAATCAATTCATTTGTGAATAAAGTGATACGTTATATTTTCCTAAGTTCTTAATTTCATGATTGTTGGTATAGAAATTAATGTTATGAGGTAATTGTTAAAGTAAATCTTGAATCTGTTACTGTTAAAATAATTGTTTAATTTTATTTAAAATGAGAATACAATAAATATTTTATATTGCGAAGAAAGAAGACAATCGATCTCATGTCTAAGTGTTTGTATTAAAAAATTATCAAAAAGTACTTGTACAATAAATATAAATTAAAATATTTTTTTAATGTTCATTCAAGACAAGGCAAGATTATACTTAATTACTACAATGGCTGTGTCACGAAAACCCACAGGGTTTATCTGTGTACAGCGAGTCGTTTTATAAATAACAATTATTTTGAATTATAATTATTTATGTAGTAGTTTTTTTAATTTACATTTAACTTCACGTAAATTGGATCTTACATTTTCTAAATATACATGCTGTAACTGGGGCCCTACCGCCAAAGCTGAAGCCGATTACCATCGGTTTTTGTTGCTGCGAAAATCAAACTTTAGCTTAGATTAACGATAATTGTGTTTAGCTTAGCTGGTGGGAAACCATAGAGTTCTACCGACTAAGCTGAAGATGTTTGTCATTAACTAAAACCTAAGAACTATTTTCGCAATCAAAAAATCGGATTGGTAATCGGCTTCAGCTTCGGCGGTAGGGCCCCTGGTCTGGCAGGTCATTTAAATATTTTGAGTTCAAAAGTTACACGATGTAGCACCGTATACATTATTTGTTTTTGGTAGATGATACTTGTTATGATATGAAATGTTCCTTAGATTAGTCGGCCTTGTTTTGTTAACTATTATGTTGTGTAGTTTATTAACTAGTAGTTCAGAAATATTTTCTTCGGTTAAAATTGATAATTTGATCTAAACAGATACAGCTAATGGAAATCCTTGCCAAAATGTATTACACACGAAGTGTGTTTAGCTCTAAATGTACGATTTATTACTTTATAATAAGACTATTAAATAAATTATGAAGTAGACTGTAAATATTAATGAGTTTCGTTATCACTAAAGTTTATTCAATGAAAATAAAATAAGGAGATTCGTGTAATATTCTAATAGATTATAAAATACTGTATGTATTTTAATACCAAATTGTACAGTTTAAGACAATTAAATTCTCATACTAAGGAATAGATTTTTTCTTGTTTGTAAAATAAATAGGAAAGTTATAAACGGCGAAGCCAATATAGTATTTTAATCTTTAAGATTTTATATGTTGTTGCACATTTTTGTTAATATTACACAAATTTCTCATCTGTAAACAGAAAAAGACTATGTTAAATGACTGTAAAGGTATAAATAAACTTAATAATATGGTAAAACATTAAAACTGCTTTTTATTTCCATTACATTCTTATTTCTTACTAATCCAGTCTAGGTCAAGTGAGTATTAAGTATTAACCCATCTGACTGAAATGATAAATTTGCGGCAATCTTTAAATATTGCGTGCTACGCCACGATAAAGAACTTCTCTTGCTCGTATTTGGTATGTACAACATATTTAGTATATGTACGTAATATCCTAGATAATGAAAAAGGTTTCTTATATACTTATTTTAACCTTTTTCGGCCTACCGCGCTGCAATATTGCTAATATTATAGTCTGTGGCGCTACCAAGCCCACGATTATCATCTTCACCTTTTACCGAGAAAATGGGAAAGGGGATCGTCGACGTAGAAAATCAATTATACAGCTGACTTCAAAGGGTAATAAAGAAGCCTCAACGTCTGATGTTTCTATTAACAATGAAAAGCTTAAGGCTCGGTTGGTACCCTTGGGAGGGCTGACGTGTATGAAATGTACTAAGGTGGCGATATTACTTTTGAAACGCTGAAACTTGATGATACGTGTATTTGGGCCCCAAGGGGTCTCAGGAGTGACTGTATTTACAGAGAAATGTTTGCGGATTTTTTAGGGTTAAATCATATACTGAAATCTAACCCTCATAACTGACCTTATCGATTTGTGCCATAGAAGTATTATATAGAATATTTTTTTCGCATTTTGCGTAGATTCCAATTTCGGATAAAGGGAAGTCTTTTGTAAATAAAATTAGCTGTTAATAATTTAAAGTATTTCACTTTGGTCTGGCATAGCCGTGGTATACAAATAGATACAGGTGTCCCTGAAAGGTCGTATCGGTATAAAAGGGGCTGCTTCGACTATCTAAACATTTTTTTTTCTGTAAAACAGACATTTAAATGGTAATAAAATAGGCTTTCGCATAAAAAGTTATTTAATAACTTGTATGTAGCTGTTGAGTTTTTTTTTATTATTAATAAAATTGATCACACGTAGTACGATAAGTAGAATTAATCGCTTTCATTTTGGATTTTCGCTTTCAAATGAGCATAAATATTTCAAAATATCAAGCAGTCTAAATTTGAATGAAAGAGATCTCTTACCGGGATAAATCCACCTTTGTTCAGTATACGACGAGCTCGGTGGCATAGCGGTCAATGACGCGGCTTCGACACCAACGCTCGTGGGTTCGATTCCCACACAGGCTAAACATTTGTGTGCATGAAGATGTCTGTTTGTCTTGGTCTGGGTGTTTTCTATGTACCATAAGTATGTATTTACAAAAAAAAAGTATTTACTTATGTTTATCAGTTGTCTAGTACCCATAACACAAGCTTCGCTTACTTTGGGGCTAGATGGCGCTGTGTAATTTGTCTGACAATATTTATTTACTTATACTATTATTTGTATATTATTTTTGTGGTATAATAAAGAGAATAAAAATAAATACTATATAAAAAATCGCCACAGAGCACAATACTTGAATTGTATCGCGAAAGCAATCTTTTCAGACTGCCTTAGTAAAAAGGGAAACAATTAAATACGAAAAGATGATAGCCCAAACTAGGCAGAATATTGATCACATTTATTGATTTTTTGTTATTTCTAATGTTATTTTGAAAGGGGTAAAGGAGTTTTTACATGGGAATAATGCCTCTGGTGTCCCAAGCGTCTATGCTATAGGCAGCGATGCGCCATCTAGGTCCAAACTAAGCGCAAAGCTTGTACTTTGAGTACTAGGCAGCTGTTAAATGTACATAAATACGTTTGTTTGTAAACACATGCATATAATACATAGAAATCACCCATACCAAGACAAACAGACATGTTCATGCACACAAATATTTGTCTTATATTGGATCAAACCCACAATTTAGACAATTATCAATAGATTTAGATTTCACTGGTAAACACTAGCACAGAATAGATATAAATTGTTACACTTTGGCATTAGATTTAGCCGAGTTACAAGCTGTTAATGCTCCGCAAAGGAGAAATCAATAGCTGTCATTATGTCACCTTCAGAAACCTTTGGCTCCATTAGATTAGTTAAGATATAGATTGTATCTGCTGCGTGTAAAGCGTGTGATTACGACTTGAACGATTAATCAGAGAAAGCATTCTCCCTTCTCAGAATTTGCATGTGATAGACATCACAGAACACATAATTATAAATTGTATTTTAAAGTCAACCGACTTCAGATCGGTCTTTTGTATGAAAATACGAATTCGTAAGAGCTTAATGCAAGATCGTTGTAGCTTGTACAAGTTCGTTGTTAATAATTTACTTATCTATCAACAGGCTATATATTTTCGAACATTTTGAGATTGTATATTATGATTCTAAAGATGGTAAGAACAAGTTATTTTCAGCAAGATGAAAAAAATTAAAATAAAAAAACCTTTTTTAAAACAAGCTTTTATTACTTGTTATTAGGTAGAAAAGAACTAAAAAGTTAAAAATAATTTAAACCATTTAATAAAAGCGTGTTACATTGTGATTGCAAAAGAAAAATATGCTAAATGTTCTTCAATGTTCCATCACAATGTAACACGCTTTTATTAAATGGTTATTTCTTTCACAATTTACGTTTAAGAATGTGGAGGGTGGGTTCCTACTTTTAAGTGTGAGACGCCTGTGTCAGAAGGAGCCACTCTTCCATAACAAATGGTTTTACATAAATTAAATTAATATCAATATATATAATATATAACAGCCTGCAGAATACATATTTATTTATTTAGATATCTACATACAATCCAATATTGATTTTAATTTTATAGTCTATATATAGATAAGACATTTAAATAAGATAGATACATTTTGATATTTGCTAAGCAAATAGAGTATGGTAGGTCATAGATATTGCAAAATACAAAATACACGATTGAGTTAGTTACAAGACAGGCATTTTAAAATATTGCACTTTTAACTAGCTACTAAGTCAGCGTGTATGTCTAGTGTGTCATTAAACTTATGTTACTTCTGTTGTATTATTGAATACTGGCTAGTACCTATAGATGTTTTTAGTTCAATCCAGTATTCCATAATATTAAATAAAATTGTCTTCACAAATTATCTTCTTTGTTTTTACGTAATTTAAAACTATATTTATACATACTTATGTAAATACTTATATAGGTAACTAACAGAATACCGATACGCGTCGATAATTTCGCAGAATAGGAATGTCATAAGTGTAGTGTGTGTTTATATATATTTCAAACTATCTACATTGATTTTTATATAAAATATATAAGAAAATCGTTATCATTACGAAGGTAGTGAATATTATATTAATGTATTGATGTGAGGAATAATTTTGGGCACATTTTTACCTGGAAGAGAAAAATTAAGTAGGTTCTGTGTATTTATGATTACGATAAGGCACATAATGTTGGTGATACTGATACGAAAAGATTCTTTTTTTTCCCTCTTTTATTCTTCACAGTCGCGATGGTTATAGCGATTGGTAATTTAAAATGCGTAACTATCTGTTGCAGGAAGATTTGTGGGAAGCAGTAGATCGATATCCGCAGGGCCACGGTATAGCCAGTTCATCCTTGATAACAAGGCAGTGACCAAGATATGTGTTACATTAGAAAAAAGAATCCCACAGTTTAATTGTGTAAAATATGATGATAGTAATAAAGTTCATGCAGAGGCAAGTACGAATCAGTGAGCATGAACAGGGCTAAGTGGAGCGAAAGCATAAATATAATAGTTTAACGCCTCTTAATCTGTTTGTAATTTAAACGCCGAGGATAGGTAACCCTTTTGAATGTTTTTATTTAATTAAATATACATTTAAAGAGAAAATGTAATGAAATTAAAACATTTATGGTCAGCCGTACTTGAAATAAATCCGCCTCAAATGTGTATTTTCTTTTGAGAATACGTAAACATTCGTAAGTCTTCGACATCATTAGGTGGAATTATAATCCTCACGTACATGCCAGTCAGGCTTAAGACTATAAGAGGTTTTTTTGAACACTTAATCTAGAATCTTTTGTAATATAAGGCAATAAAAATAACCGTTAATTTCTGAGATTTATCTACGCATACCTTAGAGTTTTTATAAATAATAGGGTCTGCGTATCGCATATAGTTCATTGTGCCGAACTTAAGCCGATGCTCCAAACATTATGATATTTTAAATTTATTTGAACAATTCTAGTGCAGTGATTTTCTATGTATGATAAGATAAATGCTAAAATATGGCTAATTGATTATAGCAGTTGTTAATATTATTATGAAAATTATAGTAATTTAAAATAATATTAATAAAACACCGTATCCCAATCTTCATCTACCGCCGTCTTGTTCGATGACACGTGTACTGTGACACACTACACTTATGACATCCCTATTCTGCGAAATTATCGACGCGTATCGGTATTCTGTTCGTTACCCGATTGCAAATCAAAACGTGGTTGAGAGATCTTAATCACTGGGTTCTAAGACGCAGATAACTTATCCGTTTTCCCGATTAAAATTAGTATATTTCTTCATTTCAATCGCTTCACGCACAATTTTTGAAAAGTGGCTATTTGTAGAGAGGCGTGCCATAAAATTAACATGATAAGGTATGTAAATACCCTTATGCATGACCGCGTTAATTTCTGTTGTATTTTCATAAATTTAACTAGTTCTTATTCTGTTAAAAATCCTTTTTTCCTACAAAAAACGCTGAGCAAAGCCCAGCTGACCTAGTACTATGTTAGCGTACTCGTAAAATATGTATATCCCATCTTCTTAAGAGTTGTAAAATCAGTAGTTATGAAATATAAATTATTTCTGATACCTGATGCATCATTATAAGATATTATAATATCATATTATTATTATGTGGTTATCAAAGATTTATTATTCCTACCGATCGCCCAGTGGTCGAAATTCGACCATAATTAAAGTAAATTATGACTTTAACGTTAAGCAAATGAGTATTATATGCGTGTGTGTGTCAAATATATGGTAGTGTGTGTATTGATTTAATTTATTTTTATGCATAATTTAAAATAAATATTAGCATTCTGCACTCCTTCTCTATATAAACTGCTCGTATTTATGCAAAATGGAACCACACCACAAATTTCGTATTTAACTTTTTTTGAAGAATACTAATATAAAACTGACCTAAATTCTTATACAGAATAGAACCACATGATTTTTCCCTTGGAAACTAAGTATATTAAAAGCAGAACAGAACCAGCAGCAATTACAAACATTACATATAAAGCAAAACCGATCCACAGCGCAATGGTACTCGATTGTTCAACCAAATAAACGATAACACTACCAGGTCATTTTGTGCAAAATAGATCCACACATACTTGGTACCACATATTTCTATTATTAATAATTACTTTGATTACAAATGGAACTAAGTTTCTGTGGTCTTATTGCGCATAAAATAAATTCGTAATGTAATTGGTAATATTTTTTTGTGAAATGGAACCGCAGGCGTTGATTCTATGGTGTATAAATAATTATTGTAAAACAGTAGAACCACTGGTATGTGATTCCATTACGCAAAGAATGTTTGAAGCTTATCTTCATTCAAAGGTACCAAATGACCTGACTAGTTACATGCCACTCATCTTGAAGCAACGAAATATTTACATTATTCTATTGCGTTTAGAGGTCAAAGTGCCTGGACAGCTATTTAATTATTTGTTTGATTAACTATAAACGACAGCTTTGGCTGTACAATATGGGAATTTGTTCTCCAAAGCTTTTATCCATCCAAAGCATTCACTTAAGCTGCTAACTTGAGTGAATTGCTTTGGATAGAAGGGATGGCTGGTAAAGATGCCCAGGAATTCGGTTCTTGTCTATTGAAATATTTAGTTGAGCATATTTCTGAAGATGTCGAGAAAATAATTTAATGGAGCGATTCAAGTGGAGGATAGCATCGTTACATGAAGATGGTGTTGATGTTAAAAGCATTTTTGCATTCTTATCCCACTTTGTAAACAATATCACAAAAAAATATTGATACCCGGACATAGTTACCTGCCCAATGACAGATATTTTTCCCATATTGAAACGGCAATGAAGAAATATCCGAGACTACACTCCTGATGCTTATGAAATATTGCAAGAAGAAGAATCCGCTTACAGTTACAATTACGGCAAAATCTGATTTTCTGAGAACTTCTAAGGTTGACACATGATTATTAACAGCAAACGTAGTATTAATAAAGAATGTATTAATTAGCTACAAACTCGGGAAATATACTTGAAAAAAACTCACCAAACTCATTATATTTAAAGATTTTTTGGTAGCGCTACCCAATGTATATACTTGTTTAGGGGGACTTGTACGGCAGACCAGCTGTAATCTTGTCAGAACATTTAGTTCCACTGTGGCCTTCAGGGAAGCCAGTATCGCCAGCGAAAGTAGCCGATACTCGGTTCATATTACATATCATTCCACAATTTATAAAAATTCTGTGCATCAAAGGGTTTTTATAATGGTCTCATTATAAAAACCTCATTACAAATACGGACATTACTATAAGTGTGCAAAATTTCATGCTTCAAAGTTTTTGCTTCACGTATAAATATATAGAAAATTTGTCCCAGTGCTGTTTACGCAGACGAAACAGCGGGCAGAAGCTAGTTCTATATAAAACTAAGACTCGATTAGTCGTTCATTATTCGCAAAGCAAACTAACCCAGTTCTCTAAAGTTACCCCAAGCTTACAGCATCAGCATGTTGCATATTAGATATACGAGCGTCTAATACAATGCGTGTTCCCAACGTATTATCAAGCGCTTGAAAACATAAATACAAATAGTGTGCATATATCTAATCAGATAGATAAATTTTAATGGTTTTATCTCAGAGATTTTAACCCATTTAGACCGCTAATTTATGTATAACTAGTAGATTAATTCTTCCTCAATTAGTAAATATCTCTCGACAAATTACACACTGCCGTCTAGTCCCAAACGAAGCAAAGCTTGAGCTATGGGTACTATATAACTGATATTATACTTAAATACATTTTTTTATTCGATGGTGCTCTTCGCGATCGATCAAGCGCGAGCTCGTTGAGGTCGTTGCGCTTGTCAGTCTAATTGAACACGCAAGTTAAGCAACGTCGACCATAGCCTGTCCATGGATGGGATTATTTATTTCGATCTCCTCTATGCATCTGAGGGCACGTTATGTTCACATTGATATGACAACAGCTGTTGTCATTGCGATGACAGTCGTTAAGCCAAGTCAGTGGCCTCGATCAACGTGTTGGAGTGTGTCTAAACCTCTTCGATTGAGGGGAGGCCCGTATCCCAGCAATGGGATGAATAAGGGTTGACGACGAATTTTTTTTTTGTAAATACATACATATAACACATAGAAAACACCGAGACCAAGACAAACATATACGTTCTTACGCATACATATTTGTCTTGTGCGGGGACCGAACCCGCTACTGGGCTTCTGCTTTCGAATTTTTAGGAGTAAATTTAGTACTGTAAAACACCTTTTAGCCGATGAAATCGACTTTTTCTTAAAACGCAGATTAGTTTTTCGTTCTGCGCGTATACAATCATATACAAAGGCTATATTGTATCGCTACTGACCACGAGTATTATATCTTTAACTGAAAATATTTTTATTATTTATTACGCAATGAAGAATTTATAAGACTGTTTGGTAACACACGAAATATGATTTTATTTTTAATCAGCCATTTTTAAGGAATTTATCCTCATACATTAAAGCTGAAGCGGTAACGTATAGGTTTATGATATTTTCCCCTACGTATTATCAAGCTAAGGTATGAACTGTCTGTAAAAGTTTTCCTAGGGTTAAAGGGTTTTAGCCTATAAAAACCTCTTCCCACCCGAAAAGGGCTTTTACAAGGTCGACAATGCGTATGTGATGCTCTTGTTTTGCAATCGTCCATAACCTGCGATAACTGTTTTCCATCGATCGGCCCGTACGCTATTTGTTATTAATGGTATAAAAAAAGTTTTTGGGTCTAGATTGCTACGGAATCCATTTCCTATGGTTTTGTCACTTAATGGGCTGTTTTTTTTTTACCTTTGAACCACTAACTAATAAGGTTGTTAAGACAACAAATATTTGAGGACCCTTTGAAGTCATTAAATATTTAATTACTCCTTTATAAGGCGAGGTGAAAAGTTTTTATTAAGGATTGTGACAAAATTTTAATTACAAAAAGTTGGGAACAAATTTATTGAGGATGGAACACTAATTACGTTGATTATGAAATTGTGTGTTTCTATTATAAATTATAAATTTTAGTAGGTAACAACATTTTAATTAAGTTATGCGACTTCTAGTTGGTGTTAATAATACAATATTATTTTTCGACATGTCCTGTCACCAGAAGGCTGGTCATTACCTTGCTCAGAGAATTAGTATTGCTATCCAGGGAGGTAATGCTGTCAGTCTGCTGGGGACACTGCCGACAGGCAACGATCTTGGAGACATTTTTTATTTGTAGGTTTTCTGTTTAGTTTATTTTAGTTCAATTTTGTTTTCTTTAATTAGATTTTATTTTCACAACTAGATAATAAAGAATTATTTTATTGTATTGAGTATATTTACCTAGTAAAAATGTTGAATAACATTCCTGATTGCTCATAAAGTTACACTTTCAAGTCAAACTACCGTTAAACTTGCATCTGGTCTTATGCAATTATTTAAAGGTAGCAGTTATGATAATTAATATGAATTTAAATAAGTATAGGCCGTATTTTATGACATAGTACCAGAATACGACGACGAAAAATTATATATATATATATATATATATATATATATATATATATATATATATATATACATATTTTAAAGTTGTTTTTTGGTTAGGTTATTCTTGTCTAACCTAACCTAACCAAAATTACCTAAACAACTTTACACAGTATTTTGCGCATCTTGAAATAATAATATTCCGAAATTTGTTTTTAAAATACTTTGCCGGTTATGTATTCGGCAACTTCGGCATGATATAAAATGTCTAGGCAATGTATGAAATAAATGGTTTTCTTAAACTTTGTCTGGAATTTAAAATATTATACATAATATATACAACGGACGGAGTAATTTGAATCCGTATGTGTTTTGCTCAGATACCCTGGATTAGAGATGGAAACGGATATCAGGAAACTACACGGTATCCGGCCTATCCGACCGGATAATGGTATCCGGCTGAATATCCGATTAAAAAAAATAGCAAAAGAAATATTAACATTGTATTACAAATTGACAACTTTGAATTGTTACTGTTTGCATCAAAGTCAAAGTCAAAGTCAAAATATCTTTATTCCTTGGACTTTATAAAGCACTTAGAAACGTCATACAAACTAAATATAAGAAACATGTGTAAATCATTACTACTCTAAATCCGCAGAGCTTAGATTCACTTTCATCACACTATCTTGAATGTGAAAGTGAATTTAAGTGCCAGTTCCGGCGACGGGGCTTCTTGAGAAGAACTGGCAAGAAACTCAAGGCCGACTCTTTTAATTGCCAATATCGTTACATTAAATACAAATACAATCATTAATATAACATAACAAGAGCAATTCATTTCCAAATACTTTTATCATTTATGTAATCTGAGATACAATAGTAAGCCTTTTGACATAGTCTAGTTTTGATAAATCTTTTAAATTTACCCATGGATAATTTAAACGCGTCATTTGGAAGTTTATTGTAGAAGCGTATACATTGACCTGGGAAGGAGTTAGAGATTTTATGGAGCCTAGTAATATGCATAGCGAGTTTGTTTTTATTTCTTAAATTTAATTGATGGAGATCACTGTTTTTCCTAAATTTAGTTTGATTTTTATGAACGTAAATAAGATTTTCATAAATATATTGAGAATGTAATGTCATAATATTTATCTCTTTAAATTTATTTCTCAGTGTCTCCCTGGGACTCATCATATAAATAGCACGGATAGCTCGCTTCTGGAGCACAAAAATTGAGTCTACATCCGCAGCACTACCCCAAAGCAATAAACCATATGACATAATGCTGTGAAAATAGCTAAAATAAACTAAACGCGCAGTGTCAACATCAGTCAGTTGACGTATTTTCCTTACGGCGTAAGCTGCTGAGCTGAGTCTACCTGATAACGTTTCTATATGTGGGCCCCATTGTAATTTAGAGTCTAATGTTATCCCAAGGAAGACAACCTTATTGACCAATTCCAATCTCTCATTGTCCATCACCACACTGGTTTTTACTTGTTTCACATTTTTTGTAAAAAATCTAACATATTTGGTTTTACTACCATTTAAAAGTAGGTTATTAACTAAACCAGTTTACTATTTTTGAAAGAGCATTGTTTACATCGTCAATTTCTGATTGTTGTCTATTTACCTTGAAAATTAAAGAAGTGTCATCTGCAAACAATACTATTTCGTGATTATTCTTTACAAGATGAGGTAGATCATTAATGTACACGAGAAACAGGAAAGGGCCCAAAATAGAGCCTTGTGGCACCCCCAACGCTACAGTTGATCCATGTGATCGCTTTCCATTAACATCTACTTTCTGAACCCTATCACTCAGATAAGAAGTAAGAAGATCAAGAGCGATGCCTCTTATACCATAGTGGTGTAGTTTTCTGACTAGAGTTTCATGCTGCACACAATCAAAAGCCTTAGATAAGTCACAAAACACCCCATAGGCGTCCCGTGACTCCTCCCAAGCCTCATATATACATTCTAGTAATTTTACCCCAGCATCACATGTTGACCGTCCATGAGTGAAACCGAATTGTTTAGTGTGCAGCAGATTGTTTTCATTAAAGTAATTAAGTAACTGAGCGAGAATTAGTTTTTCAAAAATCTTACTAAATGTAGGTAGTATTGATATTGGTCTGAAGTTTGTGGGGTCTAATGTACTACCTGATTTAAACAAAGGAATAATTTTGCTTAATTTCATCAAGTCAGGAAACACACCACAATCAATACATCTATTAAATATCACAATTAAGGCGGGAGCAACAATGTCAAATAAAGATTTTATAATATGTACGGAAATGCCCCATAGATCAGCCGTTTTCTTAATATTAAGTGATTTAAATGCAACTTTTAAATCAGACCCATTAACATGACGGAAATGAAAATCGTTATAAAATTCAGGCACATTATCTTTAATTAATGACTCTGCAACGGTGGTGGAAGAGCCCAAGGCACTAGTTAAAGTGACAGGGAAAGCAGAAAAAAATCTTTCAAAAGCATTGGCAACTTCTAAATCTGACTTGGTAACATGACCATCGATACTTAATTTAAACTCTGAATCCTTTGTCCTACCCTTCCCAGTCTCTTCATTGATAACCGTCCAAGTGGCTTTAATTTTATTACTACTATGTCTAATTTTTGATTTAATAAATATAGATTTTGCTACTTGACAAACGCGTTTGAAAATTTTCGAATATGATTTTACATGTTCTTTAAATTCTTCACTAATATTGAATTGTCTTTCATAGTATAACATGTACAAAGTTTGCCTACTCTTATAAATACCTACGGTTGCCCAGTCACCAAAGACAAGGCTATTGGTAAAAGTAATTTCCTTGGAAGTAAATATTGATTTAAATTCGTGAAGAAATGCATTAAAAAATGAATTATACATCAAGTTAGGTTCCAAGTCATTATCTAAAAACGGTAAGTTACTAGTTAGGTTTACTCTCATACGTTCTAAGCGACTCACTGTTACTGGCACAAAAGTAATTTTTGTCTTGACAACATTTTTATTATTTATTTTAATACTTATCATTTGCCCAGAATGATCAGAATCCAATTTATTAATAATACTTTTTTGGGTTGGACTAATATCTGTATATATATATTATCTAAGCAGGTAGCCGTGGTGGCACTTATTCTAGTAGGCGCCATAAATAAGTTAACTAAATTATGGGATTTAAAAAGACTTAAAATTTTACTTGATGCAGATGTATTAGTAAGTATATTAATATTAAAATCTCCACAGACCAAAATAGTTTTACCTGAGTTACTAACTTTGCATAGGGCTTCATCCATGATTTCTAAAAATAAATTAAGATCCGCGGAAGGAGGTATATATACACATATAACAATGAACTGCTCTAGTTGTACACAGGATAGTTCTATGGAACATTCTACAGAGAGAGACACAATATGTTTCCGTTCTTTAAATTTAAGTTTTTTATTTAGCAAAATTAGCTTTTTATTCATCAAAATCTAAATTAGTGTTATAAAGATGGAAGGCCTTTTTCACTGAATGGGCTTGTGAACAATTTTTATTTGCGATTTGTTATGTAAAGATATCATAATATTATAACTATAAGTAAAAGAATTACTTCGATAGATTAAAAAAGTCCTCAGTTATGGTAATTTGAAAATCACAATTTTGGACAACTCCGAAAACGCTCCATACAACAGGTTTCGTTTTGATATGACGTTACATCTTTCTATGTTACAACATACTCGTACTTTTAAGGATACAAAATTGTACGACAGCTATGTTAAATATTACGTTTATGTAGCTAGTGCTGTAACAAAAGTTATAGCATTTTTTTATATATTTTTTAAATACCTAATTTAATCCTTTTAAAATGGACTTTGAAATGGAATTTGATCGACTATAAAACACATCGGACATACGACATCAATCCATAATCATCTTACTGTTGGGATACGGGTCTCCCCTAAATCTAAAGGGTTTAGAGCATACTCTACCACGCTGCTCAACTGCGGGTTACTTAACTCGCGTGATCGATTAAACTGACACCGGCAACGACGTCATCGAGCTCCATCATTATATTAAATATTATATTTATAATTTTAGAATATTAGCACCAAGCCTATTGATACATAAACGCAAGCCTGAAACTATTGAATTTTATAGCTAAGCAAATTAAAATGTCAGGTATTAAAAAGCTATGGTTTACAAAAGGGCTGTTAAGTTGGTTTAGTAGATTTTTTGTTTGTATATTGCCTTGTCAATATGAATACATCATGTGTTGAAGTCTATTGGGTTTAAATTTTGCATGAATTGCATACTGTATATTAAAATAGAAATAAAAAACGCTTATTTCCCCTTTTATTAAAATTTTTCATTTAAAGTTGAGAGTGTACAACATAATTGTAAACTTTGCGTGATGAAAAACTTATAATACCAGAGCCACTTATGTTTTGAAAATAAAGTTTTGTTTTATATTCAGGAAATTTATATAATAAAAATAAATAATTATTCCTGGACAAACTATACAATGACATTTAACCATTTGTCAACGGTTTGTACAAAACTCATGAGAGCAAAGCTGCCAAACTTAAAGCTAATCGCCTAAAGGTGATCTTTAATTTATAGATGTCACATCGCTACATCCTTTTAAGAATTATAAAAAAACAACTTACGTATTAATCTCACACTATATACAAAAACACGTTTTTGGAAAGTGAGCTCAAATATCTTGTTTGTATTGCAATCAATTTGTTGAATTGATTGCAATACATATGCATTTCAATGCATACACTATCTGTATTGACATGCAGTATGCTATTGAAATTTAAAATCAAACTGCGATCAATGTCAAAGCAACGTGGGTCTGTATCAATATACAGTTTAGCAGTTTCTATTGTTTGGCTATGTTTTTTCTGTATCCAAAAAACATAGCCGGAAATTATGAAATTAAATTTGATGTTCCTGATAAAGATAAGTTTCGCCAATAAATAACAGGAAACTTTGTTTTATTCTTTGACAAACAAAAAGATTTTAAAGGGATGATAAAATCCTCATTTTTCTTTCGAAAATATTTTTTTCAATAGATAACGGATACATTCAAAGTGCTTAAATTGATAACAATGAAAACATAAAAAAAAAGAACTGAGTAGTAAAAGCGATAGCGTCTAATTTTAAAACACTCATTTTACGAAATAGGTTCTTATAGTATATATGACGATATACTTGATCAACATTAATATACATAATGCCTACCACTGTAGGCGGTCCTCCCCTTTTCGCATTCAACCTTTGGCCGATACCCAATCTATCGCACGCTGTAGTATGCTAAGTACTGACCAATTGTTGTTTTTGAAAATGAATTATTTTAGAGTGTTATTATACTATATTTAACATTATTATTACTATAGCTAAAACAAGACGCTTGCTGTTTACAGTTACTTTATTACATTTAATTTTCATTGGCAATCTGCCAATTTAATCAACCCGAACGATTATCGGTGTAATAATAGTAATTATGCCAATGGAGTTTGGCACAGAGCAAGTGATAAAATAAATAAATTAAAACAAATGTGTAGTCTCTGTTAATACAAAATCGTATTTATTTACACTTATGTAACGAAGACCTTTCTGTTGCGTTGAGAAATAAATCATGACTCATATTATGGGATATAGCCCGGTGGTCGAATGGCTGGTACTGACCACTTTGACTTCGAGGTCGCGGTTTCGATTCCCACACATGACACATATTTGTTTGTCATGTGCATGGACATGTGTGTTTGCCTTGGTCTGGGTGTTTTCTATGTATTATATATGTATATGTATTTACAAAAGAAAAAGTATTTAAGTGCAGTATCAATTATTTAGCACCCATAGTATAAGCTTTGCTTAGTTTGGGACTAGATGTCAGTGTGTAATTTGTCGAGGAATATTCATTATTAGTATTATTTCAGCGAGTGTCATGCAAAATTTATAATCATAATCATATATTTTATTTGCGACTAGATGACCCCGGTGAACTTTGTTTCACCTACATCCATCTACTTAATAAATATACAGTAGATACTACCCTGTATGCCCGAACCAGGAGGATGTGCAATTGCGAGACATTTGTTTCCTAACTTGCCGCTTTCCATAAAATTTGACAATACCAGCTTAAATGACTCTCTTTGCCATGTCCGAGAATTCCTGACGCGGTCCTTTTACGAAACCTCGCGCATACTGCACAGCATATTCAACTCCATGAAAGACAACACCTGTACGTGTCGCTCAAGTATTGGCAATCCTTTCTAACTTATAAAATGGTCTAATCTTGGATTTACAGATTTCTCCTTTCAACTTGCCGGAATTTTGGAGTCACCGATGACACTGGTTACCTCAAGCCACTTAGTCCAAGCTATTGAAATCTCGCAGATGATGCTATCCGATGATCGAAGAACAGATCCCAAGTACTTAAACCGTTCGTGCATTCGACCATATCCTTATGTGCACGGTCGTGGGATCTGTTGTTTTGCAGCCCAAGTACTCGATCTTTCCCGTATACGGATTCAGGCCATAGTTCTCAAGTGACCTCTTCCATTAATTCACTCATCGCACCAACTCCATTCTTGATGTCTATTATGCCTAGGCCGCACTCATCGCGATAACATTCGGACGATAAACTTCGTCTTCGGCCTACGGCGAATCTTCGCGGCCACATTATGCGCGCGTTGTGCGATGTAAAGTTTATCATGATTTATAAACCCAAAAAACAATATGGACGCTGCGGTTCCTCTGTATCTATTTTATGGCAGCAAATATTTTTTTTTACATTTCAAAAAGGAGAAAAAAAAATATAGTTTCTCCAACCCATGTTACACTTTAGCTATATTATACACTGTAGTTACATCTAACACGTCCGCTAGGAATGATGGATGCGGGCCGACTGAAGTGTGGCCGCGCAAGCGAAATTCATCGCGATAAAACCCTTTGATGTGCGAGAGTTTACCGACAGCGGAACGATGTGCCCAAAGCTTCGCCCGAAGTGTCGAAGTATTCGCGAATATTTGGCTACAAATATCGAGATATCCCGAATATTCGCGTTATCGCGATGAGTGCTGCCTAAGCATTAGTGCTGTGTCATTTCTATGTCACTTCTGAGAAAGTCATATTTGACAACTAACAAATATGTCGATCCTTTGTGACAATGACACTATTGACAGGTAGGTTAGCCATCTTTGCTGCCATGACATTCGCCTATAGTAGGAACACTTTGTATGGGAAAATAAAATTGTTGTTTCTACTATCTTTCTTGAAAGTTTTCCTTAATTTCTCACCGTTTAAACCTTCCCTGAGCTACGACAAACATTTCAAAACCAAGATCAGCTAAATCGGCCAAGCCGTTCTCGAGTTTTAGTGAGACTAACAAATAGCAATTGATTTTTATATATAAGAAGATAATGAGTAATGATATATAAGAAAATAATTATTCCTACCATATTCTACCTTACGGCATGCAAATAAGTAATAATTTACCATAAAGTAATCATAAATTCACAATCTTTATAATAATTAATTATCAGTAAACAATACAACTGGCGGTGTGGTTTCCGGCAGACTAGAATAGAATCACTCCGTCTCTTCCCGTGGATGTCGTACAAGCCGACTAAGGGAAATACATTAAAAAACATCGATCAGGCCTCCCCAGCCCGTCTGGCCAGCGTGGGGAGTGTAGGCCAAATCCTTCTGTCTGTGACGGACGAGAGAGGGTCGTGCTCCTGTAGTGGAGACTAAAATGATCTGATGATGATGATACAATACAACAAATTATTGTCAATAAAATTACATCAAATTTAATGCCAAGAATGTCATGGTCAGTAATAATAATAATGAACACAAGTCAAAATTTATCCTCTAAGCAATCTTTTGGATTGTAGTATGCCCTGTCTTATGTACTTATGTAATTTCTGTAACTTATGTAATTTCTAATAAAATTCTATATTAATACTTTTAGAAAGTTTGTTATACATCAAAGGGGGCAAATATGTTGATAACACATTGCGAAAATGTGCCGTCTTGATTGGTATTGGTATGTATATTGATTTTGGCCATTACTCTTTATATTTATGTACAGGTCTAGATTTTTCTTGACAAACAAGGTTGTCTCATATGACATGGTAGTGTCTCATATCTATGGAGATCTAAAATATGGCCTGCAGCCCTCCGTCTGTGTTGTGTACGTTACACATTTTTTCTGAGCCTGAAAGACTGATTCCGTCTCTACTGAATTTCTCCAAAAAAAATAATCCATTTCACAATGTACATCCCACGTACGCATGGTAGACGGTCATCAATGTAGGCGTACTTTATACGACCTTTAATAGCATATACAATGCGTATGAAAATCGATTTAATTTATTAAAGAATTAATGGTATCATAATATTGTCCTACAAAATTTTATTTAGTCACTGATAAGAGTTGGATAGTTTTTTTTTATTATTTAGTTTCTTTCGAGCTGCAATTGATTTATGCCGTAACACCTGGTTGCAATAAAACTCATTTTTTGTCTGATTGATTGATGGATTGATTTGCACTACAGCATGACAGGCACGCACACACGCTCAATTGCACAAAAGTCATTGTTTATATAATAGTTAACTACGCGATATGTACACGGAGTATTCGGGGTGTGCCTCTATTTGGTAGTCACAGATACTCACATAATTAGATACGTTTGATGTCAAGAAAATTAAACGATTATACCCCATACTCATACCCCACACTGACTCAGCTAATAAAAATATCTTAAAGTTTTAAGGGCATTAACTGACCTTCCACCGCAATAAAAATAAGGAGCTCTCAAATAATCGAAGCTGAAACTCATTTAGATCGATCGATATATAATATTTTAATTGCAAAAATAAGTTTTGTCATGTACAATGTATCAAAGATAAATAGTACAGCATTCTACATTGGCTCCGCTTACTGTATATAGACTAAAACTATAGTCCGATGTCATTGGACTATGGTTTTGGTCTAAGGCTACCGAAATATTAAAATTTATATAATATAATTCTGAACAAATTCGGCATTAACCCTTATGGGTTAATGTTTAATTTGTTCAGAATTATATAGTCGAGGAGAAACCTCGATCGAAGGGGAGCATACTCCACCACGCTGCTCAACTGCTGGTTCGCTGAGGCCAGCGTTTTCAAGCCGCCCTAAGGCCACTGACTTGGCTTAACGACTGTCATCTAATGACAACAGCCGGGACCGACAGCTTAAGGTGCCTTCCGAAGCACGGAGGAGC
Organism: Hypsopygia costalis; assembly: GCA_937001555.2. NCBI lineage: Eukaryota > Metazoa > Arthropoda > Insecta > Lepidoptera > Pyralidae > Hypsopygia > Hypsopygia costalis. Next base: position 13,579,881 of record OW443339.2, on the reverse strand, counting down.
TCGAGATAAATAAACTCATTCATAGACAGGCTGCGACGAGGCCGTCGAGCTCCTCAATCGAGTACAGTGAAACCTGAACAAATTATTACAGAACCATCTAATCTCATACTATTAAATTTATTTAATTACTTTTTTTTTTTGGGAATACAAACATTGTATTATAGTAACAAAAAATTAAATATACAATTAAAATAAATACTAAATATGACTAACTATATATACAAACAAAAAAAAGAAACGGAAATAACAAAAACTAATTAAAATTAATAAAATATAATATCTAAATAGCATCAAAAAATTCTTCCGCATCGCCATCAAAGGGTAACGTGGTCAGAAGGCTAGCAGCATTGCCACGCTGGATGGCAATGCTTATTCGCTGAGCGAGAAATAGGCCAGCCCTCTGGTTGCGGGAAGAGTCGACTAACCGTTTGGAGATGTCCCTAAATAAAATTTTTGCGCTCGGACCCCATGGGCCAAGCGTTTCCACCCCAAACGGCTCAAAAACATAACTACCGATGAGGTTTGAATATTTGCGCCGTATGAGGGTCTCCGCTGATGCAGCAGCAGCCCCCGCAGAACCCGACGTATATGGAAGATGGGAAGGCGCAAGGGTGTCGACGCATGTTGCGTCCCACACCAAAGGTCTACCCATCTTCCATGGCAGCAATGACATACCGTCTGGTCTCTTCCCATCGTCGCGTACCAGACCGCTTGGTTCCAAAACTGCTGGGACGCCGGCGGTGGAAAGGGCCCGACGAATAATATCATTAATGCTGCTATGACGTGGGATTCTACCAGCGCTCCTGCAACATGAGAGGCCATGGTGTCCGAGCCGGTCGACATCTTTCCCACATCGACAACGATGCGGAACGACACAAGAAATTCCTAAACGGAGGCTGGCTGCTATACGAAAAGTGCCGTCATCCAACATAGTACCTATGTTCGGAGACGGCAACGCTTGCAGCCAAAGGCCCGATTCCCATTCTCCCACAGCCAGTAGACGAGCCCGCTCTGCAGAGTTAGTCGATGTGACAATAAGATTTTTGCGGACTAACTCACACAGCGGCCAATCCCACCGTCTCTGGGAGGAAGGGTTGATGGGCACATCATAATTCGGACAGGCCACCTTCCAGGCATTCATGGCGTCTGACAAACACACTACCTCCGAAGTAACCCGTGTAGGAGAAAGGATTTTCCGGGTCAATTCTTCGGTACTGTAGACCGACGACAAGAATGCCGGCAGGCTTACACTAGTAATTTTGCGGATACCGAGCCCGCCAAAGCGTATAGGCAATGTAGCTTGCAGCCAGGCCCGGTCATCAAGGTTTAAATTTAGTAATTTGCATAAAGTGTTTCTTAGTATTATGTCGATCCTTTCCAAGAGTGCCACATGTTTCCACATGTGGCAGGATCGAAGGACATATGTAAATTTTGGAACGAAACAGCAATACCGAAGGATTGTATATACAGAATGAGTACTGATTTTAGAAAACCTTTCCGAAATGTCGTTAAAATTTTGAATTTTTTCTTCAATGAAGGGTAAAAAAGCCTCATCTAGGACGGGAGCTCCAAGGAGGCGAAGAGAATCTCTTTCTGAAATTTTGATACCTGAAGTTATTGCATTAAATTTTTATATAGTCGAAAATCTGTTTGTTTGTTCTGAAAGGAACAACTCGCATTTTGAAGGATTTAATTCCAAACCATTGGACTGAAGTTCATTTTTTAATAAAATTAAATCCCTCAAAACGGTCTCTACATCGCCACCTAGAGTCCCGTCATCTAGGTACCAAAGATTAAATTTTGAATTTAGTTTTCGAATTATGGGATGTATGGCTAAACTAAATATGGCCGGTGCGAGAGGGTCACCCTGCTGGCATCCGACGGCGGAGTCTAATGGATTGTTTTTGAATAATAATTTTGTTGGTTGTCTATAGCACTGCCAAATGAAACTATAAATTTCTGGAATTTCTTTTCGAACTTCTGCCAACAAGGTGTCCCTGTTGACTGAATTAAAGGCGTTTTTAATGTCAACCTTAACTATGACCTCACCTTCGTTGCTATTTAAATATGTTGATAATGCATGCACGGCAGCCTCACAGCCCCCCTTAGAACCGAATCCTACTTGAAGGGGCTGGAACAAATTTGATAATTTATTAAATATAAATTTACAACAAATTTTGGCTGCCGTGCGTCTAAACGTACAACCGACGGCGATGAGACGAATGCCGCCGTCTTTTTTGTTTAATGCACAAAGATTAGCACCATAAAGTACATCAATGACGCCTTCGTCCACACCGCCGCGGAGCATTAAATTGAAAAGAGCCGTTAGCTCCGACAGCAGAGCCCCACCAGCCTTTCCGGCGCCCGAGCTCGTCAGATCTTTCAGATGCTGAGGAGTTAGGCCGTCGAGGCCGCCGGCGGAACCACTGCGGAAGGAGTTAATGGCTGTGGTCACCTCCTGAGCTGTTACTCACAGAGCTAAGGAGCTATCGGGAAAGTCAGGGAAGGTAAGGTTGTCGTTTGGCGCCGGATGCTTGCTTATAAGGGCAGCAAGTGTTTCTGGAGAGTTCGGCGCCACCACATCGCTACTGAAAAGAAGTCTGGCAGCACCTGAAATATCACCGTCTGCCAGCTTCGATTCCACATGATGGAAGGAGCCTCTACTCGGTTTGCCAATCAATTTCGGAATACTTTGAATAATATGGGAGTTGGTAATGCAATTGGATTTAATTTGGTTGGTAAGGGTTATACTAGGATTAGAGGTTCGTTCCACATGTAGAATTCTGTACGGAAATATAAGCAGGTGCTCCCAGGCCGATACAGTGTTCTGATTAATTATTTAAATAGTAAATATAAAATCATATTAAATTACTTTGGATTTAGCACTTACGTCATTTTATTCTAACGCACGGTATACATGATGCTCACTCTGTCTCTTTCATTCAAGTAATTAGCCCCGTCTCTTTCTATAGACGGAGCGAACGCAACGAAAAGGATATCCATAAGCGACCTTGAAAAACCCTCACTATGCTACGCAAAAAAGTTTTCAGGTACTTTTCCATGGTGTGGATAGTTTTAGTGAGGTGTAAGCGAGACGACACCATAACAGACTATCTGATGGTCTCATAATATAATAGGCACTTTAGTCCATTCAAAAAACAAGCGAATTCTATCAGTGGGATGAATGTGGGAAGACAATGAACAACAAAACCTTTACATAAAGCCGTGCCGCATTATCAGAATCCATTAGTTAACTATAATAATTATTATGAGAGAATTTTCATGAACAATATAATGGAAATGAACGATGAGCTAAACAATCTTATTTCTGTGCTGAAATAACGGCTTCACTAGATTTATTTTATCTATTATGTTATACTAGCGGCCCGTCCACTCTTCGCTGTGGCTCAATCTTTCCATTTCCATTTCATTGTAATGGATTTCTCCATGCACACCATATTTTATCGTCGCCTGTGGAAGGTGTTTAGAATCAAAATAAAGAGCTTGATGAGGCCAATACCAAAATATACAACATATATAGTAAAATGCTCAAGCATGAGTCATTCATACCCCTGTTCACACACTTAGGGGTTGAATATCGAAAAATCGTGAAATACGTGTTTACATATTTTCTTTACTTTTTCTAAAAATATTAAATGGGCATTTGTCACAAGCCAAATGCCCATTTAATATTTTTTCCCCATACAAAGTTTAATACCCCTTTTCACCCCTTAAGAGATCGCATTTTAGAAAATATTGAATTAGAGTTTTATCATTATTATATCAAAGAGCAATATCACGAAATTCCAGACAGATCTGACTACAAACAAACGAATTACATACAAACGTTAATACTCCTTTTTACTCCTTTAGGGGGTGAATTTCGCAAAATCCCTTCACAGTGGTCAAATCCAAATATCACGTTTCTAGCTTCAGTAGTTTTGCCTCGGCGTTGATGAATCAGTCAGTCAGGATCTTACTTTATATAATTGAATCTACGAATTCACATTGCTCAGCTACGGGTTGGCGGAGGCCAGTGTTTCCTAGTCGCCCTAAACCCACTGACTTGGCTTCACGACTGTCATTAAATGACAATAACCGGGACCAACGGTTTAACGTGGTCTTCGAAACACGGAGCTCGATATAAATAAACCCACATATGGACAGGCTGTGGTCGACATTGCTTAACTTGCGTGTTTGATTAGACTGACACGCGCAACGACGTCATCGAGCTCCTCTCCTCATCACTGTAGTTGTTTGTTGAGGTAAAGGTTTTCATTAGAAAACAGCCGGGACCGACGACTTAACGTGCCCTGAGATGCACGAATACAATATTATTAGTCCTTTTAAGTTGTAACGGCGATAACCGCACAAATATCAATAAGTCTTCAAACATTGTGATATTTGTGCGGTAAGGATGTAACAAATTTATTTATTACAAGATTTTCAGAAACAATTGATTGTCATCATCAATTAGTATGCAATCGATTAATGAGTCCCTTGGTACGGTCTCAATTAACATTTTCAATTTAATTTGAAACGTCGTGTCAAAGAGGTCAGTCAATAAAAAAAGGTTTTGAATTCAATTGAATAAACGGAGCATTTGTAATGACTTTTACTGAGTTCCATTGTGTATATTAAGATTTCGGTATAAAGGTACTATTTATTTATTAATTAATTGTAAGAATATTGTAAGATAAAAAATAATAGAACATTGTTAATAAAAGGTACCGACCCCGGGTCTGTAGACTGTAATAAATATCAATAAAAAAAACGGTACTATTTGGATAAACTACGAAATTGAACAGCCTGATGGCATTGTTGCGTGCCAGTATATTTTGATCTCACAAGTTAAACAACCTTGATTGTAGTCTATCTATAGATGGGTTTGTTTATCTCAAGCTCTGTGATTTGGAGGATAAAAATTAAGCCGTCGCTCCTGGTTATTGTCATTAAGTAATAGCCGCTAAGTTCATAGCATTTGGTCCGCTTGAAAAACTGACCTCCGTTAACTCGCAGCTATACAATGAGGTGGAATCTGATTTAAATCTCATGGATCAAGGGAGATCCCAGCATTAGATGAATACAGGTTAATGCAGAAAGAAATTTTCCGACTAAGATAAGAAGATTGAAAACACATTTGTAAGTCGGCGATGTGTATTTGAGCCTTTGAGAAGTTTTCTCTCGCGTACTGTCAAGCTGCGGAATGAACTGCCTGTCGAGGTTTTCTCGGAAAAACTACAGCATGGGGTTCTTCAAAAAGGGCATAAAAAGATTTTTACAGGGTCGGCGACGCGCGGGTGATGCCCATGGTGTTAGAGGCGTTCATAGGCTACAGTAACTGTTTTCCATAAAGCGGACCGTATGCTTGTTTGTCACTTTAGTAATAAACAAAAAAAGTAAATAAATTTCAAATTAGTAAGTTAATCGTCGATAACTCAATGATCTCCAAACATCTATAGTATTTATACGAAGAGATATTGTCCCTCTTTGTACCCAACATAAATTATAATCACGGGAAGTGTTCTGAAGAGCTATTTGATTTAATACCAGCCGCTGAATTTCACTATCGTAACATTCGCCATAAATTAAATTTTCATGCAGGTAGCCTTGATAATTATACAGCTGACACAGTATAGTAAAGTATTAAAAATGATTTTTCACCGCATATATTAGGTTGGGGAAAAAGTCTTTTCGTATTTTATATGAAAATTCAAAACATTTTTTAATAAAGTTTATTTACATTTAACTAAAGTATGTAGGTGCCATTATGTTCGATAACTTTTTGTCATCTTGTAGGTAGAGACATGATCCCATTATTATAGAAATTTTGGGACTTCTGCTCAAAAAACCACGACAAGTGGTTTTGGCAGTCTTCTCGTGATGTTAACCTGACATTGCCTAAAGAATTCTTAAGAGACCGAAACAGGTGGAAATCAGAAGGTGCAAGGTCAGGACTATACGGCGGATGCATTAACACCTCCCAGTCAAACTCTCTTAATTTTTGCTGAGTGGCTAAAGATGTGTGAGGTTTAGCGTTATCATGATGAAAAGTCACACCCCTTCTATTAATTAATTCCGGCCGCTTTCTCTCAACTTTTTGCTTTAATCTCATCAGTTGTTCACAGTAGAGTTCAGAATCGATAGTCCTGCCTGGCGGTAACAGCTCATAATGAATATCTTCCCTTCCAATCCCACCATACACACAGCATCACCTTGTTGCGGGTTAACCCGGGTTTCGCCAGAGTCTCTGAAGCCTGGCCGGTCTTTGACCACGACCTTTTTATGCGCCAAAACTGTTATATGGTCAATTCCTAGTTCTTCAGCTACGTCGTAACTACTGATATGCCGATCTTGCTCCACTTTTTCAGAAATGGCATCCATTTTATCCGTAACAGGGCGACCAGAGCGACGTGCATCTTTGACATCAAAATTTCCGGATTGAAAACGCTTAAACCAAATTTGTGCTACTCTCACAGACACTGCACTAGGTCCATAATAATCACAAATTTTTTTCGCAGCTTGCGTTGAATTTTTACCTTTTTTGTAGTAAAATTTTAAAATGTATCGAATTTCTTCATTAGATTCACTCATCTTGACAGTAAAAAAAACAAATGAAAATCACACATTTACCTAATTTGAATTTGGAATTATCTTTTTTAAAATTTAAACTTTTTATAGATACCAAAACCTGCTAGATACAAATGGTATAACCAAAGAGATTTTATTACAAGATCATACAAACTATAATGCGAAAAGACTTTTTCCCCTACATATTATATTATGTAATTATGGAACCAAAGGATTCAAGGTAGGTTTCATAAAAATAACTACATTTCCATAACTAGCCGACTGCAGATTGTTTATTCGGATTTTTTTGTTACTCTTGGTGATGGTAGTGATTTATGATGATTATACCTGCTACAAATTTAGCGTCAATTGAGTGAAAAAAAAATTAAAATTATAATTTTATAAATAAAGCGTACTGTGCGGTACCAGAGAAGTTTTCTCCCGTGTACTATCAAGCTGTGGAATGACCTGCCTATCGAGGTTTTCTCAGAAGACTACAGCATGGGGTTCTGCAAAAAGAGCGTGAAGAAGTTTTTACAGGGACGACAACGCGCGTGTGATGCCACTGGTGGTACAGGCGTTCATAGGCTACAGTTACTGCTTTCCATCAGGCAAGCCGCTTGTTTTCCACTTTAGCGGTATAAAACAAAACTAAATACACAACAGATCAAAAATCTATGGTACATGATTGTTTATTAATCCCCATATTTTTTAGTTAATGAAATTATAAAAATTTTTAGTTAAGTAGTTCGTCGTCAAACGTTATTCATTCCACTGCGGGTCTTCTGTCAATCGAAGGAGTTGAGAGCATACTCCATCACGCTGCTCAACTGCGGGTTGGCGGAGGTTAGTGTTTTCAACATCCCAAAGTCAACTGACTTGGCTTTACGACTGTCATTAAATGACAACAGCCAGGATCGACGGTTTAACGTGGCCTCTAAAACACGAAGGAGCTCGATATAAATAAACCTATCTATGATCATGCTATGCTCGACATTGCTTTACTTGCGTGTTTGTTTAGACTGGTGCGCGAAACGAGCTCCTCTCATCATCTCTGTAGTTCTTGAGGTAAAATGCGCCATAAACGACCGTTTATCGAATATATCATTGCATAAGCTACATGATCGTTGTATCAATTATGTAAATTATAAAAAAAAACTATTGGTGTATTATCTTCTTAATATATAAAAATTTCGTGTCACGTTGTTTGTCCGCGATGGAATCCAAAACTACTGAACCGATTTAAATCAAATTTTGCACATGTGTGCAGTTTGATCCAACTTGAGATATGGGATAGTTTTTAACTCGATTTATACTAGCATTATTTTTTTTATTGCAAATTATTTGTTCATAATTATTTGTGAGTACCATATCTACTATTATAACAAATGGCGGTGTAAAGTAATTTGGTAGGGTAATCTTAATCTTAATATATAAAAATTTCGTGTCACGTTGTTTGTCCGCGATGGAATCCAAAACTACTGAACCGATATAAATCAAATTTTGCACACGTGTGCAGTTTGATCCAACTTGATATATGGGATAGTTTTTAACTCAATTATGAAACAGAAGCACTTATAATTGTCATCAACATAAAGTTGTTTTGGATTGAGTGTGGCTCAGTAGTATCTTTAGAGCCAAAACCAACTTCACTTGCACATGGTGCATCCCACCGGCTAGCAAAATGGGCTTTGGTGAAAGAGAAATAGGACATAACGAGCCTATACCTACTGGTGTAATCATAAAGATTTGATACTAATTGATCTTTGATTTGTTTCCGCCATATAGCTGAATAACTATTAAAAAAACCGGACAAGTGCGAGTAGGACTCGCCCACCGAGGGTTCCGTAGGTACGTAGTATCATTATTAAATTTGATATTTTTCATTATAAATAAGAAATAATGCGTCGAAAAAAATAAATAAAATATATTTTGCAATGTGTACATCAAGCCCTTTCATATGATACCCCATTTGAACTAGTAGTTTCAATTTGAAATTTCGACACCCTATAAAAAATATAGACCCCATATTTTTTAAGATCTATTTATAAATGTATAGTTTTGAGGTTTATTCCTGTACTTGTAGTCTATAACGATGTTACTTGCCAAATTTCATAGTTCTAGGTCAACGGGAAGTACCCTATAGGTTTTGATTCCCTGGAGTGTATCGAAATATGCGTTTTTTGCTGAATAAACGGCCGTAACTTTTTTCTACGTAAACTTAGCAGTTTGATTTTTTTTTAACTTCATGGGACCGTAGACCTGATTATACAGTTCAAATTTCAGCTTGATACCTCCACGCATTCTCGACATAGAAATTCTTGACAGACAGACAGACAGACAGACAGACGGACAACAAAGTGATCTTATAAGGGTTCCGTTTTTCCTTTTGAGGTTCGGAACTCTAAAAATTGGAAAAATTAACGTAAAAATATTTAAAGGCGATACGAAGTTCGCCGGGCCAGCTAGTAGAGATATAATAATAATTCATTTCTCCCATAAGTTATATAATATATCGCTTACAATTAAAGTTTGACATATAGATTATGGGAGACTGGCGCCTAAACTAGGCGAAGTCTGTGTTTTGGATCTCCAGCCACATATTAGTTAACAGTTTTTATTTACATTTTTTTTATTTATGTCATTAATATAAATAATAGCTATTCTCCTGAAGTTAATATATTTCATCAAATGGGCGTCTAATATAATAGGTAGGGGAAAAAGTCTTTTCGCATTATAGTATGTATGAACTTGTAATAAAATCTCTTTGGTTATACCAATTGTATCTGGCAGGTTTTGATATCTTTAAAACGTTTAAATTTTAAAAAAGATAATTCCAAATTCAAATTAGGTAAATGTGTGATTTTCATTTGTTTTTTTACTGTCAAGATGAGTGAATCTAATGAAGAAATTCGATACATTTTAAAATTTTTCTACAAAAAAGGTAAAAATGCAACGCAAGCTGCGAAAAAAAATTGTAACGTTTATGGACCTAGTGCAGTGTCTGTGAGAGTAGCACAAATTTGGTTTAAACGTTTTCAATCAGGAAATTTTGATGTGAAAGATGCACGTCGCTCTGGTCGCCCTGTTACGGATAAAATGGATGCCATTTTTGAAAAAGTGGAGCAAGATCGGCATATCAGTAGTTACGACGTAGCTGAAGAATTAGGAATTGACCACAAAACAGTTTTGGCACATTTGAAAAAAGCTGGGTACACTAAAAAGCTCGATATTTGGGTGCCTCACGATCTCACTGAAAGAAACCTAATGAACCGTGTACTCATTTGCGATTCTTTACTACGACGTAATGAAAGCGAACCGTTTTTGAAGAAGCTTATAACTGGTGATAAAAAGTGGATCACGTACGACAAGAACGTGCGAAAAAGGTCGTGGTCAAAGGCCGGTCAGGCTTCACAGACTCTGGCAAAACCCGGTTTAACCCGCTACAAGGTGATGCTGTGTGTATGGTGGGATTGGAAGGGCATTATTCATTATGAGCTGTTACCGCCAGGCAGGACTATCGATTCTGAACTCTACTGTGAACAACTGATGAGATTAAAGCCAAAAGTTGAGAGAAAGCGGCCGGAATTAATTAACAGAAGGGGTGTGATTTTTCATCATGATAACGCTAGACCTCACACATCTTTAGACACTCAGCAAAAATTAAGAGAGTTTGAATGGGAGGTGTTAATGCATCCGCCGTATAGTCCTGACCTTGCACCTTCTGATTTCCACCTTTTTCGGTCTCTTTAGAATTCTTTAGGCAATGTCAGGTTAACATCACGAGAAGACTGCCAAAACCACTTGTCGTGGTTTTTTGAACAGAAGTCCCAAAATTTCTATAGTAATGGGATCATGTCTCTTACCTACAAGATGGCAAATAGTTATCGAACAAAATGGCACCTACATACTTTAGTTAAATGTAAATAAACTTTATTAAAAAATGTTTTGAATTTTCATATAAAATACGAAAAGACTTTTTCCCCAACCTAACTTTCCAGACGCCCATTTAATAGCTATTTTAGTTGTTCAATTTAGGTATTATAATTCATAATAAATTGTTACGTATCTTTCGTGTCTAAATATCTCACGTGATAGAGCATCAACGAGCCAGTATTATTCACTTTATCTTCCTTTACAAGACTGTATACTTAAGCTGACGTATTATTGCTAGGATTTGGTTCAACACTGAATATTTATCACCCTCTGTCACTTCCTTCATGAATAGTTATGAGGTTATTAGAACATTACTAAGAACATTTATATGTATTTTGCATACCTCAGTACTTCGATCATGTATATTTGAAGTAAACAGTACTGTGGAGCAATTGGAAGGATAGATAAGTTTGCTAATTTATATTATTGACTAAGTTTTGAACACATTAATGGCAACGAAAAATATAATTATAGTAAAAAAATTGCTACGTAAATACTATTTCATTTCATAAAAATATTGTTGTACTCGTAGCTTGTGCTTTTATCTATTTATCATTCGTCTAATGATTATTTCTGTAATATTATCATAATCTTTAGTTTCGTGAAACGCGATATAAAAAAACACTAGTGTAGTCGCGGCACTAACAAAATTTTTAGTAACTTCTTTCGTTGATAAAAAAGTAGCAGGCAAATTATTAAATTTCCCAATTTTATTCATATACTCATAAAATATTTACAAGATTACATTATCTTATATCTCAAGGAGATAGATCCCTCCTTTTATTAAATTTTCGTGGCAATTTTGCTACAGATTTCTAAAAATAGCAAGCAGTTAATATTTACTTAAATGTCACATTGTATACAATATCACATTGTATATAGATCTGAATATCATAGAAAGATTATTATACAAAATAAAAACATTAACAGCAGTGTACAGGAATCTTTTTAACGTCATCATCAGCCTGCATCTGTCCATTGTTGGACATAGACCTTTTCTAATGGGGAAGCCATCATATGCGATATTCGCCTTACATCTTTATACTGTATAATATAATATGTATGTATATGTATTATGATCGGCTTATTATTATACACCCCAATCAATAGCAGTATAATAAAATTATTATGGCATATAACTATATTACAACGCTATTTATTTTTTTCTGATGTCACCTATCCAACTGCCAAATCCATTGATATCTTATTAAATCCGTCCAGTAGTTTACTCGTAGATGATACTAAACATCATAATAAAGATTGTTGTAATATTGGAGATTATATAATATAGTAAAAAGTAAAAACATAACACTACTTTGCCAGGAGGTAAGCAATATAAAACTCTAATATAATTTTCATGAACATTGAAAGATCGACTTTCGGTTCATCTCGGACTGACCGTCTTCTATCAACCTCGATCTTGGAAATTGTGAATATTTGATTCAACGGAACGTTTGCACAGTTGCGGCTGTTAACCGATTAAATCTAGATATTCAAAGTAGGTAACAATGTTATTGCACACAAAACGAGCTATGTTGATGGCATGTATTATGACAGGTCAATGTCATATTACATGTAGCTATATTATTTCCCTGAACTAACTACATCTTTCGCGAAAATAAATCCCCACAGAGACTGATTCCTTTGTCAAACCGCTAAAGGATGAAATGTTAATAATATGCCCCCGCAGGGCAGCTTGTGGCGAACTGTCTGTGAGTAACGATACCATGGGTACTGATTCTCTAGAGAGTCCGTGAGTCCGTCAGTGTCTTCGTCTCCGGCGTGTCTGAGTCGATCCGAGTGAAAATCTAAGAAGGCCCGCAGGACTCTCAGCTCTAGCTTGACTTTATTGACCGTAAAGATCGGATTCGTTAGAGCTTCAGTGGTGGAAGTGTTAAAGGGCATAATGCGACTACTATCTACGAAGAAACCGCAACACACCTCGCGACACCCATGAGTTCCGCATGGTTGCCCCCCGCCGATGTCCTGGTATTTCAAGCGCCCATCTAGGAAGTGGTAAGCCGCCGTCTGTCGGGACTTATTCGGGAATAACGAGTATTAGAAGCAGTTATGGCAGGTGCGTGTTCCTCTTTTGCAATAGCCCAGTATTAAATCCACCTAAATCATATCCATAGCCTATTTAATCTTTAACATACTTTGCAATAGTTACAATACCTGCCGAGACTTGCCCATGGATATTTTGTTAATATATCCTATATCCTGGAGCAGGTCACGGCAGGCGTACACGATGACATTAAACTTCTCTAAGAAGCCTGTACGCATTCTGTCCATATCCCCGCGCACGCCTTTCAAATGACCTGGCTTGACCCGTGTAGTTACAGAGGGATAATAATATAAAATTTTTCTGACAGCAAAATCCATTTTTTTTGTAATTCAGACTTACGTAAATAATGTTACTAAAGATATATACAATATATTTTTTATTGTTAACAATATATTCAGTAATGCCTGGGGCAATAATATTCCAAGATATTACGTTAAGAATACTGTTGAAGCTGCCGCGCAGTTAGATTATCGATGATTCTCGCTTTTGCCTAACAGCATAGTTGTCATCTGTCGCTAGTATAGAACGTATGGCAATACGCTTTATATAGCGTGACATTTATCTGATCACAGCACCGTGCAAATCTGCGGGCCAATATATTGCACCTCACTGCCAACGCCCTACGTTCCGGCTGCCTATCGGCTTCATCTTTAAGGTCATCTGTGACATAATGCCCTAAGTAATTGAATTGGTGAAACACTAAACGTGTTTACCAATTCAATTACTTAAATAGATTTGTACCATTGTGCAATAGGTGGCACAAACTTAGGGCTCTTTCCACCAGCCTTGAAAACCAAGTACTCGCTCTTATTTACATTGTAAAGAAGACCATGACTTGCTGCATATTCTTCACATACTTGCAACATTTTCCTGATACATGCAACCATTGGTCTCCGCGTTCATCATGTCACCAGTGTAGCTACTATTATTGGCGCATACATCATTCATATGCTTCTAACATACGTGTTGCCGTTATTCTTTAAGTAGCCTTTCACATACACATACATGTACATGCTCATAAAGATCTGTAATTTAGCGTAAGGATTCATTTAAAGTGAGCATATGTACTAAAAAGAAAATTATCTCAAATAGGTTCCGAAGCCGCTCAAAGGAACTCAATGAAAATTTTAAGAACAGAAACAGATCTCTAAACTTAAATTTTCTTGTATATGTCATCTCGATATCTCGCAAGATTTAGAATCAATAGAGACAAATCTGCGAGCACCAGCTGGTTACGAAAAACATGTAAAACTCTGCAATTTCTTGGTATATACGTAGTGAAAAAAAAAATGTTTTATGATCTTCAATAGCCTTTATAACCAGAAGCTTATCTCATCAAAATTTTAGTATCGTACACTCTTCAAATATATCGCAGAATACAGTAAGTTATTGCGGTTGCTGGTTCTTTCTATTCAGAGCTCGACTTTTGGCATTCAACGAACCGGAGTAATGCTGAGAGGGTTTGTAAAAAGTAATGACCGAATGCTCTCATGGTATAATAGACTCTTATTTCAATGTGCTATGAATTCGTCTATGCTAAAAGAAGTTCGTTATTATGGACTAGCTTGAGTCCGCGTCTTCCTATGCGTATAGCCCGGTAGCTCGTGAGAATTTTCAAAAATCCTTTCTTAGCTGTAGATGCTTATATAGTAATAGCTACCTGAATGCAAAATTTCAAACCGATCCGTCCAGTGGTTTAAGCCATGTATTTATACATAAGGTAGTAACAGTTGCCTTTTATATACGTCCCTACGTATAAAGCGACATGTCATTTCAGACATGTCTGCTTATACTACGATATAGTAATTAAAGAATATTATTATTGGACAAATGAGTTAATTTTATATTGTTTGATTATATACAATCAATAAAATAAAAAAGAAAATGTTTTTTACGGGCAATCTATAGCAATTTATGCACTGAAGAAATACTGCCATTTTTGACATGTCGCTTTATACGTAGGGACCGTACAGAATATTAGCTTCAGTTTATCTTTTAATTTGTTTAGTATTGTTATTTCCTTTTAGTAATATTATAAATGAAGCTTACAAATTTTGATGTTTGAATGTATAAATGTTTAGATATTTGTTACTCAGTCATATCAAAATATCGGACGGGATTTGGATATTTTACTGGTTTATTTCATATGGTACTTTTTGACCTAGTAATGTATTTGGACGGGCGAACCGCATGTGCATGTGCATTTTGTTTGGTTTCGTTAGACAAGTAATACATAAGTAAGTAAATATCCTCTGCACAACTAAAGTAACAAAATAAAAAAAAATCCCCAAACAGAATAATGTTCAACCAGACTAATGCCCACATATAATAATATCCAACCAGAGCAATACCCAAACTGAACCATTGAACCATTGAACCATGATGAATCATGGATTCAACCAGAAAAATGCTCTACTTCTAGAATAATGTCCAACTAGAAAATCTTTCCATTTTATAATTAAATAAAAAGAAGGGAACTATTTCTTCTACTTTGTCGCTTCACTCTTGCCAGAGTGGTCGTGGTTTTCACAATGAGGAAGCAGACAGGACTCGCCTTACCACGTCTTGCCACCTCTGCCTGCTGGTCGTTAATCAGGTACGTTCGTGTATCGAGGCGCCCTCCGCCGCCTTCTTCTGATCGGTCCAACGCATTGAAGATCTGCCCCGTGGATTGTGCCTTCAACCTTCCCCTGTACGACAAGTTTGTCTATGGAGTCGTTTCCGCGCCGACTAACATGACCAAAAAATAGCAAAATATGAGTCTGCACCAAGGTGAATAGACACTCTTTAATGCCAAGTTCATCGAGGATGGATGAGTTTGTGCCGAACTATTTAATATAGCTAAAAAAGATGTTTCATTGTTGAACAAACATCAGTTTGATCGCTGTGTGACAGGTACTTTAATAAAGTAATACATACTCACCAACTTATACAACATTTTAACTTGGACAAATAAATGAGTTGCACAAATAAATGGGTAAGTATATTCAATTATTACCACTGATACAAACTTGCAGTGCTGAGACTGTCGAGTTGCTACCGTACACTGTGCAAGTTGTGATAGTTACTAAAACAAAGTAACAAAAGGTATTTGTTAAGTAAGCCCGTTGAAATTTACCGTCATCCGAGAGCAAGCGCAACACAGTGGTTTTGAAATAGTAGTTTGAAATAACAGTGATGTTTAAATCCATAGTTAAAATAAGTGTAGTTTGAAATTGTTAAAATAGTATAAAACAAAATAGCTTTTCGCATCTATCTGTCTGTATTTTTCGCTTAATCTTTGACTCTACCGCAAGATTTATATGTATCTGCATCAACCCATATTTATTCCACTGCTGGGATCCGTACGAGTCTCTCCTCAGTCGAAGATCTTTAGGACATACTCAATCATACTACTCAACTGCGAGTTGGCGGAGTCAGTGTTTTCAAGCCCCCTAAATGCCACTGGCGAGGCTTAATGACTGTCTGCTGATGACAACGGCCTCGACCGACAGCCTTACGCGCCCTCCGTAGCACGGAGGAGCTCGATATAAATCAACCCATCCAAGGTCAGGCTACGGTTGCCGCTGCTTTATATGTATAGTTAATTTTTATTAACTCACATGGTAATACTAATTCATACATTTTGTGGTGTCTCCGAGAAAATCAATGTCATTACACAATATATTAATAAACTAAAAACGAAATAAACTTAAATGACATATCATCATTATCATCATGAGGTCATTTTAGTCTCCACTACAGGAGCACGACCCTCTCTCGTCCGTCCCAGACAGAAGGAGGATTTGGCCTACACTCCCCACGCTGGCCAGACGGGTTGGGGAGGCCTGATCGATGTTTGGTGATTTATTTCCCTTAGTCGCCTTGTACAACATCTACGGGAAGAGACGGAGTGATTCTATTCTAGTCTGCCGGAAACCACACGGCCAATGACATATAAATAACTTAAAATTAAATTAAACGTAAAATATAACTAAATTTAAAGCTAAAAGTTAAAATATACACAGAAAAAAAATATCATTATATTAATTGTCCCGACAATTTTCGGGTATTGTAGCCAAAAGGATGGCCGGATTTAATTTTATTGTGTTATTTAGACAACAAATTAGAATAGACATGATAGAAAAATAGTCCACATCCACTGATAGAATCGAAGGAAATTCGTATTTGAAAAGTTCTGAACTTTTGCCCGAAACATCGGATTTAAACTTCGAAGTACGCCCGCAGAATGTATCCTAGGAAAACATTTGGTCATATCTAAGTACATAAGAAGTTTATGCATGCTTGAATTGAAGCAACTTGATGCAAAATAATTACACAATAAAAGCAAGAGTTACGTTGGCATTGCATGTCAGTGCAGCATAGAGAAATATTGTTTTCGAAATTTATTGCGGTTCGCCTCTTCTTTATAAAGTTCGATGAGGCAATGAATGATATAGGTATCTACTTTGTTGCACTTACCTTAATCTATACAGTTCATAGACTTCATAGCAGTATATAAAAAATGCAAAAATTCGTTGCGAATTTGAGTGAAATTTGGCAAACGTGTAACCTAAAATATATTCTATTCTAACATAATAATATACGATACGTTTTATCCATGAACTGTCTTCACGCTGGGTAAAGCCGTGGGTAGAAGCTAGTAAAAAATAAATAAAAAATATATTTTTGTAGATACTAAAGATATCGTAGTCAGTACAAAAGAATAAAATGTTGAAAAGGGAAAATATGTAAAAGGTATTATTACTATTAATGCTCGCATACCTGCACTGCATAACCCTTCTTTGATCGCTCGTTGAATACACATGACTGATTTTGTTCTTGTCTGAAATTCAACAACCAAAAAATCTTTTATGGGAATAAAATCAAATTTTGTACATAACAATGCTTCACAGCCATTGAAAACTTAACAGCCCATTTCATAATAGAAGTGAGCATGTTTTTCATACTAAGTATTCATGCAAAAAGTACCTGGTTCTTAACAAATCAAGCTTTTTATTATAATGTGTTAATATAAAGTATGAGGAGCACGATGGCGTCGCTGCACGTGTCAGTCTAATCGATCACGCAAGTTAAGCAACGTTTGTCGTAGCCTGTCTATGGATGAGTTCATTTATCTCGAGCTCGTCTGTGCTTCGGAGGGTACGTTACGCAGTCCCGGCTGTTGTCATTAGATGACAGTCGTTAAGCGAGGTCAGGCCTTCGGGCGGCTTGAAAACACTATCCTCCGCCAACCCGCAGTTGAACAGCGTGGTAGAGTATGCTCGAAACCCCTTCGATTGAGGGGAGACCCGTATCCCAACAGTGGGATGAGTATGGATTAATGTGGAATGCACAGATGACATATGCAATTTTTGTGACTAAATTTTTGTACTATTTATTTGCTTACAATTGTTTTTTGTTTCTTCGTCTCAGCAAATACACAGCCACTGCAGAACAAACTATGCCTCTTGCATGGATTTCCACATTTTTCTTTTTTTGAATGAATGAAACATTTACTTGTATCACTCACATAATTAGTTATTTCCAGTCTTATAACAATTACTTATAAGCTTTAGTGAAATATAGTGTTAAAAAAACCCAAAACGAATCCTAAGTGTATCGCAGTAACACAAAATGGCTATAGCTCATATTTTTTAATTTCGTCTGACTATAATATTTGCCTTATAGTATAGTACATACATATTATATTAGATAGGTGCAGGTAATTTTATTATCAAAGGTAAGTTACCATATATTCCTGTAGAAATAATTATATTAAAAATAAAGTTAAAATTGTTACATTGAACATTAAAAAGAGACTTCACTCAATTAACCCGACTTAAAATTGTGAAATTACTTAATAACGAGGATTACTTCAAACCGCACTTTCAAAACATCAGTGAAAAGGAGAAATCTTTCCTCAAATTAAAGTTCAGTGTAACTCATTAAGCTTTAGACGTTTTGTTCCACAGTGGCGACGCCAAAAAGATAATCGGACTTAAAAGGTTGGACGGAATAATTTAATTTCACAAATTTTCCTCAACAGATTGGAGGTCACAAACATGCTATGAATTCTGAGGCCATTTCTCAAGGGATCCCTCAGCGATATGTATTTGGGGGCTAATATTACACGGGTAAGTTAGAAATTGCTGTAGATAGGATTATACAGAACCAGCAAACATTGTTCTGCCATTTAAATTATTTCTAATGAATTTTTGGATAGAAATACTCGCATACCTAGTAAATATACATAAAAATAGGTTTCGGAAGAGTGCGACACCTTAATCCGAGGGTCATTATGTAAATATATATTTTAAACGAGTTTAATAATGAGTATGTTACTTTGCAGAGTAACCTGTTTAAAATCATTATACTCCAGAGTTTTTATTTATATTTATATATGTTATGGTCAATGTAATAAATTTGTTATTATTCATACTGACTAATACTTGGTCAAAGTGTTGAATCATGTTTTGGTTTCATTTGAGTTGATTTTTGGTTAGGTTAGGATTTTCTTGTGTCCTGTCACCGGAAATAGGAGCTCCGCGAAGCGCTCCGTCAACCTAGATAAATAAATAAATAAATATTTCTGGACAATTTACACAGCGCCATCTAGTCCCAAATTAAGCGCAAAGCTTGTGTTATGGGTACTAGACAACTGATAAATGTACTTAAATACATTTCTTTTTTGTAAATACATAGAAAACACCCAGACCAAGACAAACAGACATGTTCATGCACACAAATGTTTGGCTTGTGCGGGGATCGAACCCGCGACCTCGGAGTCAAAGTGGCCATTGCTAACCATTCGACCACCGAGCTCTTCAAATGATGAATGATGTGGTGCCAAGTAAGCTTAATCACTACATAGTATAAAACAAAGTCGCTTTCTCTGTCCCTATGTCCCTTTGTATGCTTAAATCTTTGAAACTACGCAACGGATTATGATGCGGTTTTTTTAATAGATAGAGTGATTCAACTGGAAAGTTTATATGTATAATATATGCATAACATAGTAGAAAAACAATGATAATTTAGAGGTTTCTAATGTGATGTCGTAAATAAACACATTTTTTTGCTCTTTCATTGCAAACGCTGGCTGAACCCAACGAGATAGATCAAAATAATGTAGTACAGTATTGTTCACCTTAAAATGGTCTACAAAAAAGTTCGCGATGGTATATGTCTATCTCTTAGTGGTAACACACAATAACCGTTATTTTATCCTTCGCTTTTTACAAGAAATAATGCCTTATTTACGAAGCGATTTTAAGCAATACAGAATTAATCCTTATCCAATTAAGTACCCTAAATACATTGCGCATTTAATATAGATCAATATGGCCCTTCACAGCATGTAATTTAAATGAATAGTTTAGAAGATATTACACATTTAAAATGCAGGGACATAACGGCTGTGGCGGTTCCGGCCGCGGAGCCGGCGGCGTGTGCCTATAACTGGGGAAGGACTGGATAGGACAAAGCGCAAAGACCTTCTGTAGTACATTTAGTATCAGCATTGCACCCGTGCGAAGCCGGGGCGGGTCGCTAGTTATTAATAATTGCCAATTTATTACATTGACATATATTTATAAATAACTATGTATATTTCCCGTGGCTCAAAAATATTTTATAGTACAAATTATTATCAGAAACATCGAAAAACACGTCCAAATCTTCTGAAAGATACGAATAATAAACACGGATATGACTTGATTTTTCAGCTAAAAATTCTAGGAGAATCTCTGTTCACTGTTGAACATGAAATATGCAAAATATTTCAGTATCGTTTTCGTTTGACCATTATACACTTCGTTAGTATCTCGAAAAGGATGCATGTTTTTCAACTTTGTGAGTATCACTTTGATCACTAAAAGATGATTTTGTATTAGATCGCACTCAGATTAATTTTTCCGTTAGATAGTTGTCTTTTTAGGGTTCCGTACTGTGACGGCAGACTATCAGCGTGAAATATTATATTGAAGGTTCAGACATGTGGCGATCTAATGTCCTGCTTGCAAGCAATAATTTGAATTTATGTGTTTGAGAATTGATGTGTTGAGACAAAAGACCCCAGCTCTTTTGTCGAACGGCCGGAGCCTTGGATACAAAAAAAAAGGGATATTTATGGAGTTGGTCTCAAATATCTATGCTTTAAATGGCAGAGTTCGAGAAAAGTTGTTGCGTTAAAATAACATCGAACATTTAAAACAATAGTTTCTTGGGACAAAGACGAGGGATCCTTTTTTGTAGACGCATACATCGGTTGGGACTTGGAGACGCTAATATTCAATATAATGAATTGGGAATAGGGCAGTTCGCTTCTTGCCACAAACGCGCGCGGTTCTATCCAGACCTACCGAAAGGGGTCTAGCCTATTAGCCAGGCACTGTGACTGAGTGTGTTCCAGTGAAAAGCAGCTCTAGCAGATTCTTCGGGCACTCTGCACCCTACCAGCCAGCGGCGAGATTGCAGCTAAGATTTTAATTGCTAGCTTGTAAAGTAAATATTTAACGACCCCAAAGCACTTTGTTTTGAGGGGTACAAAGTCAATTAGGTTGGGCTTAACCCCGGAATTCACGTGTAAGCTAGAAGTTCGCTTTTAGTCGGCTAAAAGCGGATTTCTGCCCAGGGAGTGTGCTGAGAAGCCTATGAGTGCCGTTTCCGATCTAATTGCGCAAAATTAGACCGGTTACTTCACTCTGGCGTGGAGCGGGTGAATTTCGCAGAAAAGTCATATTTTTGAGACGCTTTGCTTATTATTTTCTGTCTTCACTGTATATATTGATTTGTGTGTATTAAACTGTGTAACTTTTCAGCTGCGTGACTAATAATCTGTGTATGTAATTAACTTAACTGAGTGTCTTATCTTTCTGTCATTATTGTATATTAATATTGTGTCTTTAAACTAATCGTGTATCATTTCAGCCGCGTAATCATATTCGGTTTATTTGACATATGTGTATATTTCAGCAAATGTGGTCATAATTGTGTGTATTTAACCGTGTACTTTTCCAGCAGAATTAAGTCATTTTAAATAGGAGTTAGGGCGAAAATCTAGATCACTGAAAGGGGAAAATTCTAATTACACATTAGGCTACAAACGGTCTCTACAGGGGGGGTTACCGTTACATCTGGTACCGTGGAAACCAGGATCCAGGCTCGTTGCATATAATTGCAACAACTGGAGTACATTTTGGGTAGTGCGGAAATAAAATTAATTACATGTTTAATTATTAAATTCACTGTATTATTATTAAACGGGGAATATAAAAAAAAAAAAAACCAAAGGAAACACAACGTAGGAAATTATAGACAAACGTAGGAAATTGTTTTATAGACGATCTAATTACTCTATTATTGAGTTATATAGGAAAAATAAAATACAAATAACCGTATATAACTTAATATTGCTTGCATTACAGGAAGTGGTAATCAGTCACATAGATGGACATGGTCAATACGATAATTCAAGCTGGATGACTAGCAATAATTTTGTCGTTTGGGGGGAGTTAGAATAATAAATAATTTGGTACATAAAGAGTGAAAGGAAGTAAGCATTGAAATATTGTATAAGAACTTCTAATAAGGTAAAGACAGGGTTAATTATAAGTTAGTGATTTAGGAGTGAAGTTAAAATAACGTTAATTATAATTTAGTGATTAGGAGTGAATTTAATGTAACTGTATGGGGACGCTCCGAGTAGGTCCAATTTTATTTAAAGTATAGACTTGGCCATATGGCATGTATAATTATTAAAGTTTAAATAGTAGCTTTAAGCTAGTGAAATTAATAGTAAGAACGCTGACTGTATTCAAAATATCTATAAACAGGTTGGAGCTATACAGATTGATATATATGAGTCCTTATCATTAATTAAGATTGCCAACGAGCACAATCAGTCTTGACACTTGTGTGCGTCCGTCTTGAATAAAAGTAAATATTTAATTTCTGTTGGGTAAAAATAGCCCATAATATCGTAGCGAGGTGGTTGCTGATTAAATCAATTCGGATTGATGAGAGTGTGGAAAGAAAAAAAAAGAAATAATAAATACTCGGATATAAATACACAAAGCGCTTAAACAAAGAAAAAAAAAAACAAAAAAAAATATATATATACGTATATATATTTAAAAATATGTATATCTATATATAAATAAGAGGCCCAAAACAAAAAAAAACAAAAATAAAATAAAATAAAAAAATAAAAAAAAAATATATCCGAAGTAAAATCATTTTGCGCTGGGACGCCAGTTGCATTGATAATATTTTTTACACCTCTCAATGGCTAATTCGATGTGCACCTTGCGGTCACCTTCCGCGTAGGATCGATTGGCGATGCGCTTGATTAGAGTCGTAACCACGGGGACTAACCGCGCCCTTGCTGGGATTCTAACACGTATTCATAATTAATCCGAATTGAATTAAATCCACACACACACATACGTGTCGATTTGATCAAAAGATTATTGTTATAAAAGGAGGCGATAAGTGTCATTACTAGATTATTGAATAGATTCATTAAATAAACACGAAATAACTGGACGCATAGTAAATTGATATTCGAATACATCATTATTCGTATAACAATGGCCGATCGCAATACAACGCGACGCGGTAGGAAACGGCCGCAGGTAGCCACGAGACAGACACGTGTCGGTTCGCGTCGTAAAACTTTAGAAAGTCCGACGGACAATGAAAATTTATCTGAGACGATAGCGCGTGTTATAAGTGATAAAATGGACACAATAATAAAACGATTAGAAGTTTTAGAACGACGGGATACGCGAATTATTGACATACCTACGCCAAGCACTTCCGATAATTTAAGTTTAGGGACTAATACGAATATGAATGTCGATCTAGCGTCACAAAGTGTAAGGTCCAGCACCCAAGCACAGAATGTTTATGTGATGCGATCAGCAATGGATAGACCGTGCTTTAAGGGGAGTGACGATGAAAATCCGATGAAATTTCTTAGGAAAGTTAGGAAATACATTAGTGCGATAGGTTCAGAACACAGAGCAGTAGATATAGCGTTTGAATGCTTGACTGGTCCAGCAATAACGCGAATGAGCTTGTATAACGGTTGGGAAAATCTTGCGGCATTTGAAAGGGATTTTCTTAAAGAATATTGGGGCGAAATTCAACAGAGTAAGGTCCGCTACGGTTTAGTGTATTCAAAGTGGAATGAGAATAGCGGAATATCAATGGCGGACTATTTTGCCGAACATTTAGAACTATCACGTATGCTGTCAACTCCGTTGACGGAAAGCGATGTAGTAGACGGAGTTATGAGGCATTTTCCGGGTGACGTGTTGCGACAGTGGTCGTTCACTGATCGGGGAAATAGAACCGTGTTAGCCGCGTTAGATTTTTTACGAAATATCGAATTGACGACTGGTGAAATTTTGCCGAGACAGATGGTAACACGTGGCAACTTTAATAATAGGCGTGCGTATACATGGCGGAGGGGTAGTACTAGCAGACATGAGCCACCAATTACGGCAGTGATACAACGAACAACTTCAAGAGGTAATGCACGGAGTCGCGGAATCAGACGACGTGTTACGCGAGCGTCTTATCGCGGGGTCTATAATAGGACTATGACGTCTTTGCCTGCTATTAAATGGCAAAGAGCTACATCGACTAGCGTATCAAATACTGAAGCGGGAAACGATAATAATCACACGGGAAACGGTGTCACGTCGGATTCTTAGGCCTCGATAATTCGACTAAAATGCTTAACAAAGAGGTTCATTCTGGTAGCGGTATTAGGAACGCATATAACTATATGTTAAAGACAGGTTGGCAGCCAGGTAAAGGGTTAGGACGTGAAGAGAGCGGCATTACACGACCTATTAATGACGACCATGAGGAGAATGAATGGGAATTAGCGAATCAAATCAGAATATTACTGAACAGTAGAAGTCGTGATGTGGTTTTATGCACTGAACGAGGTAAGCCATGTCTTTGGTGCGATTCGCGACAAAAACGTATGTTAGGTACTATATTTAGCGACGATGATTTTTACGAGGATCAGTCGGAGAAGTTGTTAGGTTTACCATGCTTGCCGGAGATTAATGTGAAAGTTTATGGGCGCGAATGTAAGGGATTAATTGATACGGGAAGTCAAGTAACATGCATTTCACACGAGTTGTATGATGGCATCAGGTTAGCTGTAGGCGAGTTAGCGGAAATACCCATACCTGCGTTACAAATACAAGGCGCATTCGGTTCGAAGAGTGAGAAAGTGACTAAGCTAATTTTGATAGTTATAGAGTTAGGCGAGCTTGAAGTTGAGACACCGGTACTAGTATTAAAGAGGTTACCTCGATCGTTAATATTAGGTTTTGATTGGTTGCAACGTATGAAGGCGAGCATAACATGTGGGCCAAACAAAAGTCTTACCGTAGAACATTCAGGAATTCATTCAAAAATAAAGTTGGGCGCAGTTTCTGTAAACAATAGCGCGTGCCAAACAATTACTTATTTGTTGAACGGAATTATGGCAGGCCATAAAGTTGGGACAGCCGCGGCGTGTGCCACAGAACAAGAGATTGAATTTTATGTAGACTCAATGGCGTTGAATACTGAACAAAAAACGTTGTTATTGTTAGTATTACAATGTAATAGGGAAGTATTTTCAATTCACCCGGGGCGTACGACAAAGTACACACATACAATTCAAATGAAAGACCCCACACCATTTTTAAAAAGGAGTTATCCAGTCGCATATGCACATCGCGAAAAGGTGAAGGAGCGAATACATGAATTGGAAAACTTAGGTATAATTAAGCGTGAAAGTACGCCATATAGTAGTCCGCTTACATATACATTAAAACGAGATGGGAGCGTTAGAATTTTATTAGACGCGCGCGAATTAAATTCACGTATGGTCGGTGATATCGAAACGCCACCATTAACATCGGAGATATTACAATCGTTCCACGGGGTTAAATATATAAGTATACTTGATTTGAATAATGCATACTATCAAATAAATCTTTGTAAAGATTCTACTAAATTTACGGGTTTTACTTTCATGGGAAAATCATATACTTATGCGGTTTTACCACAGGGTTTAAAGACGTCAGTAGCGAGTTTTACGCGAGCAATGGATATCATACTAGGGCCCGAAATAAGGTCATTTTGTCTTAATTACTTAGATGACTTATGCGTATTTACAACCGGGACTTTGGAAGATCACATTGGTCACATAGATGCAGTACTAAAGCGATTAAAGGAGGCTAACTTGACGTGTAGTCTTGTTAAATGTAGATTTTTGCAAAAGGAGGTTAAGTTGTTAGGTCACATAGTTACAATCGATGGTATAAAAATGGATCCGGATAAAACGGAAGCTATAAGGGAATATCCAACACCTAAGTCGGTTAAGCAAGTTAGGGCATTCTTAGGATTGATAAATTACTTTAGGAAATTTGTGCATAAATACGGAGAATTAACGCGACCATTATGTAATCTGTTGAAACAAAACATTGCATGGAGATGGGATACAAAATTAGATGAATGCTTTCAACAAATTAAATCACGATTCATTGATACAGTAATGTTAGCGCACCCCAATATAAATAAACCGTATTATTTGCAAACGGACAGTAGCGCCATCGGCGTGGCAGGTTATGTGTATCAATTATCGGATCAGGCCGAGCCACTAATTATAGGGTTCTGTAGTAAAGCATTAACTGAAGCTGAAATGAAATGGACTGTATCTGAACAGGAGTTTTGGGCAATTATTTACTGTCTTAAGAAATTCGAGACATACTTACGCGGAGCGAAACTAATAATTCGAACTGATCATAAAAGTCTAAGCTTTCTATACTCATGGAAACTATTAAGTGCGCGAATGATGAGGTGGGCACATTACATAGGTCAATTTGATTACGTCATCGAATATGTCAAAGGACAAACGAATGTAGTAGCAGATGTATTATCGCGAAATTTACCTGGCGGAAGCGATAACCAATCTACGCGAACTGTATGCCCTCAGTTACAGATGTTTAAAGCCAGTAATCAAATTCAGATAATAGAACAACTCAAGTCAATTAAAGTTTTACAACGTTCGGATGAAAGGTTGAATACAACAATAAAATATCTGATCGAAAACGATAACGTAACAGTACAAAAGAGCAAATTTCGGAACTATAAATTGATTAACGATATATTGTATTACGAGTCGCCGAAAACAAAGAAATCTTTAATGGTCATACCTGATAGTTTGAGAGACGGGTTAATCAAGAATGTTCATGAAGAATTAGGTCATTACGGTCGGTCGAAGGTATGTTATGCGATGAAACCTCGATATTATTTTCCACATATGTCACGAGAAATAAACAGAGTAATAAAATGTTGTGACTTGTGTCAGAAAGCTAAACACGATCTAGCGACTTATGTAGGACCGAGTAAAGCGGTAATTGCACAGGTCATAGGCGAGTTAGTGTTCGCAGACTTGTATGGTCCACTTCCGGTGGGAAAATACGGTATGAAATATATATTAGTTATGCAAGATGCGTTTAGTAAACTCATAAAGTTGTATCCACTTAGGAAGGCGACCGGTGGAGGTGTTCTTAAGGGTATAAAGTGCTTTCATCAGGAAATCACTATAAGCAAGGTTGTCACAGATTCGGGAACACAATTTACGTCAAACAAATGGGAACGTGGTTTAGATGAATTAGGAATTAAATATTCACATACGTCAATACGTAATCCGCGTCCAAATTCAACAGAACGCGTGAACAGAGAGCTAGGAAGACTATTTAAGAGTTATTGTCATAAATCTCACCGAAGTTGGGTGGATATCGTACCGCGAATAGAGAAATGTTACAATAATCTTGTTCATAGTAGTACAGGCTTCACGCCAATGGAACTTGCCAAGGGTCAGTCAATTGTGTTATCTACAGATAAATGGATAATTGGTAGATCGACTGATAATCGAAACACAGGTCAAGTCGACGAGCTTCAGAAACAAGCTCGGATAAATCTTGGAAAATCCGCGACATTACGAGAACAATCGTATAATCGTTGCCACAAAATTATACAATTTCACATAGGCGATTGGGTCAAATTGAGGTCATTATCGAAATCAGATGCGGAAAAGAAGTTGACTAAGAAATTCGCTCTAATTTACGAAGGGCCATATAAAATTGGTGCAGTTCCTTATCATAATGTATATACTTTAGTAAGGCCAGATACGGGTTCGATTAAGGGGAATTATAATGCCATTCATCTAACAAGATACTATTATGGCAAGTAGAATAGAATAGGATAGTTCATGTAGGTTATACCTAGAAAGTGTAGATTGTATGTAGTATTGTAGATATAGATTGTAATTGTAGGCTAGTGCTTAGGAGTTAGGAAAAAAAAAAGTTGCTATAAAACATGAAAAAAAAAACCCATAAAGAGTAGAATAAGGCGGTGTAAATGTTTCATTTGGTTGGGAGATGGTTAGGTAGTTCTGAATGGTGAAATTGCGTCATGCGAACAATAGAGTCACATAGACACATTTTCAGAGGGGAGGATGTGACGGCAGACTATCAGCGTGAAATATTATATTGAAGGTTCAGACATGTGGCGATCTAATGTCCTGCTTGCAAGCAATAATTTGAATTTATGTGTTTGAGAATTGATGTGTTGAGACAAAAGACCCCAGCTCTTTTGTCGAACGGCCGGAGCCTTGGATACAAAAAAAAAGGGATATTTATGGAGTTGGTCTCAAATATCTATGCTTTAAATGGCAGAGTTCGAGAAAAGTTGTTGCGTTAAAATAACATCGAACATTTAAAACAATAGTTTCTTGGGACAAAGACGAGGGATCCTTTTTTGTAGACGCATACATCGGTTGGGACTTGGAGACGCTAATATTCAATATAATGAATTGGGAATAGGGCAGTTCGCTTCTTGCCACAAACGCGCGCGGTTCTATCCAGACCTACCGAAAGGGGTCTAGCCTATTAGCCAGGCACTGTGACTGAGTGTGTTCCAGTGAAAAGCAGCTCTAGCAGATTCTTCGGGCACTCTGCACCCTACCAGCCAGCGGCGAGATTGCAGCTAAGATTTTAATTGCTAGCTTGTAAAGTAAATATTTAACGACCCCAAAGCACTTTGTTTTGAGGGGTACAAAGTCAATTAGGTTGGGCTTAACCCCGGAATTCACGTGTAAGCTAGAAGTTCGCTTTTAGTCGGCTAAAAGCGGATTTCTGCCCAGGGAGTGTGCTGAGAAGCCTATGAGTGCCGTTTCCGATCTAATTGCGCAAAATTAGACCGGTTACTTCACTCTGGCGTGGAGCGGGTGAATTTCGCAGAAAAGTCATATTTTTGAGACGCTTTGCTTATTATTTTCTGTCTTCACTGTATATATTGATTTGTGTGTATTAAACTGTGTAACTTTTCAGCTGCGTGACTAATAATCTGTGTATGTAATTAACTTAACTGAGTGTCTTATCTTTCTGTCATTATTGTATATTAATATTGTGTATCATTTCAGCCGCGTAATCATATTCGGTTTATTTGACATATGTGTATATTTCAGCAAATGTGGTCATAATTGTGTGTATTTAACCGTGTACTTTTCCAGCAGAATTAAGTCATTTTAAATAGGAGTTAGGGCGAAAATCTAGATCACTGAAAGGGGAAAATTCTAATTACACATTAGGCTACAAACGGTCTCTACAGGGGGGGTTACCGTTACAGTACCTCAAAAGGAAAAACGGAACCCTTATAAGATCACTTTGTTGTCCGTCTGTCTGTCTGTCTGTCTGTCAAGAATTTCTATGTCGAGAAAGCGTGGAGGTATCAAGCTGAAATTTGAACTGTATACTCAGGTCTACCGTCCCATGAAGTAGTAAAAAAATTAAACTGATAAGTTTGCGTAAAAAGAAGTTACGGCCGTTTATTCAGCAACAGTTCAAATTTCAGCTTGATACCTCCACGCATTCTCGACATAGAAATTCTTGACAGACAGACAGACAGACAGACAGACAGACAGACAGACAGACAGACAGACAGACAGACAGACAGACAGACAGACAGACAGACAGACGGACAACAAAGTGATCTTATAAGGGTTCCGTTTTTCCTTTTGAGGTTCGGAACCCTAAAAACGCACATTTCGACATTCTCAAGGGAATCAAAACCTATAGGGTACTTCCCGTTGACCTAGAACTATGAAATTTAGCAAGTAACATCGTTATAGGCTACAAGTACAGGAATAAATCTCAAAACTATACATTTGTAAATAGATCCTAAAAAATAGGGGGTCTATATTTTTATAGGGTGTCGAAATTTCAAATTGAAACTACTAGTTCAAATGGGGTATCATATGAAAGGGCTTGATGTACACATTGCAAAATATATTTTATTTATTTTTTTCTATGCATTTTTTTTTTTTTTTTTTTTATACTACGTCGGGTGGCAGACAAGCATACGGCCCGCCTGATGTGAAGCGGTTGACGTAGCCATATTAACGCTTGCGACATAAAATATCGCTCGCGCGCCGCCACCCCCGCTGCCAACGCAGCATCTCCTTCCTTTCTGGTGACCTCACTCACTCGCAGGAACACAACAACCCTCAAGGGAATTGTTATTTGGCTGCGGTATTCTGTGAGGTGGAGGTACGTTCACCAGTCGGGTAGCTTACAATTACGCTCCCTACCTCTCTTTTCGCCAGAGCTTCGTTTGTCAGTCAGCAGGGTGCACCGCGTGCAGGTGAAGTTGGCTTTGACTCCGTGCGTGCGCTGCGTAAACAGTTGCAGTTACGCAAAAATAATATATGATGGAATTGTTCCTTTTTAAGTTGTAGAGTATGTCTATCTTTTAAGATTGACTCACTATAATCTTTTTTTAAGGTAATCAAATTTCTTTGCAATTAATGCATTATTTGCAAACAAATTTGAAAGCAGGTACCTACATAAATTATTCACCATAAGTTTTTTTTTTATTAATTAGACGATTATGATAAGTACCTGATTTCCTATGGTGTTACCACGATAACTGATATTCACGCGGATGAAGTCGCGGGCAACAACTTATAACACTGCTTATAAGTTAAAATCACGCGCCATGTAACTAATTCAAGGTCAACGTAATTAGTAAAAGTATAGTACGGATTATTAACGTACTTCTATGATTTTATATAGGTAATGATAAACAAGAGTATGATAATGAAATAAATAAAAATAAAACAATAGAAACCACAACCGTACCACAGTCTTATGATTACACCTCCGTACCATCCTTATTCTTGATGTCTGGCAAAATCACATATAAAATTCAAAATTCATAGTCTGTGTCCCTTGTTTCCGTATATAATCAATAACTAATGAACCTTGTCAGTCTCGGAATCTGAGACCACAATATTAAATCCCAGTGGGACAACAAATTTGTAAAACTGTCGCAGAGACAGACCCAACATCCCCGTTGTCTTATTTGTTAGAGATGAAATAAGAGCCTTATGCGGCGAATATAATATTAAAAAATGTCTGTTACATTTGATAATTTAACACCCGTTTCATCTACAGGGGCCTCATTAAAAAGAACCGCATATTTGTTAACCAACCTTTATATGATATTTCAAATAAAAGAAGAATAAATAAAATAAATGGTAACATGGTTGAAAATGCAGCAATTGAAGTTGTTAAAAACTACGTCTACCTCGGACAAGTGATACGACTTGGTAAGCCAAGTCGTAACACTTGTCCGAGGTCTGTCCGTCCGTTGCCATCAAACTCAAAATTTGGATTCGTGTAGAGCATCCAAAAGTAAAGTGTAAAGTGACCTTGGTTTTCCGATATCAATGCGGGATTTCGAAAAAAAAAAATCGCTATGGTGGCGCATGCTGCGCGTCCGATGTTTTATACTACATACATTTTTATACATATATACATTTAATACATAGCAAACTCCCAGACCAAGACAAACAGACAATGCTCATGCATACCATTACTTGTCTTGTGCGGGGATCGAATCCGCGACCCCGGAGTCAAAGTAGCGAGCATCGGTCTCGTCGAAGAATTTAATTGCCTAAGAAATCTAATATAGTTAGATAATACATATAAGCAGTAATAAATACATGTAGCTGGAATTTTGATTAATCGTTTAAAATAGAAACTATGTCGCTCAAAAGAACAGCACGTCTGATATGACACGATTCTAACATACTTTATTATATATTCGCTTGCAATATGGCTAGCATTTTTACACTAACATATTATGGTAAAGCCTATGTTAATATTTTTATACTACTAGGGTAACAAACGAGCACACGACCTGCCTAATAATTGATAAATGAAAAAGCAGAACTCAATAACTAATATAATTTGTTATTAACTTAGGTAATTAAACCAAAAATCACTATTGATCCAAGCGCTCTTCTATACATATTTATTATATCGCTGACTAAAGCGTAGGCGTATTGAATCCACCCCCGTCAAATGTCAGCTCTATAGCTGAATAGACTTCATAAAATTGCAAAGTAGCCAAGAAAATTAAAACAGCTTAAGACCTCAAATTATCTCGCAAAATAATGACGAAAATATAAAGGAAAGCAAATGATATACAGTGCTATAGAAAGCCTAATTTGTCAAAACCGAGTCACAATTCCTACCTTTAAACTTCGTAATACAGGGGCGTTTCGTCGGTTCCCTACTTGATTTATTATGAAAAGCCTGATACAAAATTTCTACGAAGAAATTTTCTAAATGTCCCCGGTAAGTAACAATTGTGAGGATACTCTTGTTTACATTGAATCGTTTCAATAAATTGTTTTATCTGTTCTAATATAAATTTCTCTTTATAGCTTTGTCTCGGGCTTAATAGGTATCTGTTAATGAATGGCGCACAAAACTATTGTTTGAATTTAATTATAAACTCTTTTGATAATATAATTATTCGGAGAATAGCAATCTTGATATGCAAATGAGTAGAAACTAAAGTTTAAATGACAGTTGGTGGCGATGATAAACTTTCTAAGTAAAAATAAAGCTGGCCAAGTGCGATTCGAACTTAAACACAGAGGTTCCTTTGCCATTCTAGCAAAACACGCTGTTTTCGGAAAGCCATATTAAATTTTTAACTATATTTTACCGTCACTATTTGTTGTCATTGGTATACCTTCTTTTACATTGTATATATCAACGGGCCAGGCGAACATTACCGCAG
Source organism: Hypsopygia costalis (assembly GCA_937001555.2). Classification (NCBI taxonomy): domain Eukaryota; kingdom Metazoa; phylum Arthropoda; class Insecta; order Lepidoptera; family Pyralidae; genus Hypsopygia; species Hypsopygia costalis. The sequence continues at coordinate 13,547,156 of OW443339.2, read as the reverse complement.
TAAAAATTGGCTACAAAGCGCTTACTCAATACCTACGCATGTATGCATGCAGTACGCAAAGAAAGAAAAGATCGTGAACACACAGGAAAGCATTTTATCTACAACTTTTTAATTACTTTTTTTGATTAGCGCTAACATCTTGCCGCGACAGTAAATGGCGCGTGACTGAGTGAATGCCTGGATATGAATGATTTCTTTTGGCCACAATGAAGGCAGGTAGAACGTATCTATAGATAAAAAGATCTCCACGTATATCACAAAATTACTACTAATCTAAGTGAATTTTCTTAATAAAAAAAAACCGATGCAAATCGGATTTAGCGCATAGTGACCCTGTATTAGCTATAACTTTTTGAAATGATAACTTCTTATGGGAGGGTAAAGCCCTTGGTTATGTCAACGAAAGTAGAAAGTAGAAAGTAGCCCAGTCTGTCTGGCTTCCCTTTCTCTAACGTAGGCAGCGGTAGGCCGATTTTAATGAAACGTTCACCAATCGATAGCTTGGTTCTTCGGAATGGTTATAGGCTATATTTTATTACGCTAAATAACGTAGAGGTTGAGCAGTGATGATATTAGTCAAGCAAGTCAGCGAAAAAATACCTCAGTTTGCGCTTTCTTGGCTTAGGTAGTCTAAACCGTTAGAGAGATATAAAAAAAAACCGGACAAGTGCGAGTCGGACTCGCCCACCGAGGGTTCCGTAGGTACGTAGTATCATTATTAAATTTGATATTTTTCTTTATAAATAAGAAATAATGCGTCGAAAAAAATAAATAAAATATATTTTGCAATGTGTACATCAAGCCCTTTCATATGATACCCCATTTGAACTAATAGTTTCAATTTGAAATTTCGACACCCTATAAAAAATATAGACCCCCTATTTTTTAAGATCTATTTACAAATGTATAGTTTTGAGATTTATTCCTGTACTTGTAGTCTATAACGATGTTACTTGCCAAATTTCATAGTTCTAGGTCAACGGGAAGTACCCTATAGGTTTTGATTCCCTTGAGTGTGTCGAAATATGCGTTTTTTGCTGAATAAACGGCCGTAACTTTTTTCTACGTAAACTTAGCAGTTTGATTTTTTTTTAACTTCATGGGACCGTAGACCTGAGTATACAGTTCAAATTTCAGCTTGATACCTCCACGCATTCTCGACATAGAAATTCTTGACAGACAGACGGACAACAAAGTGATCTTATAAGGGTTCCGTTTTTCCTTTTGAGGTTCGGAACCCTAATTATGTACAGAAGAATTGTTAGAAATAACGAGTACTACAAAAAGTCCGCGAGAGCATATACCGTTTTAATATATAGAATTTGTATTAAAAAAAACTTAAACTTAGTAACTATTTCCTAAAGTAATGACTTAATCGTTTAGAAAATGGATTGTTTATTAAGTACCAGCATCAAATGTAGATTAAATTTGCCCTTAAACTATGTAATTTGCGTTTATAGTTTAGAAGATATCGTAAATTAATTATAATTCCACGCGTTAAAAATGCCCGGGCGGCGCGGCCACACGGCGGCGGCGTGGCTCAGCAACGCGACGAACCGAACCACGAGTAGTGCGATACCTACTATACTATATCTATCTATACTTATTTTATTACTTATACGGGGAATTTCTATATAAGTATTTATTTTTATTGAATGATTGATTCACGCTTTATATTAAAATCCTATTTACAATTTAATCAAAACAAAAAAGGATAATATATATTAACAAAAAATAATGGTACTTTATACATAAAATTTAAGTAATAACCTAAGCTTTTCTCAAGTTAAACAATTTCAATATTAAATAGTTCATCTTAGATTAGTTTAAGTTATCGCTTCTGTCGCGCGTCCCGAGACGTACACGTTTTTTTTTTATGTAAAAGGGGTCAAATGAATAACATGATTACCCGATAGAAGCCACCGCCACTAAATTACCACCGCCTGTAGAAACTAGCTATCAAGGGGTCGCCGATTACTTATTTATAACTTTGTTGATTGCAGAATAACTAGTTAGTTCCAGAAATCAATTTGAAATTAAGATTAATATTTCAACGTCTCCATGCACATTGCTCGTAAGATTTAGCTGGACTATCGTTAGTGAAGTAAAAATATTGTTCATTCAACATAATTATATACCTGACATTACCTTTTTCAATTTCAGCTTGCAATAATAATGTTTCTTTCGAGAATCCTATTCTCAGGATATGTTGTGAATACATCTCATAAATAAAAACAAATTACTTTAAAGAAGAGGAGAAAGCTATTTGAAATTCGTTGCATTTTCTATTAAGAAACTGAAAGTTGTATTGAAAAAACTATTCTGTAAATTTTTATTTGTATCTCTCTTAAATCACGGGTCAAGCCCGGTCATTTGATAGGCGTGCGCGGGGATATGGATCCAACGCGCAGAGGCCCCTTTGAGAAGTTTGATGTAATGTTGTACGCCCGCCGTGACCCGCTCCAGGATATGTCAATGGAACGATATACCCATGAGCAGGTCTCGGCAGGCGTTGAGACTATTGCGAAATGTGATGGAAAATGAATGGGCTATGGAGATGAGATCTGGGTGAAATTAATACCGGGCTATTACAGAAGAGGGTCGGACGCCTGCCATAACTGCTTTTATTGCTAGTTATTTCCGGCAGGCGGTGGCTTGCCACTCACTAGATGGGCCCCCGAAATGCCAGGAAATCGGCCGGGGGCAACACCGGTGTGAGTGACTCAGGGATGTCGAGAGGTGTGCTGCGCTTTCTCCGAAGTTACTCGCGGCGTGATGCCCTTTAACACTTCCACCCCTGGAGCATATAGCTCTAGCGGCTCCTCTCTGGACGGCCAATGAAGGCAAGCCAGAGCTGAGAGTCCTGCGGGCCTTCTTGTGTTTACACTCCGACCGATGAAGACACGTCGGAGACGAAGGCCCTGACCGACTCTCTGGAGACTCGGGTCCGTGGTGTCGCTACTCACACAACAGCTCGCCACACAAGCTGCCCTGCGGACAAAAATTTAAATTTTTATTATTATTATGAGTACATTTAATGAAGCGTAAGTTTCATGAGATTTTAGAGCTATTGAAAAGAAAAAATATACAACACACGCCATTCTTCTCAAATGCTTAAAGTCTACAACAAATATTTTTCTATGTTTTTTTTTTTGTTTATGTTAGTAATTTCAAAATAAGTGTTATTTTTTTAGGTAAAAGTAGACGATATGAATTTAAATATAAAAAGTCGTTTACGTAAGCGAATGTTCCGGCAGAATCTACCTACACACACCACAGAATTAGCGAACGGGAAAAAATAAGAATAAGACAATTTTCATTTGAAACACTGGCCGGTTATTTTAACTTTTTTCTTTTTCTATTATTGCATTTTAAAATAAAATAGTAATCGACAGTCATATTTTTATTCATTTGTTTTAATTTCCCGCTAAACAGATTTTGTCAACCTTTTAGAGCTAATTTGTGGTTATTGTTAATTTAAAAAAAAAATATTTCAGTAAGTGTTATAGTGTAAAGTGTAATAGTGTTATACGAGTATATCCATTATTTTTGTTATAGAATATCAGTTTTTCTAAGAAAATATTGTTTGATTAGGAACACCTAATATGTATTTAACATCACAAGAAATCTTTAGTGCCGATGAAATGAAAAGAAATAGTCATACCTACGGATCGATTGTGACAAGACTTTGTCGATCGGTATCGACGACTTGTAACATCTTGTAACTTCACACGTTACAGACTGACTAATTATCTTTTGTGGACGAACGGTCCAAGCTGAAAAATATCGAAGTTGAAATCGGTCGGTCATCACGGCAGGATGACTTTTTTTTTCAACTTCAACGTTCACACGATTTACTAGAAGACGCTCGAGAAGTAAGAATAAGTGAGCGAACAGTTCACAGAACATTTGAAGAAGTTAGTATAAGGTATTTTCCTCAAAGCTACAAAACTCGATAGATACCATGGCTTAAACCGACTGCTTTCTGCACGGAATATCGCCCATGGGACTTGAACGATTGGAAACAGGTTCTCTTCATTAAGAAATACAGAATTCTTTATATCAAATCGATGAGAGACAGCGAATATGGAGACGCATTAATGACGCATTAAACGCACCGTGATAAAAACGAGAAATAGTTTTGAAATCTACCTATGTTCGCAATTTTGTTCTGTCGAACAAAGTAAAGCTAATCATGTAACAAATCGAAGAAGAACACCAAGATATATCAGGTGCTCAATTATAACATATATATTTTTTTCAATACTTCAGAACATAATATGGTTATCGAATAAAACTGGTTTAAAAATTGAAAATTACGAATATAAATCGCCTTAAAAAGATGAGAAAAGACTTTCTCTGCGATACTCAAAAATGTATCTCTAACTACTTTAAACTAGTACGCGTATATAAAGAAAAAAATAATAGACTTTTTTTAGATATTTCGATCGCTTTTGACTCTTGATTCACAATCTCGTTTCTTCTTTTGTTTGCAATGGCTGCTTTCCCTCAAGGCATGGATTGTTGTACACAATTAATGCGCCTGATTAAGCATCAAGTTGGTTGGGATAACGAACACGGGTACTTGAAAAATCTGACTGAATTCCTCTGTTAATATAGCGGTGGAAAAATAATAATACTACAATAATTCTATTATCAATAATTCTATACAAGCCTCTACCACTAGCCGGTACTTGCCCATTACAAAAATTATACTGGCATGACTATTTCTGTAATGTCGTGTGTCGGGTGGGATGGAAAGCAATCACCACCGCCCATGGAGATCAGCAATACCAAGGGGTCCGATCCATTAAAAGCGTAAGTGTAACCGGCACTCCTTTGCATGGTTAGAACTCTACTGTGATATTTTGAGGAAAAAATGGGAACAAAAATTAATCATAATTTCTTATTTGACTTCGATGTACGAATACAACTAAAAGTTCTGCAGCTGCAGTTCAAATACTATTAATAGTATTTAAATAAATACTTATATAAAGTATTGGTGGATGGAAAAGAGAGGAAAAAAATATCCATATACCCACCATTGGATTGAAGAGGAAAAAAAAACATACATAATCTAACAAATTTAGTTACCACATTCAATGAGTTTTCGACACTTGTTCCAATCTTGTTCAGTGAGCAGCTGCAGTCTCGAAATGGTATTGATGTGAATTGCAATCGAGTCAAGTGCCCGAATAGACATGTGTAACTTCTAATCGTAGTTGAGCGAGTTTATTGGACTTTCACTCCTGATAGAGTGGCAAACGAAATGTTCGCTTCAGACAAATTGACTCTTGAATAGATTAACCGTGGAATTGGAGGAATTACCATTGGTTTATGAAGCAGAGTCGATCTCTGATGTTTTATTTGTGTTGTTTTATCTCTCTTTTAAACTGGCTTACTTTTAATCTTACAATATTTTAAAACTAGTTAATGACATTGTTGTTAGCAATCTATCTATCTTATTTTATGTCTATAAAAATTTAAAAAAAAACGAGCCGTTCCTTTAAATATACATTTAATAAAATAAAAATAAACTACTTTTACACATTGTACTTATGTTACCGAGGCCTAGAAATGTTTTTAGAATTTTCTCCAATAATCTCAGAAACTGCTTAGGCGATTTGTGTTGCTCCTTAGCTGCCACTCCCGCTGCCAGCTCAGCAACTCCTTCCCATCCGATGACTTCTCTCGGGAAAATGTTATTTGGCTGCGATAATCCGTGAGGTTTGTATATAGGATACTTCCCGATTTGGGTAGCTTACAAATACGCTTTACCCTACCTCTCTTTTGTCAGAGCCTCAATAGCGAGTCGGCGGGGCGCACCAGGTGCAGGTAGTTGATGTTGATGATTGACTTTGAATCTAAAGATCGTAGTGCACCACTTATTATTTGAGGCGTAAGTGGTTCATCAACATCTTTGAACTAAAGCCAACCGCACCTGTACGTGGTGCACCCTGCTGATAGACAAACGAGGCTCTGGCAAAACGAGAGGTAGGGCATAGCATGAGCGTATTTTTACCCGACTGCGACAGAAGGAGGGTTATGTACGTATTGTTTGGCACGCTCTGCAGCCTGAACGGCTGGATGGATTTTAGCGTTAGATTCGTATTTGCTGTGAGAGTGACATAGGCTACATCAAATAAAAAAAAAATCAATATGGCGGCTGTGAGCCGCAAAATTGTCGTATTTTTCGTGCAGTATTTTTTTTTTCTTCTAAATATATCGATATGGGTATCAAAATAAAGGTCTCGATGACCTGATTTGAAATATATATTTGATATATTAGTTTTTGCCTGCGGCTTTGCTTGTATGGAATTATATTATTGTTACGCGTGATTACTAAATCTGTTGTAGGTGCAGTCGGGTTTTTGATTTTTTTAATTAACTTATAATTATCGTAGTATCGTAGTTTACCTACTTTATAATCTCTTAAAATAACTATTTCTCTTTATAACAGATGATGAGAATTCCAGTTAAGAATACTCTTATCAAAGTTCCTGGGAGCTAATTGGAGTTTTTCTTAAAGCATATAATGAAGTTAATAATTACTGTCAAGACTTAGTTAACTGCTTACTTCGTCGTTGCAATCTGTTGTTTGAATTAAATGATTTTGAAACTTGTTCTTGGCGTCATTAACGATACATAAGAATACAAATTAAGCTGCATCAATGCAATTTTCGTCTCCAACAGGAGCTCGATGGCGTCGTTGGGTGTATCAGTCTAATCGAACACGCAAGTTAAGCAACTTCGACCGTAGCCTGTCCATGGATGGGTTTATTTATCTCGAGCTCCTTCGTGTTCCGGAGGGCACGTTAGTTAGATGACAGTTGTTAAGCCAAGTCAGTGGCCTTTGAAAATACTGGCCTCCGCCAACCCGTGTGGTGTGGTGGAGCAGCGTGGTGGAGTGTGCTCTAAACCCCTTCAATTGAGGGGAGACCCGCATTCCAGCAATGGGATGAATGTTGTATAAGTGAGATGAATAATGACGAAAGAATGTTAGATGTAATGCTAAACAAGAATTAATAATATTTTTTAAACAAAATAATGTTTTATGAAACAAGCATTGAATAGTTGTTAATGAATAAATAGACCAAAAATATTACTTTCCCTGTTTTGCTCATCGAGCCCTTTTATTTGACGATATCCATATCATAGGGGGTTAAACTAGAAATTATAAGTCGCCATTATTAGGCGGCCGCCACATTGGTTTAAAAATATCGGTATTTAAGTAATCATGCATCATTACAAGAACCCAACGAGTGTGACTAATTGCTCTATTGAACACTGAGTGTCTAAGAACAAGTGGGTTAAATTAAACTTGCAAGATTGGATTGCAGATACTGCGGTGAAACTAAGTAAACGCTTGTAATTAAATAATAATAGCCATTATTCTATTAGCAACTGAGGATTTTTTATAAAGAAAGTAAAGTCTCGAGTGTAGAGTTCGCCAGACAGCGGGTGCGATACATCAAACATTTATCACTCTGAAACGTTCATAATTCATCAAACATTTATAACGTAAGATGTTAATGTTTATACTTTATCCCTTTCAGAACTTTTCCATCTGTGTTATACCTACTTATATATACATAGCAGTTCTTAAATGCTAAAAAAACCGGCCAAGTGCGAGTCGGACTCGCGCACGAAGGGTTCCGTACTATCTATAAAACTGGCCAAGTGCGTGTCTTCAATTATCACCAATTATCACGATAATTTTATTATCAATATATTTATCAAGATAATTTCAAACCCCGATTTCTGATAAATATGTTCAATGTACCATCAAGGACGTCAAGGCCTTACCAGTTTAAGAATATCCTTGAAAGTGAATCCCCAATGTTCCTAAAAACTTATTAGGTCGTGAGCGATATGTACCATTTCAACTTCATTGTTTTCGGACCTTATCTCTGCGTCGTAAGATTCAATAGCGAACGTTGTGTTTCGGTACGAGGGCCATCTAGCCTCTGGTAATGTACTACACAATTCTATTCGTCTTGCAAATACATTTTATAAGTTCGTCGGCTATTACTCAGTAACTTGTAAAGTCTACTTAGCCGTGATAGTTTTCCTTTTAAATTCACTGTATGGACTAATTCCATGATTTTTTTCACATTTCTAAATATAACAGTTTCGTTGATACATGGGGGGGGGACACTTGTGTCTAACAAAAATTTGCACGTTAAATGTAAATAATTCGCAAACAGATTACTATATCGAAAAATGATCTTCCCACACTCCCAATGTTTCTAAAAGACCTCCCCACACCATGAGGTAGGTGCAAAAAAAAAATCATCCCCATTTTACGTGTAGGGGAGGTACCCCCGAAAAAAAATATTTTTCAAAATTTTATTCTACGACTTTGTCAACATAGTAAATGTGAAACTACAGCTTTCTAGTATCAAGTGTCTTTGAGCTAGGCCGCGGACGGACGGACGGACAGACGGACATGGCTAACTATAAGACGTTTACTACGGAACCCTAAAAAACCGGGTTGCACTCCGGAAGTGCCGGCAGAAGTGAAACCTTTGAACATTACCGTGCATTTTTGAATATCTTGGAATGGTTAGGAAATAATTTCGCACGAATTGCTTTATTTATCAGTACAAAAGTACTATAATTTATGTGGTAAAATACAATATTCATTTATTGGGCTATCGTACACAAACATGACAATTTATATTACATTAAAAATAAACATCAAGAGCAGGCATACATTTTCGCCGCGCTGTAGAAAGAGAGGGGATGTTACTTCCTCTCCTACGCCGCGCCGGCGGTCTACTCTTCTTCTGTCTTACGACTTTTCGATCAGGTCACGTGTCCAGAGGCGAGTTTAACATTTTTTACCCTTCCCAAAAAGTGCACAACGCCACTAAAAAAGGTTTCACTGCAAAATCTCGTTCGTGTACCAACGTCGCTTGTTCATAGATTCAAATCTCAAAAAATGCACATAGCTGACTTTGGTTTGACAACGACGATATTACAGATTAAATTTACAATCCCTTAAGCTCTATATGTCATGAGACGAACACAGTAGGTGGCGATTTAGCTATGCAAATTAATTGCTACGTCATACACACTAGCTAAGCCGCAAAATCTCAATTATCTTCAACAAGCTGTAACTAGCACATAGTCGAAACTGCTTTTAATATTTACAACTTTTTCCGCAGTTTTGAATATGTTCGGATAAAGTTAAAACAGTTTTCATGCTAAAAATCATACACTGAAACCAAAAACGCCACTTAAATATCACGATTTTTCAGTAATGTTCATAGTTTTTCAAACAGTTATTCAACATGTGAGGCTTTTAAAACTAGCTAATATCGAATTATTTGTGTAGACTGAAACGGAACTGCAGTATTAAAAGTTTCAGATAGCCAGACCGAAAAATTGATATTTTTTAATAGTATTGCTTTTATATAGTCCCAAACTAAGCGAACCTTCTAGTAAGGGTACTACATAGATAGATAAATAGATAGTAGTATAAAATATATGTTCTCATAAGGTCTTAAAAAGAACTTTACAGTACAGCGACAAAAGCTATAACCATTCAACCCTGAAGATAGTTGCGATATGTATTAGGTAGTACTACTAAATCAATGTTAAGTTATAACTCAATCAAGTGCATCCCACTTGACATGTTGATGAATTCAGATAAAGGCTTTGCTTAATTACGTTAATCAGGAATTAATTGAGTAACTATGTGTTAGTTGCCTAACAATTGATTACGTTAATAGTTATAAACGAATCAGGCATCAAGTAGGTTTGATTAATTCAGTAACAATGTGAAGAAATAAAGAATGCAACTATTTGATTCTCTACATTATTATTTGCATCGATTTAAAAAAAAAAAGCTTTAAGAAGCAATTTCTCCGCCCTTAAAGAGAAGTAACAACGAGAATGTTTTGTTTGTTTGTAAAACTTTATGATTCTGTAATTCATAAACTATCGTCGGTAAATATGTGTATATTTACCTTTCCGACTTTGATTTCCAAAGGCGAGCTTGTTCATTCAAGGAATTACTTCCAGCTGATTATTGGGATGTTATTGCCCCACTATTATCTCCGGAGCCAAAGCCAACCTCACCTGCACGTTGTACACCCTGCTGATCAGCAGACTAGGCTATGGCGACAGTTGTCAACCCGCCTGCCCACTCTTTTGTATATAAACCAAAGTATATAGACCATGGGTTCCTTTTGATGACGTATGTACGTCCAAATAACACGTTTTTAGCTTCAGTAGTTTTGCCTCAGCGTTGACAAATCAGTCAGTCAGGACATGTTACTTTATATAATAGATTAGATATCATTTCTATACAAATGCTGCATTGGTAGAAGTTTTAAACTTACCTAGATGGTAGACAACGTTACGTCGGCGTGCTCCTTTAACTTCAGCTACGATAGTTTTTTGGGGTGTAAGAAACTCACCAACATTTTAATCTCACCAGCACGTGGTGCACCTTACTGACTGACAAATGGCTATGGCAAAATAGAGATAGGTCGCATTGTATTTGTTTGCTGTCCGACTGGAGTAGTAAAAAAAATTAAGTATCTCCCCCTCACAAAATACCGCAGCCAAAAAACATATCCATGCAATGTGTTATTTGGCTGCGGTGCGGCAAGTAGTTGCAATCGTGCGTGTCACAGAGGTCACCAGAAGGAATCAGTTACTGCAATGTCAGCAGGTGTGGCAAACGTTTATACAGCTATGGTAACCATTTTATATTAAAACGCACCATCTTCTAATATGTTTAATAAACGTAATGCTTGAGACATGTTTCATACGTTAGATATTTAAAATTGGAGTTTATGCATTTGTTTGTGCGACTTTAACGAGTCAGCTTTGCATATTTTAGTGGTAGCACACCACACAGTAAAACATAAAAGTCTGTCTGCAAAATGCAAATGCATATATTATTTTGGAAGTACATATCATGTAGAACAGTTACAATCTTACATTTTTACGTCCACTTTGGTAACAAAACTTACGTAACCAGTTATATATAGGAGAAGATTTTTCTTTCGTTGTTTGGTGAGTAGTTGTGCGATAAGAATTATTTTTCCACGCGGTGCCATTTTCAGGGTGTCTTGGGTAATGAACGGAGGTAGACATTACCTACCTACCTTAAACATGCCATCTACTAAATAAAATGGACAAAATGACTTAGTAGCACGTCTATTTGCTATAAATCTCAAAAATAATAAAAAGGTTTTAAGTATATGAATCATTCACGTTCATAACTAACGAAAAGATACAAAAGTGGAAAAATAATTCTTCTCTCACAACTAATTATCAAACAGTGAAAGAAAAGTCTTCTTTTGTAACTGGCAATATAATATCGATTTAAATCTATAACGTGCGAAAGATACATGCAGAAAAACAAAGAAAAACACATTGAATATACGTAATAAAAAAATCTGCGAGGTTATCGAATGTGTTTTTTCTATGGTTTTTTTAATTTTGTTGTGTGTCAGGCTATCTGTTTGTAAGAGCTAAATCCGTCAAAATGATATAAAAAATACACACTGACCGCGATGCCATAAATAATTAGTGTGCTGGACACAAGCATGCAGGTGAATTCTCGTACTATGCGATAGTGCTGTATCACTATGATTTTTGTAAGACTTGTGTTCGACAGAAACCAAATAGCAGGTGTTCTGACTCCACATTTTATTAAATAAAATAAAAAATAAAATATTTTATTTCAGATCTTGATCTATAATTAATTAGTAATCATTAACAAAATAGAAAACCTTACAACTATGTTAGTACCTACGCCAGATACGTTTGCATTGACTATTGTTTTATAGTAATTGACTAATTGATTAAAATGTAGACTACATAAATTTTATAAGTAAAAATAACATAAATTATGAATTTAAATAAAAATTTATATGAGCATAATGTGCTGTGCTAAAGTGTGTATATTGAATGCTGTTTTACTAAAATACTCGCTGCACGCGTACAACGCCATGGGGCAATAAGAGGCAATAAAGTATCGTAATTAATTTACTATTGATTAATTAATTAATAATTAATAATTAATTAATTAATAATTAATTAATCAATCAATCAGTAAATATCGCTCGCGTGCAGCGAGTATTTTAGCAAAACGGCATTCAATATACACACTTTAGCACAGCACATTATGCTCATATCAATTTTTATTTAAATTCATAATTTAAGTTATTTTTAATTATAATATTTATGTAGTCTACATTGTTCATCAGAAAAGGTTCTAAATACTTTTTATCCCAGATTCTACAAATCACGGTCCATGATGAGTGTGTTCCAGAAGTAACTACGTTAGTACTCGTAGGTACTATTACTTATTTTGTGGCATAACTAGTAATTATTCAAAATCAATGTTATCTTTGCCTACCTGTATAAATTTACATATATTACATTACTTTTATTTAGTTTCACCGCGCTGTTTTTAATCAAATCTTGGAAATTAAATTGACTCGGTTCCCAGTGTCTGATTGAGCTGAAACCTTTTACACTTCTTTGGTTCCTGTGACAATAAAGGATTACCTAACTGTTGCCATTTTAATCCAATATGGCGGCTGCCACAAAATGGCGATTTCCACTTTAACTCTTGTGATATCGGCATCAAATGAAAGGGCTTGATGAGCGACATACAGTAAGTAAATTTTTAGTTAATTAATTAATTGTCAACTAATAAAAGCTTATTTCATTTATTTTTTATTTATTCTTGTTTTTTTGATGCGTCACAAAGTTTACTTTCAAAGTATGAAACTTCCAAGAATGGCAAATTATGGCAAGTTTACGAATACTCCAGGACATGGTGATTTTTTTATACATAATTGTGATACAACGATAGTGCTATTACTTATTTGCTGGTGCAAAGCAAGAGAAATCCGCTAGCTCTTGTAGTTTTCATCCTCGGTACCCTCCATATAAAAGAAACCATATTAATCCATTGATACATAGAAAGGACAAACGGACACAAACTTTCACATTTCTAATTAAGTATAATTTAATTTCAAATACACATAAATATTTAATTAACTCGGGAATCAGATTTTCTACGGCAAATAATGTTGGCTTTTTTCAATATAATTATATTGAAAAAAGTAAACATTATTTGCCGTAGAAAATCTTATAATAATAACCGAAATATTCTCTACGTTATTGCGTCAGTTTTAGGATTACTTATATCAGAAATAGTTAAATCTATGTCGGAGTTTAGTGTTTGCGTGGGAAGTTGAGGATAATACTATCATCCAAATAGACGGTGGTTTTAATACAAATTTCAGGCGAAAAGTATCCAGAAACAAATCGTTGAAACTAAATGAAAATAGTTCGAATTATTGTCAAGAGATGGCAATCATTTTGTCGATGATGATGCGTTGATGTTCATTTTTTTGTAATTTTCTGCGTTTCTATTTTAATATAAAAATGAATTGAACAAAATAACCGTCGGGCTGGCTCAAGCTAAAGTGGCAGTGGGTTGGCGACATCTACCGAGTCAGCGATGGCAGATAGGCAAGAGAAGTTCTGGAGTAAAGCGTTGAGCTTTTCTAAAGAGAGGATGATGACTTAAAAAACCGGCTAAGTGCGAGTCGGACTCGCGCACGAAGGGTTCCGTACCGTTATCTATAAAAACGGCAAAAAAAAATCATGTTTGTTGTATGGGATCTTAAATATTTATTTTACTCTGTTTTTTAGTATTTGTTGTTATAGCGGCAACAGAAATACATCATCTGTGAAGGTTTATGTTTATGAAATTAAATGTTTTATTTTTATATTTATATTTGAGTTATTGAATGAAAGGTAAATTTGTGGTTTACGATTTATGACGTATTAAAAAAAAAACTACTTAGTAGATCTCGTTCAAACCAATTTTCAGTGGAAGTTTGCATGGTAATGTACATCATATATTTTTTTTAGTTTTATCATTATCTTATTTTAGAAGTTACAGGGGGCGAACACACATTTTACCATTTTGGAAGTGTCTCTCGTCCAAACTATTTAGTTTAAAAAAAAAAATGATATTAGAAACCTCTTTATTTTTGAAGACCTATCCATAGATACCCTACACGTATGAGTTTGATGAAAAAAAAATTTTTGAGTTTCAGTTCTAAGTATGGGGAACCCCCCAATTTATTGTTTTTTTGTGTGAAAATCTTAATGCGGTTCACAGAATACATCTACTTACCAAGTTTCAACAGTATAGTTCTTATAGTTTGGGAAAAAAGTGGCTGTGACATACGGACGGACAGACAGACATGACGAATCTATAAGTTTTTTGCCATTTGGCTACGGAACCCTAAAAAGCGGCTGGAAGCGAGAGGGTGCGGAAAGGATCGCGTGTGGTAGAAAACATTAGGGAAGACCTATATCCAGCAGCAGATAGATATAGGTTGGCAGGCAAACTGCCTGACTAGGGAAGTACCTCTCAGTCTCACAGAATACCGCATCCAAATAATAATTACCTTGAAGATGTTTGTGGTTCTGCGAGTGAGTGAGGTTACCAGAAAATAAGGAGTTGCTGGTGAGCAGCGGGAATAGCGGCGCGCAAGCAATATTTCAAGATGCGAGCTTAATATGGCTACGGTAAGCGCTTCACATCAGTCGGACCGTTTGCGTATCTGCTATGCGACGTCATATAAAAAAAAATTGTAAGCTTGAATTAAAAAACCACTCCAATAAAATTGGATTGTGGTTCTAAATATCAGTGACTTTCACAAGTTTATTGATTTAGGAGCTAACTTTGTTTGTACAGAGTACGATCTGATTTTAAATTCAGTGATTACATTGTTGTGGCATTCAAGCATAGTATTAGCTTAACAAATTTTACAATCTGGTTGGTTTATGTTGGGCTAAGTAAATAATGAATATAGAGTAATAAGTCAGACAGGGTGACCGAATCTCTTGAAACATATTTTCAGAAAGTTGGATTGGTCAGGACTGGAAATATGCATTAATGAAATACATTTGAACCACCTCGTACAAGTAATTCGCTGCTAAGCTTTGTATGTTTTGATGTACAGTTTTTAAATGAGAAAACTTTTCTTCTGTCTGGTTTAGCAGTTATATCAAATTTCTAACACTAAAGATTTCGTGTTTACTATGTAAACTGGTCATAAAATTAATATTCGTCAAGAATAAAAAAACTTGGAGAAATAATAAGATGGTACAAAAGTAAAGAAGAAAGCATTCGATTCGATCGTAACGCCGACCTTACTCTGTGGATGTCAAACATGGGTAATCATGAAAGAAGTCGTCATCAACCCTTATTCAACCCACTGCTGGGATACGGGTCTCCTTTCAATCGAAGGGACTTAGAGCATACTCCACCACGCTGCTCAACTGCGGGTTGGTGGAGAAAAAATAAAATTAATGTTACATGCTAACAATTTAACAATTTTCATTTTTTATTTCTTCGAGAGATATAAGTTATCTCGAGTCAAAATAAAGTATTTAACAAAACTATTCGTGACAAAAAGTATAAAATTGTTACTATTACTTATAGCTTAATGGGTTATTACATTTAAATAGTCTATTTAGCATTTAGCGACTGACAACTACTGTAAGGGAACTCATATTATCGATGCAATGAATAATTACTTTTTTGTATTCTAGTACTATTTCCAAGTAAAATTATTAAATTTGTTTTGTCATCTACTTCTGTTTTTAAACTTTTATAGATATATAGCCACAACTCTACCGCAAGTGCCATCATTATGAATCAAGACCTGGAAGTGCGTAAGATGCAGAAGGCAAGCATGGCTTGAATCAGCTTTTAGATACTAGAATGGTGTGTAAAGAAGAGGATTACAAAGTGTTAAGTAGTTGAGCGGGTATCATTTGATCATTGACATGGTAGGTGTTAAAACAGTGAGGTGTGTCAATGATGGCAATAATGGCTCCGAGTCAGTGCTAACACTAGAATTGAGACTAAAATCTAATGCAGACAGGAAAGAGTCATCATCAGACATAAGAATAGTAAATTAATTATAATTAGATAAATACAAATATTAAAGTCAATAAATAACTTCAGTCACACTCAAGTCCTGGTGGTTTGCTAATATAAAAATAATAACAAAAAAATAAACTATCTATAACAAGAGTCATTTGACTAATTAGTAACCTCAATATGGGGCAGTAGGACCCCCGTTATATTTATGAAGAGCATTCTTAGTGCTAGAATCGATCGCGATTCGCTCCAAAAAATCTCGCTGGAGAGACGAGAAAACGTTATTAACTTTATATCGAAAGAACGAATGCCTTTGGAATTCGCATCACCACTCTACAAAACCAATATTGCAGTTATTACATATTGAAGTAAAGATTAAATCTTGATATTAAGTACTATTTCTTGCAATGTTGTTGTTGAACTGTGCTTCGATTCCCGTAGATACAAACGATACAAATGTCGTTGATGTTCCGAAATCATTCGATCGAAGTCGCTATCTGATCGAATTATATCAGTAGAATACGTCGGTCACTTTTTGAAGGGCGGTTATTCCTGTAGTGATACCATACACTTGTGAATACTATTTTATAACTCGACGACATGTCAACGACACTTGGACTGACTAAGACTATCTAGACTAAATCACGTCTAATCGACTGATATGAATACGAAAACGGCTTCAACAACGAAGTTGCTTCGTTTACGGCAATCGGACCACTGGTAGTTACTCAATCCAACATAGGGTGTAAAAATTAAAAACAAAAATAATAAAAAAAACAAATAACACTACTGTACTGGCAGAGAGCTTGCTATATATAATTGTAATGGCATTTCTGTTTGAAGCAATAGCTTTGAGAATATTTATGGAATGGCATAAGTACTTATAACTAGTCTACATTTTCCATCGAGATATAAGTATACGTTAGTACTTATATCTCAATGACATTTCCTAAACAATTGTACACAGCTAAAGAGCATGCCCGCCTTAGGCATATTAATAAATATACATTTTAATAGCACGTCTATTTATACCTTTAAAATATTGCATTCTAGCTTTAAAACAAAGCAATTCAAAAACAGCACAAACATGCGAAGAGCGTAAACATTGGAGTGCAAATATAACATCGGATGAGTTTGTTTACTCCATAGCTTTCGAATCCGCCATCAACCTCTTTCATGGAGGTCGCATCTCCTTCCGTGTCATTTCATATTTTTGACATGACTTGTTTTGATGGGAGTGCCTTTACAATGGGAGTTTCTATAAAATAACATGGTTCAGTGAGAATTATCTATCACTATCTAGGTGCAGTACCGAACTGAGAACTCGTGATTATTTTTCAAATCAATTTTGATATCTATAAAATGGAATCACTTAATGTAAATATGGGAACTAACAAGAGTCCATAATTAAAGACAATGTATATAGGCCCATACAGCTGGGTCGGGGTAATTTCTACAAAGAAATTGATAGATACATTCCCATTCGACTAGGCTGGGTAGCTTAAGGAAAACTTCGGCACGTCCTCACCGCAGATATAACCCAATGCTTGAAGACCAAAGTGTTCTAACAGTGTGTCTTCCCCACTATCACCTACGATAGAAATTTGGACCCTAATCGTTCTAAACTAAACAATCGGTTGGACTAAAATCACGCACAGCGAGCGATGTAGAGAGCAATGCTAGTGGTTTATCTAAGGAATCAAATCTAGAATCTGCCGAATCAGCGATGGGGAAAGAAAGCCTTAGAGTGGAGGCCAGGTATGGGGCGACGAAGTGTAGAGCACCACTGTCTAGATCAAGGTTTCCCAACCAGGGGGGCGCGCCCCCCTAGTGGGGCGTAGAGGGATGTCAAGGGAGACGTTTGTATTTTCAATAGAAAAATTATTTCAATGCTTTAATGAAGTAAACACTGTAGGTAGAATATGAAGTAAACACTGTACGGAGAATGCAAGCTCAAGTATCTCACTAGTATTGTCACTATACTCCCTAATACTCTTATAGATTGGTTGATAAAAACGTTTTAATTTAGTCAAAATTCATTTTGTGATTATTTTTGTACAAATTACATAAAAATAAATGTTGGCTACGGAAAGCGGAGGATCGCAAATGGTGGAAAGCAACGGGGAAGGCCACCATTTACGGATATATCCAGCAGTTGGTATATACACCCTGATGATGATGATATTTATACAGCGTAATAATGGTAACTAGTAGTAAAAGATAAAAAATAAACAACCAATGAAAAACCATGTACCGCTACCTACGGCACCTTAATTTAGTTAAGATATGATTAGAATAAAAAAACATCATCATTGCTTGGAGTCATTGCTATGTATCTGAGGGCACGGGAGTGCCCCCGCCAAGACGAGCCAAGCGGAGCGCAAGGGCACTACCTACCTTTTCTCGAAACGTTTCGTCGTTTTTTTGAACTCTCATAACTTTGGTTTGGATGATGCTAAATAGTTAAAAATTTCAAGATATAATGACACCAGTACAATCATTAAACACACAAAGTTTGAATGTCGTAGCTATTATACTTTAGATTTTATTAATGTCTAAAAACCTCCGATTTCGTCACTGATTCACTCACTGATCATCATAATTCTTAAGGTACTTCCTGAAGTCCTAGAACGCTGAAATTTGGTATATAAGCTAATATTTCTTCAAAGACAACAAAAAAATTAAAAAACCAAACCTAACCTAACCTATCCCCTCGGAATAGGAGGTGGAAGTTTGTATGAGACTTGCACTAAATTTGCACTAACTACATAATCATGCAGTAATAACTATTGAAAACCCAGAAAAAAAAATGCTTATAACAAATAAATGAATATGAACATCATGTTTTTTTTTAAAATCATCCCCTAACCCTTAAAATTGGTGCGGTGACATCAGCCGACGTCACTAGATGGCGCTGACTGTGTTTTGAAATGCGCTATCGACTTGTTACATCTGGCAGCCTTATTTAACGAAGTGGTACGGGTAGTTTTCAGTCGTATACGACATTTTTCTACTGCGAATGATGATCGATTGATATGAAATATTTGCATTTCATATTCGTAATTTCGTAGTCGTATTGTATCGTCGTAATAATTCTATATTTCGTTCGAATTATTTGCTACTTTAGTTACTCCAAATTATTTTAAGTAGGTATTTCTGTTCTATTCTCTTAGATTTAATTTATTTAATCAACAATTCAAAAAACAACCGGCCGGTGTGTTCTGGTTGATTCATCAAAATTCCAGACGAAGGGTAAGGCGAAAGTAAAGGCCCGGGGTCAAAATAGGTTATTTTTAAACCCAAAAAAGTCCACTAACCAACTTACAAAAATAAATGAAATCCCACCAAAAACATTTTCATGTAAAAATGTTGCCAAGACGAGTCTACATAGCTTACCCTGTGAAAAAGTTATCAGATCTCATGTAGAGCCAAGTTTCTTCATCTATGCGCACTTACTTTACCAGGCCTAACTTCACATACTCTACAGTTTAGTCAAAACGTGATGCTTGGCCGTTTTGCTACCGTTACGAAGATTTCATAGGCATTCGTTCATCGTGAAAACAAAGTGGGCCGTAGGCGAACACCATCACGCAAAAAATTGCGGGGAAGCGCTTATTCAAACAATGTAACAATATCTCATAATGCTTTTAGTGCACTTTCTAAACTTTAAAAAACAATTTTTAGTGCACTGTCTAAACATAGAAACCATTTTATCTACGACATTTCATTCATTTTTGAATAGCGCTAACATCTTGCTGCGATGGTAAATGACGCGTGACTATGTAAATGCCGGGCTAATGCCTTTTAAAAATATTTTAGCGCTAAAATATTTTACTCATAGATAGTATTACGTATTGTATGGCCACTCCCTGCCGCTCTCACTAGTCGACATCACTTCACCTCCGAGACGAATATGGAACCGATTGCAAGGGCTACCACCTACTGCCACGGCGCATATTACGAAACTTCGTTCATGGCTTTTATTCTGACCTCAAATATTTTTTTAAGTTGTAAAAGGATTTATTTCTTCTCATATAATTATTGCCATCGAATATTTGTTTTATTAATTATAAAATCAATTTATCTTTTCCAGTTTTATCAATGAATTTTTCAAATTCTATAGTCGAAATAATTTGATTTTCTAATTTTAGAATTTGATTTACCAATTTTAGATTTTATTCACAATTTCAACAGACGACTAATTATTTTTTTAGTTAAAACGCTAAAATAAATTTAAAAGATGAGAAGACCCTATAGACCCGATTAGATTACATTTTATTTAGTCTCATAATTACAATTCTTCTTTTTTAAGTGTCATCTTTTCGTCGAAGCTCGGCAATCATCAGCGCAATCTGTACTTTGGCGAAGAGATCTTCAGCACTCTACGGTGCACACACATCTCGAATTTTTACACTTATATCTGTAAAAATCTAGAATCATTCGTGATGTAGGATGTATGTAAAATAGCTTCTGTGAGTGTCCGTAACTCTTCTCTATATAAAAGTACAGAAAATACATAACACTTGGCCATTCTAATGTGCAGTTAAAGAGTACGTTTACGAGTATAAACAACCCAACCTTTTCCAAGTGACGAAAAGCATTTCTAGCTTGTTGAACTCTAGGCAGTTATCTCCTTTATCGTTCTCTTTAGTACCTAAGTATTTGAACTTCGTGACGCATTCAAATAGTTTTACTTTAATTGTAAGAGATGCATCCATGGATGTTCGACTTATTCTCATGTATTAAATCTCTATGCAGGTGATGTTAATGCCAAACTTATCGCTTACAACGTCAAGAGCATCAATAAGTGATTGAAAGACTGGTAAACTATCTTGCCGCCAAGATATTGTTATCGGCGTATTTTATACTGTTAACACATTGTCCAATAACAGATATGCTGTGACTTATAGATGCTTTTTGTAAATATTGCTTCAGCGTAAATATTGAATAGCAGGGGTGGAACCATACAGACCTGCCAAATTCCTCTTAGAACTCCCACCTCAGGTGTTAATTAACTATAAAGTTTAACATTAACATTAGCACTTTAATATTAGCATTGAAAATAAACGGTTGTAGATATTTATTAATAAAATATTACCCAAAATATGTAAAACATTACTATATATAACTAATAATTATAAATAGTTATGTAGTGATTTTTTGTATGGAGTAGCCGGTGTGTGCTTACATGTCATAAGTAGCCTAATTATCGATGCGAATAAAATTACTACAACTTACAACTTTTCAATAAAAAAAAATTATAATATCAAAGGCTACGTAAAATCATTTCCCCTCGAGCATTAATTGCACGAATGTTCGAAAACACGTTATCATGTCGTAGCATAAGAGATTTTATTTTAATAAAAATTATTGGCTTTCATCACATTTTTCAGCTTTTACATCAAATGATCACGTTTCAATTAAATGAATGCTCGAAATTATAGCTTTAAAAACAAAATCCGCAGAAATATTTACTTTTTGATTATTGTAACTTAGGGGTGATGCACCATCATTTGAACCTAAACCAATCTTACCTGTGCGTGGCGCACCCTGTCGACTAACTAACGTAGCTCTAAGGGAACTAAGGGAAGGTATCAAGTGGCAACGAAATGAAAAGTTTCGCTTTTTGTCTTTTGAGGTACGGAACTCTAAATTTCGGACCACCAAAGTGCAGATGTATGGACAGGCGTATTTTTGATAAATATAGTTAACAAATATTAATTGCTGTAAGTGACAAAAACGGTTTTGTCACTTACAGCAATTAATATTTTTTGTAATGAAGAATTAAAAAATGCTATAACTTCCTTAAAAAAATATATGAGGCAGTTAAATAACATGTATTAACATGTAGTAATACATGCTATTTAACTGCCTCATATATTTTTTATTACTAGAAGATATAATTGTTGTAATAAAAATATTTAATTGGATATAACACATCAAAAAGACATAATTAATACGGCAAGGGGACACACGGACATTCATAAAACTGATTTACATGGTTTTTAACTGTAATGGATGCAATGGTCTTCGCCACTGCCAATATTCATTAAGGCGGAGGCTTGTAAAACCTTATAAAAGATCATAACGACTCCTCCATGGGACATTGGGATGGGAGCCCACCACATATTTTCACCACTGTGTCTCCTATGTAGCCAGGATTACCAGCGGCTACCACCAAAAAAGGCATGAGCAATGAAGGTCATTTCAGTCCCGGGGGTAAAACTACGGCTGCATTGGAACTCACAACGTATGTAATCAGAAGAAATAAGTAGAATTACCAACTGACTGATTAGAAATTGAAGTGAAATAGAAAATGAAATTATTTTTAATTTATGTGATTATGCTAATATTAAAGTGCTAATGCATTTTTTTATTTATTTTAAAATATATAAAATTACATCGTCTTTACAGGATTAACCCAATGCGACAACATAGTCAATTTACAGTTTCAGTAATCCTATTTTACGTAATTAAAACTAGTACAAGTACCGTCGTCGTCAACCCTTATTCATCCTACTGTTGAGATATGGATCTCTGCTCATTAAAAGGGGTTTCGAGCGTGCTCAACCACGCTGCTTAACTGCGGGTTGGCGGAGGTCAGTGTTTTCAAGACGCCTGAATGCCACTGACTTGACTAAACGACTGTCATCTAATGTTAACAGCCGTGGACGACACTGTCTTAACGTGTCCTCCGAAGCACGGAGAAGCAGGAGTATATAAATCCATCCATGAACAGGTTACGGTCTACATTGCTTAACTTGCCTGTTCGTGTAGACTGGCATGCGTAACGACATCGAGCTCATCAAGTACAGTAAATTATTGTTATTATAAAATAACACTACAAAATTGATGTAAGCGTTTAGAATATAAAATCATCATCGTCCTCATTTCCCTCAAGAATGATGTAACTAAAGTTTCCTAAATATTTTAGACCGCTTAAATACTGTAAGTTACATAATGCTACTTGATTCAATGCGCGTAAAGGTAATTCTATACAATACACCTCCTTTGTTCTTCCTGTAAACATCTTTGAACTGACTTTTGACTTCTCCCTTGGGGAACCCTTGGGGATTATGGACTTTTTCTTAATGGATACTTACGTCACTTTAGCTACTAGTATGCAAAATTTCATTCCGAACTGGCAATAGATTATAGCTGAGCGTTGATACACCAGTCAGTAGGTAACGGTTGCCTTTTATACATAGGTACAGAACAACCCACGTGTTTTAAAGTGTTTATTTTTAAATGGTATATTTTCTTATAAGGTACTATACCTACTCATAATAAAGCGACCTCATAATCTTCGGTGAATTCGAACTAAACCCCCAAGCGAAGTCGTTGAGCAATGGTTAGTTGAATATTTAATCTATCCAGAATACGCTGAGCTTTTCTGTTATAAACTTAAGTGACAGTGTAAAAATACATGGTGTGACTAATGCTGAAATCTCAAGGGAAATCAGTCGCAAACTCTAAGAAGAAATCTAGAATTGCAATGTTACTGTGCTAGTACTGCAAGAGAAGCTAATTTAGTACCTAGTGCAACGGATTTACAAGCTGGAGTTTAAAGTATTCACAGGCTGTTAGGTTTTATTTGCATTACATTTGCTTTGCAATGTTGTTTAGCTTTATCTATGCCTAGAACAATGGAGGCAACTATAGATTAAATTTAAAAAAATACGACTCGGATGCCATTATAAAGTGAAGTAAATTGCAAATTACATATTTTTATATATACATACTAGTCCACGGTTCCCGTACCGTAGTAATATGAAATATCGTTCGCGTAGGGAGCGTAATTGTAAGCTACCCGACTGGGGAATGTACCTCCACCTCACAGGATACCGCAGCTAAATAACAATTCCCTTGAGGGTTGTTGTGTTCTTGCGAGTGAGTGAGGTCACCAGAAAGGAAGGAGATGTTGCGTTGGTAGCGGGGGTGGCGGCGCGCGAGCTATATTTTATGTTGCGAGCGTTATTATGGCTACGGTAACCGCTTCACATCAGGCGATGCGTATGCTTGTCTGCCACCTCACGTAGTATAAAAATATATTCATATAAATTTTACTTTTACAAGTTTGAACTTATCGATTTCACAGTACTCTGATAAACATTATAAAAATGTTCTCATGACGTATTGTTAGTTCAGACGCTATAAGAATATCAATTTTTCAAAATGCAACCTATTTTTCTTTTGTTTTCTTTTGATTATTTTCTTTAGACCGCGGCGTCGAAGATAACGAGCTCTCTTTAAAGGTGCCTCATTTCCCAGTAGGTTTGTTATTTTTAATTTTAGGCCTCTGACTTTATTCCGAGGCGTGCTTAAGATTAACCACCCCTTGGATTTGAAACATTATATTTAATAACAAAGAACCGACTCTATTTTATTTCTTTAGGACAATAAATACTTTCTCTGAATGCGAACTCCTCCAGTTTTATATTTTCTTTCGAGTAGCTTTTTATGATTCCCATGATTGAAGAAATGTCTGGCTATATCCGAATTATTAAAAATAAAAAAACTGGCCAAATGCGAGTCGGACTCGCGCACGAAGGGTTCTGTACCATTATCTATAAAAACGGCAAAAAAATCACGTTTGTTGTATAGGAGCCCCCTTAAATATTTGATTTATTTTTATTTATTTATTTTTAAAGTGAATATATAACTAAATATTATGTGAGTATTTCAAGCGTCTACCTATTGCCGTTAGCAATTGCGAGCAAAAACGAGCAAAAAAAATCACGTTTGTTGTATTGGAGCCCCCTTAAATATGTAATTTATTCTATTTTTTAGTATTTGTTGTTATAGCGGCAACAGAAATACATCATCTGTGAAAATTTCAACTGTCTAACTATCACCGTTAGTGACCATGAGATACAGCCTGGTGACAGACGGACGGACGGACAGCGGAGCCTTAGTAATAGGGCTCCTTTTTACCCTTTGGGTACGAAACCCTAAAAATCAAGAATTTTGATTTTTAATCCATTCGAGATTTTGGACCACATGCAGTTTTTTGGTGATTTTGATCCGTATGCTTTTAACAAGACAAATGGCAATGCCATACATTGACATTGATATTTATCTTACAGTCGATGTAAAATATTGGTAATTATTAATAATATGTAACTATGTAAAGTCGTTAATCTACTGTTAACTACCATCAAGCTTATTTAGCACCAAATCAAGGTCGATCAATCCCCGCTTCCAAGAAAATCCTTACTTCGAAAATTAAGTCCATCTAACATGGTTTTATACATCTACCAAAGTTATTATTAATAACTAAGAATTTATTACATTGTGGTATATGGAAACATCAAAAAAACGTTTTTTTTATATACAGTACCATTTTGGTAGCAAACAAGCATGCGATTAGCCTCATGGTAAGCAGTTATTGAAGAGACGTGTTGGCGCTACTAATAAAAAATAATATTTTTATTTATGAGTAATATGATTGGCTGTATACGGAAAGCGGAGGATCGTATGTAGGAAGCATTGGAGAAGGCCGATATGCAGCATTGGGTATATACAGGCTGATGACGATAAGTAGAATCGCTCGCCTTTACCTTCATTCATCTTTGATAGTCATCTGATACACATAGGCAGTAACTCAACTACTTGAGCCCTATAGCAGCAGGTGTATGTGAATGTTCACGCCCAGTTGCATAACGTTACCCAGTGCTAACCTAAATTGCATCTGTAATTCCGATATAGCACCTCGTAGCTACCAATGCATTTGAGAAACTGAAACCACAATTTCATTTGAATTACAATCCCAAATAGCTAAACATAATCTATTGTGTATTTTAGAGATGGGCCGATTATGGTATTAGCTGACTAGGCGACTAATTGGCGCTGAAACGGCCGATTAGTCCGCCGACTAATTAGCTAGGCCGATCATTGGTTTTAGTGCAGTTTGGATGCATTCGGAAAACTTCGTTTTTCTTTGTTTCTAGAACATTTTGTTGTTTTCAAATCGAGTTGAAGAGATTTTTTTTTTTTTTTCGAGATAACTTTTTATGGTTCAAGGATTAATAAACAATTTATAGAGCTCACTCATCATCTTTCACAATATTTTAAAATCTGTACCACTGTACGGATAGTACTGAAGTTTGGCATGCAGGTAGCTGTGAATGGATTTTTGAAAATTCAAAAGGAGTACCGAGGAACACGCGTACGAAGTCGCGGGCGCAAGCTAGTAATAGATAAAATGTTATTAAACCCAACGGCCCTTAAGTTTTTATTCCTGTTTACCTACAAGTTTTCAAGTGTCAAGTAGTCAGAATATTTTGTCACTTAATCGCCAACTATGATTATGAACGGATATTCGGCTTTCTCGACTAGTCGGTGACAAAACGGCACATCTCTAGTTTCTTTCCATCTATAGTTTGCGATATGTCCAGCCATTAACATTCCAACGGCATTGTTACAGAATTCCTGGCTTCAAGAAATGCCCCAGATTCACTTCGGGTCACCCGAGATTGTACATCGAATAACGCTATTGTTTCTAATTTAATGTTTGCCCTGATACAAATTATTTATGCCTTGTGGGCAATATAAATCATGTTTATCTTGTTTCCTGTATCGCCAGCGATGGGTCAGAAAGTGAAATTGGTTGAGATTAATGTGATAGTTACGGTTTGTCTGAAATGATATTTCTCAATTTGTGGTTCAGATAGTTTATATGGATAAATAATAATTTTATAATATGACTTTTCACACATTAGGTTTTATAAGACCGAGAAGCTCGGTGGTCGAATGGCTAACAATAGAGGTCGCGGCTGTTATCCCCGCATAAGATAAATTGTGTGCATGACTATGTCTGTTTGTTGTGGTCTGGGTGCTTTCTATGTATTGTATGTATATACATATTGAGGAGCTTGATGGCGTCGTTACGCGTGTTAGTCTAATCGAACACGATGATTTATTTATTTTGAGCTTCTCCTAGCTTCGGAGGGCAGGTTAAACTATCGGTACTGGCTGTTGTGATTAGATGACAGTCGTTAAGCCAAGGCAGTGGCCATTAGGCGGCTTGAAAACACTGGACTCCGCCAACCCGCAGTTGAGCAGCATTGTGGAGTTTGCTGTAAATCCCTTCGATTGAGGGGGGGCCCGTATCCCAGCATTGGGATGAATTAGCCATGAGGATTATATCGAGCTCGAGATAAGAGAGGTAACAAGAGAAAGATGTTCACATAGTAACCTATCCTTAGCTGATTTTCTAATAATTCTATCTCATTTTGTTTTACTTAATTAAATTAATAAATTGACTTGGACACCTAATGTCTGCTGGTTACGTACATAAAGTACATAAAGCCCGAATATAATTACTTTGTTATTACATTTACTTAACAATAGTTTATTTACTGTTGCTACCCAAAACTTTGTAAAATAAAGATTCATACCTAAATATCTTTGATAACATTACAACTGAAGAAATATATATATGAAAACCATTTACCAACCACATTTCTTTCTGTTTTCTTATTATTTATAACAATACATTTTGCTTTTATTTATATATTACATTTACGAAACAAACAGTAACAAACTGATAAAAGTATTGACGACATTTTGCAATATGTGTATGTCAGAATATACTTTGGAACGATAATTTATATTCAACATTCCCGTCGCTTCGAGATCTGTTTTATTGCTTGGGACCCCATAATAAATACCCTCTTCAAAATGGTATTCATGCTACATTTTATTAGGATTTCGTTGAAGTTTCTAGCTAAGTTTCGCAGCGTTTGGAAAATTTTGTGTAATTTAATTAGGAAAATGCAATAAGCAGTACTTCAGTACCAAGCTGATACCCCGACGTTGAACCAGCGTAGCTGAAAAATCATTTGCATAACGAATAAGGACGGGTCATAACTATGTCATCTCTCTATAGGAACAGTTTTCTTCTGGTTCATATACAATGATATGTGGTACATTTGTATTATATTAGGCCTCAGTAGATGATATGTGTTCTATTAGACTTCGATAAAAAAATTCCTATCCCAAAAGGTCTCATAATTATGACTAGAAAGTTGAAGGCAATTGGCACTAGAAAGTTTTAAAGTGGTACTATAATTAAGTGGCTTTTGAAGCCTCCAAAACCATACTGATTACGTCAGGTATTCCCGTCCTTCAGCTCTCGCTAGTTGCCAGCTGAAAAGTTCTACAGGGCCCTCAGTATTAGGACGTACTTACGTCCTAGTCTAAAGATAGTGGTGCACCACTTGGTGCATCACTTGGTGCACCAAGTGGTGCACCAAGTGATGCACCAAGACTAATCTTTAGACTTAAAAACCCTGCCGTCTGGCAAACTAGCTATGGCAAAAAAGAGGACACGAAGAACCCGATTGGGAAAGTACCTCGATCTCACTGAAGTACTCCAGCCATACAATAATATCCTTGAGAATTGTTGTATTCCTACGAGTGAGTGAGGTTTAGAAGAATAAAGATTCTAGTAGCATAGAGATGCTGCGTTAGGAGCGGAGCGTCAAGCGCGCGAGCATAATTTCTTGTATTGCAAGCATCGCGTTAGTTCCCGTGGTTATTATCACTTTAATTATATAAAAAGTTTTTAAGTGAATGAACTAGTAAGTTTTCATTCGTTTCATATAAATTTGCTGAGATAAAAAAATATTAACACTGCCAAATTTACGAAAAGTCGGCGCAAATGGATATTTTGACTATCTAGAGCAATATCTATAATAATAAAAGGCTTTGTCCTCACTGACTGACTGACTGACTGACTGACTCACTAATCAACGCACAGCCCAAACCGCTGGGTCTAGAGATTCCAAATTTGGCAAGTAGGTTCCATAGGACGTCTAGGGGTGCACTAAGAAAGGATTTTTCAAAATTCATCCCCTAAGGGGGTGAAACGGGGGTCCAAAGTTTGTATGGGGAAACAAGATTAGTTGGACTATTTTATTCGAAACTTTACACGAGTACTCCTATAGATAAATGAGTAAACACGTGTTTCAGGATTTTTCAAAATTCAACCCCTAAAGGGGTAAAATGGGGTGAAAAATCTGAAAATCGTCATGGGTATTGTTTTTATGGTTTATCGGGTCGCTGATTACGAAAACAACAACTATTTTATAATCCAACATAGCCGACGTGACATAAAATCACCCCTATGGGGGTGCAATGGGGTTGAAATGTCATAATATCGATATGGGTGTTGATTATACGGTTTTCTGGGACGTCAAATACGAAAATGGAATTGATTTGAAAATATAACATAGTGGACACGAAATTACTTAAAAGGATTTTTTAAATTTTACCCCCAAGAGAGTGAAACAGAGGTCCACAGTGTGTGTAGGAAAATGAGATTAGTTAGACTATTTCATCCTAAACTTTACACGAGTACTTCTATAGATAAATGAGTGAACACGTGTTTCAGGATTTTTCGAAATTCAACATAAAAAAAAGGAGTAAAATGGGGTCAAAAAGTCTGAAAATCATCAAGGATATTATTGTTTTTATATTTTAACGGGTCGCTGATTATGAAAACAACAACGATTTTAAAATTCAAGGTGGCTAACGTGACCATCATCATGTAATTTTTTTAAACTTTGATTTATCCTTCTTAGGCTGATGGAATAAGATTTGTGTGTTGACTGAAGCTCACTGATTGACTGACTGACTGACTCACTAATCAACGCACAGCCCAGACCACTGACTTTGGATATGTGTTCCCTATACAATGTAAGCGCGCACTAAGACGGAATTTTCCGAAATTTCGCTCCTTCGTTGAAAATAGGAGATTGAAAAAAAACCCTCTTTTTGGAAATCGATTCACCTACATACGATTTTGAGACTTGGTGGAATAGTTGTTCATAAAAAAAGGGTTTATGGGTTACTGATTAACTTTTGACCAGCGCTAAGCCAAGAAATGTCTAAAAATGTTATATTTATTTTAATTAACTCATCACTAGATGGCGCTATACCTAGCATTTGTACAGCGCGCTATGCTTTCGTTATTAAGGAATATACGAGAGATTATTTCAAACCATGGGGTTATCCATGACGGTTTATCGCTCACCTCATCCCAGTAGGTTACTACTTACCCCCGGAGGTTGTCCATCGCGCGCGTAGGGCGTAAAAAAAACTGCGTACTTCAAATAAAGCTACCTTTCGTGCAGAAAACTAATTGAAAACCCTGTTCTAAGTACCGACTTTATGGGGTATACCTACATAATATAAGAAATTCGGTATTTTTAAACAATGACGTCAAGATTGACTAAATTTATACTTGTGGAAGGTGTGATGATGCCCCATACCATTATAGCTATGGAAGGTGATGGAGCTGGCCTGTTCCGCTCTATGTCCTACCACTTGCATGGAACGGATTTGTATCATTAGGAGGTTCGTGCCACCATTGTTCACGTATTAAACAACTGGAACGATGAGTTGTTGAGTGAGGACAGTAAGGGATGCGCTGTTGAGAAATCTCTCTTTATACCCCGCCTTCCCATTATTCCATTAGTCCACCCCGTTCAATTTAAGAGACTTCAATTTCCCATAAAGGTGTTTTGCTATGACCATTAACAAAGCTCAGGGGGCAGTCTCTAAAGGTCGCTGGGGTTGGCTTGAGACAGGACTGTTTCTGTCATGATCAGTTGTATGTAGCTTGCTCAGAAGTAAGTTCTCCTAGAAGCCTTGCAATTTTGGCTCCTGGTGCGAATGATAAGTAAATATTGTTTACCGGGACGTCTTAACCTAAATGGTGCATGTTTGTAATAATGGTCAATACGAAACAGTCATTTAAGGGGAAAAAATTAAATATCTGGAATCTTAACAAAAATAGACGCAAATCAGGAGTGATCCCGTAGCGAAGCACGTTTGCTAGTTTTATAATAAAAAAACACCTAAATAAATACCAGTTTACCGGCTATTTATGTGCAAAACAATAAAATATTATTATTATTTGTTTTGTAAATATAAATACCTATCACTACTCGAAAACCCAGTTTAAATTAGAAATTGTCTTGAAGTGAAGTGAGTGAAGAAGTTTTTACAAGGTCGGCAATGCGCATGTGATGCCCCTGATGTTACAAGCGTTCGTAGGCTAAGGTAACTGCTTACCATCAGGCGGGCCGTATGCTTGTTTACCACTTTTATGTTATAAAAAAAATAAACCGAGCCTTTATTTCCTGATAAGTGCCTTCTCACTCTCTTTAACCGGAGCCTCTTTCGATACTCCGCAGGGTATAGCACGTGCAAGTAACTTTGGCTCTAAAGGAGGCGGTGAGCCAAGATCACTTTAAAGCTTGATTCTGATCACTTACGTGTGTATTTTATACTTATTATTTTGTTACATACATCGCCGGGTGCTAAACAAGCATACAGCCTGCCTGATGTAAAACGTTTAATCGTATCTACTGCTAAACGTAGGCCTCCCCCCTAGGGTAGAGTCACACACACTGATCCTGAGCAACCTGCTTCCAACTGCCTACAACTTTCTTGAGGTCGTCGCTTCATGTTTGTGATCTAGAGGGGAAGAGGAGGAGAGGAGGGGGGTCCCACACAAATAGATATTTATAGATGTTTGCAATACAAGGAGCATTGTTCGTGCATTGGCACCCCCGCAGCCAACGCAGCAACTCTTCACATCTGGTAATCTCACTCACTCGCAGTAACATAAGGGTATTGGTAGCGGCAGTGGTCATCATTGAGATGGAGGTATAGTCAAGGATCGTATGTAACATCATCTTCTACCTTACTTTATTCATTTTTTTTATTTTTTTTATAGTGATTATCTACAAAGTAATTTCTGTTTCTTTTTTATATCATAAAAATAAAAAATCGGAAATGAGTTTTATTCAAAATTAAAAATAAGGTAGGTGGTACTGTATTTATGAACCTTGACTGTTCTTCGTATATCGTAACTAGTTCTTTGAGACGTTCCTTTAGAGTATCACAACACTAGTTCGCGAACTAACACAGCGGTCGTACCACTAGGCAATCGAAAACGCGATGTTACCAGTTAGTATGCATCACATTGCTTTTTGTGGTACGGTATCTCCCAAATACTGACAAAGAGGCCAAACATAAGAGGCAGTGTATAGTTGGATATAATAATGTGAACGGTCGCCTGTGAAAATCGTATTACTTATATAAATATAGAAATCAGGTGGCAATAAAACAGAGTAACTTTGTAATAACTGTATTTCGAGATAATACGAGTACATCCATTCACTTCGACAGTTGTTCATCAAAAGACCTCCATTTGCATTTTCCCTTCCCTTTTATACAAAAGTTTTATGATTTTTAACAGACTCCAAAAAAGGAGGAGGTTCTCAAGTTCTGTATTTTTTTTTATGTTTATTACTTAATTACTCCGTGATTTATAACCCATTTGAAAAAAATTTTTTTTGTTTGAAAGAGTACTTCCAGATTGGTCCCACATTTTTTTCATCATCATCATCATTATCATCATCAGTCTGTATCTACCCACTGTTAGGTTTATTATTTCATTACTCCGTCATTTATAAACCGATTTGGAAGAAACTTTTTTTATTTGAAAGAGTATACCTCCAGATTGGTCCCATATTTTTTTCATCATCATCAGCCCATATCTACATACATAAATGTAGAATAATATTTAGAGCCGGGTTTTTTTTTTGTTAAAATTATAGAATAAGAGGAATAATAAATAAGTTAATTCTCAATTGATCTCTAATCATTCTACGAACTATCATTTAAATATAAAAATAGTTTTGTAAGAGGTATACGTGTAGTTGTATATACTTGTATTATCTGGAGATAATCTAACATAAATACTTCCATATTTAAGAAAAACAGCATTATTTGTAACAAAAAATACTTACAGATAAAATGTTATACCTTTATTAGCATAATTACAATGTGTGGAAGAATTGTCGCAATGGAAAATGCTACAGAACATCATGCTCACGCACGTTTCGAGAGCATCTGATCGTCAACAAAGCGCGTTGGTCAATTTGGTGACTATGAGAGTCACCTCAGCGGAGTCAAGGTCACGCGCGCTTACGACTTCTAGTGGCTTGTTATTTTCAGCAAAATTTATTGAGCTTATAAAATCGTCCGGTCGTTCTGTCTGTCCGTCCTGAAACTCAAAATTTCGAAATTCTGACTTCGGATTCGTGTAGAGCATCAAAAAGTAATAATGTAAAGTGACCTTGGTTTTTCCGATCTCAATTCGGTAAAGTGGCCAAAATAAATAAATAAAAAAATTATGTCTGTCCGTCCGTTTCCATGAAACTAAAAATTTCGAAATTCTGACATCGGATTCGTGTAGAGCATCAAAAAGTAGTACTGTAAAGTTTTTTTTTTTTTTTTTTTTTTTCTATACTACGTCGGGTGGCAGACAAGCATACGGCCCGCCTGATGTGAAGCGGTTACCGTAGCCATATTAACGCTCGCAACATAAAATATCACTCGCGCGCCGCCACCCCCGCTGCCATCGCAGCATCTCCTTCCTTTCTGGTGACCTCACTCACTCGCAGGAACACGACAGCCCTCGAGGGAACCGTTATTTGGCTGCGGTATTCTGTGAGGTGGAGGTACATTCCCCAGTCGGGTAGCTTACAATTACGCTCCCTACCTCTCGTTTCGCCAGAGCTTCGTTTGTCAGTCAACAGGGTGCACCGCGTGCAGGTGAAGTTGGATTTGGTTCAAAGATGTTGATGAACCACTTACACCCCATGTAAGTGACCTTGGTTTTCCGATATCAATTCGGGAAAGTGGCCAAAATAAATAAAATAAATAAATTTCGCTATGGTGGCGCATGCTGCGCGTCCGATGTTTTTGTTTTATTTTTGACGTGATAACGTCTTATAAATCGATTAACGCCTGCACGCACGAAAAAACATGACTCACTGTATAAGAATCAGGTAGCAATCAAACAGAATAACGTTGTAATAACTATATTTCCAAATATGTAACACTTCTATTCACTTCGACAGTTGTTCATCAAAAGACCTCCATTTGTATTTTCCCTTTCCTTTAATACAAAAGTACAGTTTTACGTTTATTTATGATTTTAACAGTTTTCAATATATATTATAGATAATATTAGAATTATATTCTATAGATAATATTAGAATTCAAAGTAATATTTTTAGAGAGCAAACATTATTTTACATTTTAGAGGCGGTTTTGTAATAATTGAAACGATTAAAGATATTCTTACTTAATCGATAAATCGTTACTTCTATTATTAATGTTTAAATTCTAATATTACCTCGAATTGTTGTGAAACTATCGAATAATTTAAGTACAATTTTATAGAATGCATTTAATAATAATTATAGTATAATATAAGAATAATAAATAAGATAATTTGCTAGTCACTCAATTGATAGATATTGATACTTTTATTATTTGAATTCTAAAATCATCTCTGATTATTCTACAAACTATTACTTAATTATTAAAATATTTTTAGAAGAGGTATACATGTCGTTGTATATCCAGTTAATCTAACAACTGTTGTGATGACACATCATACATGACATATATATTTCTTTTTGTTCATAGTATTTAACTAGTGACATTATTTTTTGTATTTAAGAATTGTAATGTGCAGAAACATTTAATTGCCGCCAAGGCAGTAAGACAAATCTTGTGTCATAAACCAATACTATTTCCATTGTACTTTTGTCGGCACCACGCTGAGAACTGTAGACAAGGGACATATCTCTAAAACTTTTGCCAGAAACGTCTAATTGCTGCACATGGACAGTTTTTTTGTCCTAGACAATTATATTGAAGGAACCCGGCGGACACCCGCAATAAAAAAACAATTTAAAAATATTGCTGCATTTTTAGAGAGCGTGGGAATGAATCCTAGCTTTCTAAAATAGGCGTAATTTAGGCGTGGCTTTGTTTGAACGAATCAGATACTGCGTTTTTCTTAAAAATATTTACAGGGCGAATGAGCGATGACCAGGAGGGTTCGGAAGGCGGCGCGTGCGCTGGCTAGGGGTGGAAGGCAGCGGGGGTGATTTGGGAGACGCGGGGAGACCAGTCGGGACATTCTGGGTTTCATCGGCGAAGACGCAAGACATCAACAGTAATAGCGATCCATATTTGTAACCTTAGTATTAGATTATAACTTCTGTGTTTGTTTTCTTGTGCCAAATAAGGCTATTTAACTTAGAATCAGTGCCACGAATTTCTTCGGCAATTACCGAGGGTAATGTACCTGTTTTGTTCTCTGTTAATTTAACCTGACGATAAGATTAGTAATAATTGTAAATTAGCTATAAGTAGCACCAAGAATATTAATCTTGAACTAACATAACGGCTTAACTGCCTTCAAGATAATACTTTACAGTGATGTTGCTAAATATTTTACAAATAGAAGTTAGAATTTGCCTATAATTAATACAATGTAAAGGCGTTCGTTTTGATTAAATTACTAAATAGATACCTATTAGCCGTGATTTGTTACAGTGGGATTGGTATATCTCACTATAGTTACCGTTGTTAGAATTATTGCCCATAATCAACATCACACCTAGGAGATTACTATTTTGGCAACATAGCTTTATTTCGGGTTTTGTTTTGCAGACACCGACCAATATAATTGGTCGTCGATTGTTTTAAAATGTAGAATCATTGTTGGAATCTGGCTAGTAATCTTGCAGAGACGCCGAACGTTTCTCAAGATGAGGCTTACGGGCTGGAAGCATTGGTCTACATAGCGAGCCATTTTATGTAAACTAAAACTATCAGATTAGAGGTGGGGCCTTTTTCCACGTTTTTTATAACACTTTCTAAAAGCACGGGCTTTCTGAGTTGTGTGGCCAAAATGTAGATCCAAATTCGCTTGTACTGATAGTGTAAAAGTAACGCATAATATGAACAACTATTTTATCAGAATTAGTAAAATAAATCATTTAATTTCATTATCTTAACACTTGTTTCTCTTAACATTTCTTGTGTGCATGATTTCCGCTTTAAGTCTATGTAAGAGGCGATACTGACTGAACGATTAGTGCAGTTATAATAATATATATTTGTAAGATTGTGTTAATAATTCTAATAAATCGGGATAGAATCGTTCTTGCAACCATCGCCTCATTCATAGAAATTGTCTCGACACTCAAACCCCATTTATGACTTTCACCGTTTACTATTTGATACATCAATTCATGCCTGCAACAGTTTATCCAAGCTGGAATAAGTATTATCGCAGATACTAAACCGCCATGACGCTACTAGAGTCATGGTAGCCCTGAACACAACTATTCATAGGCAACACAATACATACTCTATCGTAACATAAACAAGCACGACTTCGTATTTAAAACAGCAAACATGGCTACGCTAATATTATCTAGAGCATCATTAAAACATAGCATACAAGGTCGCTTCTTATTTTTACATGTTAAGCAAAGCAGCTCGATTGTGCATTTTAGAGGTGGATGATAGACTTATTCGTCAGAGCGTTGTTGATTCGCGAGCGATGCGAGAGCGTCAGTTCTTTAAAGTTTAGGGCCTAAACACAACAACCATAGACTGTTTTGATCACATTATAGGAAGATATTAGTGAACAAGCTATATGGCCGCAATCAGAGTCTGAATAGGAACTATTATTTATTAACTGTGACCAGATATGTTGCTTTGACAAGCAATTGTGTACTTACTCGTACTTCTATGAGCCTGCTTTGTGTCGATGTGCTGTTGATCAAGAACCTAGCGAGTATCCTATATTCACTAATTCAGTTCATATATACATATATGGTCGCAATGCCCTGGCAAACACAGTCAACACTGTTAATAGCCGTGGCTGAGTAAGCAGACAATATGACGATTCGGTTTCTCTACTGACTGCCAGACCAGGCCAGTCGAGCTTCTGACCGTTCCACCACACATTCCTCTCATACGACTCGCTTCGTCGAAATGTCCTGGGCCCAGTGACTTTCGCATAAAAGAATTAAAATTCCATGGTACTTATGTGACAAAAGAGGCCTATGGCCCACTAAGTAAGCGTTCGCACGCAGACGAGCGGAGTCAGAAAGATGTATTAGATACACCCCTGGATGCAGGGTCTTAGGCACCCCTCTCGGTAGAGTGAAGCTGGCTGGAATCCTCGCTACCTCATACGTGTCGTTACGCGGTTCAATCATCTGTCTGATGCCTTCATTATGCTCAGTAATATTATCACCTTACAGCTAGATACGGGCTAATTGTAATGCCCGACTGGCCTAACTACTTTCGAAGGCGCTACTAGCAGACCTGACAGAATAGCGATGCGATGAGATATATTGTCTGGAGTCATAGTAGCTTAACCGAACCTTGAAACCGCCAACCAGCTGTCATAAACATGATTAGACTTCCCATCGACACAGAGTATGTTGCCTATAGAAAGTCGTTTAGTAAAGAGACGATCACGGAAACGGTAGAGTCGAATACATGTACGTACCAGAGGTCGCATGTATGGCTCTCACGCGAAGTAGGGCTCGTGTCCCATCACAGAAATTGGCAGCCGTGACCAGGATACTGGTGTCCGACACCAGAAATTGCCGGCCTTGACCAGGATATTGGTCTCCGACACCATAAATTGGTGTACGTGTCCAGGATATTGGTCTCCGTCACCAGAAATTGGTGCCGGGTGACCAAGATTATGGTTACTCATATCATAATAAATTTTAATATTCCTGTACGAGGAATTAGTGCTTGTTACTTATTCGAGTAGTTTACTCGCCGATCTTCTGGTTTCGATACCAGAAAATAGCTCTTTGTAGCACTATGAGTGCCATAGTCAAGCATAGATTAAAAATTGATTTCAGAAACATAACATAGCTATAGTCTAGATTTATATTAGTCTTCTATCGTAGGACAAAACTATATATTTTATAATGTGTTATTTGCCTTTACACAGATATTATTTGGCTAAACATATCTACATACAGGATAAAACAATATACATAACTAATTGTTATTTGGCTATTACACAGATATTATCTAGATAACTACATACAGGATAAAACTATACACATTATCATGTGTTATTTCACTTTACACAAATTATATTTGGCTTAATACAGCTTGTTACATGACAAAACTATACACATGATCATTAAATGTTATTTTGGCTAAACAGTTGTTTAGTTAAATACATATAACTAATGGCGATAAATAGACACGATGCAAGGATAAACTGTAGTAGGTGTTATTTAGCTTAACAGTTGTTACTGGGCTAAACGCACGATAGTCGCACTAAGTCTAGACTAGTTTACACTGCATTTACTTTTCTAACGTAAGGTCAAACTGTACGCATAATCACGAGATGTTATTTTGCTTAATAGATGTTACTTGGCTAAACACTAAATAATTACACAGGGTTTGACTATCTCTACGCCAGTCGTTATATCTACAACGCAAGGCAAAACTATACACAACATAACAAGGTGTTATTTGGCTAACCGTATTTTGGAATTTGATTAATACCGAAACTTATACGCTAACACCTGGTTTCGATATCAGAAGATTATGTTGAGAATACGAAGAACTGAAGAAAATACTGGCTTCGATGCCAGCAAACTAATGTTGGATAACTATAAACTGACTTAATTGTAACGTCAGGAAATTGACGTTATATCACCGTATAGTTACTGTGATTGCGTCTAGCATTAAACAGTATTACACTTTTCAGGAAAATATGGATTTTACCATGCACAAAGTTACACTGACTTCGATGTCAGCGACTTAATTTGGCAAGATAAAAGTCTAATTTAGTTATAGATCAGAATTTATAATGCAGAGCTGGACACTGGCTTCGATGCCAGCGAAATTATGTTTTTACAGCAAAACACTCATGAGTTTTGCTTCGCAAAATGCGGTAATGACTTCGATGTCATTAACCTAATGTGGCAAGATAAAAGCTTGATTTAATTGGTTACAAACAAAAATGCAGAGCTTGACTCTGGCTTCGATTGCCAGAGAAATTATGTTTTTACAGCAAAACACTCGGAAACGAGTATTGCTTCGCAAAACGCGGTAATGACTTCGATGTCATTTACCTATGTGGCAAGATAAAAGTTTGATTTAATTATAAGTTACAAACTACAATGCAGAGCTCGACTCTGGCTTCGATCGCCAGAGAAATTATGGTTTTACAGCGAAACAATTATATATTTTGCTTCGTTAAACGCAGTAATGACTTCGATGTCATTAACTTGATGTGGCGAGATGAACTGACCTGGCTGTAGGTCTGGAATTACACTACGGAGCATAACACTGACTTCGATGTCAGGGAACTCAATGTGGGAAGAAAGATCAACTGACCTAGTTTTAGGTCAGAAATTGATGTCCGTGACCTAACTTCAGCTACGTGTTGAATTGACAGCACGACTGAAGTCTTAATATAGGAAAAAAATACACAACGTAGGAAACACATAACAACCTAATACACATTTGCATGTGAGTGCTCGAGATTCTGCTTTTTACAGAGATTCCATTATCGTGGGGGAGACCTACAAGATAATAAATTAACTCATGCTTCAGCAATTATTTGTACTAGTACTTATTTATGTAACTGTTTTCAGGTTCGTTGACTTCTAAGATCATAATATATGGAACTATAGTTAAATTCTTGATCAATCTAGATAGTTAACTGTTAGTTGCGTAATGTACTAAAATATTGCGAATAAATAGTGACGATCGTATATAGGATAATCGTGAAAAAAAAAAACCCTCAATAAAACATTAAAGTTAAATCTATTCTAAAATACTAAACGAGGAAGGAAATTAAATAATAAAAACACGCCAGACTATTTAAAATCCTTTAAGGCAACATGTTTCAAGATAAGTAGGACCATCTGCAAATGCAGGTACCGGCCACTGATGACTAAGTCATTGTTAGGAAAAGGTTGAACACATGTTTTATTTCCTTATGATTCTTTGCTTGTGTGTCTGGTTATAAGTCATTACTATTAAGATAGAATTAAGTTTATATTTGGTTATTTTACAATGAAATTGTATAAAATACAATGTGACGAAAGGTACAGTTAGTAGTGTACTGGTATGATGATGATGATAACTGTATTAACAGTAAGAGAGGTGAATTCAACCTGGCGATGGCATTAGATAAGAAGTAAGACTATTGTCGAAAATGACAGTGGTAATATTGAGGTGATGACGATGATAGCGATCGTTGTTAGTAACTATAGCATAGTGATACTATTACTGAAGTCCTATGGGGCATTAGCTTCGCCTGGTATATGTGGTTGATAACTATGTCTAGGTACATAGTCAGGTAACGTTGACGATGGCTTTATTGATAGTGGCTTTGGTTAAACAAAGATGATATTAACTCTATAGATATAATAGCATTATGTTGATGGTAGTGTTGCAATGACTATAAAATGAAGGTGGTGACTGTTTTAATAAATAATTTTATTGAATTACAATGCGTGTGAGTGGCTCTCATTTAATGAGATTTAATATGTAGTTGAGTATTGATTTGATGAAGCGATAATGATATTAAGACAATGTCGAATGGTTTGATTGGTTGATGATGACTTAAATAATAAGTTAACAAAAGGAATAAACATAATTTCCGAATTACAGACCATCTTCAATAATAGTGGGGTACCGGCTTGATTAATTTCAACAGCAACTGTGTTTATTACACAGTTGTAGTTGTACAGTAGTTACACAAGTAGAATAATGATGATAGCTGACAATGAGCTTGATTGATGATAAATAGATAAATGATGATGACTTTAATTAGACTATATGCTATATAGCCTAATATTGGGTTGACTTCCATAATTATAGCGTTATCACAATGAGGCAATGACGATAGTAAAAGAGATTGCTTTGGTTGAATGATGACTTTAATTAAGTTAGCATAATAATAAGGTAACTTTCGAACCTAAGGTAGTGGAGAGATAATGGATTTGATTAACTGTTTGCTAACTCTAACAGCAGTGGCTATATGATTGCAGTATTTAGACGATAACCAAACTAACGAGGATAACAGCGAGGCATTGGCATCAATTATTTGGTTTTAATTGATGGAATTAATAGCGACCGCAGTATGGGATACTGATGATGATGATTATGGCTTAAACTATATAGAGCCGGTCGAATTTTCTACTTCTAGCATTCTTCCGTATGTTATATACTTTAGATATTATGTCATACCAGACTTGTGGGTCTC
Source organism: Hypsopygia costalis (assembly GCA_937001555.2). Lineage (NCBI taxonomy): Eukaryota > Metazoa > Arthropoda > Insecta > Lepidoptera > Pyralidae > Hypsopygia > Hypsopygia costalis. The sequence goes on along the minus strand of OW443339.2, from coordinate 13,506,060 downwards.
TGGTATCAGTCTCTCTGTTGATAAGTATGTATACTAAGATTATCGGACTGGTAACCCGGCAGTCTGTCTGTTTAACCGATTAACAAAAATGAGCTACACTAAACAATACCGGGTCGAGCTGAATCTGAATGATATGTCGATCATTTGAGAGATTTGTGTAGCTGATTGCTCAGTCAAAAGCAAGGTATTCTAACACAGACCGCTTTAATTAGTGACTGTGGATATAGCCTATTAAATTAAGAAACATCTACTTTAGTATTTTAAGACTTATATAACCAGATACATGCAGTAGAGTGTCAGGGTATTGAGATAATAATTTTAAAACACACCTGAGACAACATAGAATAAGTGACTCAGTTGAATAGGTGACTCACTCAGTTGAGTATAAAGAAATGAACCTTTGCAAAGGACTAACCCGATATTGAAATACTGGGGGAGAGAGTGTTTAACTTAAATATTTATTTATAATTCATATTTGATAATTTCAAAAAGTTTTATGCGTTTGGACGATCACAACTCAATGACGTTTCGATGAAAGTACCTTATACTAATAAACGGGATTTAATTATTTATGTTCCCCGTAATTGATTACAAAGCCTAAAATATATTGTCCAATATTGACATTATAAGGCAATGTTACTAAAAATATGAAAACTAATAGTCTTAATAGAACATAATAAAATGTAGTGATTGCTACGGAATGTTGTAATATGTAATATGCTCGCATAGTAAAATTTAGATCAAATCAATGGTGACAAACATAGATGCGTTAATTGATAAATAATCTAATGATATGTTATACCTATAAGTCCCACGTGCATACGTATAAGTGTTATAGTAACTAAATGTTAAGAAAGACAGCGTATATCAGTTGGACTGATACGAGTAACACTTAATTAACTGGTAATGTGAGCTAAATCATGCTGACTATAATTAATATTATTATTGAAAGGCTTACTTATACGGAGTACATTATCAAATCCAAGTCATAATATAAAACGTAAAAAGGCTCTGTAAAACCTTTAACATCTTGGGGGAGATTAGAGAATTCGGTTAACAAAGGTATTGTTAGTTGTAGCGCAGGTGTGTGGCAATTGGTACCAGGTAGTTCAGTCATAAGGCAAGCCGACATTTCTCCTTACCTAAAATAAACCATAGTACCTGGACTGCTATTAAGCTCGTAAAAGTGTATGCCGAAGTCAAATCAGGTGTGCAGTTTAAAAGGATATTTGGGGACCCTATGAATCAAGTATAACACAGATGTCTTTGCAGTTTATGATCAGGTATACGAGTTAGGCTAACTAGCACTGTCTGAGTGACGTCAACCGCATGGTTGACCATAAAGCGAGCTGACGCATTATTATGAAAAATATAAATTAATAGTACATACTTAGGCTCGCCTAGTTCTTGAAATTAAGAAATTAGGAAAGGAATTCCTTGAAATACGTTGATAACTTTACAAAGTTGTTAAGCGATACGCATAACCCTTTTGAAGGTACATTCGGGACAGATTAATCCTCTTCTTAAAGCTAGTTAGCACGTTTAAAATCTCTAGAGCGTACATTGATCTGTGGGCGTGCAGATAGTACTGCCGCCGCATTATTTATTCAATTCCTAGATTGATAAAGCAAAGCAATTTCTTAGTATGTAATACATAATTAGTTCCAATAAAGAACTGAGCCAACCAGCACATTCTAGCATCTTCAGCGGTCAAAGGTAATGTAAAATGTAACAAATGATGCATGCATAATGATAGAAGCATTTATTGTACTAAGTTTGTGTTATTGTAGTAACATATATTAATAAGTATGTGATAATGATATTATAATTCGCATTGTACAACAGTTAGATGTTGTAATTTTAAATGCTCTAATGTAACATAAGCGAGATGAAAATATTGAGCAAGTATTTTATATCAGAGGGGAAAAAAAAAAATAAGCCCTGTTATCTATCTATAATGTAGATTTATGTGTACAAATCTCCGATTAACTATATTTAGCTACTGCATATCGATAACCTTGGTAACACACCTAGGAATCCGATGAAATCTTTCTCAAGTGTAACAATGACTAACTTTTCATATCTATGTTGCTGTGAAGCAGTATATAAACCAGAACATAACAATTTGATTGAAGATTGAAATTGATAGCGTTAGTAATTTACGCAATTGTTTTACTTTATGTTGGTATGACGTAATCCATACACATAAAATCTTATTGGCGTAATTGTACAATTATGAAATATAATGAGACTTATAAGTATAAACTTGAAAATGATCAAGTCGCCAACTCTTAAAAGTTATGAATAGAAGGATATATAAGACTCAATTTCATATTTAGCTCTGACATTTTAATGGCTGCTATAGACTTTGGAGCCATCTAGAACAGGAGGGATAGTAATAGTGTCTATTATACTATTCAGGAGAAGAAGATGAATGATAGTTAATTGATCCTAGGGATAGTATCCTAATAAGATAAATTTAATCAGATTATTCATATTTATTAAGTTAATCTAGTCTATTAGGATTCTTATTGGCAAAGTTTTATGGATACTGTCTTATGTCTATCATATTGTAATAAGTGAAATAATCTTATGGGGAATACTATAAAAGGTTAATATAAACCATATCAGTTATTTATCAATACATATCGTATAAGAATCTTATTGGCAGGGTAGTTACGAGAAGTACGCCCTTTTCAATTGTAATAGATACAGCCAATAATTTTGTATCTATTTGTTGTTAGAATAGTAGCAACTAGAAATTTTGAAATTTCATTATTTGCCGACAGAATGAGAAAAAAAAACCTGTCGTGGACATCCTACTCATAAAATTGCAAATTGTATTAACGTAATAAGAAATACACAGTTATATATATATTCCAAAGAATAAGGGTCTTTGAAATATATATAGGGGGAGAATTATGTGATGACACATCATACATGACATATATATTTCTTTTTGTTCATAGTATTTAACTAGTGACATTATTTTTTGTATTTAAGAATTGTAATGTGCAGAAACATTTAATTGCCGCCAAGGCAGTAAGACAAATCTTGTGTCATAAACCAATACTATTTCCATTGTACTTTTGTCGGCACCACGCTGAGAACTGTAGACAAGGGACATATCTCTAAAACTTTTGCCAGAAACGTCTAATTGCTGCACATGGACAGTTTTTTTGTCCTAGACAATTATATTGAAGGAACCCGGCGGACACCCGCAATAAAAAAACAATTTAAAAATATTGCTGCATTTTTAGAGAGCGTGGGAATGAATCCTAGCTTTCTAAAATAGGCGTAATTTAGGCGTGGCTTTGTTTGAACGAATCAGATACTGCGTTTTTCTTAAAAATATTTACAGGGCGAATGAGCGATGACCAGGAGGGTTCGGAAGGCGGCGCGTGCGCTGGCTAGGGGTGGAAGGCAGCGGGGGTGATTTGGGAGACGCGGGGAGACCAGTCGGGACATTCTGGGTTTCATCGGCGAAGACGCAAGACATCAACAGTAATAGCGATCCATATTTGTAACCTTAGTATTAGATTATAACTTCTGTGTTTGTTTTCTTGTGCCAAATAAGGCTATTTAACTTAGAATCAGTGCCACGAATTTCTTCGGCAATTACCGAGGGTAATGTACCTGTTTTGTTCTCTGTTAATTTAACCTGACGATAAGATTAGTAATAATTGTAAATTAGCTATAAGTAGCACCAAGAATATTAATCTTGAACTAACATAACGGCTTAACTGCCTTCAAGATAATACTTTACAGTGATGTTGCTAAATATTTTACAAATAGAAGTTAGAATTTGCCTATAATTAATACAATGTAAAGGCGTTCGTTTTGATTAAATTACTAAATAGATACCTATTAGCCGTGATTTGTTACAGTGGGATTGGTATATCTCACTATAGTTACCGTTGTTAGAATTATTGCCCATAATCAACATCACACCTAGGAGATTACTATTTTGGCAACATAGCTTTATTTCGGGTTTTGTTTTGCAGACACCGACCAATATAATTGGTCGTCGATTGTTTTAAAATGTAGAATCATTGTTGGAATCTGGCTAGTAATCTTGCAGAGACGCCGAACGTTTCTCAAGATGAGGCTTACGGGCTGGAAGCATTGGTCTACATAGCGAGCCATTTTATGTAAACTAAAACTATCAGATTAGAGGTGGGGCCTTTTTCCACGTTTTTTATAACACTTTCTAAAAGCACGGGCTTTCTGAGTTGTGTGGCCAAAATGTAGATCCAAATTCGCTTGTACTGATAGTGTAAAAGTAACGCATAATATGAACAACTATTTTATCAGAATTAGTAAAATAAATCATTTAATTTCATTATCTTAACACTTGTTTCTCTTAACATTTCTTGTGTGCATGATTTCCGCTTTAAGTCTATGTAAGAGGCGATACTGACTGAACGATTAGTGCAGTTATAATAATATATATTTGTAAGATTGTGTTAATAATTCTAATAAATCGGGATAGAATCGTTCTTGCAACCATCGCCTCATTCATAGAAATTGTCTCGACACTCAAACCCCATTTATGACTTTCACCGTTTACTATTTGATACATCAATTCATGCCTGCAACAGTTTATCCAAGCTGGAATAAGTATTATCGCAGATACTAAACCGCCATGACGCTACTAGAGTCATGGTAGCCCTGAACACAACTATTCATAGGCAACACAATACATACTCTATCGTAACATAAACAAGCACGACTTCGTATTTAAAACAGCAAACATGGCTACGCTAATATTATCTAGAGCATCATTAAAACATAGCATACAAGGTCGCTTCTTATTTTTACATGTTAAGCAAAGCAGCTCGATTGTGCATTTTAGAGGTGGATGATAGACTTATTCGTCAGAGCGTTGTTGATTCGCGAGCGATGCGAGAGCGTCAGTTCTTTAAAGTTTAGGGCCTAAACACAACAACCATAGACTGTTTTGATCACATTATAGGAAGATATTAGTGAACAAGCTATATGGCCGCAATCAGAGTCTGAATAGGAACTATTATTTATTAACTGTGACCAGATATGTTGCTTTGACAAGCAATTGTGTACTTACTCGTACTTCTATGAGCCTGCTTTGTGTCGATGTGCTGTTGATCAAGAACCTAGCGAGTATCCTATATTCACTAATTCAGTTCATATATACATATATGGTCGCAATGCCCTGGCAAACACAGTCAACACTGTTAATAGCCGTGGCTGAGTAAGCAGACAATATGACGATTCGGTTTCTCTACTGACTGCCAGACCAGGCCAGTCGAGCTTCTGACCGTTCCACCACACATTCCTCTCATACGACTCGCTTCGTCGAAATGTCCTGGGCCCAGTGACTTTCGCATAAAAGAATTAAAATTCCATGGTACTTATGTGACAAAAGAGGCCTATGGCCCACTAAGTAAGCGTTCGCACGCAGACGAGCGGAGTCAGAAAGATGTATTAGATACACCCCTGGATGCAGGGTCTTAGGCACCCCTCTCGGTAGAGTGAAGCTGGCTGGAATCCTCGCTACCTCATACGTGTCGTTACGCGGTTCAATCATCTGTCTGATGCCTTCATTATGCTCAGTAATATTATCACCTTACAGCTAGATACGGGCTAATTGTAATGCCCGACTGGCCTAACTACTTTCGAAGGCGCTACTAGCAGACCTGACAGAATAGCGATGCGATGAGATATATTGTCTGGAGTCATAGTAGCTTAACCGAACCTTGAAACCGCCAACCAGCTGTCATAAACATGATTAGACTTCCCATCGACACAGAGTATGTTGCCTATAGAAAGTCGTTTAGTAAAGAGACGATCACGGAAACGGTAGAGTCGAATACATGTACGTACCAGAGGTCGCATGTATGGCTCTCACGCGAAGTAGGGCTCGTGTCCCATCACACTGTCACGTTCCGCCTGAGCCAAGCTTACAAGCGAGAGCGCGGCTTGTAACGCATCTATCTCTCTTCCGCTCCATCAGCCGACGTTTTCTTATGACGTTTTCACGTAAAAATTATCGTCCGTAAACCGACTTCAGACAACAAATTTTTATATCTGTGTAGATTTCTGTGATTTTTTATTTGCTGCGATGTTTTGTTTTTTTAAATGCTAGATATTTAGTATCCGAAATAATATATATCATAGAATTGACGCAAAAGATGATATATTCATAGATTAAACGATTTCCATATAATTTAACTGTTTATTCAAATACATACCATATGATTTATAGCTATTATTATTAATTCTGATGATATATTATGGGCTAAAATGCAATATGAGGTTCATATATTCAAATTATTGTAATCTACTCATAGATTTGAGTAACGGAACCCAATTTTATCACGTGGCTTAACAGAGATTCCAACAGCGGTCTGCGGTTACCCATAACGTCTACAAATGTATTATTGTATTGGTTAATTGTGTACCAAAACCTGTTATTTTTAATCTGGTTTTAGAAACATTTTTCGTTCATTATTAGGTTATTAAGTGTTATTACCTTCTATTTCATGGGAATTCGCATTTTTTTTTAAATAAATAATAAATAGAGGAGCTCGGAGGCATCGCGCGTAACGTGTCAGTCTAATCGAATACGCAAGTTAAGCAACGTCGACCGTAACCTGTCCATGGATGGCTTTATTTATCTTGAGCTTCTTCGTGCTTCGAAGGGCATGTTAAACCGTCGGTCCCGGCTGTTGTCATTAGATGACAGTCGTTAAGCCAAGTCAGTGGCATTTAGGCGGCTTGAAAACACGGAGCTCCGCCAACCCGCAGTTGAGCAGCGTGGTGGAGTATGCTCTAAACCCCTTCAATTGGGGGGAGGCCCGTATCTCAGCAGTGGGATGAATAAGGATTGACGACGACGAGGAATTTTTTAAAGTAAAACTACTGTCATAAGTTACTCGCTATAGCGAGAGACCATCAGCTATCTGCCAATGAAAGTTCCGTCAATAAGGTGCAGCTAGCGATTACCATAGATATCAATTCGGGAATGTGGCCAAAATGGCCACATTCCCGAATTGATATCTATGGTGGCGCATGCTGCGCGTCCGATGTTTTTAAATGTATTAAAAGCTATTATTTTGACGTTGCAGTGTTCATGACATGACATTAGACTTTTATATATTCTGCATAAATTGGAACCATTTTAATGCTCAACTAAACAAAGCTTATTTAGGTACTGTATAACTGTTACTTAAATACTTCTTTTTGCAAATAATTGAGGTAGAGCACAGAATTTTTAAGCTGACCGACAGGGGAAGTACCTCCCCCAATATAATACCCCAGCCAAATAACAATTCCCTTGAGGGTTGTTGTGTTCCTGCGAGTGAGTGAGCTCACCAGAAAGAAAGAAAGGAAGGAGTATAGACTGGCAACGGATCGGCCACTCCTTTGTGTTACTGATGTCAATGGGCGTAATTGCTTTCTATCAAGTGACCCACATGTTCGTTCCCCCCCCCCCCCTCATATAAAAAAATAAAAACATACATAGTTTAATTTTCGAATTATGATAATTTAACCTTAACTCTAGTCACTATTTTCGCAGAGCCTCATTCGCTAATCAACGTCAAATGCAAGTGACATTGGCTTTGACTCTAAAGATTGCACTTACACCACAAAATAAATACAACATTGGTATTCAGAATTTTACGCGTATAACTTTATATTTTTCTCAGGGGTATGCTAGCAACCATTTTGAATACCGTCTCATCTATTCACATGGGAAATTCAACTCCAATCAGAATAATAATAAGCCTTTTTGTAGAGTACAAAATAGAGTCTAGATACTTTAGTTAAACTGTGATTTCTGAGTACAGTCACTAAAAAAAAACTAAACCGTACCGTTCAACAAATCGCCTAAATGATTTTCAGCCATTCAATCACACAGATAGAAAAATAGGTAATTAATACAATAAAAATAATCAAGAGTAATAACTAAGGTAGGTGTAGTTACCACAGGAGCCAATTCTCGACATTCTAGTTAATTCAAGAAAATACCTCACAGAGCAATGCACGAGTCACAGCGCCTCACAGATAGATCGCAAGAAAACGAGCAAGGTTGAAACTTTCATCGAAGTACCTCGACACCACTAACCTCTTGAAAACTCTTTGAAAGACACTGGAGAACTCACCCGACGTTATTTATCATACCTTCTCATGCGAATTATTTGACTTGAAACTGTATTTAATTATGTCAATTCACAATTTGATGTTATGAGATAACGAATTTATTAAGATTTAGTCGTTATGAGCTTGATTGAATATCGCGAGTTAAATCCCCAGCTCGAAACTTTTTAAACAATTTGAAATTTGTTCAAATTTTCATTACGTAACCGCCATTTCCTTGCATTTTTCGTGATGTGTTTAAGGAAAAAGCTATTGTTTTTATGGAAGAAACCTCTAAAATAAAAATAAAAACTTTTTCACAATAAACAGGTTTCGATGTGACTTCAGCAAGATTAAGCTTCGGTAAATCCGAATGATATTAAAGCGTGAAAACGTCACTATGATGAATAGACGTTCCGATCTACGCCTGGTTTTTATATTTAGATAACATGACCAACGCAGAGCTGGGGAACCTTACTACCTTAGTGGTCTAGATTGAAGTGTCTTAAACTGACATATGAACTATAAATATATTGTCAGACAAATTAGACAGCGCCATCTAGCCCCAAAGTAAGCGAAGCTTGTGTTATGGGTACTAGACAACTGATGAACATAAGTAAATACTGTTTTTTTTTGTAAATACATACTTATGATACATAGAATACACCCAGATTAAGACAAACAGACATGTTCATGCACACAAATGTTTATCCTATGTGGGAATCGAACCCACGAGCGTTGGTGTCGAAGCCGCGTCATTGAGCGCTACGCCACCGAGCTCGTCAATAATATACATATATCTCGTTTATAATTTCGAAAGTATCCATTGGCAAAAAGAAATGCTGGAAAGAAACTTAATGAATCTTTTGTTATGGTCAGTTTGAGATTTACCGATCATAGGAGGATAATTCTGTTACTATATTAAATTTACCGCTATACTATCGGTGAGCGGTTGAGACATTAATATGAAATATGCTTTTGCATACATGCAATATTAGAATTTTGCTATTATGTTGGAGATTCCTGAAGGTGGACTGTGATTGAAATCCTTTACGTGGCTCTCTATCTCTTAGAAATATGTCTGTATCGAATCTTATCCAGTTTATTTTATTTCCATATACACTAAACCGAACACATGACTCACAAATCACTTGCCAACGACAGATAGCTGGCATGATGCCGAATATGTAAATGGCATACAACTGGATCGCGATGTGTCCTTTCAATATGGCCAGTTAATTTTGTTACATACATTACAAAATTAAATGTCTGTTTCGCCCCAGCCAATCAATTTGTACCGTCTTTTACCAGCGACATCATTCGCTTGATCATAGTGAAATTATGTCATTAAGCATAAATTATTGGTCGTGTGGTTGCCGGCAGACTAGAATAGAATCACTCCGACTCTTTCCGTGGATGTCGTATAAGGCAACTAAGGGAAATACATTATAAAACATCGATCAGGCCTCCCCAACCCGTCTGGCCAGCGTGGGGAGTGTAGGCCAAATCCTCCTTCTGTCTGGGATGGAAGAGAGAGGGTCGTGCTAACGTGCGCGTATTATGCGAAACAATTATATAACTCCATCTCATGTATGGCATGCCAGGCATCTATGACACTTAGTGTTATCGTCTATGGATCGCAGTATGTCACTTTGTAACGGCAGTCGTGGTTATTTTTTTATTAATTAATAAAAATGGTCACTTTCACAAAGCTATGTACCAATATAAATAACATTAACAATTTCATAGCGTACCCTAACGGCCACATTACTTATGGGCTGTTATGTAACTATGGTCATTTAAATAAAATTCATAGTTAGACAGGTAATTAATGTTGCTTCATTAACAGTCTGCTTAATTTAGCCAACATTGAAAACTAAACAGCAATTATTAAGCTTAACGTAACTTAATAAATTATTTAAACCAGCGCAAATTGTACTCACTGTTTAAATGTTTACGTAAATTTATGCCGTTTATGAGAATAATTAGTACTTAGTGTTTGCAATACATTTTCAACTTTTAGCTTTTGCAATAAATTTTAAAAAAGACATTAATGTTGGCAACTTTTTTAATGAAACGTATTCACTAAAAGGTACTGTGGTCGTTTAAAAATCCCTTTGCAAAATGATAATTAATCATTGCGAATTTGTTACACAGTTCACTTTGTGTGTATGTATGTGTTTATATTTTAGTCAAGTTTATATTTCTTTTAACACGGGAAAAATTGCGAGGATGGATATATGGATGTTTGTTGGTCTCTCTAATGTTTTGGATGGATGGATTTAAATGAAATTAGAAACAGACGAGCCCCGTGATCGAATGGCTAGCAATGGCCACTTTGACTACGAGGTCGCGGGTTTGATCCCCGCACAATACAAACATTTGTGTACATGAACACGTGTGTTTGTCTTGGTATGGGAGTTTTCTATGTATTATAATATAATACATAGAAAATTATGTACTTATTTCCAAAAAGAAATGTATTTATATCAGTTATCATCATCGATACACTAGCTACAGTTTACTGTGCTTGATTTCCATGTTCGATTAAGCAGGTTCAGCAACGATCACCCAAAGATACTCCATCAATTTAAACATTTTTTTAGAAACCTACTTCAAAATCAGCGATAAAATTATTCCTTCGTGAAAAATTTTTTTTTTCGGTTTCGGTTTGACGGGCGAAATTTGTCATATTGCAATCCTTTTCATCTATTTATTCTTTATTTAAAAACTTTATTAACCACAAATTATACATAAGGGTACAAAAGGCGGACTTAACGCTAAAAGCATTCTCTACCAGTCTACCTTCGGGACAAGCAGAAAGTCACGAATGCGGTTCTGAAGAATCAAAACAAAAGCAAATTTAATTACTGAAATATAATACTACCTATAACTAATTAAATAGTATTTATAATTGCTGCAGAAAATATAATAAACATACGTAGCATAATTATATATTTAATAAACATACATAATATACATACTTCGGAATACATAAATTTAGCGATGATGATGATCATTTAGTGCTTAGATAGGTCATCTAAAAGTATTGCATGGGTTTTCTTTTCGAAATCGAATTTGTCCGAAATTGCCCTAACATAATTATGGCATCATAAAGCCAGAAGGCCAATTCTCGTAATTTTTCTACGAACGCAGATTGAAAGTTGACCGAATCGAGATTTTAATTGTGAATTGACTAAAATTATATACCTATTGTATTGATAAGTAGGTAATTAGATTATAATTGAAATACGTATCGGCGCAATACCGTACAATATCTATCTTTTTTTTAGGGTTCCGTACCTCAAAAGGAAAAACGGAACCCTTATAAGATCACTTTGCTGTCCGTCTGTCTGTCTGTCTGTCAAGACCCTCTATGTCGAGAATGCGTGGAGGTATCAAACTTAAATTTGAACTGTATACTCAGGTCTACGGTCCCATGAATTTTTAAAAAAATCAAACTGTTAATGTTACGTAAAAAAAAGTTACGGCAGTTTATTCAGCAAAAAACGCATATTTCGACACATTCTCAAGGGAATCAAAACCTATAGGGTACTTCCCGTTGACCTAGAACTATGAAATTTGGTATGTTACATCGTTATAGACTACAAGTACAGGAATAAATCTCAAAACTATACATTTGTAAATAGATCTTAAAAAATAGGAATCTATATTTTTTATAGGGTGTCGAAATTTCAAATTGAAGCTACTAGTTCAAATGGGGTATCATATGAAAGGGCTTGATGTACACATTGCAAAATATATTTTATTTATTTTTTTCGACGCATTGTTTCTTATTTATAATGAAAAATATCAAATTTAATAATGATCCTACGTACGGAACCCTCGGTGGGCGAGTCCGACTCCCACTTGTCCGGTTTTTTTTTTAAATTCCAAATCATTCTTTTTATTTAAAAACTTAATTAATTTATATTAAACTAAAACTAATCTAAAATCGAGCAGAATATTTACAAAGAGGTAGAAAAAAAAGGAAGAACAGAAATAAAACAAAAATTATAAGTAAAAAATTTCCCCCAAATCGTTGCCCGTTGGTAACGTACCAAGAATGCTGGCAGCATTACTTCGCTGAATAGCAATGCTAATCCTCTGAGCAAGGTAATGGCCAGCCCTCTGGTCACATGAAGCCTCGACCAGCCTCCCGCATATCTCTTTAAAAAGATTGCGGGCTGATGGACCCTGATGGCCCTAACGTCTCTACCCCAAACGGCTCAAATATGTAAGTATTAGTCAGTCCAGCATATTTGCGCCGTTTGAGTGACTCTGCTGATGCCGCAGCCATATCAGCATTAGACTCAGTGACCGGGAGATGGGAGGGAGCCAGAGTGTCAACACAAGTGGCATCCCACACTAAGGCACGCCCCAACCTCCAGGGCACTAAAGTCATTCCATCTGGTATCTTGCCATCGTCGAACTGCCTGCGACGAACTGCCAGTCACATACGGTGTCCCACAGGGGAGTATTCTTGGACCAACTCTCTTCCTGGTCTATATCAATGACCTCTGTCAGTTACATACAGCTTGAGCGAGGTAGTATAATTGCCTACGCGGATGATACTGCCCTAATATTTTACGGGAAAACATGGGCTGAAGTTTATCGGTATGCTCAAATGGGCTTTAGCAGGGTCAGTGCTTGGTAGCATAATAATGTTCTGACACTAAATGTTAAGAAGACCAAATATCTTACATTTGCCATGACTAAAAGACATCTTCCACTACATGGTTCTATAGTTGCACACATCTGCCCAGATCTTGGTCGTGCGGATGATTATGATTGTTCTGCCCACCAGCATTGTGATACTATTATTGTGATAAATATCTTGGTATCATCATCGACAACGCCCTCAACTTTAAGGCCCATATTCAAAATTTAGTTGGAAGACTGCGTAAACTTATATACATTTTTAAGAGTATTAGACACGTAGCTGACCGTAATATTATTAAGACCGTTTATTTGGCTCTATGTCAATCATTGATTTTATACTGCATCTCCTCTTGGGGCGGAGCAGCTAAAACTCACCTTTTAGAAGTGGAACGTGCGCAGCGAGCTGTACTTAAAGTTAGTGCATGTCTGCCTTTTCGTTATCCCACGAGAGATCTTTATCAGATCTGGAATGTACTCACCGTGCGACAATTATTTATTCTAGCCACGGTAATGAAGATGCTTTCACAAATTAATTACGGTTCAAGTACAGTCAGTCAAAAACGCAAAAAGGAAAGGGTTTGTCACATAGTTCCCGTTCGGACAAACTTTTCGCAAAAATTTTACTGCTTCTTAGGAAGTTATTTATATAACAAGGCAAATACCATATTGACTATATATTCCATGACTAAAAAATCCTGCAAAACCACCGTAATGAAATGGTTAAAGACCCTTGATTATGACGCTACTGAAAATTTGTTAAAAATTATGGCTTAAATTTTTGAAAATCGCCATATAGAACTAATACACGCTCATATACTTAAATAAAATTCATACACAAGACACTTCACGCACACGTCACAACTAAGAATACACGCAACCGTTTATATGCGCACATACATAAATTAATACACATACACCCACTGAATGTGCTAACATTTATAAATAAATTAGTAACTAGCTTTAATTTTAGTTCTTGTTCATAACATTACATATTATAATAATAAGTCAAACTTTACAAACAACTATATTGTATATAGCTCAGGAGCGGAGGGAGACTGGTGACTTGTAATACAGGTGGACCCTGCCTACCTAGCTCAGGCACCAGTTCTCTCCACAGTTAAGGTTAATCTCGAATATCAAAAGTTGTTTATGCTATGTACCTTAGTTAATATTCCTGTTACCTTTGTGGAGAGAACAATAAATACAAATACATCGTCCCGAGCCAAGCCGTTCGGTTCCAGAACGGCAGGGGCGGAGACGCTGACAAGAGCCCGACGAATTATATCGTTAAGGCCGGCATGACGTGCTAAACGTCCTGCACTTCTAGGACAGGAAAGGCCGTGGTGCTCGAATTGGTCGACGGCGTGACCACACGGGCAACGATGAGGGACAAGGCAAGGAACCCCGATACGGAGGCATGTAGCCAAACGAAATGTGGTGTGGTCGAGCAAATTACCTACATTTTTTTTTAACGTAGCCAATCGCAATATGCGCACACTCGATGGTGTAAAGTGCCGCTGAGTGTGCGCAGATCAGATCGGCTTACTTCGTAAATAGCGCACACCCCTGTCATGGACAAGGCTCTTATTTACTATATAATTAAAATCTATATATTTTACTACGTACTTATACTATATACACTTAAAACAATATAAATCAATGGCGCAATAGCGAATTAAAATAACAATATACTTAGCATAATGTAGCAATAGCTTACAAAATTACCTACATTAGATTACCTACAAAATTACCTACATAAGATGAAGGCAAAGCCTGCAGCCAGAGCCCCGACTCCCACTCTGATACAGCTAAAAGACGAACTCGCTCCGCAGAACCTACGTTTGAATGAGATTATCCCACACGATTCTGCAAAGCGGCTCGTCCCACTGCCTCTGAGAAGAGATGCAAAAAGGAAATTTAGAATTTTGATTTAGCCTTGACCAAGCATTTCTGGCCTCTGTTGCATAGCTAATTTCGAGATTAGTGTCAGACACATTTTTTTAACACAAATCACTAATGCTATGAACAGAGGACAGAAATGCTGGTAAAGCAATACTCGAAATTTTGCGAATACCTAAACCACCCATTCTAATAGGAAGAGTGGCCTGGTCCCAAATTCTGTCTCCAAAATCAATATTAAATAAATCCGAAAGAGTGTCTTTTATTACAAGATCAAGTTTACTAAGCAGATGGGGATGTTTCCATAGATGAGAACTTCGCAGTACATATGTAAAATTTGGAACAAAAATACAGTAACGAATGATATAGAAAGCAATATGTGTATTAATATTTTTAAGTCGATCTTTAATAATACAATAATTTTGAATTTTTTGCTCAACGAAAGGAGCAAAACTCTCATCAAATATGGGAGACCCTAAAAGACGAAGGGATGACTTGTCTACAAGTTTTATGTTTGGAGCTAAAATATTAAATTGTTCTATTATTGATTGTTTGTTTGGGCAGTTCTCAAAAATATATAATTCACACTTACTGAAATTTAGATCTAAACCTATTGTCCGAAATTCTTGTATAATGTGTTTTAAATCGTTTAAAACAGTCTCAGCTTCGCCTCCCAGGGTGCCATCATCAAGATACCAAACATTGAATTTCGAATTTAGAGAATTAATGATTGGATGAATGGCGAGACTAAAAACTGCAAGGCCGAGAGGGTCGCCTTGCTGACAACCTACGGATGAAAACAAAAGGTGATCTTTATACATTAAATTAGAGTCAGTACTGTAACACTGCCAGAGATAAGGAAAAATAGTGGGACAATGCGATTGAATTTGTGTCAATAAGGCGCCCCTGTCAACCGAGTTGAAAGCATTTTTAACATCCACTTTCAACAATACCTGATCTCCTTGAAGGTCTAAAAAAGTGCGTAATGAGTGCACGGCTGCTTCAGATCCACCCTCAGTGCCAAAGCCTAGTTGTCGAGGTTGGAAGTAATAACTAACCGTGGATGTGATTACTTTGCAACAAATTTTGGACGTAAGATGGCGGTAAATCATACCCACAGCAATGGGCCTTATCCCACCGTCTTTTTTTAAGAGCACACAAATTTGCGCCATATAAAATTTTGGTAATATTAGTATTGACTTTACCGGACAGCATCAGGTTTAACAAAGTGGTGATTGCCCTCAAAAGCAAGTCACTGGTGTTTGTACAACCGCACCCCAACAAATCTTTGAGATGTTGTGGGGTAAGCCCGGGTAAGATTCGGGCAGCACCTTTAATGTCTCCGTCTCGTATTTTTGACTCTATGAAACGGAATCTATTGCTTTTGTTATATGTTGTAGTTACAAATGAAGAATGCGTGTCAGGGTTATTACAATTTTGTTTTATAGATGTTGTTAGAGAAGTATTTCCTTTAGACTTATTCAAATGGAGAACTCTGTAGGGGAAGGTAAATAAGTGCTCCCAACTTCCTTCTGAATTGTCATTTACAGCTTTGTTAATGGTATTTGTTAGTTTTTGAGCTACAGCTACGCGAGCTCCGGGTGGGATTCGTTTTACAATTGGGACACTATTTTTAAATTTACTCAGAGTATGGCAAAATTGTTCAAAAGGGTTTGTAATATGGATTGATGATTGGGGTAATGAAGAGTGGTCAATAGAAGGACAAGTAGGGTCAAAATAAGCATCCTTATGTACTCTACTATTATGTATTTTAAGACCCCGTTGGCCTTTGAAAAAACGTGATTAGGAGCATTTATCACAACGGATGTCTGAAGACGCATCGCTTGGAAGCAGGCCTCCACTACACACCACATTGTCGCTTGACATATGAAAAATAGAAATAGGAAAAGAAAATAATTACTAAATACCTTACTAACTATATACATATATATATAGCAATATTTAGATATTTTATATTTTGTCATTGTAATTTAGTCACTTTCTTACTGAGCTGCCCATTCACTGACGTCGTCCACTTTCTAGCATGTGCTTTATATATACTATAACTCCATTGGTATATCCATAGTAAAATAAGTCATATTTTATGCTCATAGTTTATGCTTCGCAATACACGCGACATTTTCTTTGCACTGCGCTTCATAGGCATAGGAAATTTAGCTAGAATTTTAATTTTAAAATAAGCCACAAAATCTCATATTTTATAATAATGTTTGAACTCCGCTGAACATATACATTTATAAATTTACAAACCAATACGACAAATTGATGATTATGGAATGACTTCAGTGGTAAATTTAATTTGATTTTATCTATTATAAATTGTATTTAAAATTTGCAAAATTATTTCAGACACCTGTCATCTATTATATATCTATCTTTTAATTAAATAATTATATTATCACCATTGTAACAAGACAAACAATTTTTAGCGACAAAAATAAATATATACCTACTTGATTTAATTAATTAATTATTATCAATTCTTGTTGTTGGCAAAGTAACATTCTTAGTTTGTTTAATTTTCACTCGTATTTCGATATAATGCCGCTTAAATTTAATTTTGAAGTTACGTATTGTGTTACGTGAATACCAAATGTGACATTTGTGAGATCGAGACTGGATCGAAACTGAATTTTGACTATATTTTAATTACGAGAATTGCCCCTCAGAGTGGTAAAGTGGAATAGAATCTATCAAGAGTATTAACTCTTTCTGTTCTGATACACCCTATGTAAGTGTTCAGTAAGTCAAGGGTAGCTGAATATAAATTAAAACAAATAATTCTCATTAGTAAGTTTGCGAAACTGGCTCAGCGCCGAGGCCATACATGAACCTAATAAGAAACAGTTGGCTGTTACATGAGTAATCTTTCCATATTTAATAGCAAATATTTGTGAAGGCACGACAAATGACATTAAAGTGGGTCTCAAATTATAAGAGTTCGACGTTAGGTAATGTATTGGAATAAAAATAATTATAGTTTAATAGGCAACGTAACTTTCATTAACAAATATTATTTAAAAAAAAACCGGCCAAGTGCGAGTCGGACTCGCCCACCGAGGGTTCCGTACGTAGGATCATTATAAATTTGATATTTTTCATTACAAATAAGAAATAATGCGTCGGAAAAAATAAATAAAATATATTTTGCAATGTGCACATCGAGCCCTTTCATATGATACCCCATTTGAACTAGTAGCTTCAATTTGAAATTTCGACCTCCTATAAAAAAATATAGACCCCTATTTTTTAAGATTTAATTATAAATGTATAGTTTTGAGATTTATTCTTGTACTTGTAGTCTATAACAATGTTACTTGCCAAATTTCATAGTTCTAGGTCAACGGGAAGTACCCTATAGGTTTTGATTCCCTTGAGAATGTGTCGAAATCTGCGTTTTTTGCTGAATAAATCGCATTTTTCGACACACTTTTTGTGGCAAATGTTTAATGTACATACATTAAACATTTGCCACAAAAAAATGCTGCGGCGAAATGCATAGAACAATAAGTCGTGCTATCTCAAAATCGTTCTGAGATAATTAATTATTTTATAAAATATTCACGAGTATTTTTTATAAAAGCAATGGCGCTTGTTTATTCCATATTGTACATCATAATAAAATAACATAAACTTATTTTTATAATTGTAAAAGCTGCAACAAAAGTCATTATTAAGTCGGTTTAGTTTTTAAATGTGAGTAGTGTTAATAAAAATGAAAAGTTACTTACTTTTTTAACACAAGTACTCTCGGACTTTATAGCCCTAAGCATCCTCGGAGCCGAGTACGTGTACCTTATCTTACTCTGAAACTAAGTAGACTCTAGTGTTTATTTAGTCCCTAAAAAGTCGTTAGGACTAAACTACTTTGTGTCTAAGCGTAATCCCAAGGTAATCTACTCGTAATGCCAGGATTTAACAGCTAATCAGTATAATTAACTAAGGTAAGGAATAATATTGTCTCTTAAAGCTGTGCCGGGTCAAAGTATAAGTAATAGTGCTACGTATTGTATGGCCACTCCCTGCCGTTCTTTCGTATCGACCTCACTTCCCCTCTTTGACAAATCTGGAACAGTTTGTATGACGCCGCCCACACATACACGGTTATTAGTGCACTGTACAGTCGTCATTGTTTATGTAGTAGTTAACGACGCTACATTTATATAGAGTGACTGGGGTTCGGTACTTGAATAATTAGTATATGTACTCGTATATTTATTGTGTTATCGTATCTGACTAGTTCTATGCTAGTAAAAATCGTATTATTAGGTATTATCGTACAAGATTACTCTATGTGTCGCCTGTACAATGATTATCAATTAAGTAATATGTCCGAAGCAAAGTCATTCGAAATTATAATTGCTTTGGCTCTTCAAACACGAATTCATATTTTGGCGGTCAGTAACACTAAGCGCTTTGAACATACTCGTACATTAAGGAATAAATGACGCTAACAAACATTATTCTGTTACTCAGAAAAATAATTCAAATTTACAACCGTATGTACGTGCATTAATTGCTGCATTGCAGTACGTTTTATCTCCAAGTCTAAAGCTTTTAAATCCCAGCAAGTTGTTTACTCACAGGATGCACGTAACCGAATCATTTTCATTATGAGATGCATTTCCTGGCTTTACGTTTATTCGTTTACTATTCTGCCTACAGCTTTACTAGCTTTACCGCATTTTTTTTTTAATATAATGATGATCCACAGGTACTATACTATAAGGGTTCGGTACTATAGGGATACGTGAAGGCTAACGTGCCCATGTTCTGCCAATGTGCGTCTCGAAGACATCTTTTGTAGCTTTGGAGTCAACGTACCAGTTGCTGACGTAAAAACATTTTGGCTACATCTAGTTAGATTTTTCTTCTGAAGGCCAATTCTCGTAATTTTTCTACGAACGCAGATTGAAAGTTGACCGAATCGAGACTGAATTGTGAATTGACTAAAATTAAATACTTGATTTCATTAATTAATTATTATCAATTCTTGTTGTTGGCAAAGTAACATTCTTAGTTTGTTTAATTTTCACTCATATTCCGATATAATCCAGCTTAAATTTAATTTTGAAGTTACATATTGTGTTACGAGAATACCAAACGTGACATTTATGAGATCGAGACTGGATCGAAACTGAATTTTGACTATATTTTAATTACGAGAATTGCCCCTCTGATAGCCTGGATACGACAGGTAAACCCATACATTTCATTAAGCAATGCACTTAATCTTTTTTTTTTTACTTTGAGTTCATCGTCTATTTAGATTCACTCTCTTTCTTCTTTAAATATTAGAAGCGCTTCGGTAGGTTAGGCAAGTTCGAAAGAATCATGTGGTCAAATATCACAACATGGAAATAGTGAATTTTTTTCAGCAAAAACGTTGGCATATAAAAACGTTACAATTATTTAGAAGCATAAAAATCGCCTTACATGTTTTGTGTCCCATCACGTCTGTTGATCACCATCTGTAATATTTGAACTTCGAGTGATTAACTGTACAGTTTAAATAACTACGTCAGAAATTACTAATGACTACTGATGATGAGTGACATGCTCTGATCCCATCTCTATAAATAACTGTTGAATATATTTTTTAATTGGATTATTTAAAAAAAACATGAAATATAGTCATAAATGGAAATATTACTTAAGGGTCTTATAACAAAACTATAATTATGTATATTATTTTTCATTATTACTAAAAAGTTATAATAATTAATTAACTAAACGGGTCACTCAGGTATTTTTGTCGGGAAAGCCAATTAGTTTTATAGTCAAGTATAATCACTACATAGTATAAAACAAAGTCGCTTTCTCTGTCCCTATGTCCCTTTGTATGCTTAAATCTTTGAAACTACGCAACGGATTATGATGCGGTTTTTTTTAATAGATAGAGTGATTCAACTGGAAAGTTTATATGTATAATATATGCATAACATAGTAGAAAAACACTGATAATTTAGAGGTTTCTAATGTGATGTCGTAAATAAACACATTTTTTTGCTCTTTCATTGCAAACGCTGGCTGAACCCAACGAGATAGATCAAAATAATGTAGTACAGTATTGTTCACCTTAAAATGGTCTACAAAAAAGTTCGCGATGGTATATGTCTATCTGTTAGTGGTAACACACAATAACCGTTATTTTAACCTTTGCTTTTTACAAGAAATAATGCCTTATTTACGAAGCGATTTTAAGCAATACAGAATTAATCCTTATCCAATTAAGTACCTTAAATACATTGCGCATTTAATGTAGATCAATATGGCCCTTCACAGCATGTAATTTAAATGAATAGTTTAGAAGATATTACACATTTAAAATGCAGGGACATAACAGCTGTGGCGGTACCGGCCGCGGAGCCGGCGGCGTGTGCCTATAACTGGGGAAGGACTGGATAGGACAAAGCGCAAAGACCTTCTGTAGTACATTTAGTATCAGCATTGCACCCGTGCGAAGCCGGGGCGGGTCGCTAGTATATAATAAATTGAAAATGAGGCCACGCAAATGGTTCCCGTACAATCGAATACCTAATGAAGTCGGAATGTTAGTTTTATCCAACTTTCATTTGGATTTAACTTTGAATGATGTATAACAGAAAATTACTAATAGTTTTGTTATAAATCTTCTAGACACTTATATATAAACTTTTCATATATTAGAAAGTACAAAATATTCAAATACCTAGTTGTTTAGGATAATAGAATTCTTATAATATCCTTATAAGAATTCTATGTTAAATCTCAAAATGCTACTTTATGCACACTACAACATGATGCAAGTCCTAAATTTATTGAGTTTTTCTAATACGTTCTCATATTGCCATATCCAAAAAGAAAAACACAACATACTGACGCATCGATCACAATACAGCCAACAAATTCTCATTTGTTATTTCCGAATATTCGACACCCTCAGCCCTGCGTAATGAACGAACTTAGCCACTGAAAGGGTTAAAACTGGCAAAGTCGAGACTTTGTTATGAACAAAATTAGTAATTCATTGCTTAGATTGAGCTTACTTTACTCGTATAATAGGTTTCAGAATATTGGCAAAAGTTTCTGTAGCTAAAACAAAATGTGCGACAATTTCACGCTCAGTCCCGAAATTGTTTCATTACTGAGCATTAATAGCTATAAATACATCAATTAAACACAAAGGTCTGAATGTAATCCATAATTACATTGACTATTACGATATTAATATCCTTTTTCAGTGTATGAAATTAAATATTATATTTGTGAATCTGTTTAAATGCTACAAACTAAATGATCATAATTAATGAGCGATGTGGTTGTAACTACATGCCATATTTATCATTTATTTACGTCAATACACAAGAATATTAATATTTTTTTACCTCTCGACTTTCGAGTCAGTTTTTATTAAAGTGGCATACTGAGTTGACAACGTAGGTGGTCGTATGGCTAGCAATGGCACTTTGACTCTGAGATCGCGGGTTCAATCCCCGCACAAGACAAATAATTGTATACATGATATCTGTTTGTCTTGCTCTAGGTGTATGAGCAAAATATGTATGTACTAACAAAAAAAAGTTTTTTAGTACAATATCAGTTATCTAGTACCCACAGTACTAGTTTTGAATAGTTTGGGACTGGATGGCAGTGTGTAATTTGTTAAATAATTATTTATTTAAATAATGAATAAAGTCACGTCGAATAAATATTCGACCTAACTGATCATCTTGGCTATTACTTCAAATACTTGGTTTTTGTTTTTGCTAAATACATTTTATTATGACAACAAATTACACCATATTGTATGATTTATTTCATAAAGTTTTTATTTATCTCAAAAAAAGTGATTCGTAAAATGTTATTAACTTCTAATTACCTCATCTATACTATGTCTTTGTGTATACTAATAAAATGCTAAAATGTGAGAAAAGATGTTAAAGATACTATTATGTCCAATAAAACAACAATTTATGCAAACAATGTTTACTGTGCGAAGGAGCAAACTGACATGGCGTCTGTGTATAAGAAATGTAAAAGCTTTGCTTAATCTTATACCCCTACAAGAATAATAATCTGGTACCTACTTACATATATAACATACCTTTCCCCCAAGTATGTATAACTTAAAGAAACTTATATAAACTCAATTTAACAATTACAATATAATAGAAAGATATGATATGATATAATAAAAACATATAATATATAATATTCAGGTGTGTATCCAAAATGTTAAACTATATTACTGTAAATGATTTTAACTTATTACAAACAAACAAATATTTTAAAGATTTAATTTATAAAGTTTAAGTCATTCCCCTTACGAGCATATGGAGACCGACTGTGAACTTGAGTCACCTTGTTCCTGACCTTACCACCAGAATACCCAGGCTCTGGTTGCACAGGTATTCCTAACATCTCTGCCCATCGGTCTGAACTCAACTAGACAGTTCAGGTTGTACTATTTCATTTGTATCTTCCTCGATACTTCTTTCCCTACATTCCTCTTCTGTCTCATTTTCCTGTGCCGCATCTCTGTTATGTTGTTTGACCAGTTGGTCAATATGTCTACTGATGACAGTTCCATCCTGCGTAGTGACCTGTTAACTAGACGGACCGTCCCTGCTCACTATGGTACCGGGCAACCAACCCGGTCCATTACTGAAGTTTCTATACATCACACTTTGTCCAACATCTGTATGTCTATGTCTTTTCTCCCTATTCCGTATAATTTGCTGATCCTTCTTCTGACCGTGACGATTATCAGGATGTATTGTATCAAGTAAAGTTCGCAAACGCCTTTTCATTAATAGCTCTGCGGGGCTCTTAGAAGTTGTTGTGCAAGGACTGGTACGTAGTCCTAGTAACATGTTTGGAATTTTAGTATCCCAAGACATGCTGTCCATTTTACGCAGCTTATCCTTCACAGTCTGTACCATCCTTTCAGCTAAACCGTTGATTGAAGGATAATATGGGGCTGTTTTAATATATTTTATGTTGTTATGGAAACTAGTTGTTCACATACTCCGTGCGTAGCAAATACTGTTCTGAGATGCCGAATTACTGTAGTTGAGGTCATATTATTTACAATAAATACTTCCAGCCATCTAGAATACGCATCAACAATAATCAAAAAAGTCTTGTTTTGAAATGGGCCTGCAAAGTCAATATTTATTCTCGACCATGGTTTAGTAGGAGTTATCCACTCAAAAGTCGTTTTCAGTGGCATGTGTCGATGTTCCAAACACTTGTCACATCTATGAATTAACGACTCAATGTTGTCATTTAACTGTGGCCACCAAACATAGCTCCGAGCGAGCGCTTTGGTTTGCACGATGCCACTGTGTGTCTTGTGTAAAGCTTGCAACACTGGCTCACGCAACGAAGGTGGCACCACCACACGGCAACCCAACAAGATGCAAACCTCGTGTATCGATAGTTCATTACGGTGCAACCAGTAGGGGCGCAGCTCGTCTGTCATACGGTCTGGCCAACCGCTCAATATATGATGGATAACACGTCACGTCACGCACTTTGTCGCGTTTTGTATTTTGTACTATCTGTTCTACGTCTATTGGAAAGTCATTAGGTGTTTCGGCCATAAGCGAAATGTCGTATAGCTGTGGTTCTGGTTGCTCGGGAACCTGTTGAGGCAACCTACTCAAACCATCAGCGTGACCTATTTGTTGACCAGGTTTGTATATGATGTTGTAATTATGAGAAGTAAGGACTAATGCTATTTTTGTAAGCCGAGGTGACAAGACATTGGGTATTGGCCACTTTGGATCAAATATACCTAATAAGGGTTTATGATCGGTAACTACTGTAAAATAATTGCCCATCAAATAGTTATGGAATTTTGTTAAACCAAACATAATGGCTGTTGCTTCTTTGTCCAACTGAGAATATCGTCGCTCGTGTGTGTGTAACGTTCTAGAGTTCTAGAGCCCATCGCCACTGGACGCTCTTGACCATCGTCCAGGACATGAGACAAGACTGCGCCCACGCCATACTCTGAACTATCGCAGGTCAGTACCAAAGGCTTGTTAAGGTCAAAATGTACTAAGGTTAACTCACAAGTCAAAAGACGTTTAGCAGTATCGAAACTACTCTGTTCCTTCTCAGTCCAATGCGAATTCTGTGACCTGTCAAGCAATCTATGGAGAGGCTCGAGTACAGTGGCCTTGTGAGGTATGAACCTCTCATAAAAATTGTAAAGTCCTAAAAATGCCTGCAACTGCTGTACATTTTTTGGTTCAGGTGTCTTTAAAATAGATTCAACCTTACTGGGAGCAGGGTATACCCTGTGCGTCAATGACGAAACCTAAGAATTCTACTTGTTCTTTAGAAAACTTACATTTGTCTCGGTTGAGTCGCAAACCTGCCTTCTCGATACGATCAAGCACTGTGTCCAGACGCTGGGTCATCTCTTGCCTGGTAGCGCCGCTTACGATGACGTCATCGATCAGCACCGCCACCCCCGGGACGCCTGCCAGCAACGCGGTCATCAGGCGCTGGAATATACCTGGACAAGCCTTCACGCCGAACGCCAACCTGTGTACACTGTAAAGCCCTTTACGAGTATTCAGAGTTAGGAGCCGCGCTGTGTCATCAGTGACTACCACTTGTGTGTACGCTCGGTCGAGGTCTAGCGTGGTGTAAAATTTTCCACCAGAGATGGAAGCGAATACCTCACTCGCAGTAGGCATAGGATATGTATCCGATTCTGTAGCCTGATTTACAGTACTGCGATAGTCTCCGCAGAGGAGGATACTACCGTTCTTCTTTACTGTTGGCACGACCGGAGTCGCCCACTCTGAAAAAGCAACTGGACGAAGTACACCTTCTTCAACCAAACGATCAATCTCTTCTTCAACTCTATCTTTAATAGCATAAGGTACCGGCCTAGCTTTTAAAAATTTTGGTACCGCATTTTGTTTTATTTGAATGGTCACAGGGTCGCCCCGGTAGATACCGAGTCCATCCCTGAACACTTGATTTTGTCTGTTTATAATTATATTTGTTGCAGTCATATCAACTTCAGAGATCGAGTTCACAGTTAGTCGAATATTCAGTGGCTGAAATCAATTTCTACCAATTAAATTTGGTCCTGAACCCTTAGCTACTACTACATTGAGATCACACATAATGTCCTTTAATTGTACTTGCACTGTAGCCTGTCCGAGCACTACCACCGGCGAATCATTCCATGTACACAGTGTGTTAGGGAGCGAACGTAACTGAGCGCGCGACTGCAACCGCGACCATGTTTGTTGGTTCACAAGTGAGAAAGCAGCACCAGAATACACCTCCATTGAAACAGGTACCCCCTCCAGCACAACCTTCAACTCATACGCCGGCACTCGTAGACGTTAGCTGCTCATGTTGTATATAATAATAAATAAAATAAAACCATTTATTTCAGACAACATTGCAATGCATACAAATTTACAAAACAATAAGTCCATAGAATAGATACCTTAATCTACAAATATATATATATTTATTACTTAATTCTACTTAAAACTAGATTACACGTTGAGTCGGCGACGTGTATCGCATTATATTCGGCAACCGACCTCGGAACTTCCGAAATACGATGCCCTCCGGCCAAAAATCTTCCTTCAAAAATGTTGAAAGATGGTGGGTCGGTACTCTCACCACAAATGAGTTGAAATTCACATTATGGCGAGACTCCAACCGCTCAACTCTTAGAATGAACTTGGTCTTCATCCGCACGTATTCTACAACCTCTTCTACCTTTGTAGACCAGTGCAGTCGTGAGACGTACAGCTGCGTCGACGGTATTTCTGCACGCAGCTGGCCTGGTTCAGTCGGTGCGGTACCGCAAAGATTGCGGCTGGCGGGCTTATTCTTCTTCTTTCTCTCGACCTTGATGAAGCCCTCCTCGTCACATTCTTTCGTGTCCTGTCGATGACACGGTGGGTCAGCCCTAGGAGTAGGCTCACAGCGGCTTTGCTTTTTACCCATATTGGGCTGCTTAGTTGGTGGGGCAGCGGCACGAGGAGTCGATGCACTCGCATGCGATACATCGGTGCAGCGGGCGGCGGTACGCGGCAAATTGCGGTCAGAAACAACTGTCGGTGACGTAATTACGGCCGATGCAAAACTGCTGACTGATACGTTTTGCGCTTCGCGACAAGTGTTCACATTGTCCACATCGAGTGACCTACTTACCGCATCATTGCGTTTTAACGAAAATAATTCGGCACGTAGCTCACTGATAGTAGATTCGGAGGCTTCTAATCTACTTTTCATTTCGTCCAGACTAGTCTTCAGGACCCTAATATCCTTCAGCAGCCTAGTGACGTCGACGTGTTCGAAGTCCACAGCTGGAAGTTTATTCAGCTGCTTCGCCACGAAGGTGGGCACGTCGTCCGGATCTGTCTCCTTGAGAAGAGTGATGATGTCCTGTACACTCCTCTCGGTGCCATCTCTCCTGCGAGACGGCATCTGCGCGGTCTTACCGAGCTCTTCAAATAGCAGCTTCTTGCCACTACTAATTTCCTCTTCGTTGAAGTTCGACTTGCAGATCTGCATGATGCTGACCTCGTCGAATGTGTCGATGGCATACTGGATGTATGCCAATAATTCGTTAGCTACGAGTTTTTCGGATCTCATAGTCATTTCATTACCGTGTCACGGCACATGCCGCGCGACTCGCGAATTATTATAATTCGTCACTGTGCAGAATAGAGCGGCGCGTCCGGTTTAGAGCGCGCACGGCACTGCTATAACATTCGGTAACGAATTTGGTTCGTCGTCAGTGTAGTGGACATTCCTAGTACTGTTTTTCTTCTTTACTGAACAAATTTTTTCGATGTGACCTCGTTTCTTGCAGTAATGACAAATCGCGTTAATGAAACGACATTCCCCACCGTGGCGGTCTCCACATCGGTAGCAAAGTCGTATGCTCGATTTTGATTGAACAGCATTCACTTCCATAGGCTCTTGGGCGGGGTGTGACGTCACTGCCGTACTCGAAGTTGATGCATAGCATTTCGTCGGAATTACGCTTTGCATCATACGAGCATCCTTCCCTGCGCTCTCTGATGACAACATGGCATCCACCACGTCCTCGTAACGCAGAATGTCTTTTTTCAACAGCTCGTACTGTAATTTGTTATCTCTCATCCCACAAACAAGTCTGTCTCTAAGCATACGTTCTAAATCGATAAAGTTACAACCGGCACTAATTTTTCGCAACTGTGCAACATATTCTGATACTGATTCTTCATGTCCTTGATCACGTTTATAGAATTTGTATGACACTGAGATTTCATTTGGTTTTGGACTGAAATGTTTCGTAAGAATAGACACTATCTCCCCGAAAGTCACATCACTAGATCTTTTTGGTGTAATTAACGCAAGTAGAGTTTCGTTCCATACACTGTATAAAAATTTGCTCTTTTACTGGCGTCGTCGGCGATATTGTTAGCCTCGAAACAGTATTTTAATCTGTCTATGTAAATATCCCAATTGTCAGTTTTTATATTGTACTCATTGAATTTAACTGATTTATAACTCATAATGACTGATTTATCCGTCGTCGCCATATATTATGTCCAATAAAACAACAATTTATGCAAACATGGTTTCCTGTGCTAAGGAGCAAACTGACATGGCGTCTGTGTATAACAAATGTAAAAGTACCCTCATTGCTTAATCTTATACCCCTACAAGAATAATAATCTGGTACCTACTTACATATATAACAGATACTAACTCATTAATTTAAAATTATCTTATCTACACTTATTAAAACTTTGTCTGAACCATGTTATATATATGTTATATCAAAGATTTACGTTAGATTACTAGGTAGCTCTCGAATTTTATTCTTCTCGTATAAAATTTATTGCGGCCGCATGAAATTGGAAGACGCATGTCAAAGCTCGAGTTTTTGCTATTCGTGAAAACATGAAGAGATAAAACAACATTTCCTCTAATCCATTTAAACATGATAAAGCGTTGACCTTAGATTAACATAATGGATAAAGTTAAAAGGGACTGAGAAATACGTTATCTGCGGATGTCCGGAATAAAGGATGCAAAGAGATTTCCCTTTTTTGTGGACACGGGTTTAACTATTGTATTTTGAACAAAAGCATTCAATTCGTATAAAAGATGTTTACACCCTTTTCCACTATCCCCGTAAATTGATTTTCGCATGTTATCTACTTTCAATCTTCAAGCAACATTGCTACGAGTAATAAGTTCCTTTGGGATTCTCGAAGATAAGAAAGCGAATGTTATCCAATTCGCGTATATATCGAAATATATCTCAAGAGTTGTAATACGGTCGTTAATTTAATCAAGTTACAAATGAATGCTAATTAAAATAGCATTAATTAACACAATACTTGATTCGATTGAAATACGTTACGAGAATATATTGGAGATTTCTCCTGTAGGTTCATTTTGAAAGTTAACGTTCAAGAATACAATTGAAAAATGTTACCAGGCAATATTTTCATCGTCGTCAAGTTTTGATTTCATTTTTGTATGTTTGGATTTTACTAAATTTTATTTATTACGTTACCTCGATATAAATCTTCCCCAATGCTTTTCATTCCACCATAGCTTTCCGCGTCGTAAATATAAAGTCCATCCATTTATCGATTATATTTGCAAATATAATATATTGTTTACAGTAATGATGAATGAATTATTGTATCTTTCTATGAATAACACCATTATCACAGTATTAATACGAAACTACTTCTGCAATAAAGAGAGGTAGGGCACAGCGCATTTGTAAGCTATCCGACTGGGGAAGTACACTCTACCTCACAGAATACCGCAGCCAAATAACAATTGCCTTGAGGCTTGTTGTGTTCCTGTCTGAGGTGAGGTGACCAGAAAGAAAGGAGTTACTGTGATGCCAGCGGGGGAGGCGGCGCGCTAGCGATATTTCATGTTGCGGGCGTTAATATGGTGACCGCTTCACATCAAGCGGGCCGTACGCTTGTCTGCACTCGACATAGTATATACAGAGATTAAAAAACAATTCACATACCGACTTAATATGCTATAGATTCTGAGTAACCCCATTCCTCATTTTGTCTAAGCGGACGCGACTGAGATTTATTTGTTCTCAAACAATATTTTCAATTTAATAACTTCCACGCTTCAAAATATTAATAGGGAAACAAAATTTTGAAGCATTTTCAATAAAACTCACCAAAAATGGATAATTTCCAATTTTTTATGTTGACCGCTCGCTCGCTAGGATAAGAAAGAAAAGGAAATGTCATTCGGCCTGTGCCACCTTTTAAAATTTTAGAAATCTCTGTCCTGGATACAAGGACTTTGCACAAAACCATTAAAGATGATATTTTAATTATAAATATATTTATAATTACAATATCATCATGTAATTGTTATTTTTTATTTATCGTGTTTAACTATGAATTAACGTTTCTCTGAGTATTATTTTATTATGTAAGGCATTCGAGATTCTATTTGCATTCTCTAAACATGACTGAAAATGCTTTTAAAATTAAGTCAGCCTTTTGGTATTTCTTATTTTATAGACATTAAAATATTATTACTTGATGATTGTAATTTGAAGTTTTTCTCCTTTTAATACTTTTATACCGGAAACATTATTTTCTGGTGGTTCCTCCCGCAATATTTATAGCCAAAGTTTTAGGTCATTCAGGGCTTCTGAAGCAAGCTAAAATTCTAACGCCTTGACAATATTTTCACCGAGTCAAGTTACTTTCCGTAAAGTAATATTATATTACGTAATCTCAAGTGACGACGTTTCAAGGAAATGGATTGTTTTATGTAACGATCATATTTTGGGTCAAAGACGCAAATCAAACTACAAATACATTAAAATCATATAATCCTTAAGAGAGGTAGGGAGCGTAATTGTAAGCTACCCGACTGGGGAATGTACCTCCACCTCACAGAATACCGCAGCCAAATAACAATTCCCTTGAGGGTTGTTGTGTTCCTGCGAGTGAGTGAGGTCACCAGAAAGGAAGGAGTTGCTGCGTTGGCAGCGGGTGTGGCGGCGCGCGAGCGATATTTCATGTTGCGTGCGTTAATATGGCTACGGTAACCGCTTCACATCAGGCGGGCCGTATGCTTGTCTGCCACGCGAAGTAGTATAAAAAAAATAAAAAAAAATCCTATCTTGGACATGAGCGTATAAATATACATCTATTCTTTCTATTATTTATATTTGAATGTATTACAAACTTTTGTTTATATATGAGAGGGGGTCTAGACGAGCATGTACGTCACCTGATGGAAAGTAATCACCACCGCCCATCACCGATCCTAAACCATCATATACTCCTTCGGAAAGTATCGGGCCAGCTGGCGGGACATCGTGAGGCGAGCGACAAGAAGCCATACCTCCCTTCAACCACTACTGCTCTATGAAGAGCATATCGAAGAAGAAGAGAGACTTCATTTGAAAAGTCTGTACTAGATTTAGGGTTGCTGTGTTTCTGCGAGCGATGCGGTCACCAGAATGTAAGGAATTCCTGTGTTGGCAGCGGGAATTGCGGCGCGTGAGCGATATTTCATGATGCAAGCATTATTATGGCTACTGTAACCGCTTCACATCATTCAAGACGTATGTTTGTCTACCACCAGACGTAGTATAAAAAAAGTTTTAAACATTGAACCTTGAGTACGTACGACTAGTACTATTACTTATACTGTGCTTGAGTCTAAAGTAATCCGTATTCGACTGTTCTACTCGTACATACAAATGATATCGAGAAAGCTCTATTTTTTTAAAACTCATGTATTAAAATGCGATAGCTTCGATATGCTTGTCAGTTTAATCGAATAAGAAAGTGAAGCAACGTCAACCGTAGCCTGTTAATGCATGCGTTTATTTATTTCTAGCTCTTCCTTGCTTCAGAGGGCACGTTAAGTCGGCCCGGCATCAGTCCCAGCTATTGTCATTAGTTGATAGCCATTAAGCCAAGTCAGTCGCCTTGGGCGGCTTGAAAATACTTGTCTCCACCGACCCGCAGTTGAGCAGCGTAGTGGAATATGCTCTAAACTGCTTCGATTGAGGAGAAACCATATCCCAGCAGTGGGATGAATAAGGATTGACGATAATGATTAGAATCGTTACAACATTCGAAGACAGGTTCATTTTTACCACTAAGGTAACAAACATACTGCCGTGATGGCAAGCAATTGCCGCTATGTACCTTAATCAGAGTATCACAAATATTAAGTTCTGTTACATTATGACCACAGTATAAATATTAGTACTACGTACAGTAAGGCCGCTCCATGCCGCTCTCTCGTGTCGACCTCACCTCTGAGATAAATCTGCACAGACGCAATTATGTAGTAGTAAACGATGTGATATTAGTATGGAGTGGCCAGGGTGTAATTATGACATTGTGACCTAAATACAAAAAGAGTTGAGTTTTAAAAACATATCTCAATTTGCATTGTGGCGAAAATGACATTTCTACAAATTACGATATACATTATATTTGCATTCGGCAATGTAATTACATTGCCTAATTAGGTAGAGTCATATAAACTAATTGCCTAATAATACCCAACTACTGAAGCAAACGCTTATCTCCTGGGATTGTCATTTAAAGCGATCAGAGCAGCCATTCGAATAATTTGAACTTTTGCCACGTAATAATCATAATAATACTTAGGATTTGGGCAGACATCTTGAGTTTACCGGCGACTCTACTTATCGTAAATTTAACACTTAAGAGGTCGCGAATGGGTCCGACAGACCCAATCTCCGTATTTACTTCAATAAGTTTTAAAGTTCCATACTTATTTTTTTTAGAGTATTTGTGTAAGATAATTCACAAGTGTTAATATTGTTAATGACTTCGCTCAGTCGGGATTTTCGAATAGTTGAACATATAAATCGAATTTAGTTTAGTATTAGTTGAATTTGCAATATGTAACATATAATAAGAATCAATATAATCCTAAGCAGAATCCAAATTATTAAAATTTACAATTAAAACACAATTTTTTCTCGCCAAAGAAATTCTCGCCAAAAACAAAACTCTGTCTCTCTAATCTCGAATGCTCATTGTTTATTATAATTTTTCTTGATTTTATGAATTCACTTTTATGTTGATAAATTAAAATGAAACATTGAATATTTTCAATGTTTCATTTTAATTTATCAACAGAAGTCAGACTCAATTAAAAGTTTATTATTTTTAGGGATTAATTCGTCCTCGCTCTTTCGAATCGAAATGTTTGCGTAATACGATTTCTGCTGCAATTTTCTCCCGCACATGACTAACTTGTGGAATTCCCTGTCGAAGTTTCCCGGATCTCTATATCACGAAGTTCTTTAAGAACGGCGTGAAAAGGTTTTTACAAGGTAAAGTTTTGTAAATTGGCTGGACACACATTCTCAATATTAATCAATTACCGCAATCAACGAATCGTAGATTGCGGTAATTGCTATTAACCTTGAGAACTTCTTCTTCTTTGTCGCCTCAATTTGTTTTTATACTACGTTGGGTGGTTGATAATTATACGCTTTGCTTGTGAAGCATGATCATAGCTTATAGCCACAAGTGACAATACAATTCCTTCCGTCCTGGTAATCTCGCCCACTTGCAATAATACAACAACCCTTCAACAGTATTTTTTGGAACCGAGGTATTTTCCCAGCCGGGTAGCTTATAAATTACTCAGTGCCGCTGTACCGTGCAATACGCTACTGTGTAGTTTGTTAATCAGCAGGATATACCACGTGCATGTGAGGTTGGCTTTGGCTCAAAAATGACAGTGAGCTCACCCTTACTTACCGTGTTTTAGCAAGTATAGAAATACTTCTATACTAATATTTTGAAGCTGAAGAATTTATTTTTATTATTTTATTGTTTATGCCGATGTTTTGAGCGCCCTTATCTTAGAAATTATTGAATTGAATTGAAAAATACTGTTGGTTAGCCAATTGAATTAAGGAAAGCTATAGGGTATATACTCCTAACGTCATACTAAAATAACTTTTAACCTTTTGCATTGCATGATATATGAAAAATAACGGGAATTAATTCGATCCTAATAAGGGTATTTACATACCTTCGAGCAAGTCGCACCGGTCGTGGTCACAGGCAGACTGTCAGTCAGCCTGTGACCACGGCCAATGATATCATAAAGGCATGTAAATACCCTTAGGCATGATCGCGTTAATTCCCGTTATTATTTTCATAAAACATCATACTAAGACATTGGTCTTAGTATGATGTTTTGTCTCCGTTCCAATCAATGAAAAATATTAAAAAAACGGTGAAAATCTCACACGGGCGAAGCCGAAGTGGGTCGCCAGTTATTGTATAAATAAAACGTCGAAAGTATTAATAATTATTCATTAAATTCCAAAGACGCATAGTAATCATTTTTTCTTCGTAATATAAATCATTAGTTATCGTATCCTCTACCTTCCTACGGTATCAAATTCAACCAATTTTTCTCGAGTATTGCTCGAGACAAATATTGGTTTAGCTAGTCAGGTCACGTCTCGCACAGACCAATGCCTTCCTGCTATACCATTTGACCGGTCGTGTGTACTCTTTCTATTATTTGTCTGACATATTGGAAGGCGAAGCTTCTTCCTACTTGAGATGCCGAGGTCTTAACCCTTAACCTATTTTTAAGTGAACCCGAGGGACAATGACTGATCGAGCCACTGTTGCGGCACAACCCTTTAACGGTACGTTAATGGGGATAAGTGAGATGGAGATGGTGTTTTCACCCAAGATCGTTTTACCCATAGATACGTTCTATTGGATGTTTTCTAGCGTATTTAGACAGTGTACTAAAACTAATTAATTATACTGCTACAGAAAAAAATATAATAGAAAAATAACGCATTCATTTCATGTGTAGTGAGCGAAATGGATGTGAGAGTGAAAGAGAAAAGAACATACATGGCGGATAGTCGTCGGAAGTGTCGCAACCTCTCACATACTTTAGCCAATCAAAATTAGGCGTTCACGTTCTTTTTCTTTCTTTGCGTGTTGCGCTTATAAATATAGCAAGCAATTAAGCGCTTATTCAAGCTATAATATAGCATTGTTGCTACTTTTCGCACGGCAATGTGACGAACATTGCCGTGCGAAAAGTATGGCGACTCTATATCGGCATCAACCCATAAACATCCCACTGTTGGGATACGGATCCTGTTCTCAATCAAAGGGGTTTAGAGCACACTCCACTACGCTGTTCGACTACGGGTTGGCAAATAAGACGTGGCTATATACTCGTATAGCTATGTAATGTCATAGATTTTCCACATACTACATACTGCAAGTATAAAAATGTATGTAACCCGCTAGAAAATTAAACGATGTAAGTATTTTATTTAATGTGTAAAGGGCAAAACTACTTCTTTGGCTGTGTGGTTTCCGGCAGACTAGAATAGAATCACTCTGTTTCTTCCCGTGGATGTCGTACAAGGCGAGTAAGTGAAATTCATTATCAAATATCGATCAGGCCTCCCCATCCCGTCTGGCCAGCGTGGGGAGTGTAGGCCAAATCCTCCTTCCGTCTAGGACGGACGAAAGAGGGTCGTGCTCCTGTAGTGGAGACTAAAATGGGCCTGATGATGATGATGATGATGAAAACTACTTCTGAAAAATCTCGCGGAATACCACGGTACGTGTACGTGTACGTATAAATTATACCTACCCATTACTTGTAGGCACAAGTAACGGGTAGGTATATTTATACTTATTTAAGTGGAAAATGTAAGTCCCAGGAACATTTTTAATTTTTTTGTAGCAGCTACGGTAAAATTTATAATGGAAAAATCACACAATGTATGAATACAGAATCAGTTAGTATAAACAATATGAATTTCGAGCTGCAGCCGCAATGCATTTATTTTTCGTATATTTCGAAGCTAAAAGCACCAAAGCTTATAAATCAAATTTCATCGTTAGTTTCAATTTCTCTTCGTTATTGGAAACAAACTAGTTTTATAAAGTTGTCTAATAACAATTTGTTAAATCAAATAAAATTCACTGCATGTACCCACGTTTTTTTTTTGACGTGATTACGTTTTATAAATCGATGAACGCCGGCTGCACGCACGAAGAAACATGACTCATTGTCACGTTCCGTCTGAGCCGAGCGTGCAAGCGAGAGCGCGGAACATTCGATATAGAGGCACGATCGGCCTAAACGTTCGGCTTGTGACGCATCTATCTCTCTTCCAGTCCATCGGTCGATGTTTTCTTATGACGTTATCACGTAAAATTATCGGCCGTAAACCGACTTTACAGACGGCCAATTTTTTTTTAATAATCTAGTAACAAACAAAATTACATAAGAGAAGGCGACGATAAAAATACTATTTAACTCTAGAAG
This sequence comes from Hypsopygia costalis, assembly GCA_937001555.2. Classification (NCBI taxonomy): domain Eukaryota; kingdom Metazoa; phylum Arthropoda; class Insecta; order Lepidoptera; family Pyralidae; genus Hypsopygia; species Hypsopygia costalis. The sequence continues at coordinate 13,470,003 of OW443339.2, read as the reverse complement.
ACACAACATTTATGTTTGTCAAGACTGTATTATTAAGTTATACCTATTTAACATTGATAACAGTTAATTTAGTTATTAGAAAAATAATTAAAAAAGTTGATTTCTGTATTTTTTTTAGAATAAGAAATAACTTAAAATTAAAATAAGATCTCATTTCTTATTCTATTTCATTCTACATCATTACACCTTTTACCAACCACTACCAATTACCACCAATTAGTTTTCACTACACATAATTATGTGTCTAATGTCATTACGCCATATTTTAAATAAATAATGCAATAAATTCTATATATCTAAAATAAAATAGTGAGATGCAGCTATTTTAATACATATACATCATTCTTACGTATGATTGGGTTTTATAGCTGCAAAAATATGATTGGGTTCTTCTAGGGTTAAAATCCAATAATCGAATTCACAAACCGGCAATTAAAATCCACCATTATATAGAATCGACCGATTCAGAACAGATGCGATATTCAAATTCAATACGGAACCAATCAAAAGCGTTTCGTACGAATGTTTCAACTTCATGATACACTTATGACTCTCTATTGATTCGACGCCATTCGTCAAGTCTTTACTAACGGATCCTTAACTGAATTATTTATGAGTTGGAGCGTTTCTCTTTTCTAATAGAGGTTAGTGAGACAACACTGGGATAAATTCAGACTCCTCATATGTGGGATTAGGATCGTGCCAGATCCAATGACACAGTACGTTTTGTTTTTTATTGTTTACTGTTAGAGGTTTGCTCATGATGAATAAATGATATAGTTTTGTATATCTATTTTTCCCTAAATTATGATATTTTCGGCCGTGTGGTTCCCGGCAGACTAGAATAGAATCACTCCGTCTCTTCCCGTGGATGTCGTACAAGGCGACTAAGGTAAATACATTATCAAACATCGATCAGGCCTCCCCAACCCATCTGGCTAGCGTGGGGAGTGTACCTCCTGTCTGTGACGGACGAGAGAGGGTCGTGCTCCTGTAGTGGAGACTAAAATGACCTGATGATGATGATGATATTTTTGCTTATAGGTATATATGTATATGCTGTACTATATTGATTTTTTGGGGTGTAGTGGCTCACCAACATCTTCCCGACTGGGGATGTACCCCCATTTCACGGAATACCGCAGTGAAATAACAATATTACCGAAAATGTGTTAAATACAGGAATTTTATACAAGAATATGCCACTAAATGTATAAAACATTAGATCTAGGTAGTTTGTCGTTAGATTGGAGTGTTTATCAAAATAATAATTATATATATTTTTATAGTTGTAATCAAAGTTCAGAATGGTTTTGAAGTCGATCACTCCGTTACGCAATTTTCGTTTGGGGATGGGAACTTTAAGGTCAAGTTCTTTTGAGCTCGTGCCTATAGACTTATGGGTTTAGAACGTTGTGTTAATTGTGTGTAGTAGAAATGTGTGGTATACATTTACCACTATAGGCAATTTGATCTACACTACTTTGAGTGTTTTCGCCAAAGGTCATGCAAATTACTGTCGGCCGGCACCCACCCAATACCAGTACGTACCCAATACAGTAGTACATGCATGTTACTGCCGTGGCTGCTTTAGTCGTCTCGTCTCTGATTCTGCTGCTGCATTCGTCTCAACGGCTCTTCTACATCTGAAACAAAATTGAGACTAACTGGTAGCGGAAGCACGCAAAGCAGTGTAAAATTGCCTGTAAATTAACAGTTAAAACAACATAATTTACATTAAATTAAAGAAAATTATGCAAAAGGGACCGTATTCATAAAATGAATTTTGTTCCAGGCAGTCTTTAGCTGGCTGAATATAGTCGAATTGGTAGGCGAAATGCGAGGTAGTTGATCTTATACTCTGCAAACAGAAACATCTTATATGTGCGGTAACATGTACAATTCGTACCAGCTAAGGAAAAGATCCAATAAATCCAACTCGCTTTGCATTTACAACTCGAAATAATGCTGTAGGTATACTGCTGTCTTTTCAAACAATATGTTATGCTAAACGAATTTATTTTTAGACAGCTTACATTTCATGCTACTTGATATGTGAGATCTTCGAAGTAATATTAACCCTTAAGTATTCACATGTGTAATATAAGAGGTGATGTTTTACAATAATATATTGCGATAATGGAACACCTTTTGTTTCCAAGCATTTTCAATGTCTTATTTAATAAAAAAAACCATATCTCCAGTAGTCTTTCTTGCTGTCAACTCATATCGTGTTACTATAATATGAAAATTCTTATGGAAATTTATTGTAAAATAAAGTCCATGTCGAGATTTTTCACGGTTAGAACATAGAAAAGCGAGAGTTTTTACAGGGTCGGCAATGCGTGATTGGTGGCTCTGATATTGCAAACGTAATGGGCAAGTGGTATGCTTGTTTTCCACATTAGTTTTTTTTTTATATCACTGAGGTATCAAACAAGCATACGATACATAAGATGGAAAGCAGTTATCGTAGGCTGCGGACGCCTGCAATACCAAAAGCGCTTTGCCTATATACTACCCAGTAAAAACCTTTTCCACGCCCATTTTGAAAAACTGTCCTAGGAAAACCTTTATAATATCATATATATTGTATTTTATAAACGTCGTATATTTATTGTATACAGTACAGTAAAGAAAAAATAACAGAATTTCGTACGATAATACATATAAAATATAATAATATATAAACGCACCAGCCATGGTACATATTAGAAAAATATTTGGATTAATTTATCATTTGCCACCTTAGATATTAAGAAATTTATTTATTCTTTAATGATTTTTGAAAAACATGTATCTTTTATCTGTGTATGATTCCGTTTATTATTTATCTAAAATAGAATACAAAATATATATTTATTAAAAAATACACTAATAACGGTCAGGCCGGCCATAGTTTGCATAAATTAAATGGTGGCAGAAGTACGCAAAGTAGTGTAGATCAAATTGCTTTTAAATTTGACTTCCACAAAATAACACCTGAATCGATTAACTATCTTTTAGCTTTGCCCAAAAATACTAAGATATCTATACTATTTGCTATTGTATTAGATATATTATTTCATATTATAATCTAATTTGCTCTCCGATTTATACGTACAGTTTGCGGTAACCCTACATTCATAATCGTACCTTCCGGTATACCGGTGACATTGATTGAGGTTTCTCAGTAGGTATTCCTCAAGTAATACCAATTACTTGAATTTCCGACCTAAGAATTGAAAGCAAAATCGAATCCCCGGCGTAGCAATGGGGCGAATCGCTAGTAATTCAATAAATTCTCAATGAATGGGATCACACTTTTTCCTACTCGACATAATAACGCATTCCACTCGTCATAAAAACGGTGCTCCATCTATCGGACGGGAATGTATAGGTGGCAATAATTCATGTCAGTATTCATTCGTGTCATAGAAATCGTAAAATATGTTTCTGATCCAGGTTATGACTACGGATACGATTGGTTATAAAATATTTTTTCATAAAAACAACGTATCTACTTTGTAATACAGATAAATAACGATTTTGTATGACGAACAGACTAAATTAAAATCAATAAATATTCCGGGGCATATTATACACTGCTATCTAGTCCTAAACTAAGCAAAGCTTGTACTATGGGTACTAGATAACTAATATTAAGCTTGAATACATTTTTTTAAATACATACCTACATATAATATATAGAAAACCTATACCTATACAAACATACGTTTCATGCACACAAATACGTGTCTTGTGCGGGAATCGAACCCGTGAGCTGGGAATTAAAGTGGCCATTGTTATAATAGCTTTTATATTTTCGCGTTGCATGATTAAAAAGGTATGTAAAAATACCTTATATGCATAATCGCATTTATTTCTGTGGTTATTATCATTTTGACTATTGCTAGCTCGACCACCGAGCTCGTTTAGTATCTACATGTATATGTCGTGGGCTGATCGTTTAATTGGGCCGATCGCGATAAACCTGGGCAGATCGACATGTGCCGCCATATTTTGATTTGGCTGCCTAATCACCGCCATATCGTTCAAAGCATAACGTTTGACGATTTGGCCGTCCATACTTGGCCAAATCGAGTTTGTAGGGTGTCCATCATACTTACAAGCAAATAAAATCAAGTTTAAGTATTTCACTCGATAAAAAGACGTTTAAAAAGTAAATAAAATCAATTCCGGCGCTTCGCCGGCCGCTACCGCGGCACGCTCGCTACGCTCGCTCGGCTCGCGCTCTGTTGGGGTCACAGTTCTAACCTAACCTAACCCACTTTTCTGGCAGTTCTAATCTAGCCTAAATTATTTTATTTATTTATTTATCCATATCGTCCACCAACTCACTATTATCACCCTATATATATGCAATATTTTCAGTTTCTTGTAACGCCGCCATTTTTTCTAGACGTAAACACACAGCTGACACAGTCACATGAACGAAGGAGCGCAACAGCGCCAAAGCGTCAGAAAGTGGAACTTCATCACGATGCGCCCAGGCATATCCCGATATGCCCAGCCTTATCTCGATGCGGCCAAGTAACTGAATGGGAAAATCGACAAATAGTCTGCTCTCGTCGATCTGCCCAACTTTACATTGGGTACATCATGAAATAATTGGTCAAATCAGAATATGGCGGCACATGTCGATCTGGCCAGGCTTATCGCGATCGGCCCAATTAAACGATCGGACCACGACATATATATACATACATACATCAATAATAAATATGTAGACGCACGAAAAATTTAAAATTGTATTTTTCAAGCAGTTCTCTAAACCACTGTGCTAACATTGGTGTTTGATGGTATCTTTTAGACAGAATAGCTGGATATTAAGTAACAAATACCTATAAGAGAAATTCTGAATGTTGATCGACATTATGATATTTAAAATTTTGAACCAATTTTCGTCATAGGTCATAAATTTTCCCACATAAACCGAGCAGGGACGGGGGCCCACCACACATTCCCACCACTGTATCTCCTGTGTAGCCAGGATTAACAGCGGCGACCGCCAAAAAAGGCAATGAACAATGAAGTCCATTGCAGTCCCAGGGGTAAAACTACGGCTGCCTTGGAACTCACAACGAATTTAATCAGAAGAAATTAGTAGGAGTAGGAAGCTTTTGGAATTTGACTTCCCCTCTTAGCAATGTGAGAGACAGCAATATGGCAAATAAGGCATTAAAAGCCTAAAGAGATGGCTAGTCAAGTGAAGCTCAACTGCCGTGCACCACGGATTTTAAGTTTCTAACACTATTAGGGACCTAAAACATTGAGTTGTTACCTAACACATCGATTCCAATAATATGAATTGCAAAATCGTCTGAACGCTTGGTAATTCTCCCTTGTTGCTACCAAATCTGAATAGTATACTACCCCGGATGCAACTTGCAATGAATTCAACATGTCATCCCGCTCCCGCTGCCAAAGATCACACTCCCAGAGAACATGGTGTGCTGTTTGATCGAATTCAGAATTAGCAGTAGAACATTCGCATAAGGGCGACGGCACTAATTTAAACGAAAAGAGTTTAGCTTTAAAATTGCCATGTCCAGTTAAAAATTGCGCAACGGGGTGGTCGACTTCTAACCACTTTTTCTTTAATCTATCTCTTACCGATTGAAAGAACAGATACAAGTGGCGTCCTTTGGTAGAAGTTTCCCACCTTTCCTGCCATTCAGACAGCAATGTTTCAAATACTTCATTAATAGGTTTGAACAGTCTAACTATTTTTTCACGATCACGCGTTTTCAAGAAATCAGGGACCATATTTTTAGATGTATAGTACATTGAAGCGCGGCGTTGTACTTCTAAGTCTACCGGTAACACACCTGCTAGCACGGGTAGTGCCTCGGTGCTTACAGTTCTATACGACTTACATAAAAATATCAGAGCAAGGCGCTGGCTTTGAAGCAATTTACGACGTGCTGCACCTATAGTAGCCCTATCTGCCCACGCAGGTGAACCGTACGTAACACAACCCAAGTATGTGGCGGTATAAATAGTTTTTAACGTTTTGAAAGTTAATCCCCACGTAGAGGTAGAAATTCGTGTTAAGGCATAGAAATTCTTTTTTGCTTTTTCACCTACTTGCTTCATGTGCTCAATATAATTAAAATTTCTATCCAAAAGCAAACCTAAGTAACAAACCGAACTTCTATTAGCAACAGATACTCCATTAAAATGAAATCGCGGTGAAACCTGTAAATTTCCCTTAAGCAAGAGTTGATATGTTTTATGTGGCGCAAAATCGAGACGATTACGATAACCCCAATCTGAAATTAAGCCTAGGCTAGTGTTGGCTAGTTTCTCTATGCTAGATCTTGAATTAGCATTGATTAATAAGAGACCATCGTCAGCGTAACCAGTTAACGAGCACCCTTCCGGTAAGGGTAGGCTAAAAAAATCATCAAAACCGATATTCCAGAGATACGGTCCCAACACTGAACCCTGGGGGCAGCCCTGCGTGAGCACCTTTGAAGCAACATAATGGCCAAGTTTTAATTTAGTTGTACCATTCAAAAAGTACGATCGAATGAGAGAGTAGATATTGCTAGGGCAACCTCTCGCCTTAAGTTTCAGCAACAACATTGGCCACCAAGCATTATCAAAGGCACCTGAGATATCTAAGAAAATAGCTACAACATACTTGCTCTCCGAGAGTTCAACAACTTTGCGCACTGCGAGCGCAGCATCAACAGTAGACTTGCCAATGGTGAAGCCGTACTGATTTTTATGAAATTGCGGGCCACCGGGCAGCAACCGTGGCACAACCAAGCGCTCAAGCAGCTTACCCAACGACGGTAGCAGAGTAATAGGACGGTAGGACTTCGGATCGTCCGGTGGTTTATCACCGCCTTTTGGTATTATTTTTATAACACCACTTCGCAAAATGCCAGGGAAATGACCTTCTACAATACACCGAGTAAGTATTGTTAAGATAGGTTCAGCGGCTACTTTACAAGCTTCTTTAATCATTCTATTCGAAATCTTATCATCACCGGAGGCTTTATTTGTAGGCAAAGCTTTAACAATAGACATAAATTCATCCATCGACGGTACATTTGATATTGGAGTGGAAGGGCACATATCCGCCGCGCTCCTAACCTCACGATGGTAGTCACTGTCACTATCGGCGCAATCATCAGGAATTAACGCATGCAGATAAACCGAGCAGTGAACTGGCGGCTTCAGTACTGGCTGAACGTTCAGAAACAATGGGTAACGAGACCTCATTCTTATTTGGCAATATGCCAAAACAACTAATGGGAGTAATTTTTTTTATGCGCCGTATGCCTTTCACTCTTTGTAAGCTGTGAACAACTATAGCACTTGTTGTTAAGCACAATTGTACACGAAACATACATTTTCTTAGTTAATTGATTCAGGTGTTATTTTGCGGAAGTCAAATTTACAGGCAATTTGATCTACACTGCTTTGCGTGCTTCCGCCACCAATTAGTTCATGCAAACTACAAAAGTTTTTGCAGGTTGTTGTTCTAACCGTCAACATCTACAGATCGCCTGAGGATGCCTCGCGTAGAGGTGAAACACGTGTCGCAGAGACGACCACGGCAGTCGAGGCAGTGGCGGTCGCATGTATCTTCTGTTTCAGATGTTGGAGATTCGCCGAGACGACCACAGCAGCTGGAGCAGAGACGACCAAAGCAGCCACGGCAGTCGCATGCAACTACTAACGGTAGTGGATGGGTGCCGGCCGGCATTAGTATGCATGAACTAATTGGTGCCGGAAGCACGCAAAGTAGTGTAGATCAAATTGCCTATACATTTTCTTAACAAGTCTATATATTGTAACGGTAACCCCCCCCCCCCCCTGAAGCGACCGTCCGTAGCCTAATGTGTAATTAGGATTTTCCCCTTTCAGTGATCTAGATTTTCGCCCTAACTCCTATTTAACATGACTTAATTCTGCTGGAAAAGTACACGGTTAAATACACACAATTATGAACACATTTGCTGAAATATACACATATGTCAAATAAACCGAATATGATTACGCGGCTGAAATGATACACGATTAGTTTAAAGACAATATTAATATACAATAATGACAGAAAGATAAGACACACAGTTAAGTTAATTATATACAAGTATTATTAGTCACGCCGCTGAAAAGTTACACAGTTTAATACACACAAATCAATATACTGTGAAGACAGAAAATAATAAGCAAAGCGTATTTACGGAAAATATTATCTATTTCCCGGTGATAGTTCCACTCCGCGTCTAGGACAACAAAATCGATAAACCTCGAAGTTAATCGATCCTGCAATCCTTCCGACTCACAAGCACTCCCTCGGCTGGAAACCCATCCCAACCGCCTGGGATTGACCTCCAGCTTACCCAACTATCACCGGGGAGAAGCCCAATAGAAAAGTGAATCTTTTATACTCCTAAACAAAGCGTTTTGGAGACTTTGATTAATTTACAAGCTAGCAATTAAAATCTTAGCTGCAATCTCGACGCTGGCTGGTAGGGTGCAGAGTGGCCGAGGAGAATCTCTCCGAGCTGCTTTTCACTGGAACACACTTAGTCACAGTGCCTGGCTAAAAGGCTAGACCCCTTTCGGTGGGTCTGGATAGAACCGCGCGCGTTTGTGGCAAGAAGCGAACTGCCCTATTCCCAATTCATTATATTGAATTTTAGCGTCTACATGACACAACATCTTCACAAAAAACCAAAGGGGTCGCCTGCCTCCTTGCCTTTGTCCCAAGAAACTATTGTTTTAAATGTTCGATGTTATTTTAACGCAACAACTTTCTCAAACTCTGCCATCTAAAGCATAGATATTTGAAACCAACTCCATAAATATCCCTTTTTTTTGTACGATAGCTGGCTTCGGCCGTTTGACAAAAGAGCTGGGGTCTTTTGTCTCAACACATCAATTCTCAAACACATAAATTCAAATTATTGCTTGCAAGCAGGACATTAGATCGCCACATGTCTGAACCCTCAATATAATATTTCACGCTGATAGTCTGCCGTCACATCCTCCCCTCTGAAAATGTGTCTATGTGATTGGTCGCATGACGCAATTTCACTATTCAGAACTACCTAACTATCTCCCGAACAAAATGAAATATTTACACCGCCTTGTTACTTATTACTACTCTTTATGGGTTTTTTTTTTCATGTTTTATAGCAACTTTTTTTTTTTTCCTAACTCCTAAGCACTAGCCTACAATTACAATCTATATCTACAATACTACATACAATCTACACTTTCTAGGTATAACCTACATGAACTATCCTATTCTATTCTACTTGCCATAATAGTATCTTGTTAGATGAATGGCATTATAATTCCCCTTAATCGAACCCGTATCTGGCCTTACTAAAGTATATACATTATGATAAGGAACTGCACCAATTTTATATGGCCCTTCGTAAATTAGAGCGAATTTCTTAGTCAACTTCTTTTCCGCATCTGATTTCGATAATGACCTCAATTTGACCCAATCACCTATGTGAAATTGTATAATTTTGTGGCAACGATTATACGATTGTTCTCGTAATGTCGCGGATTTTCCAATATTTATCCGAGCTTGTTTCTGAAGCTCGTCGATCTGACCTGTGTTTCGACCATCAGTCGATCTACCTATTATCCATTTATCTGTAGATAACACAATTGACTGACCCTTGACAAGTTCCATTGGCGTGAAGCCTGTACTACTATGAACAAGATTATTGTAACATTTCTCTATTCGCGGTACGATATCCACCCAACTTCGGTGAGATTTATGACAATAACTCTTAAATAGTCTTCCTAGCTCTCTGTTCACGCGTTCTGTTGAATTTGGACGCGGATTACGTATTGACGTATGTGAATATTTAATTCCTAATTCATCTAAACCACGTTCCCATTTGTTTGACGTAAATTGTGTTCCCGAATCTGTGACAACCTTGCTTATAGTGATTTCCTGATGAAAGCACTTTATACCCTTAAGAACACCTCCACCGGTCGCCTTCCTAAGTGGATACAACTTTATGAGTTTACTAAACGCATCTTGCATAACTAATATATATTTCATGCCGTATTTCCCCGCCGGAAGTGGCCCATACAAGTCTGCGAACACTAACTCGCCTATGACCTGTGCAATTACCGCTTTACTCGGTCCTACATAAGTCGCTAGATCGTGTTTAGCTTTCTGACACAAGTCACAACATTTTATTACTCTGTTTATTTCTCGTGACATATGTGGAAAATAATATCGAGGTTTCATCGCATAACATACCTTCGACCGACCGTAATGACCTAATTCTTCATGAACATTCTTGATTAACCCGTCTCTCAAACTATCAGGTATGACCATTAAAGATTTCTTTGTTTTCGGCGACTCGTAATACAATATATCGTTAATCAATTTATAGTTCCGAAATTTGCTCTTTTCTACTGTTACTTTATCGTTTTCGATCAGATATTTTATTGTGGTATTCAACCTTTCATCCGAGCGTTGTAAAACTTTAATAGACTTGAGTTGTTCTATTATTTGAATTTGATTACTGGCTTTAAACATCTGTAACTGAGGGCATACGGTTCGCGTAGATTGGTTATCGCTTCCGCCAGGTAAATTTCGCGATAATACATCTGCCACTACATTCGTTTGTCCTTTGACATATTCGATGACGTAGTCAAATTGACCTATGTAATGTGCCCACCTCATCATTCGCGCACTTAATAGCTTCCATGAGTATAGAAAGCTTAGGCTTTTATGATCAGTTCGAATTATTAGTTTCGCTCCGCGTAAGTATGTCTCGAATTTCTTAAGACAGTAAATAATTGCCCAAAACTCCTGTTCAGATACAGTCCATTTCATTTCAGCTTCAGTTAATGCTTTACTACAGAACCCTATAATTAGTGGTTCGGCCTGATCCGATAATTGATACACATAACCTGCCACGCCGATGGCGCTACTGTCCGTTTGCAAATAATACGGTTTATTTATATCGGGGTGCGCTAACATTACTGTATCAATGAATCGTGATTTAATTTGTTGAAAGCATTCATCTAATTTTGTATCCCATCTCCATGCAATGTTTTGTTTCAACAGATTACATAATGGTCGCGTTAATTCTCCGTATTTATGCACAAATCTCCTAAAGTAATTTATCAAACCTAAAAATGCCCTAACTTGTTTAACCGACTTAGGTGTTGGATATTCCCTTATAGCTTCCGTTTTATCCGGGTCCATTTTTATACCATCGATTGTAACTATGTGACCTAACAACTTAACCTCCTTTTGCAAAAATCTACATTTAACAAGACTACACGTCAAGTTAGCCTCCTTTAATCGCTTTAGTACTGCATCTATGTGACCAATGTGATCTTCCAAAGTCCCGGTTGTAAATACGCATAAGTCATCTAAGTAATTAAGACAAAATGACCTTATTTCGGGCCCTAGTATGATATCCATTGCTCGCGTAAAACTCGCTACTGACGTCTTTAAACCCTGTGGTAAAACCGCATAAGTATATGATTTTCCCATGAAAGTAAAACCCGTAAATTTAGTAGAATCTTTACAAAGATTTATTTGATAGTATGCATTATTCAAATCAAGTATACTTATATATTTAACCCCGTGGAACGATTGTAATATCTCCGATGTTAATGGTGGCGTTTCGATATCACCGACCATACGTGAATTTAATTCGCGCGCGTCTAATAAAATTCTAACGCTCCCATCTCGTTTTAATGTATATGTAAGCGGACTACTATATGGCGTACTTTCACGCTTAATTATACCTAAGTTTTCCAATTCATCTATCCGCGCCTTCACCTTTTCGCGATGTGCATATGCGATTGGATAACTCCTTTTTAAAAATGGTGTGGGGTCTTTCATTTGAATTGTATGTGTGTACTTTGTCGTACGCCCCGGGTGAATTGAAAATACTTCCCTATTACATTGTAATACTAACAATAACAACGTTTTTTGTTCAGTATTCAACGCCATTGAGTCTACATAAAATTCAATCTCTTGTTCTGTGGCACACGCCGCGGCTGTCCCAACTTTATGGCCTGCCATGATTCCGTTCAACAAATAAGTAATTGTTTGGCACGCGCTATTGTTTACAGAAACTGCGCCCAACTTTATTTTTGAATGAATTCCTAAATGTTCTACGGTAAGACTTTTGTTTGGCCCACATGTTATACTCGCCTTCATACGTTGCAACCAATCAAAACCTAATATTAACGATCGAGGTAACCTCTTTAATACTAGTACCGGTGTCTCAACTTCAAGCTCGCCTAACTCTATAACTATCAAAATTAGCTTAGTCACTTTCTCACTCTTCGAACCGAATGCGCCTTGTATTTGTAACGCTGGTATGGGTATTTCCGCTAACTCGCCTACAGCTAACCTGATGCTATCATACAACTCGTGTGAAATGCATGTTACTTGACTTCCCGTATCAATTAATCCCTTCAATTCGCGTCCATAAACTTTGACATTAATCTCCGGTAAGCACGGTAAACCTAACAACCTCTCCGACTGATCCTCGTAAAAATCATCGTCGCTAAATATAGTACCTAACATACGTTTTTGTCGCGAATCGCACCAAAGACATAGCTTACCTCGTTCAGTGCATAAAACCACATCACGACTTCTACTGTTCAGTATTATACTGACTTGATTCGCTAATTCCCATTCATTCTCCTTATGGTCGTCATTAATAGGTCGTGTAATGCCGCTCTCTTCACGTCCTAACCCTTTACCTGGCTGCCAACCTGTCTTTAACATATAGTTATATGCGTTCCTAATACCGCTACCCGAATGAACCTCTTTGTTAAGCATTTTAGTCGAATTATCGAGGCCTAAGAATCCGACGTGACACCGTTTCCCGTGTGATTATTATCGTTTCCCGCTTCAGTATTTGATACGCTAGTCGATGTAGCTCTTTGCCATTTAATAGCAGGCAAAGACGTCGCAGTCCTATTATAGACCCCGCGATAAGACGCTCGCATAACACGTCGTCTGATTCCGCGACTCCGTGCATTACCTCTTGAAGTTGTTCGTTGTATCACTGCCGTAATTGGTGGCTCATGTCTGCTAGTACTACCCCTCCGCCATGTATACGCACGCCTATTATTAAAGTTGCCACGTGTTACCATCTGTCTCGGCAAAATTTCACCCGTCGTCAATTCGATATTTCGTAAAAAATCTAACGCGGCTAACACGGTTCTATTTCCCCGATCAGTGAACGACCACTGTCGCAACACGTCACCCGGAGTCTACTACATCGCTTTCCGTCAACGGAGTTGACAGCATACGTGATAGTTCTAAATGTTCGGCAAAATAGTCCGCCATTGATGTTCCGCTATTCTCATTCCACTTTGAATACACTAAACCATAGCGGACCTTACTCTGTTGAATTTCGCCCCAGTATTCTTTAAGGAAATCCCTTTCAAACGCCGCAAGATTTTCCCAACCGTTGTACAAGCTCATTCGGATGGTTGCTGGACCAGTCAAGCATTCAAACGCTATATCTACTGCTCTGTGTTCTGAACCTATCGCACTAATGTATTTCCTAACTTTCCTAAGAAATTTCATCGGATTTTCATCGTCACTCCCCTTAAAGCACGGTCTATCCATTGCTGATCGCATAACATAAACATTCTGTGCTTGGGTGCTAGACCTTACACTTTGTGACGCTAGATCGACATTCATATTCGTGTTAGTCCCCAAACTTAAATTGTCGGAAGTGCTTGGCGTTGGTATGTCAATGATTCGCGTTTCCCGTCGTTCTAAAACTTCTAATCGTTTTATTATTGTGTCCATTTTATCACTTATAACACGCGCTATCGTCTCAGATAAATTTTCATTGTCCGTCGGACTTTCTAAAGTTTTACGACGCGAACCGCCTGCTACCTGCGGCCCTTTCCTACCGCGTCGCGTTGTTTTGCGATCGGCCATTGTTATACGAATAAATGATGTATTCAAATATCAATTTTACTATGCGTCCAGTTATTTCGTGTTTAATTAATGAATCTATTCAATAATCTAGTAATGACACTTAGCGCCTCCTTTTATAACAATAATCTTTTGATCAAATCGACACGTATGTGTACGGATCTAATTCAATTCGGATTAATTATGAATACGTGTTAGAATCCCAGCAAGGGCGCGGTTAGTCCCCGTGGTTACGACTCTAATCAAGCGCATCGCCAATCGATCCTACGCGGAAGGTGACCGCAAGGGCATACCGAATTAGCCATTGAGAGGTGTAAATAATATTATCAATGCAACTGGCGTCCCAGCGCAAAATGATTTTATCTCGGATATATTTTTTTTTTATTTTTTTATTTTATTTTATTTTTGTTTTTTTTTTTTTGTTTTGGGCCTCTTATTTATATATAGATATACATATTTTTAAATATATATACGTATATATATTTTTTTTTGTTTTTTTTTTCTTTGTTTAAGCGCTTTGTGTATTTATATCCGAGTATTTATTATTTCTTTTTTTTCTTTCCACACTCTCATCAATCCGAACTGATTTAATCAGCAACCACCTCGCTACGATATTATGGGCTATTTTTACCCAACAGAAATTAAATATTTACTTTTATTCAAGACGGCCGCACACAAGTGTCAAGACTGATTGTGCTCGTTGGCAATCTTAATTAATGGTAAGGACTCATATATATCAATCTGTATAACTCCAACCCGATTATAGATATTTTGAATACAGTCAGCGTTCTTACTATTAATTTCACTAGCTTAAAGCTACTATTTAAACTTTAATAATTACACATGCTATATGGCCAAGTCTATACTTTAAATAAAATTGAACCTACTCGGAGCGGAATACAGTTACATTAAATTCACTCCTAACCACTAAATTATAATTAACGTTATTTTAACTTCACTCCTAAATCACTAACTTATAATTAACCCTGTCTTTACCTTATTAGAAGTTCTTATACAATATTTCAATGCCTACTTCCTGTCACTCTTTATGTACCAAATTATTTATTATTCTAACTCCCCTCAAACGACAAAATTATTGCTAGTCATCCAGCTTGAATTATCGTATTGACCATGTCCATCTATGTGACTGATTACCACTTCCTGTAATGCAAGCAATATTAAGTTATATACGGTTATTTGTATTTTATTATACCTATATAACTCAATAATAGAGTAATTAGATCGTCTATAAAACAATTTCCTACGTTTGTCTATAATTTCCTACGTTGTGTTTCCTTTGTTTTTTTTTTATATTCCCCGTTTAATAATAATACAGTGAATTTAATAACTAAACATGTAATTAATTTTATTTCCGCACTACCCAAATGTACTCCAGTTGTTGCAATTATATGCAACGAGCCTGGATCCTGGTTTCCACGGTACCAGATGTAACGGTAACCCCCCCCCCCCTGAAGCGACCGTCCGTAGCCTAATGTGTAATTAGGATTTTCCCCTTTCAGTGATCTAGATTTTCGCCCTAACTCCTATTTAACATGACTTAATTCTGCTGGAAAAGTACACGGTTAAATACACACAATTATGAACACATTTGCTGAAATATACACATATGTCAAATAAACCGAATATGATTACGCGGCTGAAATGATACACGATTAGTTTAAAGACAATATTAATATACAATAATGACAGAAAGATAAGACACACAGTTAAGTTAATTATATACAAGTATTATTAGTCACGCCGCTGAAAAGTTACACAGTTTAATACACACAAATCAATATACTGTGAAGACAGAAAATAATAAGCAAAGCGTATTTACGGAAAATATTATCTATTTCCCGGTGATAGTTCCACTCCGCGTCTAGGACAACAAAATCGATAAACCTCGAAGTTAATCGATCCTGCAATCCTTCCGACTCACAAGCACTCCCTCGGCTGGAAACCCATCCCAACCGCCTGGGATTGACCTCCAGCTTACCCAACTATCACCGGGGAGAAGCCCAATAGAAAAGTGAATCTTTTATACTCCTAAACAAAGCGTTTTGGAGACTTTGATTAATTTACAAGCTAGCAATTAAAATCTTAGCTGCAATCTCGACGCTGGCTGGTAGGGTGCAGAGTGGCCGAGGAGAATCTCTCCGAGCTGCTTTTCACTGGAACACACTTAGTCACAGTGCCTGGCTAAAAGGCTAGACCCCTTTCGGTGGGTCTGGATAGAACCGCGCGCGTTTGTGGCAAGAAGCGAACTGCCCTATTCCCAATTCATTATATTGAATTTTAGCGTCTACATGACACAACATCTTCACAAAAAACCAAAGGGGTCGCCTGCCTCCTTGCCTTTGTCCCAAGAAACTATTGTTTTAAATGTTCGATGTTATTTTAACGCAACAACTTTCTCAAACTCTGCCATCTAAAGCATAGATATTTGAAACCAACTCCATAAATATCCCTTTTTTTTGTACGATAGCTGGCTTCGGCCGTTTGACAAAAGAGCTGGGGTCTTTTGTCTCAACACATCAATTCTCAAACACATAAATTCAAATTATTGCTTGCAAGCAGGACATTAGATCGCCACATGTCTGAACCCTCAATATAATATTTCACGCTGATAGTCTGCCGTCACAATATTAAGGAAAATATACTCGAGCTCGGTGGTCGAATGGTTAGCAATGGTCACTTTGACTCCGAGGTTGCGGGTTCGATTCCCGCACAAGACATTTGTGTGCATGAACATGTCTGTTAAGTACATTTATCAGTTGTCTAGTACCAATAACACAAGCTTTGTGCTTACTTTGGGACTAGATGGCGCTGTGTAAATTGTCTAGAAATATTTATTTATTATACTTTACGGGTGTAAATGGTTCATCAACATCTTTAAACCAAAACCAACTTCACCTGCACGCGGTGCGGTAGGGAGCGTAATTGTAAGCTACCCGACTGGGGAATATACCTCCACCTCACAGAATATCGCAGCCAAATAACAATTCTCTTTAGAGTTGATGTGTTCCTGCGAGTGAGTGAGGTCACTAGAAAGGAAGGAGATGCTGCGTTGGCAGCGGGGGTGGCGGCGCGCGAGAGATATTTTATGTTGCGAGCGTTACCGTAGCCATGATAACATATGGCTACGGTAACCGCTTCACATCAGGCGGGCCGTATGCTTGTCTGCCACTCGTCGTAGTAATATATATGTATATATATATATATATAAATAATAAATATTGTCAGACAAATTACACAGCGCCATCTAGCCCCAAAGTAAGCGAAGCTTGTGTTATGGGTACTAGACAACTGATAAACATACGTAAATACATTTTTTTTTTGTAAATACATACTTATGATACATAGAAAACACCAAGACAGACATGTTCATGCACACAAATGTTTGTCCTGTGTGGGAATCGAACCCACGAGCGTCGGTGTCGAAGCGGCGTCATTGACCGCTACGCCACCGAGCTCGTCAAATCTATATATCTATATATATATAAATATATCCGTAAACTTGCTAAGATTTCGGCATTTGGGTCTTTCTCCATCGTAGCAATATTTTGTTCATTTCGGCGGCATACAAAATATCACTACATAGTATAAAACAAAGTCGCTTTCTCTGTCCCTATGTCCCAATGTATGCTTAAATCTTTGAAACTACGCAACGGATTATGATGCGGTTTTTTTTAATAGATAGAGTGATTCAACTGGAAAGTTTATATGTATAATATATGCATAACATAGTAGAAAAACACTGATAATTTAGAGGTTTCTAATCTGATGTCGTAAATAAACACATTTTTTTGCTCTTTCATTGCAAACGCTGGCTGAACCCAACGAGATAGATCAAAATAATGTAGTACAGTATTGTTCACCTTAAAATGGTCTACAAAAAAGTTCGCGATGGTATATGTCTATCTCTTAGTGGTAACACACAATAACCGTTATTTTATCCTTTGCTTTTTACAAGAAATAATGCCTTATTTACGAAGCTATTTTAAGCAATACAGAATTAATCCTTATCCAATTAAGTACCTTAAATACATTGCGCATTTAATATAGATCAATATGGTCCTTCACAGCATGTAATTTAAAAGAATAGTTTAGAAGATATTACACATTTAAAATGCAGGGACATAACGGCTGTGGCGGTACCGGCCGCGGAGCCGGCGGCGTGTGCCTATAATTGGGGAAGGACTGGATAGGACAAAGCGCAAAGACCTTCTGTAGTACATTTAGTATCAGCATTGCACCCGTGCGAAGCCGGGGCGGGTCGCTAGTATTTTATATATCACAATCATGTGTAAAGGGAACGGACTCTCAGTAATTTATGTGGACAAAATAATTTATTTTGCTATAAATAAGAAATGTAATTTGATTAGAACCAGTTTTAAAATATCCCAAGTCCCAACTTTATAAATAGGATTTAATTTTATGTTGAGCAGTGGAATTCTTCCGGGTAAAAAGATCCGACACGTTACCTACGTCTATTTTAGTCAAAATGTTTATTGTGTAAAAGAAAGAAACTAGGTACTTAAATGATTAAAGCGGGAACATCGCAAGATTTATAACACAAAACTGATGTTAAGAAACAATGCAAAGATATTAAAACTTTTTATGTTACTCCTTCCAGCGATGTTCCTGCCGAGAAAATTTAACAAAAGACATGAAAATAGAATATAATAGGATACTGTACAGTACACCTATATTTTACGAATGTTGTAGGTAAAGGCTAATTTTTTTTTTCTCTAGATATGTCCTACCTACCTCCATTATGGCAAGAAGAAATCAAGGTAATTGCCCGAAATTCACTCAGTCTCGAGCCACCTACCGTCGCAGCTAGACGTTAGCAGTAATACTTGTAGATAAAATGGCTTCCAGTGTATTTATGTTCTTTTCCTTACATTGCGTACCGCATGTATACATGAGTAAGTATTGAGTAAGCAAGTTTTTGCTAACGTGATGTTTGCTTATGACCCGTCTATAAATAAAATATCATGGGGTAAAGGGGATGAGTAATGAGGAAGTTTGTTTTTGCACTTGGAGACTACAAACTCGCGGATGAACGGCGAAACAACGGTTCTGGTTCAGAAATTGTTTGACTGGAGAAGATGCTGGTATATTTTTTTATACCATTAGGGTGACAAACAAGCATATGACCTGCCTGATGGTAAACAAACACGCCCTGTAAAAAAATCTATTTATGCCTTTCATAAAGAGCCCCATACAGTAGCCTTTTGAGAAAACCTTGACGTTTATTCAGTATATAGTTTGAAGTCATTTCTGGATATAAAAGGTTTTATATGATGCCTAAATGGTGAAAAACAAGAGTTCGGCCCGCCTGTTGTAAAGTGGTTACCTAAATATGCAGGCGTGCGAGCAATACAAGGAATTTTCATCACACGCTGGCACTTCTCCTCATCTCTGGTAACCTCAATCGAAGCGGTTACCGTAGCCTTCCTTACTGGTGACCTCACACACTCGCAAGAAAACATCTAACTATTTCCATTGCGTCTTTTCTCTTTATATGTCATAGAAAATTATTTCCACACTCGACGGTACAAGTATGCTGCACTAACGGGACTAAAATTTTACGCCTCACTCACATGTCAGCGAATTTCAGTGCAACGGCCAACGCTGAAATTAAGCGTAATTCGGAACTCTGAATTTCCAGTTAGAAATTAGGAGTTTCGTAAAAGTGTTGATTGCAGAAAAGTTTTACTACTAAAATAAATATAATAATATGTTGTTACTAATTGAGCATTTGTACTGTTCCACGTAATTAAATTCATGTATACCAACCGGTTTCGTCTTAACGGCATTACCTTATTTTTTTATTTGTATAAACACAAACATCATTTTATTTTTTTTACCAAGTTGATAGTAAAGGCGAAACCGAACAAAATTTAATTACGTGAAGTGCTTTATTAATAACAGAAAGTCAACAATGTTCCACCAAAAGCTAGTAAAAAACATATTATTAAAATGAAAGTATATTAAATTACTAAACTATGTGTAATGGAGATTCTTCAATAAGATATTATGTAAAAGTTCCGCCCTAGAAAGCTTCAAAGATAACAGAAGCGAAAGACACTCATTGAGCGAGCGTCGAAATGAGCGATGTTTCTAAATCACGGGGGTTGAAAAAAAAAGTTAAGGTAAACGTGTTTGAAATTATATCTTCAAAGAAATTATTGCGGGAGTTTTGGAATCTTAAAAATTATGAACCTTTTTCTGAGGATTTTTTTTTCAATAGCGTTATTTTTGTAGTAAATGAATAACTTCCTTGCAGTTAAATAATTAGCATATTTGTTTCTTCGACTTTCAGGCTTTCTTTTTTAATAATGTAACAATTTTAAAATTGATCCAGTAGGATCAATTGATCTTCCCTCAGCTCTCCCCTCAATCGAAGGGGTTTAGAGCATACTTCACCACGCTGCTCAACTGCGTGTTGGCGGAGGCCAGTGTTTTCAAGCCGTTTAAAGGCCACTGACTTGGCTTAACGACTGTCATCTAACGACAACAGCCGGAACCGTCCGCTTAACGTGCCCACCGAAGAACGAAGGACCTCGAGATAAATAAATCTATCCATGGACACTTGGACAGGCTACGGCCGATGTTACTTAACTTACGTGTTCGGTTAAACTGAATCAAGCAACGATCTCACCGAGCTCCTCTTTTCCGAGCGAGAGTTTTAAGTATAATAATAATATTATTTTCAACACACTTGCTCATAAAGTGGCTCAAATTTCAAAGCAATTAGTCATAATATAATGACACCTGTAATCAAACTATGACTTTTTCATTGCTATTATTCACAAGGAGTTATAGTGTTTTTTATTTTATTTTATTAGTTAAGTTGCTTTGTTCTTTAAAAAGTTTCGATACAAAAAAGATTGTGTTCAATAGTACAAGTAAATTAATGTACCTATTGCTTGCTCATTTCATGCAATAGATATTTAGATATGAAGTTGCATGAAAATTTCAACTTGTATGAGTTTAATAAATAAAACTACTCAAAAATAACTTTTGTTTTCTCTGTAATAAAGAAAACTTTAAATTCCCTACTTTGTACGTGGCTAAAATGCTATCCGCGAAAAGCCAAAAAAAAAAAGAAACTTCATTCTTTTAGTCTCTGGCCGATCTCCATTGCTAGATGCGCGCGCATAGGAAAACTGATCAATTTATCCCGCCATTGCGAAAATCTTTTTATCTACTAAATAAAATGTTTTTTTTTATTATTATTTTCTTCACAGGTGTGTTGAAAAACGTCGTATGATACACGTGTGTGTTGATTATTACCGTCCTCGGCTCTCTTAAGCACCTCACCTACGGCTCGGGTTTCAATGCCTCTCAGCGGTAATCACCAACATTACACACTTGTACCATAATGTACTATTAATAATTTCTTTATTTAGAAAGCTTGTTTATATGTGCACGTATATTATAAACTAATTAGTACGCATGCGAGAAGCAAACTTTGAATAAATAAGATGAACTTCGTCTTCCTTCTTGAGCGTAGACTACGTTAAGCAAACTTTATGTTTTGTTTGCTAATGTAATATATTATATATGAAAGTTGTTAAAGAGTGCTTTCAATAAAAATACTGCATCTGCAAAATAAAAAACTTTTTTATTTGAAAATCACTTTTTCCATTTCATCTTTAGATAGAAAG
The DNA here is from genome assembly GCA_937001555.2 of Hypsopygia costalis. NCBI lineage: Eukaryota > Metazoa > Arthropoda > Insecta > Lepidoptera > Pyralidae > Hypsopygia > Hypsopygia costalis. Next base: position 13,448,394 of record OW443339.2, on the reverse strand, counting down.
TTGTAGAAATTAAACAGAAAATTACTTGCTACATATAGTTCCCTGCTTAATTATGCTACTCGCAAGCTTAGCGAGTATGAGTGACTTTAACTTCCTCGATTTCAATTACGTTAATTTTGTCATATGTTATTGACACAACTTCATCTGCTGACACGAAACTTGGAAGCGGACGCTTTAAGCACTTAGACGAAACTGAAGATGACTATCTTCAGTTTCGTCTAAGTGCTTAAAGCGTCCGCTTTCTGTTCTGTTCAGTTCTGTAGAAAATTATGTTATGTCATCGAGATTCAATTGGCGAGAAATAACTCGGCACAAGATGGTTCAATAACGGATTATACATAAGAAATTTTCTCTATGTAGACACGATGTAGATACCCAGATAATATCCCAGGTAATCTATTTTTTTGGAGCCACCACACATTCCCACTACTGTGTCTCCTGTGTAGCCAGGATTAACAGCGGCGACTACCAAAAAAGGAAAACCGTGACGTCCATTGCAGCCCCGGGTGTAAAATAATCAGAAGAAATTAGTAGTAGTAAGAAGCTTTTGGAATTTGACTTCCCCTCTTAGCAATTAGTCTATTAGTTAAACTGCAGGTAATCTATTACTCAAACTGAAATTTCACATACATAGGCCGTCATATATTTTTCGAAAAGATTATTAATTCTTCGTGTTTACAAATATCTATGTCTACTAAGATTCAAATTCATAACAATAGTGATCCAGCAATTCCAATACTGTTGTGAACGCCTTAATGCATTCATTTCATCTTTTCAAATACGTACAGACATAACCGTTTTGTTTCCCCTTAATAGCCATTATCTCTAAACTTTCTGAAAATTTGTCACCGTCCCCAAAATTAAAAGCAAAGCGGTGAAAAAGAAGAAACAAAATTAAGGAGACGACGAACATAGATAATAACTCCCCTTTGCCCTTGAGTGGCTCAAAAAGACAAGCCACTTTCATAAATCTTAGAGGTGGTTAGCGCCTCGTCCCGCAATCCAAGAAACAAGGGGAATTGCTTAGAGCGACAACGGGAAGGCTCTGCGAAGTTTTAAGTACTCTCCAGTAAATGTTTTCACCAAGTGATCTCCTTAAGAATTGTTGGGAAGTATTTGATTTGCTTAGTTAATTGTTAGGATGCGGGCTTTAGATCGTTTGTGCTCACGAGTACTCACAACATACGGTATCAACATCTGTTATACGTAGGTAGTATACATGTAGGCATATAATTCTATGCATATGACCTATATCAGTAACCCAGATAAAACATTAGATTTTCTTGCTATCAGAATTAACCCATAATTATACCACTGTTGGGATACGGCTCTCCCCTCAATCGAAGGGGTTTAGAGCATACTGCATCACGCTGCTCAAATCAATGCTGCTGCGGGTTGGCGGAGGCCAGTGTTTTCAAACCGCCCAAAAGCCACCGACTTTGGCTTAACGACTGTTATTTGGTGACAACAGCCAGGACAGCTTAACGTGGCCTCCGAAGCACGGGTGAGCCCGTGATAAATAAACCTATCCATAGACCGGCTACGAGTGACGTTGCTTAACTTGCGAGATCTATAAGACTGACACGCACAACGACGCCATTGAGCTCTTCTTTCTTAACACAGAATAAATATTGTAGAGAATAAATACTGCTCTATTGCTGAACATTTCCGATTGTGCTGTTATTGATTATAAACTATCGACTATGCAATATTTTTTCTCGATGACTTTATCTATTGACCACAATTTATTGGACTTCACAAATGGATATGAATCGGAGTAAAAAATAAAATTCTATTCAGCTCAACTGGAAGTCGATACAAAAATGATATATGCATGTATAGGACATAACAGCGGCAGTTGTTACCTATAATTTTGACGGGACAGGTCCACAGTACATTTCCACAGCTGCGTCTCCTGTATAGTCAGGATTTACAGTAGGAACCACAAAAAAGTTAACGTACGGGGAATACCATTCTATTTCTAGAGGTAAATTTATTCCGAATTTCTAGAGGTATATTTATTCGAACTTATAACTAATGTATGTGAGTTCGAACATATACGAGTACATAGGGACTTCTACCGCAGGGACTTCTCCATACCTCGTCAAGTGGCAGACATGCAAACCCGCGTTATATGAAACGGTTGCCATTATCCTGCCGTCGTTTATAACGTATCCAACGCTCGCATTCAGCTGCTAACCTAGCATCTGCTCAGGAATTTCCCGAAGACCTTATTGCAGAAACACAATAATCTCTAGAAAATTGCTGAATAAATGGAAAGCTGCTGTTTTCTGCAACCTGGATGTACTGTCCTACAACTCCGGTTTGCTTATCGGCGCGGTGTGTCCACGTGGAGGTGAGGTTGATGAGCCACTTGAAGTGTACTAGTATCATGAGCTTCTTCATACATCAGTATAGAAATCTTCTGTACAGTTCTAGAGGGAGCGGTTTTAACAGAAGACATATTATAATAATAGACGAACCCGGTCGAATGCCTCGGGGGTCAGGGGTCGGGAGTTCGATCCGAGATGAATGTATACGAGAAATATTTGTGTGCATGAACATGTCAAAAAACAAAAATCAAGTATTTGTACTATGTACAATTACCTTTTTTTTTTTTTTGGCTTTTGAAATATAAAATGGATCAAAAATTTTCTACCTGCGAATATTAGCACTGAAATATGTTTTGCCAGCACGTAGTACGGGTTGAGTTCGTGCCTCAGCAGTTTTGCGCTTCGACACACTGTGTACGTAAGTATGAGTTTATATATATGAAAAAGTAGCCTTCTACCTATGTAGTAGTACAGAATACACAAATCAATTCTACGCCATATACCTTATGAGTTGTTTTCAAAATAAATGTACGTCCCGAAAATTTTAGTAAATTGTGCCGTCAGGAAATGGTAAAAATAAGGCAATGTCAATGTTAGGAAATTGTTGTTCAATACAACCATGGTAAAATATAAAAGCTAATATAAAAGCTCCCGACATCTATACACCTAACTTTCACAAACCTTATTTTGTTATATATAAAATACTGTCCGTAACATCTCTATACATTCTAGAGATATGTAAATTTGTTAAAAAATATCCCGACTTCTTTACAAAAGCAGTCCTATTGACTCACGTAAAGTTAGAAAGCAGTTGTTCAGACACAAGCTAATAAAACCAAAATCAAATCTTGCTATGCATAGTTCTAGCCCTAATTCGATGGCCGTCCAAATATTTAACAAATTGCCAAATAAAATAAAAGATATTGACCAAGGAGCAAGCTTCATTAAAAAATTAAAGACCTTACTAGTAGCCAAATGTTATTATACTCTTGACGAATTTTTAAATGACAAATTAGATGATATATAATAAACCGTTCCGTACACTTCAGACTGTTGCCATACCCATATAGGGTCATAATATGTAATAACTTAAAACTAACATTAATTTTAAGATCGACATGTACCTACATATTATATGCAATAAAGATATTGAGTATTGAGTATATAAAACGTCATTTCCTAACAAAACAATTTACTGACACTTTCGTGACGTACATTTATTTTGAAAACGACCCATATACTCGTATAATTTAAAGATATTAATATCTCGTCACATAATAGAATTGAAATTGTCATCTTACACAACACTGTTATGATGTGATGTTGTTTTTAGAAATTTTCACAAACGAACTTCTCCAGTACAGGCCTTTCACAATATATCACGTACTGTATTCCAGAGCTTTGCAGCCTTTACTGTAAAGGAGTTCATAGGTATTTGTACTAATGTTGTACAAATTATTGCTAATAAATAAATAATAATAATAATAAATATTGTCAGACAAATTACACAGCGCCATCTAGCCCCAAAGTAAGCGAAGCTTGTGTTATGGGTACTAGACAACTGATAAACATACGTAAATACATTTTTTTTTGTAAATACATACTTATGATACATAGAAAACACCCAGACTAAGACAAACAGACATGTTCATGCACACAAATGTTTGTCCTATGTGGGAATCGAACCCGTTGGTGTCAAGCCGCGTCATTGACCGCTACGCCACCGAGCTCGTCAAAATAATAGCACAACTTTGCCTGTTATCGTAATGCTATGCTAGCTGGTATGTCTATTCTATTTTCGTAATCAATGTGTCTCGAACAGTCTACTTATAGCGCTGGCATTGAAAAAAATAGATGTATCGTCCTAAAGAAACAAAGTTAAATGTAGTAAAGTTACTCACTCAAAGCGACCGTTTTTATCCGTTTAAAACTTGACATTCAAATAATTGGCAAAAATGCTGTATAGGATCTTGTGTAAGCGATACCTTGCCTTAACCTTAGTGTTCGGGGCTATAATTAAAAAAAACCACGACAGTTGATTAACATCCCTTGTACTTCTTATTAAATTAAATTATTATAAATTACTGCACAGTAAAAATTGTAAGTCGTCTTCACTGCTAGGCGCCCGTTAGTCCAATGGCTTTCCCAGTCGTAATTATCAACTTCAGTTCTCCCTTCCTACCCCACCACGTCCAACTATCACCTCATTGGCCGGCGTGATGGTGCACGGCCAATGAGGAGTACTGTAGTCAATACCAATACTCTTTAAAATTAATAAGTCAAATTATAAATTGATAAGTATTTAAACCATCTTGAATAAAATGTCATATTAAAGTTAACAACTCGGCCATCCGACTTTTAACGAGTCCCTTCGTTATTTGATACATGTAGTGCTTGCTATTAAATGTACATTTACTTTCATACTATAACAATAATCAGCCATAGGTATAAACGTTCGCGACATTACTCAGAAGAGCCAGTAAAATTTTCTTAAATAACAATTTTATAAATTTACATTTCAATATAGCCTTAACAACTATACGGCACCAGCTAGTTCATGACGCTAACTAGGGTGCCAACTTTCATTAATATGCCCGGTCCATGACCTTGACCGTTACCGGCATGGTATGTTGATCCTTGTGCCAATCCATGACCTTGATCAGCACAAGGATAACTTTCATTAATATGTTATTTTATACATTTATATTTCAATATAATCTTAACAACTATACGGCACCAGCTAGTTCATGACGCTAACTAGGGTGCCAACTTTCATTAATATGCCCGGTCCATGACCTTGACCGTTATTGACACAACTTCATCTGCTGACACGAAACTTGGAAGCGGACGCTTTAAGCACTTAGACGAAACTGAAGATAGTTTCGTCTAAGTGCTTAAAGCGTCCGCTTTCTGTTCTGTTCAGTTCTGTAGAAAATTATGTTATGTCATCGAGATTCAATTGGCGAGAAATAACTCGGCACAAGATGGTTCAATAACGGATTATACATAAGAAATCTTCTCTATGTGGACACGATGTAGATACCCAGATAATATCCCAGGTAATCTATTTTTTTGGAGCCACCACACATTCCCACTACTGTGTCTCCTGTGTAGCCAGGATTAACAGCGGCGACTACCAAAAAAGGAAAACCGTGAAGTCCATTGCAGCCCCGGGTGTAAAATAATCAGAAGAAATTAGTAGGAGTAAGAAGCTTTTGGAATTTGACTTCCCCTCTTAGCAATTAGTCTATTAGTTAAACTGCAGGTAATCTATTACTCAAACTGAAATTTCACATACATAGGCCGTCATACATTTTTCGAAAAGATTATTAATTCTTCGTGTTTACAAATATCTATGTCTACTAAGATTCAAATTCATAACAATAGTGATCCAGCAATTCCAATACTGTTGTGAACGCCTTAATGCATTCATTTCATCTTTTCAAATACGTACAGACATAACCGTTTTGTTTCCCCTTAATAGCCATTATCTCTAAACTTTCTGAAAATTTGTCACCGTCCCCAAAATTAAAAGCAAAGCGGTGAAAAAGAAGAAACAAAATTAAGGAGACGACGAACATAGATAATAACTCCCCTTTGCCCTTGAGTGGCTCAAAAAGACAAGCCACTTTCATAAATCTTAGAGGTGGTTAGCGCCTCGTCCCGCAATCCAAGAAACAAGGGGAATTGCTTAGAGCGACAACGGGAAGGCTCTGCGAAGTTTTAAGTACTCTCCAGTAAATGTTTTCACCAAGTGATCTCCTTAAGAATTGTTGGGAAGTATTTGATTTGCTTAGTTAATTGTTAGGATGCGGGCTTTAGATCGTTTGTGCTCACGAGTACTCACAACATACGGTATCAACATCTGTTATACGTAGGTAGTATACATGTAGGCATATAATTCTATGCATATGACCTATATCAGTAACCCAGATAAAACATTAGATTTTCTTGCTATCAGAATTAACCCATAATTATACCACTGTTGGGATACGGCTCTCCCCTCAATCGAAGGGGTTTAGAGCATACTGCATCACGCTGCTCAAATCAATGCTGCTGCGGGTTGGCGGAGGCCAGTGTTTTCAAACCGCCCAAAAGCCACCGACTTTGGCTTAACGACTGTTATTTGGTGACAACAGCCAGGACAGCTTAACGTGGCCTCCGAAGCACGGGTGAGCCCGTGATAAATAAACCTATCCATAGACCGGCTACGAGTGACGTTGCTTAACTTGCGAGATCTATAAGACTGACACGCACAACGACGCCATTGAGCTCTTCTTTCTTAACACAGAATAAATATTGTAGAGAATAAATACTGCTCTATTGCTGAACATTTCCGATTGTGCTGTTATTGATTATAAACTATCGACTATGCAATATTTTTTCTCGATGACTTTATCTATTGACCACAATTTATTGGACTTCACAAATGGATATGAATCGGAGTAAAAAATAAAATTCTATTCAGCTCAACTGGAAGTCGATACAAAAATGATATATGCATGTATAGGACATAACAGCGGCAGTTGTTACCTATAATTTTGACGGGACAGGTCCACAGTACATTTCCACAGCTGCGTCTCCTGTATAGTCAGGATTTACAGTAGGAACCACAAAAAAGTTAACGTACGGGGAATACCATTCTATTTCTAGAGGTAAATTTATTCCGAATTTCTAGAGGTATATTTATTCGAACTTATAACTAATGTATGTGAGTTCGAACATATACGAGTACATAGGGACTTCTACCGCAGGGACTTCTCCATACCTCGTCAAGTGGCAGACATGCAAACCCGCGTTATATGAAACGGTTGCCATTATCCTGCCGTCGTTTATAACGTATCCAACGCTCGCATTCAGCTGCTAACCTAGCATCTGCTCAGGAATTTCCCGAAGACCTTATTGCAGAAACACAATAATCTCTAGAAAATTGCTGAATAAATGGAAAGCTGCTGTTTTCTGCAACCTGGATGTACTGTCCTACAACTCCGGTTTGCTTATCGGCGCGGTGTGTCCACGTGGAGGTGAGGTTGATGAGCCACTTGAAGTGTACTAGTATCATGAGCTTCTTCATACATCAGTATAGAAATCTTCTGTACAGTTCTAGAGGGAGCGGTTTTAACAGAAGACATATTATAATAATAGACGAACCCGGTCGAATGCCTCGGGGGTCAGGGGTCGGGAGTTCGATCCGAGATGAATGTATACGAGAAATATTTGTGTGCATGAACATGTCAAAAAACAAAAATCAAGTATTTGTACTATGTACAATTACCTTTTTTTTTTTTTTGGCTTTTGAAATATAAAATGGATCAAAAATTTTCTACCTGCGAATATTAGCACTGAAATATGTTTTGCCAGCACGTAGTACGGGTTGAGTTCGTGCCTCAGCAGTTTTGCGCTTCGACACACTGTGTACGTAAGTATGAGTTTATATATATGAAAAAGTAGCCTTCTACCTATGTAGTAGTACAGAATACACAAATCAATTCTACGCCATATACCTTATGAGTTGTTTTCAAAATAAATGTACGTCCCGAAAATTTTAGTAAATTGTGCCGTCAGGAAATGGTAAAAATAAGGCAATGTCAATGTTAGGAAATTGTTGTTCAATACAACCATGGTAAAATATAAAAGCTAATATAAAAGCTCCCGACATCTATACACCTAACTTTCACAAACCTTATTTTGTTATATATAAAATACTGTCCGTAACATCTCTATACATTCTAGAGATATGTAAATTTGTTAAAAAATATCCCGACTTCTTTACAAAAGCAGTCCTATTGACTCACGTAAAGTTAGAAAGCAGTTCAGACACAAGCTAATAAAACCAAAATCAAATCTTGCTATGCATAGTTCTAGCCCTAATTCGATGGCCGTCCAAATATTTAACAAATTGCCAAATAAAATAAAAGATATTGACCAAGGAGCAAGCTTCATTAAAAAATTAAAGACCTTACTAGTAGCCAAATGTTATTATACTCTTGACGAATTTTTAAATGACAAATTAGATGATATATAATAAACCGTTCCGTACACTTCAGACTGTTGCCATACCCATATAGGGTCATAATATGTAATAACTTAAAACTAACATTAATTTTAAGATCGACATGTACCTACATATTATATGCAATAAAGATATTGAGTATTGAGTATATAAAACGTCATTTCCTAACAAAACAATTTACTGACACTTTCGTGACGTACATTTATTTTGAAAACGACCCATATACTCGTATAATTTAAAGATATTAATATCTCGTCACATAATAGAATTGAAATTGTCATCTTACACAACACTGTTATGATGTGATGTTGTTTTTAGAAATTTTCACAAACGAACTTCTCCAGTACAGGCCTTTCACAATATATCACGTACTGTATTCCAGAGCTTTGCAGCCTTTACTGTAAAGGAGTTCATAGGTATTTGTACTAATGTTGTACAAATTATTGCTAATAAATAAATAATAATAATAATAAATATTGTCAGACAAATTACACAGCGCCATCTAGCCCCAAAGTAAGCGAAGCTTGTGTTATGGGTACTAGACAACTGATAAACATACGTAAATACATTTTTTTTTGTAAATACATACTTATGATACATAGAAAACACCCAGACTAAGACAAACAGACATGTTCATGCACACAAATGTTTGTCCTATGTGGGAATCGAACCCGTTGGTGTCAAGCCGCGTCATTGACCGCTACGCCACCGAGCTCGTCAAAATAATAGCACAACTTTGCCTGTTATCGTAATGCTATGCTAGCTGGTATGTCTATTCTATTTTCGTAATCAATGTGTCTCGAACAGTCTACTTATAGCGCTGGCATTGAAAAAAATAGATGTATCGTCCTAAAGAAACAAAGTTAAATGTAGTAAAGTTACTCACTCAAAGCGACCGTTTTTATCCGTTTAAAACTTGACATTCAAATAATTGGCAAAAATGCTGTATAGGATCTTGTGTAAGCGATACCTTGCCTTAACCTTAGTGTTCGGGGCTATAATTAAAAAAAACCACGACAGTTGATTAACATCCCTTGTACTTCTTATTAAATTAAATTATTATAAATTACTGCACAGTAAAAATTGTAAGTCGTCTTCACTGCTAGGCGCCCGTTAGTCCAATGGCTTTCCCAGTCGTAATAGGCTAGACGACAATGATAAAAAATTATAAAAAGTACATAGCAGTGTCATAAAATATACAAAACTAGAACGATCTGTGATCTTGAAATTTTGATAACTTATGTCCGACTTGTTCTATGATCGATCAAAGTGTAGTAGGAAAGTCCAATTTAAAAGAATGAAATTATAAAAAAAAAATATTAATTTTGGAAAAACAATCAAAAATACTATAACTTTTGTTATGGCACTAGCTACATAAACGCAGTATTTCACATAGCTGTCGTACAAATTTCTGTTTTAACGTATACAAAATACATAAGTGTGACGTCATACTTATGTAGCCTTTTGTATGGAGCGTTTTCAGGAAAGTCCAAAATTGTGATTTTCAAATTATCATATCTCGAGAAGTTTTTATGCTATCGAAGTGATTCTTTTACCTATAGTTATATTATTGTGACGTCCTTACATAACAAACCGAAAGAAAAAATTGTCGTCTAGCCTATTATCAACTTCAGTTCTCCCTTCCTACCCCACCACGTCCAACTATCACCTCATTGGCCGGCGTGATGGTGCACGGCCAATGAGGAGTACTGTAGTCAATACCAATACTCTTTAAAATTAATAAGTCAAATTATAAATTGATAAGTATTTAAACCATCTTGAATAAAATGTCATATTAAAGTTAACAACTCGGCCATCCGACTTTTAACGAGTCCCTTCGTTATTTGATACATGTAGTGCTTGCTATTAAATGTACATTTACTTTCATACTATAACAATAATCAGCCATAGGTATAAACGTTCGCGACATTACTCAGAAGAGCCAGTAAAATTTTCTTAAATAACAATTTTATAAATTTACATTTCAATATAGCCTTAACAACTATACGGCACCAGCTAGTTCATGACGCTAACTAGGGTGCCAACTTTCATTAATATGCCCGGTCCATGACCTTGACCGTTACCGGCATGGTATGTTGATCCTTGTGCCAATCCATGACCTTGATCAGCACAAGGATAACTTTCATTAATATGTTATTTTATACATTTATATTTCAATATAATCTTAACAACTATACGGCACCAGCTAGTTCATGACGCTAACTAGGGTGCCAACTTTCATTAATATGCCCGGTCCATGACCTTGACCGTTACCGGCATGGTATGTTGATCCTTGTGCCAACCCATGACCTTGATCAGCACAAGGATAACTTTCATTAATATGCCCGGTCCATGACCTTGACCGTTACCGGCATGGTATGTTGATCCTTGTGCCAATCCATGACCTTGATCAGCACAAGGATAACTTTCATTAATATGCCCGGTCCATGACCTTGACCGTTACCGGCATGGTATGTTGATCCTTGTGCCAACCGGTGACCTTGATCAGCACAAGGATAACTTTCATTAATATGCCCGGTCCATGACCTTGACCGTTACCGGCATGGTATGTTGATCCTTGTGCCAACCGGTGACCTTGATCAGCACAAGGATAACTTTCATTAATATGCCCGGTCCATGACCTTGACCGTTACCGGCATGGTATGTTGATCCTTGTGCCAATCCATGACCTTGATCAGCACAAGGACAACTTTCATTAATATATTATCTTATACATTTATATTTCAATATAATCTTAACAACTATACGGCACCAGCTAGTTCATGACGCTAACTAGGGTGCCAACTTTCATCAACATGCCCGGTCCATGACCTTGACCGTTACCGGCATGGTATGTTGATCCTTGTGCCAATCCATGACCTTGATCAGCACAAGGATAACTTTCATTAATATGTTATTTTATACATTTATATTTCAATATAATCTTAACAACTATACGGCACCAGCTAGTTCATGACGCCAACTAGGGTGCCAACTTTCATTAATATGCCCGTTCCATGACCTTGACCGTTACCGGCATGGTATGTTGATCCTTGTGCCAATCCATGACCTTGATCAGCACAAGGATAACTTTCATTAATAAGCCCGGTCCATGACCTTGACCGTTACCGGCATGGTATGTTGATCCTTGTGCCAACCCATGACCCTGATTAGCACAAAGATATCCTTTCATCATAATCATAACCTTTACTTATAAAATATTTTTACTTCCTATGCAATATAATCTTATAAGATATTTACACACATTATACATATAAGACTTCTTACATAATAAAACTTTATAGAAACTATGGTGTTCAATATATACCAAAACATGTTATGAGGTCTAAGAGTGATGTGACATTAACTAAGAATTAGTTTAGCTTTGATAAGGTTCCTCGTTGCCAGAGGAATCATCTTCCGAAGAATCTGATTGAACAACCGAAAGCGACCGAAAGATTTTGTCCACTGCTATAACAGCTTCGTAACGTTTACCCCTCTGCGTAACTGGCGTATCTTTCACTACGTACCGGTCATTAGGAAGAACCTTGATTCGATATGGTCCTCTACATTTTAGCTCTAATTTCTTAGATTGTCTCTCAATTCCCGTTGATGCTCGAATGATTCTAACGAGGTCTCCGCAATTTAAAAGCGCTGTCAAAGGTCATGCTATAATTGCAAATCCCTTAACGAATCTTCTAAAACAAAAAAAAACTTGCCAGCCCCAGGAATCGCCCGGCCTCTTAGGCATTGCATGGAAAAGAGAAATTTAAAATAAGTAGCTCTAGCTTTGATGTTCCCTGTCTAACACCCTTTGCACTAACTTCAAACCCCAAGTAATCTATTGTCAAAGAAAAAGTTACATCTATTTAATTTCAATGTTAAACCATTTTGAGACATCAGTTTAAAAAATACTTCCTCCAGACGTCCCAGACCCTCAAATGATCTAGCTGGGATAAGTATGTCATCCATATATAAGAGGGTCTAAACTTTAACTGGAGAACTTTGGATCATTTTATTTGTTGTGCGCTGAAAGATTGACCAATCCAAAAGGATTGACCAATCCATCCCATTATACTCGTACTAACCATCTAGAGTTACAGATACGGATTTCTCTCGAGATTGTTCTGCAATTGGGATTTGAAGGTAGCCTGAAGCTAGGTTAAGCGTTATGAACAGCGTACTACCAGAGAGTCTATCGAGTTGATTCTCTATCCTCTGTAGCGAGTAATGGTCGCGTTTAGTCTTCCGATTCACTGCGCGATAGTCCACGCATAACCTCTTTTCCCGATTTCCTATTGACCAATACGACAGAGCTGGCATAAGGAGAGCTAGACTCTCTAATAATATCGCTATCCTCATAATCGCTGAACCATACCCTTAACCGTTTCACGCTCATCATGCGAAAATTTATATGGACGGTATACCGCTGGTTCTGAATCAGTCAGTTCAATGACCATTTCAGTTCCAGTTGTGAATCCCAAATCTTTGAAGCTAAATGAAAAACTGTTTTTATACTTATTCGGAAGATTTTTAAGCTGACACCTTTGGGTATGCGATAGAGAATCCCCACAATTAACACTTTCATCGAAACTCTCTGCATTAATAGAATTTGCGTAATAATACTTAAACTGTCTATACAGTGACTTCTAGTAATTAGATTATCCGTTTTACTGTCGAGCTGTTGAGCAGATTATGGCAGCTTATATTTGAATTAAAACAGTGCCCAACCCTTCCTTTAACTTTACTTCACAGGTACTGTCTTTATTCATCGACTCCCAGGGACATTTCACTTAAACTAGTGGACATTTAATAGTTGTGTTAGTGGTTATGATTTTTGAAATGTTACGTCAGTTGATGTCTTTACTATATTTTAATGTCTGTACTAGTTTAATATTAGGTTTTTATGTGAATGTATGGCCTAATAAAAGGGGAGAAGGAATGACGTGATCATCAACGATCAGAAAATGTTCGTTATGTTCGGTAATAATATCCTGCACTTCGATAGTAGCATAGACAGTCCTATAGGGCGACATGCTGAATCGGCAATGTATCTTTTATGTAAAGAGCCACTAATCCCCTGCCACTGTAGCTGTATCCTTTTAGCTTCACTGAGCCCAATCAGAGTGCCCTCACTGCCCAAGTCAATTATGCAATACAATAAATCACCGTTTACTCTGACAGTAATTCTATATTTGGTACTAGTATCATAGCCAGTTTCGACTTTTATTACTTTTTATTTTGTCCTCTTGTGAGGTCACCCTGATTTGATTTTGGATAATCTGCTGTTAAATGTCCCAGTAACTTACAGTCGGTACAATATAAATTTAGTTTTGGTCAACGGAAAAAGGGATGTCCCGTTTCGTTGCAATTACTAGTTAATTTCTCGTAATTATTGTTAGGTTGACTATTTCGTTTGTCTCTACTTCCAGTAACATCATTATTACCCCTATCGTGCTCTACTTTTACAGATTTTAAGAATTTTAAGACTTATTCATGCTCTGTGAAGTCTGCACTCTGACCACCAACCCGAACATTTCTATTACCTATACCGGCTAACAGACAGTCTACTGCGCGTTTTCCTAATATTTCGCAATGACTCAATAGATTCGTTTTTGAGTAAAAGTATAAATCTAATGATTCTCCGTAGAGCACTCTTTTGTTCAGCATTTCAGACAAATGGACATTAGACGTGCACAGTCTCGCGTATCATTTAAAAATCAGGTACATTTGCATTACCTGGAGATGTCATGAACAGTGGCTACCTATATCTATGTATGTATATGTGTATGTATGTGTGTATATGTATGTGTATGTATATATATGCGTATGTTGTGTATGTTATTTAAACTAAGGCACTCCTACAATAAATCATACATGTACGAAAGGTAAATCGGTAGACAATGCTTTAGCATTAAGTTCGCCTTTCGTACATAACCACTTAATGGATTGTGTGCAATAAAGAATAAATAAATAAAATAAATAAATCTGCGTGATTTTCTCTTGTAGGGAAAAGGTTCACGCAGCTTTATTTTCTACTCAGCCCACGAATACAAAACTGAAAACCTTGGTACCAAGATTTCTCTATACCATTAAGCTTAGCCATTGCATAGTGAACTATATGTTTGTCGTCCCAGCCGTATATTTGGGCGCATTCGTCTACTTTGTGATTTCAAGATTCTACAGTCTGTTCTATTCAGTGGATCAAACTCTGGAACCACATTCAAAGTATACCTACTAGTCACTAGTACTCTTAGATCCCACACTATTAATGGCATCAAGAAAACCCTTAAACAAATTCTGATCCCTATCATTAATACTAGATTTTCGCTCATTCCAAAAAGTGGGCGAGCGACACCCGATCCTAGATCTCGACCACGTCGGAGACCTTCCTGAATCCTTGTTATGACATTGAGAACTTCGTTACCGCGATGTTGACCTCGAAGTCCTTGTACGCGAGCTACGACATCTGAGACGTGACGATCGTTTTCTGCCATACCGCCTACCAGGAGACAAAAGTGGCGTTCGGCATTGTGACTGGCTACAACTGCGTGTTTTAGTTGTACAAGCATGATAATGAAATGCCGTCTCGTCTTTCCTTGATCTGCGACTTCTTTGAGCCTTGTTCTTGTCGATGATTCAACCTCAACAAAAGAGAATACGTGTTAATATTACTGTCCTTGAAACTTAACATAGGGGGGAGAGGAGAAAAAAACTCTTCCCTGTTGACTATACATTCCAAGTTAATCATAATCAACTAGGGAGTGCATGGCATGATAATTTCTATAACAAAGTTATTACTTTCCATACGGGGAGTGCCCCGATCAAATTACCACCGCTTCGTTTAAGAACGTTAAGTCAAACAATCAATTGTTAGTTGATCAATCAAGCTTCACGTTACTAATGAGATAATTATATTGTCTCAGATACTACCAGAGAGTGCCCTGGCCACGTATTTAAGACAAGACAATATTCACAACCAAGAGAAAGTAATACGGGGAGTTCCCCGATCAATTCCAATCGCTAGGATGTTGAAATACACCAGTAACGATCATGCACACTATAAGCAACTACAGTTTCAAGTTCTAATGGTAGAATTAGTCGTACCGACAAGGAAATTCTACGTCACGGATGATATAATAATCTTAAATACTACCAGGGAGTGCCCCAGCCACGTATTTAAGACAGGGTGCAATCTACAACCAGGTGAAAATAATACGGGGAGTGCCCCGATCGATTACAATTACCAAGTCGCTGTTATACAACAGTGACGGTTTTGAGCCTTTCTCTTGTCACATAATCGGCGATAATTCATTATTAAGGGTCAAATTATGCACTTTAAACAAGTTAAAACATCAACTTTTAAGGTACGGAATAGCCGGTAATTTTAAAAGTCGCAATGGTACTTACACTTTCCTCGCTTAGTGGGCGTTTTTTGTTTTCAAATCCAACTTCTGAGATGTAAGCGATACCTTGCCTTAACCTTAGTGTTCGGGGCTATAATTAAAAAAAACCACGACAGTTGATTAACATCCCTTGTACTTCTTATTAAATTAAATTATTATAAATTACTGCACAGTAAAAATTGTAAGTCGTCTTCACTGCTAGGCGCCCGTTAGTCCAATGGCTTTCCCAGTCGTAATTATCAACTTCAGTTCTCCCTTCCTACCCCACCACGTCCAACTATCACCTCATTGGCCGGCGTGATGGTGCACGGCCAATGAGGAGTACTGTAGTCAATACCAATACTCTTTAAAATTAATAAGTCAAATTATAAATTGATAAGTATTTAAACCATCTTGAATAAAATGTCATATTAAAGTTAACACTTGCTTCGTGAAAGAACGAATAAATTATGCCTACAAATTTATTTATTTTTTTATAATCCGTTCTTTGGTACAGAGGACAGAGTGACACCGCTGAGACAGACAGCCTGTGACCATGGCCGGTGCAACCTGGTCGAAACGTCAGGCAAAAAAAAGGTATGTAAAAATGCCTTACTTCGTCAATTCCCGTGGTTATTATAATTTTAAATGCTAGGTACGCTTTATTAGTTACTGTTTTTGTAGTTATAAGTGTATAGCGATGACACTCAATTCACCATCAATCATGACATTTTTTTTTATATGGTAACATTTTTACGTTACTACTTAAAAGGACCACATCACACATGTGTAATAAGACCCTCTTTGCCATCCATTGTATCTGTCCTAATTTACATAGTCCCTATTCTGCGAAACCAAATTTACATAGTTCACGCTATTTATTTAGCGATTGTGAGATGATAAATATTAATATATCAAATATCTATATAATAAACTTAAGATTTCTTGAATGTATCATTTAGATATTGTTCATTTAATATATTTTATTTCTAATTATAAATTATATTTAGTTTTGTCAATGACGGCGAGTCACTAGTTTAAAAGACATATAGCCTCTCTTTGCTGACAAGCAAACCTCCTTATCACTTCTATTTCCTTAGTAGCTATTACTGTGCTATTAAGTACTATTACTTATACTGTGCTATTACTTTCATTTCTTTAGTCAATGTCTTTGATTTATACAGATTTTTAAGCAACATTTCATATTTCTCATGTCAAAATAGCACATGAATAACGGACGGGTCGCATTCACGCCTCCATTTGTGTCACTACGATTTGAATCGCATAAATATCCATTGTATGGCTGGTCAAGCTGTCCGATATTTCTCGATGGAGAGATACAATGTATCGATACGTAAAGAATTGAAGGTTTCTCTATTGTTATATGATCGTTAGTTTTTTTACTGACAGCTCATAATATATTATTTAGTATTGTGTAGAAATAAATCTCAAGAAGGAGACTGAGATGGATGTTTTACTACCTTAGGTTGCAAACAAGTATCCGACATGCGTGAAGTGAAGCGGTTACCGTAGCCAAATAAACGCAGGCAATATGAAATATCGCTCGCGTGCCGCCACCACCGCTCATAACGCATCAGCTCCTTTCTATGTTATTATAATATAACTATAGGTGAAAGAATTACTTTAATAGCATAAAAACTTCACAAGATATGAAAACTTGAAAATCACAATTTTGGAAGGTTTGGTGTAACCTAAGAGATGCCGTAACACTACGTAAGTACTTTTATTTATTTTATGCGCATACTATATAAGTATTGTTGCTATGTATTAATGGGTTATCCATTAATCCGAAAACATAGCCAAATCTTGGGAAAACACATTCTATGTCTAGAGCTAAAACTTTCTCTTTTTCTATGTCTAAGTAACTCTCTGGCCAAAAGAACCCACTAATATATCTCGTAGGAGTCAGCCTGGACGGTGAACTACAGTATTGGAGCGTATAGTATGATAGGTCTAAGGTGGTCATAGTAGCACTATGACCCCTAAAAAATAAACAATACATAATAATATGTCAAACTGTACTTAAATTTAATTTTTCATAACATTTTAGGGCCTGACAGTAACTGATAAACTAGAGCCTCTGCGTTAATATAATTTTTGAATATGAATAAGCGATGACTGCGATATTAGTTAAAAATCACTTTAGGTAGTACTTATTTTATTTTTATCTAATCTCATACTGAAATTTACACATTAAAAAACTAAACACAGTATCATAATGGCAGTCTTTACGCACAAGCTGTCAAAATAAATTTAAAAAGTTATTTTTCGATACAGCTCTTCTATGGACAACTGTATCGTAAAATAACTTTTTTACCATTTCGATACAGCTTCAGCCCTGGATACAGGTATTTTAAACAGGTTGCAATGCAAATACATTGCAACTATGCAAAATTTTTCTACATAATCTGTGAACGCGGCGCCGCGCGGCGCGTCGCGCATGCGCACTACGCATGCTCGATCTGCAAATGGATTTATAAGTAAGAATTATAGCTGTTAAATTAACTTCATAGTTGTATTTAAAATATTATTATCATATATTTCATGAGATTAGATAAAGTAGTGTATGAAACTGCACATAATTAGGTATTAAAATACTCGTGTGGTCTATTAAAACATTCGCCTTTGGCTCATGTTTTAAACTCACACTCGTATTTTAATAACCCTTATTATGTAACAGTTTCATAAACTACTATTACATAATACAGAAAGTGTGCGATGAATGTAAATGACTTTCAGTCTCATATTTTATTCGTCGTCGTCGTTGACAACCCTTATACATTCTACTGCTGGGATACGGGTCTCGTCTCAATTGAAGGAGTTTAAAGCTTACTGTTCAACTGCGGGTTGGCGGAGGCCAGTGTTTCAAGTCTCTTAAAGTTTATTTTTTTATTAAATGTTGCCTAATGTTTTATGTATTGTTGTTGGGTTGTTTGAATGCATTTTTAAGAGAAGATCGGCATGTTTTTGTGGCGAATAGAAATTAAACTTTCAAGCCATACAAACTGTTCCAGATTCAACACAGAGGTCAAGGCACCTGAGTCAGGAGGGAGTGAACTCGATACGAAAGTGTGGCAGGGAGTGTCAAAAATGTACGTAACTACTATTACTTATACGTGCTTATACTGTGACGAAGCAAAGCCGTGGACAGATTCGAGTTAGATTAAACTTTCCCGAAATGTTATATTTTATTTAACATACTACTGTTTAGTAGTTTGAGTGGTATACCCTGAAAGTTTGGATCCAACGTAAATAGATATTTCGCAGCTAAAGATCAAAGACATCCGAAAGTGTATTCCACTGAGACGGGAGATCTAAGTATTGCGTTGGTAGACGCCACTTGTGGTGAACTTTATACTGACAGTGATGCTCCCTCGGGGTCGAAAGAAATTTGATATCTAATAGAATTCTTTCGGCATAGATTTATTATATTATGATAAAATACAGTTTCCGTTTATAGCTAAATGTTTTTAATAACATCAAATATGTCTACAATATATATAACTCTTTATTGTTTATATTATATTATATAAACTGTTGCATAAATAAAATGAAATAGATGATAATAATATTTTACATAAAACCATGAAGTTAATTTAACAGCTTTATTTCTTACTTATAAATCCATTTGCAGATCGAGTATGCGTGGTGAGCACGCGTGACGGGCTGCGCGGCGCCGCGTTCACAGATTATGTAGATTTTTTTTTCAAAGTTGCAATGCATTTGCATTGCAACCTGCTTGATACAGCTGAACCCAGGGCTGAAGCTGTATCGAAATGGAAAAAAGTTATGTTTCGATACAGTTGTCCATAAAGAGCTGTATCGAAAAGTAACTTTTTAAATTTATTTTGATGACTTGTGCGTAAAAGACTGACATTACGATTCTGTGTTTAGTTTTTTAATCTCTAAATTTCAGTATGAGAGAGAGAGAGACAGAAACATCTTTATAACTATCTACTACATTATGGAATGCAATAAAGACATTGAGTATAGAGTATTGCACCAAATAAATTGCAGAAACAAAGAAAACAATTTAATGACAATACAATAGGTGGTTTTATCGCTATAAGCAATCTCTTCCAGGCAAGTAGATAATTAAATAAAGTAAGTGGTTCATCAATATCTTTGAACCTAAGCCAACTTCACCTGCACGCGGCACACCCTGCTGACTGACAAATGAAGCTCTGGCGAAGAGAGGTAGGGAGCGTAAATTGTAAGCTACCCGACTGCTGGGGAATGTACCTCCACCTCACAGAATACCGCAGCCAAATAACAATTCCCTTGAGGGTGGTTATGTTCCTGCGAGTGAGTGAGGTCACCAAAAAGGAAGGAGATGCTGTATTGGCATCGGGGGTGGCCGCGCGCAGGTGATATTTTATGTTGCGAGCGTTAATATGGCTACGGTAACCGCTTCACATCAGGCGGGCCGTATGCTTGTCTTTCACCTAACGTAGTATAAAAAAAAGGCATCTTTAGGGTAGAAGAGGACAAATGTATATTTGAACAGGTGGGTGGCGCAGTGAAAATAGAACAATATTATTAAAGATCTTCTGTAAAATATTATGTTTAAGTACACATACATTTTTTGGCCGTGTGATACATATATACTCGTACATTGTGATACATAGATACATTCATTGGCCGTGTGATTTCCGGCAGACTAGAATAGAATCACTCCGTCTCTTCCCGTGGATGTCCTACAAGGCGACTAAGGGTAATACATTATAAAACATCGATCAGGCCTCCCCAACCCGTCTGGCCAGCGTGGGGGTGTAGGCCAAATCCTCCTGTCTGTGACGGACTTGAGAGTGTCGTGCTCCTGTAGTGGAGACTAAATGACCTGATGATGATGAAGACACATACATAATCATCCCACTGTTGCGATATGGGTCTCCTCTCAATCGAAGTGGTTGTCTCAAATGCGGGTTTTGTGTGCCAGTGTTTTCATGCCGCCCAAAGGCCACTGACTTGGCTTAACGACTGTCGTCTAAAGACAATAACCGGGACCCTCCCAAACCCTCCGAAGCACGGAGGACCTCGAGATAAATAAACCTAACCATAACTTGTGTGATCGATTAGACTGACACGCGCTACGATGCCATTAACGTCATACTTACTACTACATAAATTAATACTTATATACTCTACGCTTATATATACATATATTATCTATACACATAAACATACATAAAAAAAATCCTAAAAAACATATACGAAATGCCTGGAACTTAACAAAACATCAAGTAATTGTAAGAGGTAATGAGATTTCATATGATTCTTAAAACATGTTAGTCTTTGAGTTTACCATTCAGCAAACTCAGTTTGTCTACATTAAATCGGGCAGAAAATGTGAGGAAAATATTTTTTTTTCATGTGAGCGAGTAATTCAAGTAATCGAGTTCCGCGAATCCTTCCTATAAACTGCACGCGCTGCATTCGGCCGGTGCACTACTCTGTTAAGGGACACTTGACCTAAAACTTTCTTTGTTAGTCGAGTGGAGCTACAACACCCTCCACTTCTATTTTACTTATGAAACAAACAATATTTTACGACATGAGAGGATAAAATATGTATTTTGCAATACTTTGAAATGTTATTACATATTTGAATAACTGTATGTGTGGATATTTTTTATATACATGAAAGACCCGCTTAATGGTAAGCTGTTTTCACATAATATAGATGAGTGTGACACCAGAGGCATGACTTACGCATTAAAACTCCGTTACGCTCTATCTGAAAAACCCTATTGTCCTAGAACAGTAAATCTACAATCCTAAAACCTGAACCTGGAATCCTAGAACCTAAAACCTTGATGCAGCTTAAAATTTAGGTAAAATGAGAGCCTCTCTTTCGCCCTCGTCAATAAATCAGCAGGGTGCACCACGTGCAGATTGAGTTGGCTTTGGCTCAAAGATGATGGTCTGGTGAGCCCCTTAAACCACAAAGATGTCAATATTATCCTCAGAAGTTACAAAAAGCTTTGCCCAGATGACTATAACCTAAACATCATACATCTATATATATAAAAATCAATGCCACTTTTCGTTGTAATTTTATAACTCAAGAACGGGCTCACCTATCTAAACCAAATGTTTAGGGTTTATTCGGACTATTTAGTAGATGGTTTAAATGAAGTTTGCACAAAATTAGTGGAGCGGTTCATTTATCACAATTTATGTACCTAACAATTTAATTCAATAAATGGCGGATCATTTTGTTAATGGGGATTTTGCTGTCAAATTGAAACTTTTTTCAGTGTTGACAGTACAGGCATGTTGTTATGTCATTCATGCGGTCATTTCATTTTGGACGTGCTTCGACTTTATGTTGCCTGTTCCAGAGTCAGTAGTGTCGTTTGTTTATTCATGCTCAAAATGGAAAAATAAAAAATTTTGTTTATCCAAATGTTTTGGACTAAGTTTTAAAATAGCTATGAATTAATAAAATATTTTTTTGTTTGAATAAATGAATTTGGTGTTCCAATTAATTTTTTTGATTATTTCACTTTATACTTAGCGAAGCACGTACCGGACCGCTAGTTTTGTATAAAACAATGGGTATTTTTAATTGTACAGCTCAGAGCACTTCAACTTTCACACTGTGACCTAATAATAATACATACATATAATGACGAAGGACATAAGAATGGTATAAACCATTAGCGGTCGCCGTCGTTCAAATTCATCCCACTGCTGGGATAAGGGTCTCCTCTAAAACGAAGGGGTTTAGGGCATACTCCATCATGCTGCTCAACTGAGGGTTGGCGGAGGCCAGTGTTTTCCCGCCACTTAAAGGCCACTGACTTAGCTGAACGACTGTCATCTAATGACAACAGCCGGGATCGACGGCTTAACGTGCCCAGCAAATCACCGAGGAGCTCGAGATAAATTAACCTATCCATGGACAGACTATGGCGGCTTAACTTGCGTGTTCGATTGAGCTGACTCGCAAAATAATGTCATCAAGCTCTTTTTTCTTTTCTTATTGAGTTGCTCCTTGCAAAATTTCATGATTCAACTGGTACCCTACAGGTTTTATTTTATTCTTTTGCGAGTGTCAAAATATAACACTATAAACTGCAACGTTGACTTAGAATTTTGATTTTTTCACAGCTCCAAGGGCTTGCAGAATATAAGCGTTTGATTTTTTTAAAATATACAAAGCCAATCGCAACATGCGATACACTCAGCTGTGTAAAGTGTCGCTGAATGTGCGCAGATCGGCTTGTTTTGTACATGTCGCATACCTCGTCCGTGGACAAGGCTCTTAAACATCAATTATATGGATTGACTAATATTTTTATTAATGCCCTTAAAATATAATAAATAGTACTCCAGAGCCTTGTTTTTCAGTCAGTAGGATGCAACACATGCACGTGAGGTAAGTTTTGGCTTATTCAAAACTGATGATAAACCACTTTCATCACAAAAATAATACAAAAGTATGAAAGGAATACAAGGGTTATTTTTCTCCTATATTAAAAAATATTTTTTTTGACGTGATAACGCCTTTTAAATGAATATTTATGAACGACGGATGCACGCACAAAAAAGCATGACTCATTGTCACGTTCCGCCTGAGTCGAGCGTCCAATCGAGAGCGCGGAACAAGCCAGAGAGATAGAATTAAGCATTCGGCTTGTGACGCATCTATCTCTCTTCCACTCCATCGGCCGATGTTTTCTTATGACGTTACCACGTAAAATTATCGTCCGTAAACCGACTTTACAGACAACCAATTTCTTTGATTAATGATGATATAGCTTCTGATCACAGATATCCAAACATTTGACCATTATTTACCAAAAAACTACCCTCTGTTACAATATACATTAATTATGTGAACTGAACCAAATGTGTGTTGACTGCATGGTATTGACGATGACAAACGATACGACAAGAGGAAAACTACAGGAAAACTAGAGTATTTATTTATATATAAGCTTTTATTTAGTTTTACTGCAGCGTCTATAATCGAATTTTGCAAGTTAACTTTTAAAAACCTCATTCACTCGCAGAAACACAACATGCTCTCAAGGAAATTGTTATTGGGCCGTGATCTTCTGTAACGTGGATGTAGTTCAGATACTTATTGCGTTATCATGCAGCAACAAGAGATCATGTCGCTTATGTGAAAATATTTTCCTAAAATTGTAAAATGTGTGCTAGGAAGCCAAATACGAATGTTTTATAAGAATAGAACCCTGCATAAGAGCCATTTGGATATGAAGATCTTACAAGCATTGAAGTGCTCCCAAGGTACAATTTGTCACCAATATCGTCGTTTAAAATGTTATAGAACACGTTAAGTTGTTCAAATTCGTAACGGTAAAACGGAAAAGGAACGGTATTCGTGCTGCAATATTCTGCAATATTCACTAAAACAACAATATTAATTTATTGAATTGAATTTATGTATTCCTATGTAGGTATGTATATGTATGTTTATTAAATATATAATTATGCTATGTATATTTATTATATTTTCTGCAGCAATTGTAAATAATATTTTATTAGTTGTAGTATTATATTTTAGTAGTGAAATTTGCTTTCATTTTGATTCTTCAGAACCGCATTATTCGTGATTTTCTGCTTGTCCCGAATGTTGACTGGTAGAGAATGCTTTTAGCGTTAAGTCTGTCTTTTGTACCCTTATAAATAATTTGTAGTCAATAATGATTTAAAATAAATGTTAGGTGGTCTGTGTTAAATACACACATCAAATAAAAAAACCGGCCAAGTGCAAGTCGGACTCGCGCACGCAGGGTTCTGTACCATCTATAATATAAAAATGAATCGTGAAGGTGTTGCTAAGCGCCAATCTCGAGAACAGCTGAACCGATTTCGCTAATTATTTTTTTAGAATATTCCTTGAAGTACGAGGATGGTTCTTACACAGAGAAAAATTTAAAAAATTGTCTAATCGAACACGCAAGTTAAGCAACGTCGGCCTTAGCCTGTCCATGGATGGGTTTAATTATCTCGAGTTCCTCCGTACTTCGGAGGGCATGTTACGCCGTCGGCCAGGCTGTTGTTATTAGATGATAGTCCTTAAGACAAGTCAATGGCCTTTAGGCGGCTTGAAAACACTGGCCTCCGCCAACCCGCTGTTGAGCAGCTTATTGGAGTATGCTCTATAACCCCTTCGAATGAGGGGAGACTCGCATCCTAGCAGTGGGATGAATAAGGGTAAACGTAGAAGAACAATAAGTAACACGACATTCATTGACTGTTAGGCGATGCGAAGTTCGCCGGGTCAGCTAGTTATCTATAAAACTTGGAGGCTCCTTTAAATATTTATGTTATTTTAATTTAATTATTTATTTGTAAGTGAATTTAAAACTAAATATTCTGTGAATATTTCAAGCGTCTACCTGTTGCCGTTATCAATGTCGAGCAAAAACGAGCAAAAAAATCACGTTTGTTGTATGGGAGCCCCCATAAATATTTATTATATTCTGTTTTTAAAAGCTTTTTTTTATTCTACTTGCCCTGTTAGTTAGTATGGGACAAATCTTGCGAGTTAAATATGGTACCTTGAAGCTGGTCTCATTATGGAGTCGGAAGGTGGCCATAGGAACTCCTAAACTAAACAAGATAAAACCGTCGAGTTTGGACTCGTTTGTATAGTCTTGACAAGCACGCTTGTGCTACATGACAGCCAGGGTCTCATGATGGAGTCGGAAGGTGGCCATAGGAACTCCTAAACTAAACAAGATAAAACCGTCGAGTTTGGACTCGATTGAATAGTCTTGACAAGCACTCTTGTGCTACATGACAGCCAGGGTCTCAAGATGGTGTCGGAAGGTGGCCATGGGAACTCCTAAACTAAACAAGATAAAACCGTCGAGTTTGGACTCGTTTGAATAGTCTTGACAAACACTCTTGTGCTACATGACAGCCAGGGTCTCAAGATGGTGTCGGAAGGTGGCCATAGAAACTCCTAAACTAAACAAGATAAAACCGTCGAGATTGGACTCGTTTGAATAGTCCTGACAAGCACTCTTGTGCTACATGACAGCCAGGGTCTCAAGATGATGTCGGAATGTGGCCATAGGAACTCCTAAACTAAACAAGATAAACCGTCGAGTTTGGACTCGTTTGAATAGTCCTGACAAGCACTCTTGTGCTACATGACAGCCAGGGTCTCAAGATAGCGTCGGAAGGTGGTCATAGGAACTCCTAAACTAAACAAGATAAAACCGTTGAGTTTGGACTCGTTTAAATAGTCTTGACCAGCACTCTTGTGCTACATGACAGCCAGGGTCTCAAGATCGTATCGGAAGATGGCCATAGGAACTCCTAAACTAAACAAGATAAATCCGTCGAGTTTGGACTCGTTTGAATAGTCTTGACAAGCACTCTTGTGCTACATTGCAGCCAGGATTTCAAGATGACGTCGGAAGGTGGCCATAGGAACTTCTAAACTAAAAAAAACCGGACAAGTGCGAGTCGGACTCGCCCACAGAGGGTTCCGTATGTAGTATTATTATTAAATTTGATATTTTTCATCATAAATAAGAAATAATGCATCGAAAAAAATAAATCAAATATATTTTGCAATGTGTACATCAAGCCCTTTCATATGATACCCCATTTGAACTAGTAGTTTCAATTTGAAATTTCGACACTCTATAAAAAATATAGACCCCCTATTTTTTAAGATCTATTTACAAATGTATAGTTTTGAGATTTATTCCTGTACTTGTAGTCTATAACGATGTAACTTGCGAAATTTCATAGTTCTAGGTCAACGGGAAGTACCCTATAGGTTTTGATTCCCTTGAGAATGTCGAAATATGCGTTTTTTGCTGAATAAACGGCCGTAACTTTTTTTTACGTAAACTTATCAGTTTGATTTTTTTACAACTTCATGGGACCGTAGACCTGAGTATACAGTTCAAATTTCAGCTGGATAGCCTCCACGCATTCTCGACATAGAAATTTTTGACAGACTGACAGACAGACAGACGGACAACAAAGTGATCTTATAAGGGTTCCGTTTTTGAGGTACGGAACCCTAAAAAGATAAAACCGTCGACTTTTTGGGCTCGTTTTAATAGTCTTGACAAGCACTCTTGTGTTAAATGATATCCAGGATCTAAAGATGAAGATCCAGGATCCTAAGAACTCACTTGGAGTTACGGAGTTTTGTAGAGATCGGTGAGATGGGCGTCGATAGTACTGGTCTGCAACCTGTCTAGGAGAAGGAAAACTCCTAAATCAAACCCGGACTCGAATTTCCGTCAGGCGCAAGTAAGGTTTCGGGGCGGCAAAGCGCGTGTGATGCCCCTGGCACCTTACAGGCATTCATAGGCTATGGTAACTGCTTTCCATCAGGCGGGCCGTATGCTTGTTTGCCACTTTAGTGGTATAAAAAAAAGGTCCAACTAGAAATAAGAGGCGGTATGAAAAGCACCCAAGTGAAGGTGAGGCCGTGCTGATGAACTGAATGGCAATAGTGTGTCAAATATATTCTCGCAAACGTACCACCTGAGGGAACCAGGGCGCACCCTGTTGTAATGAAGGCCTTGCCCTTCTATCCGGGCTTTTAATTGAAGAACTGGACAGTACAAAACTAATTGGTACAATACTGTGTAACAATGATGCAATATTAGAAATGCAGAAATTAAGACGAAACTAATATTAAAAAAAATAAAATATTAATTAAAAAAATATTTTTAAAAACAAGCTTTTATTCAATGCTCTAAAACGAAGAAAATAAATTTTGAATGCAATCAATCCCACCATTTTATTAAATTATAAAATTTATCTATATATAAAAGAAAGTCGTGTTTGTTACAACACTTATAACTCGAGAACGGCTGGACCGATTGCCATGGTTTTTGATTTGTTGGATTTGTTTCCGTCCCGAATAGCAGAATAACTCTTAAAAACATTGGAAAATTCTCGAAAAAATAAAATAAAAGAAAAAACATTTTCCCATACAAAATGTTCGTGGTTGTCGTCAGCCTGGCGCAACTCAAGGTAAAAAAACGACTATGAATCGGAAGCGAATTTGGTACAAATTCTGATTGTTTTCGCTCCCATTTCATACATTTAGAATTTATGCTATTTGTATGGCACATCCGTCTCTTAAAACGTAGTGGTTTTTTTGACAACCAACAAACACATTTGACAGCTACGACAACCAAAGAGAATGCTCTTTGGTTGTCGTAGCTGTCAAATGTGACGTTGTCGTACGTGCGTACGCCAAATGTATGCGTGCGTTCAGAAATGTATATTAAGCTCATTATAGAACAAATGTCATAGATTAAAAACAAAATATGTTAACTCTATTGGTCTCATTTTTACGTCTTGAAAGTTGGCTGTGAATTGTTATGAAAACAGTTTTGTGGATTTAAATATTTATTGGTTCTAAAATATTTATGCGTGCGTTCAGAAATTTAAATCAAGCTCCATAAATCTATATAATATATAAAATAATGTCGTGACTTGGTCGGGAAAGTATTAAAAACATTGAAAAATTGACGAAAGAATTAAATAAAAGAAAAAACGTTTTCCCATACAAATAGTGCCAGTTAAAAAGGATTGGAATATTTATTAATATATTATTGAATATTTTAAAAATATTGAAAGTTGTCTGTGATTGATTTGTTATGAAAATTTAAAAATGTTAAATCGATAGGGGTGAAAACGCTTTTCCCATGGGGTTCGAGCGCAAGAATCAAATCAGAGTAAACATCAAAAGAAATGACAATTACAAATCACCAAAATGATTATTACAAAACTAAAAAAAAAAAACAAAACGTTTTTTTAAAAAAAAATAACAATAAGGAAATCTTTATTTTTATGAAATCTTCAGTTTTTATGGATACGGGTCTTCCCTCAACCGAAGGGGTTTAGAGCGTACTCCAACACGCTGCTCAACTGCGGGTTGGCGGAGGCCAATGTTTTCGAACCGCCTAAAGGCCACTGACTTAACTTAAAGACTGTCATTAAATGATAACAACCGGGACCGACAGCTTAACGTGCCTTCCGAAGCACGGAGGAGCTCAAGATGAG
This sequence comes from Hypsopygia costalis, assembly GCA_937001555.2. Classification (NCBI taxonomy): domain Eukaryota; kingdom Metazoa; phylum Arthropoda; class Insecta; order Lepidoptera; family Pyralidae; genus Hypsopygia; species Hypsopygia costalis. The sequence goes on along the minus strand of OW443339.2, from coordinate 13,419,613 downwards.
CTAATGATAACAACCGGGACCGACGGCTTAACGTGCCTTCCGAAGCACGGAGGAGCTCAAGATGAGCTAATGATAACAACCGGGACCGACGGCTTAACGTGCCTTCCGAAGCACGGAGGAGCTCAAGATGAGCTAATGATAACAACCGGGACCGACGGCTTAACGTGCCTTCCGAAGCACGGAGAAGCTCAAGATGAGCTAATGATAACAACCGGGACCGACGGCTTAACGTGTCTTTCGAATCACGGAGGAGCTCGAGGTAATATAAACCCATCCGTGTACAGGCTACGGTCGACGTTGCTTAACTTGCGTGTTCAATTAGACTGGCACGCGCAATGACGCCATCGAGCTTCTCTATTATTTTCTACTATTCATTGTTTTAATTCCATAAAATCATAAATTTAGTTCAGCTAATATGTACCACGACATTCATTGATTGTTAGGCGGTACGAAGTTCGCCGGGACAGCTAGTATTCATATAAATAAAAGCTTGTCGCAAGCGTGTCGATGTTGTTTGAAATCTCACGACAAGCTTTTATTTATATCAATATAAATTTAATAATTTAATAAAATGGTGGGATTGATTGCATTCAAAATTTATTTTCTTCGTTTTAGAGCATTGAATAAAAGCTTGTTTTTAAAAATATTTTTTTAATTAATATTTTATTTAGTATTTATTGTTATAGCAGCAACATACATCATCTGTGAAAATTTCAACTGTCTAATTATTACGGTTCGTGAGATACAGCCAGACGGACGGACGAACGGACGGACGGTGTAGAATGGACCTATTTAATGACACATTGCAGCAAAAATGCAAAAAATGGTCCTTCACTGCGATGTTCCCGTGAGACTTTCTTACGCAAACATTCAAGTTGTGGAATGAACCCTGTCGAGGTCTCCCCAAGAGAATGTCCAGAATGGGGTTCTACAAAAAATGTTTGAAGATATTTTTGCAATGTCTGTCGGTTACACGTAAGTCACGCCTTATTAGAGATATAAAAAAATCTTATTTATTCCTTTTTAATCAACTACACAACACCCATTTTGACTCGTAGTATGTACGTACGTTTGCTGTTTTCTCTAAACTGACCTGATTTGCATGAAGTTTTGGCTATTCGATATATGTTTTTCTGAAAAAGTTCAGTGGTTTAGTGTTATACACTTAGTTTTTTTATTTACCCTTAGTGTACTTATTGTACAAGTTATCGTTACACCGCTAAACTATTAAATAATTAATAAAAAAGAAACTTTAAAAATGTATCATTATTTTTTATTGCATAGAAAGGTAAAAAATATTGGCCCAAGAATCAATCTTCAGTCAATTTGTGTAACAATATTTTGCCAGAAAATTTCCAATCTCATAATAATGCAAAATGTCAAAAACTTCAGCCCTCCGAGTGGAAAGCCAAGATTTCGATCTTATTTTGTGCATTAATTTTCTTTACAAATACTTTTCACCGAAGCGACCTTTTGTTAGGGGTGTTTGCCGTCAAGCAACGGTGCAAATATGAAATTATCTACAGGAATAAATATTTTTCGTGGCCGTATAAATTTTGACTAGAAATATTCATGGAAATATTTCGTTTTTTTTTTATACTACATCGGGTGGCAGACAAGCATGCGGCCCGCCTGACGTGAAGCGGTTACTGTAGTCATATTAACGCTCGCAACATAAAAATAATGTTTACACATCGCCACCCCCGCTGCCAACGCAGCATCTTCTTCCTTTCTGGTGAACTCACTCACAGGAACACAATAACCCTCAAGGGAACTGTTTTTTGGCTACGGTATTCTGTGAGGTGGATTACATTCCCCTGTCAGGTAGCTTACAATTACGCTCCCTACCTCTCTTTTCGCCAGAGTTTCGTTTGTCATTCGGCAGGGTTGTTGATGAACCACTTACACTCCGACTGTTAGAAGGGTTAGTTCGGCACAGAACGTCAATAATTAATACATTAGCTCCATAATCACTGTGTTAGAAAAAAACAAAGATTTCAAATGTGAAGAAATAAAACCTAACCAAAATTCGTGTTGTCTAAGCAATTTAACCTGAATTGTGACCATTATAGTGTGAAAATTTTTCATGCAAGGCCAAATAGATCCCCCGCCGCAATACTTTTCAAAATTTCCTGCCGCAACCAACGTGTTAAGGAGAATTTAAAGTCGCAATGCTTGCTCATAAATTTTACTCCACGGGGATTAGAAAGTAAAGCGAAAGCATTATTTTTCTCACATAATTACTTTGTTAGGTGAATAAGAAAAAGCGGTTTTTAAGCCGGTTTTATTTTTTGTCGGGATGAACATTCATTATTGACAGCTTAGCCGTCTCAAGTTTTCCAACCTTATTTTGGAAAGCAGAGATTCATTAACTTTTAATATTTTAGGAAGCGAATTAGGTATATTCAGTTTGTATGATTTTATGAATTTCCATAGTGAGATCCTCGTTAAAACAATGTTGTTATGAATGTAAATCTTTGAATAACGAGTTAATTTAAGTGTCTTAACCACGTGCTTTGCATATTCATGTTGAACGTTATGCGACAACCTCCGCAGTGAAGATCCTTTGATTACAATATCCAGTTAATAAAGTTCTCTTAATTTAGCAAATTACCAAGAATAATTTCAAGGAAATATAGCCATACATCTCTCTGTCATTGTATAAACAAATTTCATTTTTTATAATTATTATATTAATTTCATTGCTTTCTGTTCGATTTTGAGGAAAAACATTTTTAATTCTTTCACGGAATTTCGACTTTGAGGAAAAAATGTTTTTCCTCAAAATCGAATAGGAACTGGTCACTTGACCAACGTGATCACTTGCCACGAGTACAATGTAACTACAGCAAGACCACAGATTATAATTATAAAACAGTTCTACAACAGAATAAAAAATAGTAAGCTCTGCGATAAGATCGCACTAGATCGTGTCCGAATTTGTATTGATGCATATGGACATTGGACTATCCATAGAATTAAGCTGAGACGTTTACTTACGATTTACCTAATATTAATTCAATTTGACGTACTCGTAGTCGTTTCGTCGTTTAGGTATCCGTCATTCCTCGAGTCATTACCCGAACTCGGACACTGAGGACAGTACCGTTTTCAAACCGGACACGAAATGTTGTTGACATAACTTACAAGGTGTTTATCAGTTTTTTTTATACTACGTCGGATGGCAGACAAGCATACGGCCCACCTGATGTGAAGCGGTTACCGTAGCCATATTAACGCACGCAACATAAAATGTCGCTCGCGCGCTGCCACCCCTGCTGCCAACCAGCAACTCCTTCCTTTCTGGTGACCTCACTCACTCGCAGGAAGACAACAACCCTCAAGGGAATTGTTATTTGGCTGCGGTATTCTGTGAGGTGGTGGTACTTCCTTTTTGCGTTCAATCGAACTATTACGATGATGAAAATTGAATCGATATATAGATTAATGTCGACTAACAAACCAGCTGCTATTAATTGTTTTGTCTCTTCTTCGTTCACACAAATAAAGAGCTTGAACAATTTTGATGAAATTTGATCGGTAGAAAATAAGAATTTATACCAAACGAGAGTACCTACTGATACAGCTATCAATTCGCCGAATCTTGACACTTACATTTGTACGGTACAAAGGTCTTATCCCGTACGTAATAAGAGTTACAATCGCATTGTTACTGTTAAACATTATCTAATCTTAAGTTATAATAATATTTTATTAAACCAGGAATTTTATTAAAATTTAGTTTTATATAAAATTCGAGATCTAGATTCAAATGAATCTCAAAGATTTATAACTCTAGTTTCCGAGATTCAATTAAATCTAGAAGATTTACATTCTAAGTAGAGAAATGAAAGTTCAAAAGAACTATGGACTCGATAAGAAGTATCTTGCATTAAAAATAGGTATAAATTTTTGTGACCGTCCGAGATAATAAGATAAGATTTGAACATTTTGGGGTGTAAGTGGTTCATCACCATCTTTGAACCAAAGCCAACTTCGCCTGCACGCGGTGCACCCTGCTAACTGACAAACGAAGCTCTGGCGAAAAGAGAGGTAGGGAGCGTAATTGTAAGCTACCCGACTGGGGAATGTACCTTCACCTCACAGAATACCGCAGCCAAATAACAATTCCCTTCGAGGGTTGTTGTGTTCCTGCGAGTGAGTGAGGTCACCAGAAAGATAGGATAGGAGATGCTGCGTTGGCAGCGGGGGTGGCGGCGCGTGAGCGATATTTTATGTTGTGAACGTTAATATGGTTACGATAACCGCTTCACATCAAGCGGGCCGTATGCTTGTCTGCCGACCGACGTAGTATAAAAAAAAAAAAAAACTTAAAATCAAACTTACAACTGGAGAATGCTTATAAAGAAATTTATCTGGATCACCAGTAAAGCTTAACATGGGTAGAGCAAACTCGAGTGAGTACGAGGCTACCAACGCCCTAAAGGTAGGCAATTTTATTGGTCAATAGTGCTCACCTGGTAGTAGATAGTTGCATTCATTTCGTTTCATTTTCATTTTCATTGATGGAGCATGCTTGCGGCGTGCGGGGAAGTATCTATGTATTTTGTACATGCCGTAGGACAAAACGGAGCAATTTCACGCTTGCGGGAAATGCCCGCATGCTATGTCGACCAAGCTACGATCAATGTAATTTCATTGGTTCTTAATCAGCATAAATCTACCCACTGCTGGATAAGGGCTTTCCACCACATGCGTTCCTCCGCTTTCCGCATCCAACCGCTACCAGCCACTTTTTTGAGGTCGTTGCACCATCTAGAGAGGAGGTGCCCTACGCTTCGTCGCCCCATATGTGGCCTCCACTCAAGGAGTTTCCTACCCCATCCGCTATCGCAGCCTCGGCAAATGTGGCCAGCTCACTGCAACTTTTTTACCTTTCCCTCTCAGAGCTATGTCGACGACTTTGGTTCTACGTCGAAATTCTTCGTTCCGGATTCGATCCCTTAGAGAAACCGCAAGCATTGCTCTCCATCGCTCGCTGTACAACTTTTAGTCTGTGAAATAGCTCAACGGTCCACGTCCAAGTCTCTGCACCGTAAGTCATAGCGGGAAGGACTCACTGATTGAACACTTTGGTCTTCAAGGATTAGGGTATATCTGCGGTTACGATGTGCCGAACCTTTACAAAAGCTGCCCAGCCCAGCCAAATGCGTATATCGATCTCTGTCTGTACGGTCTGTCCGAGGTAGACGTCTTTAATCAATTCAATATCTATGATAACCGCATTATCTCTGATACCGGGCTAGGTATGATGAAGTCGTTGGACATAACTTTCGTTATGTCAAAATTCATATTCAGCGCACGGATTGAGAAGCTGCATCTAGATCGTTTAGCATTCGACTGAGATCCTCCTAATCCGATTCAGCCATTATGACCACGTCTATAGATGCGAAGCGGGTTATTAACGATTTTAACCATGCGGTTAAATATGTATTTTTCGTTATTAACGGTTAATTAACCGCATTTTATGCTTATTACGGTTAAATACCACAGCTAGATAACTCCTTAAAAATAGTTAGTTATTGCGAGTTGCGCCATGACACCAGCTTCAACTTGCGGGAATGGGGCGGCCGGGGCGACGGAGGGGGACGAAGTAGAGCGCCAGTATAGCCGTATAGCGAGACGGAGCGAGTAAGGCAGCCGTCGCGACGTACTTCGTTGAATATTTAAGTACATTGTGTAGAACTTGACCATCGTGATGTCTACTGGTAAGTATTTACCCTTTTGAGTAGTCATTCCATAATTGTATAGCAAACGAATATTTAACTTAAATCTAGTGCGTACTGCATATATATCGATGTATACGTCATTTATTTACGTTTACGTTAAATTACCTATACATAATTAAAGAATTGGGTTATGTATGTATGTCGCTTTAAATATAATTTATAACATCTAAAAACGAAATCTTTATCTTTCAGATATCGATTTTTCACTTGACCGATGAGTTGACTATAAAAGAAAAGAAAAAAACTGTACCCTTTTTAGGTGTCGCAGTCGGATAATTAACCGTTAATAACTGCATTTTATCGGTAGCTAACCAGAAATTTGGTTAATTAACGGTAGTTAACGGATTTTTTACAACTATAACCACGTCATCGGCGAATTGCAAGTTTGAAATGTAGGTACTCACCGTTCACATTGATATCACAATCTGCCGCATAGTCCACGGTATTGTAGCCTTTACGAAACCCAACATGTTCCAGTGGCTGATATTTATCAAGTCTTCGAGTGAGACAATTCGTGATAACCCTTGAAAACAGCTTATACAGGTGAGTCAGGAGCTAGATTTGGCTATAGTTTCATTCAATGAGGTTTTGTCAGCTTTTTTGAAGAACAAAACCACCAAACGTTTGATTGATTTGATTTGAAAAAATATTCACGTGGCTGGTGCGGTCCCATTGTGAATGACAGAATGAAACCTATAAGAATAGTAACAATTAAACTAATAGGCAATGTTTCCCTGTTCTACCGAGTTTACTCTACCCGTGTCCAAGAGGCTTAATTGCCACGGTGTAAGACGCTATATAAAATTCGAAGCTGCGAAGTCGAGCGGGTGTTGAGTTCACAAATTTGTATTCCAGACTCACAATAAAGTTCATTTAAATATAAATGCGACAAGACCTTTACCCCAGTAAATGCTGTTACTCCTATAAACTCAGTCGTAATTTTTTATGACGATCCCGAGGCATTTAACAAGCTTTACTAACAAAATATAATGAGGGCATTAAAATTTCTAATTTTGTTACAATTGAGAAGGTTAAGAGTACGCGAAGTTATAATTTTATGACAATCCTTTCATTAAAGTTAATTAAAGGTACTTATCATTAAACAATGTTTTTAAGACACTCATAGGAGTTACCTTTAGTTACCAAGTATAAGTTATTCACTTGCAAAATATGTGTGGAGACTCCATATGTAGTTAATTTGCAATTGTTTACTAGATATGTATTATATAAACAGAAACAAACGAAAAAACAAACAAATTTAAAATAATTAAATATATTCTGGCTAGTTGGTCAAGACAACTATTTAAATAATAATAATAAAAAACTGGTTGTCTGTAAAGTCGGTTTACAGACGATAATTTTACATTATACATCGGCCAAAGGAGTGGAAGAGAGATAGAAGCGTCACTTGTTCCGCACTCTCGCTTCCACGCTCGGCTCAGGCGTAACGTGACAATGAGTCATGCTTTTTCGTCCATGCAGCCGGCGTTAATCGATTCATAAGACGTTATCACGTCAAAAAAACATGTTTCGTTTATCAAGTCATTTTATTTCATACCTTTTGAGGTTAAAGTCGAAATTATAAATCACTATTTTGTATTAGCCGGCGAAATGGATTTGAAATTAGCCATTTAGGTAACCGTACATACGAGAATCAAACAAGTGTATCAAATTTCAGCTCAATATGACACTGGGAAGTGGGTCAAAATTAACTTGCAGGATTTGATTACAAATATTAATAATAATAAATATTCCTGGACACACATGGCCATCTAGTCCAAAACTAAGCAAAGCTTGTACCCCTGGGTACTAGATAACTGATATAATTCAGTTTTTTTTTTGTAAATACATACATATAAAACATAGATAAACACCCAGACCAAGACAAACAGATATGTTCATGCACACAAATATTTTGTCTTGTGCGGGGATCGAAATCGCAATCACGGAGTCAAAGTGGTTATAGCTAACTATTTGATCACCGAGCTCGTCAACTACTTTTGCAGATACTACGCAGTTTTACATAGTTCTTTTACTATAAACGTGATCATCTACTTCGCAAACGCTATTTTATATAAATAAATATGAAACAATACTCGTAAATATATATACATATTATGTAACTAAAAATTAATGTTGCTATGCGCCAAACTCGACAACGGCTCGACCAATTTGGCAATTTTTTTATCGTATTTTCCTTAAAGCACACGGGTTGTGTCAATAAAGAGAAAAAATATAAAAATTGCTTGGCCAATTGTAAAAACAACACTCTAACCAATTCAAATTCAATATTCAACGAGAACTGAAATCATATTATAGGATAACATCTGTCGTCCTATACCGATAACCTAGTCAATAATAAAGTTGCTTAAGTTAACGATATGTATATTATTGTTGACTCTTTATATTTAATCCAATATATTTACACGCTTAAGTTTGAATAAATTTTAGTTCTATAGATAGGTTTTTCTATTTCACTCAATTCCTTCATTCACCATTGTATCTCCTGTACGACTGTACAGGAGATACAATGGTGAATGAAATGAAAAATATATTTTGTCTAAAATTAACAGTGAATTTGTGTTCCTCTCTTGGCAATGTCGTCGTCAACCCACTGGGTTACGGGCCTCCCCTCAATCGAAGGGGTTTAGAACAAACTCCACTGCGCTGCGCAGTTGCGATTTGGCGGAGGCCAGTGTTTTCAAACCGCGTAAAGGCCACTGACTTGGTTTAACGACTGCTATCTAGTGACAACAGCCGGAGCCGACGGCTTAACGTGCCCTCCGAAAAAACGAAGGAGCTCCAGATAAATAAACCCATCCATGGACAGGCTACTGTCGACGTTGATAAACTTGCGTATTCGACTAGACTGACATACGTAATGACGCCATCGATCTCGTCTTGACAATGTGAGAGACAGCAATATGGCAAATAAGGCAATCTAAAAATTATTATTTATTTAATGGACAGTTAATTTCTTCGAGATAAAAGTTATCATATTATTTATTCTGGATTTCTTACATGATGTAATTATTACTGTCTCATAATAATTATTTCATAAAAACAAAATACAACTAAACTACTTATAGTAAATAAAATTAATCTAATCTTAAAATTACTTGAAAATAAAACCAATAAAAAGAAAAACAAAATACTAAACTATTCCTCGAAAATATCGGTCCCATGCGGCAGGGAGGCAAGAACACTGGCTGCGTTTCCTCGCTGAATTGCAATGCTCACTTTTTGAGCGAAGAAAGAGCCAGCCCTCCTGTCTCCAGAGACGGCAACCAGTTTTGATGAAATTATTTTATTTAATTAGTTGTTTCGGCCAACTTGCCAGAACATTATATATATTTTTGAAAATGAAAAAGAAGAGCACTCAACCGGTCATCGAGAGGTCGTGGGTTGAAGTCCCGCCTGGGCGAGGGAGGTGAATTTTCTAGCTTCCTTTGCTCTGTCTCAATTCATTTCCTCTTCCCGTTCCTCCTTCCCTGGAGTGTAAACAAATATTCTGAACATGACAGACCTTTTGCATTAAATTTGTTATCCTGTTTTTGTATGTAGATTGTTTCCTCTACGCGAAATCGTGAAATATCTGTATTTCACGTCTACTGAACGGGATCTGAACTTCATTGCCCGTAACTTTATCAAAACAGCCGTTTTATGGTATTCCAATAAACTACTCGATATAATATGAAAACAGAAACTATAAAACGACATGGAAGAAGCGATGAATCGGGACTGATTCAAAAACGTATAGCACGTCTTCACCTACGTGAGTTTTCATGCAAAATTCAAGATTACTGCACCGCGTGCTTGCAAAATTGTGGCTTTTCTTACCCGATGTTCCACTTGGATATTATGAATACGTAATATCTTTTGTGGTAATTCCTAATACTGGAAATGAACTAAAATGTCCCAAAATAAAACGTTTTTTGTTTTTACTGCCTACGGAACCAATTTGATTTGTTATCTCTGGGCAGCCGCGTTTTGTCAATAATATAATATAATCATCAAAATGATAACATTTTCAACATAGTCAAAATGTCGACGCCCACATGTCGACGCCCACATCTCTTTTTAATTTGTTTTATTGATATCGAATATCTCGCGATATTCGATATCAATAAAACAAATTAAAAACGGGAAAAAATTAAAGTACGGGAATTACTGAACGAATCGGGTTGATATTTGGCATATAGGAACATAATTATTATGACTATTCGCTCAGAAACGATTTTTGAAAATTCACACGGGATGTTGCGATACGCGCTTACGAATTCACGGGCTTGTGCTCGCGAAGTCCTAAGCTGCAGCCTAGTGAAAAATAACGAAGTAAAGCAGAATATTTCTCTAACCAATTTCAAAACAGGAGGTTACCTTCTTGACCCATTTGTATGTAATTATGCCTGAATTGCATAGCTTTTATTCTATACTAGCTTCTAAACTTTTTTGCCAAATTTCAAGTGTATCTATGTATGTTTGTCCGCGTATATCTCTAAAACTTTATGTCGGATTTCAAAAAATATTTTTAGTTGGTTTAGATATAGTCTACTTAGGAACCGGTTCAATTAACCTAGTTTTTGAGTTGAATAGTAAGTCCAATCATATTATGATGATTGGACTTACTATTTTATCGATTTTTTTATATATGAGACGGGAACAAACGAGCATGTAGGTCACCTGATGAAAAGCAATCACCACCGCCCATGAAGATCAGCGACACCAAGGGGTCGCCGATCCGTTCCCAGCCTTTTAAGGGCTTTAATAAAATGTCTTAGGAAACGTACTGTAGTAGATCGCTAATTATCAAGATGATATGGATAGAATTTAAATTTAGTGCGAATATAGAATAAATGGTTCACATGCTAAAGGTCGCACAGCGAGCGGTGGAGACGGCTATGCTCGGGGTTTCTCTGCGGGATCGAAGCCGGAACGAAGAAATTCGATGGAGAACTAAAGTTGTCAACATAGCCTTCAGAGTTTGCACGCTGAAGTGGCAATGGGCCGGTCACATCTGCCGAGTAAGTGATGGCAGATGGGAGAGGAAGGTATTAAAGTAGAGCCCGCGCGTAGGACGACGAAGTGTTGGGCGCCCCTCTTCTAGATAATCCGATGACAAGCGGCTGGTAGCGACAGTATGCGGAAGGCGGAGGATCGTATCTAGTGGAAAGCACTGGGGAAGGCTTATATCCAGCAGTGGGTAGATACAGGCTGATGATGAATGATGAATGGAATAAATTATGGAGATTAAGAATTGTAATCAACCGGTCAACGATAAAACGTTATATTGAATATTATAGACAAAACAATTCACGATGAACGAAGATATTATCTGCAAAGCCTGGGCCAATATCGAGCTGTCGATATGAACGTCAGCTGACTCGACGTCGAGAATGCTCGGTTCTATAGAAATTGCAGAGGGATTAAAATAATAACAACTAATACGATACAGTTTACACTTGATCGTTAGTCAGTGTTAAAACGATATATCTGAATATTTCGTATAATTGTTAGTAAGGATAGCAACCATTTTTCCAACACTACTGGATTCATTTTAGAAGGCCACACGTGTCCATCCTGATCACGTAGCTTTGGACGTCACAGTAAAGGCAAATTATTGTAGCCTGTCTATTATAAACTTTGCATTAAAATATTATTAAAAAATGAGTGTTCGTCGCGACAGAGAGAATGTGGACGCGTCTCAGCCCTGAAGAAGGTCTCCGTTTGATGTCCAAACTAGTCTACTTAACCGACAATTATGTGAGTAACCCGTTTAATTTAAATAATTAAATTATTATCTTGTATTATGTTTACTTATTTAATTTTACATATTTTTAGGGTTCCGTACCTTAAAAGGAAAAACGGAAACCTTATAAGATCACTTTGTTGTCCGTCTGTCTGTCTGTCTGTCTGTCAAGAATTTCTATGTCGAGAATGCGTGGAGGTATCGAGCTGAAATTTGAACTGTATACTCAGGTCTACCGTCCCATGAAGTTGTAAAAAAATCAAACTGCTAAGTTTACGTAAAAAAAAGTTACGGCCGTTTATTCAGCAAAAAACGCATATTTCGACACATTCTCAAGGGAATCGAAACCTATAGGGTACTTCCCGTTGACCTAGAACTATGAAATTTGGCAAGTAACATCGTTATAGACTACAAGTACAGGAATAAATCTCAAAACTATACATTTGTAAATAGATCTTAAAAAATAGGGGGTCAATATTTTTATAGGGTGTCGAAATTTCAAATTGAAACTACTAGTCCAAATAGGGTATCATATGAAAGGGCTTGATGTACACATTGCAAAATATATTTTATTTATTTTTTTCGACGCATTATTTCTTATTTATAATGAAAAATATCAAATTTAATAATGATACTATGTGCGGAACCCTCGGTGGGCGAGTCCGACTCGCACTTGTCCGGTTTTTTTATCATCATTGGGCTGCAAACAACCATACACATCGCCTGATTTGATGCGGTAATCGTAGCCATATAAATGCTTGCAACATTAAATAGCTTTCACGGGCCGCAAACCCCGTTGCCAATGCAGCAACTCATTCCATCCTATCTGGAAACCTCACTCATTCGCACGAACAGAACAACTCTCTTTGCTTCTAGGAATTGTTTAGTAATTAGTAAATGGTTATAGTTTTTTTTTATACTGAGACGGGTAGCAGACAAGCATATGGCCCGCCTGATTTAGATGAATAATCGTAGGTTATAAAAGTTTGTAACATAATTTATCGCTCACGCACCCCTACTCCCGCTACCACCACGGCAACTTATTATAATATAATATATCAGATTATGATGTAATACCGCAGCGAAATTAAAATTCTCATAAGAGTTGTTCTGTTTGCGCGAGTGAGTGAGGTTACCAGAAAGGAATCAGTTGCTCCATTGAAAGCGGAAGAGGCTGCACGCGAGCGATAATTCATGTTGCGAACGTTAATGTGACTACGGTAAAAACTAAGAGCATCTTTGCCTATCTGTATGTTTGTACGCCTATTACGCCAAAAACACTGCTCGAAATTGGACGTGATTCTCACAGTTGTACTACTACGGAGCTATCTTAAATTCTAGTGTATGTTTTGTCGTACGTGCTATAGAGAAGCGGAGTTAAAAATGAAGTCGGTTAATAACTAATTTATTATGACGTCTACGCGGACGAAGTCGTCGCTTACCGCTAATTGGTTCTCAGTTACGCAAAGTTTCGAGTACGAATGGATCTATTATTATAGATGAAAAGTCAAATATTCGAAATACAGAAGATAAGAAGTTAGTAGAAACATTAAAACAACTAGTTTAGTAAGTTAAATAGCTGACTGCCCCACTAGTTGTTAAATGTAGTGGCTAAATAAAGAATTGCTATTCTGTAATTCAAGCTACACAGCGAAACTGTGTGTGGAATGCCCAATTATTTACTAAACGAGACAGAAACCAAAGAAATAAGAACGAAATCGATCGAGAGTTAATTAGGTCCATTTATATTTGCGGTCGCAGCGAGCTCCAGCCAATAGGGGGTATTCTATAAAACACTCTCAAAAGAAATAATGCATTTCATAGTCATTTTGAGGGACTCGGTTACGTCGTTGAACGTGACAGTCCAATTTGAGGTGTAAGTGGTTTTTCAACATCTTTGAACCAAAGCCAACCTGCACGTGATGCACCCTGCTGACTGACAAACGAAGAAGAGAGGTAGGGCATAGCGTATTTTTAAGCTGCCCGACTGGCGAAGTACCTCCATCTCACAGAATACCGCAGTCAAATAACAATTCCCTTGAGGGTTGTTGTGTTCCTGCGAATGAGTGAGGTAACCAGAAAGAAAGGAAGGAAGGAGTATAAGCTAGCAACGGATCGGCGACTCCTTGGTGTTGCTGATCTTCATGGGCGGTGGTGATCGCTTTCTATTAGGTGACCCACATGCTCGTTTGCCCCCCCCCCCCCCCCCCCTTTCATTATAAAAAAAATCGACCACGCATGTTGAGCAACATTAACCGTAACTTATTCGTGGATGGATTTGACATGGACATAAGCAATATAACTCTTAAAAGAACTAAGTAGCACTGCTTCGTAGTTCACGCGTCTTCGGACCCGAGTGTTGTTTTTAGACATATTTTTTTCTAATTATACGTATATATAAAACATAAAAAATAACTTTCATTAACAGTATTATTTACTGTTAATGAAAGAAACTTATATTTGACTATTATTTTATAACATGATAGCCATCAACAAAATACAAAAATCAACGAACTGCTAGTTAAAATAATTTATTTTTAACAAATACCATCACAAAACATTGAAATCTTATTTTGAAGCAAATATAAGAATTACGATAACATAATGTATATATGTATACATATATATAATACATAAAATAAACTCGGATTAGTTACACCATTTATAATTTAAGAACAGCTAAACCCATTTTTATGATTTTTGAATTGTTGGGTTTGTCTCCATTACGAACAGCAGAGTCGCTGTACTCGTATGTAGTATGCATATGTGAAAAATTAACGAAAAAATAATTATGATGAAATTGTCAACACAAGGTTTGTATACTATACAGAACTGACTTGTAAAGAAAAAGATTTAGCAACAGCGAAGCGGGAGCAGGCCGCTAGGAAAGAAATTCTTCAGAAATTTATATAGCGCCATCTAGTATCAAACTAATATGAGTGTGAACCTGTATAAGGAGGTCTTTATATATATATTGCTTCTTATAAAACCAGACCGAATTACATTAAGGTACAGATTTACTAAAGGTTGTGCGTTAGGGATTAATACGCTCATTCAATAAAAACATCGAGAAATCATAAAATCAAATTAAATCATGGTTAGTCATAAGTCTGAGGACAAAACCCGATGACAAAAAAGGTATAAAATGTTTATGGTTTGATATCTTATGTTTTATCACTTTTATCATAATACGTTGTGACCCTCATAATCTGCTGAAAATTTTATAACATAAAATATTGTTACAGAAAGAATTCCATGGACTGCTCGCCGAATCAATACATCATCTTAAAGAAGTTTCACATCGAAAGATTATCGTCGACTGTGATAATCTTTCGATGTGAAATTTACTGAGACTTATTTTTTTTATATATAACATGAGAGCGGGGCATACAAGCATGTGGGTCACCTCATGGAAAGCAATCACCACCGACGATGGAGATCAGCAACACCAAGGGGTCGCCGATACGTTGTCAGCCTATAGGCTAGTGTCGGCGTATTTGTATTTGTAAGCTGCCTGGTAGGTACATCCACCTCACATATTACCGCATCCAAGTAACAATTCCTTTGAAGATTGTTGCTTTCATGCGAGTAATTGAGGTCACCAGAAAGAAAGAGTGGAGTTGCTGCGTTGACAGCGTAGGTGGCTGCGCACGAACGCTATTTCATATTGCAAGCTCTAATATGGCTACGGTAAATGCTTCACATTAGGCGGGCAGTATGCATGTCTCCCACCGTAGTATTTATTAAAAAGGAAAAAAACTAGGTAAAACTCTTTTGATAATTGCGATATAATACGCTCGACATAAAACCGCGTGTCGTATTTGTCCCATTTTAAGAATAGGACCCCGTTACATTTGGACGTTTCCATCATGAATTAACTCTATTTCGCTCTCGACTGACACAGGCACTGATAGTGGCACAGATGCATATCAAGATGCAACCCTTTACAAAGTACGGGAATGGGACCCATTTAATTGAGCTTCAAGAGAAATGAAGACCAGTGGAGTGATGCTACTTGCGCAAAATTTGATCAGTCCGAACTGCAAACGCTTCTTTGCAAGCGTTGCAAACTTTAACGTTGCAAAATAACTCGTCACATATTATGTAATAGATACTTCAAAGGTGACAACTTCTCATAATCCACGAATAAACCCAAATATATTAGAAACTAATATCAGATTCACCCTCTTCTGAAAAGTTTCAACAAATTTGTGTATCACTCTTATAATTACCAAACGAGATCCTACTCGTATCTAATAAAGATTTCTCAGCGTAGGCGTCCGCCCGACAAAACAGTTTCCTTCCTAAATTCGGCGAATTACAGAAACGGGAAGAGAAGCCATTTGTCACAGAATAAAAAAATGTCGCGAATCCACGACCCGTCTGTCCATCTGTCTAGGACCTCCATCAAAAGCCTGCTGACTGACAGAACGTATTTATAAAGGAGATACGAATGTAAAACCAAAGATTTAATTCGTTGCTCGACACGACATTATTAGTATGACCGCGCTGAAATGTGTCTGGAGGGGAATGATGGAGTCAATCATGAGAAAATTTGGTGAAATTTAAATAGTCACACATTTTTATACCACATCGGTTGCCAATTGAGCATAACGTCCCGCCTAGCTTAGTAGACACTGGAGGTACATAGTGTAACGATAGCTCGTTGGTAGATCCGCTGCCAACGCAGCATTTCTTTAGTCCCTTTGACCATAAGAATCGTTAATACAGTTGCGGGCTTCTAAGAGGTGGACTTGGCGTTCTCAGTAGGTCTCTACCTATCTTTCGCGTGAGACTAAGTGAGCTAATAAGTAAATAGTTTAAGAGGCGGCAACGGATTGACTGAACTATCAGCGCCCCGGCTGATTTAGTATCTACAGCGTGTAGATCAGTCATGTAAATCGAATGGAGCCGGCCTGCCTGTATGGCATTGATGCGTTTCGTAGGTACCGCTGTTGAAACACGTGATATGATTTAGTGAGCTAAATAAATAGTGCACCGGCTGATTCAAGGATAATGACTGATCTACACGTTATAGATACAAAATCCGCCATCATATAGACAATTAAAAAAATTCGTAGTCATCTTTGAAAGGCTATATCTATCAAACGGACCAACGAATCGCGTCAGTTTTTATAATGTGAGTATTATCCTATAATCAACGGGTACACTGATGGTTTAGTCCACTAAACCATACCACGTGTTTCAACAGCCGTACCTACCAACAGCACCAACGCCATACAAGCAGACCGGCTCCATTCGATTCACATAACTGATCTATACGCTATAGATACAAAATCAGCCGATGCAACATCAGCATGTTTAAGACAATTTGTTGCCGCCTTTTAGTCTATTTACTTATAAGTAAGGTTCAACTCGTGCAGGTAAGCTTGCTCCAAAGAAAGTTTGGCAAATAAAGTTGAGCCAATTAAACATCGAAACTTATTATATGATTTTAAAAGAACCAACCTATTTTGTTGTATAGCTAAAAGTATGATAAAAGTGTTATTAACCTTCGCTCAGCAGATTTACAGAAATAGCAGCTCAAGTCCTGCGATATTTAGTATCGCATACAAAGCTGGCGTTTTGGTAATGACGACCCCGCTGCGCTGGTGAAATGGCTAACCATTTCCACTTTGACTCCGGGGTCGCGGGTTCGATTCCCGCACAAGACAAATATTTGTGTGCATGAACATGTGTGTTTGTCTTGGTCTGGGTGTTTTCTATGTATTATATGTATGTATTTACAAAAAAAAAACTATATTTAAGTATAATATCAGTTATCTAGTACCCATAGTACAAGTTTTGCTTAGTTTGGGACTAGATGGCAATGTGTAATTTGTCTAGAAATATTTATTTATTATTTATTTAGTGTATTTTAGTCGTCGCAATTGTGATAAACAAATGAGATGAATAAAGTTACAGAGATTCTCTAGATTATAAATAAAATAATTAAATACAAAAAAAAAAATAGATTCCTCACTATGAAGTAGACAACAAAGTACAAGCTTTCTTTATACTTTTATTATTTATTATATAACAAATTTAAACTGAATGACACGCAATTTAATAAAAATTAAGCTCAATACTTGTAACGTAACTATGAGAATTAGTATTTCAATTGCGAACTCTTCCATTTTATTTTTATGTATTTGCACTTAGTTAAAGTAAGTTTCATTTTTATTTTTGCCATTCTATTAAGTACTACAAAAATAAACATTATACAATTTTCAAACAATGTTGTAAAACAGTTTACGATAGCTGCATTTTGTTTTAAAAGGCTTTTCCAATGCTGCTGCAGGCGATGTGTGCACTACAAATACGTCAAATATTTTTGTAACATAGCCAACGAAATAAATTTATTTCATTAGAGACACTTGCTAGGCAAAATCTATTACAAGTTCACTGAACATGAGCAAATAACTAGGTTTTCTATTTAATTATTTAGCAAGAGTCACAAATTTTCGAAGAGTTTCAACTAATGTTCCTGAAAAGAAGACCCGTAATTAATGCGAGATTCACAATAATGTTTTATACATTGGCTTTTTATCCAATAATAAATCATAGTGCTTACTATCAAGCAAGGTGGCGACATTTTGACAGACCACATAAAAAAAAAATGTCACAGGTCATGATTCAAACGTTAACATAGCTGTTTAAAAATAGGTCTATTTGGTTAACAATTTACTTTTAATACTTATTCATCGTAGTTAAGAGGCTTTGAACAGGAATACCAGAGGTGCCATTAATAATACATTTCGCTCGCTACCCTCCGCGCGAAGTGGATGTGATTTTGAATCGTGCGCGCACTTTTATTTATTTAAAAAATAGCTTTCGTTATTCAGTGTACATGGCTACGAAATGTGACGGCTGTGATGCCGGGATCTATGATATTTCATATATGGAATGTTCTAAAGAAGCATGCAAGAAGTTATACCACCTCAAGTGTCTTGCTATGTCAACGGAGAAGTTTGAGAGCTTCACACAGGAATACAGAAATAGCTGGGTATGTCCGGAATGTACTCGTACTATTCCCAAAGGAGATAACTCCAATACACCGGTTCGAGGAATATTATTGAACAAAACATTTACACCAAGCTCATACGTGAACACTGGGCGCGGAGGTGGTTGTACGAACATCAATGAGACGTCAATTATGGAAACTGAATGCAAAATACTTGAAGAACTGCGCGAGTTTCGTATGGAGATGAAATCCCGGCTAGATTTTCAAGTAAGGGCATATGAACAGTTACAGGAAAGATATACTAACACAGAAATTGAACTTAGAAACTTGCGTGAAACAATGAAGGTAGTACAAGAAAGTGCAAATAAAGTTAACGTCTTAGAAACGGAGATAAAGATTTTGAAAGAAAAGAATAAACAACTGGAAGCATGTCTCAAAAATACCACACAAGTGAAAGAAAATGTGCAGTCTCAATCAATTCAAATATTTGATGAAGTCCTTTCATATACTAATGCGGTGAAACAAAATAAAAAGATACCACCAAAACAAGGTATGGCCACGAAACCGGCGACTTTGTTGGTAAACGATGGACCTACGAAAGACCAGAATCATAGCTCCGGAAAAACAGTTACTCCAAAACAGGGATATGAAGACGAGAAAAATAGTGAAAATGAAGAAAATTGGACTCTCGTAAATAAGAAAAGAAATAAATTTCCTAATAAGGAAGTAAGGAAAGGAGGAAGCACCAGTTCACAAATACAGGGTACTGAGCGGAAGAAATTTTTACACGTGTGGCGACTACAGAAAGAGACAACAATAGAAAATTTAGAAAAATATGTGAAAGATATCTGTGGAGACGATGTTAAAGTCGAGAAAATAAGACATAAGACGGAAAGAGACTACTCATCGTTCATTATAGGAGTTCCAGAAAGCAAATATAATACTTTGTGCAGGCCAGAGAACTGGGCCGTAAATATTGAATATTGTGAATGGGTGTGGTTTCGTAGACCAACAAACAAACCAACCTATAACACCAAGTAAGTCCTCCATCAACATATATTACCAAAATGTAAGAGGACTTCGCACTAAGTTAGAAGATTTCTGTGTAGGGGTGTCCACGTCGAGTGCTGACTTATTTGCGATTACAGAAACGGGTTGTAATGAATCTATCCATGACGCGGAAATGATTCCGCCTGGATATACAATCCTTAGATGTGACCGAGCGGATGGGCGAAAGCAAGGCGGCGCGTGTCTCGTGGCCACACCGCGCTTCGAGCTGCGTCGAGTGTCGACCCCGGGTGACGTCATCATCGATAATCATGCATTCGAACTGGTTTGTGCAACAGTTTACCGACAACATAGATTTTTATTTTTACTGTGTGTCGTATATATACCCCCGAACAGTAGTGAAAATGAGTACATGATATTATTTAATATTATTGAGCAATTTAGTACGAAATATAGTGAATTAATAGTGATAGGAGATTTTAATTTGTACTCTTGTTCTTCGAATATTAGTAATTATTTTGATTATTTCCAAACTTTTTGTGGATTCACTCAGACTAATAATATAGGGAATTGTATCGGTCGACAACTGGATTTAGTGTTGAGTAAATTTGACGAGTGTGAGAGAGTGAAAGTGTGCGCGGCAGATATGCCGCTCGTACCGGTGGACTTGTACCACCCGCCGCTCGACATCACCGTGCGGGTCGGGTCCCCGCAGCCTATGCACAGCGCGCGGGAGGCACAGAGTGCGACGAATAGAGAGGCAAGTTATAATATTAAGCAATGGAATTTTTATAAAGCTGATTTTTATTTATTATATTCATCTATAGCAAAAATAGACTGGACTCCTATTTATGATTTAAATTTAAATGATAGTTTGACATTTTTTTATGACATTTTAAATTCAATTATAGACGCGTGTGTCCCACGGAAAAAGCGAAAGGGGGTATGCCCGAAGTTTGTATATCCGCAATGGTATACAAATGAAATAATAAATTCTATTAAGTTGAAATCGATTCTACATAAAAAGTACAAAAAGAGTAGGGCTTTATCCGATTATCAGGCATTCAGTGAGTGTAGAAGAAAAGTTAAAATCTTGTTAGAATCGACAAACAAGCAATATAGACACCGGATTCAAAATCAGGTATTGGAGGACCCGAAATCGTTTTGGAATTATACGAACTCCAAAAGAGGTAGTAGAAACTCCAAAAAAATTATTAAGGATGGCCAAGTATTATCTATCGAACAAAGCGTGGAAGAGTTAGCAGAGTACTTCCATTCGGTTTATAGCCAGGAACGAGCCAAATTGGACGTAGACGCAGCTGTGTCGGGGGCGGGCGACGCCAACTGTGCGGCGCGCATTCACCTCGACCAATTGACGTTGAAAGATGTCCAACGTGCGCTTCGGCAACTTAAGCCTAAGAAGTCGGCGGGACCGGATGGTATTCCATCCTATATTTTTAAGGACTGTGACCGGGTACTAGCCAAACCTTTGCTTCACATACATAACCTCTGTTTAGGGAAGCCCGAATTTCCAAACTATTGGAGGCTCACTCGGGTGGTTCCGGTACCGAAGGGAGGTTCTGGAACATATGTAGATGGATACAGGCCGGTGGCTGTACTGTCGACTCCAGCAAAGGTGCTGGAGTCGGCTGTACACCACAGCGTTTATTCACAGGTGAGCGCACAATTATCAGACGCTCAACACGGATTCAGGCCAGCTAAAAGTACTACCAGTAACCTTTTAACGTACGTGAACGATATTCAGATGACAGTGGACAGTGGAGGACAAATTGACGCCGCCTACTTTGACTTTAAGAAAGCCTTTGACTTAGTCAATAATGACGTATTACTTAAGAAATTCGCAGGCGTCGGTTTCACCCCGCATCTGTTGAATTTTTTTGCGTGTTATATGCGGGACCGGCAGCAATACGTAGAATATCAGGGTTGTATTTCGGAACCGTACTATACTAGGTCAGGTATAAGTCAGGGAAGTAACCTCGGGCCCCTCGAGTTCATTATAATGATAAATGGCCTTCCTCAAGTTGTTCAGAACGCGAAATGTTTATTATTCGCTGATGACCTGAAACTGTATCTCCGTGTAAACGACGAGGAGGATTGTGTGAGGCTACAAGAGGACATTAATAGAGTGGTCGCTTGGAGCCAGGATAACCTTCTGCAGTTCAACATCTCAAAGTGTGTAACTATATCTTTTTCTAGAGCACACACCCCCGTACGGTATTCCTATGAGATAGATGGGGCACCATTGACTAGGGTAAATGAAGTTAGGGATCTAGGCGTCCAAATAAACACAAGTCTGACTTTTCGAGACCACATAACCAAATGCTGCAAAAAAGCTTTCAGAAATTTAGGTTTCGTGTTAAGAAGAGCCCACGATTTTACAAACATCAAAGCAGTAACAGCTTTATATAACGCACTGGTGAGAAGTCAGCTGGAATGCAATTCAGTCATATGGGCGCCTCACGAAACTAAATACAATCTTATGTTAGAACGGGTGCAGAATAAGTTTGTCAGATACTTGTATTTAAAACAGTATGGGGTGTATCCCTTCTACCCACTTATGTATCCGACATTGTTTATTTTAGGCATGGTGGGATATAATGAACTCAGGGTTCGGAGGGAACATTCACTGGCCTTGTATATATTTAAAATAATTAGAGGGAGAATAAATAACGCGGACATACTGGGTCTGTTAAATTTTTATGTTCCGAATGAGTACATAGGGCGCCGGCGTCGGCCGTGTCTGCTAGTAGTGCCGCGCGGTAGGACTAACCTATTGAATGAAGCGCCGCTGACGCGCGCACTTCGCTCTCTTAACATGATACATGTGGACATCGATCTGTTTGCTTGTACTCTGAGTGAATTCACAAAGGTAGCATTGTGGATAATATGTTATAAGATGACATAGTATGTAACTTGTGTTCTTATAATTGTTATGTTGACATGATTTAAATATGATATAATTTTGATTTTATGGCAAATTTTATGTTTTTTGACTATTGTTACAGAATGACATTTCAGGTTATATTATTACTATTTAATTATTATTTTTTTATTTGACTTATTTTTATGACATTGTAGTGATTGTTTAAATTATTATTTTATGACAAAGGTGACTTGTTAAAAAATAACAGTAAAATGTATTATATTATTAATATTATGATTATAATTTTATGATTAATTTAATGATATTATCATAATAATTATGTGATTATGTTTTTGCTACACTGTCGCATTGGGCTGAAAGGCCTGTAAAGATAATTGTGTATGTGGATAAATAAATAAATAAATAAATAAAAATAAAAATAATAATAAGCAGAGCCGCAGAGTAGCTTGTGGCGAGCTGGGGTTGAGTAATGACACCACTCATTACTCAACCCCAGCTCGCCACAAGCTACTCTGCGGCTCTGCTTATAAACAGCTATGTTAACGTTTGAATCATGACCTGTGACATTATTTTCATGGGTCGGTACCCATGAAGTCATGAAGTACCCATGATGCCGGAGACGAAGACAGACTCTCTGGAGATTCGGTAATCTCCAGAGAGTCTGTCTTCGTCTCCGGCATCTTCATCGGTCAGAGCGTAAACACAAGAAACCCGCAGGACTCTCAGCTCTGGCTTGCCTTCATTGGCCGCCCAGAGAGGAGTCGTTAAAGCTATATACTCCAGGGGTGAAAGTGTTAAAGGGCATAACGCCGCGAGTAACTACGGAGAAATTGCAGCACACCAACAGACACCCCTGAGTCACTCATACCGGTGTTGATACCGGCCGAATTCCTGGCATTTCGTGGGCCATCTAGTGAGTGGCGAGCCACTGCCTGCCGCAAGTAACAATCGATAACGGTAGTTATGGCAGGCGTCCGTCTCTCTACTGTAATAAACTATTACCTATTCCACCCAGAACTCAATTCCATAGCCCATATAATTTCCAACACGTTCCATTGATATATCCAGGAGGAGGTCACGACGGGTATACATTTCATTAACATTCTCAAGGGGCCTATATGCGTTGGATCCGGGGATATGGATCCAACGCGTAGAGGCCCCTTGAGAATGTTAATGAAATGTATACCCGTCGTGTCGTGATTTCATTAACATTCTCAAGGGGCCTCTACGCGTTGGATCCATATCCCCGCGCACGCCTATCAAATAACCGAGGTTGACCCGTGATTTATTTATAATATATGTAAAAAATACATATACTATTGTATATACATGTTTTTTTACATATATTATAAAAATCTTCCGGAGGACATTCTCTAAGTGATAGTAGATGAAGTGGATAATGATGCGAGTGAACTGTTTATCAAGGTAATTAGTAAATACATAGAAAACCGAATTAGACACCAAGCCTTTAATTTTATTAAACGTGAATACATTATGTATTCACGTTTAATAAAATTAAAGGCAATAGAAAAACAAATACAATTCAAAAAATTTAAAATTCAAATATAAACAATAAGAAATAAATTAGAAAAGAGTCTACAACAGTAGATAAACTATGTATAAATGGATACCAAATATGTCTAATGTAAAAATAATATTTTGAAAATTGACTAAGTGATCTAAGTATACTTTATTGTATTCACAAGGGAAATTACACAGCAAAGCTTACAATTATAACTCTATGACTTTTTATCCATAAAGGAGCTAGTATACTACATAAAGCCTCTTAACCAACGTTCAATTTGCAGTTGATCACGATAGCGTCCACGAAAAGCCGGCTGTTTGCCGTCTTCTAAATACATTATATTCTTTGGCGTCGAAACTTCCAAATGAATTAATGGATTTCGCAGCGATTCGATTTACAATCTGAATGGTCATTAGCTATGTATGGCGGTTCAGCGATTATCAAGATAACGAGAAACTCGGAATAGTTATGTACTGCTATATTTTAAGAAAGATCCCTTTCGCTTCTGTTACTAATGCCACTACCAGTGATCTTCACTACATAGTATAAAACAAAGTCGCTTTCTCTGTCCCTATGTCCGTTTGTATGCTTAAATCTTTGAAACTACGCAACGGATTATGATGCGGTTTTTTTTAATAGATAGAGTGATTCAACTGGAAAGTTAATATGTATAATATATGCATAACATAGTAGAAAAACACTGATAATTTAGAGGTTTCTAATGTGATGTCGTAAATAAACACATTTTTTTGCTCTTTCATTGCAAACGCTGGCTGAACCTAACGAGATAGATCAAAATAATGTAGTACAGTATTGTTCACCTTAAAATGGTCTACAAAAAAGTTCGCGATGGTATATGTCTATCTCTTAGTGGTAACACACAATAACCGTTATTTTATCCTTTGCTTTCTACAAGAAATAATGCCTTATTTACGAAGCGATTTTAAGCAATACAGAATTAATCCTTATCCAATTAAGTACCTTAAATACATTGCGCATTTAATATAGATCAATATGGCCCTTCACAGCATGTAATTTAAATGAATAGTTTAGAAGATATTACACATTTAAAATGCAGGGACATAACGGCTGTGGCGGTACCGGCCGCGGAGCCGGCGGCGTGTGCCTATAACTGGGGAAGGACTGGATAGGACAAAGCGCAAAGACCTTCTGTAGTACATTTAGTATCAGCATTGCACCCGTGCGAAGCCGGGGCGGGTCGCTAGTCTATAATATAAAAATGAATCGCTGAATGTGTTGCTAAGCGCGAATCTCGAGAACAGCTGAACCGATTTCGCTAATTCTTTTTAGGGTTCCGTACCCAAAGGGTAAAAAGGAACCCTATTACTAAGGCTCCGCTGTCCGTCCGTCCGTCAGTCTGTCCGTCCGTCCGACCGACCGTCTGTCACCAGGCTGTATCTCATGAACCGTGATAATTAGACGGTTGAAATTTTCACAGATGATGTATATAACAACAAATACAATAAATATTTAAGGGGGCTCCCATACAACAAACGTGATTTGTTTGCCGTTTTTATAGATAATGGAATGGAACCCTTCGTGCGCGAGTCCGACTCGCACTTGGCCTGTTTTATTTAGGGTTCCGTATCCAAAGGGTAAAAACGAACCCTATTACTAAGGCTCCGCTGTGAGTCCATCCGTCCGTCCGTCTGTGACCAGGCTGTATCTCATGAACCGTGATAGTTAGACAGTTGAAATTGTCACAGATGATGTATTTCTGTTGCCGCTATAACAACAAATATTATGAAACTGAATAAAATAAATATTTAAGGGGGCTCACATACAACAAACGTGATTTTTTGCTCGTTTTTGCTCGAAATTGATAACGGCTGTAGGTAAACGCTTGAAATACTCACATAATATTTAGTTATATATTTACTTTAAAAAGAAATAATTAAATAAAAATAAAACAAATATTTAAGGGGGCTCCCATACAACAAAAATGATTTTTTTGCCGTTTTTGTAGATAATGGTACGGAACCCTTCGTATGCGAGTCCGACTCGCACTTGGCCGGTTTTATTTAGATATTCCGTGAAGTACGAGGCTGGTTCTTACGTAGAGAAAAATGTAAAAAATTGCCTGGAAAAGTCTAAAAACAACACTTTTCTATACTCCCATACAATCAATTATTATATTCAATATGTTATGGATACTTCGACGATCTGTGAGCTGTGAACAAAATACCTAACCATAAATTCGTTTTATATTTTGTATGGGCTAAAGAGAGAGACAATTGCGACTTTATGATATACATAATAAATCATTACAAATAAATAAAATAATGGTCAAGTATCAAATTTATAACCTGGGCTGTCAGGGCTGCCCAGCAAAACCTATGTTTATTTCCCTATTGTAATATATAAATAGTGTCCCAATAGGGACGTATGCTTGTCTGACCCGAAGTAGTATAAAAATAGCTGTCCGTAATGGCAACCTTAATTGATTAATGAACTCATCTGATAGCAGTTAATAAACGATGATGGTTAAATGGCCTTTTGATGAAAAATAGCCGTGAAGCCTGAAGCATTTATAATTACGTATATGGATAAATATTAAACCGCAATATTAAAAATGTACAGGTTTTTTTTCAGTTGAAAGTAGTTGTTGGATATCTCACACTGTATGTATCAAACATACATTAATATAAGAATATATGTGAGTAGATAGAGAAATCATTTTGTTGATTTTTGAATGTATATATATATATATTTCTTTCGATTTAGAATTTTCGTTCAGTAGGGTTTTATTTATCACATAAAAAAGTGATCCCGATTTAGAAGTGTCCTCAACTTACAGAAAATCCTAACCGAGTAACAATACGATTGCACGAACAGATTCTTCGCAAATGATTTAAAGATTTTATCTACACGATGACCTCTCTAAATCCTATCTAATATCTATCTAAGTATAAATATCTATCTAAGTATTAGCAATGAGTACCGCCTCGCAAAAAATTAGGAATCTGCTGAGAAAAGACTCAGAGGCTGGGCACTACAAATTTATTTCTTAGTAAATTAATTCAGGTATCATTTTGTGTGGTTCCGCCACTAATTAGTTCATACAAATTGCTTCGCACTCGCACTCGCAGTACTTACGTGACTACGTAATGACGCTCCTGTTCGTCTTTTCTGACTTCTATGATTGATAGGTAGATAGGTGTTTTATTTTTTACTACGACGGGCAGACAAGCATACGGCCCGCCTGATGTGAAGCGGTTACCGTAGCCATATTAGCACTCGCAAAATAAAATATCGCTCACGCGCCGCCACCCCCGCTGCCAACTCAGCATCTCGTTCTTTTCTGGTCAAGGAAATTATTATTTGTCTGCGGTATTTTGTGAGGTGGAGGTATATTCCTCAGTCAGGTAGCTTACAACTACGCTCCCTACCTCTCTTTTCGCCAGAGCCGCGTTTGTTAGTCAGCAGGGTGCACCGCGTACAGGTGAAGTTGGCTTTGGTTCAAAGATGTTGATGAACCACTTACATCCCAAAGTGTTCAGGTGTTAGAAAAATCTGACCTTTTGGGCGAAACTTCAAAATTTATACAGTTAGTATTGATCGGTGAAAAAAAACGTACATTCCGGTTTTGTTAGAGAAATGTATGTCATTCATTAGAGTTACTCGACACAGTGTACCATTAGCAGCTGAAATGTCAGTTAACAGATAGTTAATTAGGTCACTAGGTCTAGTAAAAAGTCGCTGGGATGAAAACAAGCACTGAAGAGATATGGTTACCGACATAGGTATTATGTTCGTAACACAAGGAGAATATCACTCGCCAATGCACTATATCAGCAGGAGCTGTTGTCAACTTTGTGTTTTTCTTTCAGGGAAAGCAACAAATGATATTTGTTTCATTATTTTTTACGTAGCCTTCGCAGTCTATTTTAGCAAAAAAAAAAAGTGAAGTCATTCCGAGGAAAAAAAATTCAGGTCTGAAAGGCCTACCGAGAGTACCGAGAATTTATCAATACATATAATAAAATCGTAACTGGCCGCTGTTTGTACATTGAAGATATATAAGAAAAACTAATATAGGGGGCTTTATGAACGCAATAGAACCCAAAACAATGATTTTTAGAATTTTTGTCTGTTTGTCTGTCTGTTTGTCTATTTGTCCGTACGTTTGTGCACGCTAATCTTAGAAACGGCTTAACCTATTTGAATACGGTTTTCACTAATGCGTTAAGGTTTGCTCAACTTAAAATTTAGTGTTTGTTTCATTTCAATCGGTTCACAAATAAAAATGTTATATCAATCTAAAGAATCACATATAAAATGTTACAAAATAATCAATCAGTTGAATTGACTGAAACTTTATGAGGGTATTATGTTATCATCGTTAAAGTAAATAATACAATAAGAGAGATGCTTAGAGGTCGTAGCGCTAACGCAAGTTAAGCAACCCCTGTCGTGGTTCCAACTAGGATGGGTGACCACAATTGACACAAAAAATATATCAATTGGCTTAGTAATAACTCTGTGTGCAGACATGGAAGATATATAAGAAAATCTAAAAGAAGAATATTACAGGGGGGCTTTATGAACGCAATAGAACCCAAACTAATGATTTTTAGAATTTTTGTCTGTTTGTCTGTACGTTTGTGCCGCTAATCTTAGAAACGGCATAACCTATTTGAATGCAGTTTTCACTAATGCGTTACGGTTTGCTCTACATAACATTAAGTGTTTGTTTCATTTCAATCGGTTCATAAATAAAAAAGTTCTATCAATCTAAATAATCTATATATATAAAATTCAAAGTCCTGACTGACTGTCTGACTGACTGACAGATATATCACCGCACAGCCCAAACCGCTAGGTCTTGAGATTCAAAATTTGGCACGTAAGTTCCTTATGACGTCTAGGGGTACACTAAGAATGGATTTTTCAAAATTCATCCCCTAAGGGGGTGATCTTGGGTTCAAAGTTTGTATGGGGAAACAAGATTAGTTGGACTATTTTATCCGAAACTTTTCAAAAGTAATTCTATAGATAAATGAGTAAATACGCGTTTCAGGATTTTTCAATATTCAACCCTTAAAAGGGTAAAGTGGGGTGAAAAAGTCTAAACATCGTCATGGGTATTGTTTTTATAGTTTATCGGGTCGCTGATCACGAAAACAACAACGATTTTAAAATTCAACGTGTATAAATACCGCAATAGGGGATGATTGTCAAGAATCATCCCCTATTGGGGTGCGATGGGGTTAAAATGTACTATGTAATATTACCAATATAGGTGTTGATTCTATGGTTTTCTGGGACGTCAATTACGAAAACGGCGTCGATATGAAAATATAACACAGTGGGCACGAAATTACTTCAAAGGATTTTACAAATTTTACTCTCTCCGTTTCACCCGAAACGGAGGTCAAAAGTTTGTATGGAGCAACGAGATTAGTTGGACTATTTTATCTTAAACTTTACACGAGTACTTCTATAGATAAATGAGTAAACATGTATTACCCCAAATTTCACGCGAGCGAAGCCGCGGGCGAAAGCTAGTGGTCAATAAAGATATAAATGTAGGATGAAATTGCTCATTCATTTTTGTGGATGGCGTTGAAATCTGAGTACCTAATGTGTGGGCACAAAGCCCTCCTATATCCATTTCAGAGTACCTAGTTTTAGTAATTGGCGCCGTGTGCGGCAGAGCTTAAGACTGTGGCCAGACAATACGCTATTGTCAAAGAGCTTCAGTGCCTTTGAACTTATTTGAATTGGAGATATTATTGATTGTTCGGAAGACGTAGGTATGGGCTACAGTGTGACATGGGCCACCATTCAGGGCTAGATTGGCGAGATGTCGCGTGAACATTTAGGTATATATTTTGTCAGTATGCTGTCCTCTCTCTGATGGAAATATTAGCTGTTCTGTAGATTACAGGTTTTGATATTCTTTGATATTGTTCCAGTTTATAAAATGACAGAACGTCATCTGCAAAACAAAATATCGTAATATTTGAGACTACAATCACCTACAATCTGCACTCTAGTATTGTAACAAAAAAAACATATATTACCTACTGCAGCAACCCAAGAGGCTTCCAATGCAACCGTAAAATATGTTTTGGTACTCGCTGGAAGTAATCTATGTAATGCAAAATAATAAATTCCATGTTGTACCACCATCTTAGAAAAATCATATCTACTGCAAAGGCTCCAGGGTCCCTACAATGCAAGCATAAAACATGTCTCGAAACTTGCTTGGAAGTGTAAAGCAAAACTATGGATTTATATAACGCTTGCATTGGACGTGAGTCCGGGAGTGATTAACATGCACCTTGTACCTACAGGATTGTCGGATCTTCTATCGTCGCCTCAATACGAGTTCGTATGGACAGGAGGTGAAAATGATACGCCAGAGTGCTTTTATGCGAGGATAAGCAGGTGTCCTAGTTAAGATAGGCTCTCACTGGGGTGCTCGATCTGTACATTAGACTCGAGTAACAAACAAAAATTATATTAAGTACTAAGAAACAAAATATATTATTAATCGAACGGTGAGTGCTTCCCCTTAATGAGTGCTTCGCCTATGGATTGTTCCTATTTTCTTGTCATATTTCTTCCTTTTCTTTCTTATACGTTATACGTTTCTTTTTCATAAAAATATAAATACAAGAAAAAGACATAATAATAAATTTAAATAAAATTATATACAACTTGCTTTTGTCTTATCTAACTTAAAACTAATAACTAAGTTAAATATTTAATATCTTGAGGTGAATGTGACACATTTGTTTCATGACAATATTAATTGAGAATTAATATATGAATTAAATGTAGTCCAATTCAATATTTACAATCGTCGAAATAATAAATAAACAATGTAAAATAAATCGCTAAAATAATAATTTGAAACAGAGTAATTATGTACACATAATCCCATAATAACTAACCGCACAGACGATAAATGAGATTCATATTGCATGGACGTTATCCGCTACATAATTCCTACTTGCAAAATTAAGAGAACTTACCGTAAATAACTTACTTTATTTTAATTCAATAGATACAATTATTATTATACTACATCTCCTAAGTTTTTTGTGCCTCTTATATACATAATAAGTCGCAAAATATATTGTGAACTAAAATCACATAAATGCAGGAATTCTCCGGTAGGGTGATCAGTTATTATTTTATAGGCCAATCTTAGGAATGTGTACTGCTGCTGTGACTTTTCTCGTGTATTATTAACTGCAGGATTTCTTATAATAAAATAATA
Organism: Hypsopygia costalis; assembly: GCA_937001555.2. Taxonomy (NCBI): domain Eukaryota; kingdom Metazoa; phylum Arthropoda; class Insecta; order Lepidoptera; family Pyralidae; genus Hypsopygia; species Hypsopygia costalis. Next base: position 13,388,460 of record OW443339.2, on the reverse strand, counting down.
TTATGGCCAGTCCTGTAGTTGAGTTTATCGAATACGAATAAATAAATCTTTCGTTCATGTAATATTGGTATCGATTTGTGTAAGTAAAGTATTATTTCTTTGTTTTAATTTGGGAAAATTCGAGTGTATGTAATTAGGGTTAGACCCCATTGGAATTTTGTTAGCTCTGCAATCGAAACTTTATTTATTAACTGCGAAGATATTTTGACCTACCTACTTTTATATTTAATCTTGATGGCATATAATTGCTGTAGTTTTTTTTATTGTGAATAATATTATTTTGGTTTTAGGTTTTTTATTCACAAAATAATTCCGCCTACCTACCGCTCCGTTCTGATTGCGATCTTTGCTACCATCACCACTCACCATCTACCTATTAGACCCGTCTTGGCTTGGATTTATGGCTTGATGTTGGTGACTGCAATCGACGGGCTTAGCTGATGGATGTGCTTAAGCTGAAGTATTATTCCAGAAAATCAGTTACATACTTAAATAAATAAGAATTTCAATTGTTTCAAAGAACCCAACAATGAAAGCCTTCTGCTGCCACGTCTCTGTACCACCGAGCCATCATGCATCTTCGACCGCCTTCGCCAGGGAAGTACAGGACTGCGGAGACAAACTTATTAGCCGGGCACTGTGAACCCGATGCTTATATTTTTTTTTCAATAAATTTATTAATTGTGTATACTGCTGCTCTTTTAAATGGTCATCATCTTATCACCATTACCCGAACGCGACCTTTCTAGAGAACCCTTGAATTTGCAATGTTCCTGGGTTAAGCACATTTTAAGAAGCATTACATTAACGCGAGCGCCTGTTTTATGCCTCATTTTTTATTTCTATTTTTATCATGAATTTTACAATTTTCCTTAATTATCTGTAAATCCATTTACTTAAGCTATATAAACTATATACTTTTGTTTATCCCGTATTTTGCCCTATCCAATGTTGAAAACTACATCTGTTTAGGTTTATCCTACTAAAAGTTATTTACAAAAATATTATAAAAATGCTAATTAGTGCTAATTTTCTGTTTGCTTGTCTCATAGCGTTGGTCTTTAATTTCCTGTTATGAAAACTAATCCATTTATTTATATACCAATCTCTATGTTAGCTTATCTATAAAAATGTAATTCTGTTTACTAAACTATTACAGTAGTACACATTGTTTCAATTAATTTATTGACGATTTAACTATATCTTTTTGCTACCAAATTAGAATAGTATACTACCTAGATGCAGCATGCAAGGAATTCAATATATCGTCCTGCTTCCGCCGCCAAAGATTACACTCCCAGAGAACATTTTTTTTTTTTTTTTTTTTTTTTTTTATACTACCTCGGGTGGCAGACAAGTATACGGCCCGCCTGATGTGAAGCGGTTACCGTAGCCATATTTACGCTTGCAACATAAAATATTGCTCGCGCGCCGCCACCCCCGCTGCCAACGCAGCATCTCTTTCCTTTCTTTCTGGTGACCTCACTCACTCGCAGGAACACAACAATCCTCAAGGGAATTGTTATTTGGCTGCGGTATTCTGTGAGGTGGAGGTACATTCCCCAGTCGGGTAGCTTACAATTACGCTCCCTACCTCTCTTTTCGCCAGAGCTTCTTTTGTCAGTCAGCAGGGTGCACCACGTGCAGGTGAAGTTGGCTTTGGTTCAAATATGTTGATGAACCACTTACACCCCACATGGACACCATGTTCTCCGAGAGCGTGATCTTTGGCGCAAAGTCGAATTCCCAACTGTGAAAGAATCTGGCATTTGACACAATCTTTATTTGTCTATGTTTAGTTCATCCGACTTCATCCTAAATCCCACCGTTTAAAATGTTCCGTTGAGATCTTCGAGCGTCGTGCTTAGATCCTTTTTTAACCTTTTCCTTTGGGGGAGTAAGTGGTTCATCAACATCTTTAAACCAAAGCCAACTTCACTTGCACGCGGTGCACCCTGCTGACTGACAAACGAAGCTCTGGCGAAAAGAGAGGTAGGGAGCGTAATTGTAAGCTACCCGACTGGGGAATGTACCTCCACCTCACAGAATACCACAGCCAAATAACAATTCCCTTGAGGGTTGTTGTGTTCCTGCGTGTGAGTGAGTTCACCAGAAAGGAAGGAGATGCTGCGTTGGCAGCGGGGGTGGTGGCGCCCAAGCGATATTTTATGTTGCGGGCTACGGTGGCCGCTTCATATCAGGTGGGCCGTATGCGTGTCTTCCACCCGACGTAGTATAAATAAAAATAAAAAAAAATCCTACAGCGATTACGCCATGACCACTATGCAGCTATGTCATCGGCAAAGGTCTCTACAATGCAATGATTAAACATGTCTCGGAACTCTGTTAGAAGTGATCTGTGTAATTCAAAATAATGTTAAAATGGTATAGCCGTCTTATAAATCATATTTACTGCGTGATCCCAGAGGGTTTACAAGGGTTTCGAGGCTCGCTCTGAAATTTTTTGTATAATCCAAAGCAAATTAATTACCTATATATTACATAAGTAGGTCGTCTTCGTGACAAATAGGCGACACAAGAGAGGTGAGGGCTGGGGGGCGTTTCCCGGCAAAATGTATGAAAATGCCGAATGAAAGGGTCGTCATGCGCGATTCGTTCAATCATCGAAACTTTAAATATTTTTATCTAATCTCATACTGTAATTTAGATATTAAAAAACTAAACACAGAATCTTAATGTCAGCCTTTTACGCAAGCCATCAAAATAAATTTAAAAAGTTACGTTTCGATACAGCTCTTTATAGACAACTGTATCAAAAATAACTTTTTCCATTTCGATACAGCATCAAGCAGGCAAAAAAATTCTACATAATCTGTGAATACAGCGCCGCGCGCACCATGCATGCTCGATCTGCATGCTATAAGTAAGAAATGAAGCTGGTAAATTAACTTCATGGTTTTATTTAAAATATTGTTGGAAGTGACATCAAGAAAAAATATAAAAGCCGGCGCGAACACGTGTCGGCACTCATTCGGATGCGTCGAAGCTTCAACATCAGCCCCCTTACCACCATCTCTTATTGCGACTCAATAATTGAGTAGATTGCTTATTCATACCAATGAATAAGCGACTCTATTCCATTTGAAATAGTCGCTTATTCATTGGTATGAATAAGCAATCTATTCAGTTATTGAGTCGCAATAAGAGATGGTGGTAAGGGGGCAGAGCGTATTTTTATTCTGAGTACTTTTGCAGAAACTCTTGCCGATTGTTATATTAGTTTTGTTGTAATTTAAATTAGATATTGAGATATTTTCATAACGACCTGCTAAAAATATTATTATCATTTATTTCATGAGATTAGATAAAGTAGTGTATGAAACTGCACATAATTAGGTCTTAAAATACTCATGTGTTATGTGACGCTATTAGGCTCATGTGATAAATTCACACTCGTATATTAAGAACCCATAATATGCAACAGTTTCATAAACTACTATTATTGTACTGTGTAATAAATAAATAAAAAATATTTTATTCTAGAATCGTAGTTGTATGTGATTAAGCAGTGTAAAATATGTTAACCGTTAAAAAATATAAATATATACATTTTTAGAGTTCCGTAATAGAGAGATGAAAAAACAACTTTGGTTAGAAGTCGCTCTCCATGATCTTAAGAGTCCTTCCATCCTTATCTACACATGCCGGGTACACATCCTGCCGACTAGCGAAAGTGCTCTGTCAAAATATAGTTAGTGCTGCGTATTTATAAGTTACCCGACTGGGGCATCTAATACCATTGTTAATTAAATATAAATTATTTTCAAATATCACAGTTACAACAAAACTTCATGACCCGCCGCTAGTAGAGAAGATGACCTACTTATTACGAGCGGACGCTTAACATACTTTATCCAAAGTAATAAATTCAGTACAACAAGAAAGTGGCAATAAACTAACATAAAAGCATACACAAATTCGTGCTGTCGTATGAAAAAGGGTTGCCCACTGAAGAGAAGACTTATAATAAATAGATAAATGATTGTTGTCATGAATAATAGTACATTATGGTACAAGTGTGTAATGTTGGTGATTACCGCTGAGGCGTTATTAAGACCCGAGCCTTTTAGGCGAGGGTCTTAGGAGAGCCGAAGACGGTAATCATCAATACACACGTGTATCATACGACGTTTTTCAACACACTTGCGAATAAAATAATGTTAAAAAACTATAAAACTAGTTGTGAAAAAATTTTCGCAATGGCGGGAAAAATTAATCAGTTTTCCTATGCGCGCGCATCTACAATAGCGGTGGACCATAGACTAAAAGAATAAGGTTTTTTTTTTTTGGATTTTCACGTACAACGTTTTAGCCATATACAAAATGGAAAATTTAAAGTTTTCTTTATTACAGAGAAAATAAAAGTTATATAATTATATTAGTTATATAATATATAATTATTCAAGCGAAAATTTTATTTATTATACACGTACAAGTTGAAATTTTCATACAACATGCATGAAATGAGCAAGCAATAAGTACATTATTTATTTGTACTATTGAACACGATCTTTTTAGAACGAAACTTTTTTGAGAACAAAGCAACTCAACCAATAAAAAAAACTCATAACTCACTAGTGAATAATGGTAATGAAAAAGTCACAGTTTGATTATAGGTGTCATTATGTGCCTAATTGCGGTGAAATAAGAGCCACTTTATAAGCAAGTGTGTTGAAAATGACATTTATTAAATTGTTATGTAACTTAACATGTCTATGACGTAAACTTAATCCTATGTGTTTGTAAAGTCTTTTAAATCGATAGAAATACCGCCAAAGGTGGTTACAGATGTTCACACTTCAAACACCAATTTCATACAAATCCTTTTGAGTATTGTTGTTTTTTAGCCTTTTATTACTTTTGAAAGTTCAATTTATTCTGAATCAGTTGGCTGAAAAACATTGATGGATTGTTTCTCAGTTCGAGTACACCTATCATAAACAACTCTTTGAAATAAATAACCTTCACACTGAACTAAGTTTTAATGACTGACCTCGCAATGTTCAGGAAACCGTGGCGGTGTGGGGTGTGATTAATTTTAAATTGAGTTAGTTAGATTAAACCAACATTATCTATTATGACTACATATTTTTTGAGAGATATCTACGTTTACGTTGTTTTTACACTGCTGGCCAAAAAGGAGTGTAATATGAATGTATATAATAATTGTATGTATATAAATGTATTTAATGTATATAATTGTAATTAAATCACAAATGGATTTTGGATGTTGTAAGGATTTTAATAATATTACGCACCACTATTTACTACCTACTACCCTTTTAAGTCGAGTGGCGAGAGCGTTAGTACGCAGTGTTCGTCGCGATAGAGAGAGGGAGTGCGCGTCTGGACATTCGCCCTGATGAAAATTTCCATAGGAGAACTAAACTAGTCTGCTTTCATGACGAAAATACGCGAGTGACCCATTTAATTTAATGAATTAAGTGATTATGATTTCTCACTTGAGTTTTAATAATATCACACACTATGAAATCGATTAAATCTAAGAAGTAAAGCGCACCACACACGTTTAAGATACTATATATTTAAAACGAGACACTGCTAAACACGAGACAAGAATATTGTCAGACAAATTAGACAGCGCCATCTAGCCCCAAAGTAAGCGAAGCTTGTGTTATGGGTACTAGACAACTGATAAACATACGTAAATACATTTTTTTTGTAAATACATACTTATGATACATAGAAAACACCCAGACTAAGACAAACAGACATGTTCATGCACACAAATGTTTGTCCTATGTGGGAATCGAACCCACGAGCGTTGGTATCGAAGCCGCGTCATTGACCGCCACGCCACCGAGCTCGTCATAATCAATTCAAAACAAGAAAAGCAATATCACCGTGTCGTTCTCGCATCTAACAGTGTTTCGTGGAAAAAAAATCTAAATATTTATAATATTCTGGCAAGTTGGCCAAGACAACTATTTAAATAATAATAATTTAACAGTGGTTCGATCTAAATATACCTATATTTTGGATCTTCGCCGTATATGATGAGCTTTAAGGTGAACGCACACTTATCTGAACCGAACGAAACGAATTGTAGAATTCTTTATGTGAAATCTTATGAAACCTTGCACATCTACTCGCCGTTCCAGATTGTTTCACTTGTAATAATGTTCGCTCTATCGTATATTATGCTTATTGTGTGAGTAGCATTATACTCGCTATTCCAATACTATCATTAATTATAAGAACACATGTACACGAGGATTAAAACCAAGAAGTTTGCATCGTTAACTAAGCTTAGCTAATGTTACGTATGTCTATAGATTATCTATAATCCGTTCACAAGCTTGGTAAGCTCTCGAAGTGCGTTGGCCTCTGAATATTTCCGGCAATATCTGGATTATTACATGAAGGTGTGGTTACATTTTGTCGACGAATAAGTTTCAGGTATATAAATCCACAGCGCCTCTCCGATCATTTATCGTTTTCCGACTTTTTCGTACGTCCAAATGAAAAATTAAAGCTTATAACGTGACTTAAATGTACTATGCTTATAGGATATACCATTTAACACATGTCTTCCTGTCCATTTGTCATCTTCAACTTTATCTGTTTTGTCTATGTGTCTGTATCTTAATATATTGGTTTATCTTGAGCATACCTACTCAATATAAAAGAATAGGTGTAGTGATGGAATTAGAGATCTACCCATATCGATGTCAACGATACGATTTGATAATTAGTCTAATATCGCTCTGAACAAAAACGGGCTAAGGACAGATATGATCCGATCTGTCTAGCTCAATCACGGGCCAGATCAGATTGAAATTTGGCATATGGTTATCACTTCAACATTTGCTAAAAAGGATTTTTAAAATTCTAACGGGAAGCCGGGATACGCGCGTACGGAATCGCGGACGGAGCACTCGCGTATTTTTTTTGGGAAAGCCAACTAGTTTAGATGTCAAATTTATACATTCATCAGGGCGAATATCCAGACGCAGCTGTTTCTATTTCTAAGTGTTCTTGTTAAAAATGACGATATATCTATACTCCAATGGGTCAAGTGTAAAGTAAATGACCTATAATACTGTATTATATTTTATTGTTCCCCAGAGGCGTTACCGAGGTGAAATAACAATCGAACTCTGTGACTTACGACTTCTTTTTTAATGATGATGATAATGTGCTGCGTAAAGCATCAAAATAAAAATATATACGTAGGATAGGGAACAGTAAAAGTCGTTTCTCGTTAAACTCTTCTGCCTTGGTTTTATTACTTTATAATAATTACATAGTTTACAAATTAAACCTTTTCATCTTTCGACGAGCTCGGTTGTCGAATGGTTAGCTAAAACAATTTTGACTCTGAGGTCGCGGGTTCGAACCCCGCACATGACAAATATTTGTGTACATGAAATGTCCCTTATATGGGCGCTTTCTATATACTATAGGTATGTATTTAATTTGTGTTCATGAACTTGTCTTCTTGTCTGTCTGCGTCTTGGTTTGAGTGTTTTCTTAGTATTGTATGTATGTACTTACAGAAAAAATGTATTTAATGTATATATAAATGTATTTTTAGTAATACTATTACTTATACTGTGCTAGTGTCCATAGTACAAGCTTTGCTTAGTTTGGGACTAGATGTTGTGTGTAATTTGTCCATGAATATTTATTTATTTATTTCATCTTTTCGTAGTTTGTACAATCGTCTTTCGTCTTAGCGTCTTTCTGTTTCTCTATTGCAGAGGTTTCCAACCGGTGGTCCGCGGACCACCAGTAGTCCGTGAGAGGTAAATTATAGTCCGTGTACAAACTTATAATGAAAGAGATTGAGCACTGTTATTATATGACAGTTGGAAACCCTACACGAAACGAAAACCTCGTAGTGGTCGGGGAACAAAAAAAGGTTGGGAACCACTGCTCTATTGCATCATTCGAACATTCAGATTAAATCATCTTCCAGAATCCCCTCTTCATCCTCTTACTCCTTCATTTCCATTCGTGTTATCCCTCTTAAACATCTTCGTTCTGAAACCTATATAACATCATGTTTAAAAACTCATGCTCCCGATTAGTAATTCTCATTTCCTCATATATAATGATAAATATATGATTGATTATATTTATCATTAGAATGAGAATTACTAATCGGGAGCATGAGTTTTTATAGATGATGCTATTAGAAAGGTTTCAGAACAAAATAATGCATATTATCGCCAAGTCTAACAGGATAAAAGCTTGTAAAAATGTATTAACATTTAAAAAATATTTGTTTGAAGAGATTTTTAAATAGCTGCAGAGTTATATGGCATAAAAAGCTAGTAAATTACCCTGTCGTACACAACGTGCCCGTAAAAAGTCTCATTTAGGAAGTGCCCTAAAAACTAAATGAACTGCGGTGTCCGGCCTTGTCATTGTATGAAAATGCTTCGTAAATGTTTTCCTTTTTATCTTTGTTAGATTAATAATTACGCTTTTTGTGCCTATTAATTTGATCTGACGTACATACCATTTTGTTTATTTATTAATAGTTTCTTAACTGCAAAAATTAAGGGTATAAAATGCAGACCTCCGACCACTGCTTTTTGAGCAGTGGACCTTTGGGAAAAGTATACAAATACAAATCTTTAAACTTCAAGTGAAAAAATGTTACGAGTCTGCCTCTGACATATGTTCTTAGAATATCTACAGTTATGTGTATAGTTGTTATTTAGTTTTATTTGTAGATTTTAGATGGTATGCATGTATATTGTTCCAAAGCCCAAAATTGACTTCTCTCTTTCAAGCATTCTATGTTTGACTGGAAGAGATCCCCTATTGGGATAAGTCCGCCATTGTATACAGTGTAATGATTTTTGTATATTATGCACTTATGTTTTATATACAATAAATTTTACAAACAAACAAACAATTGAAGTTATGAGCGTTCAATCGCAAATATATTATGTTCATGTTTGACATATTAAATAATCATTCGGCCTCGATACATACAATCACAGACTATTTTTATATTTATTTATTTTTATAGTATTTCGCTACGCATACCATCACCATATCGTCGCGTCAGCAGAGACCGGCGCGACCATCGACCTACCATATGTTCACTGCCAATGTATACAGACGACACACCATTACATGCTCACAACAGTATATAGTAACAAAAAACGTCACCAACCCTTACTCATCCCACTGTTAGGATACGGGTATCCCCTGAATTAAAGGGGTTTAGAGCATACTCCACCATGCTGTTCAACTGAGGGTTAGCGGACGCCAGTGTTTTCAAGCCGCCCAAAGGCCACTGACTTGGATTAACGACTGTCATCTAATGACAACAGCCGGGACCGACGGCTTAACGTGCCGGCTGAAGAACGGAGGAGCTCGTGATAATAATAAACCCATCCATGAACAGGCTACGGTCGTTGGGGTGTATGTGGTTCATCAACATCTTTGAACCAAAGCTAACTTCGCCTGCACGCTGTGCACCCTGGTGACTGACAAACGAAGCTCTGGCGAAAAGAGAGGTAGAGAGCGTAATTGTAAACTACCCAACTGGGGAATGTACCTGTACCTCACAGAATACCGCAGCCAAATATCAATTCCCTTGAGGGTTGTTCTGTTCCTGCGAGTGAGGGAGGTCACCAGAAAGGAAAGAGATGCTGCGTTGGTAGCGGGGGTGGCGGCACGCGAGCCATATTTTATGTTGTTTATAATATGGCTAAGTTAACCGCTTAACATCAGGCGGGCCGAATGCTTGTCTGCCACCCGACGTAGGTACTATAAAAAAAAGTCATTGCTCAACTTGCGTGTTCGATTAGACTGAGACGAGAGAAAAATGGGGATAAAACCCGAATTCCTTTTAAATAAATCAATCCTCAACGAAGAGCAGCCTTTGACTTACACATTCTCCACCTGAAGTTCCTGGCGACGAGCTAGAAAAGCCGAGCAATGCAGCGTGTCTTGCCAACGCTGGACGGTAGGCGACCACGAGTCGCGGCCTGCTACTCGCGAGCTCCTATCATTCCAGCCGATTATGCTGACGGCCAAGCTTTGGCAGTCAGCATAATCGGTTTTGTGAGTGTGCTCGACCGGCAAAATGAGAGAATCGAACCCAGATACACTCAACCTTAGTATGCAATAAGGTTTGGTTCAGTATATTATTGGACACAATATAAATTTGTACACAAAAGACTTAAAGCAAAAGTGTTGTCTTTTTTTTTGACATTTGTGACATTATCATATGTCTGAACGAGGGTTGCAATATAAATATTACAATTATGTAGAGTTAAATGTAAATAAATAAAAAAATAAATATATATATACTAAATCATAAATTGGTACAATATGGAGCCCTGTAGGGCTTATTCATTGGCATGAATAAGCATTCTATAAATTTATTGAATCGCAATAAGAGATGGTGGTAAGGGGGCTATTTGAGTTTGGCACGTGTGTTGGGAAAGGATATGCCTGTACCTGATCGTCATAAAGTTGCCGAAGAACCTAAAAAAAGAAGGTGCCATACGTGTCCTTTGAAGCTTCAAAGGAAATCTACACACATGTTATGCATGCAAAAAACATGTATGCCTTAAATGTGCAAAGCAAGATTGCTCAGACTGTGTGTAATTTGCAATGTTTGATGTCTGTAATTTTTATTTTCCCATTATAGTATTATAATAACTGATGTATTATTTGCTAGAAAGACAATTTAAATTCAAGATTATAAGTTAATTTGTAAATTTTTTAAATAATTTTAATTAATACATGGTGATTGTGATTTTTGCAAAAAAATGCGAAGTATTCATTAAACTTGGAAATATTAGTTAATTATATATAAAAAAAATATAAAAGAAATATTTTATTTTATTTAAATGTATCGACTAAAGCTAATTATTCAACACTAAATCCTAAAAAACGTACAGATTTTAAAATATAAGCACTTATATAGGCAGGCCTCTGAGGCCCCCACGTCAGTATATACGTGAAAATAAATCTACGTCAGTAGCTAAAGGTTAAGTACAAACTTGTTATGTAATAAATAACCAAACAAATAAAATTTTGATATAACTTTTCTTTTACTTCTAACAATAGAAAACGAAACTACATTAGCTCAGATTTTTTTGAACAGATAGAATAAAACTTATTTATTTTCCTTCTAAATCTGACCGATTAAAAATAATATAATAAGTTTGTTGATTACACTACTTATGCAATAAGATTATTGAGCCATCGGCAATCACTTCCTTTGATTTAGTCGTTATTATAGTAATTTGAATGTAATAATCTTGTTGTTGTAGAAAAAGTGGTATTCCTTTCGGTGGTAGCTCAACTTTGATAAAATGGTAGGTATTCTGAAAAAGAAATATAAACCAGATAATGCTTTATACACATACAACAGAGTAGATTCCTATATCTCGTGGAAAACAAGCATGCGGTTCGTCTGATGTTAAGCAGTTACCGTAGCCAATACACGCATGAAACACAAGGTGCATCACTACAGCCCCAATACTCTGAACAATGATCGCTCCTCAGGAGCTTCCTAGTGCTTAGTTCCATTCGCTAAAACACAACAATCTATTATTGTTATTTGATTCAGATGCTACTTTGCGGAAGTCAAATTTACATGCAATTTGATAGCTGTTTGCCTGTACTAACTAGCCAAGCACGCAATACTTTGAGCGCTTCCGCCACCAGTTACTTCAGTGTAGATCAAATTACAGAGAACAATCTTACAGGACATTGATATTTGGCTGAAGTTTTCTGTGAAGTACATAGTAAATAAGAAAACAGTATTTGTCTCGGAGAATGTTGTGTGTAGTGTGTATATAGAAATATCATAATATTTCTATATCATATCATAATTATTTCTCTTTTACATTAGTTGTTAGTTTGCACTTGCGTTTAATTGTCCCCCGTCCAATGACTGTTTCTTTACTACCTGTACAGTTGGCTTGGCTGGAAGAGATTTCTTGTAGAGATAAGCTTACCTTTGTACACTTTTGATGTAACGATATTCTTTATAATAAAGAATATTTAACTTCTCCGATTATCTCTTCTCCGTTTATTGTTTTTTTCTGTGTCCACAGAAAAAAACAATAAACTGCGTCGTACCTCTCTTTCGTCAGAGCCTCGTGTCGGTAAAGTAGCCGGAAGTTCTGATATTTTCTTATACGTTTTTTTTAGTACACGTGAAAATATGTATCGATATTTTTTATCTTTATAATGTCATTTTGATAATAATTTAGAACTTGCAGAAACAACATTCCGCTTTCACCGAACCTAATTAATTAAATTCGGATCTAAAAAAATCCGAACGGACGTATTCAGAAAGAAAGCAAGCAGCCTGCGCCGATCTACCAACGTTTATCGGAACCGGTCTGCGAGGGTAATCGGCGCAGGGAGTAGTGTCGAGTTTCTATACAATGAGCCTAGCCAGCACCGATAAACGCCTAATGTCACAGACCATCCGTCTGCCTGCAGGCTGCTAAAACTTCGGATTATCAAGGAGTAGGCCCCTTATGAAATTGGTTTAAGCTTTAAAAGTATAATCTTCTTAAATAGTCAAACTATAAAAAAGTCATCGATATCCGCATTCATGGATCAGTCGAAAGTATAGAAACTTAATATCAATACACTTACTGGAAGTATACCACAGGAGATGGGAATATCTGTGTGTAATTTCAGCCAATTCATCGCCCATTCTTCTTTCATACCGTCACAAACTCCAAAAGACAAATTGAATATTGGCATTTGACGGTTGTGTAAATGGTACGGAATTATACAAACCTGAAAGTGTTTTGTGTATTTAATAAAATAATTAAAATCTCTATATAATATCTCCAACAAAGCAATATCTGTATCTTAAATATAAAAAGATGTAAGCTATAAAAATAGTTTTCAGAATATCTGTCTGTATCTATCTCTCTGTATGTGCGTTTGTGTATGATAATCTCAGAAACATTTTAACCGATATGAGCACTTTTTATTGATATATTGTGGCAATCTTCTCATAACATTTAGTTTTGTTTCATTGCAATGAGTTCGCGGACAAAAAAAAATAATGAATTTGCCCTTATGAACACTTGCGCAGACAGAGTCGCCGGCACAACTAGTATATACTGATAATATAAAGATTAAGGTTTTTTTACTACTTTATGGCCTAGGCAGTAAGAATATTTTTGGCAGGCAGTACTCATTTATCAGTGATATATGTAAAGAAACTTACAGTAACATTGTTTGTCCAAGTTTTTAAGATTGTGACGTTTAGAGTCGTCAAGTACGGAGAGTCACGTTTCTCGCGAAACGTCCATACTTTCACGTCACGTATATATTTTGGATTCCAGTACGTAATCTTTGCCATTGATTGAACGAAATCTACTTTCTGATTAAAGAAATAGTAAAGGGTTAAATCATTAAAACTAGGGTTACGCTACTTACAGTACCCACTACTAATGATGATAACAACTAATGGGATATTTTAAAAGCATTTTATTGATTGGATCTAATATTATCATAATTAACAACGAAAAATTTTATACCACTATACCACTGGACGATCCGCGCAAATTAAGCTTAAAACCCGCCTGATTGTAAGCAGTCATCGTAGCCTATGGGCACTTGCGACACCAGAGATAAAAATCGACTTTTCATTACTATTGAAGACAGATCATTCCACGCCCTGACAGTTCGAGGTAGCAAACTTTGCTCGAACCGCACTTATTTTCTTCATTCCAGTGTGTGATGTATTGTGATGAATTCCCTGGATATGGCGACCAGATTAATTTACAGCAGATTAATATTATTGTAACTATAGTATTACATTGTCTATCATTGCAGAATATTACGTGGTGTCATTTTTCCATGAAATTTTGTAACAGAAAAACTTCATATCAGGCGGGCCGATGTTGTATAATATATATTATGGTCAATTTCGTTGCGCGTATCAGTGTAATCGAATACACATATTATGCGGCTTGGTAATACTGGCCTCCTCCAACCTGCAGCTGAGCAGCGTGGTGGAGTATGCTCTAAGCTCTTCAATCGTAATCGTAATAAAACCGTATTATACGGTTAGAAATATAATACCGTATTATACCAACATCGGCTTTATAATAGAATAGAATATAATAAAATAGAAGCAGTTATGGCAGGCGTCCGTCCCTCTTCTGTAATAGCCCTATAATTAGTTCACCCAGATCTCATCTCTATATCCCATTTATTTTCCATCACACTTTGTAATAATCTCAATGCCTGCTGAGACCTGCTCATGGGTATATCGTTCCATTGATATATCCTGAAGCGGGTCACGGCGGGTGTACAACAGTACATCAAACTTCTCAAAGGGGCCTCTATGCGTTGGATCCATATCCCCGCGTACGCCTATCAAATGACCGGGCTTGACCCGTGAAAAAAAAGAGATATATGTATAAAACATAGTGCACATAAGTTACTATTTCAAACCGGGTTTCGGATTTCGGGAATTCGATCAATGATGATATATTTCTACAGTTATACACAACTACCTATACTAAATTGCATTAGAAAACGTTTCCTTCTATTGCATGGATAGCAAGCTATAAATAGTTACACAGACTATCGCTAGCCTTATCAATTCAGTTATTTAATAAACTTACTATCTCTATTCCTCACCGAATGCCAACTTTTCTTGCAAAAACTTGAAATTACTTAAAATACGTATTACAATCAAATATTATTATATACTTTCGTGTAGGTATATGTAACATAAATTTATGCATTTTTGAATTACAGAAGACAGCATTTTTACCTATTTCAATAAATTATCGCAAATGTCAGTTTCGTCGGCTTGGTTCGGTTGTGCGAACAAACTGCGAGGTAAAACAGTTGGCTCATTATACGGGTGTTCGATTTTGACACTTAGTGGCATAGATATAAAAATATAACATCATCGGATTACATTTCTTTTTTCGAAACATTAATTAATTTGAACCTCGGAAACACGTTCAAAACACAAAATAATATTAAAGACGATGCTCATGTGCAGTAACTAAGTGTGATTAACTTTTTATGACGTACAAATGCAAAGATATGACCCGAGAATAGAAATAGGCGCTGCGAAAACACGACAATAAACGGTTTTTTTTTTCAACTGGAAAAAAAATGGGTATACCTACCCAAAATAAGGAAAATCAACCAATTGTCAGTTTTTTTTTATTATTTGTTATAATTATAATTTTTAAGGTTCCGGTTTTGAAATCCTTGTGGGATCATTGCCCGTCTTCCAAACTATATATTATTTGTAGGTATATATTAAATTACAATGCGGAAATCCGTCTACCCTGCATTGTAATTTACTATACTATTTGCTTTGATTTTTTTATAATGCTTAAGTGATTTAAGCTGAACTGTAAGGAAGATCAGGCGAAAAAAAAACATTATTTTAAATATTTTACTTAAAAAAATAAAATACTTAAAAATACAAATCGTACAGTCTTTTATAAAATATATTGTATATACAGTATTTTATAGCGACTTGGTACTTCCACAACTCTAGTAATAACGTCACTGTTTTAGGTGTACTCAAGTGAAATCATATTTGCGTTTAGTTTAATTAAAATTCGTAGTACAAAAAGCTTGACGAGTAATATTTTCAGAAATCATAAATATGTTATATTTATTTTAATGAAGTAATCATTAGCTTCTTTTTTAATATTCATGTATCCAATTGCACGGAATTATGAACACTTAATATATTATTAAACTCGTACTTACTAATTTCCCATAACACACAACTAGAAGCATAGAAGCAATTAATATACCACGTAATCGGAACATATTTCTAAACACAGTACACGTCTTTCTTGTTGATACCATCAAGTATTGATGGCATTTTCCAGACTATAAAGTACAATGCAGTAATTTATATTAATAACGAATAATAATATCAAATTACAGGAAACCTACAGTCTATAATATGAGTTATATTGACCGTGATTTTATGGAGTTGGATTTTGCAATGTGTTGTGTTGTGCGCTATGTGTTTATAGGATTCCGTATCCCCAAAAGTGAAAAAGGAACTATAGTATGCGTGGCAGGAAATAAGAACACTATATTCAATTTGTAAATGTAATTCGCACAGAACATTTTACATAAATAAATTAAACAATGCACAATAGGAATCACGATGGAAGGGCGTCGATCGGCGAAGTGGACGAGTCCGCGATGCTGTCCATAGGGATATCATCTGTTAGCGCGCTCGACGTACGGCTGCACCTCTATCGCAGCGAGCTGACAACCCGAAGACCACGATATTACCCTCCTGGAACAGTTAAAGATTTATGAAAAAGAAACGAACATATTTTACAATTCTTCCCGACTGTGACCTTGGAGACAGAAGTTTGCAAAGCGCTAGGCGCTTGCATCTTCTTCGACGCAGTAACGTTATTTTCGTTAAATAGATAAGCTGGCTTGATTCTATCAGTTGATACTGTGATTTGTCCTGGTGGTGAGTCGACAGTAATGGTTTTTTCTGGTCTATTTAGAACTCGCAGTCGGCCGTATGTTCAGGAAACTATATTCAGCTATACTGAAATCCTTGTGCACAAATACTGGTTTAGTTTAATGGTTTCTTGCAGGTACAGATTTTATAGTACCTACGTAACTTCAGCTGTGATATGAAATCTACAAACTGAATGACAGTCTGGGTGGTATTGTAGGAGTATTCTCAGTATGCTGTACGAATTTTTAAATATACAGTAGGCAGTACATCCAACAGGATTAGTCCCCGAGTGTGTCAAGGTCTGTGGAATACTCAATATAAGAATAGCAGAAATCAAGACGTCGCAGCACCTCATAAATAAATCTCTGGAACGCTTGAGCTGCATTATGAAAACCGATACACATCAATGGAAACTCGAATAGTTGCTGCTGCTTATGTAAGGCGGGGGTACTTCCGCAGTTGGGTACAACATGACCTGTCTCTCTTTCACATGTAGGTGAGATTGGTTTTATTTCTAAAGATGGCAGTGAGCCACATCCATCACGTGTCTTAAGACTTTGAGTTTGTTGCTAGTGCTGGCATACAACACAGAGATATAATCCATTACTATGGGACATATTAAAATACTCCAGGTAGCGCAGTATGCGGTGAAAAGAGTATGTTTGTAATAAGCTAAGTAATGAATATAATCGTAGAAATTCTTGAGAGATGGACATAATTGCTGACATATCATAGAAGTGGCAGTGGGCAATCCCCATAACACTCAGATTTTGATGGCTGATAGGATAGAGAATTTCTTGAATGGCGACCATGGGCTGGAAAACCCAGCACAGGATAGCATTCTTCTGGAATTCTAGATGGATCGACGATACATTGCGAATTTTGTATGCGATACAAATTGCGAATGAAATGTTTTTTAGAAACACAAACACTATCTTTTTACCTTGATAATGCCCTAAAGGCAAAAACTAAAGGCGAAATAATTTTAATTACATGGAACTGTACAAGCACTTTAATTTTCACTTAGTGGAACATTATTAACAAAATGTCAATATTGTTCCACTAAGTGTCAAAAATCAATATTGTAAACATATCTCCACTTGTCTCCTGGTGAATGCGGGAGAGCTGTGGAGTACGACCCGTGAAATGTTATTGGCAGTTTTAAGGACATAGACAAAGATGAATATTTAAAAACATTCCAATATATTATAAATATATCAAAAGTACTATGGGATGTTAGTGACTCTCCATCATCTTTGAGCCAAAGCCAACCTCAATTGCAGATGGTGCATCATCTAGGGAAAGAGGCTCTGCCTAATGAGTAGTAGGGCATAGCGTATTTATAAGCTGCCCTACTGACTTACAAATACCGCAGCCAAATAACAATTCCGTTGAAGGTTATTGTGTTCCTGCAAGTGGGTGAGGTCACCAGGATGAAAGGAAAGACTTGCTGCATTCACGCGAAGCGAAACCGCGGCCAGAAGTTTGTTTTTTATTGAAGATATACTTCCATTTACTATACTAATATTAACTTCCACTCGCAGCTTCGTCTGCATGAATGTCGATAATAACACGTCGAAGGGTATATCCTTCCTCGAGATATAATGTATGGCCATACTAAATTTCATTCAAATCGGTTGAGCCGTTTAGTCATGAAAAGGCGATGACGTATATTCTACATATATATATATCGATGTGAAAGGTAACAGATGGATAAACAGACTGAAAGACAGACAGGTACACTTTTGCATTTATAGTAATGGTATGGATTGAACGACGTAGGTATCTATCAGACAAACAATTATTTTCAAAGCATTTGTCTGATTTATTACACGATCAATCATAGCTTTGGTGAAATTTCAAAAGGATAAAATTATTAAAAAATATATTAATTACCATTTGAGAAATAAATATCAAAACTTTAGTTACCTACGCCCCTAGCTACATAAACTCGATATTTAACTTAACTGTCATTCAAATTTCTAATGTAATGCATGCAACATAATGTACATTATCATATCATAATCTAGTATCCCTTTGAACCTATGTACTTTTCAACAACAAAAAAGCCACGGGAAAAGTACAAAATTATGATTTTTAAGTCATCATATTATCTCGAGATGTTTTATGCTTCCGAATTTTTTTTCCATCTATAAATTATATTACTGTAACGTATTTATATAACAAACCGATATAAAAATCGTGCATACACAGTATACCACTAATATATAAAGTATACCACTAAGGTGCAAATGATACGCCGGCCGTATTACCTATATTTCCTATTGACATTGGTAGAAAACAAATATTTAAACTAACCAATCCCACTTTAGCACACCCTGGCCACACCATACAAATGTCGCGTCGTTCACTATTACATAAACAATTATGTCTGTATAGAGCGAAACTAAACGTGTGTGCATGCCGCGCCATACAAACTGCTCTAGATTTGTCTTAGAGGTTGAGGTGAGAACGATACGAGAGAACAATAGGGTGTGAGCATACTTTACGTAGTACTATTACTTATACTGTGGCTTTTAGTACATTTTGACACACTAAACCAATTAAAGACAATTTGGCAAAGTAAACCAATATAATTTATGTTTAGATTACATATACAGTGTGATCTTAGAAATGTCTTACATAGGTACGTAAATAATGTTTCGACACAGACAGGTTGAACGCTTGGCTAGACAAAGGCAGATAGCCTAAAACGATGAGTGAGTGCACTCATAAATAACACATGCATTTGGCACTGCACCAGTTCCACGATTAGATGTTGTTCGAGCTTAGAGTTAGCAGCCGAGTCATGCATGCAAATTAGTTCTAAATTAAAATTGGACTTTTAAAAGAATGGCAATATGAGAGAGTGTTTTGAGTTTTGCAATGGAAACCTGAATTTATTTGCGATTAAATGCTCAAATTAAAATGAACCATTTTTTTTTTGTATAATGACAGAAACTAGAATATAGTTTCTGTTAGGTAGAAGTTTAAGAAATGTACCGACAATTTATAAAATTATTGGACTTCTAAATATGTTTAGTAGTTTTTAGGGTTCCGTACCCAAAGGGTAAAAAGGAACCCTATTACTAAGGCTCCGCTGTCCGTCCGTCTGTCACCAGGCTGTATATCATGAACCGTGATAGTTAGACAGTTGAAATTTTCACAGATGATGTACTTCTATTGCTGCTATAACAACAATTACTAAAATACAGAATAAATTAAATATTTAAGGGGGCTCCCATACAACAAACGTGATTTTCTTGCTCGTTTTTGCTCGCAATTGATGACGGCAATATACACTTCTGGACACATCTATTGGCCCACCTTGCATTTTCAGTTTCGTTTGGTCCTAGCTAAAGATTTATATTAAGTCGAGCAAAAAGTTTTTATGCAGTTTTGAACCTGGCACATTCATAATTTCATTCAATAGTCTTTTTTTGAATTTCGAACACAGAATTTAAAGAAACAAAAGACAATTTGGAGCCTGTTCGTTGATATCCAACAATCGAATACTAAGAAAACTTGATTTTATTGGTTTACTTGGATTTAATTCTTGAAAGTGTGATTTTTCTCTTTGGTTTTGCAACAAACATTACTTATTCTTAACATTAAAGTGATGTTCTATCAATAATTTATGGATACTTCGCCTGAAGTCGCCGCCCAAGCTGTGGCACTTATCCAGGCCGGACACAGCCAAAGAAATGTGAGTGCTCAACTTAATTTAAGTCGATCTGCGGTCCGAAATGTTTATCGAAGGTACCTAGAGACTGGCGGCTTTGTTCGTCGCCAAGGAAGGCCACGATTTCGGGTCACAACTGAAAAGCAGGATCGATTCATCGTGACGACCAGCTTGAGAAATCGTCACCTTACCTCCATTGAGATACAAAACCACCTTCTTGACTTCCACGGAGTATCTGTGAGCGCTCGAACTGTTCGGAGAAGGTTAAAAGAACGCGATATGGTACCACACAAGCCAGCTAATGGCCCCAAACTAACGCGAGCCCACCGAACAGCGCGCCTTCATTTCGCGCGCACTCATTTAAATTGGACTCAGCAGCATTGGAGCCGTGTACTCTTTTCTGATGAGTCTAAAATTGTGTTACATGGCAATGATGGAAGGAAGAAGGTCTACCGACGTAAGGGAGAGCGTTTCGCACAATGCTGCTTTGAAGAGAGGGTTGCTTATGGCGGTGGCTCATGGACTGTCTGGGTCGGTATATCCGCGAGCGGCAAAACTCAACTTGAGGTTGTTACGGGACCACGGCTGCCAACATTAAATGCTGAAAGGTACATTCGTGAGTGCTTAGAACCTCACGTGATGCCATACGCGGACTATGTGGGCCCAAATTTCCTTCTTATGCATGATAATGCAAGAGCCCATACGGCCGGCATCGTCAGGAAATATCTTCGGGATGTGAACATCACAGTTATGGACTGGCCAGCAAGAAGCCCAGACATGAACCCCATTGAGCACATGTGGGACGAGCTAAAAAGACGTGTTAGGGCTCATCAGCCAGTTGCCCAGACGATGCAGGAGTTGAAAACTGCCATAGAAGAGGAATGGGGGAGGATCCCTCAAAATTTCATAGAGCGGTTGATAAACTCTATGCCTAATCGTATGAGAGCTGTGGTAGATGCCCATGGAGGCAACACGCGTTATTAAATTAAACTTTTATTTGATAAAAAATGTTTTTTATTCAAAAATCAACTGCCTTAATCAAGGCGCATACCCGACTTGTTAGGCGTAGCTCCATGTCGTGTGGTATTCTGAATTCAAATTTAAAACAATATGATCGAAAAAGATGGTAAAATGTATCAGGTTTAAACTGCATCAATAGTTTTTGTTCAATCTAGCAATCATATTTCGGTAGGGGCCATCGAAACCTAAACTCTAAGGTGGGCCAATAGATGTGTCCAGAAGTGTATATTTACTTTAAAAATAAATAATCAAATAAAATTAAAACAAATATTTAAGGGGGGCTCCCATACAACAAACGTGATTTTTTTGCCGTTTTTATAGATAATGGTACGGAACCCTTCGTGCGCGAGTCCGACACGCACTTGACCGGTTTTTTGATATACTTGTCGGCATTGATGTGATAGAATTAAAACTCTGAAAGCAGTGATCGGACTAAGTGATACCAAAATGAATATTCTTGCAGATTAATTTCGGTAACAAGATAGTTCTTTTTAAAAAAAAAATCGGTTGAATGTTTTTGGGAATAATATTCTAACATTATCAATTCAATCTGCAAAATGCAAAGGCGGTCTACGAAAAACATAATATTTTGCAATGATATACTTATATAAAATATAGATAAGTTTGTGGCGGAACCTCCATTCCATAAAAAGTAGGTATACATAGTCATAGAACTCGCCGCTGCGTTCGTTTTGGAATATCTTTTGGAGCTTCTTTTGGTAGATGTTCAGATGACTCTTTTGATTTATGGCCTTTTTGTGATCCCTTTTTTCTTTTATTTCTTTATCTCTTTCATGACTTTTTTTCCTTTTTCTCTTTCAAATAATTTTTTAGATTTACTTATCCTCATCTTCTCTCATTCTCCTCATCGTCTCTCCTTCTCCTCATCTTTTTCTTATGCTCTATGTTTTTGGAAACATGTTTACGCAGTTTGTATTCCTTCTTAAACCTAGAAGCATTACTTGATCATGGCGGTGGGCTCGGTGGCTTTCTCACTGGACTGACTCATCGTCTTTTGGCAGGTTCCGGTGAAGACGTTCTGTCAGTAGGTTTTTTGTTGGCGTTCTTTCAGTGCAGCTTGCGAATAAAGATCGCTTCCTGTATCAACTAGAAATTTTATTTTAATATTGTGATCTTTTATGATCAGGTAACCTGCGTTAGGCCATTATCGAATGCCTTGCCCTTTTCCCGGCGTATAATCTCAGGGCTTAAGGCATTTCGGTGCATTATCTGCGTGTCGTGGATGGTACCAATTAACAGGATTCTTGCGGTATCTGGAGGAAATCTGATCTTACTACAGTGGCGTCCTCTGCCCGTGTCTATATTAGTTGGGCAACCGAAATGGTAGATATATCCAGATAAAAGGACTCACCCGAGCATATCAACCATCTTGGTTATTACTCGCAACTCCGTCTCTGGAAGGAAGTGATGTGCGGAACCTCCATCCTATAAAAACTTTGCATAGTCATAGATCTCACCACTGCGTTCGTTTTCTATTGACTTGTCATGAAAATTTTATCTGTCATTGCTCATTGTAAAATATTTCTTAGCGAATTACTATTGTCTAAATAAAAGATCTGTGTTGCTAATCTAGAAGCAGACAATATCCATAGCTCCGCAACCACGCTAAAAGTTATATAAATAATTGTTCCAGATATTATTTTGTGGAAGTGAAATTTACAGGCGATTTGGTCTACACTAATGTACGTGCTTCTGCTAGCAGTTTATTCGTATAAACTACTGGCGGCCGATACAAACCTATCGTTAGCAAATGCCTGCGACTGTCACAGCTGCTTTAGTCATCTCTGCTCCAGCTACTGTGGCAATTTACATTATATTATAAACGTAATAGTAAGTGTGTTGATTAACCATTGTTGTTATTAATTTTCGCAAAAATATAGATCATGATCAGGTTTGAGTATAAAGAAATAAACTTACTTACTACTTACGGTACTTTTCCATCTAAATTAGCATATTTGCAAACAGCAACTAATAATTAAATAGGTATCAGTA
This sequence comes from Hypsopygia costalis, assembly GCA_937001555.2. Lineage (NCBI taxonomy): Eukaryota > Metazoa > Arthropoda > Insecta > Lepidoptera > Pyralidae > Hypsopygia > Hypsopygia costalis. Next base: position 13,365,274 of record OW443339.2, on the reverse strand, counting down.
AGGCAGAATGCAATATTAATGAATATCTACAAAGCAAGAATTTGGTGACAAAAAAAAACGTCCGATATAATTAAGATACGATAAAAGACCAGAGCAAACAGTATGCATGTACTCCTTACATTTTAGCTAAACAAGTGCGCAGGTACGAATGTGCCTGTGTGTGAACAACGCACTCATTCAATCCGGTTTTCTTCACACTGACACTGATATCAGTCAGCGAAAAATTGTCTGCGGATTTATTGTAATTAACCAAATGTATTTATAACCTATCTGTTTCTTTTTACTCAACATCTTCGGCAAGATATCTTTTGATTCTAAGAGTTCTGACTTGAATACTCTCGTGCCCAGACCAATATTTTTAACAGTTCAACTCCCATTCACCTTTCGTCTCCGTGACCGAACTCCAAATTACTTTGAATATTACGTTTACGCATAAAACTTGTTTTCAGTACTTGCATGTAGAATATTGATTAAGTCAAGAAAGTATAAGAACAAAACTTATTCTACCAGTCATTTGGATCATGACTGGAGATTATAATTATGCTAAATGCGAAATATTATGGTTGCGTCGTCATCGTTGCGTGTTTCAGTCTAATCGAACATGTAAGTTAAGCAACATCGACCGTAGCCAGTATAGATGGGTTTGCTTATCACGAGCTCCTCCGTGCTTTGGAATGCATGCTAAATCGCCGGTTCCTACTATTATCATTAGATGAGAGTTGTTAAGCCAAATCTGTGGTCTTTAGGCGGCTTGAGAGCGCTGGCCTCCGCCAACCCGCAGTTGAGCAGCGTAGTGCAGTATGCTCTAAAACCTTCGATTAAGAGGATACCCATAACCCAGCAGTGGTATGAATATGGTTGATGCCGACTACCTAAAGGAAGAGAAGTTCGATGGTTTCGAAAGGAAACCATCGTCGTAGTCGAAGGGGTTTAGATATACTCCACCACGCTGCTCAACTGCGGGTTGGCGCAGGCCAGTGATTTCAAGTCGCTTACAGGCCACTGACTTGGCTTAACAACTGTCATCTAATGATCTTATGACAACAGCCGGGCTTAACGTGCCCTCCGAAACACAGTATACTTTAGGTAGTATTGTCACCAATTTCAAAATCGCACATAATACACTACTATTATAACGAGGAAAAATTTGTATTTTTGTGTATAGGTTTGTAATGAATAAACTCAAGAACTACTACTGTGCCGATTTCAAAAATTCTTTAACCATTGGAAAGCTACATTTACCCTGAGTAACATTGGCTATATTTATTGCTAAATAAAAGGTAAAAATATAAAACAAAATCTTATGTCCACCCGTGCGAAGCCGTGACGGGCCGCTAGTATAAAATATAATGATATGATTTTATCAAAGGCATAAATCTCCATTGTACCTATTATGCATCCTAAATTATTATTGCAGCAATTTTATTTTTTTAACAATCGTAATAACTTTGTGATTATCCAGCATATAATTTGATTTTGTTGTAGAGTTATATTTAATAAATTATCAAATTTGTTCAAGTTGGATTCAGTTCAGAGAGGGGCTGTGATGCTGCCGTGCATGAACTGTCGACATATTTGCATAACAACGAAGGTGAGGTCATCGTTAAGTCATTTGTAGGTTGTTGTTCTAACCATAAACATCTACAGATCGCCTGAGGATGCCTCGCGTAGAGGCGAAACGGGGTGGCAGCAGTCGCATGTTTCTTCTGTTTCAGATGTTAGAGATTCGCCGAGACGACCACAGCAGCTGGAGCAGAGACGACCAAAGCAACAACTACTAGGACAAGGACTACCGTTAGTAGTTGTTGCTTTGGTCGTCTCTAAACTACTACTAAACTACTGCCGGCCGGCACTCACCCACTAGGGTGAGTGCAGTTTTTGCGAAAATTAATAACAACAATGGTTAATCAACACACTTACTATTACGTTTATAATATAATGTAAATTGCCACAGTAGCTGGAGCAGAGATGACTAAAGCAGCTGTGACAGTCGCAGGCATTTGCTAACGATAGGTTTGTATCGGCCGCCAGTAGTTTATACGAATAAACTGCTAGCAGAAGCACGTACATTAGTGTAGACCAAATCGCCTGTAAATTTCACTTCCACAAAATAATATCTGGAACAATTATTTATATAACTTTTAGCGTGGTTGCGGAGCTATGGATATTGTCTGCTTCTAGATTAGCAACACAGATCTTTTATTTAGACAATAGTAATTCGCTAAGAAATATTTTACAATGAGCAATGACAGATAAAATTTTCATGACAAGTCAATAGAAAACGAACGCAGTGGTGAGATCTATGACTATGCAAAGTTTTTATAGGATGGAGGTTCCGCACATCACTTCCTTCCAGAGACGGAGTTGCGAGTAATAACCAAGATGGTTGATATGCTCGGGTGAGTCCTTTTATCTGGATATATCTACCATTTCGGTTGCCCAACTAATATAGACACGGGCAGAGGACGCCACTGTAGTAAGATCAGATTTCCTCCAGATACCGCAAGAATCCTGTTAATTGGTACCATCCACGACACGCAGATAATGCACCGAAATGCCTTAAGCCCTGAGATTATACGCCGGGAAAAGGGCAAGGCATTCGATAATGGCCTAACGCAGGTTACCTGATCATAAAAGATCACAATATTAAAATAAAATTTCTAGTTGATACAGGAAGCGATCTTTATTCGCAAGCTGCACTGAAAGAACGCCAACAAAAAACCTACTGACAGAACGTCTTCACCGGAACCTGCCAAAAGACGATGAGTCAGTCCAGTGAGAAAGCCACCGAGCCCACCGCCATGATCAAGTAATGCTTCTAGGTTTAAGAAGGAATACAAACTGCGTAAACATGTTTCCAAAAACATAGAGCATAAGAAAAAGATGAGGAGAAGGAGAGACGATGAGGAGAATGAGAGAAGATGAGGATAAGTAAATCTAAAAAATTATTTGAAAGAGAAAAAGGAAAAAAAGTCATGAAAGAGATAAAGAAATAAAAGAAAAAAGGGATCACAAAAAGGCCATAAATCAAAAGAATCATCTGAACATCTACCAAAAGAAGCTCCAAAAGATATTCCAAAACGAACGCAGCGGCGAGTTCTATGACTATGTATACCTACTTTTTATGGAATGGAGGTTCCGCCACAAACTTATCTATATTTTATATAAGTATATCATTGCAAAATATTATGTTTTTCGTAGACCGCCTTTGCATTTTGCAGATTGAATTGATAATGTTAGAATATTATTCCCAAAAACATTCAACCGATTTTTTTTTTAAAAAGAACTATCTTGTTACCGAAATTAATCTGCAAGAATATTCATTTTGGTATCACTTAGTCCGATCACTGCTTTCAGAGTTTTAATTCTATCACATCAATGCCGACAAGTATATCAAAAAACCGGTCAAGTGCGTGTCGGACTCGCGCACGAAGGGTTCCGTACCATTATCTATAAAAACGGCAAAAAAATCACGTTTGTTGTATGGGAGCCCCCCTTAAATATTTGTTTTAATTTTTACCTATTATGCATCCTAAATTATTATTGCAGCAATTTTATTTTTTTAACAATCGTAATAACTTTGTGATTATCCAGCATATAATTTGATTTTGTTGTAGAGTTATATTTAATAAATTATCAAATTTGTTCAAGTTGGATTCAGTTCAGAGAGGGGCTGTGATGCTGCCGTGCATGAACTGTCGACATATTTGCATAACAACGAAGGTGAGGTCATCGTTAAGTCATTTGTAGGTTGTTGTTCTAACCATAAACATCTACAGATCGCCTGAGGATGCCTCGCGTAGAGGCGAAACGGGGTGGCAGCAGTCGCATGTTTCTTCTGTTTCAGATGTTAGAGATTCGCCGAGACGACCACAGCAGCTGGAGCAGAGACGACCAAAGCAACAACTACTAGGACAAGGACTACCGTTAGTAGTTGTTGCTTTGGTCGTCTCTAAACTACTACTAAACTACTGCCGGCCGGCACTCACCCACTAGGGTGAGTGCCGGCCGGCAGTAGTTTACATGAACTAATTGTTGGCGGAAGCACGCAATGTAGTGTAGATCAAATTGTCTATTAAAAATGCTTTTAATTCAATCAACAGGGACACCTTGTTGACAGATTTTCAAAAGAAATTCCAGAAATCTATAGTTTCATTTGGCAGTGCTATCGACAACCAACAAAACTATTATTAGAAAGAAAAGAAGAAAGACCTTCTCGGACCATATTTAGTTTAGCTATACATCTCATAATTATGAAAAAAAAAATGCAAAATGTAATCTTTGATACCTAGATGACGAGACTCGACGAGTGATGACAGGTGGCGATGTAGAGACCGTTTTGAGGGATTTAATTAGAACAAACATGCAGATTTATGTCCATACAAAAATTTTGTACAATAACTATAGGTATCAAAATTTCAGAAAGACATTATCTTCGCCTCCTTGGAGCTCCCGACATTTTGTGCTAGGCGCTATAATAATAAGGCGCTATACAAATAAATAATAAAAAAACGGCGACATTTAGGTAATCGTGCATTGTCACGAGAAACAAACTAAATGCCAAATTTCATCTCGATCGGACACTGAGCAGTGTGTCAAAATTAACTTGCAAGATTTGATTACAAACACCGGGTAATAATAAATAAAAGCTTATAAAAACTTTGTTTCTATCCGTTAGATTGTTTATTCACAGATATATTTTTTTTATACTACGTCTGGTGGCAGACAAGCATTCAGCTCACCTGATATGAAGCGGTTACCGTAGCCATATTAACACTCGCAACATGAAATATCGCTCGCGCACCGCCACCCTCTCTGCCAACGAAGCAACTCCTTCCTTTCTTTCTGATGACCTCAACCACTCACAGGAACACAACAATCCTCAAGGGAATTATTATTTGGCTGCGGTATTTTGTGAGGCGGAGGTACTTCCCCAGTCGGGCAGCTTAGAAAATACGCAATACCCTCTTTTCGCCAGAGCCTCGTTTGTCAGTCAGCAGGGTGCACCACGTGCAGGTGAGGTTGGCTTTGGTGCAAAGATGTTAATGAACTACTCACACCCCAATAAAAATATGCTAGGTATCTGAGCGATCAGCTGAAAAATCTAATAGGATTAGGCACTTCCTAGCCTCGTTCAGTTCAGGTTTGCTGGAAAAAGGCTTAGTGGGGGTGAAGCGAGGTTTTTGTACAAATAAAATCAGAAAAAAAAATGGGCTGTGCCTGTGTCATGGACACGGACGTGTGTTCTTCGTGAATACGTTATATGCAATACAATTATCTCAAAATGGCAGCGCTTCCCCCTCCCCCGCATGCGATGTTCAATAGTCCTTTCATAGCGTTATAAATTATTTGATCCTTCATCTATCCAGTAATGTGATTCAATTTTGGATGGAGATGATAGATACATATCTATCATCTAAATCGGGGGATAAAATACCAAAATCGTGGGATTAAGTTTGGTGTTGCATCTACATAGCTGCAACACCAAACTTTATCCCCCGATTTTGTTATCATTAGTTTCTTTGAATTTCCTCCATACCTATATGGGAGCAATTTTAAAGACATATTCACGTCAATATAAACAAACAACGATAGCAAAGCAGGCATGCAAGGAATGAGTGCGATGAATGTGTGCTAATTGTCAATACAGTCGCAGTTGATAGAGAGGTATTTTTTATGTACCTCCAGCTCACAGAATACCGCAACCAAATAACAATTCAATTGAGAGATGTTGTGTTCCTGCGAGTGAGTGAGGTCACCAGGAAGGAAGGAGATGCTGCAATGGCAGTGGGGGTGGCGGCGCGCGAACTATATTTTATGTTGCGAGCGTTAATATGGCTACGGTAACCGCTTCACATCAGGCGGGCCGTATGCTTGTCTACCACCCGACGTAGTATAAAAAAAAGAGGTAGCTGTGTATTCATTTAATTAAGTTTATATCTCCGTATACATGGCATTATCTTTACACCATTTTACAGTTTTGCTTCGCATCCTCGCACCACTCAGCTTGGGCATATCTTTGGAAGAAATACACCTTCGAACAGCAGAATGTGATAGAAAAATATTTAGAGGATTTAGCTTCCTACGGCGTTTTTGGGTGAAAACTAATTTACCTTGAATTAGCCTTAGGTATGTAATTTATGTTATATTTATTACCTTTTATACTACTAAATTTATATAATTTCATTTGCTATAATTTCAAATACATTGCTGACTGCATATTTAAGACGTATCAAAGATATCAGCAGTTAATAAATTAAGAAACCTAAAAGTTGACTATATTTTAAATTTTATATTTTGAATGTTAACTATATTTTAATATTTTAACACCTAACCAAAAGCAACCATATAATTCCAATTTAATTTATATCCAAGTAGACAATTTTCTCATTTGACATCTAGATTTTAATAAATATTAAAGGTATAAACACAATGAATCGTGGCTTTATTCATTAAAATTCATTATATCTACGAAAATATACTATATATATATTAAGAGGGTGATTCAATTTTAATAAGCCCTTTAAGAGGCAACTTACATTATAAAGTCTCAATGCGACGCTCCAGTAGCGCTTATTGTGTGGACTCATTCCCCTGAAAGAATATTTATTATAAGGAAAATGACGCTCTGAATTTAATCCCAGATTTTTTTAGACAATCCCTTTGTAAAGCTCATCGGTCAGTGACTGCGCCCTCTAAGATATAGACAGACCATATCTAGAAAGTCTAGAAACGTAGACGGTGTCTATATTGGTGTGATAATTTGTGGTTATACACTATTACTTATACTGTGGTTATACTATGAACGTCGACATACATGGCGTTATAATTACATGTACACTGCAATATATATAAAATATGTATATATCGAAGAGCTCGATGGCTTCGTTGCGCGTGTCAGTCTAATCGAACCACAAGTTAAGCAACGTCGGCCGCAGCCTGTCCATAGATGGGTTTATTTATCTTCAGCTCCTATGTGCTTCGGAGGCCCGGCGGACCCGGCTGTCGTTAAGCCAAGTCTGTGGCCTTTAGGGCTTGAAAACCCTGGCCTCCACCAACCCGCAGCTAAGCATCGTAATGCTCTAAACCCCTTCAGTAAATACGAAACACTAATGTTTGATGCAGAATGCGGAGCATCTTATACAGTTAAAGATATTCAGAAAAGCCAATATCTTTCACAGGCTGATGACGATGATGATTGTAAAAACGCTGATATGCAAGTGGACGAAAAAATATAAACCGAAATATAAATATATCAAAATGTACACGGTTATATGCCTTGCTATACCGAGATATATCTTGCTATATCTGTTTACATATTTTGATGACGTTACAGAAATACATATTACAGCTGCGTGTGTTCAATACTTTAAGTTTAAAGACAGTATTAAAATATATCTGGCCATGAGTTATATTAATAATATTTATTATAGTACCGTATGTGACGGGCCTACGGGTTCAAGTTATATTAATTTTGAGGGGGGCAAATAAGCATGTGGGTCAAGGCCGTACTGGTTCAGTCAAAAACGATTTTATATATTTCTTTTCAATAGGCTACTTGACAACGTTCAAAAATTAATTCATAAAAAATAATATTCCCATTGGAGAAGCAATAAAGAATACTATTACTTTTATTATGATACTAATTACATAAAAGAAATATTTAACATAGCTGTCGTACAAATTTCGTATTTGATGCATACAAAATACAAAACTGTGACGTCATAGTTCAGTCGCCTTTTGTATGGGACGTTTTCGTGAAAGTCAAAAATTCCTTATATAACAAATAGAAAGAAATAATTGTCATCTAGCCTATTTAGTGGCATTCATCTTATGCTCATTTGGCAGACCTCCAGAAACCCACTGCCTATATATGTCGTATATAATACTGAAAGATATTCCCACGTATCTTAACTGAAGTTCGGATTTCAAAAATAATGTAAATGGATGTTGAAAATTTTGAAAAAGTGTTCAGCCCCCTTACTACCATCTCTTATTGCGATTCAATAACTGAATAAAATGCTTATTCATACCAATGAATATGCGACTCTATTTCAAAAGGAATAGAATCGCTTATTCATTGGTATGAATAAGCTATCTATTCAATTATTGAATCGCAATAAGAGATGGTGGTAACGGGGCTGGATACTGTTACTGTCTATATAAATATATCAACTGCTTGTACCATTCAGTGGTGGACTATGTAACTACTTTGCATTTTAGATTATTTTATACATTTTCTTCTATATCTATGACTACGACATATTATTTCTTGTTTATTGTATAAGTTGGACGCTAAATTAGACCATGCCGAATATATCCGTTGAAGAGTTTATTTATCTCGAGCTCCTCCGTGCTTCGGAGGGCACGTTAAGCCCAGGTTCCGGCTGTTGTCATTAGATGCCAATCCTTAAGCCAAGTCAGTGGCATTAAAACAATTTGCAATTGAGCATTTGTTTTGAAAACTTAAGAAAGAATAATAAATTCTATTAATTTATACTAAAAATAATTAAATTATATTAAAAAAAATTTTAACCCTATAAAAAATAATAAAAAATTTAATGAAATAGGTAAATAACTTTTTCAAGCTTAGAGTATGTTATGTTCGAAAACCCAAGCGTAGCTCTCTCCAATTATATTTTTTTAATAATTTCAACAGTTGATGTCATCCAACCAAAGAAAACGGAGAATCGCATATGGTGGATGGCATTAAGGAAAGCTTATATGCAGTGGATAGATGTAGGCTGATGATGAAGAATCACTTGATAAAATTCATCCCTTTCTTTTCCAAAGAGAGAGTGACGGAATATCGATTTAGTTCTAAGAATTTTCCAGTTTTGTTTATGCAGAATTTATTTATCATCAGATTTGTTTTGTTTGCGTATGTTTGCATTATATTTGATTATATTGCCGAGTTAAAAGAACATTTTTATAAAAACGCCCAGTTTCACAAAGCATGAGATTACTGTGACAGCGAGGTGTGGAATATCAGAAGAGAAAACAATCTTATTTGTATATTTATTTTAACGGGGAAATGTAAAAAGGTACTAGTTATTATTTTGTGTTTACAGCCTGGGACCGTCACTCCACTATTATTGTTTATTTGTATAAAAGTTTCTTATTCCTGGTCGTTCACTCTTGACAGAGTGGTTGTGGTCGTGGTGCTCTCGCAATCCTTCTCCATCGGTCTCTGTCGGTGGCTTGACGAGCGCATTCTGTCGCTGAAAGTTTTGGGGAGAGATTTTATTAAGTCGGTCAATCTGGTTGGCGATCGACCTCACGCTCTTTTGCTCTCAAGTCGGCCAAGAAGTTTATTACAGCACAATTAATTGATATTATAGGATAAGGAAAAGATATTACTGAATGTTGATTGATTGGTGTGGTTTCCGGCAGACTAGAATAGAATCACTCCGTCTCTTCTCGTGGATGTCGTACAAGGCGACTAAGGGAATAACATTATAAATGCCAGTCAGGCCAGTGTGGGGAGTGTAGGCCAAATCCTTCTTCTGTCTGGGACAGACGAGAGAGGGCCTTGCTCCTGTAGTGGAGACTAAAATGACCTGATGATGATGAATGTTGATTCAGGTCAGAGTAAAGACATAAAACGAAAAAAGAACATCTCATTCATCGATAATCTTCTGTTTAAAGGTGAGACTTGCACTTCCGTTTAAAAATTGTAATATTTTTGGTAAAAACCTAGTGTTGAATAAATATCATACAAAATTATATCACCGATGAACATTTTTGCCGAACACAATGTGCGATGTTCGTAGGCAGCACAAAGTTGTGTTTGTCCGTGCATACACGGCTGTAAATAATAAATTCATTTGTATTGTGCATGAAGTTTAAATAACTAAATCATTTGTATGGTAACTAGGTTAAAGACTACCTACGCGACAATAAATTAACAACATTAACTTAAGCTCTTAGTACAGCCGCAGAGTTAAGTGTAAAATGAAGTAAGGCAGAGGGTAAGTACGTCGCAATTGACCCACATACACTTAAATGGAGTCATTAGTAAATCAGGTAAATGACCTGCTATCCCGACCTTCCTCGTTAATTATTCTTGCTTTGATATAGCTGTTTAAATTTGTACTGGTGCATCGATGATAAGGGAAAGCCTGATGGCGTGGTTGCTCGTGTCAGTGTAATCAATCACTCAAGTTTAACAGCATCGACTGTAGCCTGTCGGGTTAATTTATCTCAAGCTCCGAAGTGCTTTGAAAGGCAAGGGCTGTTGTCATTAGACGTAAAGCCTTTGGGCGGATTGAAAACACTGGCCGCCAACCGGCAGTTGAGCAGAGTGGTGCAGTATCCACTAAACCCCTTCGGTTGAGGGCAGATCCGTATTCAAGCAGTGGGACGAATATAGGCTCGATATAATGAGCTAAAGGCTATGCACGTGCTCTCTAGATTACGCCGCTAATATGACAAACAAGCATAGCGCCTGGTTGATGGAAAACAGTTACAGTAGCCTATGAACGTAACACCAGGGATATCACGCACGCGTTGCCGACGCTATAAAAAATCTCTTCACACCCTTTTTGAAGAACCTCATGCTGCAGTCTCCTGAGAAAACCTCGACAGGCAGTTCATTCCACGGCTTGAGAGTACGCGGGAGAAAACTTCTCTGAAACCAAACAATACGCGACCACTTAGACTCCAATGTGTGAGGATGAATTCCCTGTCGATGGCGAGCGGTGCAACTGTAGAAGGAGGCTGTGGGCATCAAGGCGAACAACTTCTCTGAACACACCCCATTGTGCAATCGGTAGAACACGCAAAGGGACGCAAAATCTCGTCTCAAACTTAACATTAGAAAGACGAGAGCGGTCATTTGACCACAATTTCAATTTAAATGATGAAATAACTCAATTACCATTTAACTTAATGTACTGAGACTTTGTGACTTTTATTAATATTACTAGTTAAATGAAACTATGTATGTAGATAACTCACATCTCTTTTGTTTATTATTTAAAATCTTGATATACCGACAAAGACGGCGGCAGTCATTTGTCGGCTAAATCCGATAAGTGTTTATTTGTAATATGAGAAGGTAGAATATAAATTTATATACTTATCCATTATTAGCACGTTACATGACAATGTACAAATAGACGCTAATCATCCGAAAAAAAGCCAGAAACTGTGACATTTTATAATACTACCATGTAGGGCGTGGCTTACCAGACGGCAAAAAATATAGTGTCAAAGCGGCATCTCGAAGGTGGCCTGTACAGGTTTTTTTTTTTTTTCAATATTCTGGTACTAGCGATAAATTCATTCATTTTATATAAGAAAATGTCAAGTACCAACATGAAACGAAGGAATTTCTTACAAAGTTGAGCAAGTAAACTTAGCGTCCAAATAAAAATCGAAGCGAGACTTTCTGAAACCGAATCCTTACCTGAAGAGTCCACACCTTCTACTTCTTGATCTTCTTCTCAAAACCCGTAAATTCATAAAAGGCGAGAATGTTATTACAGAAGTGCAAAAATAAAACTAATAAAGTATGCGACTATTTTTAACTCCGAGAATCCCAATATATTTGACGATGGTAAGGGGTGTGTTCTGTAATTGAGGAGCTACAGCCAGAGGGGTTTTCTCAGCGTTGAACGCTCAGACTTGTGTCTTAGTAGGGTTGAATTGAACTAGGTGCTGTCGCCCCCAATCGGACATACTTTAAAATGTGCCATCGATTTCTAATATTAATTGTTCGCGACTCTCTCCCACCAGAGAGCAGGGAAAATTAGCGCGGCTCGTGTAGTACGTGTCCCCGGTGCTGTCGTCAGCATACCAATGAATGCTGTCAATAGATAACATATCATTGATATGCAGAAAAAACAGCATCGGGGACAATACAGAACATTGCAGGACGCCAGCATTAATATCCATGTTATCGGAGCAACTGTTATCCACTACTGCTATAATGCCTCTGCTGGAAAGAAGCTAGCATTTTATAGGTTTATTCGCATAAACCCGGTAGACCATATACAGGCAATTTCGAAATAAGACTACGGTGCCAGACCCGATCGAATGTCTTCGCCATATCCAGAGTGAACGTCTGTTCTAAATGCTCCGAAAACCACGTGACAAATTTGTTTGATGCAGTTTTCATTATAATACAAAAAAAATCTTCCGGAAGGTTCGGAAGCATAAATCCATTTTTAAATAATTCTTTCCCCTTTCCCATAGAATTAAAAATTGGTTTGAATTAAAAAAAAATCAAGACGCATATTGTGACGTCAAAATTCGTCTGTTTATTTTATTATTCAGTGTCATAAAAATATTTAAATGTCTCTGACGAAGTTACAGAGACAAAAATATAATTTTTCTTAGTTTGCTATTTTTTTTAATCCAAGGGCAGCGCTAATGCGCTTGATAAAGGCGTTTAAGAGAATATTACTATACCGGTTTCTAGCCCACGTGGCCGAAATCGAGGTTCAGTGGAGAGAGTAGATTCGCTGAGTGTATGTTTTCCATTGGCCGTGTGGTTTCCAGCAGACTAGAATAGAATCATTCCGTCTCTTCCCGTGGATGTCGTATAAGGCGACTAAGGGAAATATATTATAAAACATCGATCAGGCCTCCCCAACCCGTCTGGCCAGCGTGGGGAGTGTAGGCCAAATCTTCTTTCTGTCAGGGACGCAAGAGAGAGGGTCGTGCTCCTGTAGTGGAGACTAAATGACCTGATGATGATGATGATGTTTTCCATTGATTTCAATGGAAAATGTATTTGATGATAGTTCCTCAAGAACATGATCGATCTCAATTTCTTTCGACACAAACCTCAAGCATGTCGAGGTCTTTAATTGTGTGGTTTTGGAGCCTATTCATTTCCAAAAGTGACTTTTCGGCGTATATAAGCGATCCGCTCGTCCGCTCGCTCCACTTAATCAATAACGATATTAATGTAGAAGCCTTAGGCCTACTATACTCTTTAAACTAATTTCCACCCTCAAAACTAATACATCTCTAACGACTATCATTATAATGTTAGACGAGATTGGAACTATATCGCATTAAGCGAAAATTGGGTGAACAAGCCTCGTTGATAACTTGACTATGTTAGAATACCCAACGTATATTTCTGGGATATTATTGTTTCTTGTAGTTGTTGTTGGGTCTAGCTAGGTACTTAAGAGCGTTTTTAAAAAATACAATTAAAATTTTGAAAGTACTTTTACTCTACGAGAGTTCGATACAGACAGACTTACATTCTATCATTAAGAATTAAACAAAGACTTGCATAAATGCTGAGCCGACAAAATGCATCGTATGATAATGCATGGGCTGTACGAAGAATCACTACTGCACTAGCGTTGATAAGTACGGTACCAGCGGGAAGTGCGCCGTGCATAACTAGGTCTCAACTTTGGGAAAATCTGTTTTCCTTAATAAAAAAATGAATAATTATGTTCATTTATCGTTCGTTTGGCATCAACGCTTGGACTGAGAGCTATATGGTTGGGTGTGTCTGTCCCGCGGGCCTTATACCTAAACAATGGGCAGCTTTGGGACAGGCCCTCCAAATTTCCTACCGCGCTGTGTCTCCTATGTAGCCAGGATTATTGGCTAGCTTTTATAAAACCGCTATTAAATTCAGCTTTGATTCAGGTCAGACAGAATGCATTATGACTATGTTAAGTTAAAAATAGATTGTGTAATATATTTTTTAATGCCAAACTATTACGCCGTCTTGCGTAGATGACCTAGACGCGCGAAGCGACGCCACGAGGCGCGAGGGTAACTGACAGTCGATACCTACTAAAGTGATCTACGTGACCAAACCCACGAGGCATGCGTGGCGCGTGGGCTGTTTCCCAAAGCAAAACGGATGCGATCTTGTTATTTATATTTTACTCGCGAAATGGTTGCAATGCAGTGTTCTTTTGCAGTGTTTGCTTGCCTGGTTGGTTTACTGGGCGAGAGACTCACAATCCTGTAATTTAACCATTAGGTTGGCGCACAGGAGAGCATTACCAGTAGACATAGGATTGTTCTTGTTTGCAGCGGTGGTAACGTAAGAAAATTCGCGCGCACATAAGACAAAGCCGCATGAAAATCGTTTCACGTTCGCGTTTGCTTTGATCAGCCTACGTAGTGCATAGTTTTGTTTAGGTTCGTAAAATAAATTTCTAGATAAATTACACAGAGTTATCTAGCCCCAAACTAAGGAAATCTAACTACAATGGTTAACAGACAACTGTACTTAATTACGTTCTTATTACAAATATATACATATAATACACATAGACTAAGACAAACAGGCATGTTCTTACTGTTGAGTTAGAAAATAAATTGAAGAACTTTAGGATCCCAGACGATATTTTGCGGCATGTCCTTGAAGCCAGGGCAATTATGAAGAAATAATATAAAAATCTGTCTAAAGCTAGATTTTCTTAATCTCATCATGTCAAAAAAGTAAAGAGGTTAGAGTTGATTTTTATATACTTTTTTTTCCCACTAAACGGGGATAATAATGAATTTTCATATACTTTTTGCAATCGCATATTTTTATGGAAGAAGATACTTTCTTCCTTATTTTCGATATTGTAACTGAGCCCTTTCTGAGTAGGTGTAGTATAAAAACTTTTAAATTTATTAAATGAATTAAAAACCGCTATGAAGTATGGAATATATGGAGGTTCTATACTCTCCCTACTCGAACCTATGTACGGAGAATATGTATCTGTATATTTAGTTCCAACGTGCTTCGTAGGGCATGTAAGCCGTCAGTCCCGGCTGTAATCATGAGATGACAGTCGTTAAGCTGAATCTGTAGCCTTTGGGCGGCTTGAAAGCACTGGCCTCCGCCAACACACAATTGAGCGTGGTGGAGCCATAAACCCCTTAGATTGAGGGGAGGCCCACATCCCAACAGTGGGATGATGACCAATTTTCGTTGAAATTTCGTTGTCATAATCAGTGAATAGTAAATAATGAAGCTGTAAAATAATCGTAGTTTCTAATGAAGTTATAATCTATCTCATGTTTGTGGTTTTTGAGAAACATCTTATCAATATCAAAAACAATAGCAATAAATTTTTTGCATCACTTTATTCTGTCAATTGACAAACTTTATTATCCTACATCTATGATAAACACTTATATTACAAACTAGCTGTCCCGGCGAACTTCGTACCGCCTAACAATCAATGAATGTCGTGGTACATATTAGCTTAATTTATGATTTTATGGAATTAAAACAATGAATAAATAGAAAGAAAATAAAATAATAGAGAAGCTCGATGGCATCATTGCGCATGTCCGTCTAATTCAACACGCAAGTCAAGGAACGTCGACCGTAGGCTGTACACGGATGGATTTATATTACCTCGAGCTCCTCCGTGCTTCGAAAAACACGTTAAGCCGTCGGTCCCGATTGTTATCATTAAATGGCACTCGTTAAGCTAAGTTAATGGCCTTTAGGCGGCTCGAAAACACTGGCTTCCGCCAACCCGCAGTTGAGCAGCGTGTGGAGTATGCTCTAAACCCCTTCGGTAGAAGGAAGACCCGTATTAATAAAAACTGAAGATTTCGTAAAGATTTCCTTATTGTTTAATCAAAAAAATTAAAAACAAAACGTTTAGTTTTATTTTTTACCCCAATCGATTTGACATTTTTCAATTTTCAAAACAAATCACAGATCACAGAGAAATTTCGCGACATAAAAGTGACACCAATCGATTTGACATTTTGATAAATATCGCAATCCTTTTTCAACTGTCATTTTCATTTGTATGGGAAAATGTTTTATCTTTTATTTTATTCTTTCGTCAATTTTCCAATGTTTTTAACGGACGGAGACAAATCCAACAAATCAAAAACCATGAAAATCGGTCCTGCGGTTCTCGAGTTTTAAGTGTTCGAACAAACCCGACTTTGTTTTATATATATATATATATATATATATATATATATATATATATATATATATATAATAATAATATATATATATATATATATATATATATATATATATATATATATATATATATATATATATATATATAATAATAATAAATTTTTATTTCAGACAGAGTCCATAAATTTAGTTAGTATTGGATTTAGTAACAGTTTTGGCCTTAGACTACATTAGTACTGTTAGTAAGATACAGTCTGTATTTAAATACAGCAATAATCTCTGTATCATACAGAGATTATTGCTGTATTTATTTATTTTACTAGCCCTGTGGCAATCCTGATCCAGTGGTGCTGGATTGGACAGTCAAACCGCGCAGCAATGGACTTCAGAATACTGTTGCAACTCTTGTGTAGTCTCTGCATTAGCGACGCTACCCTTTTACGACGAATCGCGTAAAAATCGTCTATTTGTGCTTCCGCAAACATTCTAGACGCACTACAGTGCGGTGGCAACCTTAACAACATTCTGAAGCCATTGTTATACTGTATCCGCAAAGCGTTGTAAGCTCTCTGCGTGTATGACATCCACAGGCCGCTCGAGTAAAATGATTGACAATAAGCTTTGAAAAGCGTTTTTTTTACTTCTGGTGTGCATCGAGCGAACCTGCGCACAATCATGTTAGCCCTCACCGACAACGCTCTGCGCTCCCTCTCAATGTCCATATCATCCTTTAGATCACTCGCTACTACATGACCCAGGTATTTGAAATTGTCAACCAGCTTTAATGCTGTACCGTTAAGGTACACCGGAGGCACATGATTTGGTTGACGTTTCCCTGCTTTAAAGATAAGGATTTTACTTTTGTCAGTGTTGTACTTCAAGCCATGTGCCTTCGCATAGGTCTCACATATTGACAACAATTTTCTCAAACCATTTATTGAGGGGCTCAGAAGTACCATGTCATCAGCATAACTAATATTATTTAAGCATGTATCACCCACATGGCATCCGACATGTGCACTGCTGAGCTCCCCAATCAGCTGATTGACATATAGGTTAAACAAAACGGGTGAACTCAGACCACCCTGTCTCACTCCACACTCCATTGCATATTTATCAGACAATGTACCGGCCCATCTCACCTGATTTTTTTGATTACCATACCAGAATTTAAGCAAGGAGGTACATTCAGCAGGTACACCAGCTTCTCCCAACCTGTCCCACAGTATGTCATATGAAACCAATTCTAAGGCCTTGGACAGGTCGAGAAAACATGCATATACTGGTGTCCTTCTCGCTGTATAGTCTGTTTATCTATATATATATATATATATATATATATATATATATATATATATATATATATATATATATATATATATATAGATAAACATATTATGCGTACAACGCCGTTGCAAGATTTCCTAGCCAAATTTTGCTGCAAGTAACTTTGCCATGATCATTATTGATACCTTTTTTTTAAATAATTGTACATACCTATTTGTTTGCAATAAATGACATATTTTATAAAAGCGGTCGAAGTGAAAAAAATAGGTTACACTTAGTCTCTGGATGCCAGTCTTAAATCGGTTTAATAACATCTCTTTTCATCTATCTTATTATAGATCCTAATTGTACTAAATAAGCAGTTTCGCTGTAATAGTCTGCTATGATTCACTGCCATTCTTAATTTCAAGGGGTCCCGTATTTATTATATTTAAAAAAACTGTAATTACAGTTTTTTTTAAATCGTTCAATGTTTTTTAACGAACATAATAATATCTACTTTTAATATAAAATTATATGGTCATCAGGATTCTAGAGGTAGATGTGGGATAGTAATCCCACAGATTGTTCGTATGTATATTTAATGCTTTATCAATATGTGTCGAGTTGCCCCATAATAACATCGCGAATCTGAGGATTGAACTCACGTAACCATGATATGCGGTCAGCGCCGTAGTTTTGCCAACCGTAGCATGTAATCATTTTAATGCGTACACAAACTTATTTATTCTTGTTTATATGCAACTATTCTTTACATGCAATTTCCAGTTGCAGTGTTTGTTCAAAGTAAGTCCTAGAAATTTGATAATGTCGTGTTTGCTAAAGAAAAAGGAAAGATTTTACGACTCTCTTCATTAACTTGCGGGGCCCATAAAAGTGTCTCATAGTTATTTCTTAATTAGTGACAGTAGAGGAAAATGGTATGTTATATAATATATTATCATCATCTCATTTTCCTCTACTGTCACCATACATTAAGTTATTGAAAGTAGCAGATAAATTGCTATTCCAAAAAATGCAATATACAATCACCTGTGTTAATTTATACATCCGTTTTTATTAATAGTCAATTTATATAAGATTAATTCTGATTTGTTAAAGAAAGTAATTATATTTGAATTGGGGATTCTATACAAACAGATAATAAATGCAAAAGTCGGTATTTCGGTTCAAAAATGTTGTCTTCGGCTAGATTCTTACAGAACTTAATAGTTTTAAAATCAATTGAAAGACACAGTAATATACATACACCTCCTCTTTTTTTTATTTCCGGAATGGGAGCAAACTATGTTGAAGATTTTGATATTGGCGGGATGCTGTTCTGCAGATTTAATAAAACCGATCCCTTTGATTGCGAAAATCAAACTTCAACTTAGATTAGTGAGGTTGGTGTTAAACTTAGCTGACAAAAACCTTGAAGCTCTAACGACGAAGCAAAAAATGTTTGTCAAATAACTTAAACTTAAGACCTATTTTTGAAAATCAATATATTCGATGGGAATCGTTTCAGCTTGGACGGGAGGGCCTTTGGTAGCAACTAGAAGGCCCATTGACCGCGGTGTCCTGGGCATGGCCCGGAGTGCCCAGTGGTAAAGAGGGGCCTGATAGCAACTACAATCGTATAGACTTTCATTGTGTCGATTGAATGGCGGAAATTAGTTCAAATGCTAATGTTTTAGATATTTGTTTACTTTTACTGCAGAGTTAGTGAATAGTGCTGGAAAGCTCGGCCTGTGCGTTCAACTCGATCAGCTCATCAACCCTTATTCATCCCGATCGAGTTAATTGAATCGAGGATACGGGTCACATCTCAATCGAAGTTTAGAGCATACCCCACCACATTGCTCAGTTGCAGGTTGGCGTATTCCATGGTTGACTGGAAGATATCCTTCATGAGATAAGTCTGCCATTACTTGTTGTGTACAATCAAAATACAATACAATAACATTGCATAGTTTAGACTATGAATGTTAAAATTAGTTTATATTGAGCCACAATATAAATACACAATACAATGTAAATAGCATTGCAATCAGCAATTATTACCAGCCAACCGTGGCATGTTCCTCTATTACCGCGAAAGCAGATGTATCAGCATCGTTTGTTACAAAAATACGTTTCACGTAAATCGACATGTTTTTTCAATAGTTTCACATAGCGAACAGAGAGATTTAAAATAAAAATATTTTTTTATGCTACTTTATTAGCTACTAGCGACCCGCCCCGGCTTCGCACGGGTGCAATGCTGATACTAAATGTACTACAGAAGGTCTTTGCGCTTTGTCCTATCCAGTCCTTCCCCAGTTATAGGCACACGCCGCCGGCTCCGCGGCCGGTACCGCCACAGCCGTTATGTCCCTGCATTTTAAATGTGTAATATCTTCTAAACTATTCATTTAAATTACATGCTGTGAATGGCCATATTGATCTATATTAAATGCGCAATGTATTTAAGGTACTTAATTGGATAAGGATTAATTCTGTATTGCTTAAAATCGCTTCGTAAATAAGGCATTATTTCTTGTAAAAAGCAAAGGATAAAATAACGGTTATTGTGTGTTACCACTAAGAGATAGACATATACCATCGCGAACTTTTTTGTAGACCATTTTAAGGTGAACAATACTGTACTACATTATTTTGATCTATCTCGTTGGGTTCAGCCAGCGTTTGCAATGAAAGAGCAAAAAAATGTGTTTATTTACGACATCACATTAGAAACCTCTAAATTATCAGTGTTTTTCTACTATATTATGCATATATTATACATATAAACTTTCCAGTTGAATCACTCTATCTATTAAAAACCGCATCATAATCCGTTGCGTAGTTTCAAAGATTTAAGCATACAAAGGGACATAGGGACAGAGAAAGCGACTTTGTTTTATACTATGTAGTGATAAGTGCAAAACTTTTAGTGTGCCCCATGCACACTAAAAGTTTTGCACTTCTAGCTAATCGGAACTATTTTAATTTCGAATGTTATATTTTTTGAAACGACTTGCAACCATTTTAGTAATCAAAATAAAATTGGCGGGAAATCTTTTGTCAATTGTTTTTAGGGTTCCGTACCTCAAAAGGAAAAATGGAACCCTTATAAGATCACTTTGTTATCTGTCTGTCTGTCTGTCTGTCAAGAATTTCTATGTCGAGAATGCGTGGAGGTATCAAGCTGAAATTTGAACTGTATACTCAGGTCTACGGTCCCATGAAGTTGTAAAATAATCAAACTGCTAAGTTTACGTAAAAAAAAGTTACGGCCGTTTATTCAGCAAAAAACGCATATTTCGACACATTCTCAAGGGAATCAAAACCTATAGGGTACTTCCCGTTGACCTAGAACTATGAAATTTGGCAAGTAACATCGTTATAGACTACAAGTGCAGGAATAAATCTCAAAACTATACATTTGTAAATAGATATTAAAAAATAGGGGGTCTATATTTTTTATAGGGTGTCGAAATTTCAAAATGAAACTACTAGTTCAAATGGGGTATCATATGAAAGGGCTTGATGTACACACTGCAAAAATATATTTTATTTATTTTTTTCGACGCATTATTTCTTATTTATAATAAAAAATATCAAATTTAATAATGATACTACGTACGGAACCCTCGGTGGGCGAGTCCTACTCGCACTTGTCCGGTTTTTTTTTATCACACATCAAAGTTCTACAAATTCGAAAAGATTTTAGAGCGATGATTTTTTTATGATTTTAAAAGTTCTCTCTCTCTCTCCGCAAGACTGTGCCGCTCGTCTTCAAAATGCTTTTGGGAGAGAAGCACCTTGTTTAAGCACCGTGAGGCGATGGTTTGCTGAATTTGAGAGAGGTCGGGTTTCTTTACATGACGAATTTCGTGAAGGGCGGCCTTCAAATGCCGTCAACGAAAACTACTGTTAAGCGGCTAATTGAAGAAAACCCGCGGATTACCTATGAGACAATTCGAGGACTATTGGGGATTGGTATGAGCAAATTTAAGAAAATTTTACACGAAGAATTAAAAGTTCGGAAACTTTGTTGTCGTTGGATCCCTCATGAACTGACAGCAGAGCAGAAGCGGGCTCGCGTGGAATGGTGCTCACAGATGCTATTGAAGTACGACTACGGACATTCTAATGCTGTTTATGACATTGTTACAGGAGACAAAACATGGATTTATTGTTTTGAACCCGAAAAAAAACAGCAATCTTGTGAATGGGTGTTTGAAAATGAGAACAGGCCAACAAAAGTGAGGCAGGCGAGAAACGTTGGTAAAAAAATGATCGCGTTTTTTTCTCAGGTACGGGTCCCATCTGCACAATAGTACTTGAAGATCAAAAGAGTGTTAATGCCGAGTGGTATTCTACCATTTGTTTAGCCAGAGTGTTAAAAAAAGTTCGCGAAAGACGACCAAAAAGCCGCGTTCTCCTACAACATGACAACGCTTCTTCACACACGGCCAACAAAACAAAGTAATTTTTAGCTTCCGAAAAAGTACAACTCGTCACCCATCCTGTACATAGCCCCGACCTAGCACCCTGTGATATCTGTATTTTCCCCAAAATCAAAGATTTGATGAGAGGTTTTACTTTTACCAACTCCGAAGAGGCAGTGATAGCGTTCAATCAGCACGTAGAAAACATGCCTTCAGATCTGTGGTCCTCCTGTTTTAAAAAATAGTTAGATCGCATGAAAAAATGTTTAAAATGTAAAGGAGAGTATTTTGAAAAGCAATAAACATAATATTTTGGTTTTAACATGTTGTTTTTTTAAGTTACGCAAAACTTTTAGTGTGACCTACGTATACTACGTCGGGTGACAGAAGGGTGGCGGCATACGGCCCGCCTGATGTGAAGTAGTTACCGTAGCCATATGAACGCTCGCACCATGAAGTATCCCTCGCGCGCCACCACACCCGCTGTCAACGCAGCAACTCCTTCCTTTGTGGTGACCTCACTTACTCGCAGGAACACAACAACTCTCAAGGGAATTGTTATCTGCCTACTATATTCTGTACTTCCCCAGTCGGGCAGTTTACAAATATGCTGTACCTCTCATTTGCCAGAGCATCTTTTGCTAGTCGGCAGGGTGCACCACGTGCAGGCGATGTTAGTTGTTGTATATACATTATATATAATATAAGTCCAGGGTATAGTCCAGGGTTGCGATGTCATTATTCCACTATTGAGTACATCTCTTAGTATAGTAAAAAAATCGGCAACTTCTACCTTTGTTCTACCATTAAAAAGTAGAACATCTTGCCGGCACATGGTTACTTTCTAAAAATTAAAGAATATTTCGACGGTCCCTACGTATAAAGCGACATGTCAAAAATGTCATTTTTTTTTTCATTTCAGACATGTCTGCTTATACTACTATATAGTAATTAAAGAATATTATTATTGCACAAATTTATTAATTTCATAGTTTTTAATGAAATACAATCAATTTTTAAAAGAAAATATTTTTTTTACGGACAATCTATAGCAATTTATGCATTAAAAAAATTGCCATTTTTGACATGTCGCTTTATACGTAGGGACCGTCGATTTGTTTTTATAAAAACAATTAGCGGACCGTAGAACAGACGAGTGCCTTTCACTAATGGGAGTCATAAATAAAAATTGGTTGTCTGTATAGTCGATTTACAGGCATTAAATTTTACGTGACAATGAGTCATGCTTATTCGTGCGTGCAGCCGACGTTCAATAATTTATAAGTCGTCATCACGTCAATAAAATTTTTCAGTTTAGATAATTATGAAATCGACATATTCGGCGATAACATATTTTTAATACGAGGATTCGAATAAGTACCGTGCTAAGCAAGTTTCTATAGAGTTATTGTCTACTGTAGTTTGCTGCCCATTAAGCCTACACATATCGTTTTGCGTCGTCTATGTATAAACCATCGGACAATACGGCAATTGCTCAGTGCAATTGGAGCAATTTAATTTAAGCTATTATTTGTTAATTATTGTCATTATACATTGTTGTTTGGCGATCATTTTGATTATTTATAATATTTTTTACAATTGTTATGTACAGTCACAATATCATTTATAAGAGAGTCATGCTCCGATACGGATACACGGTGATTACATCTCTGTTCATCATTACATGCTATGGGAACGCTGTGAGTATTATTATTGTATATATTCTTTAATTTAAACTCATGTGAGTTTGTGATTGATACAGAATCAAACTTCTTTGGTTGATTAAATCCCAGTATAATACATACTGGGATTTTATGAACCACATGATGAGGGTTTGCGTTATCCACTTTTAGATTTTCTAAATAATTATAATTCCAAACTTTTATTTAGTTTCATCGATCATATATATTGAATTACATTAAACCCACATCCCAATATCCGATTCAGCTGAAATTTTTACACTCGTTGTTATGTCGGCCACCTCAAAATGACGATTTGTACCCGTAAGATCTCCACCAACCCGCAGTTGAGCAGCGTGGTGGAGTATGTTCTAAACCCCTTCGATCACAGAATGACGATTTATACCCCAATGAAAATTCAAAGAGTATCAAAAGAAATGTCTTAATGAACGAAACGCTACAAGTAAACTATTTAGATATTTTGTGTAAAAAGCTTTTTATTATAAATATTAAAAAAAAATGGAAAAATTTACGTCCCTCGCCTAGGTGGAATTTGAACCCACGACTCCAAGATGACCAGTCAATTGATCTGCCAACTGAGCTACCAGCACAGTATAAGTAATAGTACTAACGCTACCAGGAAGCTTTTCTTCCTGGTGAGGTGAATTTTTCAATTTTTATAAATATTTATACTATTCTGGCAAGTTGGCCGAAACAACTATTTAAAATAATAAAAGCTTTTTAATATTTTTTAACAGATAGAAGAATATGTTCAAGCAATGGCAAGGATCAAATACACAAATCCAAAATATTTAACCAATGTAAAAGTCTGGACATCGCGCGCGAGTCGTAATTCTCCATACTTAACATCATTAAATGGTACAATATTTCACAGTTGGACAAACAACATTACAGTAAGTTTTTATATAAAAAATCGTCTATTATAATGTTTCAAATACCTACTGATTTCTTGAATAGCAAGCTAGCATACATCTTATCTGGGTTATATCATAGCAAATATGGCAAAACGTTTTTATACGCATTTTAATTTACGGAATACTTTCATTTGACCGATGGTGCAATTGACAGATTGGTGAAATTCAGATTCAGATTTTTTTTTGCATCTTTTATTACTTAGATGTTTTAAGTAGTTTGTAGAAAAATCTTTCCCATATTATGGAAATACAACATTCAATTGATGAAATAGGTAATTAAAATCTATAAAAAACCAAGTAGTAGGTACTTACGTGCAGTATGAGTACCATTGGTTACATAACTAATATTATTATCAGCTGATTATCATCATCATCAGGTCCATTTTAGTCTCCACTACAGGAGCACGACCCTCTCTCGTCCGTCCTAGACGGAAGGAGGATTTGGCCTACACTCCCCACGCTGGCCAAACGGGTTGGGGAGGCCTGATCGATATTTGATAATGTATTTCCCTTAGTCGCCTTGTACGACATCCACGGGAAGAGACGGAGTGATTCTATTCTAGTCTGCCGGAAACCACACGGCTAGCAGCTATCAGCTGATTATCATTGTATAATTATTATGTGCGTTACCTAGTATCGGAGTGCAGCCTACTAAAATTGTTTTGACTTATAGTCGATTTAAATTTTATTTAATTTAATCACAAAGAATTTTATTTACCCATGATAAAAATTTTAACATAAAAACGGGACATCCACCCTACACTTGTACCCTGTGTCTCTTTTGTAGCAAGGATTAACAGCGGCGACATGATGGGACTGCAGTCCCAGGGGTAAAACTACAGCTACATTGGAACTCACAACTAATTTAATCAGACAAAATTATTACGAGTAGGAAGCTTATGGATTTTGACTTGGCTTCTGGGCAATGT
Organism: Hypsopygia costalis; assembly: GCA_937001555.2. Classification (NCBI taxonomy): domain Eukaryota; kingdom Metazoa; phylum Arthropoda; class Insecta; order Lepidoptera; family Pyralidae; genus Hypsopygia; species Hypsopygia costalis. The sequence goes on along the minus strand of OW443339.2, from coordinate 13,340,155 downwards.
GAGAGACAGCAATATGGCAAATAAGGCATTAAAGCCTGACGAAATGGCTAGCTCATCAATAACCATTGATTAGATTGAACAATCTCAGTATCTCTTGTTTGGGGTGTAAGTGGTTCATCAACATCTTTGTACCAAAGCCAACTTCACCTGCACGCGGTGCACCCTGCTGACTGACAAACGAAGCTCTGGCGAAAAGAGAGGTAGGGAGCGTAATTGTAAGCTACCCGACTGGGGAATGTACCTCCACCTCACAGAATACCGCAGCCAAATAACGGTTCCCTTGAGGGCTGTTGTGTTCCTGCGAGTGAGTGAGGTCACCAGAAAGGAAGGAGATGCTGCGATGGCAGCGGGGGTGGCGGCGCGCGAGCGATATTTTATGTTGCGAGCGTTAATATGGCTACGGTAACCGCTTCACATCAGGCGGGCCGTATGCTTGTCTGTCACCCGACGTTGTATAAAAAAAAAAAAAAAAAAAGTATCTCTTATCACGATCACGCATTTTTAGAAAATTAGGGACCATATTTTTGTATCTGCAGATTTTATATCTACTTTTTTAGGCTTCCGTACCCAAAGGGTAAAAAAGGAACCCTATTGCTAAGGCTCCGCTGTCCGTCCGTCCGACTGTCACCAGGCTATATCTCATGAACCGTGATAGTTAGACAGTTGATATTTTCACAGATGATGTATTTCTGTTGCCGCTATAACAACAAATACTAAAAAATTGAATAAAATAAATATTTAAGGGGGTTCCTTTACAATAAACGTGATTTTTTTGCTCGTTTTTGCTCGCAATTGACAACGGTAATAGGTAGACGTTTGAAATACTCACATATTATTTAGTTATATATTCATTATTATATATTATTATTGTTGATAAAGTAAATAAAGCCCAAGAGATCACATATCACACTAAAGTACAAATAGAATACATAGCAATATAGTAATATTTATTTGATGTTAACCCCCTGATGTTTATTTTTGAAAACAAAACTAGCCGGCTTTTCTGTCAAAAATATGTACATCAGTTGTCAAATTAAATGTGAGTTTTAATAAAATATTTTATCTAATCTAATACTGAAATTTACACATTAAAAAACTAAACACAATATCTTAATGACAGTCTTTACGCACAAGCTATTAAAATAAATTTAAAAAGTTATTTTTCGATACAGCTCTTGTATGGACAACTGTATCGTAAAATAACTTTTTTACCATTTCGATACAGCTTCAGCCCTGGATACAGGTATTTTAAACAGGTTGCAATGCAAATACATTGCAACTATGCAAAATTTTTCTACATAATCTGTGAACGCGGCGCCGCGCGGCGCGTCGCGCATGCGCACTACGCATGCTCGATCTGCAAATGGATTTATAAGTAAGAATTATAGCTGTTAAATTAACTTCATAGTTGTATTTAAAATATTATTATCATATATTTCATGAGATTAGATAAAGTAGTGTATGAAACTGCACATAATTAGGTATTAAAATACTCGTGGGGTCTATTAAAACATTCGCCTTCGGCTCATGTTATAAACTCACACTCGTATTTTAATAACCCTTATTATGCAACAGTTTCATAAACTACTATTTCGATACAGCTCTTGTATGGACAACTGTATCGTAAAATAACTTTTTTACCATTTCGATACAGCTTCAGCCCTGGATACAGGTATTTTAAACAGGTTGCAATGCAAATACATTGCAACTTTGCAAAATTTTTCTACATAATCTGTGAACGCGGCGCCGCACGCATGCGCACTACGCATGCTCGATCTGCAAATGGATTTATAAGTAAGAATTATAGCTGTTAAATTACCTTCATGGTTGTATTTAAAATATTATTATCATATATTTCATGAGATTAGATAAAGTAGTGTATGAAACTGCACATAATTAGGTATTAAAATACTCGTGTGGTCTATTATAACATTCGCCTTCGGCTCATGTTATAAACTCACACTCGTATTTTAATAACCCTTATTATGCAACAGTTTCATAAACTACTATTATATTATGTGTATAATACCGTTTCTAAATTATCTTTTAAACATATTTCCAGATGAGTATCCATATATATGATAGATGGAACAGACAGACATCCCTTATGAGTCTTTCTGTAGGAATATGTGATCTTATGAAGCAGAAATGGTTGATAAATTGGCTGAAAAGATTTTCAGATATTCCAATTTCTTGTATTGTGCTGCCCGTGAGTATATCTTTCTTTCTTTGTACATACTGTCGTCCACGATTTGTGAGCTTTTATCAAGGTATGCACAGGTATAATTTTACTATAAACCACAACCTAAACCGGTCGTTTTCAGCACTTTCCAATACTATTTCTAAAACGAAACATTTTTAGTTCTGAGACGTCAAAAAAACTAAATTGAAATCGCTTCATCCGTTCCGGAGCTATGATGCCACGGACAGACAGACACACACACACAGAGACACGTCAAACTTATAACACCCCTCTTTTTGCGTCGGGGGTTAAAAATACTTTATTGTCTTGGTAATAAACTGTATATAGGAATTTATGGTATTTATCCTAAATGCTATGATATGATTTTTTAATCAAAGTGGCGAAATACAACAATAATCCACGGCTTAGGTTTGTACATACACCCCACGCTGCCTCAAATACAAAATATCTAGTAAATTTGTTCTGAATACGCTACAGAATGAGACTTTTTACAGCAAGAGATTTAGTTTGACGCGGAGCCCAAATGACCGCGTTACAAGGTGGCTTCTTATCAGTGCATTGTACGATGCAATGATCGCTTTAATGTGTGTAAACCTATTAACCCAGCGAAGTACAAACCCTAAGTTTTAATATGCCTGTTTAGAAATGATCAGAAAACTTTAACTCCGATGTGAAACTGACTCGCAAATCCTTAACTTAGGTAACCTTAGCGATTGGTGTCTCCATCTTATAACTGAAATAGATAGGAATGTGAGTTCCAGTGAATGTTTAATGTATATTAGATGTATATACTTTCGTTTCAGGGTAACTACCACATTATCAAAGCCGAACTACCACCAAAAGGGATACCACTATTCTTACAGCAAAAGGATTATTATATTCGAGTTTTGTTTTATCTGACTAAAACAAAAGAAATGATAGGTGAAGGAGAATTTCTGTTATACACTAAAAACAATTAAAACTATTTTAACAAATAAATACTTGAAAATAATTAATGCCTGTCACGTGATCGTAAGTAACCATCACCGCCCATATACACCTGACGGGGAATTTCTAGAAACATGAAAGAAAAGGAAGCGCCACAGAGCTCAGAAACTATTAGAATTATTAGGAAAACAAAAAAGTGAAAAAGTATTTAAAATATATCTCCGCGCAAAAATTTATTTCTACATTATTACATACTTATTATTTACAATAATAAAACTCAGTTTGGGTGTTCACACAAAATTTTAAAATATACGAAATACCATTAATAAATCTTATCACTAAACATGATTAAAGTAGTCTTTTATTCTGTAGGGCAATCCAATTCAATAGGGCAGAAGTTTCTTAATAGTTGTTTAAGACTTTTAAGATACATTTTAATTGTTGTTAAGAATCTGCTTGTGAAATTGCGCCAATTTTGTAAAAAAATTGCTCAAATTTTTCCGTTTGTTTTTCAGACTATAGGTACATACTACACAGTATTTGAGTATATCTTACAAAAGATCATTCCAATTTGAACAAAAGGAACTAATTATATTGTTTATTTAATACCTTAATTTGGATAAATCAATGGCCATGTTTCTATAGATATTGTTAAGAAAACACTTCGAAAACAATACCTGACCTATGTCTGGTATTATTCTCTTATCTATCTAGTCCATTTATTAATATATGAATTTTTGTTCATTTCATATAAATTTGTTGAGAAAAAATTGTTAACTCAGCCAAATTTTCAATAAGTCGGCGCAAAAGCGATGACTTATTTAGCTATCAATATAACAGAAAAAATAACACCAAAATAAATGTCAGTTTAAGTAAATCTGCGAGGCTGCGAGTTAAGAACCAAGTATTCTTAAAACTGCTAAAATTGGGAATGGAATTATACTATTTTTTCAGAAATTTATTTAATGACATTAGTAGGATGGATTTTTTTAATGACATTAGTAGAGAAAGAACTCTCAAATGGAGATAAAAAAATTGCTCAAGGGATTAAATTCATTTATTTGATAAGAAACAAAACAACAGTTAGTTACCGGTATTACATGTATGAAGCCGTGGCTAATCAATTTTATGTACGATATGTTCGAGAAATATGTATTTAAATGAAACAAGCTGTGTAGCCTGATACGTGTTTTAATGTCACCATCATAAGTGAAGTACCCACATTATCTAACTTTATTATAATCAACAAAGTAGGTATAGGAATAATGAATATATGACATATCTTCCCTCTTAAGTCTAAACTAATATAATAAAGAAACTAAGACATATAATTATCTTTAAATACATGAGGTCTGTCATATGGTGATTTTGAATGTACATTTAATTTGTTTTTTATCTTTCCTGGCTCGGCATATGATCCCTCTGATGTAGGCGGGATTCCTAGCATCTCTGCCCACTTCTCAGCATCGGGTATTTCTATAATTATATCGGACCCTGAATCTTGACTACAATTCTGATCTTCTGGTTCCAAGTGTTGGTCAGCATTTTGTGGTGTGGTATTTATAAACACTCTCTCGCCGTCCTCTGACCTGGAGTCTAGTGTTGTTGGCTTTTTAATCAATTGGTCAATATGACGATTTAAAATAGACCCATCATTCGTTCTGATTTGATAATTTGAGGGGCCATTCTTGGCGACTACACTGCCTGGCTGCCATCTCGGGCCGCTGTTGCTGTAATTACGGTACATTACCTCTTAACCTATGTTTGTTTCTCCAGTCTTTTTCATATTATTGTCATTAATTTGTTTCTCTGTCTTTTTATGTTGTATATTGTCTGGGTGGATGGTGTGCAACCGTGTGCGTAAACGTCTATGCATTAAAAGTTCAGCAGGGCTCTTATTAGTAGAGCTGCATGGTGTGACTCGGAGTCCCAGTAACAGATTTGGAATTTTCACGACCCAGGTGAAGTCATCTAACTTCTTCAGTTTGTCTTTTATGGTTTGAACCATTCGCTCGGCTAACCCATTAGTAGCCGAATGATATGGCGAAGATGTCACATGTCGAATGTTGTTAGCTTCCAAGAATTGTTTCATTTCACCTGATACAAAGCAGGTACCATTATCAGACACTAGTGTCTCATACAAGCCATGTGTCGCGAATGTGAGTCTTAAGAGCCGGATGACTGTGGCAGAAGTTGTGTTGTTCACCATGAACAGTTCAGGCCAACGGGAGTAAGAATCAACCATTATTAAAAAATATTTATTTTGATATGGCCCAACAAAATCGATGTGGACCCTGGACCATGGTCTAGTTGGTGTTATCCAATTGTGCGATGATCTAGGTGGCATGTGCCGATTTTCGAGGCACTTGGAACAACCACTGACCAGTGACTGTATATCTTCGTTCAGACCGGGCCACCATACATAGCTCCTTGCCAAGGCTTTAGTTTGGACTATACCAGTATGGGTTTTGTGTAACATGCGTAACGTGGCTTGACGGAGTGATTTAGGTATCACCACACGATTACCCAGCAATATACAGTCCTCTAGGAGAGATAATTCCGTACGATTCAACCAAAAAGGATGGATTTCAGCATTGGTTACTTTCGCAGGCCAGCCTCTTTGTATGTAGTGTATTATTTGTGACAAAGTCTTGTCTCGTCTCGTTTCAGCAGCTATGTGTTCAACATCATATGGAAAATCTTCTGGTGTCTCGGCCATCAACAAAACTTCACATAGTTGTGGTTCTGGTACCTGGGGTACTGGTTGTGGCCATCGACTTTGACTGTCAGTATTTCCTATTTGTGCACCCGGTTTATAAGTTATCTCATAATCATGTGAGGTCAAAGCAATAGCGATTCTAGTTAAACGTGGTGACAGCATGTTTGACATTGGTCTCTTGGGATTAAAAATACCAAGCAAGGGCTTGTGATCGGTCACAATACAAAAGTGTCTTCCCATGAGATAATTGTGAAACTTGGTAATCCCAAACATGATCGCTGTAGCCTCTTGGTCAAGCTGGGAATAGCGACGTTCATGCGTATGTAGTGTTCAAGAAGCCATGGCTATAGGTCGTTCTTGACCGTCAATAATGTGAGAAAGTACTACTCCCACTCCGTACTCCGAACTGTCACATGTCAACACTAATGGCAACTGTTTGTGATAGTGAACTAGTGTCAAATCAAATGTTAGCAGATTTTTTGCAGTATCAAATGCGTTTTGCTCGCTGTCACTCCATTTCCATACTTGCCGTGTGTCCAGTAATCGATGTAAAGGTTCTAATAATGTTTCTTTATGTGGTATGAATCTCTCACAGAAATTGTATAGCCCGAGAAAGGCTTGTAACTCTCTTTTGTTTCTGGGTGCAGGAGTATTCCATATTGATTCGAATTTACTTAGTGCTGGATGGATACCATTACAGTCTATGATAAAACCAAGGAACTCAACTTTATCTTTGGCGAACTTGCACTTGTCTTTTGAGTCGGAGTCCTGCTTGTCCGATTCGCTCCAACACAGTATCGAGTCTCCCTTGCATTTCCAGCATCGTACGGCCAGACACAATTATGTCGTCAATAAGAACAGCTACTCCTGGAATATTCACCAGCAAAGAAGTCATCAACCGCTGAAAAATACCTGGGCAGGCTTTTACTCCAAAGGCTAATCGATGTACAGTGTATAGGCCCTTACAGGTGTTCAAGGTCAAAAGCTTTGCTGTCTTATCATCTACCACCACCTGTGTATAAGCTCTCTCTAAATCCAAGGTGGTATAAAATCTTCCTCCAGCAACTGTCGCGAAAACTTCATTTGCAGTAGGCATCGGATAGGTATCTGATTCCGTAGCTTCATTAACAGTGCTTCGGTAGTCCCCACATAATCTTATTTCACCAGACTTTTTTACAATAGTTACTACTGGAGTAGCCCATTCTGAAAAAGACGTAGGTCGTAACACCTCCTCGCTTTCCAGCCTATCTATCTCTGCCTCGACCCTTTCTTTGATGGCGTACGGCACCGGACGCGCTTTCAGAAACTTTGGGTTTACTGATGGCTTTGTATGTATAGCCACAGGATGCCCTCGGTATGTACCGAGTCCATTTTTAAAGACCGCCTTGTGTCTAGATAGCATTTCCTCCATGTCCATACGATCTGCATTTGAAATATAATTGATGTTCATTGTTATGTTCAATGGAGCTAGCCAGTCGCGGCCAAGCAAGTTGGGACCGTTACCTCTAGCCACAATAACAGATAATTCGCGTTCAACGTTCTTATAACGTATTGGTAGTGTCATCTGCCCCAGCAGCTTAACAGGTGTCTCGGTCCATGTGCGTAGTGTAAGTGTGACGGGGCGTAGCGCAGCGTGTTGCACTCGGGCGCGCAATGAGCGCCAAGTGTACTCGCTAACGATAGAAAAACTGGCGCCGGTGTCGACTTGCATTCGAATCGGGACGCTCGCGAGTATCGTTTCCACTTCATAGGGCGGCACGCGGCTTGTGCTCTGTACACTATAAAGTACGTTCAAACCGTCGTATGTATCTTCTGTAAAATTGACTTTTTGGTTGCTATTCCTCTTCATCATGCAAATCTTTTCTAAATGCCCCTTCTTGTTGCAATATCTACACACGGCATTTCCCTGCGTGACGATCACCGCAGCGATGGCATAAGCGAATGTTTGCTTTGGAATTGACTGCATTAGTGTCCATGGGCTCCGGGACGGGCGATCTCGTCTTTATAACGTAAATTGTCACGTTTTAACAGTTCTAACTTTAATTTGTCGTCGCTCATACCGCATACGGGTCTATCACGTAACATTCTCTCCAGATCACTAAAATTACAACCAGAACTAAGTTTTCTCAGCTGTGCTATATAGTCTGACGCCGATTCGCCGTATTTCTGATTACGATTGTAAAATTTAAACGACACTGATATTTCATTAGGTTTAGGACTATAATGTTTGGTTAGGACTGTTTCAATTTTATCAAATGTCAGGTTATTCGCTTTTTTCGGCGTAATTAACGCAAGTAACGTTTTGTAAACTTGTGAACCGCATACAGTGAAGAAGTTAGCCCTTTTTGCAACATCTAACACGACGCCATTTGCCTTGAAACAAAATTTTAAACGTTCTAAATAAATGTCCCAATTGTCCGTTTGTGGATTAAACACATCGAATTTCACTGCTTTTTTGTCCATTTTCACAATATTTTAACACTCGTCGCCAGTAATATGTTCGAAAAATATGTATTTAAATTGGTATTTAAATGAAACAAGCTGTGTAGCCTGATACGTGTTTTAATGTCACCATCATAAGTGAAGTACCCACATTATCTAACTTTATTATAATCAACAAAGTAGGTATATGAATAATGAATATATGACAATGTACTTCTTACTAAACTCTTTTAACCTCCTAAATGATCTTCTTCTACTTCGCTCGGTATCTGACCTCTTAAGATGTTTTGTTCGCCTATATTCCTCAGATTTTTCTCTTTGCAAATCAGAGCTTTCCAGTACTTCTTGGGTCATACCCTGGGCCTTTTAAGGTCTTATAATGGATCCCAATTATAGATGGTTTTTATTTCTTTGGCGTTATGCATTCTTTCCAAGTGTCCGGTTCATCTAGGCCTTTGTGTCATGCAAAACCTGACGGTAGTTTCATTATGAAGACTTCAAAATTCATCTTGGCACGCACGATACGTGCTAGCAGCTTCTCGTACTGGGGGCATACCACCGATTCTGAAGCCGATTACCGTTGAAGATTTTGATTCGTTATCTTACGTTTTAGTTATTGACAAATATCTTCAGCTTAGTCGGTAGACCTTCAGGGTTTCTACCAACTAAGCTAAACAGAAGTACCATAAATCTAAGTTGAAGTTTGATAATCGGAAACAAAAAATGTAATGGTAATCGGCTTCAGCTTAGCCGGTAGGATCCGCTCGGCCCTGGTTTGAAAGTTTGTCACTAAACTTTCCTTTTTCCGAGTCCAGGGTTCATGTGCATAGGTTACGACTGGTCGAATTATCGCACTATAAATCACTAATATGTGTAATATAAAAATAACAACCAAGTCGTCGTATCTACCTAACGTCAAGATTTATTTGGCTGACATTGTACAAAGTAAAGCGGTTGCTGTAGCCATATTAGCGCTCGCAATATGAAATATCGCTCGCGCGCCACCCCCGCTGCCAATGCAGCAACTTCTTACTTTCTGCCGACCTCACTGGCTCGCAGGAACATAACAACTCTCAAGAGAATTGTTATTTGGCTGCGGTATTCTGTGAGATGAAGGTAAGAGAGGGGAGCCAGTTACGTCAAACATAAACTTTCCCTTCAGTACCTCGAAATACAATTAAAGTAGCTACTCATTTTCAAAAAAATGTTAAAGACTATTATCGCTCGATGTTCTGTGAACCTAAAATCTGAATGTTATTGTCTAAAAGCTTTGCGGTTTCACGTCCTTTCACGAGGTTCATATTGCCTAAATAGTCTGCTTAACATAATTTAATCCTTTAAGTGCAGAAAGGATATACATATTGGGGTGTAAGTGGTTCATCAACATCTTTGAACCTAAGCCAACTTCACCTGCACGCGGTACACCCTGCTAACTGACAAACGAAGCTCTGGTGAAAAGATAGATAGGGAGCGTTATTGTATGCTACCCGACTGGGCAATGTACCTCCACCTCACAGAATACCGCAGCCAAATAACAATTCCCTTGCGGGTTGTTGTGTTTCTGTGAGTGAGTGTGGTGACCTCACTCACTGAAAGGAAGGTAATGCTGCGTTGACAGCGAGGGTGGCGGCGCGCGAACGATATTTTATGTTGCGAGTGTTAATATGGCTACGGTAACCGCTTCACATCTCCTCCTCAACCCGTTTGGCCAGCGTGGGGAGTGTAGGCCAATTCCTCCTGTCTGTGACGGGCGAGAGAGGGTCGTGCTCTTGTGGTGGAGACTAAAATGACCTGATGATGAACCGCTTCACATCAGGCGGGCCTTAAGCTTGTCTGCCACCGTAGCTGCCACCCGACGTAGTATAAATGGAATACATAAATTCCGCACGTATGGAAATTCGAAGCTGCTGTTTTGATTGTTGCAGTACGTATTGAATTGAGCATACTAGCTGACCCGGCAAACGTTGTTTTGCTATATAAATTTTGGGATTTGAAGTTGTATGTATTTTTCAATGCTAAATCATAATAAAATAAAAATAAAAAAAATGTCAATAAAATAAAAATAAAAAATATTTAGAAGTGGGTTACCCTTATCATTTAGGGACATATCCCTATATTTTCATAAGAAATAGATTTTCGCCGATTTTCAGACCTACCCGATATGCACACAAAATATTATATAAAAATTGGTCCAGCCGTTTCGAAGGAGTTTGGCAACAAACACAGCGACACGAGAATTTTATATATTAGATTTTGAAATGCGTATCTTAAAGGATATTTTCACAAAATTTTTGATTAGTCAATTTGGTTACTTTCAATCGGATTAGCCTTAATCGTGATTAAATAATATTGGGTGCAAGTGGTTCATCAACATCTTTGAACCAAAGCCAACTTCACCCTGCTGACTGACAAACGAGGCTCTGGTAAAAAGAGTGGTATGGCATAACGTATTTTTGTAAGCTGCCCGACTGAAGAAGTGGTTCCACTTCATAGAATATCGCAGCCAAATGACAATTCCCTTGAAGGTTGTTATGTTCCTGCGAGTGAGTAAGGTCATTAGAAAGAAAGGAAGAAGTATAGGCTGGCAACGGATCGGCGACGGTGGTGATTGCTTTACATCAGAGCAAGGGCCAATTCTCGTAATTTTTCTACGATCACAGATTGAAAGTTGACCGAATCGAGATTGAATTGTGAATTGACTAAAATGATATACTTGATTAATTATTATCAATTCTTGTTTGCCAAAGTAACATTTTTAGTTCGTTTCATTCTCAGTCATGTTCCGATATAATCTCACTTAAATTAAAGTTTGTAGTTACATAATGTGATACGAGAATACCAAATTTGACATTTGTGAGATCGAGACTGGATCGGAACTGAATTTTGACTACATTTTAATTACGAGAATTGCCCCTCTGGTGACCCACGTGCTCGTTTGCCCCCCCCCCCCTCCCCCCCCCCCCCCCTCTAACATAAAAACAACACCATTAATTTGATCTTGAATAATTATATAATAGGCCTAATTACGATGTTAACCTTATTCGCTAATTAGATTAGGCGCATATTTTTTTGGCACAGTTGAAGAAATGGTTCTCTTTGCTAGTTACTCTAAGCCATTTAGTAGAGTAGTTTCGAAGATTAACTCTTACATCCAAACTCACAAACGAACAAACTCACGTACATCATCTTTACAATATGAGCATAGGATTACGGCTCCTTAAATTGTTAAGGAGCTCGATGGCATCGTTGCGCGTATCAGTCTAATCGATCGCGCAAGTTAAGCAACGACGACCGTAGCCTGCCCATGGATTGGTTTATTTATCTCGAGCTGTTTCGTGCTTCGGAGAACACGTTAAGCCGTCGGCTCGGCGGTTAGGTAGATGACACTCGTTAAGCCAAGACAGTGATTTAGATTACCAAGACGGAAGAAGTTACTGCGACGGCAGCAAGCAGGGGTAGCCCTGCTTGCTGCCGTCGCAGTAACTTCTATCGCGCGGTCGATTCTTTATGTTACTTACTCCTTTGGCACAGCGATCCAAAATGAGTCTTAGCCTCTCACATAAGAACCCTTTACGTGTCCCTGTCTTGTGCAAGCTTTTGCCAGTTATTGAGATTAAGCTCGCACAGATCAGCGTCCAATGATCTGTCGCTCCATCGATATTTTGGTCGACTGATAGGACGCCGCCTTACAGGTCGACACATCATTCGACATGACCAAGCCAGGGGAGACGGCCAGGCCACTAGGTCTTCTATTTCGGTGTTCTTTCTGGCCATCCAGCTCCCGTCGTCTGTTGTTATAGGATTTTACGAAGGACTTTTCTCTCTGCTACCAGAAGCTTGTTTTTTTGCTTTAGTATTAATGTCCAGACATCACAACCGTGCATTAAATTGGACATTGCTACGGCTTTGTATATTAGAATTTTTATTTTTCTACCAAGAAGCCTGGACCCCAACACTTTATGTAGTGCTGCAATGCATCTCAAAACATTCTGTATGTGATAACTTTAAAATTTTCGCGTTGCATGATTTATGAAATATAAGAACGGGAATTAACTTCTTTCTTCTGTATGTGAATTCCGTATATGAATGTCTACTTCTTCCTCTCGAGAGTTCGAATGGGTGATAGTGCAGGCTAGATATTTAACTTTGGTCATTCCTTTGTACAGGGCATCTTCAATATGCAGGTCTTACCACTGGACGCGAGTATTTTTATAGCGCTTCCTGTGGAGATACTTCGATATTTCGTGACTGATCCTAAGCCCGACTTTTTCCACTTCTTCCCCCCAATACTCTGTTTGCTAAATAGATTGCCATGAAATTTTGCATACATAATATTAGAAGTCCAGAATGAATCATAGGATATATTTTATCCCGAAAAAATAAACCGTTCGCAAGGGATGACCAAATGTTCGCACGATTACCGACATTCACACAAACGAAACCGCGGGACTATTGTAATATAAAAAAGAAAGTAAATATTAAATACTTGTTTGCTCAGTTTAATATTACTCAACAAATAAAAACACATCACTATTACGTATTGCATAATTTATTTTTCATGCTCACATGCTTCAGCGAGTTCGTAATTTGCTTATCAAAATTTCACAGTAAGGTCGTATAAGTTTTAAATTAATGTTTCAGCGATTCATCCATCACTCAGCGCGGTAGCAGTCTTTCGTGACAGAGTGACGTCTTCCCGTGTGGCGGAGACGGATTGATATCATAATCATGAATTATAGATTTTCGAAACTAGAATGATATACCTAGATATTTGTAGTAGATGTTTGTGACACATTTGTTTAAGGGAAGTTGTAGTCAGTCTAGCTCCTATAAAAAAAAATACATATACATGGACAAATTACATACTATCATCTAGTCGCAAACTAAACAAAGCTTGTACTATGTAATTATTTTTTGTAAATAGATACATACCTATAATATATAGAAAACGCCCAGCCAAAGACACACAGACATGTTCATTCATACAAATATTCATATATATCTTATGCGGAGATCGGACCCGCGATATCGGAGTCAAAATAGCCATTACTAGCCATTCGACCACCGAGCTCTGCAAAATATATCGTATATTCGATGATGTATCGCATACCAAGTTACGAAGCAAAAAAGAGTTTTTGCATTTGTAATAAAGATTTGGTAAGTTTGTCATCAGTTCCACAGCCACGATAGATATCTCCTCAATCGAAAACATTTTGAGTATTAGGTAGAATGCTACGACGCTGCGTGTGGGCGTAACAGCGTATTCAAACTACCCAAAGGACTTCGCTTCAAAATCAGCAACCGAGTCCGATGGCTTAACATACTCTCCGAAGTTCAGTGTCATTAAAGTGGCTTTTAGAAAACCGAAATTGGTCATCTTTACGTCTTTTTTTTTTAATTACGTCGGGTGGCAAACAAGCATACGGCTCGCCTGATGAACATGAAATATCGCTCGACCACCTGCCACCTGCCACGCTGTCACTCCGGCTGCCAACGCTGCAACTTTTTCCTTCCTGGTGACCTCACTCATTCCCAGGAATACATTAAGCCTCAACGGAATTGTTATGTGGCTTCAGTATTCTGTAAGGTGGAGGTAGGTACTTCCCAGTTACAAAATACTCTATACCCTATATGTTTGTCAGACAGTAGGTGTAGGTGATGTTGGCTTGAGTTCACTGATGGTGCTGAACCATTTACACTCAGAAACTTTATATTTTAGGACTCTATCAGTTTTTTAATTAGGTATAAAACTAAACAAATTCAATTGTAATCACAGCCCAGTCGTCGAAGCAGTCAAAGCTCTCTCGGTATGGTGATCACAATAAGCTATCTTTTATGCGACTAGGGTGATAAACAAGCATGCAACCTGCCTGATGGTAAGCGGTCGTCACAACTTATGGGCGAAATGTAGAATATTTATTAAACTCGACCCAATGTTATAACCACTGATCAAACTGATCCAAGTTCGAACGAAATAATACGATAAAATAGAACGGAGAAGCTTGCAGCATTCTGCTCTTTCTCTATTGGAGTATGATAATTACCTTTAGTTTGTATAAGTAAGTGTATCTCTCAGACGAAGTCATGTTTGTTTGTAAAACTTTACTGTATAATAGCACAAATGGAAAATACAAATAGAAATAGGCAAATTAAATTATACAATGGCGGACATGTCGCAAAAGGGATATCTTTTTTTGGCCTCCTGATGGGAAGCAGTTACCGCATCCTATGAACGCCTGTAACACTAGGGGCATCACACGCTCGTTGCCGACCCTGTAGACCTCTTCACGCCTTTTTTGAAGAACCCCATGCTGTAGTCTCCTGGGAAAACCTCGACAGGCAGTTCATTCCACAGCTTGACAGTACACGGGATAAAACTTCTCTGGAACCGCACAGTACGCGACCACTTAGGCTCCAATAATATCTTCCAGTTAACCATAGAATGGTTGAAAGTTACATGTAACCAAAGCAATTAATATATGTATACACGTGTTAGTTGGTTTAGTGCATTACGTACCATACAAACTTAATGGGAGAAGACAAATAAGAACTATACAAGACACATACAAAACTTACAATACGTTAGCTTTTATTATTAGTTACAAATATTTTCTAGAAATTATTACATTTAAAATTAACACCTAGAACTGTATTAAATAAGTGTATCAGGGGAAACAATTGTTAATAGACCTGAATAAATAAATAAATTGTGTAAGAT
Source organism: Hypsopygia costalis (assembly GCA_937001555.2). Lineage (NCBI taxonomy): Eukaryota > Metazoa > Arthropoda > Insecta > Lepidoptera > Pyralidae > Hypsopygia > Hypsopygia costalis. The sequence continues at coordinate 13,325,146 of OW443339.2, read as the reverse complement.
CCGTCATGTAGGAGATTTGATTTATATACAAAAAATGTTGGGTAATGAATGGCTTTGATGCTGGTGGACTAGCAGCTGAAACATATCAGAAGCTATATAAATAAATATTAAATAAATATTTCTGGACAAATTACACAGCGCCATCTAGTCCCAAATTAAGCGCAAAGCTTGTTGTTATGGGTACTAGAAAACTGATAAATGTTCTATATATTATTATTTTTTAAATACATACATATAATATATAGAAAACGAACACAAATGTCTGTCTTGTGCGGGAATCGAACCCGGTCGGTCGGAGTCAAAGTGACCATTGCTAACCATTCAACCACGGAGCTCCTCTAAATATGTCTCTTAATAAGAGACACGAGGCGCAACTAGTATTGTACTTTAACCGCTTGATGGCAATCGGTCGAGGCGTCAGTCATTAATCGTATAAAAATCCTTCAACCGATAATAGACTCTGAAAAAATTAACGTCGCCCATTTGGTCACATTAATAAAGCTCAAACGAAATGGGTTTAGTTTGTTAAAAATTAGGACAAATGTAGAAGTTTATTTCTAACTCCTAACGCAAAAACGACGGGGTGTTATAAGTTTGACGTGTCGGTGTGTGTGTGTGTGTGTGTATTTAATGAACCGATTATTTATTTATTTATTTGATAGGTGAATTAGTTTCGAGTGTTCTTAATTATATTTGATGAAAATCAGTCCAAGGTGATCGCCGCCACAAAATGACGGATTACATATTTTTTCACACCCCAGTCAATATGGGTATCAAATGAAAGGGCTTGTCTAGTAGAATACTATACATTACTAGCTAGCCATTACGCTAGCTACGTTGTTTTGCCATATAAATTATTCGCTATTAAAAAATAGGGGTTGATGGTAGAAGGATGAAAATTTAAAGTTGTATTTTTCAATGCTAAATCATAATAAAATAAAAATAAAAAATTGTCAATAAAATAAAATAAAATATATTTATGGATGGGTCACCCTTATCATTTACGGATATAAAAATTCGACGTTGGCCGATTCTCAGACCAACCCGATATGCAGACAAAATTTCATAAAAATCGGTCCAGCCGTTTCGGAGGAGTTTGGTAACAAACACCGCGACACGAGAATTTTATATTTTAGATGATAAATTTGAAATCCAAGATGGCCGCCACCACAAAATGGCGAATATAATCTCTCTCAATATGGCTTGACCAGACTAGAAGGTTGGGGGTTATTTTTAATTTACTTGTTACGCACTGCAAGCTCTTTTCATGTTTTACAAATAATACGTATATATGGATGGATATATAGATTTATACTGTAGTATATTAAATATTTTGCACCTTATTTAAGATCAGGGTTATATACACTTCTGGACACATCTATTGGCCCACCTTGCATTTTCAGTTTCATTTGGTCCTAGCTAAAATTTTATATTAGGTCGAGCAAAAAGTTTTTATGCAGTTTTGAACCTGGCACATTCATAATTTCATTCAATAGTCTTTTTTTGAATTTCGAACACAGAATTTAAAGAAACAAAAGACAATTTGGAGCCTGTTCGTTGATATCCAACAATCGAATACTAAGAAAACTTGATTTTATTGGTTTACTTGGATTTAATTCTGGAAATGTGTGATTTTTCTCTTTGGTTTTGCAACAAACATTACTTATTCTTAACATTAAAGTGAGGTTCTATCAATAATCTATGGATACTTCGCCTGAAGTCGCCGCCCAAGCTGTGGCACTTATCCAGGCCGGACACAGCCAAAGAAATGTGAGTGTTCAACTTAATTTAAGTCGATCTGCGGTCCGAAATGTTTATCGGAGGTACCTAGAGACTGGCGGCTTTGTTCGTCGCCAAGGAAGGCCACGATTTCGGGTCACAACTGAATGGCAGGATCGATTTCATCGTGACGACCAGCTTGAGAAATCGTCACCTTACCTCCATTGAGATACAAAACCAACTTGAGTTTTGCCGTGACTTCCACGGAGTATCTGTGAGCGCTCGAACTGTTTGGAGAAGGTTAAAAGAACGCGATATGGTACCACACAAGCCAGCTAATGGCCCCAAACTAACGCGAGCCCACCGAACAGCGCGCCTTCATTTCGCGCGCACTCATTTAAATTGGACTCAGCAGCATTGGAGCCGTGTACTCTTTTCTGATGAGTCTAAAATTGTGTTACATGGCAATGATGGAAGTAAGAAGGTCTACCGACGTAAGGGAGAGCGTTTCGCACAATGCTGCTTTGAAAAGAGGGTTGCTTATGGCGGTGGCTCATGGACTGTCTGGGGCGGTACGAGTATATCCGCGAGCGGCAAAACTCAACTTGAGGCTGTTACGGGACCACGGCTGCCAACATTAAATGCTGAAAGGTACATTCGTGAGTGCTTAGAACCTCACGTGATGCCATACGCGTACTATGTGGGTCCAAATTTCCTTTTTATGCATGATAATGCAAGAGCCCATACGGCCGGCATCGTCAGGGAATATCTTCGGGATGTGAACATCACAGTTATGGACTGGCCAGCAAGAAGCCCAGACATGAACCACATTGAGCACATGTGGGACGAGCTAAAAAGACGTGTTAGGGCTCGTCAGCCAGTTGCCCAGACGATGCAGGAGTTGAAAACTGCCATAGAAGAGGAATGGGGGAGGATCCCTCAAAATTTCATAGAGCGGTTGATAAACTATGCCTAATCGTATGAGAGCTGTGGTAGATGCCCATGGAGGCAACACGCGTAATTAAATTAAACTTTTATTTGATAAAAAATGCTTTTTATTAAAAAATCAACTGCCTTAATCAAGGCGCATACCCGACTTGTTAGGCGTAGCTCCATGTCGTGTGGTATTCTGAATTCAAATTTAAAACAATATGATCGAAAAAGATGGTAAAATGTATCAGGTTTAAAACTGCATCAATAGTTTTTGTTCAATCTAGCAATCATATTTCGGTAGGGGTCATCGAAACCTAAACTCTAAGGTGGGCCAATAGATGTGTCCAGAAGTGTACTAGGGTAAGGTGGAAAGAGAAAGAGAATTAGGACTCTTAAGAGTATGCAGATCAACTCGTCGGTAGTTATTTCTAAAATAGTTTTTACTTCACTCAGCGCTCTGTGAGAAAGAGATAATTCCAATAATTACGCACGCCAGTTAACACACAAAAAAAAGAAAGAAAACGGGAGCAAATTTAACAGTCGTATAGGAGAAGTGGAATTACAGAAAACATTTTGAGTATATTTACGCAAAATAAGGTTATTCAAACTTTCATATAAATGAAATATGCCTGTTGCTTAATTAATTTGTAGTTTTATACTCGTAATGGTATTTATTTACGTCCAAAATTGCTTAAAAATATATATGTTTATGAATATTTAGCCATAGCCTATTTTGCCAGTCGACCATGTGAATGTGAGGTTGGTTTTGGTTTATAAAATGATGGTGAACCACTTACACACTAACATCTTTTTACCTATAGATATGTTCTACCTGCCTCCATTGTGGCAAGAAGAAAGTAAGGTAATCGCCCGATATTCACTTAGTTCCGAGCCACTTACCGGCAGACGCGCGCTCGCGCTAAGACGCCTAGCAAAACCAATTCTTGGAAAGTTGTAGATAAAGTGTCACACAGGATGTGTGTTCACGTTCTTTTCCATTCTTTTCATACTGCAAGTATAAAGGTGTTAGTATTGAGTGACTGGTTTGTAGCCAATTTTTACTGCTGTGATATTTGCCTATGACCATCTATATGTAACATATCATATCTTACACACCAAAAACTGCATGCACATAAATAATATATTTACATGGACAACCACGTATATAAACAAACTAAAATAACTGCTCTACTAGGATATAGCAGAGATAAAACATAGCCCAAATATATTATGTGTAAAATTATGTAGGTCTAATAGTTGTAAACTTTACTTATATTTGCATACAAAACGCTTAACCTGAGTTATAAAAAGCCAAAAAAAAGTGGAACTCGGCGGAAAGTTATTCCACGGGATTATATTAGGATCCATAAAGCTTATGTAACTTCTTATTTCAGCCGAGTGTAGAAAGATTAATAATGCTTGCGTGAATCCCTCGCATTTTCCACTAAAACTATTCCTTTCCTTATTCCGTATCTCTTAAGTTATCGGATGAAAGTTGGTATAATTCCCTACGAATGTGATAAAAAGTCCTGTCTCTTATGCAAGTAGGATTAATCTGTCGGTAGTCGTGCAATGGATCCGTGATTCAACACGCGATAAAGTAGAAAACTGTTTTTGCTTCTTTTTCCTCGAATTAAATGAACATCCATTCAATCTCCAGCCACAAAATGAGTTCTAACTTCATCCATATTAAGATTGGAAACATTTTCGCGAAATCTAATTCAAATTACATATTCATCAATACGTACTTTTATTTAAAAGTCAAATGGATTTTGTTGCTGTCGTGGCTGTGGGTCAATGATTGCAGAAAAAAGGTCATACGATAGGTAATTTTTGGTTACCTCCTTACAATATAGGATCGTTGAAGCGATGCGTGAAGAAGCACCTTGCACGCCAGCATGGCAATGTTAACTGACAGGACACTATGTCCGTTGCCGAGGTGGTTTGGGCTAGATCCCCTCTTATCGCTAAACATTAGGCGAAGTGGAGCCATTATGCTGAACTATTAAATATATCGGTCATGATAACTTATCAACAAAAATAATAAAAGAATGTGGCAAAGAACTGAGTCCTATTTTGGCTCATTTAGTAAATCTATCTTTTGAAACAGGAAGTTTTCCCGAAAAATTGAAAGTTTCTATAGTAAAACTTATGTATAAGAAAGGTGAACGAACTGAGTTAGGTAATTATAGGCCTATATCTCTGGTCTCAATCCTATCAAAGATATTCGAAAAATGTATGCTTAAACGCCTGACAGATTTTTTTCAAAAATACAATTTGTTAAGAAGTGAACAAAATGCATTTCAACAAAACAAGTCTACAGTACTTGCAGCTTTTAATTTAATTACAGATGTCACTTACAATGTAGATAAGAAACATTTGACTACAGTATTATGCTATGACATGACTAAAGCTTTTGACATGGTGTCTCATGAGATTTTAATATACAAGCTACAAAATTTTGGTATAAGAGGCCATGCACTTGATTGGATCAAATCTTATTTGCAAAACCGCTCACAGTGTGTTGAAGTCAGTAGGTTAAACAAAGATAAAGAATTAGAAACCTATAAATCGGATTATAAGTCAAACAAATTTGGAGTTCCGCAGGGAAGTGTCCTTGGTCCCTTACTTTTCATATTATATATTAACGATTTGCCGACAGTTATACCTTTTAAAAGTGTTTTATTTGCAGACGATATATCTGTAATCGTCGCAAGCAGAAAAGGATCAACTGTATACGAACACGAAAATGACATATATAATACAGTAGATACAGTAATACAATGGCTTGCGGACAATAATTTAGTTATTAATATGGACAAGACAAATTTTATAACTTTTAATGAATCAAATAATGAATTTAATATTAATTATGACGGACAAATTCTACGGAAGGCTCATAAAGTGACATTTTTGGGAATAATTATTGATAAACAATTAAAATGGAAGGACCATGTTGACAAAGTTTGTAGCAAAGTAAATAGATATGTTTACGTAATTAATAGACTACGCCAAGTTGCCACGCAAGAAGCAGCGCTGACAGCATATTATGGATATGTCGAATCTGTTCTACGATATGGTTTAATAATATGGGGAAATAGTGTAGATGTATATCGTGTATTTATCGCTCAAAAGAAATGTGTTAGGGCAATTTGCGGTATGTCATATGACGAGTCGTGTAAACCGTTATTTACACAGCTAAAAGTACTTCCGTTTCCGTGTATTTACATCCTTGAAATGGGTAAGTTTGTAAAAAAGCATATGTACTTATTCAAAACTGCAGCAGATGTATACTCACGGAACACAAGAAATGGCAGTCGATTGGTTTATGATCATGTTCCAAGAACCACAATGTATCAGAAAAACTGTTATGCAATGTGTATAAAAATATACAACAACATCCCTGATACTATAAAAAATCTGCCTTACAATAGTTTTAAAAATGCGCTTTGTGACTTCTTATTAGAAAAAAGATATTATACTGTTAATGATTTTTTGACAAATAAGTGAATTTTGAAATGAATAACTTAATTATCTACCCTGATTGATGACATATATTCATATAAAAATGTATAATTAAAATGACATACAGTAGACTTTATTGAATTCTATAAATGTAATAATTAATGTACAATTACATAATGTTGTATAAATCAGCAAATATGAATTCGTGTTAACTTATTAAATTGTTACTGTGTATTCACATACGATTTCAAAAATGAAATAATATTTGATAATTATTAATTTGACAATTTATTGTACCAATATTTTTGCATGCTATAAAAGTAGCTAAATAAGAAGAAACTGTACTTACCATAACACCTTGTTACTACCTTATTTAATGGCAAATAAATATTCATTCATTCATTCATTCATTCATATGAAATTGAGAAGCTCGATGGCGTTGCTGTTGCAGTCAAATCGATCACTCAAGTTAAGTAACATCGAACGTAACCTGTTTATGGACGGTTTTAGGCATCTCGAGCTCGTCGTAGGGCATAACGTGCCATAATGTTGATCTGTTAAATATATTGAATTATGAAAGTCGATAAAAAAATTGTCAGTGACGCCACTGTGCGTGTCAGTCAAATCGATCACGCAAGTTAAGTAACCTCGACTGTAAGATGTCTATGGATGGGTTTATTTATCTTGACCTCCTCGGAGGACACGTGAAGCCGTCGGTTTCGGTTGTTGTAATTAGATGACAGTAGTCTTAAGACGTCTTGAATACACTGGCCTCCGCCAACCCGTAATGACGCAGCGTGATATAGTATGCTCTTAACCTAAGATCTGTATCCTAACAGTGGGCTAATCATGGGTTGATGCCGATTAACTAAATTAAGATGTAGATTCATCGACCTCGGCAACGGAGGCAGAGGAACTTCGCTGAGACAGTCAGCCTGTAATCCGGTACAACCTGGGCGAAACGCCAGGCAGTAATAAAGGTAGGTATGTAAAATGCTAAATCGCGTTAATTCCTGTTTTTTTTTTCGTAAATCATAAAAACATAATTTGATGTTGGCTTCCAGCTATATGCTAATTTTGTTTTGTTAAAGCAAAATGAAAATATCACCGTCAATAGACAATAGATGAGTTTAATTTGTTGCCGTGTCAATTTATTTTTAGAAGATATAGAAGATATTTTAACCTGATGTTAGCGGAATCAATGATAGCGGACTTGCCATACCAATTTCAACCTTAAACCGCAAAAACTCGCAGCGCCTGATCGAATCTAAATAATAAGCATTCTGAATATCCAAATTGAAAAATCGATATCAAAATCGCCCCGAACAGAAACTGCAAGTATTTTATTTGGCAGAATTAAATTCGTGATATCATGTGGAATGATAATAAAAAATACCATAGAATCTTTCTAAATTAGGCGATTTCGATGAGATCGTGTCAGACCACGCAGGGATTTTTTGCTGTCAAACATTTTGCTATCCGATCGGATAGCGTAGGGCCGAATAGGCCTTTTTTGCATTAACATAAGGTTTAACACATTTCATTTTCTTAAATTTTAAAACTTCGTTATGGGTGTGAACCTGTCAATTGAAAATAATATTATTAAAATACGTGTATGCAACCATATCATCATCATCATCATCCTCAGCCTGTGTCTACCCACTACTTGTTATAGGCCTCCCCTAATGCTTTCCACCAAATACGATCTTCCGCCTTCCGCATTCAGCCGCAGGGGTGTATTCTTACACCCTGCGGCACTACCATCTCCTGAGCTAAATCCAACCACACCTGCACGTGCACTACGTGCAGGTGAGTTTGGATTTGGCTCCCCTGCAGGTAAACGGACTAGGCTCTGGCGACAGTCGCCAACCCGCCTGCCCAGCGTGGCGACTTAACCTTCCTATACTCGCGCCAATTTTTGTAACACCTATACTCGCGCACGGTGTCACAGACCGACCCATACAACCAAATCCGGTCGTGGTGACTAAAATTTCGGTAACAAAATAATCGACTGATTGCAATGTCGTAATTGTTACTACGCTTTGTGCCTGCGTGAGGTTTAGCCTCAAAATATTGTAACAGAGTATACACTTCGCGACTTAAATGTGTCAGCCTAACTTTTGATAACAATGTTTCGTAAATATATCCACACTGTTACTACGTTATGATATCAAGAACAAAACTACCCAAAAGTGTTTATACTGTGACTACATTTTTGTTCCTAGAATGTTACTAAACTTTGTGTATAAAGAGATACAAGTAAATGTGCACATTAATTAACTTAGTTTTGTAACATAGTCGAAACTAGTACACAGTTCTAGAATATTACTATAAAAAATACCTATTAAAAAAGTTCAGTATGTTCTCAAACATTTTATCTGATAATTGAGTGCTAGTACATATTAACAATTAACAGTATGAGTAAACCTTTTAGACATACAACTACTTATTACCGACGACTCCACGCAGTTAAGGAAAAGGAGCTTTATTCAGCTCAAAGGAGGAAAGAGAATCATGGAACTCCGACATCTTCACTTTACATCTACACTTCGTACTATCTTTCGTCTTTGCACACCTTTAATGTAATAATAATCTAATGTGGGGATATTTCACACAGGGCCATCTGATCCCAAATTAAGCTTGTAGTAAACTTGTGCTATGGGTAACAGCCAGCTGATATATTTACAAATATAAATACATACCGTAATAGATAATTTACATCTAGACACAAGGCAAATACAAATGCTCACCACGTAAATGTTTGCCTTGGGTGGGAACCGAACCCACAACCGCGAGCTTCGCTGGCAGGTGCACTACCTACTAGGCTACGGAGCCGACAAAATGTTTTTGTTTTATATGAGAGCGGGGCAAGCATATTAATGCATAAGCATGCACGCAGAGCATGTGGGTCACCTGATGGAAAGCAATCACCACCGCCCATAGAAATCAGCCCATGTCGTATTTATTTGGGAATACCGCTGGAGGAAGTTGATTCCACAACTTCACAGTTCGTAGTAGAAAATGTCTTAAAAAGCGTACTGTAGTCGATCGCCAAATATCGAGATGATGAGGATGGAATTTTAATTTATGGCGAGTTGTACGATAGTGGAACTCAGCGGCAGGTATCAATTCAAATAGCTTATCCGAGCACTCCCCGTTGTATAATTTATATAGAACGCAAAGAGATGCAACATCTCTGCGTGTAGAGAGAGACTCCAGCCGATCAGAAATCATTGGGTCACCGACGATTCGAACAGCTCTTCGTTGTATGCGGTCAAAAGGAGCAAAGTGGGGCGCACCAGCCCAGAGATGTGAACAGTATTCCATACGAGGCATAACTTGGACTTTACACAGTTGAAGGCGATGTTGTGGTGTAAAATACCGCCTGGCTTTACAGATAATGCTAATTTTCCTAGAGGCCAATTTGGCTTTGCACTCCAAGTGACCACGGAACTGAACATCACTCGATATGTCAACACCCAAGATACCAATGCTGGAGCTAATAGTAAGGGGAGTACCTTCCAATCTGGGAGATACGTCAAATGGGGACATTTTTGAGGTAAACGCACAAACTTGTGTCTTTGAGGGATTCAGCTGGACTAAGTTCAGTCTACGTCAGTCAGAGACGTGTCCAAGAGACGTCTCAATCTCAGACACAAGTTTTGGTCGGTACTCATCGACGCAATCCCGAGAAACATTGCATAGACTCTATTTTGCGTCCAAGGTACTGTCATCTGCATAGCAATGGATGCTGCATACATGCAGCAAGTCATTGATATGCAGAAGAAACAATGTGGGGGACAATACGCAGCCTTGTGGCACACCAGCGTTCAGGGGTAATGGATCCGAACGTGCACCGTCAATCACAACTTTAATGATCCACCCAGTGAGAAAGCTGGCAATCCATGTGCAGTCTCTCGGGAAACCCGAAAGAAGGAAGCTTGGATAGTAGTGCCTTATGCCACACCCGATCAAAGGCTTTTGCTATGTCTAGGCTAGCAGCCAAAGCCTCGCCCTTGCTTTCTACTGTCTTCGGCCAACGGTGAGTCAAAAATACCAGAAAATCAGCAACCGAAACCTTGGCGAAAGCCATATTGGCGATCATTAATCTGAATTATTGTGATTATTAATGTGAACTAATACTGTTCTGTTTAACTTATTTTCTAATATCACAATATTAGAAAATAAGTTACAGGTCCAGTACAGAATTTATCAATCTATCTACGCTCATGGTCAGTCACTTGCCGAATCTGCATGACGACAGCATATAGATAGGTACTTGGATACATGTTGGGAACCACTGACATCGGATTATTCCGTCGGCCATAATAGATTTTGTTACTGAATTGAGCAATAAGTACACTTTGTGTCGACTTAGTAACTGAACATTGTGATAGCCTTACGAAATCAATTGAATTGAAATCAAAACAAAATAAATGCATGTTTTTGCAAAAATTATTGTATCCTAAAATAAATATTAGATCTAAATAATTTAATCTCTCTAATTAGCAATAATAACACCTTTGGAATATTAATTTTTATTATCACAAAATTAACAAAAAAGTAAATGTTTTTTCTTAAGTCTTTATAAATCGCCGGCGCCTTTATTATTTGGAATTATATTCCAAATTCCCTCGACAAACGAACTTGCGCATTTTGTAATTAACTATAATGAATTTAAAATTTACCGTAACAAACAATGAATAATTATACTAACTTGTAATGGCCGATGACTTTGACATAAAAGTAAAATGATGAAAGAAGATTTAAGTTGCATTAAACGTTCAATCATTCAATTATCGTTCATTCAAAACTGTAACAATCTGTTAACAATGTTACTATAATTTTAAGAAACATCTTTTCTAAAATGTAACCACTTTTATGTTTCTTAAATTCCCCACTTTTTGTCGAGGTGTCAAAACAAGGTAGACACAGCTACTATTTTTGTTACCTGTGTAGTAACATCAAAAAGTAACAGTTTCTACACTACAACTGAAATGGTTGTATGGGGATAGTTTGTACCCCTACTAGATATTTTTTTACTAAGAAGCCCAAAAACTATTACTATTATTTTAAAGTTTAGGATGTAATGAAACAAAATAGTTTAAATAATACTTAATTTATTAATTATTTTACTGACACATCTATCACAAATCAGTCTTCGAATTTGAGATTTTTTTCTTAAGTACTAGGAAAACAAAATTAAAATCTGAACTTCTTTTTAAAAACAAAATAAACTTCTGAATAATAATAATAAACATATCAAAGAACATATTTATCTATGTTTGGCTTAGCAACAATCTGATTCGATCATCGTCCATTTTGATATGGAGAATTTTTTAGAAAAAACCTAAAAAAGACTGATAAAATTGGTCAAAATATAATATAGAGCAACATACTACATACATTTTACTATACATACTTTATAAAGTATTCAAAGTCTGTAAAAAATATACAAATAGACTAAATATATTATATTAATACTTACACAAAAAGTTACACCTATACTCGCGTCGGTCCCATGGACCGATTGGCGCCGAATGCTACAACAAGTGTGTTTCACCCGAACGCGCGGCGTGCATTAAAATGAAGTTAGCCACAAATCCGGCAGGTAGCAAAGAACTCGACTTCTTAGGATTTACCTGCATAAAAATAATTACGAAAATGTGTTTCGTCGGTCTCACAGACCAACACACGAGTATAGGAAGGTTAAGAGCATTACTCTCCAATGCAACCGTAATTATATTTCAATTTTCCATTAAAGACTTATCAATGCCATGTATAAACAGGCGACTGCCGCCGGAATATATGTAGTTCGATTTCTTTCAACAAACATATCATTATTTCTGAAGTTTCTACAAATACCACATTTGTTTCTCGTCGTTTGTTTGCTTTTGTTCCTTTAAAGTTGTCCCGAGTAGTTTCGTTGGAAACTTTCCAGTTTATGGCGTTAACAAACTTGTTTCAAACTGGAAACAATGTTAAAATTGTCGATTAATCTATGAGTATTTTCGAGATAATTGCATGAACCGTTAACATTGCTATCATACATAATAAACTATTCTTTCAAATTCTACATTCACATACAACTCTTCTTGATCATTTGTCTTTGAAAAGTGTTTTCCTCTTCTACTTTTCTGCGTCATTTTGCTTATTTCTTGTTATTTTCTACAAATCTATTTAATTTTAAGTAATACACATATTTTAATTTGTTTCCTCTAAGAAAATTATCTAATTTAACTGTCCTCGTTATCACCTTAGTTATTTTTAAACGTTATGAACAGTAAATAAACGGCGTTGGTATCACCAATAAATTCTCACATTACAATTATGTTTATTACATGGTGTTTTTACGAATGCATTAAGTCATGGTATGTTGACCCACATGAAGCCTTCGCCAATGGTCAATACCGAAATGCTAGCAGACAGAAAAGAAATAAAATATTATTTATTCCGGTTTCCATTAAGAGTGAATGATATGTCAAATTGCTTACAAGGGCCCAAAAGCTGAATAAATATTTTTATTTCATTTTAAATAAACAAATAATTGAAGTATTTTCAGCTCCTTTTGTATTTTTTCCTACCAACAGTAGCTTGTTACCAAAAATAATTTAGTTTAGTTAACCATTAGGTTAACATTAGATTAACCAATAATCGCTAAACGTTAGTTTGGTTATTTAACGCTAAACCAAACTAACGTTTATTATGTGTTTATTATAACGTATTGAAATGTAACAGTTATTATAATTATATTATAATTGAATTCATGCAATCAAAAGCGCCATCACTGAATCCAAAAACCTCGCCTAACGAATAACTAATAGCTAAACGAAAAATATCAATCATTCAATTTATTCACAAAACTCACAAAAGGCATTGAAGTGTTTTTAATCCATCTACCAATATTTCAAATGTGACGCAGGGAAAAAACACACAAAGTGCCAAAACAGCAATTTATTTAATAAGTACCTACGTAGGTAAACAAACGATGTTTATATTTATGAGTAAACGGTAAACTCATTAGCTGTTTTAGTTATACATGACTGTATATATTTTATAGCATTATGGTAAAAGCCGACCACGTGATAAGAAGCTGGGTTTCATAGAAATCGGGGCCGGGATTTTAATGAATCTACCTCTATGTTTAAAATTATTACTTTGCTTGAGCAAAATCCTAGCCTTTAGGCTGGGATTTTTGGGTGTTCACAATGGCTACAAGGGCTCATCATAATGTTTAGAAAACTTTAGCGGCTAAATCTTACATGCACGTGGTGTAACCTTCCGGCAAGCTAACTTAAAAATAAAATAATATTATTAAAACTCACGTGAGACATTATACTAAATTAATTAGATATATTAAACGGGTCACTCACGTCTTTTTGTCGGGAAAAGCAGACTAGTTTCGATCTCAAAAGGAGACCTTCTTCAGGGCGAATGTCCAGACACGTCCACCCTTTGTCTATCGCGCCGGACACTGCACGCCAATGCGCGCGCCGCACGACTGGGTGGTGGGGGGTTGGTGCGTTGATTGGTGGAGCGCTGCCTTCGACGATGACGTAGTGGCAGCCGGTGGATCCAATTCTTCTATCTCTCCGGGCGCGTGGTCATCTAGTGCGCTTACCATGTGGTGGTAAAGACTGACAGTATTTTGAGATCGAAACTAGTCGGCTTTCCCGACAAAAAGACGTGAGTGACCCGTTTAATTTATCTAATTAATTTAAAAATAAAAGTTAAACAGACTAAAATCCTACTAAGGAAAAGTTAAATAACAAGCTAGGGATTCATTCTAATCTAAGGTTTCTGCCATTGTACGACCTATGATGTCAACTGGCCTTCGATATGGTACTGGGATATCGGAAATAAAATCCTTCAATCTTTTCCACAACGGTTTATTGGAACGATTCAGAGAACCTTAGTTTACAATACTAATTCGACGCTTCGCATAAAAATAAAATATAGCGTGATGATACTTTGTGCAATAACGTACAGCGCCATCTATTGGTGAACGCTTGAATTGCATACAAAAATTAATATTACGTTACACAGCCATTAAATTATATGGCTGTAGGCGGGTTTGAATTATGAGGCAGTTGTGAGCCGTATCCGCTGAATTGCCCGTGTCGACCTACGGTCGACATGTGACGTCACGACCTTGAAACGCTTGAAATGCCCGTGTCGACCTACGGTCGACATTTGCAGTTTGGCGTTCAGTTTTGGGCAGATTGAACAATACTCATCTGTCATACATTCAGGCCCATTTGTTTATGTTTTTTTCGTTTCTCCGCCATATTAGCTATCGGATTAAGGCCAAAGAATCATAAACTCAATGGAAAAAAAAATAAAAAAAGGGGTTTAAGAGACTGGCGAGTCTCTTATAATATCTTATATTAACGGCGCCAGATGTTCGGGCCGGTGTCAAGTGCTATAAAAACTTATTTTGTTTAGGTTTTTGTTTATTAACATCGGGTTTTATCTCCCTAGCGTATTTTTAAATAAAAAACTATACGTTATCGCCTTAGTTCATAAGGTATTTTTTTGAATACAAGTAGGGCTATGAAACACCACTTGAGAATGTTTAGACCATCGTAATTCTACACTATAGTCGAGTGTTGAACAACAAAAGACGGCATTGTATAGTGCTGTTCTTAGTAAACGTAAAAAACACCACTTGTAGGCACTCAATAACAAAGTTGCGTCTCAATGACCGTTTTTATGGGGCCCCGACCACCCGCGGCGCCGGGCAGGTAGGAACAAAAAACAAATGGGCATCGTTCCGCCGCGTTTTTGCGCGGGGGGGCGCGGGGGACTCAAGAGCGGGGGCAAAAGAGCGGGTATCAGAGAATCTAAATTTGATATTTTACAACTTACCACGCCTACGGACTTTTCAGTGACAGAAACCTCAGAATGACTTCCCAGTTTCCATTTTACTTTTCCGTAATCGGGTTTAGTTTTTTTTTATTTTTTAATGTTTTCTGTGTTTAATCATGAGTTAGTTATTTTAGAATATAGACTACTTTTTATACCGAAAATATTTAGATTACCGGTATAAAAAGTGATAAACTTTTCCATGCGACCGGATTAGTGGGCATTTGCTAGTCTTATATTTTATTATCATTAATGAGAGTATAGATTTTGTCATGATCGTAATTGCAATTAAAATATACGCAATCGATATTTTAATGGGTTTTTTTTATCATGACCAAACTATTGATTTTATTATAGAAGTGTTCAAAGATACCTTGCGTGCGTTCTAAAAGCCCTTTTGAATAATACCCAACTTGACAGGGTAGCATCAATTTTTTTTTTCATTCCTTTTTTGACGTCACGGCCACAATATTCCTTATATTTCCAAAAAAATACTATATGGTAAGAATACCATAAAGACAAAATAACCGATACCTAATTTGTCGAAATCGGTTCAGTAGTTTTTGAGTTATAATCGAACATTCATACACAGTCACATACATAGAATGCTAAATTCATTTTCCTGCCTTTGCTTCGCCGTAGTCGGGGAAAAAGAGAGGTAAGACATGCAAAACCCAATTGGGTATGAACCTAACAGGAATCCGCAGCCAAATAACCCTTGATGACTTAATTTACCACTTTAAAATACTAATGTAGAAGTATAGATAGAATAATTAAGTACTAGCTGTTTTTTCCCACGGTAATAAAATATTTTTCTGGGATAAAAAGTAGACAATGTCACTCTCCAGACCTTAAATTATCACCTTAAAAAATCACGTTAATCCATTGTTATTCAACGTCAAAGAAGGATAAACAAATAAAAAACAAACACATTTTTACATTTGTAATATATGAATGGTGATCCTATGTAATTATGGTTAAGGTTTGATAATTGTAGATTTTTAGAAAAAACTAAATGTTTTTTTTTTCCATAAAGCATTCGCCTATCAGTGACGTAGTTCAGTAGTCTGCATGGATAAACGGATGTTTAATTATCGAATTTAATGAAGCCAGTTTTTTTTACTAAAAGTTTTTTATCAAAGCGATTTTTTGCCAAACTTTTGAATTTTAAAATAATTGAACTCACAAACATATGCGGTTCACAAAAATAGTCTAGTCGTACTTAAACATACTACTACCTCTAGTAAAAATATAAAAAAAAAAAATACTATAACAGGTTTCCATAAAAATACATCGCGGCTTGCGGTATACGATTCACCTGTCGTGCAGTGAATAAAATTATTAATTTCGCCAGTCTACGTTTGCTTGTGAATAAATTATATCTTTATTCTACGCTATATTCATTTGCATCTAATTTAGTTCCCAATTTTGGATTAAATCAGAGCTAAACGAATCCAGGCTGTATTTAAAGCTACACAGGTGGTTCCTATGAATGACCTTCGGCCCAAGGGCGGATCCAGCCTGCGAGCCAAGAAGATACAGAAGACAAACACTTCGCCTTTTCCGCTCGCTCAGTAAATTACTTGAGGAGGACCCGCCGCGCCGCTTTGATCCGCCCTGACTTCTGCCATGGTAACAGTATACACAAACATGTAAGCAACGCTAGTTATTTATAATATAATTATGTAAAACATGACTGTTTCGTTTTTTTACAGGTATTCTTTTATAATACTTTCGTAATGTTATGCCTTTGGTTTTATTAATACTCTTATACTGATATACCTATACTTAACATAGGATTTCTTATATAAGTATTTTTATGCGGGGAGTGGGATACGAGAGATCAGCGATAATTGAGCAGTGTCTGCGTACTTGAGTGCACTTAGTGTAGTATTGTACATTTCTTGTCAAAAAAGTGTTAAAATTAACGTGGAGGAATTTATTTCGGCAATTTTCGATAGATCTAGCTAGCCCTTCCGATGCTACGCGAGCTACCCGCAGAGCATCGAGAAGAGGTCAGCGTCGTCGTCGAGAATACGGCCTTAAGGTATGGTGCACGCACGCCAGGCAGAGCACAGCTACTCGAGGGTTGACTGACCCAGTCACAATTTGTGGCAATATAGAGCCTATACTCAAACCCTGACATGCATCCAGTAATAGGTCGCAAGACCTACTGACTGATTATGGTATTGTCGTATCCATGTAATTCAATCTATGTTACCTCAAAAGAACATTCTTTTATTTACTGCAAATCAAAGCTAAAATTGTACCTTCGAAGCTAAAAGCGCTGCATTCGTAGAGTTACGAAACAAGCAGCAGTCAAAGCAAACAGATAGCATTTTTATCTTTCAAGCGTATCAGATTAAGCTACGTAAACGACTTTACACTGAAAATCCGGTACAGTTTTATCTAAGGCAGATGTTTCTCGCCAATCCCGGCCTCTATTTGGTTTACAATTTAGTATGCAAATTGTGGACTTCGCATTTGTAAGTACTTGTAAGCAAATTAAAGGCTTCCCGCTTCATAAAATCTTTGGAGTTCGTATATTGCATTAGAAAGAAAATTAAACTCGCGCCGTCGTTGGTACACGTCACAACCACGAATTAAATCGCTTTGAATATTCAAATGAATTTAGTGATTAATGAGAACACTCATGTTTAGTGTTGCGAGTTGTGAGTGTGGAGATAGCATGTAGTCCTAATTGGAGGTTAACTTTGGGTAGTTTTGATGAATGTAATTTAATTAAATTGAACATGGATTTCAACTGTACTGGGATTAGTAAATTATGACTTTATCATTTTAAACATTTGCTTTATAGTTATAGTTTGTATAATAACCCATAAATAAGTATAATTTGTAGGTTGTTGTACTAACTATTATCATCTACAGATCGCCTGAGCATGTCTCGCGTGTCACAGAGACGACCATGGCAGTTGGGGCGTCAGCAGTCGCACGTTTCTTCTGTTTCAGATGTTGGAGATTCGCCGAGATGACCGCAGCAGCTGGAGCAGAGCGACCAAAGCAGCCACGGCAGTCGCATGTGTCTACTAACGGTAGGTAGTGGGTGGGTTGCGGCTGGCAATAATTTGCATGAACTAATTGGTGGCGGAAGCATGCGAAGTAGTAGATCGAATTGCATATAAATTTTGCTTCCATAAAATAACACCTGAATCAATTAACTAATAAGTAGGTATTTTACTAAAATACCACTGTTTGGAGCTGGGATATATGTGTTAAGAATTAAATGACAATTTAAAATAAAATCTCGTTTGTATGTTTAATA
Organism: Hypsopygia costalis; assembly: GCA_937001555.2. Classification (NCBI taxonomy): domain Eukaryota; kingdom Metazoa; phylum Arthropoda; class Insecta; order Lepidoptera; family Pyralidae; genus Hypsopygia; species Hypsopygia costalis. The sequence goes on along the minus strand of OW443339.2, from coordinate 13,306,881 downwards.
CGTTTTGTTATAAATGCTGCGGTAACTGTCTTTTATCAGGCGGGCCGTATGCTTCTTTGCAACCTTATTAGTAACCATACAGCCATAATTATAACCATGCAGCTTGGCCGGGGTAATTGCAACACTAAAGTCTTCAACCAGTGCGTCCTCCCTGCGATCACATATGGTGCAGAGACTTGGACACTGACCATCGGACTGGTCCACAGGCTAAAGGTCGCGCAGCGAGCGACGGAGAGGGCTATGCTCGGGGTTTCTCTGCGGGATCGAATCCGGAACGTAGAAATTCGACGGAGAACCAAAGTTGTCGACATAGCCTTCAGAGTTTGCAAGCTGAAGTGGCAATGGGCCGGTGACATCTGCCGAGTAAGTGACGCCAGATGGGGGAGGAAGGTATTAGAGTGGAGGCCGCGCGTAGGACGACGAAGTGTTGGGCGCCCTCCTTCTAGATGATCCGATGACCGTAAGAAAGCGGCTGGAAGCGGCTGGATGCGGAAGACGGAGGATCGTATTTGGTGGAAAGCATTTGGGAAGGCTTATATCCAGCAGTGGGTAGATACAGGCTGATGATGAACCTTATTAGTATAAAAAATATCAATAAAGATATTAAGAGTGATTTTCGTGTAAATTTATTATTTTAGCACAGTCAAACCTGCGTCATTTCTCATAAATTTGGCCTGTCTAAACTATTTTTAGTATAGTCAGACCTGTGTCACTTCCTCATAGTTAGTGAACACGTATCTCCGTCTGGGCATTACCCTTCGAAACCGCCATAGGAAATAATAAGACATGTTCGCGACTGTTATCCGTTAACTTATTTTTTTTTCTACCACGTTGGGCCCGCCATAGCCACATTAACGCTCGCAAATTGCAACATGAAATACTGCATATATCGCTTGCGCACCGCCACCATGCATGCAACTGCAAATATCGTTGCCAACGCAGCAACTCCTTCCTTTCCGGTGACCTCACTAACTCGCAGGAACATAACAACCCTCGAACGAATTGTTATTTGACTTTGGTATTCTGTAAGGTGGAGGTACTTCCCCAGTCGGTTAGCTACCAAATACGATGTACCCTACCTCTCTTTTGCTAGAGCCTCTTTGCTAGTCGGCAGGGCGCACCACGTACAGGCGCGATTGGCTTTAGCTCTAAAGATCGTGGTGTGCCACTGACATCCCATTTTATTTTTCTGACAGCTCATTTACGTATATATTTAAAATTTATTGATGTACCTACAAACGTTAGTACAAAAGTTAAAAAAAAAATCATGTACTAAAGATGAACATAAGGCTAATGTTTAACCGTCCGAGCCACTTCTATTTCTCTAGTAGAACCAATGATATTATATTTCAATAGACCCATACTAAATTGCATCAAAAAATGGTTCCTGCTGTTGCATAGATAGCTACCTATAAATAGTTACATAGACTGTCGCCATTCTTTTCAAATCAGCTATATAATGGGCTAGCTAACTCTTTTCCTCGTAGAATGCGAAATGGCGCCAATTATTCTTGCAAAGACAAAAAATTACCTAAAGTACCTAAGTGTTATAATCAAACATTATATTATGTACTTTCGAGTGATATATTTCTTCGGCTTTATATATTTCATCAACGTATTATGTTTTTTTTTAGTAACAGAAGACTGCATTTTTACCCATTTCAATCAATTGTCGCAAACGTCGTATTCGTCAGTTTAATTGCGAGACTTATCTCGCAATTAGTTTGCACAAGCCGAATACCCGTAAAGTGTACCAACTGTCTTAACAGTTGGTACACTTTACGGGTATTCGTTTTTGACACTTAGTGGCATATCTATAAAAATATAACATCATTGACCTATAACCCATTCCATACAAATTAAAACAAGTACTTGTAAATAGATCAAGGAAGGTACCGTAAGATATTCATGGATAAGATTTAGCTCAAATGGAAAGTAGGATCTATCTATCCGTCCACAGATTTATTTGAAATGCAAAGATTTCAAAACGCGCTGCTAGTATGGACTACTGAACCTGTGGAACACTGACATTCTGTAAATAGAGACAAGTCAATTTATATACAATTTATATAGGTACGGGATGATTGCATTGAAGCCATTTTTAGAGTTGTTGATTTTTAGATTGAGAGTTACGAAACCAATGAGTCTGTCTGCCTGTCACACATAACTAAATTATAAACGAAAAAAGAGTTTACTTGACTATATCGTGTGACACATCAAATGAAAAGACAGTAAGTTTAGTATCTCAAAAGTGTATGATTTTTACGGTTCCAGTTTTGGAACCCTCATCATCATCATCATTGGATCATTTCGTTATTGTATGCAAACCTCGAAAATATAGCATTTAACTAATGTTTTTTTACCGTTTACTCATATATGGATATTATCATCGATTGTTTACATACTAAATAAAAACACTTCAATGCCTTTTGTGAGTTTTACTGAAAAATTTGAATGTTTGATATTTTTCGTTTTCTATTAGTTATTCGTTAAGCAAGATTTATGGATTCAGTGATGGCGGTTTTGAGCGCATAACTGTTACATTTCAATGGCCAATTAAACCAATAATCGGTAAATGTTAGTTTGGTTTAGCAATAGATAACCAAAATAACGTTTACCAATTATTGGTTAACCTAATGGTTCACTAAACTAAATTAACAACATACTACTGTCGATAGAAAAAAAATATACAAAAGGAGCTGAAAATACTACATTTATTTAAAATGAAATGAAATTATTTATTCAACTTTTGGGCCCTTGTGAGCACATAGACACGTCTTTCATTTTTAATGGAAACCGGAATAAATAATATTCTTGTTTTATTGTATTTTTTTTTACTACTATCATTTCGGTATTGACCATTGGCGCAAACTTCATTAGGGTCAACAAACAATTACTTAATGCATACGTATAAACACCATGTAATAAACATAATTATATATTATTATAATGTGAGAATTTATTGGTGGTACCTACGCCGTTAACCACAGTTTACCGTCATTAATATATAAAAATAACAGAGTCGGTAATTAGGACAGTTAAATTCGATCATTTTCTTAGACGAAACAAATTAATTAAAATTAAATAAACTTGTAAATAATAACGAGAAATCAGCAGAAAAACGTAGAAGTGTAGAAGTGGAAAATACTTTTCAAAGAAAAAAATCAAGGAGATGCATGAATGTAGAATTAGAAAGAATGGTATATATATATGCATTTATGTATGATAGCAGTAGTAACGGTTCATGCAATTATCTCGAAGATTCTGAAATATTCCTTTATAATATAGATTAATCAACAATCTTAGCACTATTCTGAGTTTTAACAAGTTTGTTAACACCATAAACTGGAAAGTTTCCAACGATACTACTCGGAACAACTTCAAAGGAACAAAAGCAAAACAATCGACGAGAAACAAATGTTGAATTTGTAGAAACTTCGGAAGAATGATATGTTTGTTGAAAGAAATTGAACTATATTCTAGCAGTCGCCTGCTTATACATGGCATTGATAATTCGTTAATAGAATATTTGTATAATTGTATAATATTTGTTAATTGAAATATATGGTTTAAATAAAAATATTTTGATTTGACAGATTTACACCCAAAACGAAATTTTAATATTTCAAGAAAATGAAATGTAATAAGTGTACCTTAGGTATGTTAATGCAAAAAAGGCCTATTGGGCTCTACGCTATCTGATCGGATAGCGAAATGTTTGACAGCTAAAAAAATGTTTTTTTTTTTTTATATACTACGTCGAGTGACAGACAAGCATACGGCCCGCCTGATGTGAAGCGGTTACCGTAGGCATATTAACGCTCGCAACATAAAATATCGCTCGCGCGGCGCCACCCCCGCTGCCATCGCAGCATCTCCTTCCTTTCTGGTGACCTCACTCACTGGCAGGAACACAACAGCCCTCAAGGGAACCGTTATTTAGCTGCGGTATTCTGTGAGGTGGAGGTACATTCCCCAGTCGGGTAGCTAACAATTACGCTCCCTACCTCTCTTTTCGCCAGAGCTTCGTTTGTCAGTCAGCAGGGTGCACTGCGTGCAGGTGAAGTTGGCTTTGGTTCAAAGATGTTGATGAACCACTTACACCCCATTACTTTACCCCAGTGTGTTGTTGTTTACCACATGTTCTCATAGAAACCGCCTTATTTCTTAGATTCGTAGGTATTTTTTTATTATCATTCCTCATGATATCACGAATTTAATTTAGTTCTAAGTAAGGCTACTGACTTAGCTTAACGACTGTCATCTAATGACAACAACCGAGACCGAAGGCTTAACGTACCCTACAAAGCACGGGGGAACTTGAGCCAAATAAACCCATCCATAGATTGGTTACGGTCGGCGTTGCTTAATCAATTTTATTGCGTGATCAATTTGACTGGCATACGCAACGACGCCATCAATCTCCTCAATTTAATATATTTAATAGTTCATCATAATTAATAGTTCAACATAAAGCTTCCTACTTCTACTAATTTCTTCTGATTAAATTCGTAGTGAGTTCCAAGGCAGCCGTAGTTTTTACCCCTGGGACTGCAATGGACTTCATAGTTCATTGCCTTTTTTGGCGGTCGCCGCTGTTAATCCTGGCTACACAGGAGATACAGTGGTGGGAATGTGTGGTGGGCCACCGTCCCTAAAGTTCATCATAATTAAAGTCCTTTAAAAAAAAAACGTTCATCATAATCTACTTGTTTAGTGAGAAGAGGGTCTAACCCAAAACGCCTCGGCAACGGACAAGAGACCTTAGTGTCCTGTCAGTTGGCATTGCTATCCTGGCGCGCAAGATGTTTCTTCACGCGTCGTTTGAACGATCCGATATTGTAAGAAGGAGGTAATAAATAAACAAAAATAATCGTTAAAATTGTAAAAAATAAACAAAAATAATCGTTCTCTATGTGTTTCGTTATCGTAATGGAACGCAACGTTTAGATTTCTTTGACTCGCATTTTTGCAAACTAGTGGGAGGTAGTCATACATAGGCTACTCTGCGCTAGTACCTCGCTGCCTGCGTACGAGTACAGACGCAGAATTCGCCCAACGCGCCCTGGGAGCGAACTCGGTTTCCGCAGTGATTGCTATTGGAAAGAAGCCTACTATAGAAGATACATAATCAAGAAGAGAAGAAACTCTAAGCATAAGGTGCTCACGAAGGCGAAAGGCTCAGACGAGAGGCGATAAATTTAAGGTAGGTACATAGTGCAGTATACCCCTATTGCTTCATGCTGAGTTGAAGAAATCGCATTTATCGGATACGTTATTGTTTACCCAGATTAGCAGAAAAAGGCCAATCGGCTATTTTGGTTTTATGCGCTGCTAACATCTTTATGGTGCCGAAACCCGGGAACTTTCGCCTAGTTCATTTTTCGCGCTATGCTTATGGTGTTTCTGGTTGAAATTGAATTCTCGTAAACAGTCCATCGAAAATAACGTTCTAATAACTAGTTGTTCCAGCGTACCTATTAGAAAAGTATTCGAATATTTTTTTGTCAATTTCGACGGTAGCAGAATCGAATCTACTCCATAAATAATATAAACGCGATTTTGTACCTATAAACGAACCACTATCGAAAAGGTTTCATTTCCAATACCTAACTATATTTTATCGAAATTATGGTAAGAACCAAATAAGCAATCAAATTATATCGGTGCTTATTTCTATCGGCTTACAATTACATACCTACCTACTTACATATAAAAGGTTATACCAAGTGTAATTTTTTATATTTCGCTCCCCTAACGGAATATTTGTAAGATCAAAATAAGTAAACACCAAAATACATCGGTACTTATTTTTACATCGGCTTACAAATATTCATTTCGTTACAATTCGTATTGTTTTTTAAATCGGAATTTTGTGGGAAATCTTAAATAGGTAATCAATCACTCGCTTAACATATCGGTACCTATTTCTATCGGCCCACTAAATTAATTTCAAAAGAATATTCATACATTTCATATCGTAATCGGAATTATTGTAGGATCTATACATGCTCGAGCAATCATAATATTAATCGGTGCTCGAGTTTTATTCGGCTTACAATTAATTCAAAACAAACATTAAAAATATCTCACAACGAAATCCATTAATAGATATTATAATAGATTTTATAATTTTTATCAATTAGTATAGCGAGGGTAATATCATTTCTCGTACATTCTCGAGTGCAGTGCGATACTTGCACCAGTGACGCAATCACAATTACATCAAATTCATACCGAACAGTATCTACGAGACTTGTTACGCACGGTCGATCGGCCGTATTGTGCGAGACGCGTACTTACGAAATTCTATGTAGTTGATACACTGTGTTATTACTTATTTTAACTGGTTACTTTCTGTACGAACATTTTATATTATAATTTATAATTATAACTTTATAAGTTAAGTAATACCGTTTACTCATCATGTCGTTGTTGGCAAAATCAACCCGCCGCGGGAATATTAAGAAAATGAATTCAAAATCTTTCGAAGTCGAATATACTGCAAAGGATCTACCTTGTTTGCGCAGAAAACGAACTATGACCTTTAATAAATTAAATAAAGCTTTAGAAATCGGTATTTTAGCGGCAAATAATGACTCGCAGCGGGATTTATTTTTTGCTTACCATCAGGACGTCAAGCAATTGGCTTCAACTTTTGAAAACACACAGTGTGCTATTTTGGAAGTTTCGGAGGAACATGAAAGCGATGTGGGAGACATGCAGGAGCGGTTTGATGAAATGTATTATCGTATTCAATCTATTTATCGTAGCTTAACTAAATCGGAGTCGATACCTAGTACGAGTGCATTATCGAGTCAGCATCGAGACAATTTGTCTAACATTCGGTTGCCAAAAATAACCCTCCCCACTTTTTCAGGTGACATAAAACTATTTCCTGAGTATTTTGATACGTTCAATGCGTTAATACATAACTCCTCCTCTATTACCGATACTGAGAAGTTTCACTACTTGATCTCGTCTCTTAGCGGTGATGCGTTGTCCGTAGTGAAGTCATTTCCTAGAACACGCGAACATTATAACGACGCTTACGAAGCACTCGCCGCCCGCTATAAGAGTAAACGCGCCTTAGCATTTACATGTTGGAGGGATCTTTTGAGTATTGAGTTGAAGATCGGTAACGCTCGTGAGTTTCAGGCTTCGCTCGATTGCTTTGAGGAGAATTTAAGTATTTTGAAAACGTTGCAATTGCCAGTTGCACAGTGGGACTTTGTTCTCGTTTATCACATTTTATCGAAATTAGATGCAGACTTGCGCCGCAGTTTCGAAGAAAATTATTCAGACATCGAAATGCCATCTTACGAACAATTATTGAATTTTCTACGTTCCAAGTGCCAGGCGCTGCTGCGTGACACCCACTTTACCGAATTGATTGCGATGGGCAGTGGCAGCCCTATTGTAACTGGTACGAGTAAGAGCGTGCGGGCTCAACCGAAGCGTTTCAATACATCACAAGCTCTCGTCGCCGCGACCTCTCAACAAAATATTACTAACGAAAATAAATCGGAATCGTTTCGTATCAAATGCACGTATTGTAACGGCTCACACTCGATTTCATCATGTCCTGACTTTCTTAAAAAATCGGTTGATGAACGCATGGCTGTCGCAAGCGACAGAAATTGGTGTTACAATTGTTTGAAAGCGTCTCATCAATTAAAAACCTGCAAATCGATCTTTTCGTGTCGCACTTGTAACCGCAAGCATCACACTTTACTGCACCGTGAATCAAATCAAATCGTGTCGTCGTTGGTGTCAGGTTCACAATCGCGTACGACAGTACTTTTGGCCACCGCCTTGGTGCAAGTGAGAGATTCTTCGGGTCGGATGCAGACATTCCGTGCCTTGTTCGATACCGGCAGTCAAAGCAATTTTATTACCGAATCCGCAGTGAAAAGCTTATCGTTAACGCCGACTACAGCTAGCACAACCGTGAGCGGCCTGGGGGATGCGGCAGCCCCGATCGTTGGGGATGTCAAGTGTTCCTTAGGAACGAACGGGCAAGTTCTATTCGAGTTGGACTTGCACGTTATTTCAAAAATATGTGGCGAGCAACCTATAGCGAAATTAAACAAATCGAGATGGTCACATATAAAATCGTTACCGTTAGCTGATCCCGGGTTCGATATACCCGGACCTATCGACCTTTTACTAGCTGCGGATATATTCGCAGAATCGGTGCTTACTGAGCACATCAAAGGAGATTGTAATCAACCTACCGCATTCAACTCGGTCTTTGGTTGGTTGCTGTTAGGCAAAACGGCTTTATCTTCTAGCACTCTGCTACATTGTACGTTACCGGATAGTGACAGCGAGTTGAATTCGTTGGTTCACAGGTTTTGGGAACTGGATTCGTTACCGGCGTCATCACCTTTAACTCCAGAGGAAATACTTTGCGAACGCAAGTTCATTGAAACGCACTCTCGCGATGATTCTGGGCGTTACATCGTTCAAATACCTTTCAAGGATGAGAAAGAACCCATCTTCGAGGGCTCTCGTGATGTGGCATTGCGAAGGTTTCACGCTACTGAGCGAAGACTATCTCGTGACACTAACCTGCGAATCCAATATACAGCCTTTATGTCAGACTATATAGATAGCAATCATATGTCCTTAGTTCCTATAAATGAGATGGGTAAGGGCAAGTACTATATTCCTCATCATCCAGTTTTGAATCCTGAATCAGTCACAACGCAACTTCGCGTCGTTTTCGACGCCTCGGCAAAGGATTTAAATTGTCAATCACTTAATGATGCGCAACTAATCGGTCCAAAGCTACAGCCCAATATTTTGGATGTCCTTTTGCGATTTCGGGAACACAAAGTTGTCTTCATGGCAGACGCCCGCCAGATGTTCCGTCAAATTTTAATATCGCCAGATCATCGCGATTACCAACGCGTATTCTGGAGAGGATCGCCTGACGACCTACTTCAGGAGTATCGGTTGAACACTGTGACATATGGATTGGCTTCCTCTCCATACCTCGCTTGCCGTACTATGCGACGGCTTGCTGAGGATGAAGGAGACTCTTACCCACTCGCGAAGCAAATTATACTGACAGACGTCTATGTTGACGATGTGTGCACTGGTTTTAAAACTTTGGAACTTGCTCAACAGGCAAAATCACAAATTCGTGAGCTTCTTGGTCGAGGATGTTTGCAAACTCAGAAAATGGGCCAGTAATGAACCCGGGTTGCTCTGTGATCTGCCTCAAGAGGACTGTAGGACTGGTTCTGTGTCTCTTGACAACTGTGAAACACCAGCCCTAAAGGTTTTGGGACTTAAATGGGACCCCTCTTCAGATACCTTTTTGTTTGAAATCAAGCCTATGGAACGTCCGTGCACCAAGCGTTCAATTCTCAGCGAAGTCGCTAGAATCTTCGACCCTCTGGGCTTTTTATCACCCATTTTCATACAGGCTAAATGCTTAATCCAAAGGCTTTGGATTCTCAGAGTTGATTGGGATCAAACGCCCCCTGAGGAGATCGTTAGCGCGTGGGACACATATCGACATCAATTATCGCTTCTATGTCGGCTGAGAATTCCTCGCAAATTAACTTGCTCAAGTGCAGTGTCATACCAGTTGCATGGGTTTTGCGATAGTTCTGAGACCGCCTATGGAGCGGTGATATATCTACGCATCGAAGACGAACAAGGCCAAATTCATATCTTCTTGGTCTGTTCCAAGGCTCGTGTAGTACCATTAAAACGAATATCCTTGCCTCGGCTCGAACTGTGCGCTGCTGTGCTACTGTCGGATTTGTACAGGCTCGTGAGTGATATTTACTTACCAGACATCAAATTCGATGCGGTCTTCTTGTGGTCTGACTCAACCGTCGTCTTATCGTGGTTGCGCGCACACTCTTCCCGTTGGGCAACTTTCGTTGCGAATCGCGTCAGTCACATTCAAGATATCGTACCTACCGATTGCTGGCACCACGTATCATCTGGTGATAACCCTGCTGATATCTGTTCTCGTGGTCAATTGCCTGCTGAACTTCTCAACAGCTCGTTATGGTGGGCGGGGCCATCATGGCTACTAGCAAATCGTGAATCCTGGCCGGTAGAGTCCACTGACATGTCTTCTGAGGACGACCTTATAGTGAGGGCGGAGGTGCGAAAATCAGTGGTCTTAACAGTCAACACAGTTAATGATATACCCAATGGCGAACCAGCAATTTTCGATACCTTGCTAAATCAATTCTCTACTTTACAAAAGGTGGTTAGAGTGCTAACGTACATTAATCGTTTCATAGCAAATTGCCGCAGCCGCAATCAATCTAACCGTAATCGTGACAGTTTTCTTAATAACGTTGAGCGACACAATTCATTGATGCAGCTTGTTAAACACGTTCAAAGCATCGCTTTTTCAGAGGATATTTCTAACCTGAAATCGAACAAACCATTATCGAAACCATTTCGTAAACTTAACCCGTTCATTGATAATCGGGGTGTTCTTAGGGTGGGCGGCAGGATATCTCGGTCAGGTCTGGAATATGAACACAAACACCCTGCCTTTCTGCCCTCCGATCACCAACTAACGTATTTGATCATCGACTTTATTCATCGTAACTACTTACATCCGGGTATAAATACGACACATTTTCTACTGTTGCAGCAGTTTTGGATTATTTCTGCTAAACGTACCATACGTCGTAGGCTATCTAAATGTCTTCAATGTTTCCGCCTCAATCCGCAACCATTGCAACCGTTTATGAGTGACATGCCCTCTTACCGCGTAAATCAAATCAAACCTTTCTCCGTAATCGGAGTGGACTTTGGTGGGCCCTTTTGCATTAAGCTCGGTCTGCATCGGGGCGCAAAGATAGACAAGGCATACCTCTGCTTGTTTGTTTGCCTAGCAACCAAGGCCGTCCATTTAGAGGTGGTTTCTACTCTTTCAACTGATGGCTTTATCGCTGCGTTACGGCGTTTTGTAGCACGTCGCGGCCGTTGCAATGTGATTCACGCGGATTGTGGGACAAATTTCGTCGGTGCTAGAAATCAATTAGCAGCTTTAATGCAGAAAGCATCGAGCGCGGAGAAAATTGAATTTAAATTTAACCCTCCATCAGCACCGCATTTCGGCGGCGTATGGGAAATACAAATAAAAGCAGCTAAGTCTCATTTGCTTCGTGTTGTGGGCGATCAAGTCCTTACTTTCGAGGAGCTCACAACTCTGTTTGCTCAAATAGAGGCGGTTTTAAATTCGAGACCCTTATGCCCTATTAGTTCGGATCCTAACGATCTTAGCGCATTAACTCCGGGCCATTTTTTAACCTTGGAGCCGTTAACAGCTGTCCCCGATGAGGATCTTTCAAATGTAAACGTCAAACGGCGTCACCGGTGGCAGTTGTTGCAATCGTTCCAACAGAATTTTTGGTCCAGATGGAAAAACGAATATCTGAATTCTTTAACACAACGGGCCAAATGGACCAAGGATTCAAAACCATTACAAATCGGTTCGATGGTGGTTATCAAAGACGATATTCGGTCTCCGTTGTATTGGCCTTTGGCTAGAGTGGTCGATCTGTTGCCCGGAGCTGATGGAATTGTTCGGATTGCAGTAGTTAAAATCGCGAATGGCCATACCATTCAACGTCCGTTGGTCAAGCTATGCCCTCTGCCAATCGAGGACTAGCTTGAATCGATCTTTTCACTTCAAATTCTATTAATCTTAGATCTAATCGTAATTTTAGGAATCTTAGTCGTAGTAATAATAGTATATCGTGATCTCGTGATCGTAAACGTACTAATCGAGGAATCTAAGTTGTTCTTGAGCCATATTATATCAATACCATTATCAGTCTTGTCCCATTTTTTGATCGTATCGTTTCTTTCTTTTTTTTTTAACCAGAAAATACCATAGGCATTTTGGTGGGCGGGATGTTTCGTTATCGTAATGGAACGCAACGTTTAGATTTCTTTGACTCGCATTTTTGCAAACTAGTGGGAGGTAGTCATACATAGGCTACTCTGCGCTAGTACCTCGCTGCCTGCGTACGAGTACAGACGCAGAATTCGCCCAACGCGCCCTGGGAGCGAACTCGGTTTCCGCAGTGATTGCTATTGGAAAGAAGCCTACTATAGAAGATACATAATCAAGAAGAGAAGAAACTCTAAGCATAAGGTGCTCACGAAGGCGAAAGGCTCAGACGAGAGGCGATAAATTTAAGGTAGGTACATAGTGCAGTATACCCCTATTGCTTCATGCTGAGTTGAAGAAATCGCATTTATCGGATACGTTATTGTTTACCCAGATTAGCAGAAAAAGGCCAATCGGCTATTTTGGTTTTATGCGCTGCTAACACTATGACTTTCTTCTGCAGTCGTTGACCCAGGGCCACGACAGCAGCAAAATCTATTTGACTTTTGATTAAAAGTACCTATTGATGAATATGTAATTTGGATTGTCAATTACAATTCTCTAAAACGTTTCCAATGTTAATATGGATAAAGTTAGAATTCATTTTGTGGTAGGAGATTGAATGAATGTTCGTTTAATTCGTGGAAAAAGAAGCAAAAACAGTTATCTACTTTATCGCGTATTGAATCACCGATCCATTGCACGACTACCGACAGATTAATCCTACTTGCATAAGAGACAGGACTTTTTATCACATACGTAGGGAATTATACCAACTTTCATCCGATAACTTAAGAGATACGGAATAAGGAAAGGAATAGTTTCAGTGGAAAATGCGAGGGATTCACACAAGCATTATTAATCTTTCTACACTCGGCTGAAATAAGAAGTTACATAAGCTTTATGGATCCTAATATAATTCCGTGGAATAACTTTCCGCTAAGTTCCATTTTTTTGGCTTTTTATAACTCGAGTTGAACGTTTTGTATGCAAATATAAGTAAAGTTTACAACTATTAGACCTACATAATTTTAGATGGAATAGGATTATATTTGGGCCCTGTCTTATCTATAAATCACCCTAAACTTGACTGATAGAGGAGGTTTTTTTTTTGTTTGTTTGTCATTATGTGGCAGTCAGTGTATGTGTATTATTTATGTGCGAGAAATTTTTAGTGCCTTAGTGTTTCATCATTATCTTTGAAACAAAGCCAACCTCACATGTACGTGATTGACTGCCAAAAAGGTTCTTGCCAATTAGAGGTAAGGTATAAGACCTCTCAGATTTGACTTGACGGGAACCTCCCTTTGGAGTCAGTCTATGACGTGTATGTGATCTTGGCTTTGTTTCAAACCTTACTCACCTCCACCTCGCAGAATACCGCAGCCAAATAACAACAATTCCTTTGAGAGTTGTTGTGCTTCTGTGAGTGAGTGAATTCGTACGTTTATTTGCCATCCGAAGTAATATGTAAAAATATGTGCTTAATGTATGTAAAAATACGTAATCGTAGAAGATTATTTAATTATTGAATATAAAATATATTAGAGTGGAGGCCGAGCGTAGGTCGACGATACGTTGGACGTCCTCTTTCTAAATGGTCCGATAATGTAAGTTTGACATAAATTCTAGTATATTTCTATATTCCCAATTTCTATTATTTTAAAATTGAAATAATTAAAAATTACACGTTATGTAAAAAATATTATAATAAACGACTATGAAACTGTAACATGCTTAAATAATATTGCAATATAAATCATATATATTTTTCTCTGCTTACGTCTAATTAATACAAAAATAAGAAGGGCCCCCTAACTGAAACGAGTTGTATTTTCACGGTACCTGGGGCCCTACAGCCGAAGCTGATGCCGATTACCACCTATTTTTTTATTCCAAAAATTAGTCTTACGTTAAAGTTATTGACAAACATCTTCAGCTTAGTCGATAGAGCTCTATGGTTTCTACCAGCTGAGCTAAACATAATTATTAACAATGTAAGCAGTAATTTCATTTTCGTATTAAAAAAATCTAATCGGCTTCAGCTTCGGCGGTAGGGCTCCTGGACAAAATTTACACACAAGTATCTACGAGTATGTATATAATTTATCCTAAACAAGTATCGCATTTTGAATACTTTATTATTATTATTTTTTATACTACGGTGGCAGACAAGCATACGGCCCGCCTGATGTTAAGCGGTTACCATAGCCATATTAACGCTCGCAACATTATATATAACTCGCGCGCCGCCACCCCCGCTGCCAACGCATCCTTTCTGAATTGTTATTTGGCTGCTGTACTCTGTGAGGTGGAGGTACATTCCTCATTCGGGTAGCTTACAATTACGCTCCCTACCTCTCTTTTCGCCAGCGCTTCGTTTGTCGGTCAGCAGGGTGCACCGCGTACAGGTGAAGTTGGCTTTAGTTCAAAGATGTTGATGAACTACTTACACCCCAAAATATGAATGAGCAGAGTCACAGAATGTTCTATACCATAGTAGAGTTATTATTAAACGTGTCATGATGCCCTTATTCATTCTTCCACCTCCGCACACCGCTGTAGGAGCTCATTGAAAAATAACCACACATAAATCCAAGTTTGGGTCATGCTTTCTACTTACCTTTGCAAAAAAGGTAATAAAACCTGACCCTCTCATTTCAAATGCAAATCTAGGCGTCGGATCTCAGACGTTTAAACATTTATTTACACCATTCAGATATTGAGCAGAGTACGAATAGGTAACTACCACAATAAATAAAGATTTGTGAAAAGAATAGAAAAAGAAAATAATGTTTGCTCAGTAAAACTTGAAAAAAATATGAGACCTTGATCCCTGTCCGTATAAATATTTTGATTTTATATTTCTGTAACCTATACAACAAATATTTATCTATCTTTTAAATATGACGAACTCGGTAGTCGAATGGTTAGTAATGGCCACTTTGACTCTGATGGTCGCGGGTTCGATCGCTGCACCAGACAAATATTTGTGTGCATGAACAAGTCTGTTTGTCTTGGTTTGGGTGTTTTATGGACGTATTTACAAAAAAATGTATTTATGTATTATATCCGTTATGTAGTACCCATAGTACTTAGTTTGGGACTAGATGGCAGTGAGTAATTTGTACATGTAATTTGTACAGAAATATTTATTTAACTACATCTTTCGATAGAATATATAAAAAAATATGTTCTCTATTAAGTAACACTTCGTTATTCTCACCGAATGTACGCTGCGCAGCAAACGCCATTTTATTTCATGATTCTTAGCGTTTAATATAAAGTATTTTTAGGTAAAGAGCAAAATATTTGAAACGTTATTGTTTCATATTGCACGTTGTTCAAATAGCTGCTTTCGTCAATAATAAGCGATATCTAAATACAGTCATTTTCACTGTTGATTAAATGATCTAAAATAATTTATGATGATTAGTATGCAGAACTAGCACCACGGCTGAATAGAAAATTAACAACAACATTTTAAATATAATACACGAACAGAAATTAGCAAAAGTACATACTGAATACGGCCATTCACGACACTGTTGGATTATTCAATCAAAATGAAATAAAATTATGCACAACAAAAATTGTTTTATATTTTAAATAACGTGTGAGAGTAAAAATATAAATGTAATTTCGTTTAGCATAACGTTCATTTCCTATAATTTGATTTTAGTCCATTTGTGGAAGCGGCAGCCATACCGACTAACATTTCACGTCACTCCGCCGTTGACGAGAAACTCGAAAGCATGACATCCGCGATCCGCCGGCGGTTGTCCATGACAACCCTCCTTCAGAGGAACTCGAGATTCTCCCCCTCTAACATTTCCAGCATCGATT
Source organism: Hypsopygia costalis (assembly GCA_937001555.2). Lineage (NCBI taxonomy): Eukaryota > Metazoa > Arthropoda > Insecta > Lepidoptera > Pyralidae > Hypsopygia > Hypsopygia costalis. The sequence goes on along the minus strand of OW443339.2, from coordinate 13,291,151 downwards.
TCTTCTCCCTCCTACTCGACAATTTTTTTACGAAGTTTTCTTTCTCGGCGATACGCACCCCTAGTGTACTCCTGCACTAGGTACACTCCTCCACTGTGCGCCTCACCGTGACCTCTGCTAGTTCAGAGGAACAGGAGGCGTAGATGTCCAAAAACGCAGCGCAGATACCACGTCTTTTCTGTTACTGCCAGAATATTGGCCAAAGGTCAGCAAGATCTCCGCTAGGAGAAGTTACGTGCAAGTAATCATTCATAACGTGTAAGTTTTTTTAAATCGTTCGTGAACTATAATTCTTATGTTTTATGGTGGCACCAGTTAACATATATAATCGCATTAAACGGACATAAATAACATAAATTTAATCTTAAATTTAACTCGGTATACCTGCTATGATTTACTTTTCAATTGCGGTTCTAGTATGCTGCATAAACATAGGATAATACCTTCGTAAGTACCTAATTTTAGCCGGTTGTTGGAAAGTATAATTAATACCGTGGATACCTGGTTATCCAACAAACCTTTTGCTGCGGTATTATAGAGTACTCCGTGAGAGTACTGTGACAGACTACTATCATCATTACCATTAACAGCCTGTATCTACCCACTGCTGAATATAGCAGTATAAAGGCATTTCCTTGCTTCGACCATATGCGATCCTCTGCTTTTCGCATCCAACCGCTACCAGCCACTATTTTTAGGTTAAGTCCATCCAGAGAGCGGGCGTCCCACGCTTCGCCTACGCATACGTGGCCTCTACTCTAGGACTTTTTTCCCTCACCTGCCATCGCTGACTCGGAAGATGTGACCAGCCCACTGCCACTTTAACTTGCTGACTCTGAGAGCTATGTCGACCATTTTGGTTCTCCGTTGAATTTCTTCGTTCCGGATTGAATCCCTTAGAGAAACTCCAAGCATCGCTTTCTCCATCCCTCACGGGCGACTTTTAGTCTGTGAACTAGCCCAACAGTCAGCGTCCAAATCTCTGCACTGTCGATCATAGCGGTGAGGACGCACTGACAGGCTACTATAATCTGGATTTTTACAAGCCTTTATTTAGTTTCACCGCGGAGTCTATAATCAAATTTTGCAAGTAAAATTTAATCCAGTTCCCAGTGTCCGAACGGGCTGAAATTTGATATACTCGGATTTGCGTGACAATGAATTTTTGTCTAAGCCACTATTTTAAATCCAGTATGGCGGAGTTTTCATTATTATGCACATTAACCCTATTATTATTAATATGGATATCAAATGATGAGCGAAATACACAAACTTAAGCAAACTTTAAGCAAAAGTTCTTTTTTTTTAAATAACGACTAATAAAAGCTTGTTTATATTCTCATTTTTAATAGCGTATCTTGTGATGTGACAAAGTTGACATCAAAGTAGTTAACATATTTGTACTTTAAATTTGCATTAAGAGCATGTCGGATAACAGGGGCGACAGATTAGACAGGGGCCGGATTTCCAGGGGCCATGTAGTATTTATTTTATTATAACTAAAAAAAAATGATTTTCCTTAATTAATTACCTGGCTGCTTTATTTCTTCTCTCTTTGGAATTGTAATTATATCTACAGCAGTATCAAAACCTACTGTTTGGCAGTATGAGTAATGGTTGGCCCAGAATTTTATCTCGGGATCGTAGGGCGCATTCTGTACTAATTACATATTATGTAATTACGTATATTATAAGGGCTATGAACCTGGCCAATGAATTGTGAGACTTAATTAAATTTTCAAACCTTTGATAATGTATAAATTGGAAGTAATAGCTTCAAGATTCTCACATATGAATATTTATTCTTATAACCTTACGCAGACTTCTTTTTTTAATACTACAAAACGGAAAAGCAAACTGCCCGCATGATATGAAGCAGTTACCATAACGCACAATACACAGATGCTTCCAACTTAAAGTATCGCTAGCGTGCCGTCACCACCACAGCTTTCCCAGCAAGTCTTTCCTTTCCAGGCACTTCACTCACTCGAAACACGACCTAGACTACCAGAAAATTGTCATTTGGCTACGGTCTAGTAATTCATTAGATGCTGAACATTGCTTTGCAATCATTGCCAAAAATAACATAACATGTTTACCGAACTTGTTAGCAAAACATTACAGTCTCCTGTGACTTTTAAATACGAACATACTAACTTCTACTTTACGCTGTTTGAAAATCCCCTGACGGAAAACATCAGACACACAACGGAAAACATTCCCGTGTTCGCATGCGAACACGGGAATGACCGACACCGACAACTTCCAAAGCACGAAGGAGCTCGAGATAACTAAATCTATCCATTGACAGGCTACGGTCGACGTTACTTAACTTTCAAATCTTAATAAATCTTTATTTCTAAAAGTTATGTAATTATTCAAAAATTTACCAACTCGACATCAAAGTAGAGCGTAAAGTAAAATATGTCGAAAACAATTTACAACTGCCATTACTACAGAACTTAGTCTATAATTTCATATTTAATTTACTTAGTTGGAAAATTTATGCATTCATTTGTGCGTGTTTATCCGACTACTGAAGAAGAGAGAGTATTTTTTTTTCGAGAGTATCTATTTATATACCGAGCCCGGTGGTCGAATGGCTAGCAATGGCTACTTTAACTCCGAGATCGCTCCCCACACAAGACAAACATTTGTGTGCATGAACATGTCTGTTTGTCTTGGTCTGGGTGTTTTCTCTAAATTATGTACCTATGCATTTACAAAAAAAATATAAGTATACTAGCAGTTATCTAGTACCCATAGTACAAGCTTTGCGCTTAATTTGGGACTAGATGGCGCTGTGTAAATTGTCCAGAAATATTTGTATTATATTTAATTCTTTGCCATGCTCTACAGCTAAGACGTAAAATACACTGTGTACGTTTCATAGACACCTGTCAAGCGTGGCAAAGATGAGATAAATAAATATGTGAGATTTTATATAGCGCTGTTATTATAAGTGTTTACGTGTCAATCTGTCTCATTTCCTTACATGATGATGGTATAAATTGAGCTTTTGCTAGTGTAAATGCGACGAAAACTCTCAATTGTGGAATCAACTCATTCAGCAATATTCCTAAATAAACACGACATACTCGTAGTAGCCTGAACACAGTCAATATGTCTCTGAAAGGGCTGGCAACGGATCGGCGATGCCTTGGTGATGCTGATTTACTATAGATTTCTCTGTCTATAGGTAAAACCCTTTAACGGATTTCAAAATGTGATGTGTCAGTAGATTCGTCTCAGTTGTGGAAGTGACATAGAATATATTATTTTAATATCCGGAGAAAAAATAGAGGGGTAGGGTACAGTTTTTTAAATTTTTAAGTAAGTGTTTTATACAACAGTCGGACTTTTTTATGAAGCGCGTGTAAAACGCCAGTGCTCAAATAAACGCTAATCTGAAAGCCCTCTAAGGAAATGTCGATTACAATAGGATATATCAACAATTCTTTTGTATACTCTCACTACCATTTTCCCGTCGGTGTTAATAACAACCCGCCCCGTTATACAATAAAGACATTAGTTCAACGAAGCCACATTAACACGGGTCAATTCAGCACAACAAATTGATTGACTTCGTTTCCTATATTCTACAGAGAGGGTAGGAAGCATCGGTTCTAACGAACCATTGAAGATGGCGACACACGTGCTCGTTTACGAGCGAGCTTCTAAGGAAATGGAGCATAAGATTGTTGCTAGCGAAAATAAATCCCTGTTTTTGTTTTCTTTCGAGTTGTAGTTATTTATTTATGGAAAATACCTACTAAATGGGAGACTGGAATTCTAGATAGCTTATATCATCTTTAGACCCTAAGTTAATATAATAATCGCTCAGTTTTATCATTTTAAATGATCGTTTTATATATCAACCTTTATTTAACACCCAATAAACGGGGCAAGTCTGGTGGTTCAATGGCATGCAATCATATGACTATTTAACTTCGAGGATCGCGGGTACGATCCCGAGCATAACACAAATATTTATGTGCGTGAGCATGTATGTCTTGTTCTGAGTATTTCTATGAATAAGAACATATTTAAGCATATTTATCAGTGACCGGTTCTGCTAAGTTGTTTTTAATTTGGTACTACATGGCACTGTGTAATTTACCAAAGAAAAAAAAAAGAATATAACATATAATGTACAATAAAATTAATAACATAAATTCACATTTGTATTCGTGTAACAAGGCCAACTATAAAGGTTGGCAGAAATTTATGTCCTTTTTTTCATTTACGGTGTTTACTTCTTGATAATCGATTTTCGTATAAAACCCCCAGTACAAAAATTTGATGGTGTGTAAAATCGAGGGTAACGTAGTAGATTCGCGATCGTCTTTGGAAGGAACGAAGTCAACTCCAGTGGCTGACTGTGTCATTTTGTTTAATATTTTCTTTTAAAAGATTAAGAACCTATTTTACATTATGACGCTTTCAGACAGCCCATCATTATATGCATGCACTGTGCGTAGTGGGCGATTGTGGACTGTGCCGTGGTGCTCTATTAAATGAGGTTCTCCTGGATTTTGCAACAATACTGCCATATTGTGACGTAGGCTATGGATTCTGGTGGCGTGGTTTTATGGTTTTGCTTTGTTGCATTTTAATTCGCTTTTCACAGTCACTGTTCGCAGGCGTATTGTTACAGTATATAAATACTGCATTGTGTCATTTGTGCCACATCACTTCCATCTAATTATAAACTTGAACGGTAGAAGGAATTGACTGGTTAGTTTATGCGTATATGCATAACAATTTTGACAATCGATGATGACATATCGTCGGATGGTCATGTAATGTTGGTACCACTGTCATGCAATGTTGCCAGTATGCATAGAGACAGTGTCTGGAATTAATCGTAATATAATAGACTCACTGGCAACTAATGATTGATAGTTTTGAGAAATAAAAAGCAGGTATTTAAATTACTTAATGTAAAATTTTATGTAACTACTAACTAGTTATATGTCGTATTCACTACAAATTTTTTGTAGGTTGTAGGCCCTGTTCAGTTCTAAATGTAAATTAACATAACTGCGTATATACCTGTGCTTAATTTTTACTCTGTTTAGATGTACACGAGCCAATTAAATACGATAGATACGACTACTAATATTATTGGATCTACCAATTTATGTCATTAATCACAACAAAAGCAGCACGCGCAGGTAGATAGCTAACTTTCACAAATTTTGCAAAAATTGTTCGTCGTAATTCGAACTCGTGTGTCATATGTTTTGGGTCCAAATTCCTTATATAGCTGACGCAATAATTGGGCCACACACTCAGTTCGTAAACCGTCGAAACGAATACGTGACGGACCACAGAAGCTGCCTTCATTTGTTTTGTTAAAAACAGTTTCTTTGTAGAGAATGTTAGATATTTTTGCTGATGTATTTTAAGGAAATATATTCGACAAACATTTTCTTTTCTGCTTATACTAAAGACAAAGTAAAAAAGGTAGGAGTAGCAAACAAAAAATAATTATACATAGCGACCGAAAAGAATAGAAATTAATTAAATTGGATAATTCCAATTTAATGATTTCTTGTCTTCTTCTCTTTTTTTATTATTATTTTTTCCACATCTGGCAACACTTACAGTACCGCCAAAATTTGTAAACATTGTGGTTTGTGAACGGTTACTTCTCTAAGGTGAGTGCAACTAGTAACTAGTAGTGAGGACAAATGTGAGCTATTAGAAGAGTGTTATTTTCTTTTTTTTTTGTAACCAAATAATATATCTAGCCTGATTAGTAGCAATCAGTAAGCAGCGAAAATTTTTATTATGCCGTTTGTTCCTCACTTTTGTAAATTATTTAATTACAACTACCTCCAATTAGAGGGACGCGATGGAGTCTTGCGCGTGTCAGTCTAATCGAACACGCAAGTTAAGCTACGTCGACCGTAGTCTGTCCATGGATGGGTCTGTTATTCATCTCTAGCTCCTCCGTGCTTCGGAGGACACGTTAAGCAATCGGTTCCGGCTGTCATCGTTCGATGACAGTCGTAAAGCCAAGTCAGGTCTTTGCGCGCGCTTGAAATCACTGGGGCTCCGCCAACCGACAGTTGAGCAGCGTGGTGGAGTATGCTCTAATTCCCCCTTTCCCTTCGATTGTTAAAACAGGCTCCGATCATGTTGGAGGTAGACAGAAATTTATAAAGTAAGCCGATGCGCGCACATCCAAGGATAACGTGAACAACATGTCGAACTTGGATGTGGGCGAATTGTGATTGGCCTAATATAAAAAACCTTTGGATTGAGGGGAGACCCGTATCCCAGCAGTGGAATTAATAAGGGTTGTCAACGACGATGATATATAATATAAACAGGAGGTCGTTCGCGACTATACCCTCGTGAACTTACATAAAAATTTTCATCCTCTGTTCTGACTTCTAACGATATTATGAGTTACAATGTCATTGTACAAATGTATGTATACATATATATATATTGAAAGCTGTTATATAATAATAATCTTAGTTTTAGCTATAATATAATGGAACAAATGGTATTTCAAATTATCGTAGTTGAAATGAAAATGGAATTTAAGTTATTACAGGAACGGGGACGCAACATGAACCCAGCGAGCCGCGCCGTCCAACTTATGAAGACTTTAATACGATTTCCAGCTATGTTGGAAAACTATCATCTACAATAAATATTTAAAGATGAGTGGTTATCTGCAGATATCGTAAATGAAATAAGTTTATTTTTCATACAAAACAATCGCCACGTTCATAAGCGGAACATGTGGGGGGAGGGGGGGTGGATCTTATTTATACTCTACGTAAATGTACAGGGACATGGGGTCTTCTGTTGAAATGAAAATGATAATTACTTTAATTTTATTGCACTAATAAAAGGAACAATAATCACACATAAATATATTTAGTAAATAAATTAACATTTATACACGCATACAATCGATCTAATATACTACACAATCTATTTGAATAAAAGTGCCCTTACACTAGTCCCCTCAAATTTTTACATGTAATTATCGTGTCACGGTGTTTGTTACCAAACTCCTCCGAAACGGCTGGACCGATTTTTATGAAATTTTGTGTGCATATCGGGTGTTATCCGTATTTATTAAGTTTTTGTATTTGCTAGAAGTTTTCTATTGCATGGTAAAGGTAACTCGTCTTTTATATGTGAGACCTACATCAAAATATATTTTTTACGATAATAATACGATAATTAACGATAATATTATCAAACCTCACATGAGACATAATGGTGAATAAAGAATTCAATTAACATCTTCTTATCGCGACGATAGAGAGAGGGTCAACGCTGCTGGACATTCGCCCTGATGAAGGTCTCCTTTGAGATCGAAAGTAGTCGGCGCGAGTGACCCGTTTAATCTAATTAATTGTTTTTTTTTTTTTTATCTTATCCCCCTATAAAAATACATAAGAACTAAACAAAACTAGTTTAGTATAAACATTGATAAATTTATTTAGTCTAATCAGACCACTGCCTGACTTGACGCGGTACTGGATTACGTAAGATAATATCTAGTAAAAATCATAGTCCCCTTATTTCAAACATAAATAGAATTTACCTGTAGTGAAAACTTTATGTAGTTTGGTCACAAATGCAGAAGCATAATAATAACAGATTTGAGACAAAAGCAGTTTCTGTACTCCTACTCAATTCATAAGCCACACTCATATTTACTGTCGGAATAGTTTAGTCGAGTATTGTGTTTGCGACAATTTTCACTCAAACTGTTATATCGATGGAAGTGTTTGTGATTCCAGTGTCAACATAATTATGGAGCCGAAACCTGGGTACAAAGGAATGTATAACAATCAAGTTGTGAAGAGGGCATTAGAAAGGGAACTGATAGTACTCAGGGGCCGAGAGAATTAATGTATGGCTTAGAGAAAAAAGAGAAGTCGCAGATGCCATAAAGCACGTGACAAGCCTCAAGTGGCCGTGAGCGGGTTGTAATGATCGGAAACAAGGCTCGTGGTGCAAAGCATTGGCGACCGTGCTAAGAAAATGTCCCTAGGGAAGACCTCAGAAGAGGTGGAAAGATGACGTGAAGAAGGTGGCAGGAGCGAACTGGACACAGGTGGCACAAGATCGAGACAGATGGTGGTTTAGATCGATCGTTTTGCCGATGTGCTCGTCATTTCGCCTTAATACACTAACACAGTTTTTGGATAGTTTTTCGATATTTGTAGTCAAAAGTTGCTCGTTGGGATTTTTTGAGTTTTTAGTTGATAAAAATAGAGTAGATTAACCACTTCGATATCATATGAATATCGGCGCACCTTATCATTATATTCATATGAATACTTTTACCTTCATATGAAGGTGCAGCGCGCATTTTCATTTAACTAGCTCGACTGTTACATACATTTCCATAAATTTTGGACACACAACTAAATAGATGTTCGATCAAAAGTTGTATGTACGTGTTTTGCCTCGAACTTGTGTCTATAGGATACGATGGCCGCAACTTCATAAGTATGATTGCCGCAACTTCATAAGTATTATTTTGATAAATTAATCGAGCAATTATTTCGGACGAATAAATAACATCCTATTGCTAACAATGAACAACTCGTTTCTTGTAATGGAGCTATTCCGTGTTAACGATATTATTTTCCCATTTCCAACGGATTCCAACCAGAGCGCGACCCACGATCAATCTTGTCATGAGCTTTTGTATCGCTCGCCTACCTACTTTTATTGATACTCAGATTTTTGGAGATTCTCCTAAATATAATATTATTTAAGTAGCCTATTGTATGTCTATTTTAAAATTTTACATAGAATATTATTTATTTTTTTACGCCCTACGTGCGCGATGGATAACCTTCCGAAGGAGACTACGGGAAGGAGGTGGTGAATCTTCATGAATACCCCCGTAGCATAAGGCTACGTTGGCTATGTCGGACTATTATCGACTAATCACCACCTAGGGATTGCTTTTAGCATTGCGGGACCTTAAAAGCTTCATCTAAGCATTCTAAGCGATGCCCCGAAGGGGATGGTACGACGCAAATGCCGTTCACGAATGAGCGTAAGTCAAGCGAAAGCGGCAGCCCCGTGAAGTGGGGTGTACCACAAGAGATGTGAGGAGCTAGAGGTAGTCGACTGAGACCACCTGGAATTGGGGAGTTATTTTATTCTTTGGTAGTAGGCTTTTGTAGTAATCGCCTTCTTACTTCAATTGTTAATCTGATTTCTCGAGATTTTCCAAAATTTGCATGCTATTAGTCTATATGATATTTTTTTCGGTCTGTGATATAAAGACGTCACAACAATATATATATAGGGGAAAGTTTACTTAGATAGCATAAAAACTTCTTAAGATATGATACATAACTATAAAATTACATTATTTTAGACATTTTTTTCCTAAAACCCTCCATACAAAAAGCTACTGAATATAATAATACAACATAAAATCAGAAATGTATATGACAGCTATATTAAATAACGCGTTTATGTAGCTAGTGCCGTAACAAAAGTATTTTATTTCTTATTGTTTCTCCAATAATAATATAAGGAGGATTGGATTGGATTGGGGTGTAAGCGGTTCATCAACATCTTTGAACCAAAGCCAACTTCACCTGCATGCGATGCACCCTGCTGGCTGACAAACGAAACTCTGGCGAAAAGAGAGGTAGGGAGCGTAATTGTAAGCTACCCGACTGGGGAATGTACCTCCAACTTACAGAATACCGCAGCCAAATAACAATTCCCTTGAGGGTTGTTGTGTTCCTGCGAGTGAGTGAGGTCACCAGAAAGAAAGGAAAGAGATGCTGCGTTGGCAGAGGGGGTGGCGGTGCGCGAGCGATATTTTATGTTGCGAGCGTTAATATGGCTACGGTAATCGCTTCACATCAGGCGGGTCGTATGCTTGTCAGCCACCTGACGTAGTATAAAAAAAGAGGACCTCGATGGCGTCGTTGGGCGTGTCAGTCTAATGGAATACGTAAGTTAAGCAACGTCGACCATAGCCTGTCCAGGGATGGGGTTATTTATTTTGAGCTCTTTCGTGCTTTGGAATACATGTTAAGACTTCGGTCCAAGCTGTTGTCATTAGATTAAACAAAGTCAGAGGCGTTTAGGCGGCTTGAAAACACTGGCCTCCAACCACTTACATAGTGAATTATGTATTCAACCAACCTGCAGTCGAGCAGCGTGATGAATATGTTTTAAACTCCTTCGATTGAACGGAGATATGTATCCCAATAGTGGGATACAGTCCGATAATTATGGATTGATGCCGATATACGTTAGGCATTTGTGTTAGTCATCTCTTTTTAATGATATTATGTAAAAAGGCTAAAAAATCATTCGAAATGGTATCTTTTCGATAGTACTTTGCTAGCTATCTGGCCTGGCAGATAACTAGCAAAGGCGATATACGTATGAAATTAACTTAGTTAAGCTAATTTTACACTATGTCGTACTCATATTGCTTACCTATAGTACTCGTATTTACGAGCACTATAGGTATTATTATTATTATTTCCAACGGGGACGCCGGCTGTCGGGCGGGTGATCAGCCTTACCTGAGGCCATTTCACCCATTTCCCCTGGTCCTCCCTTTTGGGGGAGGATGTGGGTTTATCCGGCAATCACGGCGTTCCGTCGAACCTACCTGTTTCCTTGCAAAACCTTACGATCTGTTCCACCTTCAGGTCTTCTAGGTCTTCTTTGTCTAACGTGTCCACCCCCATGGTCTCCCATCTTATCCGTGAGTACATGGGGCACTCGGCAAGCAGGTGGAAGCTTGTTTCGTCGTCATCCATGCACTCTGGGCATTTGGGGTTGGTATTCACGCCTATTAGTGTCAGGTGCCTGTTCAATCGGCAGTGTCCTGTTAACACTTCTATGACGAGCCTCATGTTGCCTCTGGAGAGTTTCATCAGTTGGCTGGTCCTTCTTTTGTCTAGGCCTTTGATGAAGATCTTCGACTGTCTCATGTCTGTCGAGGACTCCCATCTTTGGTTGGTCTCTACTACTGTTCTTCGGCTGATTACTCCCTTTGTTATTTTGTGGGCGATTGGTAGCCTTGGCTCCGGGCCCACCTGGTTTTCGTCAGCCCCTTTCCTGGCCAGTTCATCAGCTATTTCGTTGCCCGTATTACCCTCATGTCCGGGTACCCAGGCAATCGTCACATCAGCTGTTCTGGACAGCCTTTCTAATGCATTTTTGCATTCTTTGACAATTGCTGATGTTGTTTCTGTTTTAGCAAGTGCCTTCAGCGCTGCCTGGCTGTCGCTGTAGATGGTGACTTTTCCCGTATTGTTTAGGGAGCCAACCATTTCTGCGCATTCCTTTATAGCAAAGATTTCTGCTTGGAAAACACTTGCATACTTTCCTAGAGGTATTGACCTGTTTGTTTCTGTTCCGTCTTCACATTTTATGTGTATTCCGGAGCCAGAGAGCTTGGTTGTTTCCTTTCTGGAGCCGTCTGTGTAGCAGATGGTGCCACTGGTATCCATCTTCCAGTCGTCTCTCGGTCCTATGTGTATTCTATATTTCTTGTCAAAGATCCTTTCCTTTCTTATCAAATCGTTGTTTGAAAAGATCATTGAGAGCTTTCCTTCGTAATCTTGACTGATCTTAGCATGGCCCTCATCCATGGTGTTGCCAGTCCAGAGACCCGTGCTTCTTAGTTTGAACCACTGTTCAGTGGCTCTCTTTTTTGCTTCTAAGTCCAAGGGGTTCAGACCCAGTATGGTCTCCAGCGCGGCCGTGGGTGTAGTCCTCATCGCGCCGGTGGTTATCAGGGCCGCCAGTCTTTGAACTTTATCTAGTTCTTGTTTGTTCCTCTGTATGTCGCAGGCTTTATGCTACCATACCAGGGCACCATGTAGGATTCTCGGCATAATGATTGCCTTGTAGATCCATAGTGCTGTGGCTGGTTTCATACCCCAGCTTCTTCCTATTGCTCTTTTGCATTGCATCATGGCTATTTTTGCTTTTGAGCATGTATTACTTATATGAGTCTTGAAGGTCAATTTGCTGTCCAGTGTAACTCCCAGATATTTGACTTCCTTTACTAATTCCAGGTCATGGTTATCTAGTCGTACCGGTTCAGTTTGTCCTATTTTCCTTTTCTTAGTAAAAAGAACTAGTTTGGTTTTTTCAGGATTCAGGTTAAGGCCTTTGTTCCTGCACCATTCTAGTGCTACTTTCAGACCCCTGTTCATGATGTTACACATGACACTGAGGACTTTACCTGTGATCAGAAGCACCCCATCATCAGAGTATACCTGTGTGTATATGTGCATTCTGTTGATCTTGTTCACTAGTTCGTCTATTAGCAGGCACCATAGTAGTGGAGATAGGCATCCTCCTTGTGGGAAGCCTCTTCTTGCTATCACAGTGTGTTTTGTCCCTGCTATCTCTGCCTGTATCAGCCGGTGTTTTAGCATACATTTCACCCATTCTGATATGTCTTTGTCTATGCCTTCACGATTTAGGGTTTCCTCTATCGAGGCCGGGGTTGCTTTATCGAAAGCGCCCTCGACGTCAAAGAAACAACCCAGTGCGTATTCTGTGCTACTTATTGATCTCTGCACTCTGTTAACCAAGTTATGGAGTGCTGTTTCAGTCGACTTGCCGTCCATGTATGCATGTTGGTTATTGTGGAGTGGAGATCCGCTGCTGGCTATTTGTTCTCTTATTATTCGATCTAAGATTTTCTCTAGGGTCTTGAGTAGAAACGAAGACAGGCTGATGCATCGGAAGCTTTTAGCCTCTTGGTATGTCGCCTTGCCTGGTTTCGGTATGAAGACAGCTCTTATTTTTCTCCACTTCTTTGGAATGTATTTCTTCCTGATGCTGCTGTCGTACAGGATCAGAAGATCATCGCTTATGTACTTGATGGCTATTTGTAGCATTTTCGGGAAGATCTCGTCCGGTCCTGCTGCCTTGTATGGCTGGAATGACCTGACGCTCCATAGTAAATGCTCTTTTGTAATTAGTGCCTTCTCCTCCGTGTCCGCTGTGGGATTCGTATCGATTGGCGTTTCGTTACCTTTGTATGCTTCGCATTCTGGAAAGTGTGTATCCAGCATCACTTCCAGTATCTTTCCCGGGTCCGTTATTAATTCGTCTCCGTTCTTAATACTTCCTAGTTTGCAGGTGTTCGTTTTGGAGAACATTTTCACTAGCCGTGCTGCGTCAGGATATTTTTCTACTCCTTCGCAGAATGCTTTCCAGCTTTTGTTGTTCTCCCTTCTGCATTCTTTCTTGAATGTGTTTCTTTCTTTCTTGTATATAAGCCAGCTTTCAGCATCGCCCTTTTTCTGGGCCGTCCTGAGAGCTTGTCTCGTCTTTTTCCTTTTCTTTTCTAGTGCCTTTGTCCACCAGGGTTGTCCCTTTCCTGGTCTGATCTCCTTAAGTGGACATGCCTTGTGGTATGCCTCCCTCATGGCCTCCTCTAGTCGGTTGGCTTCTCTTTCGATATCTGTGGTGTCTTTTAACGAGTTATGGCCGCCTGGACTCCACTTTTTAATGTGTTGTTCATATATCGTCCAGTCGGTTTTCCTCGCATTTCTAAATAGGGTTTTCTCGATTTTGGCTCCCAGACTGAAGGTTATTCGTCTGTGATCCGACTTGGAGTCTCTTTCGTCTACTTTCCAGTCTGTGATGTGCCGGCTTATATTGTCCGTTGCAATAGTGATATCCAGCACTTCTCTTCTGGCTTCGGTTACGAATGTAGGTGTATTTCCTACATTCAGTATGTCTAAGCCTGTTGCGCTGATAAAATCTAGAAGTAAGTCACCTTTTTTATTGCAGTCCGTGCTGCCCCACACCACGTGGTGGGCGTTGGCATCACATCCTAGAATAATAGGAATGTTCTTACCTTGGTATTTTCTTATTATTTCTTCCATTTCTGGCGATGGTGGTCTGTAGTCTTTTTCACTTTGTAGGTACGCGGAGACCAGAATCACCCTCTCTTTTTTGCCTGTGTTGAGCTGTATTGTTGCTGTGGCGCTGGCAAGGTCACTGTAACAATCTGCTTTAATTATTCCTAACGATCTTACCCTACTGCTGGCATATATGCATGCCCTAGGAGTTGACTCACCCGTTTCGTGGTAGATGATCTCTCCTCCTAGGGAGCTGAGCCCTGAGATTCGTCCTTTTACGACGTATGGCTCTTGCAGTAGTGCGATATCTATTTTTTCATCTACCACGTGTCTGCAGAACTCAATCATGGCATCGCGGCAGTGATGAAGGTTAACTTGAACTATTCTTATTTTTTGTGTGTGTGTTTGTGGTGTGTTTCTGTTTGTGTTCATGTGTTGGTGTGAGTGTGCTTGTGTGTTTGTGAGTGTTTATGCTCTCTCCCTATCTACTCGTCGCGTTGCTCTGGACTCTTTCCCATCCAAGGCGGTTGCAGCAATGCAACGCTTGGTGGGGGAGTCAGGTCGCTCCGTGTCGTAGAGAGAGGGTGTGTTGTGCCTTGTTGTTCTGGGCGTGCCTGTCGGTGGGGCGTTTGGCTTGCGGTCGTCCCCCCCTGCGGGGTTTCCGTCCGGTGACCGGTGGCTCCACCTTCAGGCCCAGAGGTTTTTGTGTCGGGCGCTTGTTGTGTGCTGCTTGGGGTGGAGCTCTGTAGGTACGGCCTGCCGTCGTTAGTTGTGCCCTTCTTTGGGGCAACGGTCGCGTTACTACCGCTTTCTGCAGGCTCACTTCCCCGTGTCCTTTTGTGTGGGTGGATTGGGCATGTGCACTTTTCTGTGTTTTCTATTGCTGGGTTTACTTTCCCCATGACCTTGGCGTATACCTGTGTGGCTTGGTAGTTGAGCCACACATGATCTTTCGCTGCTTCCTCGGGGACTCCCACCACAAGTCGTGTTCCCGCTGGCAGGACCTCCTTGCGGATGAGAGTCCACTCGGATATTTTAAACTCTACCCTGTGACTGTTCTGAATCCGGATTAGTTCCAGGGGGTCGATGCGCCGACCTCCGCAGTTGCCCGGGAGCCAGATGGACATCTTGTGGATGTCAAGCTTTCTTGGTCTTAACGGAATGCCGTTCCACTCGCCGAAGTCGCAGCTAAGCAACCATGTCATCGCCTCCTCGGTGCCTGGACTCACGAGGAAATATCCCTCGGCTACAAGCCCCGAGGCCGCGAATGACAAGGTAGGGCCACTCGCGCCGTTAAGTGCGGCTTCTTCGATGTGGTCCACCAGCCGTTCTCTAATTACAGCGGCCATAGCATCGTCCACTTCGCCCCCGTCCCCCCTTTGTATTATTACGGAGAGATCGCTTTGACCTGTGGTAGGTCTCCGCGGTCCCTCGTTTTTTGGGGTCTGTTGTTGCTTCGGGCGTTTCGGTGGACGCTGCTGTGTACGCTCTTCCGGGTCTGTGCCCTGTCTCTTTATTTTAGTTGCCCTAGGACCCGCCTCGCTCCTCGGTATCGTCGTCGCAGTATAGGTCAACGTACCGGGTGCGGTTTGCTCCAACTTCCTTCGAGTTCTCAGCCTCCTGCGTTTGGATTTGGTGATCCATCCGCCTTCTCCCTGCTGAGAACTTGAGCTTGGTTGAGTTTGGGCCTCGCCAATGCTCATGTGCGTTAGGTCGTCCCCGAGAGTCTCCGAGATGGATCTTACGGGACGTGTCCTTTCGCATAGTTTCTTATCCGTTCTTTCGGTGCTTTCTTTTTTGTTGTTTGGCGCCAATGTGCCCCCCCCAGAGTACGAGGAGCAGCCTGGACCGCTAGGTGGTCCAGGGAGGGATTCTCCGGCTTGGCCGGTACCCTCCTGGGGTATATTTACACTTTCACTTGCACTATAGGTAAGGCAATCGTAGATGATTTAGTACTAAATTGTAAAATAGGACAGATAAGTTTATGATATGTTGCAGTCGAGAAATTGTCCTTAGGTATATATTTTCCCTAAATTTTATAGTGATGACTGACTCACTACCGATATTCAGTTTTAGCTAGTCATGTCATGGGTAGTCCTATGACCGGAAACCAACCAACCGGGGAGCAACTTTGTGCCTTCATAACACCCATCCCATCCGCTGTACCATCCGGTCATTTAAAGCATGACATGATAATGTCTCATCATGTTGTTTTACTCGTATATGTGCCTAACATAAACAAATAACATTCTGGGTAAATTACATACTGCTAATTAGAAAAAATAAGCAAAGTTTGTATTAAAAAATAATACATGACTATTTATTTTTTTATTGATTTTTTTTTACCTACACTTTTGTTCAAAAATCCAGTTATCCGATATTTTATTTAAATATGAAACGAAAACACATAGAAACCTTTCTAAATATGTTGAAATGAAATTGTATTAAAATGTCATCTCCCTGCCTTGAATCCGTATCCTTTTGATAACCGGTCGAGTGTTTTCACAAATGAACTACTAAGATGGTTTATAGAAATATTTATTTCTAGAACTCCATAGCTAATATATAATAGTACTGGCGACCCGTACCTTGCTTCGCGTGGATATATTGCCTACATATCGTACACCAGAAAAGTTTTCAATCGTCATTTTGTTTTTCGACATCTTCGGCAATCATTGTAACATGTTAGCTAATTCAAACAAAATTCTTATAAATTATATAATTAAACCTTCCTCATGCATCACTCCATCCATTAGTAAAAACTTTATGAAAATCGTTTCAGACAAAAAAAAAAAAAAAAAAAAACGCCTCCCCAACCCGTCTGGCCAGCGTGGGGAGTGTAGGCCAAATCCTCCTGTCTGGGACGGACGAGAGAGGGTCGTGCTCCTGTAGTGGAGTCTAAAATGGCCTGATGATTTGATTTATGTAAAAACGCTTATTATAGAACTGACAACTACATGAATGACAAAAATATTTGGCAAAACTTCAATGCAGGATGTCAAGCGCAGAGTTCTGTATCGACAACCAAATCGACTTGCTGCTTTGTGCGTCGATTTGTTTTCACAAGTACATAATACACACATAATGTATATTACCGTATAGCATTCGTAGTACTGTATGTACATGTATACATTATAACATGTAATTATTTGACATACATAATAATATTCTAATATATATGTATACAAACTAAATTGTAAATTGTTGTATCATCTAATTATTAAATAAAATGAAATAAATTAATAACCATTTATTTCGGACGCAAGACATCTATATAGGGGTTAGTAACATCGAAAATCTTATAACTAGGTTAGTGTGCAGTGAAGAAGTTTTATTAGGCGACATACAAGTGAATTACAACCCAAAATATGTTTATATTGCAATTCACCTGGCTGCGCCAGTAACGACTTATTAAAAGAAGACCGATATTATCAAGTTTCTTTCAAGCATTTCTTCTTCGCCAATGGTCAATACCAAAATGCTAGAAGATAAAAAAAATTACAAACAACGTGTAAGACATGTCTTAGTGCCTACAAGGGAAAACAAATGATTTCATTTCATTGAGTCAATTGCGTCTAAAAAGACAGACAGACGCGATGAAGAAACTTTGTTAATATTATGAAAAAAAAAAATATTAATATTATGAAAAAAAATCTAGCTTTCCAAAAGCAATTGTTAATTGAAACCTTTAATAGAGGTAATATAATAGCAGATATACAGAATGAAATAATTAAAAACATCACTTAGTACCCTTTGATTACGTCGGCAAACTGTACCCGGTAGTTACCTGTTTTTGCCTCAACTCCGTCCTATGCAAATTAACTAGAGTTCGATACTTTTGAATATTTATGCAGAGCTGAAACGCTGTTTTCAAATTGCAGGACATAGACCTAGTACGAAAACGTAATTAGCATTCACGTTAAAATTGGCTGAAATAATTTGATGAATGCAAATTCGAATACATTCGTTAGCAACTCTATACAAGAACGTCAATGTAAGCAGTTTCAACAGTTTTTTTTTTTCACAGATTTACGACTGCCATCTCCCAAAGGTTTTTCGCATGTATGTGATTACAGACAATGTGGTCTACAGTAGGTCTACAGTAGGTAATTTAACGGGAATGGAAATTGCCCGATTAATAAAAAAGTTACAGAATGTTTAAAACACTCCACCAAAATAGAGATCACTCTATGGGCAGTGGTAATTGCTTTCCATCAGGTGACCCACATGCTCGTTAACCCCCCTTTCATAAAAATACTGACACGCATGAATAAATATTATTTAAAAAATCATATAAAAATATTGATATCCAATTCTACTTTTGAATCAATCATTTGAGGTATAAGGTAAACTGGTCTGCATGTAGTGAGGGTGCACTATGTGCAGGCGAAGTTGGCTTTTACTGATCAACTAACGAGGCTCTGGCAAGAAAGGAATAGGTTAATTAATAAGCTGGCCGACTGAGGATGAGCGTCTGTCAGGTGACAGAAGACCGCAACCAAATAACAAATTCCTGAAGAACTAGAGGATTTATTTGTTTGTAATAACTTTATTGTAAGTAATATGTAATACATTACATATTCCTAAAAGAGTTCTCTTCTAGCCAACATATTTCTAGGGTTGTTGTGTTCCTGTGAGTGTGTGACGTAACCAGGATGGAAGAAGGTGTTGCTGCAATCCCCGTATTTTCATTACTTCCTTTATTTATTATTTAGCTGCTGTTGGCTCAGTCACCAAACTTTCTGGATTTGTTGTCTTAGTCCTCATAACAAATAATTTATTTTAATTTTTAACCGACTCCCAAATAAGGAGGAAGTTCTCAATTCGGCTGTATTTTTTTTAATATTTCTTACTTAATTACTCTGTGATTTATAAACCGATTTGAAAAAAAAACTTTATTTATTTGGAAGTATTCGTTCCAGATTGGTCCCAGATTTTTCATCATCATCATTATCATCAGCCTGTATCATATAAATGTAGCTTAATGTTTGGGGTCGGTTTTTTTTGCTAAAATATATGAGTATACGCTTACTTTATACGTCGTTAACCTTATTCAACTTCGGGTTGGTGGAGGCCAGTGTTTTCAAGCCGCCTAATGGCCACTGACTTGAATTAACGGCTATCATCTACTGACAACAGCCGGGACCAACGACTTAAAGTGCCCTCCTGAGCACGGAAGAGCTCGAGGTAAATAAACCCATCCATGGACATGCTACGGCGGACGTTGCTTAACTTGCGTGTTTGATTAGACTGACAAGCGCAACCATGCCATCGAGCTCCTCACTTTATACGTATTTTTAAATTCAGCTGGAGGGTTGCCAGCTTCTTGTCCAATAGATACGTTAAAGCTGTTATCGAAGGCCGTTGCTCCGTAGACTGTAGTAACTGTTTTCCATCAGGCGGACTTTTTTGTCATCCAGAGGGCAAAATATAGGTTCATAGAAAAAATCTATCAAAAATATAAAAATAAGATACCTAAATAAAAATAGACCTGTTTTTGTTTGCAATACTATCATTCCACTAGCAGGAACACGCGACTTCGTCTTCATAAAATTAACAACTTAAGAACTCCGATTCCACTTTACATAAACGAAACCCGCGTCAGATTTTAGTTTAGACCTCTATCAATGTAATTATGAAAACAATATACATGCATGCTTTTGCGTAATATGCGTACAAAGATACATCCAGACAAACATACTCGTACATCAAAATACTAGAAAAAAATTGTATAAGCACACCCCATACAAATGTCGCGTCGTTGTACATACTATTACACAGTCATGTAAACAACAACGTCTGTGCGTGCAGAGCGTGAATGAGCGGGTGTGCGTGCGGCGCCACACAAACTGTTCCAGATTTGTCTCAGAGGGGAGGTGAGGTCGACACGAGAGAGCGGAAGGGAGTGGCCATACTGTCCGAAGTACTAATATTTTATACTGTGGTATTAGTGTCTAGTGCTCTTTTAAAAACCCTTCATTTCATATTTTCTTAATTATCACCTATATTATTGACTCATCCGTAGAACAGAGTCCAGAGTGACCATAAAACAAGAAACGATTAGGAAAAAAAAATATGAATTTTACAGACGTACGTTTTTTTGAATTTTCTTATCTCATTTATCTTCCGATATTTAGAATCGTAGAACATTTAAACTGACATTATCTCCCCATAAAAACGCACGAAGGGGACTACCAGCAATATAGATTGAATTAAATATAAGAACGGGAATTAATGCGATCATCATAAGGGTATTTACATACCTTTATTATTGAATTACGTTTCGACCAGGTTGCACCGGCCGTGGTCACAGGCTGATAGAGCCAGGTATATAAATACCCTTATGCATGATCGCATTATTTCCCGTTATTATATTTCATATATCATGCAACGCGAAAGTTTAAAAGTTATATTAAAGATTGGAATTTATTTTATGGATCAGTCGATATAGACCTCGAATGTAACGTCAAATATCACAAAGACGAGAGAGGTAGGGAGCATAATTGTAAGCTACCCGACTGGGGAATGTACATACCTCCACCTCACAGAATACCGCAGCCAAATAACAATTCCCTTGAGGATTGTTGTGTTCCTGCGAGTGAGTGAGGTCACCAGAAAGGAAGGAGATGCTGCATTGGCAGTAGGGGTGGCGGCGCGCGAGCAATATTTTTAATGTCGCGAGCGTTAATATGGCTGCGGTAACCACTTCACATCAGGCGGGCCGTATTCTTGTCTGCCACCCGATGTAGTATAAAAAAAAGACGACGTGATAATAGACTAAAAAGTTTTCTCGGGAGACTACAGCATGGGGTTCTTTAAAAAGGGCGTGAAGATGTTTTTACAGGGTCAACAACGCGCGTGTAATGCCCCCGGTGTTGCAGGCGTTCATATGCTACGATAACTGCTTTCCATCAGGCGGGCCGTATGCTTGTTTGTGACTTTAGTAATATAAAAAAGTAAGTTAGTGATATAAAAAAGTAACATTATTTTAAACGAACAGTCGAAATGTCTTGCAAAAGTTTATTTATAAATTTGCATATGCCAACATAAGCTTCTGTAAGGCGAAAATTCACAAACAAAGTTCATTGTTCAATAATGGCCTTCACAACTGAGTTTGAATACATAACAATATCAAGGGTTGCCGAAGACAGCTTTAGAGATAAAAGCCATATGTGTGCACTTATGTTTTCACTTACACTTTATTATGATTGATGTGTTACGAAGTTTTTAGTTTTAAATAATGTTTTTTTATTATTCAAGAGTTATATGTCAGTCTGGCTGTCGGCTCTCGCATATAGGCTTTTATCTTATACTCTCACACGATTTTCAATGTCTTTTTGTTTAGTCTATAAATATTTGAAACATAATGTTGTTATTATTTAATTTGCACATATTTTATGTCACGTAGAGAGCAATGTCTATACCATAAATTTAATATTATAGTCGACCTTTATTCATTCCATTGTTGAGATATGGGTCTCTCATTCTTAAGGGTTTAGAGCGTACCGTCACCACGCTGCTTAACTGCGGGTTGCTGAAGGTCAGTGTTTTCAAGCCGCCCAAAGGCCACTAACTTGGCTTAACGACTGTCATCAAATAACAATACCCTTTAGGGTTGTTGTGTTCTTGCGAGTGAGTGAGGTCACCAGAACGGAAAGAGCTGATGTGTCGGCAGCGGGGATGGTGTTGCGCAAGCGCATATTTCATGTTACGACCATTAATATGGCTACGGGGAACAACTTCACATCAGGCGGGTCGTATGATTGTCTGCTATCCGACATAGTATAAAAACACGAACTTGATGATAATCTTATTGTGATATTTATTAGATAATTCACTCACAAGTCAAGCATGGTCAGCGTATTCAGGCAGTTTTCATACATTTATCTACGTATTTATCGTGGCGAATCGGCGTGGCTAATCTGTGGCACTTTGAAATAAATAAAAAAATCCTATGGAGATGGATTAATAGTACGCTATTCAATGTTATATTAAATTTCCGCCAGTTACAAAATACTCGCAAAATAACTAACAGACTGAAACATGACGAAATTATAGAAAAGGTTACTTACCGAATCCTACAACTGTCTCTTTGTACTAAATCTCTCTTAAAAGAAAGAAAATCAAACGTAAAAGACCCAGTTATTTCAAAGAAAACGTAGGTTGATAATATCCAAGTGATCCTAACTCAGCGTCAACAGACGACTGAGAATTCTGCCTCCAAACTTTTTCCACACGATAAAAACGTCTACCATGTAATTTGTACGTATACACTTAGAAACTTTTTAAACTTTCCTCCCATACGTACACTGAAAGCAACGAATACCCCCTACGGTGTTTTTAAATGTACAAAGTTGTTAAATGCGTAAATACTGATAAAAATATATAATCTACTACAAAACAACTGCGAAAGTTTTTGAGAGTACACATACATATATATACCTATGGATGTATGGTTGAAGTATGGATATGCCACATTTTTACGTTGGGCTGTCCGGATTTTCGGATTTTGGCATATGAAATGGCGTATAAGAATCAATCTCATCATCATCATCAGCCTGTATCTACCCACAGCTGGATATAAGCCTTCTTCAAAGCTTTCCACCAAATATTATCCTCTAACTCTAGCCGCTTCCAGCCGCTTTCTTAAGATCTAGCCCGAGGATCTTAAGAAAGCAGCTGAAGGAGGGCGCATGCTTCGTCGTCCTACGCGCGGCCTCCGCTCTAATAGCTTCCTCCCCCATCTACCATCACTGACTCGGTTTCTTTCGCTAGATGCACCACGTGCAAGCGAGATTAGCTTTGGTACTAAAGATCGTGGTGAGCCATTTACACCCTAAAACTGCTAGCACCCGCTGTTAATGTATCTGATCTCTTTACATCTGGTGATCTCACCATCCCACCGGTATATAAAAGTCCTCAAGAGCATTGTTATTTGGCTGCAGTCATGGTAGAAAAACATCAGGCAAGTTCTTGAAGTGACAGATATATGACGACAGAGGTATAGTGCCAAGACTATGTCACGAGTTTGGTTGTCAAATTCCATACAAAACACAGCTGATGATGTAGGCAAGTTCAAATCACATTACCACATTCTGCCACTTCTGTGAGTAAAGAATATACCTGGTGCTTCTCTACCATAGGTCATCTGTGAAATGGAGATGCTTGCCCAGTCGTAGTCGACATGTCTTTAGGTGTATCGCCTACATATTTTGGCTGTGGATCTAAAGATGGCAGCTAGTCATTTACACCCCTATTATAAAATTATTAAAGAAATATATTTTAAGGATTGATTGGAAATATAATTTAAAGATTTTTATTATATTTTTTTTTGTTAAAAAATATATAAAAACGTGTTATATAAAATGTTTTTTTTATACCACTAAGGCAAACAAGCATAAGGCCTACCCATAGAATGAAGTTACCACAGCCTATGGACGCCTGCAATACCAGGGGCATCACATGCTGCCGACCTTGTAAAACATCTTCCCTCTCTTTCTCCTAGGAAAACTTCGACAGATTAGTAGGCAACATTCTTATATTAAATAATATATAACAGTAATATTAAATAATTGTAGCATATTTTTATTAATTACACTGCCTATCTACGAGTAAATAAATAAATAACTAAATATTGTCAGACAAATTATACAGCGCTATCTAGCCCCAAAGTAAGCGAACCTTGTGTTATGGGTACTAGACAACTGATAAACATACGTAAATACATTTTTTTTTTGTAAATACATACTTATGATACATAGAAAACACCTAGACTAAGACAAACAGACATGTTCATGCACACAAATGTTTGTCCTATGTGGGAATCGAACCCACGAGCGTTGGTGTCGAAGCCGCGTCATTGACCTCTACGCCACCGAGCTCGTTAAAAGTTTACTAAATAAATTATACTGGTTTCGTATAAGATTACTAAATAAATTATACTTGTTTTAAGTTAACAGTCTTTGGGCGTATCAATTTACCGGAAATAATAGCAAATACTTACTTAAGTTAACCGGATGGTTCCTGCCAACGCCACATGGGACCACCACGGGCTCTATTGAATTACGGAGTTGAACTTGAGTATTATCTGCCTTAGAAGTAATTTTGGTTGGCCACCAAACTTCTTACTGGCTATCTTGAATGTCGTGCTTAGATATAACTAGTCAATTTATAAGTTAGAGTAGTTTAGTTGTCTTAGCTTGATAAAACAATTATTGATAAGTTAAAGAAATAATTGAATTATCTTTCATCTTAATTTAATATTTGATATTTTCACGCACTGAACTTACTAATCAACTTAGGTGAGAAGTTCAAAAGATAAAATTTCATCTTGTTTTATTGGTTTCTCTTTTATTATATTTTCTCATTAATAATTTAAAGTGTTAATTTCTTTAATATTAATTTATTGTGAAAATTAAACAGGGTTTCTATTTGATAAGAACCTCTATTTGTTGATTAATTTTGCTATATTTTATTTATTCGAATTTACGGCGATTTCGTATTCCGTGGGAATTCTCAACTGTATGCCAAATTTCAACCCAATCCGTCCAGTATTTTGACCTGCCCCCATACCACCATATTATTAAGCAATCTATCCAATTATTGAATCGCAATAAGAGATGGTGGTAAGTGGGGTGTGTATTGATAGTTTAGCCAATAATTAATAATACATAATTTTCTTTTATAGACACAGACGAAGAAGACAATACTAGAAGCAGTGAACTTCGCCAGCGTGGAATTAAGTTTATTAATTTTGTTACACCATTTATTTTGTGGAGTGATTTGTTGGATTTATCTTCATCACGAACAGCGGAATAGCTCTACACATATCAGAAAAATTACAAAAAATATATGATGAAATTGTGAGAACAAGATTTGTATGAGAAATCCAAAGAAATGAAATGGGAACGTGAAGATTGAGCCACAGTAAATCGTGGGCTAGTAAGAAATAAAAATTTTGGTAATTTAAAAAAATGAGGCCGACTTGTAAAATTGTAATATATTTAATTATTAACTAATTGATATAAAGGGAGAAACCTTCATTTAAAAAAATCTAAAGTAAATAAAAATGCCGACTTATACATAATATTTGTACATTTTTTTTGTAAATACATACATATAATATATAAAATATATCCACACCAACATACATGTTTATGCACACAAATATTCATCTTGTGCTGGAATCGAACCCATGACTTCGGAATCAAATTGACCAATTCAATGAAGTCGGTTTATTTTTTTCATATAAATGTTTTTTTTTATTGAACCCCGAAGGGGATTACCACCTTCGGAGACATGTATGTAAACCATACTATTAAAACATACAAGATGCAGAAGTTAAACTTACAGGACCAAGAATAAAGGGGGGAATTATGTATATCCATGTAAATTTTTATATTCATTTGCACACTGTACTGATGGACGCAAAGCCAAATGGTCATATTAAGAAGTAATCGTAACCAGAAGTGGTCTAAACCAGAAATGGTCTTATGCAAAAGTAATCCTAATAATAACTGAACAACAAACGTCAAAATGAGTCATTTTACCACCGCGTTTGCCAACTTGTTGGCTTGATATAGCTATGCAACAAGATGAAACTGACGCTTGATTAAAGCCTCAATGTAGTTTTTCAACTAAGATAGATAAGAATAATCAACCCACAAAATCCTCTACAGCTATGTAGTGTCAATGAATGAAAACCAGCCAGCCATATATTAAACATATGTATCTTTGAGGAATACTTGGTACATGGACCATATAATACACGAGCTGCTTTTTCATTAACTCGCTTTCACGACCAAATGGAATGTGCGCTACATTTAAAAATAAACGGTGAAGTAAAAGAGTAAAAATCAACGTCCGTGATATAAATCACGTCGCTTACAGAGTTTAAAAGCTCGGTTTGACTAATGGCTCCCTTTTACGGAGGGCTCGAAACCAAAAAGCCTTTGATTTCATTCTGTCTTTCTTTATCGACTTTCTTATTAGTATTTGCGGGTGGTTTAGTTTCACCCCGGCTAATGGCTTTGTTTATTCTATTGTGATACGTATACCAATGCAGTAAGATGTGTATTTTATCGGTATAATGTAACCCCAAATTGTTTTGCTAATTTCATTACCAAAGGTTAGTGCTATGATACACGCACCGGATTTCCAACCGGAATTTTAGGACGGCGCCAATTTGTATCTCTTCTTCCTATGGTCTAATCTTTGCGGGTGGAAACGTGTAAGAATATAAATAGGGGTATAGGATATATGCACATTTTTTTCCTATTTGTTATATATGGAAGTCACAGTTATATGAACAGAGAAAGGAAAGAAAGGAAAGAAAATAAGAAAAAGGAAGGAAAATAATTTTCTAATTTAAATATCTGGTTTCATTTGCGTGTTACTTTTTCGAAAATACTTCAATCTGTTCTATATAAAAGGCTACTAGACTATGACGTCACACGATATGATTTTGTATGCATTGATGAGAAATTTGTTTCAGCTTTTTTAAATAATGCGTTTGTGTACCTGGGCGTCGTAACAAAAGTTTAAGTATTTTTTATCGTTTCTCCAACGGTAATATATTTTTTTAATAATTCTTTCCTAATCTTGAGATTTAATAATTTTAATAATATATAATAAATTATCCTAAGTGCCGAAATATTATAACATTATAGATATAAAACTTTCAAAAATACCTATACCTTTAGAAAGAACTATCGAATAAACAAAACGCAAAGCGTCATCTGACATAAGAACAAAATAATAAAATACCATTTTTAATCAAAATACAACAATGAATCTAAATATTTTATGTGAAAAATGTATAGAAGAATCATAATCGCCATATTGTAAACAACTAATTTCGAGGTTTAGTTAATAAAATTATCATTATTTACAGGTTTTATGGAAATAAGGACCATAACAGAAATAACAAAGAAAATTGTTAGTTTTGTTACAAATTATGTTAGGTACATCACAATGTGAACTAAGTTGGACATTTTAAAGTTACGAATCAAAATTTCCATGAAACCGATAGATCACTATTCGTAGTCAATATTTTCCAATAACAGGCAATCAATTTTATTCTAGACAGTGTTGGCAATAAAAATTCAATATTGTTATAAGGTCGGTCCAAAGTGCAGTCGACGCAGATGGCATTCGTTTGTAAAGAGTCTAAAAGTTATTTACTGACTCGAAAAGTCGAGAACAATTTGATTCTCAAAGCGCTCGATATGTGAAATTGTACGAAAGAACATGTGCCCGTATTTTACGTAATTGTAACTTTATATTACGCTGAACTTTCGCTACATTTTGCGAAGTTGCTCGATATACACTGGGATTCTATATTCGGACCATTAAAATTCTCAACACTGTATTTTGTATTAGGAGTTTAATTGAAGCATATTTTTTCTAGATTCCGCGCACATAAAATAAACAAAAAGAAAAATGAATTTGGAGGATTATAATATTGTTCATACGATGTGATGTGTGGAAAAATTTGCAGGTAGATAGAGTGGGTTCATATGTATTCTTCCTTTGTTGGTAAATACAAGATCATCAGCATGATCATCATCAGCCTGTATCTACCCGCTGCTGGATATAAGCCTTCCCCAATGCTTTCTACCAGATACGATCCTCTGCCTTCCGCATCCAGCCGCTCCCAGCTGCTTTCTTAATCATCATCATCATCGGACATCGGACCATCTAGAAGGAAGGCGCCCAACACTTCGTTGTCCTACGCGCGGCCTCCACTCTAATACCGTCCGCCCCATCTGCCATCGCTTACTCGGCAGATGTGACCGGACCATTGCTACTTCAGCTTGCAAACTCTGAAGGATATGTCGACAACTTTGGTTCTCCATCGAAATTCTTCGTTCCGGATTCGATCCCGCAGAGAAACCCCGAGCATATCCCTCTCCATCGCTCGCTGCGCAACCTTTAGCTGTGGACCGGTTCGATGGCCAGTGTCGAAGTCTCTACACCATATGTCATCGCAGGGAGGACGTACTGGTTGAAGACGCACTGGTTTAAGTTTAGTCTTCAAGCATTGGGGTATCTGTGCGGCGAAGATGTGCGGAAGCTTTCCAAAAGCGTCATCGCATGCCAAATAATAAGACATAGTTACATACGCTCGAAAAACATCTCTCCTTCGGCAGTCGGGTAAAAACAGTTTTTTTTGTATGAGAGGGAAGGCAAACGAGCGTGTCGGTGACTTGATGGCAAGAGATCACCACCGTCCATAGATATTAGCAACACCAAGGGGTCGCCGATCCGTGTTGCCAGCCTTTAAGGCAAATGTAGACTCTGTTCTTGAAGGTTTGCATGTCGTAATTGTTAGAAAATATCGCTGAGAGAAGTTGATTCCACAATTTCACAGTTCGTGGTATAAAACCATTACTGACTGATCTATCGCCGCACAGCTCAAACGGATGGATCGAGTTGAAATTTGGCATACAGGTAGCTATTATAACGTAGGCATCTGCTGACATATATTGGAAATTCCTACAGGCTACCGCAATACGCGTGTACGAAGTCTCAGTCCAAAGCTGAATTTCATATTCTAAATATTATTTTCTGAGAATTCTTGTAAACATCAATGTTAAAACACTACTCGCAACTTATAAAGCCCTTTTAACAACGTGGGCACTGCATTACTACTAACTAAGGAAGATATAAGCCTTTGATACAACTTACAGAATACTTGTACTGTTCTCGAAAGTTTTAGGAGCAATATATATCTACACCACAGATAACACAACATTAAACTAGTACCTACCAACACATACCCTTAAGTAAATATATATACAGATAACGGTTATTCAAAAAGAGAGAGAGCAGTTGTTGCAGGCGTCATACGTTGCGGTTAATGCTTTCTATCAGGCCGGCCGCATCTTTGTTTGCCATTGTTGCATTGGCAACACTAAGTTTGATAACCTGTGGTTACTATTAAGTTCACTCTTGTGTTTCGATTAAATAGTTCATTATATTCATTCCTTCCTTTTTATCTATATAGAATGGCGTCTTATCCTCGCTCTCGTAATTAAGACGCACATTAATTTTATATTTGTGATTTTGTTAATCTTGCTCACCGCTTTGCCACTTTGTACACTGTAACGTGCCCTTGGATCAATACATTCTTTGAAGCAACCAGCGATTTTTATTTATTCGGAGCAGCCCACCTCAAGCCCGCACATGGTCCTACGAGCAACGGTTCGACGAAGAAATCCAGGTGCGTACCAAGAAGGGACAAATCGACGCATAATATTGTTGAGCCAGAACTTTCGGACAACAACGTCGGCATACCTGTATTCACGTGTTTCTTAAGGAGGCCCAGATTGCTAACGCTACAAATTCGTCAGCAGTCCTACAAGGCTGAGCAAGCATCATTTCATTTTATTGGGAACCTCGGCGCATAAAATTGTTGAGCCTGATTTTCGGACAACAACGTCGGCAGTACCTACCATCCTACTTCAAGCTGAGCGAGCATCATTTCATATCTATTGAAACGTCGTCGGCGCATAAAATTGTTGAGCCTGATTTTTCGGACAGCAACGTCGGCATTACCACTACCTACCTACCCGATTTTTTTTTGGAGTGTCTACATTGGAGACGCAAGAAAATCGTCAACATTCTACATTCCTGTAAAGCTAGAAGAAGCATAATTTCGTTTTTTACAATCGTGTCGCATTTGCATCAAACATTCGAGAAGATTCCGCTTCAATCAAATCAAACAAGAATAATCATCGATCGATATCGATATTCCTTCGAGCATCGAGTTACTTCACACAAGCGATCACTTGGTGGCGCCACCGCACTTGCATCGAGGCGCATCGGAAGTTCCGTGCAACATTCATTCGGCTACACTCGGTAGATCTCGCATTTGCTCGTGTGCATGATTTGACAGATTTGACAGGTTTCGTGCACATAGTTCGTTCCTAATCGGTCTTTCTTCATTACCGAATATTCAATCAACCGCAAGGAAGCCGATCCAAACGCATAATTACGCCATTTTTTTTCCTGTGTGTGATAAATTTTGTTTAAAATAGTGTAATTGCGCATCATTGCAGTGTTTATTTATACTCATTGGTATTTCTGTATACCGTTGTATACGGTTTAAGTGTTATTTCAATTAAAGTTTACAAATATGGAGCGATCAGAATTGGTTGCGGCACGTGGACATTATAAAGGTACGATCACGAAATTATATAAATTTATCCAAGATAGGGATCAATTGTTAAACTGCACTAATGAGGTTTTATTAGTTAAAAAGCAAAGACTTATAGATACATTTGCGTTGTACGAATCATACAGTGTTAAAATCATTTCATTAGATCCCCCCGAAATTGATCAAGCCGCTGAAGATGACGAGGTTGAGGATAAATATGTGGCCATTTTGTCCTCCATAAATGAGGAGCTCAAATGCCGTAACTCGGACTCCAACCTCGGTCCAATACTCAGAACGGCCCCAACTTCTAAAGTCAACTTGCCTCCAATAGACGTACCAATTTTTACTGGTAAGCCTACTGATTTTGTACCTTTTATTAATCTCTTCACCTCGCTAATAAATGACAACCAAAACATAGATCACGTTCAGAAATTATACTATTTAAGGTCTTATTTAAGAAATGAACCGCTAGATTTAATAAAAAATTTGCCATTAACCGCCGACAGTTATAAAAAGGCGCTGCAATTATTAAATGACAGGTTTAACAACAAATATAAAATCATAAATGAGCACATTAATGCAATAATAGATATAAAACCATTGTTAAAGTCCACAGCAAGCAATTTAAGAGAATTCTTATCTAATGTTAGACAGGAACTTGCTGCATTAAATAACTTAGAGCCTAACGTGCAGTATTGGGACGCTATAATGTTGTGCATCCTTTCTCGCAAAATAGATTTGTACACGTCTCGGGCATATCAGCTTGAGCGTGACACCGAGGAAGAACCAACACTGGACGGATTTCTCTCCTACATTGAAAAGAGAGCACTGGCGCTTGAGAATGCCGAGCCTGGTTTTGGTCAGCATCGTCAGCCTTTCAAGGAGCATAAGGAACGTCCAGTCCCTCCCGGTAGGGTTGCCTACACTGCAACGAAGGAGTTAACATGCATCTTGTGTAAGTATAACCACAGATTACATTTGTGTAAAAAGTTTCAACTAATGCCAATAAATAAGAGGCTAGAGTTTGTTAAGGTAAATGACCTATGCAAGATATGTTTGGCTGCACACAAGGGCAAGTGCAGATACCACTTTCGCTGCGGGGAGTGCAGAGAAGCACACAACACTCTTCTGCACATCAGAAGCGAAGGTGGTGCCTTGTCTGTCGCCGCATCTCCTGCCACATTGGCAGCATGTAATAGTAACAATGATGTTCTTTTACCCACAGCAAAGGTTAAACTTCTAGCTCAAGACGGCACAGAGCTTCAATTTAAAGCTCTTCTTGACTCTGGATCTCAACTGTCCTTCATATCGGAGAAGGCTGTACAGCTGCTCAATTTAAAGCCCACACAAAATAATATGAACGTAGTAGGTATCACTAACTCTAAAACAAATTTAAAGCAATGCCTACCTATAGAAATTTATTCATTAAACAAGCCTTTTAAAATTAAAACAACTTGCCATGTTGTTAAGCAAATCACATGTGACCTGCCACAGAGAAGGTTTAATCTGGCCAAGCTCAATATCCCTAAACACATCACGTTAGCAGACGATGACTTCAACATCCCTAGTGAGATTGATTTACTAATGGGAGCTGATGTATTTTTCCAGATACTGCTACCTTCGGAGTCGCTGGGCGTTCAACCGCGCGCGCTGCTTAAAGAGCAGCCTTCACTATCCTCGGTCTCCACTGCACAATCACAGCCCGGTATCATAAATACTTACTTTGGTCATGTCATCGGGGGAAGCTTACCACAGCCTGAGTCAACCTCTCTCTGCAACAAGGTAGCTTTAAAATGTACATGTGAGTCAGATATTAATGAAAGTTTAACTAAATTTTGGAAAACTGAAAGTGTACCTGAAATCTATAATGAAAAATCTTCAGAGCAGGAACTGTCAGAATATATATTTAAAAATGCTTTTCAATTGAAGGATAATCGTTTTGAAGTCTCTTTACCTTTGAAATTACCTCTCAATGAAGTCAATGATGCTTTAGGTGAATCTTTCCACTTAGCTTTGAAACGGTTTTTAAATTTAGAGAAAAAGTTGCACCAAAATCCCAATCTTTTCTCAGAATATCAAAAGTTCATTCATGACTATATAAAGTTAAATCATGGTCATTACGTAGATATTGCGTTGTATCAATTAAATAAAGATGCTGTCTACTTTTTACCGCATCACGCCGTCATTAAACCTGATAGTAAAACTACTAAGTTGCGCACAGTCTTTGACGCCTCTATGAAGACTAACAAGAAAGTCTCGCTTAACGATTTGCTTATGAATGGCCCTATAGTACAAAGGGAGCTTTTCGAGATTTTACTGTTATTTCGTTTTGGCGATTATACATTCACAACTGATATTAAACAGATGTTTCGCAACGTGCGTTTAGCACCCGAGCACACGTCCCTACAAAACATACTGTGGAGGGACAGCCCTGACGAGAATATTAAGTGCATTAGGCTTGACACAGTTACCTATGGTCTTAAAAGCTCAAGTTATCTAGCTACCCGTTGTCTAGATGAACTCGCAGTGCAAAATGAAAGCGAACTGCCATTAGCCTCATTCATTCTTAAAAATTGCACTTATGTAGATGACATTCTCTATTGCAATAACAACTTAAATAATGTACTAGAAGCCAAGTCACAACTCTGTCAGCTCTTACAGAAAGGTAGCTTTCAGACTCATAAATGGGCATCAAATGACAGTAGAATACTAACAAATATTCCTTCAGTTGAACAGCATTTCGATGATGTAGAACTTCAGCATGATGATTGCAGTTTAAAAACACTAGGCTTGCAGTTAGTCATGAAAGATGATAAGTTTAAAATCACTTGCCCAGAGCCCTTCAATAAAAATAATTGCACAAAAAGGGACATTCTGGCTTATATAGGTAAATTCTATGACCCCATGGGATTTATTAGTCCTACCATAGTGCAAGCTAAAGCTATTATGCAAAAATTATGGTCCACTAAAACTGACTGGAATTCCACCCCTGAAGATGATATTCGGAGTGAGTGGCTACAATTTGCCTCCAGCCTAGCTAATATGGAACCAATTTTAATTAACAGAAACATTCATGTATCTGACTCGGACACAGTGGAGCTTATAGGCTTCTCTGATGCAGCGAGTTCCACTGGATTTGGTTGCTGTGTGTACATACGTGTGGTAAGTCCAGCTAAAGAGGTCGCAGTGCATCTACTCTGTTCGAAATCACGCATAAATCCGCTTCAAAATAAATGCATGACTGTGCCGCGCTTAGAACTCAACGCTGCGTTACTCCTGTCTATACTAATCGTTAAGGTTCGCGACACGCTTATACTTAAATTTAATTTATCTCGGATTTGCCTTTTCACTGACTCAAAAATTGTCTTAGCTTGGCTACGAACTGCACCAATGAAGCTGAAGGCATACATTGCAAACAGAGTGAATGCAATTGCTAAAAACACCGCTGACTGTCACTGGCTTTACGTCAACACTAAAGACAACCCCGCTGATTTAATAAGCAGGGGAGCTAGTCCACGTGAGCTCAGTGCATGCAGCATGTGGTGGCACGGACCTGCATTCTTGCACGATTGCAACTACAATTTTGATCCCTCTGTAGAATTGCCCACTGTCTTACCAGAGACCAAGCCGGACACGGCATTCTCCAGCAACCAGGTTACCTCAGTTTCACAATCTAATGATATTTTTGAAAGAATGCACAACTACTCTAGTATTCATATGATGATACGCACGTTAGCCTATATTTTAAGGTTCATAAATAATTTAAAAGGTAGCAAAATCTCACATACTTACCTACTCAGTAAGGAATTAAATACTGCATTAATGTTACTTACTAAACATGAACAACAAATTTATTTCAAGCAGGAAATGGAATGTCTGAAAAGGAATACATGTGTAAAAGGTCCTTTACAAAGTTTACATCCATTTATCGATGACCTAGGTATCCTACGCGTCGGTGGCCGACTGCACCATTCAGATATTCCATTTGCTCAAAAACATCAAATCATATTACCTAAAGAATCTCATGTTACTGAATGTTTAGTTAGAAGCGAACATGAAAGGCTCCTGCACGCAGGACCTAAACTTTTACTGTCTAATTTAAACCAAAGGTACTGGCTTACTAATGGTCTCCAATATATTAGAAAAATAACATTTAAATGTATCACATGTTTCAGGCAAAAAGCCGCTGTATCGAGGCAGCTGATGGGTTCTCTGCCAGCTGGCAGGGTGACTGCTATGAGTCGTCCATTTGAAAAAGTAGGAGTGGATTTCGCTGGGCCAATAAATACAAAGCTCTCGCGCGTTAGACGATCCGTCGTAGGTAAAGGATATATTTGTGTGTATGTTTGTTTCGCCACTAAGGCCATACACTTAGAGCTTACTTCGGACCTCACTACAGAGGCTTATCTAGCGTGCCTTAAAAGATTTATTTCACGTAGAGGGCTGCCCAAAGAAATCTACTCAGACAATGCTAGCACCTTTAAAGGGGCAAAGAACCAATTAGCTGAACTTCACAAGCTTCAGTCTTCTCAGAGCCACCAGAGCAAGGTCTTTGAATTCGCAGCTCAGCGCGGAATTGACTTTCACTTTATTCCAAGCTATTCACCAACCTTTGGCGGCCTCTGGGAGGCTGGAGTAAAAAGTACCAAATATCACTTGCGTAGAACCTTGCAAGGTCATTTGTTGACTTATGAACAGTTAAACACCATTTTAGTAGAGATCGAATGTGTATTAAACTCTAGACCATTGATACCTATATCTTCATCTGATGTTAATGATTATAGTTATCTAACACCAGGCCATTTCTTAATAGGAAGTGCTCTTACTATGTATCCTGAAAATGATTGTACTTACATTCCTGAAAACAGACTTAAGTTCTGGCAATTATGTACTCAGGTAAAGCAGAAATTTTGGAAATTGTTTTATAAACAGTATCTTAATTTATTACAAAATCGACCTAAGTGGTTAAATACTGTTCCTAATGTTAAGATTGGTACTTTAGTAATTTTAAAAGAAGACAATGTTCCTACCATGTCCTGGCCAATGGCAAGGGTCAACAAAGTTTTTCCCGGCCAGGATGGCTACGTTAGAGCCGTAGAAGTTGTAAATTCAAAAGGTAAAACACATATTCGTTCTATACATAAAATATGTGTCTTGCCTATTGATGATGTTGTTAAACTCAAAGATACCTAAATGCATTTATTTTGTTTATGATGTATAAGAAAGTACATACTTCAAATACGTTGTTATTTGACCTAAGTGCATTTATTTTGTTTATGATGTATAAGAAAGCACATACTTCAAATACGTTGTTATTTGAAATTGCCTTCAGATAGCAATATTACATATGTTAACTTTAGTAAAAGACAATTTAGCTTTAAGTTAATAATAATTTTAGTCCTAAGGCATAGGTTGCACAAAAAAAATATATCACATTTCCTTGTGCTTAGCATTCAATCTTATTATTGTGAAACAAAGTTCAGCCTTTGTATTAGTTATAAATTTTGAAATTTGGATTCAAGTTTTGTTTGAATTCATTCTTGCCTAGGCCGCAGCATGTTGCATTGGCAACACTAAGTTTGATAACCTGTGGTTACTATTAAGTTCACTCTTGTGTTTCGATTAAATAGTTCATTATATTCATTCCTTCCTTTTTATCTATATAGAATGGCGTCTTATCCTCGCTCTCGTA
This sequence comes from Hypsopygia costalis, assembly GCA_937001555.2. NCBI lineage: Eukaryota > Metazoa > Arthropoda > Insecta > Lepidoptera > Pyralidae > Hypsopygia > Hypsopygia costalis. The sequence continues at coordinate 13,255,435 of OW443339.2, read as the reverse complement.
ATTAAGACGCACATTAATTTTATATTTGTGATTTTGTTAATCTTGCTCACCGCTTTGCCACTTTGTACACTGTAACGTGCCCTTGGATCAATACATTCTTTGAAGCAACCAGCGATTTTTATTTATTCGGAGCAGCCCACCTCAAGCCCGCACAGCCATCATCATATGATATGCATCTTTGCTCATCATCCATCTTAGTAATAAAAAAATATAATTGAAGGTCTTCATACCTTCAATAATGATTTCATTATTTTTAATGCTGCTGTTGCTAAATGGAGAGATGATGGACAGCTTTATTCACTTTTCAAATTTGACCATTTGACTGTTCAAATGGTTTACTATTTAAAAATCTAACCTCACTTATAGGATTTATTCCACAACTATCAAGTTGTATAACGAATTTCCCGTCGAGGTTGACTACAACTTTAGGTTCTTCAAAAAAGGTGTGAGAAAGTATTTACAGGATTGGTAAAACGCAAGAGCCCTTGGTGTTGCCAGCGTCCATAGGCTGCAGTGCCTACTATTCTTCAAGAGAGCTGTATGCTTCTTAACCACCTTAGTAATAAAAATATAAATAAACCAGACCTAAAACTGTATAATAAATTCAATATGGTTATCGCAAAAAAATCTTTGGTTAAAAATGTAAGCTTGACATTTTTTACATTTTTCTATATTTTTTTCCGAAGCCGTGCTTGCCGTGAACAAAGTTTTCCTGACCAACTTTAATTAGACTGGAGCCAAAGTTGCTTGAAACGAAATTGGATAGTCTGACTTTTTACATGATATAATTTTTAAAGTAGTCGATTTAAATTACAAACTCTTTTTTTTTTCATTAAATTGTCTTTTAACTACCTGTAACTTCACTAGAGTGGAGTGCTAAATTTTATATTACCTTGTCAATCCAAATTTCCACTGAGTTTGATAACACCCGAGTCACATTAGTTACTTTTTACTTTTCGACAACTGTTTCTGAAAAATGTACTGAAATCTAGTTTATGACATCACGACTTTTTTCTACTCAACTAAAATATATTTTTTGTTATATCGATTTCAAATTTGTACGTAATTAAACCTTATTCATTTTCTGTTGGGATACAGGTCTCCTCTAAATTTAAGGGGCTTAGAGTATAGCCGCTCTTTTGCCCCCCACGTTGAGCCCCCCGCGCCCCCCCCCCCCCCCCGCGCAAAAACGCGGCGGAACGATGGCCATTTGTTTTTTGTTCCTACCTGCCCGGCGCCGCGGGTGGTCGGGGCCCCATAAAAACGGTCATTGAGACGCAACTTTGTTATTGAGTGCCTACAAGTGGTGTTTTTTACGTTTACTAAGAACAGCACTATACAATGCCGTCTTTTGTTGTTCAACACTCGACTATAGTGTAGAATTACGATGGTCTAAACATTCTCAAGTGGTGTTTCATAGCCCTACTTGTATTCAAAAAAATACCTTATGAGCTAAGGCGATAACGTATAGTTTTTTATTTAAAAATACGCTAGGGAGATAAAACCCGATGTTAATAAACAAAAACCTACACTTACCTAAACAAAATAAGTTTTTATAGCACTTGACACCGGCCCGAACATCTGGCGCCGTTAAGGCGAGTCGCTTAAACCCCTTTTTTTATTTTTTTTTCCATTGAGTTTATGATTCTTTGGCCTTAATCCGATAGCTAATATGGCGGAGAAACGAAAAAAACATAAACAAATGGGCCTGAATGTATGACAGATGAGTATTGTTCAATCTGCCCAAAACTGAACGCCAAACTGCAAATGTCGACCGTAGGTCGACACGGGCATTTCAAGCGTTTCAAGGTCGTGACGTTACATGTCGACCGTAGGTCGACACGGGCAATTCAGCGGATAGTATACTCCACCACGCTGATTAACGGAGGAACAATTAACGGTGGCCAGAGTTTTCAAGCCGCCTAAAGATCAGTGACTTGGCCTAACGACTGACATATATAACAACAGCCGGTACTGTACTGTACCTATGAACTATGGAGAAGCTTGAGATAAACAAATAAACCCATAGAAAGGCCACGGTCGACTTGGCTTAACTTGCGTGTTCGATTAGACTGGCGCGCGCAACGACGCTATCGAGCACGTCGTTAAAAGATCATGACAGGATCCGGTTCATTTTCAGTAACACGAAAAAATATGTTTGTTTAAAATAATGCTTGGCCTTTGAAGACCAAACTCAGCGTAACAAAAACTTCGGAATAAGAAGTTATAAAACAGTAAACAGCCTTATCCAAACGTGACTCGGAAAATTATTTAATATTTTTCGACGTACTGGACCATGAAGTTAATATACCTCCGCTAGGTATATTTAACCATATGTACTGGACAAAACGCAACATCTATTCTAATAGGTATTAGTTTCAGCTGACAGTTGGTAATAACAGTCGACAATTGGCCGACAGACTTCCAGATAAACAGGGCATAATTCTTTAATCCTTGTTAGTTGTTGGCAATCAATTATCACATATGTTTAATTTACCACATAAAAAAATGACAAACCATTCTGAAAATACCATAACGAAATGTGGACCGTGAAATATCTTTTCGAAGCCATTGGAGGTGAGTGAAATCGCGTTACGACGTATCAATGACCGACGGACAGACGTTTCGGTTTAGCATATTTTTCATAATTTTAGATAAAAGATTATTTTCTCTCCGGACTTTTTAAAAAGCATTTTATTTTTTGACCAAAAATCACAATTTGTTATAACATATCAGTTAACCGAATTCAAGGCACCGACGTTTTATACAAACATAAAGCAAAGTAGTACCCACATTTGCATTACCTTTCTCCTTTCTTTTTTTTTCGAACGAGGGACTTTTATCTAATAACGCACACCAGTCCCAGGTTCCTCTTACCCGTTATTCCATGGATTTTTGGGGTGGTTACGTGGTACGTGGTTCACCATGCCGACTAGCAAAAGACTCTCTGGCAAAAAAAGGCAGCGTATTTGTAAGCTACCCGACTGGGGAACTACCTTAACCTCACAGGATACTACAGCCAATTAACAGTTTCTGTGAGTGAGGTCACCAGAAATGAGGAGGTGGCGGCACGCGAGCAATATTTCATGCATCGAGCGTTAACCATTTTACATCAGGCGGGCGTACCTCATGATAGTTGCAAGTGATCTATTTTCGCGGATAAATAAGTATCTGTAAGCTGCCCGCCTGGGGAAGTACCTCCACCTCACAGAATACCGCAGCCAAATAATGCGAGCGTTAATATGGCTACGGTAACCGCATCAAGAAAGGCATAAAAGGTTTTTAAAGTGTCGGCGTGAGTTATGCCTCTGGTGTGTAAATCGACCATAGGCTGCGATGACTGCTATCCATCAGGCAGGTCTTACGCTGTTTGTCACCCTAGTCGTATAAAAAAGCAAAAACCCCGTGCCGTCGCAAGCCTGTTTCTTATTTGGCTGAACGAAGCATGACAGAAAAAATATTTTAAATAATATTATTGCATTCCGTTACAATTATTAACAAAACGTTTATGTGCAATAAGGCGGCCTTATTGCTGAAAGCAATCTACATATATATCTAAACGTCGACCAGTAGGCAGCAAAATTTGCAACATCACAAACGGCGTGACATTGCCCCTTGGCTCGGAATCAACGCGGCAGTATTGCCGCGAAGAACAGCTATCTATGGCAGCACTTCTACGTGCAAAGTTCGGAATCATAATCATTATCTCAAGCATAGCTCAAACCACTAAGCTTTCTAAGTGCTTTATAAAGTCAAAGGAATAAAGATATATTGATTTGATTTGATTTGAAAAGCATTCAGCTATTCACAAAAATGACATTTTATTTAATTTTATTAAAAATTTAAAAAAAATATTTTATTTTATGTTAACAAGAAGTACAACAACAATTACGGGGATATACGGACAAATGTTAGTCAAATATATTGCTGGACAAATATGTTGCTGGTTAGTAAACAATAAATACCTTACTTTTTTTGCTTTGCAAAGTAGTAGGTATCATTATTAAATTATTATTTTTATTATCATCATTAAGAAAGCAATTAGAACTACAGTAACTAATCTATTTCTTTTGCACCAAAAACTAGTAACATTGAAAATTTGCTTTATTGAGTACAAATCAGCCAACATAGCTTAAATTTGCAAGTAATATTTTATTTTTTGTTATTAGTTATTCAACGTTTTTACTACAATAAGAATTACGGCTGGCTCGTTCCAGAAATCCTTTGTTGAGAACAATAAAATAATATTTTTATATCGTGATAGCAAACAAAGCAGGTCATTGTTTGGAACGAAAACCGAATGCGGGTATACTCATATGCGCGTTATTTTAAAGCTGTATTTTACCGACAAAGAAATCGCATCAAAAATATTCATAGTGCATGATTCGAAAGCGAGATTCACAAACAGTATTTTATTGAAACTGGCAGCATATGTGCCAAATATGTAATGGCTGGGCGGGAAATTTGCTGGGCGTGCAACCTTTTTTAAGATGAAATCTCTTGATGAATTGTCCCACCTTTTTCTTACCGTGTTGTCGTATCAATTTGACACGCAGGTTTTGTGGATTAATGGCAGCTATTCGCAACGTATTACGAAGTTTTATTGGCTGTCCATAATGTTGAAGATTTATTTTTTTCTTTGCTTTTTATACGGAAATATGTACTAGTATATCTTACTTTAGCTTTGTACTTTGCAGTGCACTTGATTTTTATTTATGTAGAAGAACATTTAATACTGCGAAAATATTTTTTTTATGTGAGAGGGGGCAAGCGTGCATGTGTGTCACCTGATGGAAAGTAAGCAACACCGCCCATATAAATCAGAAACACCAAAGGGTCGCCAATAAGTTTCCAATCTTTGAAGCGAAAAATTGACTCTGTCTTTGAAGGATGTCGTATTTATTTGGGAATACTGAACATAATACATACATTGATGTTGCCAGTCTTCCTAGAGGCCAATTGGGCTTTGTACGCCAAGTGACCACGAAATGCAAACGTGTATATTTTCTATAGGTATTCATCTGGACTAAGTTTAATCTGGCCTAATCCGAGACGTGTCCAAGAGACGTCTCAAGTCACAGGTTTTGTTCTGTATTCATCGACGCAATCCCGAGAAACATTTCTTAGGCTAGTGTATCTTGCGTCCTCGGTACTGTCATCTGCATAGAAATAGACGTTGCGTACATGCAGCAAGTCATTGGTATACAATAGAAACAATATAGGGGACAATACACAGCCTTGTGGGATGTCAGCGTTCAGGAATTATGGATCCAAGCGTGCTCCATCAACTACAACTTTAATGCTCCGCCCAGTGAGAAAACTGGCAATCCATGCGTAGAAATTCTCGGGCAACCCAAAATAAGGAACTTTGGTTAGTAGCGGCACACCCAATCAAAGGCTTTTGCTATGTCCAGACTAGCAGCCAAAGCCTCGCTCTTGCTTTCCACTCACTCAGCCTAACGGTGAGTCATGTATATCAAAAGACCACCAGCTGAGCACCCACAGCTGAAGCCATATTAGCGATCATTACTCAGCTGATGACTTCTTAAATGGCATTTAAATGTCTGTATTTAATGCTGTTGCTGTACACATGCTGTTGATAACTTGGCATTATATTTGACGTGGAACACTATATGGTAAAATACCTATGTGCATTTTATTTTTATAGTCATATTTAAACTTTTACCAGCAAATTCTCTTTTATTACATTTTTATAAAATGTTTACCTTTTTTACGTATAATGACCTCTTACCCTATACACCTAAATGGAATTCCGCCGAAAAAAATGCTTGCTTTCAAGATATATAGCCCTCTTAAATCATGATATATGATGAGTCAATGTAAATTTTATCGTATTATATTTTATAGAAAAGATATTTAAATGGATCAAACCTGACATATGTATATACCTAGAATGGAAATATACATTTATAATAGAATTTACAGTAATGGCAATATTGAAAATGGACTTGGATATCACCAGGCGGTAGACATAGGAACGAAATAGACTATGTATTCAGTAGTCATAAGTATATTATTAAAGACGTCCTAAATAGTTTTAACAATGGCAGCGATCACCGGCTGATCAGAGCAAGTATTACTATAAACGCCAAATTGTCAAGGTATACGTACCATACGCCCTAAGAAAATACGAATAGATCCAATAAGCCTAACAGTAAATAAAGACCTATACCAAAAAAGGATCAATATAGCCTTAACCGAATGATATAAAGAACCTTCCAACATTGACGAACTCGCTAATCATCTGCAGAATACCCTCTATAATGAAGCGAAAGTATTTCTACCTAAAAACAAAAACAGCTGCCGTAAACTAAAAAGTACCACAATGAGCTTTTGGAAAAAAGAAGGAAATTAATAAATTATGGCATGACTTGTGGCAACCGATGAGTTTCGAAGTTTGTGTAAACATGTCAGGAAACAGGTAGAAATAGATATCGAAGAACACAGAGAAAAAACCGTGCAAGCCATTATAGAAAAACACAAAGGCCCGAAAGTATTCAGGAAAACGATATCGCCTGGAGAACAACAGATTACTAAACTCCTGGATAAAGATGGGAAGTTGGTAACGGATAGAAAACTGCTTCTGCGAACCGTTGAACAATACTACCAGCAGTTGTATATGTCTAAAAGTTCAAGACCAATGGAAGTACAAACTAGGCAAGTTATGAACGTCGGATCGGAAGATATACCTGAGATATTTACCTCGGAGATCAAAACTGCTCTAAAAAGGATGAAGAATGGTAAAGCACCGGGTGAGGATGGAGTTATAATCGAAATGATAAAAGAAGGAGGAACAACTGTCATTCAATTTATTAACATGCTTCTAAACAAATGCCTAGAAGAAGGAACAATACCTAAAAAATGGGACTCTGCTAACGTTATATTATTATTAAAAAAAGGCAGCAAAGCAGACTTAAACAACTATCGCCCAATTAGTTTATTATCACATATATATAAACTACTTACAAAAATCATTACCCTTCGTATAGACAACAAATTCGATTTCTATCAGCCACCGGAACAAGCCGGGTTCAGAAGCGGATATAGCACATTGGATCACATTCTAACGTTGAGAAAGCCACAGAATACCAGACATCTCTCTGGTTGGCCTTTATCGATTACAAAAAGGCGTTTGATAGTGTGGAGTCCTGGGCAGTTGTTCAGTCCCTTCAAAATGCTCGAATAGACCATAGATACTCAAAGCTTATTGAAAACATCTATAATAATGCTACCATGAAAGTAAACTTGACGGACCAAACACAGAACATTAACATCAGCAGAGGCGTAAGACAGGGCGATACGCTCTCTCCAAAACTATTTACTCTAGTGTTGGAAGATATTTTCAAGAAATCTTCATGGGAAGAACGCGGTCTAAAGGTACCAGGAGCCAGGCTGAGCAACCTTCGATTCGCCGACCATATCGTCCTTTTTAGTGACAATCCCGATGACCTGCCCTGCAAGCTATGTTACATGAGCTGAACGAAGCATCTCTACAGGTTGGCTTGGAAATGAACCTTCACAAAACTAAGATCATGACCAATAACACTACATCACAAATTCCAATAAAAGTCAACCAAACTATTATCGAAAAAGTAGAGAAGTATGTTTATCTAGGTCAGGAAATAAGAATGGGAAAGGACAACCAGGTTAACGAGGTTGATAGACGCATCCGTCTTATGTGGGCTGCCTACTCAAAATTAGACTTTGCCTTCAAAATGAAAATTACAGCAGAGCAAAAGGCTAGGTTATTCAATCAGTGTATCCTACCAGTTTTAACATATGGAGCGGAAACTTGGGTCCTGACCAAGGAAAGTATACACAAGATACAGGTCGCCCAGAGGAAACTAGAACGAAAGCTCGTGGGGGTTACACTGAGAGACCGTAAAACGAACACCTGGCTCAGGAAACACAGTAAAGTCGCAGATGCCATCGAGCGAGTGGCGAGTCTCAAGTGGCAGTGGGCAGGTCATATGCCCGAAAGCAAAGTTCGTGGTGTAAAACGATCTTGGAGTGGGGGAAAAACGGCCCAGAGGAAGACCACAGATGAGGTGGAAGGACGACGTCAAAAAGATAGCAGGACCAAATTGGATGCAGGTTGCACAAGATCGAAGGAAATGGAAAAATCTGAAGGAGGCATACACTAGACTGTTGGTAGAAAACGGCTAAAAATAATAAAGAAGAAGAAGACAGTAATGGCTCTAAAAATGAATTTATAGCTAAATATGAGGCTATAGAAAATTTGGTATCTATACACATATTGAAAATTAGTCTAGTTTCAATACACTTCTGAACACTTTATACAATCAAACATTATAAAATTGTTAAATAGACGATAAGAAGATTAAGCTCTAATTATTGTTACCTCGAATTCTCGACTAATTTCGTTGTCAATTAAATAAGTCATCAAGAGGAATGAGAGAAGGCTTATACCGTATAATCTTCGCGAGAGCAAATTAAATTTAACATCATTCGCAAGACTACCTATGTAATCTTTAATCAGAGGCGGCCGTTAAGTCTCAGGCGCACCTTGGCGTTCATCGCTTATTCAGGGGAACCATTCTTATAATGAAATTTCCCCTTTAATAGTCCACGGAATTGAGACAGGGTGAAACTGCGAAATCTCCGCTAATGGTGCGTAACCACGTAACCCAATGTTAGCAGGAGGGGCGCTCGGCCGTAACAGAGACGCCGCCGTGCATACGCACACCTACCACATTATACACATACTATCAGTAAGCCGTTGGAGCAGAAAAGTTCTAAAGTGGCGAGCAAATACCGGAAATGCAATGTAAATTATTTTTAAATACTACATTGGGTGGCAAATAAGCACACGGCCCGCCTATATAAACGCTCGTATAATGAAATATCGCTCACCTGCCGCCATCCCCGATATCAACACAGTAATTCCTTCTTTCACGGTAACCACACTCACTCGCAGGAATACAACAACACTCAAAGAAATTGTTATTTGGCCGCGGTCAATGATAAAACATCACTGATTTCGTTGTTCTGGATCTATTATTGTGGAAGTCTATAGCGGAGGGCGAGGAACTACGTGCCCGAGGTGTACCTACAGGCTACAGTGATAGCAAGAACAGCATATGGGTCATTTTTTTTTGTATATGGGGCATATACGACCTTCTTAATAATGAACCTATTATGCTGTCTGTGAATGCTCAGCTGTAAGAGTCCTAACGCAATTCATCTATAGAAGCTTGTAAGAGGTGATCAAAAAATTAATTGTGTAGTGCAAATATTTCTTCTGAGTCTGTAATTCACAAATTGTTATAATTTATTAATGAAACCTTATAACTTAAAGTAGCGACAAAGAGTTGAAAACCCCACGAAATAATAAAAGTACACAAGAGCTGAGATATCTCTCTAAAAATCTCTTCCACAATGGCCCTACTGCTGTAATCCGTATATTGTGCCTTTAGAGTAAAATTCCATCTAAGCTATTGCGAATTACTCAGAATACGTGAGCCGCGGATGAAGGGAAATCCACTCGGAAAGAAATAAAATTGAACGGATTACGGTTTGTATTTAGAGGCGGATTTTAAAAATTGCCCGGTTTTTCTCGGGAGTTTGATATTGCCGGTCTAATGTGATTTCATACATTATTTATCGATATGTTATAAGCCTATTTATGTATAGTATGACTTTACTTTTAAATAACTTCTATCTGTTAACATAAATGTTATATGTTATATGTAAAATTGATCGAACGGACAGACACAAACAAGGATCTTATACAGATAACCATTCAATTCTCATACAACGCAAGTCTAACGTCGTTAATCATGTGTCATTTACATACTTTTTTCACTGAGTAATATTTTGACCACCTAAGTATGTATAACCTAGAGAATGCACGAATCGTGTTTTGGAAGCCAGAGATCTTCATGGAGGTGGAGAGATTTTATGGCAAACTTTATACCGCACATGCACTCTATATTAGCTGGTCGTGTAAGTTAGATAAGATGCGAAGGGCGGAGAATCGTAATTGATGAAAAGCCAATGCTTTTCATCAATTACGATTCCCCAATGGGAAGATACAGGCTGATGATCATAATGATGATGATGAAGTATGTAGTATTACCCATACTATATGGCCAGTACCGCCGCCACTATAATATGATATGATATCGTGTATAGAACTTGCTGGTTAGATATAGATAGTTATAGTTACATATAGTGATAGTTACATCTATCTATATATATAAAATTCAAAGTCCTGACTGACTGACTGAGTGACTGATACATCAACGCACAGCCCAAACCGTTGGGTCTAGAGATTCCAAATTTGGCGTGTAGGTTCCTAATGACGTCTAGGGGTGCACTAAGAAAGGATTTTTCAATATTCATCCCATAAGGAGGTGAAACGGGGTCCAAAGTTTGTATGGAGAAACAAGATTAGTTGGACTATTTTATCCGAAACTTTACACGAGTACTTCAAATGAAAAACCACGTGTTTCAGGATTTTTCAAAATTCACCCCCTAAAGGGGTAAAATGGAGTGAAAAAGTCCGAAAATCGTCATGGGTATTGTTTTTTTTTTTAATACAATTCAAATTAAAATTCTTTATTTGCGAGAATACAGTAAGTACATAATTATGTTCTTAAATTTTTTAGATCATAGTTTTCAGATTTAGATCGGTTCGCTGATTACGAAAACAACAACTATTTGATAATCCAACATAGCCGACGTGACATAAAATCACCCGGTGAGGGTGCAATGGGTTTGAAATGTCCTAATACCAATATGGGTATTGATTCCATGGTTTTCTGGGACGTCAATTACGAAATTGGCATCGATTTGAAAATATAACATAGTGGACATGAAATTACTTAAAAGGATTTTTTAAATTTTACCTCTAAGAGCGTGAAACGGAGGTCCAAAGTTTGTATGGGAAATGATATTAGTTTGTTTGTTTTTAGGGTTCCGTACCTCAAAAGGAAAAAACAGAACCCTTATAAGATCACTTTGTTGTCCGTCTGTCTGTCTGTCTGTCTGTCTGTCTGTCTGTCTGTCAAGAATTTCTATGTCGAGAATGCGTGGAGGTATCAAACTGAAATTTGAACTGTATACTCAAGTCTACGGTCCCATGAAGTTGTAAAAAAATCAAACTGCTAAGTTTACGTAAAAAAAAGTTACGGCCGTTTCTTCAGCAAAAAACGCATATTTCGACACATTCTCAAGGGAATCAAAACCTATAGGGTACTTCCTGTTGACCTAGAACTATGAAATTTGGCAAGTAACATCGTTATAGACTACAAGTACAGGAATAAATCTCAAAACTATACATTTGTAAATAGATCTTAAAAAATAGGGGGTCTATGTTTTTATAGGGTGTCGAAATTTCAAATTGAAACTACTAGTTCAAATGGGGTATCATATGAAAGGGCTTGATGTACACATTGCAAAATATATTTTATTTATTTTTCTCGACGCATTATTTCTTATTTATAATGAAAAATATAAAATTTAATAATAATACTACGTACGGAACCCGCGGTGGGCGAGTCCGACTCGCACTTGTCCGGTTTTTTTTGTTTATAGTATCTTTATTGTACATAAAGAAAAAATAGGTATATATTCATACACAATATTTTATCCCGACTCTATTTTAAAATCGTTGTTGTTTTCATAATGAGTGACCCGATAAAGGGTCGCTCATTACGAAAACTTACGAAAACAACAACGATTTTAAAATTAATCGTGGCTAACGTGACCAACATCCCCTAATGGGGTGCGATGGGGTCGAAATATGTGTCGTTTTTACGCTTTTTCGGAACGCCAATCCATACTAATACCTATTATAAATACGACAGAGTGTCTGTCTGTTATCTCTTTACGCTTAAATCGCAGGACGGATTTAGATGAAATTTGGTTTAGATACCTTGAGTCCTGGGAAAGGACATAAGATAGTTTTTGTCCAAGAAATTAACTGTTATTGATATTTACTGTAGAGCGGTTCTATGTTCGATTGTATGTATTTTTTTAATATAGTTACAATGATTTCTCCGTCAATTGCACAGCAATTTTAATAATTCTTATTTGTTTGAAAGGGTACAGTCTTCAGGTGGTCCACTATTAAGCAAATCAGGATCTGATGGTGGGCTCCCTGAGAAATCGAGAGAAAGGGTTGAAATGTATAGGCAGGGCATGGATACAGTAATTAATGAGTATTCTGATGTTATTAAGTTACATAATTTGCATTTGGAATTCATCATGTGACACTGTTGAGCTGATGAGGAATCGTTAGTAGTTAAGCAATAGTGTTGAGTTTTCTTAATAAAGTTATTCATGTATTTTCGTCTAGAATGGTCCATGTCACTACTACTTACCCATTATTATAATACATAAATAAAAAGAAATATATATGTACTAAAAAAGAAATAAACTTAAAAAAAATAAACCAACTGAAAAATCCTGACACAAAAAGCCAAAAATAACTACTACCTACCTCCAGAAATTTTTGAAGTCGGTGTAATTTTTTTAAAGTTTGATTTATCCTTTTTAAGCTGACGGAATAAGACTTGTGTGAAATTTGTATTTGGCGTCAATCAGTGCTTATGAGATCGCGGCGCCGCGAGAGCGAGAGTGTTTTCGGGAAAGTTCTTACATCCGTACTTAGTACAATTAAAGGTGCTACATCTTCGATCAACAATATACAACTAGATAACGGGTCACGTACAAAATCAAAGCTAAATGCTGTCCGCTTGGATATATACTTATACAGCTGCATTTGTTTACTAACGAGTTGAGACAAAAGTTGTAAAACAGTTCTAAGCTCAACCTAATTATAACCATGACACCTAGCAATAAAGTAGCAAATCTTCAAAATATTATCTTATACTTATATAATCATTCGTTACAAAAAACGAGCAAAGCAATAAATTACCCCTGTCACTTAAAAATTAAAAGACATAAGTTAAACAACATTTAGTGTGAAATGAACCTTAATATCCTACAAATAAAGTACTTTTTACCGTTATTGCCTTGCGTGCTACATCCTTTGGTTTCGTTTCTGTTCGTTTCTGTTTGCTTCTTTAATTTGCACCAACGTTGGCCAAACATTTGAATCGGTAATTTTTTAACAAAATTTGTTATTATTTGTTAGATTAAAGCATAAAATATAACTTATTGTACATGTACTTACCTAAAGTAAGACACTCCGGCCGTTAAATTATTTTTTCGGGCATTATTTTTGCAACTTTTGAATACACATTGCGGCATTGTGACGTGTTTACATTGGCTGTGTTTCGAGCGAACTAAACAAAATAAGAGCTCACATTTCAAGTGAGCTCTTATTCACCGAGACGTATTTTATGCGCCGACCCGTTATCTAGTTGTATATTGTTGATCGAAGTGCTACATGTAAGTGGTTGCGTTGCGTGTTAGACTTGGCTTGGATAATCTAAAATGCCCGAATTATACGCGAGCGAAGTCGCAGGCGAAAGCTAGTCTTGTTATGAAACGACACCGCCAGTACTTTTCCCATACTTTTCACATTTTCAACCTTTCGAGGTTCCGTTTTTCATACGTAATGTAATGTAAATTTACACTTTTTAAGATACTCTTAAAAAGTGTAAATTTAATTATTTCTCTAACGTATGTGCTTCCACATATGTAAGGACAATGCCCATTCGTGTATGGAAAAAAGTACTGATAATAAAATTGTTGTGTCATCACTAAATAACATTCACTTAGTTCTAAATCGTCACTAGATATGTTCTAGAAAGTTTGGAGGGCATTGGTTGCCGGAGTTCCGAAATATTTAAGAAATAAAATGCGTTTGATTTTAGGTTATGTGCGACCATACCACAGAATAAGTACTAATAGACCTACGTAACCGTACATCCAGCGAATTAGCAGTATCATTTTCAAGTTAATTATTGTTAGTACTATATGAAGTCGGGTTTTAAAAACGCAAAACACACAATGATACAATAATTAATCCTAATCGATATTATTTGATTCACGAATCAATAAGAAACCCCATCCCTATCGTGTGACATATTTATAGTAGTGTTGCCAATTTAGCGATAATTTTCACTAAAATTGGTGATTTTTGTTTAAGTGTTAGCGACAGAAAAAAGATTTTACGACAAAATCGTCAGATAGAAGCGGGTACAGGTGTATGGCCTGAATGGTAATGTGGTATAAATGGTGGTATAAATGTGTAAAACACTGGTTTTAGCGATTTCCTAGCGATTTTCGTTAATTCTTGGGACTTGCATTTATAGATGTTGGTAACTCTCATTAGTCTTTTAGATCGGAAGTCAACAATAAACTTAAATATTCTGATAAACTTATCCCCGAAGAGAAGTTGTATGAAAACCTATTGTAAAATCTATTTTTTATTTTAGAACTTTGACAGTAAACTTTTTCCTAAGACACAACTCATTACCTAAGAGTACTGCCCGTGGTCAATCTCCTTTATTTGCCTAGGGTAAATTAACCACAAAATTAATCATATGAGAATTAACCAAGGTGACAAATATAATGTTCAGATAATTAATTTAGCGGAGTTATTTAGTAATGAACATGACATTGTTGAATCAGTCTGTAACATGAAGATGCGTCAATTGAAATACCAATATCAGTGTTAACTGATAATGTAGCCAATTTACGCGTTGATTTATTTGAGACCTAATTGTTTCAATTAGGTGTTAATTGATGGCATTCAATTACAGTTATTACCCACTGCTATGTTTGGTATAATTATTAGACACAACCTTAATTGTCATAGGAGACGTGAGGTAGGTAATTAGTATTAATTTAATAATAAAATTGATCGAGTTGTCTAACAGAGGGTATTTTAGCAAATATTTTTCTGAATATCAACGTAGGAATCGGGCATTCATGTTTTATGGGAACTGGTTCACCATACATACTCATTGCCATGTTTCCAATGTAGTTGGGATATCAGTGACAACCATCAAAGTGATATTCAGTAGTCAAGTTCTTAGCAGTCTCACTGGTAAAACTACGGCTACTTAGGAATCTAAGCAGAAAAAAAAACCGGACAAGTGCGAGTCGGACTCGCCCACCGAGGGTTCCGTACGTAGGATCATTATAAGTAGTTCAGGAATCTAACCCCCTATTTTTTAAGATTTAATTACAAACGTATAGTTTTGAGATTTATTCTTGTACTTGTAGTCTATGACAATGTTACTTGGCAAATTTCATAGATCCAGGTCAACGGGAAGTACCCTATGAGTTTTGATTCCCTTGAGAATGTGTCGAAATATGCGTTTTTTGCTGAATAAACGGCCATATCTTTTTTTTACGTAAATTTAGCAGTTTGATTTTTTTACAACTTCATGGGACCGTAGACCTGATATACAGTTCAAATTTCAGCTTGATACCTCCACGCATTCTCGACATAGAGGGTCTTGACAGACATATAGACAGGCAGACAGACAGACAGATGGACAACAAAGTGATCTTATAAGGGTTCCGTTTTTCCTTTCCAGGTACGGAACCCTAAAAATAGTAAGATTAGGAAGCTACGGAATCTATTTTTTTTCTTTGGCTTCGGCAATGCGACTGCAATATGATAACGTATATACCAACTATATTTTATAAACATCTCACACGAATAAACCTTTATCTATTATCTAGGGGGTCGCACGATCCCTACGCGTGCTCACGCATAATCGTTTTTTTTTCAATCTAAGCCTTATATGCACCTGTCACTCCACTTAATCCCTATGCGTCACATTTCATATTTACTGAATTTACGGGGCTGCCGCGCTGTAGTACTTACCAGGACAAAGACTGCAATGATTGTTTTTATTAGGTGAGTGATTAATTAACGGGACCTGATTATATTCAGTCGTTTCTTGTAAAATATTAATTAAATGTTATAGAGAATAAACATTCGTTTTTCATATATTGGATAGAGAATAAGAAAAAAATATATATTTTATTAAATAGAAAATAACTTATTTTGTTCAAAATACATAAGATTTTCTGATTCTTGTAATAATAATAAAAATATGTACAAAAACGTTATCACATTTTTGTAATCATGTGTAATGACTAAATTGGGAGATACGTGAGTGTGTAGGTGCTCATGTCAAAATAATTGTATAATTTGTGATTCATTGTCATTTAACCAGCCATTTACTTGCTAGAAAACGTTTTTGCTTTAAGACCGCGCGGCCCCTTCGGTACCAATTACGTTTCTATAATTTACGATACCAGGTAAGGGTTAAAGAAGTTAAATATATGGTTAATTCATTAAAGCGATCGTGTACGACGAATTATCCGATTTTTACGGGACTACTGGTGACCTAAAAGTATACATTGCTAATACCGACTTAGTTTCCAATAATAATATTGATTGCAGAATTGCTTGACCATCTTGTAATATTCTCCTGTTGAAACCAGAGCCAGGAAAAGACACTTATTTTCTTTACGAATTTTATCACCATGCAGTTTAAAATAAACATATCTTATTTTAGATAGCGAAACACGTCGTCAGCGGTATAAATCAAAGAAAAACTGCAGAGTGGAGACTAAGTCTGCGGAAGCCAATTTCCCGCTGTAAAGGAAATGGTTGCCCGCTGCCGCGCGCAAATCAGACGCGACGTGTACACTACCCTTAACGTACGCCGATGAATACCAATCGCATGCTAACTCGGCAATGCCGATTCGAGCAAATTGCCCTGTGCCACACACCCTGATCAACATTATAAAGTGTAGTAATAGAACAGGCGATTATCAATTCATACTACCTACTTAAAATTCTTCGTGTATTGTCAACGACACCATTAGACTTCCACTACACCACTGAAGTGTCGTTTACATTTTGTTTAGGTAACCACACCACCGTAATGAAGTTTTAATACAAAACTTATACATTTAAATTTGGCAGATGCTACAAATTTATTAAACTTATTTAAAAATTCGCAGCTATAAATGTATATTTTATAACATTAGCACGTATTCAGTTCTAAAAATGATGATTTCTGTTTTTGATAAAAATGTCTGTTTAAAATATTTCGCTTGTTATACGGGTAATATCTAATACGTTCGTAATTTATGAATTACATTGGTCTAATTTTAATCATCCATATCATAGCTTAAATCCAAAATTCCAAAGTTTTCTACTACTACTAATTTCTTTACTTAAATTTCTTTTAGACAACTTTAAAGACAGTCGTAGCGTAGATTTTTTCTTACGACAGTAATTAACTTCAACTTTCCTTGTAAATTGTGTGTGGTGAAAATGTGTGCTTAAAATCTTCTATATCAACCCACACTTAGCTTACTTTTTTTATATAAGAGGGAGGTGAACGAGCATGTGGGTCACCTGATGGAGAGCAATTACTACCGTGCATGGAGATCAGTAACACCAAGGGGTCACCGATCCGTTGCCAGCCTATAGGTTGTAAGTATACTCCTTCGTATGTTTCTGGAGACCTCACTCATTCGCAGGAACACAACAACCTCAAGGGAATTGTTATTTGGTTGCGGTATTCTGGGTATTCTGTGAGGTAATCTTCCCCAGTCGGGCAAACATACGCTATATCCTGCCTCTCTTTTCACCAGAGCATCGTTTGTCAGTCATTAAAAAATACGCTATATCCTGCCTCTCTTTTCACCAGAGCATCGTTTGTCAGTCATTTAGTGTATGAAATCTTCATTATTTTTTACAAGCTTTTATTTGTCTATAATCTAATCGTGCAAGTTAAATTGAACTCACTTTCCACGAAGCAGAGGTGATTATCTAAATGCTGCCATTTTTAATCCAGTAGGCTATCATATACGAGTATCTATAGCTATTTATAATTTCCACAATAACCCGTATGATATGGGGATCAGAATGAAAGAGCTTGATGAGGGAAATACAGTTAGTAAATTTAGTCTATTTAAAACTTGTTTTTTTTTTTTTGTATTTAAATGTGTTCAGTATACCTTTAGGTAAGCTATAGGTAAGAAAAGTCTTACCTTGAAAAATAACAGTTCATTACAACAATTCTATATAAAACTGCCATAATATAGACAAAAACATTACCTTCAAGACTGTGGTTGGATTTATGAAATAAAAGAGACAGTAAAGATTCTAAAGTGGGTTTCAAAGTCCTTGTCCGCCTGGTCTCGACAATCAAATTCTCGTATCAAGAAACTTCGCCAAAGTATTTTTAAAACTCAAAGTTCAAATTACATTGTCAAACTTTTCAGAAGTATGTGAAATAGATTGGATATCATCATCATCATCACTCTGTATCTATCCGCTACTGGATATAGGCCTAACCTAATGCCGTCCATTAATTATAAGTAGTTCTAATTCTTTGAAAACCGCAGTCATGTCAATTTCGGTCTTTTGATGATTTGAAAACACTGGCCTCCGCCAAGCGCAGTTTAATAATTGTCGAGTACGCTCTACTTTCCCTTCTTAGCCTTTTAATTACTCGTTCCAATGTCGAATTTATGCTCACTTTTACAATTTATTTGCATGTAAAAACCAGACCGACGTTCTACTGTCTTTAAATTCGAAATAGCAAAGTATATTTCTTGAATAATTTTATACCCATTTCTAACAGTAGAACGTGCCAGAATGAACAAGCCACGTTTTTGCATCGTATCGAGGTCGGCAAAGTAAAATATGACGCACCGACAATCTTTTCGACATTTTGCAACAACGAGGTACCGCTAAAGCCTCACGTGTTTTGTTTTAAGTGTATTTTTATTCCGCCTTCTTTATATTGCTTTTATTTCGTCATTTTCGTTGTGAACGTATTTATTTTTTTCTTTCTTAGAGTAATAATGTAGATTCAGTTAGATAGAAATTATACTTCTTCTGAAAAATACTTAAGCTTTATATTTAAATACAAGGAATATCGATTCTTTATGTAAATCTGATATTTATAAGAAACTGACTTACTAACTGGTGTAGGTGGAAACAAGCGTAAACCCGCCTGCCTAGTGGTAAGCGATTGTCGAAGTCTATGGACGATTCCAAGGACAACGATTGCACTGGTTGTCTACCGAAAAGCTCCATAATGAATTCACTTCATAATGTAGTCTCCTGATATAACCTCACAAGGCACCTCATTTCAGAACTTAATAGGGCAAATGAACATCCTCTCGGAAATATCAGACAGTCTATCTTGGTATCGGCTCGCTCATATTAGAGAGGTGTTAGCAAGATGGACCATGTTAGACCGGCGTAAAACACCACAATATGCTTTCCGGGTCACTTGTATAGGATAGAATAGAATGGATAATGTTATAATAAAGCACTTGTACTGTTCCACGTAATTATATTTAATTTTACTCAAGTTTTTAATCAAGACAAACAGATGGTGTTTGTGTTTCTCTACACACAAAGAGAAGGCCTTAGCGACGAAACCGGTCCGTAAAATTAAATATAATTACGTGGAACAGTACAAGTGCTTTATTATAAACATTATGATAATAATGTTCCACCAAGTTAAAACAATCAACAGTATCAACTTTATTTAAAATAGAATGGACTACATTTTCTAAAGAAACAATTCATAATATGCATTCTCAATTTATAACAACTTATAAATCTATATTAGCGAATGCAGCACAAAAGTCCGAGTAAAACAATGCCGTGCAAAAGATTCAACTATTCCAGATTGCTTTAAAATGAACCGTGAGTAATAACCGGCTTGGAGCTTTCTGCTTCATTATAAACTGGCTCCTTGCTGCTCTTTAACGTACCATTAGTGAATCATAACTTACTTCTGGACCGTTTCGCAGCTGAATTGTAACTTATAACATTTGCAGTAGCTACAACTTTGACTGAGTTATTATTATTGAGTCATATAGACTTTAAGCAAAATTGGTAAGATGAGGGCTAAAAATGGTTCTCGAAAACAATTTAATATAGTTTTTAGTTTTTACAGCATACTAAAAATATTGTTTTAGTATGCCTTAAAAACTAAAAACTATAGTAAAGTAAAACTATTCTAAAAACGAAATACTATTCTAAAAAAATTGGGTTTCCTAGGCAAGGTGGCCATGACACAGGTAGCATTCTCGCGATGAATTGCTAAGGAAAGCCTCTGCGAGAAAACTACCTGCTCGGGGATCGCCATGGCATCCCATACTAAACCAGGACCCATCCTCTACAGCAACAGGGACATCCCGTCAGAGCACTTGGTGTCGTCGCAGCTTTAGAACCTCAAATTATGAGAATAATTGGACCTTCTAAAGCTGCGGGAATGTTGACAGTAACAAGTCCCTTTCGCTGGGTATCATTAAGTGCACCGTAGCAAGAATGGCGATCCGCGCTAGAAGAGCAGACAAGTTCGTGATGTCCGAGACGGTTCGGACCGGCTCCACAAGAAACACAGCAATGGTCAGCGCACACGGCACCTAACCGGAGACCAATGGCAATTCGGAGTAATGGGATCGATTAACGTTTGGTATCTGGTAACGGAGTGATCTCGATACTGCCAACAGCCTAACACTGGATTGTTTTTAGTTTTGATCATGTTTTGACAGTAAATTATGGCCGCCGCCATCAGCAAGGGTGCGCCGTTTATGAAAGACAGGGCCGGGTGGTCTGAATTTGAAGAAGAACGAACAAAATTGTTGTTGTCTTTTAAAAACTTGTTCAGGATAGAACAACGTTGAAATAAAATAAATACTATTATAGAAATTTTCCATACATATTTCTATAACAAGATAAAAAGGTTGCCATGCCTCGTATATTCATAGCATAAATATCTACATAAATTACTCGATAGTCTGTAACTAAGTTAAAAATATTGTATTTAGTCCACTTTGAGCTAAAATAAACGTAATCATATAGACTTACAGCGACTTCCAGACTAGACGCGCAACTTTGTTTTAGTTGTGTGCATAGATTAAATCGCTCGTAGATATTTTCGATCAGTATTCAAACTTAAAATACGCAATAAAGCTATATTAAACTTTAGAGTAATATCACAGTAATATAGTGATTTAAGTAGTGCATTAGCACTACTTTAATCATTTTATACGAGTATTACCGTGAAATGACAATTCGGTACTTTCCATAATGGGAGTGCAACCTTAATGAGTACATAACTTCGGTAATTCCATAATGGAGTCTGCGAATAGTACCTAGCAGGGAGCGTTTAAACGAAATTCAATTAACGATGCGCGCTTTTTAAGGTTTGTGGTGAAACCTAATAAAATTAAGAAAGATTACGTATTTGACCTAAATCTATTTATGTAAGCATGTGTGTGGATATGTGAGTGAGGTGTGCATGCATTTACGCATGTGCGCGCGCTATTGTGTGCGCGGATGTGTGTGTTCGATACTCTGCTTCTCATAACTACTGAACGGCTGAAGCTAATAATAATGTTCTTTATTAAAAAGTGTCATAACATTTAAGTATGTTGCCAACTTTAACTCGTTATCTACGTGGCTAAAAATAGATATAAACCAATACTCCTAGAACATTTGTATGCATAACGTATGTACAAAGATTGTGATGTGTCATCGTTGTTCTGAAAACGAGTAAAAACGACAATAATCTCGACACGTATCAGATTGGAATCGTAAAAAATGTGGATTGAAGAAAGAAAGTCTTTTGAATATCGAGAAAAACGACCTTTCTTGAAGTTTCTTTGGCTCCAATCATTTCAGGTCAGAGATTTGTCTCTGACTAGATTTGTGATGGCTTTATGTTATATTAGAGTAGCTAGGTAACTCAGTCAGTCAAACAGGTCATGAAATATATTTTTTTATACTACTAAGGTCGCAAATACGGTCCTTCAACACACCACAGCTTATGGACGTCAGTATCTCCAAGTGCATCGCACGTGCGTTGCCGACCCAGTAAAAACCTCGTCACGTTAATTTTGAAGAACTCTCCTGGGAAAACCTCGACAGGCAGTTCATTCAGCAGCTTGATTTATTCTATACCGTATCGCTTGTTGGACAGCACAATATACCGTAGCCTGTGTTTAATAAATTTATTTTGAAATACGCCATGTCAAGTCTTGGCTATTGTTAGTGTATAGTCGTAGAACATTGGACATACGACATCTTGGAAATATTGGGGTCTCATTATTTCAGCCTATTGCTGTCCACTGATGAACAAAGACCTTTCAAATTGATTTCCAGCGTGACTGGTCCATAGCCACCTGCATCCAATGCTCTCCGCAATCTCTCGCAGGTCATCTCTTAGCCGGCCATGACACGCTGCGCTTGCCTGTACTTTGCTTCCACACCAGGATATTTTGACCCATCGGCCGTCCAATCTTTGCGCTATGTTTGCCCATTGCCACTTCAGCTTGCTAATCCTCTCGGCTATGTAAGTGACCTTAGTTCATCTACAGATCTCATAGTAGATAATTCGAACTCGTAGAAATAGTAAATACCAAGCATAGCCCTCTCCATAGCATGTTGAGCGACTCTGAGCTTTTTCATGAGACCTATTGTGAAGGACCACGTGACTGATCCTCACATCATCACTTAAGGATCTGCATACTTAATGAGGTCTGCTCTGCAATAAAAATCCGATGTTATGGCCGAAAGTTTGGATTTCATTTTTATCATTGAATTTCGGAATGAATTCGTATCTGAAAAATTCCGAACTTTCGGCCGAAATAGATTTTCGAAATAGATTTCGAAATAGATTCATGGTCAATAAAGATGGATTAAAAATAAATAAAATTTGAACAGTAACTACGGGATGGGGCCTACCACATATCCCCACCACTTTGTCTCCTATGTTAATGTTGTGTTAGCCAGGATTAACAGCGGCGACCACAAAAAGGCAATGAACAGTGAAGTCCATTGCCGTCCCGGGGGTAAGACTACGGCTGCTTTAGAACTCACAACGAATTTAATGAGAAGAAATTTGTATGAATAAGGAGCTTTTGGAATTTGGCTTCCCCTCTTAGCAATGTGAGAGAGCCAGCTATTGCCATATAGCTGGCCCTCTCACATAAGGCATTAAAAGCCTAAAGAGATATTCAAGTGAAGCTCAACTGCCGTGCATCACGGATTTTAAGTATCTAACACTATTGGGGATCTAAAACATTGAGTTGTTACCTAACCCGAACAGTAACTAGTAAATACTAGTTACTTGTAATAGTATTTAACTTCGTTTACATACAGCGTATCCACAGGATACTCATATAAAAATTTACATACGAGTATGCAACGTTGCCATATTGCTGCAATACCATTAGAAATAAAATTTGATTATTTTCAATTTCTTTAAACAAACATACGAAATTAAATGATACTTTAAAAACACGTATTATCATTCTGAGGAAACGAGAATCGTTCAAATTGAAACGAGAAATAAAAACAAAAAATATCGCGACTCTCCGTTTTATAATGCAGATGGGACTTGACAAAAAAAGTACTTTAGATAAATATACTTACATTACTTATATTGAAGATGTAATAAATAAACATTCCATCATCAACATCGAGTTTATATATGAACGTTGTTTTACGTGTTAAGAAAACCTTTAGTACGTTTTTCGTATTCAAATGATAAGTTAGAGATAAATTGAGAAAAAATACTTAGTTGTATAGGTTTTTTTATACTACTAGGGTGACAAACAAGCATACGATCCGCTTTATGATAAGTAGTCATCTCAATGTCTATGGAAGTTTGTAACACCAGGGTCCAATGACACTTAGTGTGTGATAGTGTGAGTGATCTCACACGTTGCCGACTCTGTAAGAACCTATTCACGCCTTGCTAGAACTACCCTATACTGTAGTCTTGTGGGAAAACCTAAAAAAATATGTATTAAATAAATAAATAATAATTAATAAATATTTCTGGACAATTTACACAGCGCCATCTAGTCCCAAATTAAGCGCAAAGCTTGTGTTATGGGTACTAAGACAACATTTTTTTTTTTGTAAATACATACTTATAATACATAGAAAACACCCACACCAAGACAAACACACATGTTCATGCACACAAATGTTTGTCTTGTGCGGGAATCGAACCCGCGACCTGGGAGTCAAAGTGGCCATTGCTAGCCATTCGACCACCGAGCTCGTCAAATAAATATACACAAATAGAAAAAAAACAAGGCAATACATTGTTAAATTTTGGTAGTTGGGCACTTATTAATATTGTAAATGTAAAAGTGTGTTAGTTTGTTTGTCCATCTTTCAAGTCTATAGGAATCTATGGATGATATAATTAAAACAAATTAATATAGTTTGAATTTATGCATTATTTTTATATATTTTGTATTTGTCCGCTAACTCTTCCTGAACGGTGAGACGGATTTTTTTCACATTGAAGTATAACATAAAATTACTGTACATAATAATAAAAATAAGACCACGAGGATAATTCAATACCCATTGCGGTTATCACCTCTGTAAATGGACCTCGGAAACTAGGAAAGAGGAATCGTTTAAGATACTTAGCTTTTGAAGGGGCGAAAATACGTGACATTGTAGTTTTACGGGGTAACAACCATTCAGTAAAAAAAGCTATTGACCCTTTTATGGGTGAATCAAAACAGGGCACGCTTTTGAGGGTATACAATAAAATACTCGAATATAGACAGGTATGAGCTAGGTAAAGTATTTGCGGTAGGTACCTATCACGAACTAGTCTCAGTTGAAAATCGACATACACAAACTTCAGAGTTGGAGATGATATCAATTTGTGGCATTATTATCCCAATATATGTTTTGTATTATGTATGTAGTTAATATTACCAGACTTAGTTAGCCTATGAGAGATTTTTTTATACCACTAAATTGGCAAGCAAGCATACGGCCCACCTGATGGAAAGCAGTTACTGTAGCCTATGAACGCCTGTAACACCAGGCATCACACGCGCATTGTCGACCTTGTAAAAACCTCTTCACGCACTTTTCGAAGAACCCCATGCTGTATGTAGTCTCCTGAGAAAATGTCGTATTATGTGTATAGAATAGATAGATTCTTAAATATTCCTGGCAGAATTACACACCACCATCCAGTCCTAAACTACTGTGTGTACCAGGTAACCGATAATTCTACTATAATGCATTTTTATGCATATATCTAAAGCCTTCACCTACTTATAGTCACTACTCACTATAAGTAGGTGAAGGCTTTAGATATATGCATAAAAATGAAGTAATGGATCCATGGAGTCCCATCGTATGATGTCTTAAGCAGTCATGGACAATGTGGTGGATGGTACTGTGGTCACATCTCGGTACCACAGTATAAGTAATAGTGTCGGTACTATATAAAATGTGCAATAAAAACGATACTACGTTAAAATAAATAAAGACAGAAGAGAAATATAGAGAATATTGTATAAATTAACAATAATATTATTTACAAAATAAAACTTGTCAAGTGCGACTCGGCCTCGTACATGAAGGGTTTCGTACCTTCGTACAATGTTCGCCGTATAAAAACAGGTTTGTATGACGACGCCATTTAATATTTGTTTATTTTATTTTTAGTACGTGTTATGAGTGTAATATTATGAGAAGCTCGATGATGTCGTCTGTGTAGCATGATCATGGATCATCCATCCATGATCATGCTACATGATCATGTTATTTATCTCGAGCTCCTTCGGAAAACACGTTAAGCCGTCGTGTCGGTCCCGGCTGTTGTCATTAGATGACAGTCGTTAAGCCAAGTCGGTGGCCTTTAGGCGGCTTGAAAACACTGGTCTCCGCCAACCCACAGTTGAGCAGCATGGTAGTGTATGTTCTAAATCCCTTTGATTTCTAGTTAGAAAACTATAAAATTAACAATAATACTAGTAATTAGTAATAATTATTACTATAAGAGAGTAATTGTACTATGAGAAAAAATAAATAAACAAAATGTGTGTATCATTACCCTATAAGAAATATATAGTAGATAAAATAGATAGAGGCCAATCCCAGGCCTATGGTACAAAAGATATGAAGTATGAAAGAAAGAACAGTATGAAGAATAAAAGTACGAGAAGCATAAAAGCGAGAACTGGTATGAATGAGAACTAGCAGAAAAGGGCCCTGATTATGTTAGGGGAAAACAGGCAAAAAAAAAAAAAAAAATCCCTTTGATTAAGTGGAGACGCGTGTTTCAACAGTGGGATGAATAAGGGTTGACGATGATGTGTTGTTATAGCACCCAAAGTAATAAATACATAATCGAAAATATTTTGAGTGTCTCGCAAGAGATAGAGACCTGTGATAGACGAACGGACAGACAGACAGAGTCTCAGTAAATTTCCCGTTGGCACCCTGGGAAACGGAACCCTAAAAATAACCAAAAGTTGTCGACATAGCTTGTAAGCAGAAGTGGCAATAGACCGGAAACATCTGTCGAGTTAGTGCAGGAAGTGGCATACGGAAGGCGGCGGAAAGCATTGTTCAAGGCCTATATTGACAGTGGGTAGCTACAGGATGATGATGATAACTCAAAAAAGCAATGGTACTGAAAGGCTGTACAATATTCCTGTCATTCAAATTTAATTACAACGTGTACTCATAGCGTTTGACTTCATTACCGCTCCTGAAAAGCGATGATACCTTATCGGTGGGTTGCCACCCTGGGACTATAAAATTACCATCGAAAAATGGATAGTCACTTGTTTTTAATCCCAACGCGGGATATTTTAAAGTATTTGTGTATTTTAGACCTAATGGATAAATAGACATTTTAATACTAAGGGTATTTTCATATTTTAGATTACATTATAAATCCAAAGGCACTGGCGTATAATGAAATTAAACTTCCTGTTTATTTTTTATACAAAAGTATCAAATAATATATAACATGGGCGATAACTTATAAAAGTACTGAAGTAATTTTAGTGTAGCTGTCATTGTTTTATAGTGAACTCGCTTAATCCCACGACTACGTACAAGCGTATCCCAATATCCCGTTGAAAGTCCAAAAAGCCTATAACTAATAACTGTGTGCCAAATTTCAACCGGATTTGTCTAATGTTTGAGCTTTGCGTTGATAGATCAGTCAGTAACAGTAGTGTTTTATTGATACAGACTATGCAGATTTATAATGACGTACCTTCAAATCAACAGTTTTCTACTGAATCGCACACTATGAAATATTACAATCTACACTGTGCAAAAAAAAATCCCAATAAAAAATATAAATATGTTTACACAGATACTATACAAATTAATTATCTTGTTAACTGTTAAAAGAACAGGTTTATTAGTACTTTTTGTTATTTGGTATATTCTTATTTCACTTTACATAAATTACATTAGCCGGCGAACGGATGAGGCGTCCATTTGTTTACTTCCGCCACTTAGTTAACGAAACGAAAGCCTTAACATAATGTTTCCTACGCAATGGATTTGCTTTCCTACCGACGGAAGTTTAGTGGGCATAAAAATTGGATTCGAATGGTAAAGAATTCATTGTGAATGGTCAATGATATCGAAAGTAATAGGAAGACAATTACTTTGTATCGCACTCTTTGTAGTTTAAGGGCAGTCCTTTGCGTAGATAAAATATATTACAAACATATTTTAAAAGTGTATTAACCTTCTCAAACTAAACATATTCTACTCGTTATGTGTGATCATAAGCTTGATTCGTTATATGTGACGTCATTGCGCATATCAGTTAATTCGAATACGCAAGTTAAGCAACCTGAACCGTACCTTTAAGGTGAAGTGAGTCCAGGAAACACGCTTTTTGAAAGAATAGTTCTATTAAACTATTTCAATTTGGTTCCTAGAAATTTAACTATAAAATCTTAAGTCCTTTCTGCAGGGCACAAAGCTATTGAAAACACAATTAATAATTTTTGGCTCGATAGAAAAAAATCGCGAACTTACTCTCTAAATTTGCACTAAGTAAAAATTATAACTATTTAGTACAATTTTTTTATAAGGAAATTATACCAAAATTTTCATAATTTTAATTACGAGAGCACTATGCTATTACTTTTAAAAATAAAATAATTTAAATAAAATTATTAAAAGAATAACGATTTGCGGTCGCGCACCCTTCCCGATTCTCGATCGCTCTCAACGTCAGTGCTCTAGGAGCTGCGTTCGAGGTAGGACCTGTGCCGCGCGTCCGTTCAACGCGTTGTCAATAAACACGTAGAAATAAACACAGTGTAGGAATATCAGTAAGACAACAAAACAACGATGATGATGATACATTTATTTTTTACTGAGACCCGGTTTTCTTTTCTCATGCTAGATGTTTCTTTGGAAAACTTTATTATAAATCTTTCTTGGAATATCTGTAAACCCACATTGAAATTCGTTCAGTAGCGATTGAGTTTATCGCATACATGTAGGTACGCGATCATCGAAATCGGTTTGGCCGTTTAGGCGTCATAATTTTTATTTTTTATACTTCGTCGGGCCGTAAAAACATACGGCCCGCCTGATGTGAAATGGTTACCGTAGTTATAATAACGCTCGCAACTTAAAATATTGCTCGCGCACCGCCACTCTCGCTACCAACACAGCAACTCCTTCCTTTCTGGTGACCTCACTCACTCGCAGGAACACAACAACTCTCAAGGGAATTGTTATTTGGCTGCGGTATTCTGTGAGATGGAGGTAAATTCCCCAGTCGGGTAGCTTACAATTACGCTCCCTACCTCCCTTTGCCAGCGCTTCGTTTGTCAGTCAGCAGGGTGCACGGCGTGCAGGTAAAATTGGCTTTGGTTCAAAGATGTTGATGAACCACTTACAGCCCAGATATAGTGATAACCCCAAAGATAGTGGAACAAACAGACATCCATACTTTCGCATTTATAATATTAGTAGGTAGATAGTTAATTGATTCAGGTGTTATTTTGCGGAAGTCAAATTTACAGGCAATTTGATCTACACTACTTTGCGTGCTTCCGCTACCAACGTTTTTGGTGTAGGACACGACTTACGCTTAATATTTTTTTGGTGTAGGAGCTAGGACGTTGGATCATTAATATTTTAGGGTGTAAGTGGTTCATCAACATCTTTAAACAAAAGCCAACTTCACCTGCGCGCTGTGTACCCTGCTGACTGACAAACGAAGCTCTGGCGAAAAGAGAGGTAGGGAGCGTAATTGTAAGCTACCCGACTGGGGAATTACATCCACCTCACAGAATACCGCAGCCAAATAACAATTCTCTCAATCAATCATGAAATCAAATCAATATATTTTTTTGTAAATACATACATACTAACTGTTACCCGTGGCTTCGTCCGCGTGGTCCAGGGAAGCTGCCATTAATTTGTGTATATTTTTTTCTTGTTGTCATTTTTTTACTTGATGGGATAAAAAGTAGCTTATGACACTCTCCAGACCGTAAACTATCCTCGTTTTCAAAAATCATGTCGGTACTTAGGTTACTTTCGATGTAAAAGAAGGACAAATGATTACAAAGTTTATTTTTCCCATTGGATTAAGATGTTTTTCCGTGATAAAAAGTAGCTTATGTCACTCTCCAGATCGTAAACTATCCCCATTAAAAAAATCACGTCCGTACTTAGGTTCGTGTTTGACGTGAAAGAAGGACAAATGATTAACTTTATTTTTTCCCGTGGGAATAAAATGTTTTTCCGGATAAAGAGTAGCCTATGTCACTCTCCAGGCCTTAAACTATATCAAAAAAAAAACATGTAAATCCGTTTGTTACTTTTGACGTGAAAGAAGGACAAACAACCTTTTACCTATATTATGCTATAGTGATTTAATCTTAAAAGATAGGCATATGCGCAAATTTACGCAGCGCACGCAACGTAAGCCCTCAAAAGGAATATTTTTTTCCCGTTTTTAGGGTTCCGAACCTCAAAAGGAAAAACGGAACTCTTATAAGATCACTTTGTTGTCCGTCTGTCTGTCTGTCTGTCTGACTGTCTGTCTGTCTGTCTGTCAAGAATTTCTATGTCGAGAATGCGTGGAGGTATCAAGCTGAAATTTGAACTGTATACTCAGGTCTACGGTCCCATGAAGTTAAAAAAAAATCAAACTGCTAAGTTTACGTAGAAAAAAGTTACGGCCGTTTATTCAGCAAAAAACGCATATGTCGACACACTCAAGGGAATCAAAACCTATAGGGTACTTCCCGTTGACCTAGAACTATGAAATTTGGCAAGTAACATCGTTATAGACTACAAGTACAGGAATAAATCTCAAAACTATACATTTGTAAATAGATCTTAAAAAAAAGGGGGTTTATATTTTTTATAGGGTGTCGAAATTTCAAATTGAAACACTAGTTCAAATGGGGTATCATATGAAAGGGCTTGATGTACACATTGCAAAATATATTTTATTTATTTTTTTCGACGCATTATTTCTTATTTATAATGAAAAATATCAAATTTAATAATGATACTACGTACCTACGGAACCTTCGGTGGGCGAGTCCGACTCGCACTTGTCCGGTTTTTTATCGGTGCTCCGCTCCTATTGGTGTTAGCGTGATGTTATATAGCCTATATATAGCCTCCTTGAAATATAGGCTAACACTAAAATATTTTTTCAATTCGAACAAAGAAACAAACAAACTCTTCAGCTTTATAATATTAGTATAGATAATACATAGAAAACACCCAGACCAAGATAAACAGACATGTTCATGCACACAAATATTTACTCGTATCTTGTGCGGGGATCGAACCCACGACCTCGGAATCAAACTGGACATGGTTAGCCATTGGACCACCGGGGTTGTCAAATATAAATACTGTTAATATCAATACCGCTGTATGCTCGTGCATAGTAGCTAGGGACAGACGCGTGCTGTACGGCACATATCGATTCCTAGAAGGATGAAGAATAGTGTATGCTGGCGCGTGATAGTTAGTTAGTCTAAGTATGTACCTATTTTAGTTTGACCAATAATAAATATAATTGAATATAAAAGAATTATTGAATAGTTTTCTTTTTATTTTGAATTCTTTTCTTTTTCATAATATACCAAAACATCACTTGTTTGCATGTTGAATATAATATACTTCATTAATAAAAAAAATGTATTTTTACATGTGGTTTATTTATTTTCATATAATTATATTTCCAGTAAGTACTTTTAACTATTGTATTGACGGGTGTAGGTGTAATACTACACGGGTGTAGATAGTCGCTTCGCTATACTGTGGCGTCTCGGCAGCGATCGCGCGCTTGTAAGCGAGTACCCCGCGCCGGCTCCTCTCAAGCCCCGCACCTCACCCCCTCGAAAACGGCCAAGCCCTGGACTCACGTCACCTTAAACGTTTTTATTCGCTGTTCACAAAGATTTTTACGTTCAAATAATTATATTTACACAAAACAAAAAAAAAATAAGTGACATATTTTTGACCATTCAGATTTTAGTTTACATTTTTTGGGAAACATCACTTGAGATCGGAACTCAGCCTGTATTTCTAAAAAAAAAACAAAAACAATATTCTTATATTTCTATTATATAACGTTAATATTGCATCTAATAAACTATATACAACGTCTACTAAGTACGCCAAGCTTCAAAACAGTTAATTCAGAATCACGAGTAGAATCTATTCTATCACTTTTCAAGTACATAGGTTTTTTTAAACATATTTATTTATTATCGTGTATAACTTACACGTACGTGACGTGAATGTACGATGTCACGCATCGGTCACTCATCTCAGTTACACTTGCGACCTCCGATTCCTTGCGTAGCGTGGGTCGTTCGTTTTGTTGTCAATCATCACTCACATTTACGTATTGCGTTTTCGATTATAATATGGTATTTACCTCCAGAGTGGTATGTGATAGTGCGCTGTAGTGCATACATGTACCTAGATTATGTTGAGTGACTATGTAACATTATGCAAAACTGTTGAACGAGGGTACCAAAGCTCCTCACGAATTCCCTAAGACATACAGCCGTAAGTACCAATCGGACGTTGTGGATCTTAGCGACAAATAAGTTAAGTATTTTTGTTTTCCACTTTTTAGTCTTATTTCGCATTTAAGTGAGTTAAAAACTTGATATTATCGTTTTTAGCAAACGCATTTAAAAAAATATATCAAGGTTATAATCCGCTAGAATTTGCATTCTGATTTCTACGTCATAAACCTTGGACTAAAATTCTGACTGTGTGGTGTCCTTCTATGCAGTGTAGTGACGCAGAAAAAGTATCTGTTAGCTTGGTGACGGTCAATCAAACGAGTCAACGGACAGATGCGACCCGTCATTTGAATATCATTTCTTTTCGTCGCAGGAGCAGATTGTAGAGTTAAGAAATTAGCAGAATTGGTATCGTAATAAAAATGTTCAAACCTTCTAGAAAAACTTTTATTCTTCAATATTTTTATTTTTATATATTAGTTTAATGTAATAAAAAAATCAGTTGGTATTTAGGGTCATGCGTACTTAGAATTACACTTAGTGTAATCAACCGTAGTCAGTACATAAAGAATATGACACTGTATGGCACCAAATCTTACACATTAATTGTTAGAAATTCTTTACGTATTGAAGAACTCAAAAGGCATGTGAGTGTAGACTATCCCAGAAACTTAAGTTGGCATGTCTGACGTCATTTACTTATCTTCAATCCTTCTCCTGCTACTTCTAGAAGTTTTGCATGGTCAGACTTAAATAAAGTTGGTTTCAAATAGTTACGTAAATAGAGAATCGGCCCCCATATCAGCAGCTAAAGGTGAAGATATTCTTGACAACTGATCAATTTGTCTCTAATTGTTTTTCTAACCATATTATTGTTTCTAATTACAAAGAATTTGTTATTGTAATAACTATTTTTGTATAAAGCTAAGAGAGTAGGTACATGTGAAAATAAATTACACAGCGAATTTTTTTTATGTGAGCCATTTTTCTTCTCGTTGGTCCAAGTTCGTTTTGTAGATTAATTGAGAAATTTATCACGAAACAGTAGCTTAGATGTTTTGCTAACTGGAAAGACTATTTATTTCTTCTAGTCAATAAATCTTTACTAATATTACAAAGAGGTAATGTTTGTGAATTGGTAATTTTGGATGTAGAAGGTACTCTTGGAAACTACACTTTAAAAAATTATTTCCCTACTAATTCTACTGGTGACAGAATTTTTTACTGGTGAAAGCTACATTATCACTTAGTGCTATAGCTATATTTTATTTTATAAAACCATAGGAATCCCTACTCAAATGATTATAACAATGTAACCTAAAGACTAAATAAATGACATATAAATTTCCTTACATCGCTGAAAAAAGTATTGTTGATAGAACAAAATACGTTCTTGCAGAACAAACATATCTTTATCTACAAAAAGCGTTACAACATTATATGTCTAACTGTTATAGGTGCATCACAATAACTATTTTTCTGTTTTTTTGTAAACCTGAAATGAAAACACAGCAGTGTGAGCACTTTAATTATTTTTAAATACGCTGTCGTATTAGAAACACATAATTAAAGTGCTCACATCTTCTAATGTATAAAATTCGAGTGTCACTCCTCCGAAATGGCTCGACCAATTTTCGTGAAATTTTGTGCGCATATCGGTTAGATCTGCGAATCGTACAACATCTATTTTTCATCCCCCTAAATGTTAAGGGTGGTCCACCCCTAGATTTTCTTTTTATTTTTTTTATTATAAAAATACATACAACCCCAAATTTTCACCCCTCTACAATCAACCCCTAAATTTATATGGCAAAACAGCGTTTGTCGGGTCAGCTAGTATCTATATAATAAGATAAGTGCTCACATGATCTTTGACTGACCAAAGCAGCGTAGTACCTACTTAATATTTGCACTGCCGATAGCTAAATATAAAGCTAAATAGCTTGTTTTTTTATACCACGTCTGGTGGCATATAAGTATAATAGTAGCGGTTAACGTGTCCGTTATCAATTATTATAAACCAAAATCTCTCGAGCCACGTCCGCTTACTTATCCGATAAATAGTCGTCAACCCTTATTGATTCCACTGATGGGATAAGGGTCTTCCCTCATTCGAAGGGGTTTAGAGCATACTCCACCACGGTGCTCAACTGCTGGTTGGCGGAGGCCAGCGTTATCAAGCCGCCTAATGGCCATTGACTTAGCTTAACAATTGTCATCTAATGACAACAGCCGGGACCGATAGCTTAACATGCCCTACGAAGCACGGAGGAGCTTGAGATAAATAAACCCATCCATGTACAGACTAAGGCCAACGTTTCTTAACTTGCGTGTTCGATTAGACTAAACATGCGCAACGATGCCATCGAGCTCAATCCGGTAAATACTGAATGGATTTTCATAAGATTTTATTCAGTACACGTAGTGAATTATGAGGTAAGCTTATGTATATAATTCATTAGGATTTGTGTAAATTAGCTGAAATGTGTTGATGATTGCTAAACCATGCCGACTTAGAGCTTCATAGGCGTGCG
This sequence comes from Hypsopygia costalis, assembly GCA_937001555.2. Lineage (NCBI taxonomy): Eukaryota > Metazoa > Arthropoda > Insecta > Lepidoptera > Pyralidae > Hypsopygia > Hypsopygia costalis. The sequence goes on along the minus strand of OW443339.2, from coordinate 13,221,110 downwards.
CCGAGTAACGTAAACCAATAATGTTCTAACCGTGCATAGCATTGGTGGGCTGGTTTGCTAACTCGATATAATACAAGTAAACCACATTTCATTTAATGTAATCGAAAACTGTTAATACTTTCTTACAATTAACGAGCATTCCTTTAAATCGTCTAAAGGTTGCGGTGAACTTTGGTTTATTTCTAATAAAAAACTTAAATTATTTCTGAAATTTATTACTAAATATTGTTTGTAAAACAAATGTTTTTTCTTAATATGATAACCTACACATTTTATACATATGAACAAAATCGTCAAAAGATTTCATGAAACAATACACGCGTCCAATTAAAATTCACATTCGTTTTTTTTTTTCAAATAAATAACAAAGCATCCGACGTCAAAAATAACCATTATATTTTTAAGCAAAAATTTGTTAATTTAAATATGTTATTCGCGAAATGTTTCCGTATAGAAGAGTTCTCGCTGCTTGTTTAGGTTGAACATCAATCAATGTCAGTCGCGCAGATAAACTGGAGCTGTGATGTATAGACCGGTGAGAGACAGTCCTCGTGAGAATTCAGACTATACTAGAAAATATCTCATTCGTTTGTTTATTAAACCCTTTGTTATTGTCCCCACAAGTCTTAAGTAGGGACTGAGGATGATGAATGGGCCTTTAACTTGCACAATTATACGAAATGTTGGGTTAGTAAGTTACAACTATATAATGTATTACGGCTTAATCGTTAGGATGTCCGACCGGATTATACAAATGGGATCTTTATAAGTTTACGAGTAGTTTGTAATATTATAAACTTGCATAAATTTCGTGATTAAAATAAACTGTAAATTTATGTAGATAGACTAAATTTTGACAGGATACCGTCTTACAATTATAACGAAAAAAGCATGACTCATTGTCACGTTCCGCCTAAGCCGAGCGATAGCAGATAACAAGCGACAGAGGAGCATAATCGGCCTATGTTTCTTTACAGAATAAGAAATTCAAATAGTTATAAATCTATAGTTATAACTATGAATGAAATCGTATCAAATAATGGTAAAAAAATTGGACATAATGCTACAAACATCACAATAGCCAAAATTGCGTATCAGTATAGGTTAATAGTTTTCGACATATCTTTCAGAGTTGGCAAGCTGAAGTGGCAATGGGCCGGTCACATTTGCCGAGTAAGTGATGGCAGACAGTGAGGAAGGTATTAGAGTGGAGGCCTCGCTAGGGTGATGAAGCGGTGGACGCCCTCCTTCTAGATGGTCCGATGGTCTTCTATGGTTCAATGACCTTAAGAAAGCTGCTGGAAACGGCTGGATGCGAAAGGCGAAGGATCGTATTTGGTGGAAAGCATTGGGGTAGGCTTATATCCAGCAGTGGGTAGATACAGGCTGATGATGATGATGATAGGTTTAGTATACTTGTTTTGAAATAGATTATATCGACGTCTTTGCAGGATCTACGATATCTACGTTATTTTGCTACACGCGCTGTGGCAACTACGAGCCACTCGTACCTATTAGTCATTATCGCTACTTTTTGGCATATAGTATCTTATTTAGTCATACTTATGAACAAATATTTGGTAGCCACCAAATTCGTTTGCTCCGAAATAAAAAAATAAAAAAAACGAAAAAACCAGTTACCAATCGAAATTGGAGCAGCTAATTTTGCTGTCATATTTATTATCAACATCATTAAAGGCATATTTATTGAAATTGGTAACAAATATGACAGCAAAATTAGCTAGGCAATACTTCTACGTGCGCTACGAGACAAGGACAGCAGATATTATTACGCCTATTACGCGATCGTAGCTAATACAAATACTACGCTTGCTATGTGGTCATAGCGCATACAAATACTACGATTGCTCCGTGTTCGTAGCTCTTACAAATACTACGCTTGCTACGCAGTCGTAGCTCCGACAAATGCTACGATTGTCACGCAGTCATAGGTCGTAGCTAACCAAACCAGTAGTGTGATATTTTGTTCATCCTGTTCGATAGAGCTTGAATTTCCTGTTTAATATATTAAAAACATGGGCCCCAAAGGTCGATAAAATCGATATACATATTGAAATTTAAATGTCTACATGAATCAAATTTGAAAATAACTTAATTGATATAAAAATTATTGATTATAAATAGAAGAAGAAGAAGAAGAAACATTTATTTGTTACATAACACAACACTATTACATATTTTAAAAGATAGCATTAAGTAACATAGATACAAGAAAGGACATAGTGCTGCGTAATGCCACAAATTGGACCCAACTCAGCATTATGCCGTGGTCTGACTATGTCAGACCCCAGCGCTGATTTTCAGTTGGGACCATTTTTGTGACACCACTGACGGACAAACAGACGCAGTACATATTGTGTTTAAATCTATATATATATATATATATATATATATACTATATACCCATTTAATACATACACAGATACACAATACATATACATGTGCACATATACACATGTCGTACACATGCATACACACACACTACACACATACTTATCAATAGCCAATATTATGGCATATAAAACAGAAAAACTTATTTAAAAACGTATATTGCCGCTATTGGGTTGCTCCAAGAAAGTTCTGGAGAACGGCAGCAAATGTAAATATGGAAAACAACATAGAAACAATACAGAAAGTCGGGCTCCAAGAGACTAGTATCCAGGACCCTAAACCATTGACAACAGTTCTAAAAATTAAAAAACAAGCAAAAGAATAAGAATGACTGGTTGAAGTTTGCAGTCATTCGTCCGCTCGCTCATTGGAACATATTTGTTTGTTTGTTGTTACTCAATCGTCGCTGTTGTAAGAAAAAGTATAGATCACTCAAAACAATGTGCCAAATATCTAGAAATGAAGAAAGATATCTAGAAATAAATAGTATTTTTATGGTTATTATTAGTATGTAGATGCACATCCGCCTCCATGAAAGTAATACTGAAAATAATCTACATAGTAAATAGTTACAATATTTAAGCTGTTAAGTTTATTGCATGTTCGTCGTTGATAAGTGCTAAATCTAATAATATCGTAATCAATTTATGATATTAATATAACACTTTCAATATATCCTCTTATCGTAGTCATCTAATGTTATTATATGTTTAATATCCTTTAGACATTGTGTTCGCCATAGCATTATCACAACATTTGCCAATCTTGTACCCTTATCTATCTAACGTATATCGCAATAGAGCCTCAATCTAGGACATATAATTGACGTGTTTGGTAATGTAATCACCGCTTTCTATTGAGCAGAACGTAATAATGTTAGCATATTATGTTACAGTATACACTTCTAACGATTAAACTATAACGCAGTATATAATTATGTAGATTGCAAAACCCATGAAAGTCTCAAAAAAAAAACTGGTTGCACTCCGGGAGTACCGGCAGAAGTGAAAACTTGAACATTAACGTTGTGCATTTTTGAATATTTTGGAATGGTTAGGAAATAATTTCGCACGAATTGCTTTATTTATCAATATAAAAGTACTATTATTTATGTGGTAAAATACAATATTCATTTATTGCGCTATCGTACACAAACATGACAATTTATTACATTAAAAATAAACAGCAGGAGCAGGCATACATTTTCGGCGCGTGAAAGAAAGGGAGGGGGATATTACTTCTTCGCCTACGCTGCGCCGGCTGTCTACTCTCCCTCCGTCTTACGAATTTTCGTTCAGGACACGTGTCCTTTTTTTAGTTTAACAGTTTTTACCCATCCCAAAACACAACGTGCAACGTAGTGCACAACGCCGCTAAACAAGTTTTCACTCCAAAAACCTAGACAAATGCGATACAAAAGATAAAGAAATAAAGAATATATTCAGGTTATTAAAAATAATATCATAAATGTATACAGTAGTAACACAAAATAAGTAATAGTACTGTGGCAGTTCTAAATGAAACATTCGTCATTATTGTAATATAACTTTATTTTTCCTGTGGGAATTAGATGCTATTCCAGGATAAAAAATATCCTGTTACTCTTCAAACCTTAAACTTTCCCCGTAAAAAATCATATTAACCCATTAGTTCATATCGCCGTGAAAGAAGATAAACAAAAATATGGAGTACTATTCTTTTTCTTTTTTTTTTTCAAAATTGTCAAATGTCAATTCACGTGATTATTTAACTTAAATACATACATGGTTCAATTCTTCATTAAACTTCCCGATATGACTTATAATTGATATAGTTATTTTGAACTATAAATATTACTGACTAAACAAAACTATCCAATCCCAAACTAAAGACGATTAACTAGTTTGTACGAGTAGTTTATTTGAAAAAATAAAAGGAGAAAATCACATAAAAACAATGAATAACTTCGATTTACCTTATCCAATTCTAACGCGAATATTACCTCTTACCTTATGAAAACCCTACATAATGATCGTATCCATTTCTTCCATCACCAATAACTTATTAACGATCTATTAGTCAGCTAATATTTACTTTGGCTCCGATAATGACCAAGCAAATTACAGTGACACCTATATACAGGGTGTCCATTTTCACTTGTATGTTTAAAAACATACTACAGTACATACATTTTTCTTTAACAAAAACACCTCATTACAATGATTACGATCATCACTTTGAGCACAATTTGTTTTAATAAAAGCTATGCTTGATATCCGAGATTTCATAAATTAATATATATTATGTCATTTGACATTTTGAAAAATGTCTCATGTGTTTAACATGAGTCTCAAAATGTATGAAAAATAGTTGTCGGAGTATGGCTAACACAAGTGCTGTTGTCAGCTACTTAGTAGCGTACATTTAAATATATGAGAGAATGTAAATTGAAACTGTATGACTATCCAGTCAAAATATCCAGGCTAAACAAAGTAAAAATATTTTCTTTTCTTATATAATATATTCCATTATTTGAGAAAAGAAAATGTTTTTACTTATGTACTATATATTTTTAGTTATTTAATGTTCAAATATTATGACGTGAAAATATTATATTAATTATAATATATTTATGTGAATTACTAAATAAATTATAAATAGCGCTCAAGAAAAAAATATACACCCTGTACGAGTATATGATATGTATATGTGGAACCGAATCTATGTTTCCATTATACCTTATCCAGTGCCGTAATTTAAAATACTATTTTTCCTTAATTACTTCAGTTAATTACATTGGAATACACAAGACTGCTTGTACAGTCGCACATATAAATCATACATTAATATCACCGCAGGGCCCTTTTTAGTCTGGTTAACCGAAGTAATGTATACAGTAAGAGACATGTAATATGTATGTATTTATTTATAATAATACGAACAACCAGCTATAATGTAAGTAGTTTACTTTATACTCACCGATTGACTAACACGTTTAATATTTACTGAACAAAATAATACAACAAAATAAACCACTAGTTTGTAGTTTATTTATAACAGTGGTAACCAGTGTTAAAGCCATAATTTTAGTATGCATAAACAAGATCTTATATTGATATGATATGCTACCCACAACACTATGTAACGATTTTGACGTTCCAAAAATATCGGCGTGATATAATGGAAATGAGATTTTAGGTATACACAATTTAACGGTACAAATTGGCCGCCAGATACGAACAAAGAAACAGACAAATTGAGAAACATTGGCGTATCGACGCTTTCTTTGTTAGGCGTAATTTTTTTTGGTTCCCGCCAACAATAGAGCTTTGTATGCGTGTGATATGTGTAATCATCGCTCTCGCTTTGTGCTTTAATGAATGAAGAAGCAGAACTACATACACTGTTAGGATAACATTACCATTATATTTGCGTTATAATGCTACAGATGAAATCTGTTTTTATTATTGGCTAGAAATGTGTATCAGTATAAATGAAATCGGTTTTTATTATTTTTTTGGAAATTGGTGTTGTTGTAGATAAAACCGATTTTTATTTTTGGTTGGTAATTAGTATCGGCCATTCAAATAGAAGGAATAGTTTCACTATTACCGTTGTAAAGAATCCTTAACTGTCTAGCAGCACTACCATATCATATTTTGTAACACTAGAACCATTGAAATATTAACAACAATTTCCCCATGCATCATTTATGTTTATATTAGAAAAATTCCAAATGTGTGTGGCTAGAATTTTGAATTAATTTGATAGATTTACTTTGTACATATCCTATTTTTTAAATGTATAGTTTGTACTGAAGGCTTCTAGTTATACAAATTGGGATTATGGTATTACCACTATTAAGGCCCTGGATGCTGCGATAGCGACTCCACTTGAGTAGAAAATTAAGTATGTATTAGCATTGAGTATCGAAATCAGAACTTTTACGCATAGTTTGTTACTAAAGCAATAATAATAGTAAGCAACTGTCATATAAGAAGGGGTATTAACGCCGAATGCGATAATAGGTTTTAATACCTAAGTTATATGCAGTTTCATACACTACTTTATATTCACTCATAGGAAAAATTGAAAAATTAAACAAAGTAGGTAGGTTACAAGGAAGTAATTTATTTGGTATAGTAATTATTTTTGGAATCCCGAATACAAAAACACGATCGGCAAAAAAATGTATGAGAAGCGCGGGAAATTAAGTTCAAACTACGTATGCGTGCGCCATTTTTTTTCACAGTTCGAACTGCGCATGCGTGCGCCTTTTTTTCATATTCAGCCTAAAACTATAAACTTGTTTATCTAATCTCATACTGAAATTTAGACATTAAAAAACTAAACACAGAATCTTAATGTCAGTCTTTTACGCACAATACATCAAAATAAATTTAAAAAGTTACTTTTCGATACAGCTCTTCTATGGACAACTGTATCGAAAAAAAACTTTTACTTCATTACGATACAGCTTCGGCCCTGGATACAATTATTTTAAACAAATTACAATACAAATCCATTGCAACGTTGCAAAAGTTTTCTACATAATCTGTGAACGCGGCGCCGCGCGGCGCGTCGCGCATGCGCACCACGCATGCTCCATCCAAAGAGAATGTAACCACTACGTTTTAAGAGACGGATGTGCCATACAAATAGCGTAATTCTAATATGTATGAAACAGAAGCGAAAACAATCAGAATTTGTACCAAATTCGCTTCCGATTCATAGAGTCGTTTTTTTACCTTGAGTTGCGCCTGGCTGGCTCCATCTGCAAATGGATTTACAAGTAAGAAATGAAGCTGTTAAATTAACTTCATGGTTTTATTTAAAATATTATTGTCCTATATTTCATGACATTAGATAAAGTAGTGTATGAAACTGCACATAATTAGGTCTTAAAATACTCGTGTGGTCTATTATCACACTCGCCTTTGGCTCATGTGATAAACTCACACTTGTATTTTAAGAACCCTTATTATGCAACAGTTTCATAAACTACTATTAATGAATTAATAAAAAAAAGATAGCGGTACTATAATGAGTTTTATGATGAGCTACTTTATCTAATCTCATGAAATATATGATAATAATCTTTTAAATACAACCATGAAGTTAATTTAACAGCTTTATTTCTTACATAAAAATCCATTTGCAGATCGAACATGCGTAGTGCGCATGCGCGACGCGCCGCGCGGCGCCGCGTTCACAGATTACGTAGAAAAATTTTGCAAAGTTGCAATGTATTTGCATTGCAACCTGTTTAAAATATCTGTATCCAGGGCTGAAACAGTATCGAAATGGAAAAAAGTTATTTTTCGATACAGTTGTCCATACGACAACTGTATCGAAAAATAACTTTTTAAATTTATTTTGATAGCTTGTGCGTAAAGACTGTCATTAAGATACTGTGTATAGTTTTTTAATGTGTAAATTTCAATAGGAGAGTAGATAAAGTATTTTTACGTCATAATACCAGTACTCAAAATGTTTCGTTTTAAAATTTGAAGCGCGAAGTGGTAAAATCCACTGTTATTTTATACTTTTTGCTAAAACAGCGAAACTGCTTCGTTCTGGTTGTTATTTAATAATTTTAAATATTTTACTATCTTGGTAACAATCCATGCATAGGAATTTAATTTATTTTATAGAAATGATATTTATATTTATTGATATTTATCCTAAATCGTCGTCGTCAATCCTAGTTCATCCCACTAATAGGGCGCTGGTCTCCCCTTAATCAACGAAGGGGTTTAGATATATACATACGCTGCTCACGGGTTGACGGAGGCTAGTGTTTTCAAGCTGCCTACATGCCTCTACTTTGGTTTAACGACAGCCGGAACCGACGGCTTAACATACCCTTCGAAGGACGAGTCATCATCCTCAATGCTGAGATATATATATATTTAAAGTCTCGTCACTTTTGCGTCACGTTCAAAGTAATACTGACTACTCTACATAGAAAAAGGATCGTGGCTACCGTGAAAGTGCCTTATCATCGCTAGCGAGTTCTGTCACGTCCGGCACGCCGCACGACTAGACGAAGGTACGAGTATGTTGCCTTTGAAATGAGAAGTGACACAGGTTTGATTATCTATCAGAGACTGATACTTTCATCTAGTCATTTAAATTTTTAGGGTGACGGTAACTTATCACCATCCTCAGGGCTAAGGACAACCTCACCTGCACGTGGTGTACCCTGCTAATTAACAAATAAGGCTCTGGCGAAAAGAAAGGTAGGGCATAGCGTATTTTTAAGTTGGGAAAGTACCTCCACCTCACGGAATACCGCAGCCAAATAACAATTTCTTTGAGGTACGTTGTGTTCCTGCGAGTGAGTGATGTCACCAGTAAGGACGGAGGTTGCAAACGTTTATATGGCTACATATGAAAAGTATTGAAACCAATATATACAGGTTAGTATATTTATTTACATCTATGTGTCATTTACATCTGTTGAAGAGTAAAGTCACAAACTTTGTATACATAGGTATATATTATTACGTTTAGTTATTATACTTTTTCTCAACAAGTTTCTAAATATATAAATGAGATTAAAACTTGGATGTTTCTGCAGAAATGGTCGCAAGAACTTTTTAATAAGATAAGCTATGAAAATTTGCTTGGCTTATGAAAAAAATGCGATATCTCGACTTGATGGATTTTGTAATCTGTAAAAGTAAGCCACTTTGGAATCAAAGAAGAAATTTGCAATATAAATTGGCAATATTACTTTGCCAATTTATATGCTTGCGCGTAACAATGCTTGCGCGTAACTCCCATACTTCTAATTCATGTCCATACGTTTGCAGACTTCACTCACTCGCAGGAATGCAACAATCCTCAAAAGCATTTTAATTGACTGCGGTATTCTTTGAGGTACTTCAGTAGATGGGTTTTACACATCTATCTCTCTTTCGCCAGAGCCTGTATATTTTGTAATCAAGTCCTTAAAAATTACAGCTTTACGAAGCCGAGGCAGGTCGTATTAGCAGAATCATTTATTGATGTAATTCTCAAACATCTAGCAAAATGTCTTAATTACAGTTAAATAAAGTAAAACAAAAGTGTTTTTAAACAATAAGGATTTTCTTAAGTCTGAATAAAACAATTAAGTTAAAGTCTGTGGACTAAACTACTATTTTTTGTACTCGTAAACGCATAATTGGCTATAAATTGTAACATTTGACAAATTACTCATATTTGTACAATTTTGTTGTTATTGTTATTAAATTTACTCCCAAATGTCATGATTTAACTTCAGTTTTGTTTGTTAAGAACTTTTGTCACTTAAACTACAATAATCCAGTAAAATTAATTACTAGCGATCCAGCCCGGTTTAGCCCTGCAATTTTATTCCAATTGTTTGACATAAACCTTTTGGTTTTTATACGACATCCAGTTCTAAACAAGCGTACGGACCAACTGAGGTAAAGCGTTTATAGTAGCCATATACTGCACTACAAGGAGTATTGCACCTCCGCTGGTACCGCAAATCTCACATTTGGCGATTTTCTTACTTTGAGGTACTTCACTAATCGGGCTCGACACTAAGGGTCTTACATCTCATTTTCAAAAACCTCATAAAGTATTGATTCTAAAGCTACTTACACATATCCTCACAATTGTAATTATTAAAAATACAATTAAAATATCTGCCATATTGTACATGATATCATGCCACATTGCACAGGTCATATTAAATAACTTTTACAAAACCTGAAAACTGCATTACACGTGGGAAAATAATTTCTAGTAAATTTCCCCAACAAAACGGCAATTAACCCTGCTAACGACATAACCTACGTTTCAACATTTATTGTGATAACTACGTCATCCGCACTCATGTTCGTATTTCGCATTCCCGCTTACAAATGAATATGTATTTGTGTTCACTTAATCGCATAATGCGCCATCTAATATACCTTTTGTCATCTAAGTGACGTTTCCGCGAAAACAACGTTTTGAACATTCTATTTTGTAATGTTGAATAATAAAGCACTTGTACATACTGTTCCACGTAATTTTATTTATTTTTACCGTCTGGTTTCGCCGCTAGATGGTATTTGTGTTTCTACAAATCATTTTTATACCGTGCAAGCAATGGCAAAATTATCAAAAAAAAATTTTAAAACGTATTCTGAAATCATTTACCCACCTGTGTTGTCACTTCATGAAGATTTACCACTAAATCGGGATAAATTTTAATCTGGTATGTTACGCGTATATAATTAAATAATGCATAATTAACCAATCCCGGCCCATAGGCGAGAACAGTACTCCACAGTGAGGTCGTACTGGGGGCTTGTACAATAAAAGTCTTTGCGAGGAACTTAAGTATTATTATTCAGATGCCGAGAATACTAATGCTATTGGCGATGGTGAGCGTTGTGTTCTCGAATTGTAAAGTCACAGTATATGGTTTTTTTAGCAGTCAACGCTCAAACTTGCTTCTTAGTGGGTTTGAAATGGACCAAGTTTTGTTACCCACAATTAGACACCCTGGACAGAGTGTTCTCGATCTCTGACACAAGTCGTTCAAGACATCACCTGAGAGCGGGGAATGATAGTACGGCCTATGTAAAAAGTATCCCCCGTGCTGTCATCAGTATAGCAATTAATGTTAACAATGGATAACATAATAATTTATATAGGGGTTATTTATAGGGTTTACATCACGAACAGCATCGGGGACAGTACCGAGCCTTGCGGAACGCCAGCATTTAATGTCCATGCTGTCAGAGCAACTACCATCAACCACAGCCTTTATCCTTCTGCAGAACAAGGATACGATGGCAACTTCGACAGAAGACTGCGGGGCCAGACCCGACCGAACGTCTTCTTAGTAGTATTATTTTCATTAACAAATTAAGAAAATATTCTCAAAACCCTACTCGTACGTGCTCGAATTAAATTTTGAACATTGCATTAAAAATGCATTGTGAGTGCCTAGTGAAGATTTAATGAATATAAACGCATCTTGACATAGTTTTGATTACATCAATATGCAAAGCAATATTACTTTTCATGCTTTCAGTTCATCGTTCGCTTGTCCTTTCCTCATTATTCAGGTATGGCACAGCATGTATTATAATCAGCCATCATCTCTATAGTTATCCATTTCTTTCCTATAATATCTCTCACACAATCCATTCGCCCTTTTTTATCTCCTTCTGTAAATATGTCCAGTCAGATTCAAATTCGTCATTCTTTTTGCCAGGCGATTTTCTTTTATCATCACACAGCTGTTTTCGTTCCAACTTCCTCTATTACATAGTTGTGACTATGTAATAGAGGAAGTCCAATCGTTTTAGAAGGTGAATGTCTATTTTAGTTTGTTTGTTTGTAGTATCTTTATTGTACATAAAGAGCATATCATACATTAGTTCTTCGGCTCAAATGATCCTAAAATATTGTTATATACTTTTTTTAAATATTCTATTATATAAATGACATTGCATATATAGGACATTTAATTACAGAGTTACTTCGAAGTATTACCGTATATCGTTTTCTTGCATATACATATCAAATGCTTAATTAAAAGTATTAATTTTATCAAGCTGGCTAACTAATTAGGAGGCTGCGACGTAATTCACGTCGCCTCCGGCATTGGCATCACAATACATCACATAGACAAGGGTCACCGGCTGCCTAGCGTTGACGGCAAGATAAAATTAGATTCAACTAGGCTTAGCGGTAAACGTCATTTGTCTTACTTAGCCACTTTTCTGAGTGAAAAGTTGGTTGCATGGGCAGTGAAAAGTAGCGCGAAATGTAATATATAAAATTCTCGTGTCACAATGTCAGTTACCATACTCCTCCGAAACGGCTTGACCGATTTTTATGAAATTTTGTGTGCATATCGGGTAGGTCTGAAAATAGGTTATTATCTATTTTTATGGCAAAACAAAAACGTTTGCCAGGTCAGCTAGTATATATGTCACGGTAAATGCGATTAATTGAAAATTATTAATATGTAATTACCATCAATTAGTAATAATTACCAAAATTGAAGACAAAAGTAATAAATTATTCACTTTTACCGGTTAAACCTTACTTTTGGTAAATGTAATAAATTTTCAAAAATAACGTATGCTAAGCATTTGTTTCAAGCAACAGAGGCAGGCGATAATGTAATCAAACATGTTTTGGTTAGATTTGATTCCGCGATTCCTAGATTGATTTTTTGATTCCTAGATTCCGCGGAGCTCCGTCAACCTACATGATGAATGATGTGGTGCCAAGTAAGCTTAATTTATTTATAATTGACAATTTATTACATTGGCATTATTATATATAAATATTGACCCAACACAGATTGTTTCTTGTTTGTTTTATTACTGTGGTAAACCACACCACATAGTCAATTATTAATAAAAACCAGTAAATTGATGATTTTTTTAGCAGTTTTCACACATTTACCAAATCATGAGGTAAGTATTAATAATTACTAGTTATTATTAATAATAACCAGTAATCACATTTACATAATATAGGTTTCGTAAAAAAAATATATAGTCTGCCCTGCGCCTGTACTTGAAACGGCTATTATTTCAATCTTAAAATTAGGTGTATTTCTTCTTAATAACTGATAATAATTTTATTGTTCCTGCAAATATCTCGTTAGATGATTTTTAGCAATTTTCTCTTCACCACCAACACCCATTTTCATTATTTCGATTTTCCTAATTCTAGCCAAAAAAAATTTTATTCTTTATTTTTATTTTTGCTGTCATCTCTATCTCTTATTCTGATTATTAGTTACATACAGTATCAGAAGTCCCACTTTTGCTTAAAAGCGGTTGTTTATCTGTAAAAGGCCAGTTAAAGTTAACCGTCAATTTAGGTTGATATTAATACATCATGGTGGACATCGATTTATCAACCGGACAGGAGACACGGGACGGCGGCTGCGGCGACACTGTCGCAGTTGAAATTACTTGTAACCTCCACGAGGTTAGCCTTCATTCATCATGCCGCCATTTATCAATTGTTTGTTAATAACGGATGACGTATCTGAACGCAGAGTAATTATCGATGTATTGGTTATCTGTGGCTTGAGAGCTGTCATTTGGAATAAAAAATATTTTTGTTTCGATTTTGAAATTGATTTGTTTTTTTTTTAGTTCATAAATCGTTGTAACGACTAATACTTTAAATAATGTAGAGGAAATATTCACTGAAAGTAAACTTTTTACAAATAGTATAGTGATCTCTTCTAGATAAACTTATGATAACTATAACAAATATTAAGACAAAACAATACCACTTTTCCAGCAATATCCATGACCTATATATTTTTACGGATAATTTTGCTTATACGCCACATCCAATGCCATGCAGAAGACAGTAGCGTGGATGTAAGATACTCGTACTCTGGTCTCCAATGTTTCTCGGAGTTGTGTCGATGAATACCAAAATTGAAAAAAGAATTGTGTCTGTCTAAGATTGAGACGTCTCTTGAACACGTCTCTGATTGGTGTATACTGAACTTAGTCCAGCTGAATCCATCAAAGACACAAGTATGTGCGTATACTGCAAAAAAAGTCCCCATTTGTCGTATCTCCTAGATTGGAAGGTACTCCCCTTACTATTAGCTCCAGCATTGGTATCTTGGGTGTTGACATATCCAGTGATGTACAGTTCCGTGGTCACTTGGAGTGCAAGGCCAAATTGGCTTCTAGGAAAATTGGCATCATCTGTAAAGCCAGAAGGTATTTTATACCACAGCATCGCCTTCAACTGTATAAAGCCCAAGTTAGGCCTCATATGGAATACTGTTCACATCTCTGGGCTGGTGCGCCTCAGTACTTACTCGCTCCATTTGACCGCATACAACGAAGAGCTGTTCGAATCGTCGGTGACCCAATGATTTCTGATCGGCTGGAGTCTCTCTCTACATGCAGAGATGTTGCATCTCTTTGCGTTCCATATAAATTAGACCACGGGGAGTGCTCGGATGAGCTATTTGATTTGATACCTGCCGCTGAGTTCCACTATCGTACAACTCGCCTACTACAGTACGCTTTTTAAGACATTTTCTACCACGAACTGTAAAGTTGTAGAATCAGCGGTATTCCCAAATGAGTACGACAAGGGGGCCTTCAAGAACAGCGTTAATATTTCCCTTAAAAGGCTGGCAACGGATCGGCGACCCCTTGGTGTTGCTGATTTCTATGGGCGGTGGTGATTGCTTTCCATCAGGTGACCCACATGCTAGCTTGCCCCCCTCTGATATAAAAAAAACAAAAAAAAAACTTGTGTCTCCGATTGGGGTACATTGATCAAGATCAATCTACCCCAATCGGAGACACAAGTTTATTTTTGGACCAAGGTCCAGCTGAATACCTCAAAGATTGCGCAATTACCGCAAAAAGTCCCCATTTATCGTAGCTCCTAGATTGGAAGGTACCCCCTTATAATTAGCTCCAGCATTCGTATCTTGGGTGTTAACATATCGAGTGCTGTTGAGTTTCGCGGTCACTTGGAATGCAAGGCCGAATTGACCTCTAGAAAAATTAGCGTCATCAGTAAAGTCAGAAAGTATTTTACACCACAATATCGCCTTCCACTTCATATAACCCCGGTTACGCCTCATTATGGAATACTGTTCTCATCTCTGGGTGCGCCCCAGTACTTACTTGTTCCATTTAAGAGCATACAACGGAGAGCAGATCGAATCGTCGGTGACCCAATGATCTCTGATCGGCTGGACTTACACGTAGAGATGTTGCATCTCTTTGCGTACTATATAAATAACACCACGGGGAGTGCTCGGATGAGCTATTTTGATTTTAAAGTTACCGGTGAGTTCCACTATCGTACAACTCGTCATAAATTTGAATAGGCTAGACGACAATTTTTTCTTTCGGTTTGTTATGTAAGGACGTCACAATAATATAACTATAAGTGAAAGAATTACTTCGATAGCATAAAAACTTCTCGAGATATGATAACTTGAAAATCACAATTTTGGACTTTCCCGAAAACGCTCCATACAAAAGGCTACATAATTATGACGTCACACTTATGTATTTTGTATACGTTAAAACAGAAATTTGTACGACAGCTATTTGAAATACTGCGTTTATGTAGCTAGTGCCATAACAAAAGTTATAGTATTTTTAATTGTTTTTCCAAAATTTTTTTTTTTTTTATAATTTCATTATTTTAAATTGGACTTTCCTAATACACTTTGATCGATCATATAACAAGTAGGACATAAGTTATCAAAATTTCAAGATCACAGATCGTTCTAGTTTTGTATATTTTATGACACTGTTAAGTACTTTTTATAATTTTTTATCATTGTCGTCTAGCCTATTCCATCTATATCATATTGATAATAATTGGCGGTCTGCCACAATACGCTTTTTAAGATATTTGCTACTATGAACTGTGAAATTGTGAACTAAACTTCCTTCAGCAGTATTTCCAAATAAATATGACATCAGAGCCTTCAAGAACAGTCATGGTGTTGCTGAGTTCTATGGGTAATGGTGATTACTTTCATTAGGTGACCCACATACTCGCTTGCCCCTGTCTCATACATAAAAAAAATAGCTTGTATGTAGATATATATTAATTTTGCGTGTTACAAAAAAAATTTTGATTGTGAATTTAGATAAACTTCAAAGCAAAACATGAAGTTTATAGCAAAACAGCAAAAATCCTCGTAATATACAACGTTGCTGAAACAAAAAGTTTTTTTTTGTATCGCGAACTAATTAGAAACAGGGAGATTTTTCTCCCACCTTTTCTTTTATTTACCAAATAATTTGGGGGGTGTTCGCGGGAGGTCCAAGTTTAATTAGCGCTCCGAAGTTCGCCGACTGCCCGAAGTTACGCACTTATCGATAAGTACAACTTTTGAAACACTCCTGAATACGAGCGGGCTGATTAGCAATTAATACTGAAGAGTGCAAACTCTTAATATTTCTAACTAAATTATGGATAAATGACGTCGTTTTACCATTTATCATTTCTTCCCTGACTAAATAAATAAAGAAAAGACGAGCTAAGTTCAAATCTGATTGGTGCAGGAAAAGATTGCGTAGTATTTTGACGAGCTCGGTGGCGTAGCGGTCAATGACGCGGCTTCGACACCAACGCTCGTGGGTTCGATTCCCACATAGGACAAACATTTGTGTGCATGAACATGTCTGTTTGTCTTAGTCTGGGTGTTTTCTATGTATCATAAGTATGTATTTACAAAAAAAAAATATTTACGTATGTTTATCAGTTGTCTAGTACCCATAACACAAGCTTCGCTTACTTTGGGGCTAGATGGCACTGTGTAATTTGTCTGACAATATTTATTTATTTATTTATTATTTATTTATTAGACGTAATACGAATCTAAATTGTCTATAGTATGATTCTTTGTTTTATCGTACGTGTGGGGGCAAACAAGCATATGACCCGCCTTATAAATGCTCGCAACACGAAACTTGTTGGTGACCTTACTGACTCGTTGGAACACAACGCTCACGGGATTTTTTATTTGGCTGCGGTATTCTGTGAAGTGGATGTACGTCCACAGAGCCAGAGTTTGTCGCCAAAACCTCGTTTATTAGTAAGCCTCACATGTAAGTGAGGCTGGCTTTCGTTCAAAGATATCATTTACATTATATATATTCTACCCAAAGGAACGTTCCGTACCATTATCTATAAAGACGGCAAAAAAAAAAACATGTCTGTTGTATGGGAGCCCCCCATAAATATTTGTTTTATTTTAATTTAATTATTTATTTTTAAAGTGAACATATAACTAAAGCGCCATCTAGCCTCTGGTAATGTACTACACAATTCTATTCGTCTTGCAATACATTTTATAAGTTCGTCGGCTATTACGCAGTAACTTGTAAAGTCTACTTAGTCGTGATAGTTTTCCTTTTAAATTCACTATATGGACTACTTGCATGATTTTTTTCACATTTCTAAATATAACAGTTTCGTTGATACAGGGGGGGGGGGGGGGGGGGGACACTTGCGTCTAACAAAAAATTGCACGTTAAATGTAAATAATTCGCAAACTGATTACTATATCGAAAAATGATCTTCCCACACCCCCAATGTTTATCCTAGACCTATCCAACGACACCCCATACCATGGGGTAGGTGCAGAAAAAAAATCATCCCCATTTTACGAGTAGGGAAGGTAAAAAATATTTTTTTTTAAATTTTATTCCACCACTTTGTCAGCATAGTTAATATGTGTCTACATGCCAAACAACAGCTTTCTAGTATCAAGCGTCTCCGAGCTAGGCCGCGGACGGACGGACGGACGGACAGACGGGCATGGCGAAACTATAATCCTTGTTTACTACGGAACCCTAAAAATTTACAAAATTAAAAAACTGGATGGTAACCAACTGCGTTGGTCGTCTATTGCAAATAAACTAATAAAGCATACGCCTTCATGACAGTTTTCCTTTTGATATCGTTTTAAATACCTTTCCTTGCAATTTTTATCAATTTCCAAAAATAAGCATTTAGCATTTACACACTTGATTCTCACAAAATGCACTATGAAGTTAAATAGAGCTCAAACGAATCTTTAAATCCAAAAATGGTTTTCACACACCAGCAATTGTTTTGATACCAGCGATAGTCTACCCATGTAATGATAGCCCTTGGGAGTATGGGATAGACAAAAACTTCATCCCCACTTTATAATGTAGAATCACCATATTTTTCAAGTTGTTATTTTATCACTTTATTGTAATTAATATGATATATTACATCATTGTAGTAGTAAGAGTCGCTGAGCTACACCGCAGACAGACACACAAACAGATCGACGGACATGATAAAACTCAAAGAGTACCTCAGTAATTACGGAACCCTAAAAATTATATACAAAATACTGACGAAGGCTATCAAATATTCCCGATGCATTACTTCGATGGTTTCTTAAATTAGTCTACCATTTTGAATTCTATAAATAAAGGCCCGATTTCACGCTTTATTTAACCCTATTTCAAGCTTTTGGTGTGGTTTGAAAAGGCTTGCAGAGCTCTGAACAACGAAGCTAAAAGTTA
The DNA here is from genome assembly GCA_937001555.2 of Hypsopygia costalis. NCBI lineage: Eukaryota > Metazoa > Arthropoda > Insecta > Lepidoptera > Pyralidae > Hypsopygia > Hypsopygia costalis. Next base: position 13,202,667 of record OW443339.2, on the reverse strand, counting down.
ACTTAATCTGGTCTCGACTAGAAAATTCCAATAGCTCTGCCAGCTTCTTTTTTTATTCTACAAAAAGAACCATCTGCTCTATGTTGAAGATGAATCCTAGAGAAAAAAGAATCATTTAAGGTATTGATCAGGAAATCTCTTATTCTCTTTATGGATTTAAACGTTTTAATGGGAGATTAATGAATTCCGACTACTTATGACGTCAAATATCCAGTTCTTTTAGTTAGTAAATATTATATAATAAAGCTAATTTTGAAGAGCAACATAAAAATATCTTACATGCCGGACCTCAACTCATATATTATTAACACATATACGGTAATCTTATTGGCATCTTGGTGGTAGAAACTTATCTAAAAGTGTTTACCATGCATGTCTAAAATGTTTTACAGTTAAACCTAAATCTATTCAGCCTATTATGGGCCAGCTACCTATATCTAAAACACAACTGGAAAATCCATTTCTAAAATGTAATATTGATTACATGGGTCCTGTAATGATATCAGACAGAAGAGGTAGAGACCTGCCAAATTTCAAGTTTGTAGGTGTTCTAGTTTCTGAGATTTCGTGATTAATCAGTGAGTGGTATTTCGCTTTTATACGAGTATATATATATATATATACATAGAGTATTATATATATATATATATATATATATATATATATATATATATATATATATATATATATATATATATATATATATATATATATATATATCATAGAAGATATGGTAAATCTCGATGAAAAAATATCCATATTGACCATTTTCTTTTGGCATGTCTTCTATGCCAATGGACATATGCCCAAATCAACCATCCAAAATGCTAGCAAAAAAGAAAGGATAAAGTTAAATGAGATAAGACTAGGTGATTACATTTTGTTGCACAAATATGAACATAATATCTCTAAATGCTCAACGAAATATCTCTAAAGAGTTAAGATATAAGTGGCAAAATAAGTAATTTAATTTCATAAAGGCTACTACACCTGTATATTGTGGAGTATACTAAAGTACTTACAATTAATAACGTCGAAAACTAGATAACATTAACAGGTGTTAGCGGTAGGAAACTTCTTAACTAACGCTTGTAACGAGAGAAAGAACTAATCAAATCAAAAGTTCCTTCCTGTTGGGAAACTTTCCCATTACTATCATTATATTCTTGCCTCCAATAAAGCCTAACATAAATAATACTATACGCGTAAGTAATATAATTTTATCGATCTGATTATATAAGTATGTGTGTCAGTTAAGGCGATGTAGGCTCTTAATTTCGGTTTTAGTTAATGGTTTTTGGATAATTTAACATTGGCTTCTAGATGCCAAACCGGCAAAACTTGCGGTTCAACGGGAGCAACTCATTCTTCTGATGGTTGATGATCTGATGGTTGATGTCTGATGGTCCAGGATGAGTATTGACGATATAAACTCATCCTGGATGAGTTTTTGGGCGGTATGAGATTGGCTTCTAGATGTCACACCGGCAAAACTTGCGGTCCAATGGGACCACTCATTCTGACGACATAATCCTGGATGTTATTAAATGGATCTCATTATTGCTTCAATCGGGCGAAACTACTGATGAAGGGTAGTGGTCAATTAACTTATGAAAAATGCACTGAATATAAATATCTTTCATCAAAGTCAGTGAATTATAAAAACCATTAGTAAAATAGCTCTATTTAGTTCAAAAGGAAGTGTTTAGACTACATGGACGGACGGGCGGCACGTAATGACAACATAATGGCGGTGGATGGATCAAAAGCTTTTACCGTCCACTATTTGGATTCACTCACTATTTCTGGACTCACTTAGAAATAAAAACTTTTGGAAAGTGTCGTCAACATTAACACTTTCACTTATCAAATTACCCTTTAGTGTCGGAAGAACATTTAAGTCAAACCCTATGAAAACAACATCCTAAAAGCAAAAAAAAACTTTGAAGTAACACGTTTGTACACAATAAAAAAGTAACGTACAATAAACAATTAGAACGATTTGCGAGATTATATTTTTTATAATTTACATCTACGTTGTTTTATGGTCGATTTGGCGGGAAAGTCAATTTTAAAGGGATGAAAGTAATGAGGAAAAATATTTCCATTGTAAAACAATAAAAATAACTATAACTTTTGTTACGACGCTAGCTACATAAACGCAATATTTAACATAGCTGCCGTACAAATTTCTGATTTAATACATACAAAATTGGCTCGTGTAACTAGTGTAAGTAGTTGTACTAACCTTTTGATGATATTCAAGTTATCATAATTATCTCAAGAAGTTTTTATGCTATCGAAGAAATTATTTAATCTATAGTTGTAATTATTGTAACGTCCTTACATAACAAATCAAATGGCAGCAGGCAGCATAGCAGCTAAATACTCTTACATAGTATAGGTACATGAAAAATATACATCAATTTGTTCATTACGCTATCTTCGAGATCTCTGATCAGCTCATTCACCTCCCATTTAGGTCGTCAAGAGGGGACTGTCAGCGCAGCGCTAACTGCAGTGACAGCTATTCTCATATTTGGTCCTCCCCTGAGCTTTCCATGAGGCGGCGGAGACATTTTGGAGAACGACTTAATAAAATCTCACTAGTTCCAGCCGAGATCCGATGGCGTTAGCCCACAGTGCTCGGTACAACATGGAGAGCACAACTACGTGCTGACACCCGCCCTATTAATGATCTCCGCCCTGATTGAGATTGAATTGAATTGATTCATAAATTCTTTCAGCATAACACGCGCGGGGCCATCGTTTTGCAAGACATGTGAAAGCTTGAGAGAAATCCTCTCTAGTACAGCACTGTACACATCCATTTCGGCTTCAAAGTGTCAGGATGGATCGCTTGAAAGAAAAAATCGGATGGTACAATATCGATTAACACCTCTGAAAACACCACATTATATAGTCAGTAGAACACACAAAGGGAGGCAAAGTTTCTTCTCAGACTTAAAAGCTGAATATTATCTGTGAAATTGGAATCGTCAATAATCCTCACAGCCTTGTTCCGAGTCAGAAGGTACTCACTGATGTCCAGGTGCTCCGGCTCGAGGTTGACATGACAGCAGTACACCATGTGAAGTCGCACTTGAGCTTTGTAAGGCAATAGTTTTTGCCTCGAAGTATTGCATCGCTCTATTGAGCACATAGAGCTTCTTCGTCCCCGCCCTAACCTTCTGATATAAATTTACCGACCGGTTTTAACTAAACTGACCACTGAACAACCGACTGGTTTTCAAATTGAACTCATTATTCTCTAAAAGCCATCTAAGGAGTAATAAATATAACTGTAACATGCACGATATAATTTCAGTAATCCTATATAATCTTACGCCTGTTAACAGGCTAAATATATTATACCCAAGAGTAAAGTTCAGACCTTTTGCGTTCATCATTTAATAATCTAAATTACTGTAACTTTGACCAAAACAAGCACATAAAACTATTTTATTATTAAAGTGCTTTATTAATTCGATAATATTTAAAAAGTACAACTTTAAATAGGTAATATCTATTTAAACAAAACTCTATCGAAACTTGGTATATCGAGGTGCTGAGATGGCTATACAGCTCTGCGACAATGACTGTCCGCGTCCAGGACCAGCAGTCTAAGCCTATCCAGCTGCAGCGGGGAGTACGTCAAGGGGATGTCATTTCCCCGAAACTATTCACCGCTGCTCTGGAAGACGTATTTAAAACGCTGGACTGGAAAAAACGGGGCATCAGTGTAAATGGCGATTACATCTCACACCTTCGGTTTGCCGACGACGTGGTCATAATGGCTGAATCGCTGGAGGATCTCAGTCGAATGTTGACCGATCTCAATGATGCATCTCGATCCGTGGGGCTGGGGATGAATTTCGACAAGACGAAAGTCATGTACAATGATGTTGTCATCCCTAGCCCGGTTATGGTAGAAAATACACAGATTGAAGTGGTTAAAGACTATGTCTACCTCGGACATTCCATACAGCTTGGCCGGGGTAACTTCAACAAAGAGATCGATAGACGCATTCGATTGGGCTGGGCAGCTTTTGGAAAACTTCGGCACATCTTCACCGCAAAGATACCCCAATGTTTGAAGACTAAAGTCTTCAACCAGTGCGTCCTCCCTGCAATGACTAATGCAGAGACTTGGACACTGACCGTCGGACTGGTCCACAGGCTAAAGGTCGCGCAGCGAGCGATGGAGAGGGCTATGCTCGGGGTTTCTCTGAGGGATCGAATCCGGAACGAAGAAATTCGACGGAGAACTAAAGTTGTCGACATAGCCTTTCGAGTTTGCAAGCTGAAGTGGCAATGGGCGGGTCACATCTGCCGAGTAAGTGATGGCAGATGGGGGAAGAAGGCATTAGAGTGGAGGCCGCGCGTAGGACGACGAAGCGTTGGACGTCCTCCTTCTAGATGGTCCGATGACCTTAAGAAAACGGCTGGAAGCGGCTGGATGCGGAAGGCGGAGGATCGTATTTGGTGGAAAGCATTGGGGAAGGCTTATATCCAGCAGTGGATAGATACAGGCTGATGATGATGATGATGATTTAAACAAAAACAAACTAAATAAAAATTACTTTTATCGAGATCAAAGTTAAAATATACATATATATGAAATACGAGTACTGCCAATTGCTTCAAATTATAATAATAATATCATCATCCCTCTCTTTTAAATACCCAGTGCTTAATCCACCCAAATCATTCTCAAACATCTTGAAATGAAGTGTTTAGTGTAACTCTCGAAAAACATTACCCTTTCTTTATTAACAATCGGGTGAATAGAAATAATGTCAAGTTTATTTAATTTAGCAGGAAGTCTTTGGTAATAATGAATGCGACAAAGATAAACAAGTTAGTTAAAATTTCTTTAACCAATCTGGGAGACTTTATGTCTGTCGATTACTCTCTAGCACAATATTAAAATGTCTCCTCATGACATTTTTCATTAAACACAACGAGAAGAACGTTATTAATAACATAAAAAGACTCAGTATGACCGCATATTTCATCCTTAAGTATACATTAAAATGTAAACAAGCCTCAGGCGACGATGTTTTCTGCGGTTATTTTAATACACTATGACATCGGCATACTTTTGGGTTCTGTAGTGAAATTTAGAAGTAGGACTATGCCATTGATAGCTGAAATTATAAGTCAATATCTTGCTCCTATATCTACATATTACGTAAACATTGGACCACGGCGATGTATAGATATCGAGTTGCACATGTTTGGTTTCTCTACGATAGCCAAGAAATTGTACAATATTGTAGTGAATAGGATGTGGTTGTTATTGTATAAGGAGTAAACGTCTCTAAAACTAGACGAGTTTCATATATACGTTCATACATATGTGCATAGCTTTAAACCCGTACACTATGAAACAAACATTGGTCTAATGCTACAATAATAGACCAGTATATGTATATTTTTTGTCACACACTTGTGGAAAAACTTGTAGAAGTTGCAGATATACCTCTACCTAAATTATGAATCAGTCAAACTCGTGGAAATTGCAGATATACCTTCATTACCTAGAAAAGAGCTGATTATCGTCATACGGTGGAACAAATTTATTTGAATCATAGCTAAGAACACTCTCAACTTTTTTAAATAAAAGCTAAATCAGTATAGGTTCATCCGTTTGAGAACAACGATGTTATGTGTCGAACAGGCACATAGTCGGCTACACATCACAGTAACATTCCAACCCCCAGGATCCCCTAGCCCCAATATTAAATAGTTTTTAAGACTCGATTTTTGTGTCGAGTCGATACAAAAAAATCCAATGCAGTTAAAATATTTTGTGCTGTGTAATCGAATCCTCATAATTGTGTTATATTTTTTAGGTATATTTAAGAAAAAAATTCGTTCGATAAAACTGATAACTACGGAACCTAGATAAATATAAAATGATCATACACGCATCCAGCTTTATAATCTTAAAAGGTTTTCCCTCGAGGCTGAAATTCTCTTTCACTCAAGAAAATATGTGACCCAGCCAGACGCACATGAATAAATATTATTAACTAGCTACAAACCGCGTCTTCGGCCGCTTTAACACACTACAGAGATATAAAATATACTGTGTGAGAGATATAAAATATAATGCTGCCAGGATATATGACACTGTGTCAAATTTATTTTTGTTTGTCATTATTTGACAAATAAAAATAAATTTCACATATCGCTTATACTACTATGAGTCTGTCTCATAGTAAGTAGCAGGACTCTTGTAACACCACAGGCATCACGCGATGCCGAACCTAAGATCATTTAAATTCATCCATTCATCATCTTAAAGAGATGTGAAATAAACAATTGTTTATAATAAGTTTTTATTAAATTGTTAAGAAAAAAGAACTCAAAAGTTTTACTCATCATTTTATATCCATATCATACGGTTAAAGTGGAATATGTTAATCGCTATTTTGTAGCGGCCGCCATATTAGATTCAAAATAGAAGCATATAGGTATTGACTCATTGTCACGAGGATCACACGTGTGTGCCAAATTTTAGTTCAACCAGACACTGAGAAGTGGGCCAAATTTAATTGCAGGGTTTGTTTATATAGTTTGTAAGAAAAAATAGAAAGAAGGAAAAAATATTTATTTCAACGATCCACAACATTTCAGTACATAGTAGAGTAAAACGTACATTGCGGTGAAATTAAATAGAAGTCGAAAGAACACCAATACATTATCCATCCTCACTAAATTTTGCTGGTTTGGAGTTTTTTTTATACCACTAACATGGCAAACAAGCATACGGCCTGTCTGATGGAAAGCAGTTACCATAGCCTATGAACGCCTGTAACATGAGGGGCATCACACGCACGTTACCGACACTGTAAAAATCTCTTCACGCCCTTTTTGAAGAACCTGTAGTCTCCAGAGAAAATCTCGACATGCTGTTCATTCCACAGCTTGACAGTACGCAGGAGAAAACTTCTCTGGAACCACACAGTACGCGACCACTTAGGCTCCAATGTGTGAGGATGATAATGAGATGAGAGTGATGAGATACTGAAGAAAATATCTTCTTGTTGGTGGCGTTCCGGAGGAGTTCAAAGAAGATCTCTCTGACTTCATGTGCAGACTGTTCTGGGACGAGTTTGGAATGGATATATATTTGGAGAGGCTTACTGTTTGCTATCAGTTAGGTAGTGCATCAGAAGGCAAATGTAGACGGGTCGTATCTGGTGCGTTTCTCTGCCATTTGAGGAAAGAAGACGGCATTCAAAGGATCACCTCACACTGTGTTGGAGTTTCTCAATCGTCTGACCAACCATGCACGCAAGAGACTTTGCATTAGAAAGGGCTGGATCATGAAAGGAAAATGCAACAAATCAGAATTTACATTTTAAGAGGTATTTGTAAGCTGTCCGAAATACCGCAGCCAAATAACAATTCCCTTGAGGGTTGTTCTGTTCCTGCAAGTCATTGAGGAATGTAATGTAATGAATGTAAGTCAGAATGGAAGGAGTTGCTGCTTTGGCAGCGGGAGTGGAGGCGCGCGATCAATGTTTCATGTTGCTAGCGTTAATATAGCTATGGTAACCGCTTCACATCAGACGGGACGTATGGTCGTTTGCCACTCGACGTAGTAAACAATATGTAGGTGTAACCTATTATTATAAATACAAAGGTTATAAAATTTTGGAACAAACTAGAAACTTTAATTAGCAAAATATTTTTGCTCAATAAATATAAAATGTGATATTGGATTTTGTGCAACAATATACATACACAAATTGAACCTATATTGAGCAAATATTTTTCAACAACTAACATTAGACAAAGCATGTCTGTGGACAAAGACTACGAGAAATAACTTTTGTTCTTCATTATGGTCTTTGTGAAAAAAAAAAAAAAAATTTGCTAAATGTGTAGCTGTAAACATTGTCCGGGGAATTAATTTATTAGGCCCAAGGGACACAATGGCATACGGGGGTCAAGGCCTTTAGCCACTTCACAAGTCATTGTTAAAGCCCGCCTATTGTTTAAATACATAACAGAAACAACGCAAACAATTAACAGCTAACTAACTATTGTTTTTGACATATTTTGTTTGTAATTTTCATACACAATAATATTTTATGGTACATATATTTTATAATGACCGCTTGGCCAGGATAATTTCAACACTGAGATCGATTTCTAACAATCTGTTGACAAACTTAGAGTTTCTACTAGGATGAGCAGGGTATGGAGAACTCCAGTACAAACGCTCTATAACTTGAAGACTAGAGTATTTAACCAGTGCGACGATCCTGCTACGACCTTCGCTGCGAAACTTGGATGCTGATCATCGAGCTGGTTCACAGACTTAGAGAGCTTTGCTCGGAGTTTCACTAGGGAATCGAAACCAAAGCGAGGTAATTCGACGGAGAACAAAAATTGTCGACAGCTTTAAGAGTCGATAGGCCTGTTGTTGCCCTCAGTGATAGCAGTTATCGAAAAAAAGTTCTAGAATGGAGCCAGCGTAACAATGAAGCCTTTCCATTTATACATAATGTGAACATCAATCTCATCGGGGAGATAAGTCTTTATTTGTCTATGTTACGATTAGTTACACTTGTGACGTACAAATATACGGCTTTGGTAATAATTTATCGTAGTTCTTGAAGGTTACAAAGAGACATTCTACGACATAATTTAGTAGACATCACTAACAGACATCAAGAATATTTGTGTTAGGTATATGTTTTTTCTTCGTCTCTAATTAATATCCATGGTACAAATTAAAGGAATTGAGTTACAGTATTATGGACTTATTACAATTGGAGTCCCTATACTGAACAAAACCCTCTTAGTGAACCCCAAACAAAAAGAGTCAAACTATTTATTGTCAATCAAAGAAGAGTCTCCGTGTATTTTATTCACTGTTCATCAATACAAAGTTTGATTGCCTACTACAGAGAACAGTCAGTTTTATAGGCAAATAATTAAAATAATTGAATCTTTTTCAGTAAGAACTAATATTCTTCCCACATCATCATCATAATTTAGGTATCAACTTGTATAACAACAGTAGATTATACCTATGACATAAAAGTAAATATACATACAAACACATCTTAATATTTATATTAGCTTGTCGTGTTGTATTTGTATAGTAGCTTGGGTATAGTGACTCATCATGATCTTAAGAGCCAAACTCAACCATACTCGAACGTGGTGCTCCCTGCCGACAACCGAAAGAGGCTCTAGCAAAAGTGAGGTAAAGCATTTGTAAGCTGCACGACGAGGGAAGTACCTACACCTCACAGAATACCTCAGCCAAATACGAGTAACAATTCCCTTGAGAACATAGCAAATAATGCGTGTATATTTATAGATTTTTTTATTTTTTTATTTACGAGTCTAACAGCTTAATAAATATAATAAGTACATGATTAAATGTACAGCCTTATTGTATATTACAAGACTCTACCATTGTGTAGATAAATATTGAGTTGACCAGCGTTTGAGTTACTAATAAATTCAAAATAAGAATGAAGTGCAATGTTGGATGTACTTTTAGCTGGAGAAGAAATCTTTTGCCATATAAGTTTTGACACAAGTAGTGCCGTAGCAGAAGAGGTCAATGTCCATGTTTATTAATGTAAGTGGATGCTCTGTGTATGAATGCGTTATGTATACATACGCATGTATACATATTTATACATAGTTAGTGTCAAGTGTGTGCATGTGTGTGCACAAACATATACAATGATAATCACCACATGCCTCTTTTATTAATGTAATAAAATGCCCCAATGTTTTTAACCTTCCGGCTACATTGTGTTTGGTTAAATTATTTTTTATTGAAGGTAAACATCATAAAGCTAATTTTGCAGGGTTGTGTTAAATTTATTTGTTTCACTGCAATTATAAGATTTGCACATCTGTACAAATACGAATAAACATTTTTGAAATTAATATTTAACAGGTATGTGACAAAAAAGTATTATAGTATATTTATCAATATCTAATATTTTAAATGCTATTTTTTTATTTGTACACATAATCTAATTATAATATAAATTCATGCAGAAATTACATTATGTAACAGTTTTCATTATTATTATATATTATACATCTAATATACATACCTTGAGACTAGAAAGCTCTACGTAATTTATTCAGAAATATCGATTTACGTCCCACTAAGTTCAAAAGATTACTTGCTTGCTATTCAATCATGGATAACCATTTTTTTTATATTTTTATGTAGTTGTGGCATAGCCCAATCAATTTTTATTAAATTTGATTTGATCTCCATGTTCCAAGGAAAGGCTACGTTCACAAATTCCAAAAAAAGTAATAAATACAATTGAAGAGCCTGTTCCATCTTCATTCAAGATTTCAAAAATCCGATTTTAAAGAAATTTTCATTAAAAAGTGAAAGTTTTACGGGCTATATTATACATGTAATACACTTAAACACCCATGCCGCGGCCGTAACAAACAGACATGTTCATGCACACAAATATTTGTCTTGGATGTAACCCGTATCCACCACGCTGCATTAGGATGCAATGATAAATCGAATAACCAATAAATATCGTTATATCGAGGTCCAAACATATCGATATTTATCAAAGTATCGCCGATATCGATACAAAAAAACTAAATATTGGAACGAAATATGAAAGAGCCCGACCAAAATCGTATAATTAGTTTATAAATCGAGTAAATTGCTGTTATACTGAACTTTGGGGTGTCAGTGGTTCATCAACATCTTTGAACCAAAGCCAACTTCACCTGCACGCGGTGCACCCTGTTGACTTACAAACGAAGCTCTGGCGAAAAGAGAGTAGGGAGTGTAATTGTAAGCTACCCGACTGGGGAATGTACCTCCACCTCACAGAATACCGCAGCCAAATAACGGTTCCCTTGAGGGCTGTTGTGTTCCTGCGAGTTAGTGAGGTCACCAGAAAGGAAGGATGCAGCGATGGCAGCGGGAGTGACAGCGCGAGCGATATTTTATGTTGCGAGCGTTAATATGGCTACGGTAACCGCTTTACATCAGGCGGGCCGTATGCTTGTCTGCCACCCGACGTAATATACGTACGACGTAAAATAAAAATAAAAACTTGTAAGAAATACTGTTTGCAAGTCACCACTAAGTGCTTAGTGCAAAATACTGGGGAAAAGTATTTTATTATTCATTATATATTCATTATTGTAAGATGGGTAACATTATGTATAAATAAAGTTGAGCTGATCTCTATATGACGTACATGTAGAGTACGTACATGAGGTACAGGACGAGAATGTGTGCATGCGGCGCCGAACAATCTATTCTAGATTCGATTCAGAGGGCAAGTACGGTCGATAGGAAGAAGGAAGCGGTAGAAAGTGCCTATACAGTACGTAAATACTATGTACTTATACTGTGTTCGCAGTTTAACATGCTCTCTGAAACACGAAATACAATACGCACTAGAATAAATGGTATTTGGTAATTCTGTACTATGTACACAGTATCGAACCTTATGCGGGCAACAACAGAAAGGTTTCACTCCGTTACTAGAGGCATTAACTCAGAGTCTTTCAGAAAAAATCTTTATTAACGTAGAGGATACCCTCAGAGTCGTTTCAGGGCCTAATCCACGGTCATTCACCACAACCGACTTTCTTTGCCGACACGGAAGCTCATGCGGGTATGTAATATAGATAGAGTTCGTATCTCACTCACGTTTGTTACACTTGAATGGATCACGGGCAAAATGAATGACCTATAATAACATAGTCGACCCAACGATAATTTGCACACAAAAAATATTTTGCAAATCACAAGAGATATTTCTAAAAAATAAATATAGATAATAAATAAATATTCTGCTTTTACACAGAACTTTATCATCTCTTTTAAATTTAGACCTGGATGACCGGGCCTGGATACAGGCCACATTACCTGTGCGTTTAGGCGGGCTCGGTATTCGCAAAATTTCTAGTATGAGCCTACCAGCTTTTTTGTCATCGGTTCACAGCACTGAAGAATTGACCCGGAAAATCCTATCTCCTTCACGGGTTAATTCGGAAGTGATGTGTTTAACCGATGCCATAAATGCCTGGAGGGCAGCCTGTTCTAACACAGATATGTCCGATAACCCATCCTCCCAAAGACGGTGGGATAGCCCGCTCTGCGAGTTGGTTCGTGAGAACCTAATTACTATGGCTACTAATTCTGCAGAGCGTGCTCGTCTGCTGGCTGTGGGAGAGAGGGAGTCGGGCCTTTGGCTTCAGGCGTTACCGTCGTCCAATGTAGGTACGATGTTGGACGACGGAACATTCCGTGTTGCTGCTTGCCTCCACTTAGGCGTTCCTTGTGTTGCTCCGCATCATTGTCAATGTGGAGAAGCTGTCAACCGTCTTGGACACCATGGGCTTTCATGTCGCAGGAGCGCTGGCAGAATCCCACGTCACGGCAGCATAAATGACATTATTCGTCGGGCTCTTGTCACCACCGGCGTCCCAGCTGTATTGGAACCAAATGGTCTGGCACGCAACGATGGTAAGAGACCTGATGGGATGTCGTTGCTGCCATGGAAGATGGGAAGGCCTTTGGAATGGGATGCAACCTGCGTCGATACCCTAGCGCCTTCTCATCTCCCTCACACGTCGGGATCTGCGTGAGCTGCTGCTGCATCAGCGGAGACACTTAAGCGGCGCAAATATTTAAACCTTATAGGTAATTATATATTTGAGCCGTTTGGGGTCGAAACGCTTGGCCCATGGGGTCCGAGTGCAAGGCTTCTATTTAGAGAATTAGCAAAGTACTTGGTTGATACTTCCCGTGACCACAGGCCTGGCCCATATTTGGCACAACGTATAAGCATTGCCATTCAGCGTGTCAATGCTGCCAGTATTCTTGCCACGATGCCTTTTGACAGAGATGCGGAGGAATTTTTTGACGCGGTTTAGTTATTTTTTTTTTTCGTTCTTTTTATTTATATAATAATATTCATTTTAAGATTAGTTTATTTTTAGTTAATTAAGTTTGTATTTTAAGATTAGTTTATTTTTAGTTAATTTAGTTTGTATTACTTGATATTAATGGTATAAAATAAATTAGATTCTCAAAAATAAATTGATTGACAAGAATAAATACAGTATTTTACAGCTTCGCCTGAATATGCAAACAACTGGAATAAGAAGCATCATTATTAAATATATCCAAATACGTCCAGTGGTTTACTCATAAAATAATACCATCGGTAGCATTCACCTGCATAAAATCATCTAGATGCATTAATATCCATACATCTCTATTCACAAACGTTCATATTCTTAATGTTTATCTATCAGCGGTAGCAGATGGGGGAGAAAAGTCCTAGAGAGGAGGCCGCGTATTGGGCGATGAAGCAAAGAGCGCCCGCTCTCTAGATGGACCGTTTGCCTGAAAAAAAGTGAATATTAGCGATTGGATGTGGAAAGTGGGAGATCGCTTATAGTGCAAAGCATTGGGGAAGGCCTATATCCAGCAGTGGGTACATACATGCTGCAGATGATAATGATGATTATCTATACTACACATATAAAAAAGCGTGTGTTTTGTCCGGGGTTATTTTGGAAATTACTTCGAAACGTCTAATTCGATTTTAATGGGATTTGGAACTTTATAAAGTTTAGTGTAGGTCTATCCACCTACTTTGGAAACATTAAGAATCCTCCATGAAAATTAAAAATAAAGATTATTTTGTAACAAAAAAAAAAGAACTTTATTACATAATTAAAACAACTAGACGAAATCATTGTAGGTAACAATGTATGTATGCGTTTGACTATAGATATAACGTATGCTCTTTCTAATACTCTCTGTGTTCTATATAGGTGTACATTCAAAGAATGGCTTGAAGGTAACACAGTCTTTAAGCCAGCTTTACATAAAATAAACTCGCCCGAGCCCTGGGGCTCTATAAGGTCTCTAGTAAAGCTCTTCCCACAGCCGTAATAAAATAAATACACTTACCAAAGTGATACCGTAAAGTTGCCTAAAATAAAAATACATATAAACTATTTCTTGTTTCATTTTACGGCTTCATCACAAGTTAAATTTTCCAAAATGGTTTCATTGGGAAAAAACCTCATTAGTTTTTATAGTTTAAATCTAACATTGGTCTTGTATGTGAACATTAAGAATTAAATCTTTAAAATCATTTTGATATAATAAAATGACAGTCTTATCAAGGTATGCTGTAAAAGCGACACCGGTAGGTAAAAATTAATTTACTCAAGTGGAATAGTTTATAAAATGTTGAAAAAGTTCCACCAAGTGCCAACAATCAACAACTTTAAAGACTTCTAAGAAAAGGAGAACCCTATCAATAATAATATTTTTTTTTTACATCGGGTAACAAATAAGGATACGGTTGCCTCTTGTATAGTAGTTACTGTAGCCATCAAAATGCTCACAACATAAAATATCGTTGGCGCTCTACTTTCTTTTTAGTAACCTCACTCACTCGCACCACTCACGGTTCAACTTGAGTACTGCTGCTTTTAGCTAACTCCGTGTTCTTGTACTGAATTAAGGAAACCTTAGAGGAAAATAGTGAAGGAACGCAGTTTCCTTTGGATTTATAGGAACTCTTACACACGCCGTCGCAGCAGCGATGACGAGTCTTCATGCTGCTATAGATCCACGGCGGTGAAAAACTCTGCCGCTGCGGCATAATGTCTAAAGATCCTAAAACGTAAAAATCGACTCCTATTGAAATCGGTGAAAATATAACCTATGTTCGTATTGTATCGTCCCCAACCCTTTTTCATCCCACTGCTTGGAAACGGGTATCCCCGCAATCAAAGGGGTTTAGAGCATATACCACCACGCTGCTCAACAACAGCTGGTTGGCGGAAGTTATTGTTTTCAATAACGGCCGCCTAACCTAACAATTCCGCCTAACGGCCACTGACTTGGCTTAATGACTGTCATCTAACGACAACAGACGGTAACCTATGTTACTTAGCCCAAAATAACAAACCGATTGACACCTTATTCATCAGAATCAAATGAACAATTTCGGCGCAACGGAGGACATTTGTAAACACTAACATACAAAGCGTAAATGGTAAAATCATAGCTGTTACTTTTTGGCTTAGCCGTAGTCGGGTAAAAAGAGATAGATAGTACACACGACTAGAAACATGGACCAATCTTCTAAAAAATCTCGGACAAGGATATTTGATATAGCATGGGCATCCGTCAATGAAATTTGATGGAATTTTAGACAAAGACAAATGGAATTTTAGATGAGTATCATGCCACCCTTAAGTACACTCTACTGCGTGTACAATTCTGTTTACTGTACACAGTAAATAAATAGGGTTGTTTATTCAAAACACAAGCAACCGCGATGTGTTTAATTATGATATTATGATAGTGGCTGACAATTTGTCAAATAATCCAAACAACATCGACTCGTACGCATAATGTTCTAGTACAGTAAATATTATTTCTGTGGGAACTTTACTATTCGTTCACACAGTCATAGCCACGGCATGGAAATGTAATTAAAGCCTACACTGTTGCTACTACGGTAGATGCACCTGTTACGTTGAATTGTAACTATTATTGTCTGTGTGCCACTATTATTTGGACCCTGTTATGCAAAATAGACGGCCGTGTGGTTTCCGGCAGACTAGAATAGAATCACTCCGTCTCTTCCCGTGGATGTCGTACAAGGCGACTAAGGGAAATACATTATAAAACATCGATCAGGCCTCCCCAACCCGTCTGGCCAGCGTGAGGAGTGTAGGCCAAATCTTCCTTCTGTCTAGGACGGACGAGAGGGTCGTGCTCCTGTAGTGGAGACTAAAATGACCTGATGATTATGCAAAATAGATCCACCCGACAATCTATGCCAAATTGAGAGATATATATAAGCGCGAAACTTCAAATCGAATTTTATATATTCGCAGCAGATTCTAGCAGTTTGAATGGCATAGGCTTCCCGAATCTTATACTGCGTGATATTTTTATTCCTATTAAACTTTCAATAGCTTTAACTTAAAAGTAATAAAATGTCGGTTAGATCTATTCGGCATAATTCATTTTATAGCAATAAATCTTACAACAATGTACAGGATGAAAAAGATAAGTGATCTCACTGGATTATTTGTGAACTATTGATTACTGATTCTGAAACTGCTTCACGAGCTCCGTCGAATTTGATTTTTATTATATAATTTATAACATTAACTGTAACTTTACAAAAATCCGTTATTTCCATTTACCTTACATTTAGTATGAGGACATGGCACTCATACAGTGAGATATTAAAACATTACACGTGCATTCCATTCCAATTATTAATACAACACCAACACTGCAATACTGCAGTCATTATATCCGTGTCGTTTTTAACCGAATGTTTAGGATCAGACAAGATGATACGTAATCGGACCTAAAGGAAATATAACTGGGGTACCTCAAGGAAGTGTTTTAGGTCCGGTCCTGTGCCTATTATATACCTGCGATATTTCGGATGTAGAAAAAACTCAAGCTGCCATCACAGAAATTCACGATTGGACTCGAAAGTAGCGTATCAAACTAAATGAGTCAAAATTAGTTCAAATTGATTCACGAACAAAAATCTGCACTACTATCCCATATTTTTAAACGATCACAGTCAACCCCGTACGCTAATACGGTCAAATATCTAAGCATGGACCTAGAATTGATTACCTTAGAAAGCTCACGTCAAAAGAAAGAGGAGGAGTTAGAATCTATATATATAAAAGAAAGTCGTGTTTGTTACAACACTTATAACTCGAGAACGGCTGGACCGATTGCCATAGTTTTTGATTTGTTGGATTTGTTTCCGTCCCGAATAGCAGAATAACTCTTAAAAACATTGGAAAATTCTCGAAAAAATAAAATAAAAGAAAAAACATTTTCCCATACAAATGAAAGTGTCAGTTGAAAAAGGGATTACGATATTTATTGGTTGTCAAATATCAAAACGTCAAATCGATTGGTGTCACTTTTATGTCGCGAAAGTTGTCTGTGATTTGTTATGAAAATTTAAAAATGTCAAATCGATAGGGGTGAAAACGCTTTTCCCATGGGGTTCGAGCGCAAGAATCAAATCAGAGTAAACATCAAAAGAAATGACAATTACAAATCACCAAAATGATAAAACCTATTTCAAAACTAAAAAAAATAAAACAAAACGTATTTTTTTAAAAAAATTTACAATAAGGAAATCTTTATTTTTATGAAATCTTCAGTTTTTATGGATACGGGTCTTCCCTCAACCGAAGGGGTTTAGAGCGTACTCCAACACGCTGCTCAACTGCGGGTTGGCGGAGGCCAGTGTTTTCGAACCGCCTAAAGGCCACTGACTTAACTTAACGACTGTCATTAAATGATAACAACCGGGACCGACAGCTTAACGTGCCTTCCGAAGCACGGAGGAGCTCAAGATGAGCTAATGATAACAACCGGGACCGACGGCTTAACGTGCCTTCCGAAGCACGGAGGAGCTCAAGATGAGCTAATGATAACAACCGGGACCGACGGCTTAACGTGCCTTCCGAAGCACGGAGGAGCTCAAGATGAGCTAATGATAACAACCGGGACCGACGGCTTAACGTGCCTTCCGAAGCACGGAGGAGCTCAAGATGAGCTAATGATAACAACCGGGACCGATGGCTTAACGTGCCTTCCGAAGCACGGAGGAGCTCAAGATGAGCTAATGATAACAACCGGGACCGACGGCTTAACGTGCCTTCCGAAGCACGGAGGAGCTCAAGATGAGCTAATGATATCAACCGGGACCGACGGCTTAACGTGCCTTCCGAAGCACGGAGGAGCTCAAGATGAGCTAATGATAACAACCGGGACCGACGGCTTAACGTGTCTTTCGAATCACGGAGGAGCTCGAGGTAATATAAACCCATCCGTGTACAGGCTACGGTCGACGTTGCTTAACTTGCGTGTTCAATTAGACTGACACGCGCAATGACGCCATCGAGCTTCTCTATTATTTTCTACTATTCATTGTTTTAATTCCATAAAATCAAAAATTTAGTTCAGCTAATATGTACCACGACATTCATTGATTGTTAGGCGGTACGAAGTTCGCCGGGACAGCTAGTTATGATATAAAAACATTAGCTGCTTGGGAGGAATTCTGAACTGTCAATGCACAATAAAGTATTGTTATACAAACAAGTCCTCATGCCTATGTGGACTTATGGCGTACAGTTGTAGAGCAATAGACAAATTATTCAACGCTTCCAAAATCAAGTATTCAGAGGCATTGTAAATGCACCTTGTTCCTTAAAAAACGAGTATCTCCATCGAGACCTTGAAGTTGACACTGTGGACAATCTGATACAAAAGTATGCAGACGCTCATGAACTTAGACTTCATCACGTGAATCCTGATGCAGTTAAACTTCTCGATTTCGCAATCTTAGTAAGGAGACTCAAAAGAATTAAACCCTACGAGTGATAAGTGAAAACAATATTAGTGATAATGCAATAATACAGAAAACAAAAACAAAGTGTTTCACCTTTCTACTACACTAAGAAAAGTCAATAGATATTATTCTTAGACAATATTATGTATATGCTAAATTTAAATTACTTATTAGCACATAAGCTGTATGAGGTATGATTAAATTATTAATCTACATATAGAAACAAAACGAACAACCTACAAAATTAGAAAATTCTCATTTGGAAAATAACCTAATGTATAACTACTTATCACTTATCGTTTTCACCCTGTCATCATGGTCATATTCAATCTTAAAAAGCAATTTTTTTTTAATAAAAATGAAACTTACGTAATTTAAGTTTAAGCTTTTAGGATAAAGCTACGATAGGAGTACGCCTTTTTGCTTTATGAAAATTGGTTTCACTTTTTATTTAATAACTTTTATTTTTAATTTAAATTTATAACCGAAATTTCCAGATTTCATGATGATTAGGGATGCTACCGCCGAAGTTGAAGCCGATTCCGATTTAATATTTAAATTCCAAAAATAGATTTTAGGTTTAAATTATTCGCAAACATCTGCGGCTTTGTAGAGCTTTAGGTTTTCTATCAGAAAAGCTAAACATAATTTTGCCACTAATCTAAATTGAAGTTTGATTTTAGCAATCAAAAAACTGGATATAAATTGTCTTCAGCTTAGGCGATAGGGGCCCCTGATCTTAATGAAATTTACGGGTTTGCAGCTGAAGAATCCTTTTTTTGTACACAAAAGTTGATACTGTCATCTGCCATCACTAACTTGGCAGTTGCACTCAGAACACTGATACTTTAGCTTCAACTATTTATGCACCTACTATTTATTTATTATTATTTATACAATCTACTCTTTATACATTTATACATAATACTTTCAGCTTTAGATTTAACTGGTGACATTAACACCCGTATTCTAATATGTTTCCTCAAGATTCTCTCCACTCAAACCTCAGCTGAGGTAACCTCAAGGAAGTCCTCGAAACGACCTCGAGATTGGTATTCTTAGTGTTAATTTTTACCTTAACTCAAAATTAGATGCAACAATGGTGGAATAGGTAATCCTTTGTTGTTTTGGTTGAGTTATATGGCAATCAGAGGTAATAAAATTTCCACACATGTCTCTTTTCTAAAACGAAACCGTTTTTTAAACTGGTTTTCGTCGTAAAACTATCGGGTTTTCAGCGTCTCTCAAATACCTCCGCGCCGGATAATCGTAAGTATTATCATCCCACACGTAATCCATAAAGTCTTCAAAATCATTAGTATTTTAATTTCAAAATAACGTAAAAAACAGCGTCGCAACAAGCGCAAACACGAAATTTATGTAGTTGAGGAGACCTTAAGGTAGATCGCGAGGTACCTTAAATTTGACAGTTCATTCCTCGACTTATCCTTAACTCCAGTGAGGAAAGTCCTCAAGTCGAGGACAGAAATGTCAACTTAAAAAACTAAAATCCTTATCTGAGGTTGAGTGGAGTGGAGGAAATCTTGAGGAAACATATTAGAATACGGGTGTAAGAGTTATGTCGAAAGTTTTGGTTCTTCGTCAAATTTTCCCTATATCGGCCCTATCTCTTAAACTCTGATAGATAGAACACGATTCTTTTCATTCACTTTAATTTTGAGTTGTGGATTAGCCAAATAGTTCTCCTCACCATAACGCTGAATAAGTAATAGTACTAATGTAACCACAGTTCAAAGCGGAGAGGATGATCTGACTGTACGGTGAGGTTGCAACAAAGTTCATTAATCGATTATATCTACATTATTCGATATCAAAATAAAAATAAGCAAACATAGTACAGTTAACAAAAACTTATACATATAAATATACAGAAATTTCTATACAACCGAGGACACTTATTCGTTCAAAAAATCTCGTAAAGTCAACTTTAGACTAACTGAAAAAATAACGGGTAGGTAATGGAGCTATGGTGTAACTCGTATATTTCAATTAACGAACTAATGTAATTACTAAAGGAAACAATAAATGAAACACTTTATTTATATAGACATAATGTACATGTAATAAACACTATCCCGCCTAATGCTTCGTAATTACTCATAAACAATAATTACACGACAATTTGTGTATACTCAAAGACACATATGGTTTATCATACAATGCAATATCAACCCTGTTTGAATGGAATAAGGGAGAAGTTTACTTAACGAATGATGCGAAACTAGATATTAGAAGATAGCGGTATGAACACTCTCTAAATGGGGTAAAAATAGTTGTTGCCTTCAAAGTGATTGGTTGAAAGATCAGAGTAATTTATTACGTAAATGTGTCCTTTGCCCTATAACAGACACTGTTTTGGAGACTATCCAACATTTGTTTACTGCAAATTTGACGTTACAAATAGAGTAATAAGCGTGAGAAATATCGCAATATGCGATGAGTATCAAATAAATTGACAAATCTATAGTATAAATATTTTAAAAATGGAAAAATTCACCTCTCCCGCCTGGGTGGGATTTGAACCCACCTTGGACCTCTGAAATCCCACCTAAGAGTGGAGGTGACTTTTTCCATTTTTAAAATACTTACAATATTCTGGCAAGTTGGCTGAAATTAACTATTTAAATAAGAAATGTATAGCAACTAGGTATAGTCTGCCTCGATGCTAGACTATGCTTAATACCCAGAATCGTGTTATAAGTATATTGACTCTTGAGTTTACGATGTAAAATAAAATATAGTAAAAAATATTTCTATTTATTTATAATATTACTATAATATATTGGCCGTGTGGTTTCCGGCAGACTAGAATAGAATCACTCCGTTTCTTCCCGTGGATATCGTACAAGGCGACTAAGGGAAATACATTATCAATCATCGATCAGGCCTCCCCAACCCGTTTGGCCAGCAGCGTGGGGAGTGTAGGCCAAATCCTCCTTCCGTCTAGGACGGACGAGAGAGGGTCCGTGCTCCTGTAGTGGAGACTAAAACGGACCTGATGATAATGATAGTAAAAATAAACGTAATAAAATGTTCTTGATGATAGTGATAAATGATATGATATGAAGACTCATGGTGCGTAGCATACGATGAACAGAGCTATGCTCGGAGTCTACGTCATGAATTCTAAAATAAGTATTATCTATGATAAAGTTGGGGTTATCGACATTGCTTAGAAGCAGTAGACTGAAGTGGTCGTGTCAAGGTACATAATACATAGGACTGATGTCGATTGAAGCAGTAAGATTATTAAATAACGGAGGAAGCGTACTGTAGTACGATACTCTACTAAAGAGAGCGATATAAAATAGATAGATTTACAGCAGTGGACTTTATTTCGTCGAGATAATGATGATGATAAAATATAGTGTTGTGAATGTAGACTTCTCTACGTCATGGATAAAATATTTGAATATGAGAGAAATTGAAAGGATTTAGAGTTTAATCCACAGTACTCAGCTTATGATTGGGGAATATACGAATAAAACAGAATTCATTATTAGGGTTTAAAAAAGCTTTGATCTATCAAAACGCAACAAGGAAAATTTACAAAAATAAATATTTTATTTTATTTTTGTTTACGTGTAAACAATATTTCATTCTTTTTCATTTGATAATACAGTTATCTCGTTATTATTTTCATCTAAAAGTTATTTCTGTTTATATTTCACTTCCAGAATTATTCTTCTTTTCAGACGGGGAAATAACACAAAGAACCCGTATCAACTTTTATCAGACGCATTTGAAAATAAAATTACTTTGCTGAAACTTTGTAGACTGCTGTTTATAAATTAGTTAATTAAGTCACTACTTTTATTTGATGTTAACAAACGGTCAATGAATAAAAACTTTGCTTGCTTGGAGGAAGTAATTACTAATTCTACTCATACAATTCATATAATTATGTTAACAGAGGCTAATATTAAAAACAGTATTAGTAATTTATTTGAGTTGCCAAATGATAGCCTTTATTCTGAACTAAGATCACATAGAAAAGGGGAGGTATCATATGTATAACGTCATATTACTTTCTCGCGTTCTCGAATAGTTACAAGTGAGATGGAGTGTATATTGGGTGAAATTAATAATCTTAATAGCTGTAAATACAGTATTTGTATCGAGTACAAGTTACGTGACTCCAATAAAAATAAATTTGTACAAGAACTATATAATGTGGTGAAGAAACATTCTGGTAAACAAACTTTTATTATATGGGGGAAACGAATTTTGATATTAAAAAGCCTAACCATATTACTGGGAATTATTTGGACTCCACTTGCAATCTAGGCCTCATTAGCGGCATTAACAGCTACACGGATTGAAGAATACGGAGATAACGTAATTATGTCCTGCATTGAACATGTATTGATACGTAACGCCACCAACCACGAAATATATGTATATTTCGTGCTTGGTGGTATAGCTGCTGTGAAGTTGGCGTCAACCGACTACTGTATAACCGGTTGTGCTATATTAGACGCGTTGGACCATGTATTTGATTCAACGCCTATATTGCAGACCGTAACAAAATTAAATAACAAGACGTTACGAAATAAATTATTAAAATTAGACTGGAAATCTTGCAAAAAAACAATTAATAGAATTGTTAAGAAATGTAGCTATGCAACCGCTAGTATACAAACAAAAAGAAAGACATGTGAATAGGTAAACAGAAGGTTTATAGCTATATATAAAATACGCGATGAGCTGTATATGTTATGGCAAGCAGACAAAGAGAATGCAAATAAAAGGTTATTGTATAGTAAATATAGAAACAGGGGGCTTACCACCATCTCATAATGCGACTCATTTGAAGACCTTTTCTGAACAGAATCGTTTATTCATACCACCACATGATAAAAACGCCTGTGTTTCAGACTCTTTTTTTGACAGCGAATCAGCTGATAGGTGGACCGCAATCTCGATATCATTCATTCGATTTGTATGAGATTTCGTACCACCATCTCAAATAACAAGCTGAACCGCCACCCATTCCTGTCATATTGAGCGATTCAAAAAAAGTTCCAGAAGTTTTGTTGATAATATAAACTAATTTTTAACGTGAGTTACTTGTGATGTGCTGAAACTTGGTTGATGAAATTTTATTACTAAATGGTTATGATGTTAAAAACATACTAACCAAATTAAATTAACACATGATGAATGGACCAAATTTAAGTTTTTAGAGAACGACTACAGCCAGTCGAATATTAACTAATTTAAGGCGAAAGCGCCAGCGCCAATCTGTGAGTGAAGCCGGTCTGAGAAGATAGCTGTCCAAACAAGTGATGCAGTGACTTTGTGACGAGGAAAAGACCGATAAAGCGTCAGACAAGGCGATCTACTGATCTGTCTGTGTAGACAACGGTAGGTAGAGCATTCTATGGCTCAACAAACTGTATCATCGGCTATAGCTCAAAATTACATACCTGACGGTCATTCTTTTATAAGGAGAAGGAAGTCTGTGGTGTTTCCTAAATCTCTACAAGAAAAATCCGTCAGAACAGAGTAAATTATGATTAGATAAGACTTATTTTTTAATCATGCAAGAACTTTTTAGGTGACTTCATATCCGACATCAATTCCACGTACCCAAATACTCCCAAAATTTGACTTGTATCATGCATGTTGCATGTAACAGTTAAAACACAGTCAATAGTTTCATTGTACTACTAATATTACTAATATGAAAGTGAGGATGTATTTATAGTGTATTTATAGTGTATTTATAGTGTATCCTTTTTTTTATATTTAATTAAATATTATATTCCTTTTTTATAGACATTTTGTATAAGTGCCCAGCCCATGGCAGCTGACGTGAACGTGTTGCGATTCGATAGCTTGCCCGGCGATTCATCGCTGGACGGTTTCCTTCGGTGCGCCCAGTGTTCCCAGCCAAGATTTTTCAGGGGGTATAGAGGATTAAAAATACACAATAGTAAAGTTCACAAAAATAAAAATATTTTTATAGATTCTGATATTCCTTCGACCATACCATCTGCAATTGATTCCTCTGTCCCCCTACAAACTAGGCCCTTTCATGAAACAATATCATCCCTGAAACATTCTGTACCTATCATTAAAAGGATCCCAAAAGGAGCTCGTACATCTGTGGCAGAGAAACTTTCACAAGAAATTAAATTTACATTTCAGAAAAATACACAGGAGGCCTGGGAACACTTATTGACCTTCCCTTACCGGATTTTACATATTAATAAAAGGTGCTGTAATTCATCTCTTACCAACTCTATTAAAGAAAACTGCAATAGACCTGACCCATTACTTAATGTAAATCCTTTACTTTCAGCTTCAACAAGAATTAAAAAAAATGTATTTCAATATGTGGAATCTAAGGTAGGGGAAGGGGATATTAAAGGCGCAGCCAGAATCCTTTTTTCTAGCGATGGAATCGCCCCAGATACCCCTGATACTCTTTCCGCACTTCACGACAAACATCCACCTTCGGCAGCAAGAATGACCTTTCCCGACCCACCTGGCACATCGGATGCGCCGTTGCAGATTGGCCCACAAGAGGTTTACAGGGCCGTTTTGTCCTTTAGGAGTGGTTCCGCTGGTGGATTAGATGGTCTCACCCCTCAGCACCTTAAAGATTTGTTGGGAGGTGAGACCAGCGATACCAGCGAGTCCCTTCTGGGGAACCTGACGGCCCTTGTAAACCTAATGCTGTCTGGGAAGGTTTGTGACGATGTAACTGATGTGCTATATGGTGCTAATTTATGCGCTTTAAAAAAGAAAGACGGCGGTATACGTCCTATAGCTGTGGGTACGGTATACCGCCGTCTTACTTCTAAGATTTGTTGCAGTGCCATCGCAGACACTCTTGGTAGCTACTTCCAGCCATTACAGTTGGGATTTGGCTCTAAGGGTGGCTGCGAGGCCGCTGTACATTCTGCAAGGACTTTCATCCACAACCAGGAGGGTGATGTGCTGCTGAAGGTGGACATTAAAAATGCTTTTAATTCCGTGGATAGGGCCGCCTTGTTGACAGAAGTCAAATCCAAAATTCCCTCGACTTATAATTTCCTTTGGCAATGCTATAACAAAAATTCAAAATTAATGTATAAGAATCATCTTTTGTACTCCTCTGTGGGTTGTCAACAAGGTGACCCTCTTGGGCCAGCAATTTTTAGTTTGGCTATCCATCCGGTTTTATTAGCTCTAAATTCTAAATTTAATGTTTGGTATTTAGATGACGGGACTCTTGGAGGAGACTGTAATACAGTTCTTCATGATTTTAAAGCTTTAATCCAACATTTAAACTCTTTAGGTCTAAACATAAATTATGCAAAATGCGAACTTTTTATTTCGGATAATTGTCAACAAAAAAATGCTATAGTTTCGAGTTTTGCTGCAATTGCCCCCGATATCAAAATCTTAAATAAATCTACATTACGCCTCCTTGGGTCACCTGTTTTCAATGAATCCTTTTCTTCTTTTATAGAAGAAAAAATACAAAATTTTCAGTTCGTTTCGGACCGCCTTTCAAATATAAACACACACATAGCTTTCACTATCTTGCGTTTTTGCCTTTTTGTTCCAAATTTTACGTACGTGCTACGGTGCTGCCATTTTTGGAAACGACCGGATTTGACAGAAAAATTGGACGTAATTATTAAAAATACACTTTCGGCTCTGCTTAATGTTAATTTAGACGATCGTTCATGGGAACAGGCCTCCCTACCTATTAGATTCGGAGGCCTAGGAATTCGCAAAATTACTAGTGTCGCTCTCCCAGCATTTTTGTCTTCCGTTCATAGCGTTAAAAATCTTTTTACAAAAATTTGTACTGATTTAACTCCAGAAATATGTCATGTAACGGATGCCAAACATGCTTGGACGAGTCAAGATCCAAATTCAAAATTTCCAGATTTTCCATCATCACAGAGACAGTGGGACGAGCCGCTTTGCAGACTGTTACGAAATAACCTTTTACAAACATGTAGCAATTCTGCAGAGCGTGCCCGTCTCCTGGCTGTAGCGGAATGGGAGTCTGGATTATGGCTACAAGCATTACCATCTCCTAATTTAGGAACTCTGTTGGATCGCGATACCTTCCGTCTAGCGGTGTGTCTGCGTTTGGGCACTTATATAAACGCCCCGCATCGTTGCCCCTGTGGTGATACTGTCGATCAACTTGGTCACCACGGACTTTCGTGTCTCAAAAGTGCAGGCCGCATACCACGCCACGCTAGCCTTAATAATATCATCCACCGGGCTCTTGCTAGCATCCGTACACCCGCGGTTTTAGAACCGAATGGGCTTGCACGTGATGATGGGAAGAGACCGGATGGAATGACACTTGTGGCCTGGAGGTTGGGGCGACCTTTGGTGTGGGACGCTACCTGCGTCGACACCCTTGCGCCGTCTCATCTTCGGGTCACTGAAGTTAGGGCTGGTGCGGCTGCAGCGTTTGCTGAAAACCTCAAACGGCGAAAATATAGTTGCTTGGATCAGAGCTACATATTTGAGCCGTTTGGGGTAGAGACGCTAGGTCCGTGGGGACTATCAGCACATAAACTGTTTCAACAGTTGTCAAAAAGATTGATCGAAGTATCACATGACCAAAGGGCTGGCCAATATCTCGGCCAGAGGATTAGCATTGCCATTCAACGTGGCAATGCTGCCAGCCTTTTGGGCACTTTTCAAGTGGGTAACGATTTGGCGGGGCTTCATTATTTATAGTTATTTAATTGTAAGTTATATTTTTAAGTAGGTATTTTATTTATAAGTTATTTGTATATTATTAGTTATTTGTAAAAAAAAAAGAATTACGATTAAATTTAATACATATAGTAAAAAAAAAAAAAAAAAAAAAAAAAAAAAGTGAGGATGTTGGATGTCATTCTTCATTCAGTCATATTTCATGGTTGGATATTGTTATATAGAATTTGGCAAACAAACACATATTCATCTAGCTTTCATCATATTATGATAAATACTTGGCTACTTATTCTTTTTTTTTTTAATACTACGTCGGGTGGCAGACAAGCATACGGCCTGCCTCATGTGAAGCAGTTACCGTAGCCATATTAACGCTTACAACATAAAATATCGGTCGCGCGCCGCCACCCCCGCTGCCAACGCATCATCTCCCTCCTTGCTGGTGACTCTCACTCGAGGAAATTGTTATTTGGCTGCGGTATTCTGTAAGGTGGAGGAACATACCCCAGTCGGGTAGCTTACAATTACGCTCCGTACCTCTCTTTTCGCCAGTGCTGCGTTTGTCAGTCAGCAGGGTGCACCGCATGCAGGTGAAGTTGGCTTTGGTTCAAAGATTTTGATGGAAAATGGATAAAAACTTTTGAACCAATCAAACCAAATGATGAAATTTGGCTCATTGTGTGTGGTACAACTTAAAAGATAGAAAAAATTGTATCCCCATTATTGGCCTCAGTATCCCAGAAAATCATCATTATAGTTTAGATCGAACCACCACATTCTAGCGATCACTGGCAGCTAGTCTAGTATATATTAAGGAAAGATTATTAAATCCAGCATGTACTAAACATTATTCTATTACATAATATCCTTACGTTATAATAATATTCCGTAGTTATAATTATTATCAAAATGTTTCAGGTGATACTAAGGAAATACATGATAACATCTAATGTCAATGCTTTATCGGACACTCGAGAGGTCCTTTGTACTCCGAAAGTGGCTACCTCAATTGTGAAAGCTTATGTGATCCTGCATAATATTTGCAAACATAGAAGGTCCAGAACTAGGTGATAATGAATTCAATTCAACAAGAAGCTTTGATGCAGGCAGGAACAGATGTGATCATAATCCTGAATTGCAGCTCGGGCAGCATAATCCTTTACAGCAGGGGACTGTGACAGCCAAGGGCAAACTAAAATGAAAAAGAAGAATAATTAGACATATATTTTAGGGTGTAAGTGGCTCACCACAATCTTTACACTTTTAGAGCCAAAGCCAACCTTACATGCATATGGTGCATATGCCTATTCTGTGAGTTGGACGTATTTCCCCAGTCAGTCAGCTTACAAATATTCTGTACCCTAGCTCTCTTTTGACAGAGCCTATTTCACTAGTCGGCAAGGTGCACACAATGTTTGTCTTTTGGAAGGAATCGAATCTACAACCCTTGAGTATTATACACACAAAACAGACAGTTGGACGAACATGGTGAAACTAAAAGGGTTCTTTTTTTGTAAAAATTACTCCTATTAAATAGGTATTTTTTTGTAGACAAGCATACGGTCCGCCCGATGTGAACGTAACCATATTAACGTTCACAACATAAAAATATCGCTCACGCGCCGCCACCTCTGCTGCCAACGCAGCATCTCCTTTCTGGTGACCTCAATCACTCGCAGAACACAACAAATCTCAAGGAATTGTTATTTGGCTGCGGTATACGCTCCCTACCTTTTTGCCAGAGCTTTGTTTGGCAGTCAGCAGGGTGCACCGCGTGCAGGTGAACTTGGCTTTGATTCAAAGATGTTGATGAATCACTTACACCCCAAAGTTTATTTATGATAACTGTCTTCCTTCAATTGTTTTAACAACAAAATTATTATATGTATGTATTTATAAATAACAAAGGAGATTTTGTGTTTATGTAATTTTATTTTTAAGTACTGTTGTTGTTGAATATGATTGTATGTAAAACATATGTATACAATGTATAGCATTTCTAATAGATATTAAATAATAATTCTAATCTGTCATATAGGAAATAAGAACAATAAACTTATAACTTACCAAGAATTTATTATGTTTTTTAAATCCTTCAATTCTCAATCTGCTTCTCAGAAGAATTAATTTCTCCTGAGACTGGTTCGCTCCTGGGAGTCTGCCATCAATGCCCTTCTTTTGGCCTGTTGCGACACTGGTAGTTTGCCTTTACTCTGCTTCTGACGTGCAGGCTTTGTCATTTAATTCCGCCTAGGAGTCTGCTACGAGGGCTGCGATGGAAGATTGGTCTGTAATAGAAGTATTTTCTATGCATATCATTCAATTAAGTGAATAAACTCACTTTTGCATTTATAATTAGACTCCAACGAAATGTACAAAATAATAATCGTCAAAGAATTGATCGAAGGATAGATTGCTTCTTTCCTTTAAGTATAAAAATCTTTTAGATTGTAACTTGAAACAAATTATATATTCAACTAGTGACCCACTTCACTTTTATTCTAATTTCAAGCAACATATTTAAAATACCTACTATAAGTACAATAATATTTTAAATATGTTAGGTTCCGCAGAAAGTTCTGCTATCTATCCGTTGATGTAAATGGGGACAAAATTGATCTACAACTTTAAACAATAGACTGCAATATAGCTTATCTAACCCATTTTGCTTTATATTATGCGTATTAATACACATAGTATAATAGTATAGTGATATTGACCACTTACCTTGCAATCTTTAGTGGCAAAAGAATTTAACGATTCTACCACTGTCTCCCATATTCGTCGTGATAATTGTCGTGCTTGGAAAGCTTTATTTTGCCCGATTCCGATTCAAAATCTCCCAAAGTCCCTCAAACTGGCTATAATTAACTCTGCGACGAGATCCAGAACTAAAACTATCGCTTCGTACGTAAATTTACATCAAGCAAAGTTGTGCAATGTGGACAAAATCTAGTAAACCACATATCTATACAAATTATTAGGTTGTTGTAAGTACGGATTGTTTGGTGTAATATTGTTATTTTAATTATTTATTATTTTGTTTTTTAACAAAACTTAGCTCTAGAGACCTTGACATTAACACCTGTGATTGACAGGTGTCACTGTCATATATAGTGTGTCACAACACAAGGCTGCGTTTTGAAATTAATGTTGGCGGAATACACTGCAAATTGTGTTTGAATAAAATCAAGTGTAATGCACTATAAGAAATTACACAAAACGTAGTTTTCGAACGTATTTCTTATATGACTTTAGAGAGAGACACAATTATTGTAATTTTATATAGCGACATCTCTTTCCCTCCAAGCGTCCCATTATTAGATCAGCGGCAAATTTCATTCATTCAATAGAGCCATTTGCTTCTCAGTTGAAATATGCTGGTGGTACGAATTAAAACAATTCCTCTCAATGAACCTCAACTGAATCGGATAGAACTAGAGTGTTTTCTAAAAAGATAGTGGTAAGGCCCCAGGACAAATAAATACGCTCAAAAATAAAAAAAATATTCACACTATGGAAAAATATGTAATAACTTTAGAAACCCTACACAGATTTGGCAAATTATTAATCAGCTAAGAGAGAACATTGTAAATCGTTTAAATTACATCTTAATTAAAACTTTTATCTAGATCCGGCGACGATTACTTAATAGTTACTTCGTAATTAATAAATGCTGCTAAAGTATGGACATGCGCGTAAAAGTCTGCCTAGAAAGTCACTAAGTGCGCCACGTACGCGCCGTATCAACATCACGATATCTTCAATGTCTTATTCCTATAGCATTGAAGCTATAACCAATTTAAAGTGAGAGTACGCATTAATCGCCACTATGCGATGTGACATGGCAGCGCGACAATTTGGATTTTTTCGTGTAATATTTGTCGCGCATGACAGCGCATGCTGGATGGCCTGCCACTTTATGTATGTGGTAATCGACATATGATGCTACCGTAGCGCGTCGAGCTGCGACTACATATCTCTTCAATGTTTCATCATAACAGTGAGATGTCGATGTGTGAAATATAGAGAAATTCCCGGAGATGTTTTGTGCAATTCGCCATATAAATAATACACACACCTGTTGGATCTACAGGTATAGATCATCAGTGAGACTGAGTCGATCTACATTAAAAGCAATGCATCAACGCACAAACTATATTACTTTCATTGCGAACGTCTGTAAAGTACGATAACCACTCTAGCGTGGTAACTTACGATTTTGTTCTATTCTCAATCAAAATAAAATCGTTATGTTCACTAATTACCCTTTGCTTGCGATTTGATTCTGCAAAACTTAGATAAATATAAGATTTTATAGTAAAGTAAATTGGCTGGTCGCCAATGTTTGATTCCGCACATATCAATGAACACTGTTCCTAATATCTAACTTCACGGTTTGTTAGAAAATTTTAAATTAAGAAGACAAAGAACATTTTTGCTCCTGATATTTTATAAAAGCGTAACACACTTAGAATTCAGAAAATTGGCGACCTCGGAAGTCAATGTACGTAAGTGGAAGGCATAAAATCTTCGCCATGGAGCAGTAAAGAGGGCAATTTCTTGTCTACGAGAGAGCATTGACGCTATGTATGGCTCTATAGCCGAACGTGTTCCGAATCACTAACAGATGTACCGAAGATATCGGTAAAAAACCTTGATTCGGGCTCGGAAAAATTTGGCGCTTCGAAAAATCCGTAATATAATGACATTCTAAAAACGACTTTTCAAATAGAGATGAACCCATAAGCGGTTCTTTATTGCATATCTGTCGAGTTTTTATCGAGTTCTTACAAGAAGGTTTGCTCTCGATTTGTGACGTGAGTTTCGAAAGGCGTTTTCTTTTTAAATGTCTGTAAGCATTTGAAGTACGCGTACTGACTTCAACGTATTAAATATCTAAGGCATAAATTTTACTTAACCAGTAACTATTAAGTAATCTGTGACGTTTCTTCCATTTGGTATAAAAGTGTTGATGTTTCAGTACTTCTTGTAGACACAAAAATCATTTATATCCCATTTTTCTTTAATCACATTTTTAATCGACTCTAAAAAGGAGGAGTTTGATACTTAATTACTCCGTGATTTCTAAACCGATTTGAAAAAAAAAAATATTTGAAAGACTTATAGTTCCAGATTGGTCCCATATTTTTTTCATCATCATCACCATCATCAGCCTGTATCTACACACTGTTAGGTTTTTTATTCCATTACTCCTTCATTAATAAACAGATTTGAAAAAAAACCGTTTTTTATTTGAAAGAGTATACTTCCAGATTGGTCCCATATTTTTTTCATCATCATTATCATCATCAGCCTGTATCTACATACATAAATGTAGAGTAATGTTTGGAGTCGGTTTTTTTTTTTTTGTTACAATTATTCTTGTGTCAATCAAAATCAAATCAATGACTTAGAAGTTTGCTTTTCTCATATTCCTGAGAAAATTGATCTTAACAGGTATGCAGGCAGACGGACTGACAGACAGCAAAGCGATCCTCTAAGGGTTCATTTACTCTATTTGGGGTACGTAAGCCTAAAAAAATATATCAAATAAATTATTGTCACTAATGTATATTGGGGAAGACCCGGTGCTCTAAAATACAAGCACCAGCTTAGTTTAGGCTCCAGATCGCTCAAAGATTGCATATATTTTATATTTTGTTGTAAAAAAACGACTACATATTATTCTGTAATTTGTGGAAATAAATATATACATATATTTTTTTAACTGTAGTATTAAACGCACTTTGCTTTAAATTTTGTTCACATTCCTTACATTCCTAGAACATACTTTCGTGTGTTTAAAAATACCAATATTTGGTCTCATGTCGATTACGACAACTATAGCTGACTCTAGAATTTGGTAAGAGTTCAAAGCCGCAGTGCGTACAAGTGGACCTTAGCAATTATAGTATTTTTTTAAATTAAATTAAAATATTGTAATCCGGAGCTAAGGTACAGAGTGCAGACTTGTAATTGAATATATTTTGATATCACAAGTTTATATTATCATAGCATATTGTTTTCTAGTATAGATGCCTATTTTACGTGTTAGATATACATGTATGCATGTTATAAGGATTTATAGTACGAATAAGCGAATAAATTATTTAAATTTATTAATTTTCTTTCAATCGATATAGCAAAGTTTCCGATCTGTTATCTAAAATTGAGATCCGACGAATGCATACAGCACAAACCGATCATTGTGGATGTACCACGTCCATGATAGCAGCAACTAACAAGCTATAATGCCTGGTCGCGTAGTGAGAGATGTTGAATATAACGTAACTAACCATGATAAGGCTATATAATGCAGTTGGTCAATGGCGGGTTTTCCATAACGTCAACTAGGTCCGGGCCTAGGGCGGCCAAATGTTAGGGGCGGTCGGAGCAGGGTATTACCGAAGAATTATTACAAATTACAGACTGCCACGGCGGTTTTGCGGAAAAGAATTGTATAAATAGGTAGAAAGCTAATAAATAAGGACCAAGAAGAATAAGAAGCCCGCTAATAAGATACGGCCAAAGGCGGCCAAGATACGACCTAGGGCGGCGAAGGCACGGCCTAGGGCGGCCATGATACGACCTAGGGCGGCGAAGGCACGGCCTAGGGCGGCCAAGGCTACAAATCCGTCTCTGCCGTTGGTATTATTATATCTATCTAGAATATGCCAAATTTCAACCTGATCCGTCCAGTAGTTTGAGCTGTGCATTGATAGATCAGGCAATAACGGTTGCCTTTTATATATACAGATTTTGGTATTAAAATATGAATGCAACTATCATAAATGATTTTTAAAACATGAGTGCTTCGAAACGAGACTTGCCTAGTTTCTAAACAGAGAGCGAATGTTTGAATACCATTTCTATGCATTTCGCATGCACTACCATTTCTGTACTCATGCAATAAATATAAAATAAATACTCCGCAAAATTTTTGTCTAAATAAATCTGCGAAACCCGCGTTCAGTTGGTTAAAGTTAACTTTTTTAAAAATGGAACTGGGGCATTTAATACCCCTGGATACAAGTCATATTTTGAGTTCTTGAATTTGAATAAAAAAATATTTATCGATACAACTTGTAAAACTCCCAAGTCTGAATGTTTATGTTTTTTTCAACCTCGCCCGCATGTGGTGCACCCCGGTGACTAGCGAAAGAAACTCTGACGAAGAGAGTTAGGGTATTTGTAAGCTGCCCGACTCGGGAAGTACCTCCATCTCACTGATGAGCGCCAAATAACAATTCTCTTGAGGGTTATTGTGTTCCTACGATTAAGTGAGATCACAAAAAATGAAGGCACCCGCCGCCAACGCAGCAACGTTGGCGGCGGGTGGCGATATGTCATGTTACGGGTGGTTACGGTAATCACTTCACCGTATGCTTATCTGCCACCCATGTACTTTAAAAAAACTAGCTAAATCTTAAGCATCATTCACAGCAAACGAATTGCCAGCCGCCAATAAACGAATTGGTTATATGCTATTTGGCCGCCAACTGCAAGCAGGTTCACTGTCAGCCCTTGTATGAACTTGAACTCAGGCTTTCAGTTTTCGTTTGCACTATCTGATAATACACTGTAGCATATATGCTAACATAAATGCTGCTTTGTTCACACATTATAATGTGTGAACAAAGGAGCCGAATTGTATATATTCCCATCGGCGTACACTGACTGCTGACTAGATAATTATTTAGTCAATAAAACACTCGGCGTAAATTGAGTCCGCGGCGCTAGACAGTGCAGCCAATCCAAGTCTGCGATTGTTAAAAGTGTAATACAATAATTGGCAATCCGAAGTCAGCGTGAAAGCGTTACCGTACCTGTTGCACCTATTGTCGGTACGACATGTAAACAAGAATGTGAATAAAAAACCGGCCAAGTGCGAGTCGGACTCGCGCCATTATCTATAAAAACGGCAAAAAAAAAACACGTTTGTTGTATGTGAGCCCCCTTTAAATATTTGTTTTATTTTTATTTAATTATTTATTTATAAAGTGAATATAAAACCAAATATTATGTAAGTATTTCAAGCGTCTACCTATTACTGTTATCAATTGCGAGCAAAAACGAGCAAAAAATCACGTTTGTTGGATGGGAGCCCCCTTAAATATTAATTTTATTAACGGACGGACGAACGGACGGACAGCGGAGCCTTAGTAATAGGGTTCCTTTTTACCCTTTGGGTACAGAACCCTAAAAAGCAGTAAACTGCCAAATGCACGCTCACAGTCAGCAACGGACTAAACATTTGGTGTGCAGAACGCCTAATCTTTTTTTTTCTTTATGCCACTAAGGTGACAAACAAGGATACGGTCTGCCTGATGAAAAGCAGTTACCGTAGCCTAAGGACGCCTGTAACACCAGAAGCACATGCACGTGGCCGACCCTGTAAAAACCTCTTTACGCTCTTTTTGAAGAACCCCACGCTGTAGTCTCCTGGGAAAACCTCAACAGGCAGTTCATTCCACAGCTTGATTGCACATGGAAGAAAACTTCTCTGGATCCGCACACCCTAGATACGTACACTAATCAAAGCATTCATTCCATTGCATTGTTTAATAACAACTCATTGACTTTTTTTTAATTTTCCTACATACGCGACTCGATTCTGAGTCACCTCACAAGAATTTATCTCATACCTACTTTTGTTATATCCTGTATAAAATTAAATTATTAATTTACCCATACCGTTGGTGTTCGTTAATGAAATTTGTAAACAAAGACAACTAATTCTGTAACATAAATTGGGTCGTTACATTGTTTACATTGTTTTATTACAAGCTTTTACTTTTATTTAACTTGCAACGTCTGAGCGTTCGCGGCTATATTATATGTACCTACTTCAGGTTCGAAATTTGTAATTAATTTTTCAGCTATTTCAAATTTCCGATCGAGATGGAGTTTCACAGATGACTGGCAACATTAAATAGCTATAGTATCACCTTTTTATACTACTAAGGTATCAAACTAACTTGTAAGAACTCTACGAAGAGAGGCACATATCCAATTTTCCAGTAAAGTGAAGGCTGACATTTTGTTTCTATAGTTCCCTGCGATCGAATCGACCTCATATTGTGTTCATAATATATATGGTATGAATACTATTTATTTGTTTCTTCAAACACCTACAAGAAAATGCAATCAATGATATCATGATCATCAGTCTGTATCTAGCCACTGCTGGATATAAGCCTTCCCCAATGCTTTCCACCAAATACGACGGGGGAAATGGATGCAGAAGGCGGTCTCTCGGAATGCGGAAAGCGCGCCACCGCTTTTCCAGCTGCTTCTAGCCGTTTTCATAAGGTCATCGAACCATCTAGAAGGAGGACATCCAACACATCGTCATCCTACAAAATAAAATTTTATGTAAAAAATGCAAACTTATATAAAATTTGTATAGTAGATATTACACTTATTAGCATACTATTCACAAATAAGCGTGTATCGTGCGGTTCCAGAGGAGTTTTCTCCCTTTTTTTTTATTTTTTAAACTACGTCGGGTGACGAACAAGCATACAGCCCGCCTGATGTGAAGCAGTTACCGTAGCCATATTAACGCTCGCAACATAAAATGTCGCTCGCGTGTCGCCACCCCCGCTGCCAACGCAGCATCTCCTTCCTTCCTTTCTGGTAACCTCACTCACTCGCAGGAACACAACAACCCTCAAGGGAATTGTTATTTGGCTGCGGTATTCTGTGAGGTGGAGGTACTTTCGCCAGTCGGGTAGCTTACAATATTACGCTGCCTACCTCTCTTTTCGCCAGAGCTTCGTTTGTCAGTCAGCAGGGTGCACCGCGTGCAGGTGAAGTTGGCTTTGGCTCAAAGATGTTGATGAACCACTTACACCCTTCAGCTCTCAGATTGTGGAATGAACTACCTGCTAAGGCTTTGCCAATGGTTTTCAGTGTGGGATTTCAAAAAAGGCGTAAAGGTGTTCTTATATGTTTGGCAGGTGTTCTCACAGGTTTGGCAATGAGTGATGCCTTTTGTGTCGCGAGCGTAAATAGGCAGCGAAGATGGCTTACCATCCCGCAGATCGTACGCTTGTTTGCCACTAGTGGTATAAAAAAAGCACACCATGTATGTAATACAGTAAAGACAAAAGAAATCCTCCTCAGTATTTAGAACTGCTCAAAGTGAGCCTATGTTTCTTATGACGTTATCACGTAAAAATGTCGTCCGTAATTTAAAACAAGTAAACGTAGGCGATGTCCTGGGTGGAAGCTAGTTGTTATATAACATAGAAAAATACTCCTACCTTTGAGACGTACTTAAAAAATATTCTATTACAGTTACTGCCGATCTCGCACATTTATCTCTTACTAGAAATATAAAGCAAACAATTTTTTACACTCACACTTTTGTGATAATGTTTTTGTAATAAATGTGTCTGAGTTTCAACGTATTTTATCTCTTCACTATGTATTATTTGAGAAGCTCGTTGTCGTGTCATTGCGTCAGTTTAATCAAATGTTAGGCTGTCTACGGATGCGTTTAATTATATGAATAAATATTTCTGTACAATTTACACATCTACTTCCAATTAAGCGCAAAGCTACTATGATTAGGTACTTAACAACTAATAAATGTACATTTTTTTGTGTTAAAACATGTTTATAATACTTAGAAAACACCCAGAATAAGACAAACAGACAAAAACACCAAGAATAAGACAAACAGACATGTTCATGCACACAAATGTTTGACTTGTGCAAGGATCGAACCTGCAACCTCGGAGTCAAAGTGACCATTGCTAACCATTCGACCAACGAGCTAGTCATATCGATTCAACTCCAGCTTCTCTTTGTCAACTGTTGCCATTATACGGCAGTCGTTAAGCCTAATCAGTATTTGAATAAAATATTACATTAGAATAAAATACAAAATCTAAATGCCCGAAATACAAAGGCACGTCAGGCACATTTTATATATAAACAAGCACTAGACCATCATCCACGGCACGGCCGCGGCAGTAAAAATTGTCTAAAAAGTGCTTACTTAATATCTACTCTAAACATGCAGTACGCAAAGAAAGAAAAGAATAAGAACGTGAACACACAGAAAGGCATGATATCTACCACGTTTCAACAATATATTTTTTTAACGTCATGCCGCGACGGTAAGTTACACGAGACTGAGTGACTGCCGGGCAATTACCTTGCTTTCTTCTTACCACAATGGACGTAGATAAAACCGATTTTACGAATTAGTATATTGACATTACAAAGTAGAATAATCAATTAAATTTGACGTTCGAAGAATATGTTGACTTCGATTATGTAGTTGTTGCATCAAATGACTAGGGTAACAACTAATAATAATAATAATAAGCCCGCAGGGCACCTTGTGATGAGCTGTTGGTGAGCAACGACACCGACGGGTACCGAATCTCCAGAGAGTCGATCAGGGCCTACGTTCCCGGCGTGTCTTCGACGGTCGGAGTTGAAACCCATGAAGGCCTGCAGGACTTTCAGCTCTGGCTTGCCTTCATTGGCCGTCCAGAGTAGTCGTTGGAGCTATATGCTCCAGAGGTGGAAGTGTAGGGCATAACGCCGAGTAACTACAGAGAAAGCGCAATACACCTCTCGACACCTCTAAGTTACTCACACCGGTGTTGCCCCCAGCCGATTTCCTAGCATTACAGGGGCCCATCTAATGAGTGGCAAGCCACCGACAGCCGCAAATAACGGGCAATAGTAGCAGTTATGGCAGGCGTCCATACCTCTTCTACAATAGCCCAGTATTTAGTCCACCCAAATTACATCCCTGTAGCCTATTTATTTTTGAATACACTTTGCAATAGTTACAATACCCGCCGAGACCTGCTCATGGTATATTGTTCCACTGATATATCCTGGAGCGGATCATGGCGGGCGTACAATATTACATCAAACTTCACTTCTCAAAGGGGCGTCTACGCGTTGGATCCATATCCCCACGAGCAATTACCATGACCGCGTTTATCTCGTCAATTTAAGTTAGATATAGAGAATAATAAAGGTTAATATGGCTACTCCACATCAGGCGATTCGTATGCTTGTCTGCCACCGGACGTAGTATAAAAAAAATGAGCGTCATATAAATGCCACTTATAAATACATACTTAGTACTTCAACAATGGCTAGCAATATATCGTTAGATTTCCGCCGTTTTTCAATAGAAATATACTTGTTAGAGTGCTTTTACAACCGCAGCAAAATGGATCAAAATCTATTATAAGAAAGAATGTTAGAGGTCTGAATGCAATTCTTGAAATTTACGTGAGAGGAATTTTCCAAGTAAGTTGACTGCCTCTCATTGGTCAACGTTCGTATGACCGAGCTTTTATCAGAATATAAATGTTCAATTGCTGCTAATATATTATAAGATATTTTTAAAAGATTAGGTAACGAGTAAGACTATTGATTTATATGAAAATTGTTCCTGATGAGGAGTTCGATGGCGTTGTTACGTGTGGCAGTCTAATCGATCACGCAAGTCAAGCAACGTCGACCGTAGCCTATCCACGGATGGGTTTATTTCTTTCGAGCTCTTCTGTGGAGCCCGAGAGTTAGGTTAAGCCGTCGGTCCCGGCTGTTGTCTTTACGTAGCTTGAAAACTCTAACCTCCGCCAAATCACAGTTGAACATCGTGGAGTGTGATCTAAACCCCTTCGATCCAGGGGAGACCCTGTCCCAGCAGAAGAATGAATAAGGGTTGACGACACTAGTTTTTCAACGAGGCTTCGCTCGCGTAAATGTGATAAAGTGCAAGCCGTTCACAGAAAACTAAGTAATGGATATTTATAAAGATACTCTATCGTTTATGACGTATCGCTATCATGAAGCATGTAAATACTTATACACCAAGTTTCGTCAAAATTCAATCAATGGAAGTTGATACCGAAAGCACCTAAAAATTGTGTATACCTACATCTTCAAATTTCATCAACAAACAGTTTACATTGTATACATTCATTTATAATCTACACTCAGATTAAACCAAATGACTTCACCCGACTAGTTTGAATAAATAGCTGTACTTGTTTTCGGTACTATAATTTTGTAATAGATAAATAAGTTACAATATGTACGATGTACTCGTATATCGTTAAAAAAAAACTAATCGCCTCCAATTTTTACTAAAATTACTACATAAATTTTCGGAACATTCGAAAGAATGATCTAATGAAATTAACTATGTAGCAGTAAAATTAATAAGGAATTACATAACAGGCTATGAAATTTAATTATGAGCATAGTTTTCCTCAGAATTGAAATAGTTCGTACGAAGCGATAAAAAATTAGTGCATGAAATCTATTTTTTATTCCGTGAAATAACTACGAAACCTGATAGAGAGTGGACAGAAAGCCAAATCTCATATTTTTTTCCATCGCAAAGACAAAGTTGACCGAATCAAGACTGTTTTATGAATTGACTGAAAATTATACACTTGATTTCATTCATTAAATTAATATAAATAAATAAAAAATCTTATTGCGAGCAGGTATACCATTCTTAGTTTGTCTAATTTTCTATCATGTTTCGATATAATAGTCATGCAGTTAAACTTTGAAGTTTCATACTGTGATATGAGAATACCAAAATTAGCAACGTTTTCCGCTTTTAATGCCTTATTCGCCATACAGCTGTTTTTGACAATGCCAAGAGGGAAAGTCAAAAGCTTCCTACTCATACTAGTTTCTTCTGATTAAATTCGTTGTGATTTTTAAGGCAGCTGTAGTTTTACTCACGGGACTGTAGCGGACATCATATTGTTCATTGTCTTTTTTTGTGGTCGCGGCTATTAATACTAGTTACACAGGTGAGTGGTGGAAACGTCTGATGGGCCCCTGTCCCGTCCCCGTCTCTGAAGCGTGCACTATACGAGGTCTCCAACATTTCTTATTGCCTAAGCGTTCCCTAATACACAAAAGTATTAACAAAGAAACAGTATATAATAATATTTAATCCAAAAACTACATCAAAGATTGCAACGTAGGTACATTGAAAGACCAAACAGTTCATTAGATAAACTTTTGTATTTTTCATAACTCTCCAATCCTTTCAATTAGGATTTATATTTACGTGTTGTAGACCCATAGAAAAAGAAAACACATCTCTCTATCTTTATCTCCATTATTAACGAGCTCGGTGGCGTAGCGGTCAATGACGCGGCTTCGACACCAATGCTCGTGGGTTCAATTCCCACATAGGACAAACATTTTGTGTGCATGAACATGTCTGTTTGTCTTGGTCTGGGTGTTTTCTATGTATCATAAGTATTTATTAACAAAAAAAAAATGTATTTACGTATGTTTATCAGTTGTCTAGTACTCATAACACAAGCTTCGCTTACTTTGGGGCTAGATGGCGCTGTGTAATTTGTCTGACAATATTTATTATTATCGTAGGTTATTAATCATTGTAATTTACGACGAGCTCGGTGGCGTAGCGGTCAATGACGCGGCTTCGACACCAATGCTTGTGGGTTCGATTCCCACATAGGACAAACATTTGTGTGCATGAACATGTCTGTTTGTCTTAGTCTGGGTGTTTTCTATGTATCATAAGTATGTATTTACAAAAAAAAAAAGTATTTACGTATGTTTATCAGTTGTCTAGTACCCATAACACAAGCTTCGCTTACTTTGGGGCTAGATGGCGCTGTGTAATTTGTCTGACAATATTTATTTATTTATTTACTCAGCTAAAATTTTGATGTTGGTTACGCTTGCCCCGTGTGTCTGACCTATTAGAACCGCTGTCATCCCAAGGACGGTCTAGGCCACGAAGTGATGAATTTTACAATTCAACAGGATTAATACGTGATTTCGGTTTCTATAGAGAAATGTGATTATAATTGACGATACGTCAATTGTAAATAAATAAATATAAATATATCAGGACAATTTACGCAGTGCCAATTTGGGACTAGATCCAAATTAAGCGCAAAGCTTGTACTATGGGTACTAGACAACTGATAAATGTAAATACTATGTTTTTGTAAATACATACTTATAATACATAGAACACACCCAGACCAAGACAAACAGAGATGTTCATGCACACAAATGTCTGTCTTGTGCGGGAATCGCACCTGCGACCTCAGAGTCAAAGTAGCTATTGCTAGCCATTCGACCACTGGGCTCATCTATTGGAGAGTATCCGTAAATACTGTTAAAGGTATGTGGAGTATAAGGGCTGAACTCAATCAAAGCCCCTATTCCACTTGTGCTGTCAAATGTATTAAAATATAAAGTCCTTTCCGCCGCTTTGAAAGTGTACGAACCTGACAGTTTAACGTTTGTACGGAAAGTTTTATCACGCTATCATATTCCTTCTTATTTAAACCTAGGAGGTATCCGTCACTACCACAGGTAGCTTTATATATGTACAGACATATGTAGATCTGTGTTTGTATGAAAGGAAAGATGATATTATGTTGATTGTGTCGAAGAAATAAGGAGCAGGAGTAGATCCTTACCAGGTGGACTAACCAAGGAAGTCTCGCAGTACAACATTCCATAAACCTTTAAACAAGTTGCATGTTTTGAGGCTTAGAGGAAATTGGTCCAGCAAGCTGCTGGCGATGGTCACGAACCTTAGTCATGAGGAATCTACGAAGAAAATCTGTGCTTGAGTAATTGCCGTTACCCATAGCGATAGCCTCTGAATGAACTTATTATACAATTGATATTCGTATGAATTTCGAAAAATTATATAATTATTTTACTCAGTACGCATTATAAAACAAAACTATGTGCAATATTTCAACTTTCTGTGCCCAAGAGCGAACATTAGTTGGGCATTCATAAGTCAATCAATGAATCGAAACTTTTCTATTAAAAAACATATGACAACCTATACGTATACTATGTATATAAATTGTAAATCTCCGATAAGGAAACAACTCAAAATCTCTGCAAAACTCGTGTAAAACAGGACACAATAAAACCGTTCGGTTGCAAACAACAGCAGACCCTAATCCCGGTATCCACCGCACAAAATAGACCTGTATTTTTCTCAGTATCCGCACACCTGTATGTATGCATATCACGGGCCTAGAGGGTTATTTAGCTTCGTATTCCCTTTTATTTGTATAATAAACTGCATACGGCTCCGGACGAATTGCTAGTCTTACCGAAACTGGAAACCAAAGTGAAACGAAGCGATCCTTTGTACCTACGTGCTCGCTGCGATGTCACGTAATTCGCATTATTGCTTGGAATGACTGTGGAGTTACGACTCTTTTAGACGTTAAAAATGGTCGGCCCTTCAACTATTCTTT
The DNA here is from genome assembly GCA_937001555.2 of Hypsopygia costalis. Lineage (NCBI taxonomy): Eukaryota > Metazoa > Arthropoda > Insecta > Lepidoptera > Pyralidae > Hypsopygia > Hypsopygia costalis. The sequence continues at coordinate 13,159,253 of OW443339.2, read as the reverse complement.
TGCCATTATTCACAGGAATCCATTGAGTAGCAAACACCGTTTTAATGATGCTATTAAGGGCTTAACTACTTCTGTCATTGTTGTGGCTTATCGTATTTCCAGATTGAGTGTAAACACGTTTGGGAATTTAGGAATAAAATTAAGTTTTGCACTATGAATAAGCAAAAACTATTCATAGTCCATTTCGATCAAGTGAAGAAAGACGGAAAAAACATAGATGAAAGTGCACAACCAATAGCCCATTTATTTTTTTCTGAAATTAATTACACCTTTGGGTGGTTTTCCTTTGTTACGTTTAGAATTAGATGTTATTTATGAGTAGAAGTTCAAGTTATGTCTTATGTCATAGTATAAGTAATAGTACAATATGGCCATTCCTTGCCGCTCTCTCGTGTCGACCTCACCTCCCCTTTGAGACGAATCTGGAATAGTTTGTACAGCGCCACACGCTCATTAGCGTTCTGCACAGACGTCATTGTTTAAGTAGTAGTTACCGTCGCGACAATTGTATGGAGTGGCCGGGGTGCGATTATGTCTTAACTTTTATACTATAATAATGTTAAGGTTAGGTACAAACTTCAGTACGCTATATAAAAGTGCCGGTACAAGTGTACTTTACACTTGTACCATCAATGGTGCTACTAACTGAGCACCTATACCATAAACCGGAAGATGCGTAGCCATTCCCAAATTACTATATAGTAATTTGGGAATGGCTACGCATCTTCCGGTATATACAAGCCATCTTTTATATGACAACTGTGACAAACGAACTTACGACTCGCCTGATAAAAATCAATTACCAAAACCTCGATTCGTGTAAGTCCAGGGGAGTCACCAACGCGCGCGACCAACCCTGCATAAACGTCTTCGCTTTTTTTGTCAATAAAATGTCATACATACGACATGCGTTATTTTTTTTTTATGAGAGAAGGGCAAACGAGCATGTGGGTTATCTGATGGAAAGCAATCACTACCGCCCATAGAGATCAGCAACACCAAGTGGCAGCCTATACACCTTCCTTTCTTTCTTTCTGGTGACCTCACTCACTCGCAGAAACACAACAACCCTCAAGAGAATTTTTGTTTAGCTGCCGTATTCTGTAAGGTAGAGATACTTCCCCAGTCGAGCAGCTTAAAAATACGCTATGCCCTACCTCTCTTTTCGACAGAGCCTCGTTTAGACGTTAGCTTTGGTTCATAGATGTTGATGAACCACTTACACCCCAAAGATGTTACGCAGCCATTACAGCTTAGGTACTTACATGTATGTTTTTTTTATAATGGCGTTATTGATCAGTTCAGAAGAGACCGTATACGCCAAAAAACAGAAATCACGACTCACGACCCGTGAAATAGTCCATTTTTGAGCTATTCATTCGCCATTACTCACAGCGTGGAATCCCTTGGGTGTTAAGTGCCCTTTTAATGCTACCGTTAGGGCCAAGTACTTGTCATTATATTAAGGCTTATCGAGACCTCGTTCCAATGCGGATCTTGATTTTAGACGAACCATTTTGGCAGCCGAAGGTCAGATCATATCGGTATATCCCACTTATCCTTCTTACTATAAATATACTTGTTGTTATAAAATGTAAAAATAATGTTGATATTTTTTTTTCTTATACTACGTCGGGTGGTAGACAAGCAAGCATACGGCCCGCCTGATGTGAAGCGGTTACCGTAGCCATATTAACGCTCACAACATAAGATATCGCTCACGCGCCGCCACCCCCGTTGCCATCGCAGCATCTCCTTCCTTTCTGGTGACGTCACTCACTCGCAGGAACACAACAGCCCTCAAGGGAACCGTTATTTGGCTGCGGTATTCTGTGAGGTGGAGGTACGTTCCCCAGTCGGGTAGCTTACTATTACGCTCCCTACCTCTGTTTGTCAGTCAGCAGGGTGCACCGCGTGCAGGTGAAGTTGGCTTTGGTTCAAAGATGTTGATAAACCACTTACACTCCGACACTGACCGATTGATATTGTTGATTGTTGGCATTTGGTGGAACATTATCATTTACTTATTGGGAAAGCACTTGCATGTACTATACTTATGTACTTATACTTTGAGGGATCGAATTCGGAACGAAAAAATTCGACGGAGAACCCAAAGATGTCGACATTGCTTTCAGAGTTTGCAAGCTGAAGTAGGAATGGGCCGGTCACATCTGCCGAGTATATGATGGCAGATGGGGGAGGAAGGTATTAGAGTGGAGTGGATTCGTGGACCACGAAGCGTTGGACGACCTCCTTCTTAATGGTCCGATGACCATAAGAAAGTGGCTGGACGCGGAAGACGGAGGATCGTATTTGATGGAAAGCATTGTGAAGGCCTATATCCAGCAGTGGGTGAATACATGCTGATTATGATGTATATACTTGTCGAGATAGGAGCTTGTTGGCGTCATTTCGATCACACAGATTAAGCAACGTCGACCGTAGCTTGTCCCATGTACTAATCTATATATATAAAAGAAAGTCGGGTTTGTTACAACACTTATAACTCGAGAACGGCTGGACCGATTGCCATGGTTTTTGATTTGCTGGATTTGTTTCCGTCCCGAATAGCAGAATAACTCTTAAAAACATTGGAAAATTCTCGAAAAAAATAAAATAAAAGAAAAAACATTTTCCCATACAAATGAAAGTGTCAGTTGAAAAAGGGATTACGATATTTATTGGTTGTCAAATATCAAAACGTCAAATCGATTGGTGTCACTTTTATGTCGCGAAAGTTGTCTGTGATTTGTTATGAAAATTAAAAAATGTCAAATCGATAGAGGTGAAAACGCTTTTCCCATGGGGTTCGAGCGCAATAATCAAATCAGAGTAAACATCAAAAGAAATGACAAATTTCAAAACTAAAAAAATAAAACAAAACGTTTTTTTTTAAAAAAAATTACAATAAGGAAATCTTTATTTTTATGAAATCTTCAGTTTTTATGGATACGGGTCTTCCCTCAACCGAAGGGGTTTAGAGCGTACTCCAACACGCTGCTCAACTGCGGGTTGGCGGAGGCCAGTGTTTTCGAACCGCCTAAAGGCCACTGACTTAACTTAACGACTGTCATTAAATGATAACAACCGGGACCGACAGCTTAACGTGCCTTCCAAAGCACGGAGGAGCTCAAGATGAGCTAATGATAACAAACGGGACCGACGGCTTAACGTGCCTTCCGAAGCACGGAGGAGCTCGAGATTAGCTAATGATAACAACCGGGACCGACGGCTTAACGTGCCTTCCGAAGCACGGAGGAGCTCAAGATGAGCTAATGATAACAACCGGGACCGACGGCTTAACGTGCCTTCCGAAGCACGGAGGAGCTCAAGATGAGCTAATGATAACAACCGGGACCGACGGCTTAACGTGCCTTCCGAAGCACGGAGGAGCTCAAGATGAGCTAATGATAACAACCGGGACCGACGGCTTAACGTGCCTTCCGAAGCACGGAGGAGCTCAAGATGAGCTAATGATAACAACCGGGACCGACGGCTTAACGTGTCTTTCGAATCACGGAGGAGCTCGAGGTAATATAAACCCATCCGTGTACAGGCTACGGTCGACGTTGCTTAACTTGTGTGTTCAATTAGACTGACACGCGCAATGACGCCATCGAGCTTCTCTATTATTTTCTACTATTCATTGTTTTAATTCCATAAAATCATAAATTTAGTTCAGCTAATATGTACCACGACATTCATTGATTGTTAGGCGGTACGAAGTTCGCCGGGACAGCTAGTATTTTATAAATTTGTCGTTTTACAATAGCAATTTCAATAACCACGGTCAAACAAAACAGACTTCACAGAAAACAGACATACTATAATGACACATTATCATAATATCATATCATAATATAATGACACATTATCATAATAATGATAATGTGTCATTATATTATGATAATAGGAAATTTTATTTCCTATTATCATGATGTAATGACACAAAAAAAAATACTAAGATAACAGGTCAAATTTCGTCACGTCTAAAACTATATTAGAAATTAAAAACATTTCGATTACTAACGATCCACTCAGACCTATAACAATAAACATTATAACGATCTCTCATAATAGCCGCCGCTGTAAAATATTCTCCAAATTATTCGGTTTTCACCGGCAAGTCATTAGCAAACATTTGTCATTTCCAAACTCGCCCTGACGTTTATCTCTCTACAATTGATGAACGGATGTTAGGCTGCGTAATCAATTGTCCCCAGAGATGATTGTTGGTGAATTTTACGCGAAATTATACTCGCAATTAATTTATTTGTTTCGTGGTGTTGTTTTGTACCATTTTTGTGTTTTATTGCGTTATTTGTTTAGAAGTTAGTGATAGGGATTTTTTCACTGACCTAATTGGATGCTCCCTAAAATATCTATTTGGGTGTTTTTTTTCGACGGATCTTAGTGGTCAAAGGAATATTCGTGTGTTTCGCCAAGACGCCTTATTGAACATAATGAAAGTAACTTACTAAGAATTAAGAATATACAATTACAATAGAAACTAAATATGACTAAGAACGGAAATTTAATGGTAATATAGAAATTTCGCCAAGTAATTTCTATTTTACCAATAAAGAGGAGCTCGATGGCTTGAGGAGTTACGCGTGTCAGTCTAATTGAACACGCAAGTTAGGCAGCGTCGACCGTAGTCTGCCCATGGATGGGTTTATTTATCTCGAACTATTTCGTGCTTCGGAGGGCATGTTAAGACGGTCCCGGCTGTTGTCATTAGATGACAGTCGTTAAGCCAAGTCAATGGCTTTTAGGCGTCTTGAAAACACTGACCTCTGCCAACCGGCAGTTGAGCAGCGCGGTGGAGTATGTTCTAAACCCAAGCAGCAGTGGAATGAATAAAAGTTGACAACAACAACGCCACTGGAGTACCGTTCAGTGTTCAGTGGTGTCGATTTTATTTTATACCACTAAAATGGTAAACAAGCATACGGCTTACCTGATGGAAAGCAGATACCGTAGCCTATGGACGCCACTTTACATACATTGATGTAACACCAGAGCTTCACATGCGCATTGCCGATTCTGTAGAAACCTCTTTACACCCTTTTTAAAGAACCCCCTGCTGTAGTCTCCTGGGAAATCTTCAACAGGCAATTCATTCCACTACAATTATAATTGGTAACAAAGGGAAATTATACTAGTTACCGCCAAAAAGTTATGTAACTTGCCGCTGTTAACTAGTATGTTTTTACCCGACTTCTGTAGAAGGAGGGATAATGTTTTTCTAGCATATGATGCATGCGTGTATAATTTTCTCACATGCTGTATAGGCCTTTTTCTTTTTTTTTATATATAAGAAGGGGGAAACGAGCAAGCTTGGGTGGGGGGGGGGTCACCTGCTGGAAAGCTATACTCCTTACTTTCTTTCTTTCTGGTGACTCGCTCACTCGCAGAAACACAACAACCCTCAAGGGAATTGTTATTTGGCTGCGGTATTCTATGAGGTGCAGATACTTCCCCAGTCGGGCAGCCTAAAAAATACGCTATGCACTACCTCTCTTTTCGCCAGAAGCTCGTTTGTCGGTCTGCAGGTGCAGCAACTTCACCTGCACGTGCAGGTGAGGTTGACTTTAGTTATGAACTCCTTACACCCCAAGTTTAAACTATTTGACAGATTTATAAATATTATAAGATTTCAATATTGCATCCGTGAACATATAAGCGAATAAAAAATGAAACACTATAGAATAATTATAAATAAAATAAATCATACCTATTGTATTTTGAAAAGTAATTTACTAAAATACTATACAATTCTATACAAATTTTAATACGATCTGTCTAATAAACGTCTTGGGATTCTCGTCCTCAGTTGACAACGTGTGTCACAATTCCTGCTTTTCTTGTCGAAATTTATAAAATTTTATTGTCTTTTTCTTCCTGCCTACCAATCTAATTTCCCAATGGGCAAACACTTTATTTTAAATGAGCCAGTGGAGAATGGTACCGTATTATGAATACCGCCCCATAAACGAGGCGTAAAATCTTTAGTTAAAAAGAATACACTCCCTGACTTTATTCCTTCCGGTCCCCATCGCGGAGCATAGCTGTGGCGACACGAGACCGGAACTGTGAGGCCAAAAGGATTTAAAAATATATTTTCCTACGGGCCGTATACTTCTTTGGCATGCTAGATGTCAAAGAGACATTGGGCTCTCCTGATGTAAAGCGGTTACCATAGCCGATAAACACATAAAAAAACCGGACAAGTGCGAGTCGGACTCATCCACCGAGGGTTCCGTAGGTACGTAGTATCATTATTAAATTTGATATTTTTCATTATAAATAAGAAATAATGCGTCGAAAAAAATAAATCACTACATAGTATAAAACAAAGTCGCTTTCTCTGTCCCTATGTCCCTTTGTATGCTTAAATCTTTGAAACTACGCAACGGATTATGATGCGGTTTTTTTTAATAGATAGAGTGATTCAACTGGAAAGTTTATATGTATAATATATGCATAACATAGTAGAAAAACACTGATAATTTAGAGGTTTCTAATGTGATGTCGTAAATAAACACATTTTTTTGCTCTTTCATTGCAAACGCTGGCTGAACCCAACGAGATAGATCAAAATAATGTAGTACAGTATTGTTCACCTTAAAATGGTCAACAAAAAAGTTCACGATGGTATATGTCTATCTCTTAGTGGTAACACACAATAACCGTTATTTTATCCTTTGCTTTTTACAAGAAATAATGCCTTATTTACGAAGCGATTTTAAGCAATACAGAATTAATCCTTATCCAATTAAGTACCTTAAATACATTGCGCATTTAATATAGATCAATATGGCCCTTCACAGCATGTAATTTAAATGAATAGTTTAGAAGATATTACACATTTAAAATGCAGGGACATAACGGCTGTGGCGGTACCGGCCGCGGAGCCGGCGGCGTGTGCCTATAACTGGGGAAGGACTGGATAGGACAAAGCGCAAAGACCTTCTGTAGTACATTTAGTATCAGCATTGCACCCGTGCGAAGCCGGGGCGGGTCGCTAGTAAAATATATTTTGCAATGTGTACATCAAGCCCTTTCATATGATACCCCATTTGAACTAGTAGTTTTAATTTGAAATTTCGACACCCTATAAAAATATAGACCCCCTATTTTTTAAGATCTATTTACAAATGTATAGTTTTGAGATTTATTCCTGTACTTGTAGTCTATAACGATGTTACTTGCCAAATTTCATAGTTCTAGGTCAACGGGAAGTACCCTATAGGTTTTGATTCCCTTGAGTGTGTCGAAATATGCGTTTTTTGCTGAATAAACGGCCGTAACTTTTTTCTATGTAAACTTAGCAGTTTGATTTTTTTTTAACTTCATGGGACCGTAGACCTGAGTATACAGTTCAAATTTCAGCTTGATACCTCCACGCATTCTCGACATAGAAATTCTTGACAGACAGACAGACAGACAGACAGACAGACGGACAACAAAGTGATCTTATAAGGGTTCCGTTTTTCCTTTTGAGGTTCGGAACCCTAAAAAACAAAAAGTATTGCTCGCGCGCTGACACCCCCGCTGTAAATATCAAATCTGGTGATCTGTCTAAGTCACAGTAACATAACATCTTCAAGGGTATTATTATTTGGCTGCGGTCCTCTGTGAGGTGGAGGTAGTACCTCAGTTGGGCTCAATATGCACTCGTTAGTTAGTCGGCAAGGTGCACCACGTTCACGGGAGTTTGACTTAGGCTCTACAGATCTACAGATCGTGTTAAACTACTTACATCCCATTTTTTAAATTACTTCTTCATCATCAGCCTCTGAGAGCTATGTCGACAACTTTAGCTCTATGTCACATATCTTCGTTCTGGACGCGGTCCATTCGAGAAATGCTGAGCGTATCTCTCTCTCTATCGCCTACTGTGCGGCTTTCATTAATGAATTAATGGACCAGCCAAACCGTCAGAATCCGAGTCACTGCACCGTAGGTCATGGCGGGGAGGACACATTGGTTGAAGACTTTGGTCCTTAAAGAATGTATTTGCGCTGTTTTTAAGTACGGAACCCTACAAATAAAGCCAATACATGTCTATGTGTACCAAATTCTAGTTTGATAGGCCTTATCAAACATTTTATGTCTACAACCAGTATCCTATGCGTTGCCTAGTTCGGGATGAAATACCCTCACAAAATATTACGATATAAGCTATAGCTCATTTTATGTTCCTTTGAGGTTGCATCAGTATTTTCACGACCTAACGCCGTTAATATAAATCGTAAGCGGCAACTATGCTATATCTTTATATGAAGGCGATAACATTCTATAAAAATACAGTGCGCAAGTTTATTTTATGTGTTAGATGTCGTAACTTTGGTAGATCTGTTTATGATACAAGAAGCCTGTTTGCTTATTGGCTCGAACAATGAACGATATTAACCAAATAATATGGTTTTATGATGAATAAAATTATGTTAGACGAAAATTATATATTCTTTTTACCTAACTATGGCGAAGTTAAAAGGAAGGGTTATGACTTTAGCAGTCTATACATGCTTGGCCAGACTCCGTTGGCTCGAGCACGTAGAGAGAATGGGGGAGGATCGTACCGTAAAAAGAGCCTTCATGGGACAACCATGTGACGAAGTGCTGAAGGACCTGCGGAACCTTGGAGTTAGCAATTTGGCAATAGATGACCCAGGATCGTAAGGCATGGCGTCATCAGGTATCGGAGGCCAAGATCCACTTTGGGTCGTTGCGCCGTAGCAGCAAGTAAGTATCTATATATGTTTGTATTATGTATATGAATGATGATGAATAAGATGTCAATTGATTTATTATTATGGTCAAGGTATCATTAATACATATATAAGCTATATTTCAACCGACTTTAACAATTGAAGGAGTCGATTGAACAATAAAAGAATTGATGTTTTAAAACGTTGTCTTGTTAGGTTTTTTTTGTAGGTAAGGTTTTAGGATATAAATGTAATGTGGCGCCACCATCTTCAGAGCCGAATCCAGTCTCACCTGCACCTGCTACATCCTGTCGTTATGCAAATGAGGCTTTGGTGAAAGACATGTATGGCACGTCGAGTCTGCCTGAGGAAGAACATAGAATACTACAGTCAAATAACAATGCCCAAGAGGTAATCCTTATGGGCATTGTTACTTGACTCGTAGGAACACAACAATTTGTGTTCCTTCGAGTGAGTGAGGTCACCAGAGGTGAGGACATGCTGCCTTGCAAAACTACTTATTGCGAAGCGTCTATATGTATACTGTAACCACTATACATCAAATAGATTCCGCTTGTGTGCACCCGACGACGTAAAAAATAATAAAAATAAGTCAATAATTTCCATTGAAATGAAATGAAAATCTTTAATGGCAGAAGCCATTGAGCATTTGTGAGCATTTAGACACGTCTTACACTTTTCTGTCTAAATTATGATCTTATCATTTTTATTTATTTACGACATTTTGTTAGTAATACATATTTACTTTGCTAATGTAAAGACAACGGACTTGTTTTTGAAATTTTTATTTTATACTAGCTGACCCGACAGACGCTGTCCTGTCTAATTATGAATCATCATCATCATCATCAGGTCATTTTAGTCTCCACTACAGGAGCACGACCCTCTCTCGTCCGTCACAGACAGGAGGATTTGGCCTACACTCCCCACGCTGGCCAGATGGGTTGGGGAGGCCTGATCGATGTTTTATAATGTATTTCCCTTAGTCGCCTTATACGGCATCCACGGGAAGAGACGGAGTGATTCTATTCTAGTCTGCCGGAAACCACACGGCCAATTATGAATATCGAATTCGAATTGTTTTTCTTTCTTATGAAACTTCTCCTGATAATAACAAATATAACAAATTAAAAATTAGAAAAATCAGTCTAGCTGTTCACGCGTGATAACGTGACCAAGGGAAATTGGAATTCATTTTTATATATACGAGTACACATATAGTGCTGCCTTATATTATTATGTGCAACAGTTGCAGTTAGTAGTTACTACTGGTATATACTTGTGAGTCCACGTCACCTCATAATCGGTAATTTATACAATTCTTAAAAAAGTCTACTTTTAATGTCAGCGTACATGCCTGTAAAATAATAGTAAATAAAATGAAATAGTGTTTGTCAGCGTAGCACTACATAGAATTTTGTAGTCAGCGTAAGATTGGTTCTTATGTGCCACGGTCCTTACATTTGGGTCGAGCTAGGAAATTGAATCGAGACCGGGAAGAACAAATAATGTCCCGATAAGCTGCGTCAACAAATGACCAATGCAAACAGCTTACTAACAATCCGTACACATGTATAAGCCATTCGTATATATTACGCTTAGGTCGGTAATTGCGAAGCGATTTAACGTGTTACCTACCTAAGTTTCTCTCTATCTAGGTTATGTAGATTTAGGGCTTGAATTAAGCTACCTCTAATGCTATCTTATCTAGGTCAAAGATATTGTGTATATATTTACGTCTACGTCTAGCTAAGCTAGTTACCAAATACCCAAAGATATTACATAAAAATTTTGAAAAGGATTACAACAAAAATAAACCCGAAAGCAGAAACAAAGTACACCAAGACTTTTTGTTTAGTTGTAGGGAAACGAAAATATTTCATTTCCCGCAATGCTCTAAAGTTGAATAAAAGAATTTACGAAACAAACCTAACGTATGATAAATATTTATTTTCAGATAAATCCCGCTCTTATTTATCTTAATTATTAGTTCTTCAGCAGAAACGTTTTATTCCACAAATATACGATGATTTATGAAAACAATAATGGGAATTAACGCGATCGTGCATAAGGGTATTTACATACCTTTATTGTTGCTTGACGTTCCAACCAGGCGCCCAACCGCCGAAGCTGAAGCCGATTACCATCGTTTTTTTTTAAATCCAAACATTGCTATTAGGTTATAATTATCGATAAACATCTGCAGCTTAGTCAATAGAGCTCTAGGGTTTCTACCAGTTGAGCTAAACATAATGCGCAACAAACTAAACAGTAGTTTCATTCTCGTATTCAAAAATTCAGATGGTAATCGGCTGAGCTTTGGTGGTAGGGCCCGGCCGTGGTCACTGGCTAACGGTCTCAGCGATGTCCCTCTGCCTCCGTTGCCGAGGTCGATGAATCTTCATCTACTGACGGTAGATGTAGATTCATCGATCTAGGGGGTGTTGTCCGATATCCATGTACCACGATATACTACACTTACGAAATTCTTATTCTACAAAATAATCGACGCGTCCGTATCAGTTCACTACTCTACTACAAACCAAAATGAGGTTGAGTGATATCATCTTCTCGGTTCAAATTGGTGCATTTCTTCCCACAGCTATCCCAAGCTTTTACGTGCTTCAGAAGATACGCCGACTTTTGTCATTAGATGGTCAGTGGCAAAGGCCACTGACCATAGGCGGCTTGAAAACTCTGAACTCCGCCTATCCACAGGTAAGCAGCGTAGTGGCTCTAAATACATTCTATTGACGGGAGACCCGTGTCCTAGCAGTTAGATGAAAAAGAGTTGACGACACACATATGTATAAAGAAAGACGTTGAGGCCCGATGTATCCTGACAGAGACAAAGCAACATGTCACTATTGCTCTGTTATGTTTTAAAATACCGTTGAGGGAAGTTGATTTCACAGTTTCACCGTTCGTGGTATAAAATGTAAAAGGAAACGTACTGATCGCTAGTTATCGAGATGACTTCTTTTGCAGAACATACCTTACGTTATACCAAACCCCGGCCACTCCATACAAAAATGGCACTTTTGCATGTAGTAACCAAATGACGTCTGTACACGTGCCTATGTTTGAGTGACGTTCTCTAGGGCTGACATTATTCAATTATTAGTCGGACATGTAAGGGGGTGTAAGTGGTTCATCAACATCTTTGAACCAAAGTCAATCTTACCTGCACGGGGTACACCCTGCTGACTGACAGACGAGGCTCTGACGAAAAGAGAGGTAGGACATAGCGTATTTTTTAAACAACCCGACTGACGAAGTACCACCATCTCACAGAATACCGCAGTCAAATAACAATTTCCTTGAGGGATGTTGTGTTCCTGCGAGTGAGTGAGGTCACCAGAGACGATGGAGTTGCTGCGTTGGCAGCGAGGATGGCAGCGCGCGAGCGATATTTAATGTTGCGACCGTTAATATGGTTACGGTAACCGCTTCACATCAGGTGGGCGTAGTGAAGAAAAAAAAACATAGTAAATACACTACACTGACTTCAGCCAATATTTATAAAACGCCTTGTATAATTGCCATTGCTAACTTACCCGAAATTTTATATTTTCTAATCACCACTAAATCAAACGTTCGCCTTCCAAACACCGGTTCATTGTACTGGTCAAACCATTTCATTCTTACTAATTGTAGCTTTTTACTATTCATATAAATGCATGCGCAATGATTTGATTCATTTTCATATTCACATGGAACAAACGTAATTTAAAACTAATACCACATATGAGATCACGCACAATAAACATTGAAATGTACTCGTAAATAAGAAAATTGTAAACAATAAACCACCATAACTCAAGTGACAGCAATGTCACTTCCGCGTCTGCGCACTCACTTGCTCTTTGAGACATATAATGCTATCCTTTTCTCATCTCGTATTAATTGTATCTTGTATCCTACTTTGACAGACATGAATTAGTTATGATGAAACTATGGCTGCCGCATGCTTTTTAGGTAATTTATAAAAAATCTGTACTTTATTTCATCCAAAGGGATCAAATAAATTTATTTTTTTGATTTTCCATGTGTTGAGATATCCATCCACTGCACAAGTAACTTCCATCTTTTAAACTGAATGGTGAATAAAATACGAGCGACGTCAATTTGTAGGACGTTGCATCCATTGCGAACGGTTCCAAATCGGTTCCATAGGGGAGGTGAGGTCGACTAGTGAGAGCGGCAGAGAGTGTCCATACTGTACGTTAGTACTATTACTTATACTGTGGTTATACTTTGAAACAGAGTCCCATCAACACTAATTGAAATCAGAAATGCAATCCAATCACAATGCGACGAAGCACAAAGCAAATAAATTTAAAAAGGTAGATAAAATGCAAAGTGTAAATATTAAAATGGAAGCCGAGAGGCGATACTTGTCCGCACCGAAGCGATCGTGTTTGCTTCTCAATTCCAATGCAAATATTTATACTGAAACTCTGGATTATCAGTTCGTGTCTCTCCTTTCCATTTTCTACCTATTTGCATGTGATTTTGTTTGATGTTTCAATATGGTGAACCTGATAGGTGTATCGCTACCTCGAAACGTAACGTTTGAACCGTTTGTTACAAAGTGTTTTATCATAAAGCTTGTACACAAAAGATGGTAAAGTGCTTTTTAAACGGTTTTATTTAGCTCACCCCGTTTGTTTTATATTATTTATTATTTATTCTTGGGTCAAATTTAGTAATTGAAATTTGACCCCCTTCCTGTTGACAGATTGATCTGAAATTTGGTACACACCTTTAGTTCTGGTGACAATACAATTAAATAAATTCTCTTTCATTGTAAATCCAAGATGGCCGCCGCTACAAAATGGCGGTTTACAAATTTTGTCACGACTACCTCAATATGGGTATCAAATGAAAGGGCTTGACTAGTAGAACACAGTTCACACGAAAAAAAAATGAAAATCCAAGATGGCTGCCGCTACAAAATGGCGGTATACAAATTTTGTCACGACTACCTCAATATGGGTATCAAATGAAAAGGCTTGACTAGAAGAATACAGTTCACATGAAAAAAATGAAAATCCAAGATGGCCGCCTCTACAAAATGGCGGTTTACAAATTTTGTCACGACTACCTCAATATGGATATCAAATGAAAGGGCTTAACTAGTAGAACACAGTTCACGATGAATATTATAAAATCCAAGATGGCCGTCAACAAAATGGCCGGTTGGCGCGGTTACATATCGTCGCAATTTTCAATATGGGTATCATTTGATACCCATTTTTTCAATATGGGTATTCATTTGAATACAAGACAAATTTAAAAGTAAAAAAAATAATGACAAAAGTCAAATCTAAACTTAATAGAACGAGAAGTACTATGTAATGAAATTAGAAACTAAAAACTTGAAAATAAAAATTATGTAAAAAAAACTTTTAATTTAAACGGTTTTATTGAAAATAGTGTACTAAAAGCTAAAAAATAATTCGGTAGGTCGGAGGTTTCAGTCATCACACCCCTCTCCCTCATCAGTCTAAGGCATTGATCAGACAAAATAATAAAATCGTTGGGCCCGTGTTTCCATCCAGTCAACTCAGTTTACGCTACGCCCAACGATTTTATTATTTTGTCTGATCAATGCCTTAGACTGATGAGGGAGAGGGGTGTGATGACTGAAACCTCCGACCTACCGAATTATTTTTTAGCTTTTAGTACACTATTTTCAATAAAACCGTTTAAATTAAAAGTTTTTTTTACATAATTTTTATTATTTGTGATCTTGTGAAACCTGTGTAATCTAGTTTTACACAAAACGTATATTATTTTCTTTAAAATAACAAATACTTTGATAAATAGAAACCTTTACGATACTTTTTTTTTTAATCAAAATTTGATGTAAAATTATTGGATAAATTAAAGAATATTAATAAAAGTTTTATAAATAATTATAAAATACAAGGTCTTGCACATGCATTTTATCCAACTGCGGCGAAGTCAAAATGGAAGATAACGGTATAAATAGCGCGTTTGTTAGCTTATATTCTTACAAAACTTCCAAATACTCTTCCGATTTGATCAGTTAAATTAAACAAACAGTATTTCTTTTAAAAACACTTCATTGCATACTGAGGTATGTATGCAATGAAGTGTGAATAAAAAAATTCCATCAATTAAAGGCAATGATTGATTGGTCAAGTTCAATTTTTTTTTGTTTTTTTTTATATGTAAGGGGGGGGGGGGGGGAGGGCCAAACGAGCATGACTATGGAACCTGATGAAAAGCAATCACCACCGCCCATCATTGAGATCAGCAACAACAACCAAGGGATCGCCGATCCGGTGCCAGCCTATACTCCTTCCTTTCTTTCTTTCTTTCTTTGTGGTGACCTCACTCACTCGCAGAAACACAACAACCCTCAAGAGAATTATTATTTCCCTGCGGTATTCTGTGAGGTTGACCCGCGCCAGTTTAGTTGTACAGACGCATAGATGTAGGAAAAATTAGTAGTAATCGTATCTATTTCCTTATTGACCAAATTGAACAGAACTTTATTTAAAAAAAAAAAAAAGATGCAACCAACATCCTCAATAAGTTAAAAAAAAAAACTTTATTTAGTCTCAGGTTGCGATATAAAGTGACAAACAGACTTGAAGAAAGTCTTTCACTTAAAATAGGATGCACTCAGTATCGTCTTTGTATTGTCTTCTTCTGCGACGTCACAGCCTTCGGTATAAAATCCATAAGCAAATTGCCTCGTCCACTTCCATCGTTACGCAATGTCTTATGTCTTACGCCACGCACGTTAGTCTCTGGCATGGCTGCTGCCAGAGACTAACGTGCGTGCGTAAGACATACTGCGGCGACTCCAAATTATTGAAAAAGGACAAGCGAATCATGATGATGACTAAACGCTAAACAATATATATACCCATAAATAATATCCATGAAATAAATATTCCTAATGTTAAATTTATTCTATTGTAATTTAATAACGTGCAATAACAAAAACATCCATAATAAACACAAAACATGCAAAATGATACAGTAGGTATGTATACTCATTATTTTCGAATCTTTTGCAAGCCTTGCTCATTATTTTTCCTTTTATTGCAGATTCGAGTCGGTTTCAATCTGCTATAAAATTTATTTTGTGGAAAATAATACCTTTTAATCTCTGTAAGTAAATCATCGATGAGAAAATATTTCGAATACCAATACCAATTATTTATTTACTTGCTCGTAGATATACTCACAGAAATGTTCAGTGCTTCACTTACCTATTCATAATGTCCTTTCAGATGGGTTTCTACTCAGAAGTTGAATGAAAGAGTCCCCAATAGGAAATGAGCCCGCCTGCCTAGTTATGACCCGAACGAAGCTTTTTCTCCTAGCTATTTACTACATCTACAGTAATATTTTATACTAATGTTTTATAGCGAGAAGATTTGTTTCTTTGTATTTTTGTTTGTAATGGATAAACTCAAAAACTGCTAAACCGATTTTAAAAATTGTTTGGCCTATAGAAAGCTACATGATCAACAAATAACATAGAATATATTTTATTACACGCGTGCAAAACGGGGCTGCGTGTTTGTGATGTTATAACGAGATGTACATACTTTTTGTTACAATATCAGTTTTATAGTAGTATATAAATAAATAAATATTTCTGGACAATTTACACAGTGCCATCTAGTCCCAAATTAAGCGCAAAGCTTTTGTTATGGGTACTAGACAACTGATAAATGTACCTACTTAAACACATTTTCTTTTTTGTAAATACATACTTATAATACATAGAAAACATACAGACCAAGACAAACAGACAAGTTCATGCACACAAATGTTTGTCTTGTGCTGGAATCGAACCCACGACCTCGGAGCCAAAGTAGCCATTGCTAACCATTCGACCACCGAGCTCGTCAAGAGCTAGTCAATATAGCAGCTATATAGTAGCTCTCGTGCTCGATTAATTACACACAACCGCACCGTTAGGCTCTTCCACTACATATCGTACCACTATTGGCGTGCACCTTATCACAGTATTATTACTAGCTGACCCAACAAACGTTATCCTGTCTTCTTAACAATGAATGTTGAATTCGAATTGGTTTCGCGCAATCTGTCAAATGACTGACTAATTCTGTCATACGACATAAAGTTACATTAGAAAAGCTATTATGGTCGTTCAGTTTTCTTATTTTCTAATTTTCCAGGCAACTTTCTTATTTTTTTCTTTCATAAGAACCTGCTCATGACAATAATAAATACAGCACAAGACAAATATTTTGTATGCATGAACATGTCTGTTTGTCTTGGTCTGGATGTTTTCTATGTATGTATTTACAAAAAAAATATTTAAGTATAATACCTACCAGTTATCTAGTGGCTATAATACCAGCTTTGCTTAGTTTGGGACTAGATGGCTGTGTGTAATTTGTCCAGGAATAGTTATTTATTATTATTATTACTTAAGAAAGATCGATAGATGCATAGCTACACAGAAAAGGCCCACACATGCAGAAGTACTAAGTACTACTAATAGCATCGCATCTGTGGTTCTTTTTGTCAAAACATAATTACAATAAAACAACAACCAAATTCGAAATTATACAATTCAGTTTAATGAACTGAATCCGTGTAACTTAAATGAAACAGTTAATAAAGGCATGCGTGGAACAACAACAATCTCGTATTGTACTGAGATGCACCCATTGCAACCGCATTGTTCAGTCGCTGCCCCATTGTCCGGAGAAAGTTCAATTCAAACTCGCCCAGAGGAAATAAAAGAGCTAAATTGAAAACTTGTGCCATAACAGCGAACCATTACAAGAATGCTTTTGTTTATGTACCTACCCACTAACAAATTGAAATCGAGGTTTTCTATGGATAGTTGCTCAGGTAGGTAGAAGACTGGTAGAATGGTGTGAAGGAGTACTGGCGGCGGGTGACCACTTGAGTGCGGTTTTTTGCGTTTCGCAAGGAAGTAACACTTTTGAGTTTAGAGCGAGCGACCATTATAGCCAGTATTTAATTAACTATTGTACAGCGGGCGAAAAAAGGGAGCCAACACAAAATTCCATGACTTTTATATCTGTTCTTCCTCACCTGACGTCAAGAGATACGCTCTGACATTGACAGATTCTTTTTAAAGAGAATTAGGACTATAGATAGCGGCATTTTGGGGATTACGCTTGGTAATCCAGAGACTATAATATCGAAATTTTCAAAAACTTAGAACAAATATTTGATAAGGTCGCAAATGCGTAAATGATGGCTTTCTTGTTATAGGAATCTATTTACGGACTTTTGCTTAGCATTATGTATCGTTTATGTGCACTGGGATAAGCCTACCTTTAATAGATTATAAGCTCTATCATATTTATACCGTTACTCATTTCTATTTATAACCACTTCACTTCGGTTCTATTTTTAATGCTTCAGTGATTATTTTTTTATTTTTATGGTACATATTGCACTATTCATGTCACGGGTTTTTTGTCACTGTAATAAAGTTAAAAATTCAAGAATCAGCTGAACTCAAATATATTTTCTAAAACACATCCTTATAGTATAAACGCCTATAGATTATATGGATATCTTGGGTAGAATAGTCAATGGACATTAGATTTACTGTCGTCACACATGAGTGATTTTTGATGTCGTAACCCAAATCTATTTCCCAACGGAAAAATGATATAAGCCTTCGTTTAATATACCTACGGTCATATATTGTACAAAAAATAAACCACTAAAAATAATTCTAAGTCGACTATAGTCATTATTATAGATAGATAGACAAGACAAATATTTGTGGTTTTTTTTTATTTTTTTTTATACTGCATCGGGTGGCAGACAAGCATACGGCCCGCCTGATGTGAAGCGGTCACCGTAGCCATATTAACGCTCGCAGCATAAAATATCCCTTGCGCGCCGCCACCCCCGCTGCCAACGCAGCGTCTCCTTCCTTTCTTTCTGGTGACCTCACTCACTCGCAGGAACACAACACTCCTCAAGGGAATTGTTATTTGGCTGCGGTATTCTGTGAGGTGGGGGTACATTTCCAGTCGGGTAGCTTACAATTAGCTCACTATTTTCGCCAGAGCTTCGTTTGTCAATCAGCAGGGTGCACCGCGTGCAGGTGAAGTTGGCTTAGGTTCAAAGATCTTGATGAACCACTTACACCCCTAAAATGTTTGCATGATCATGTCTGGGTGTTTTCTATGTATCTATTAAAAAAAAAACAATGTATCGTAACGTCGTATCGTATCGTAGTCGTGTCGGATCGTGTAAATGAAAATACGGGTGATGTCACTGTAGTACTATAGTGTCGTCTCGCTCTTGCGTCACGTTGGGATGCCCCTGTAGTCGTCGACGTTGTCGTGTCGGATTCGTGTCGGATGGTGTAAAATGAAATAACAGGTTGATCGTATTCGTGTATATTCGGTATTCATATACATACAGGACTATGAATATACTCGTAAGAGATATATATAGGAAGGAGAAGGACAAGACTACGCAGGCGTTTCGACGGAGACACCGTGACGTAGTTTCCTTTCCTATATATATGTAAATCGCCTAAGTACAGGAAGGTGTTCAAGAGATTGAAGGCACCCTCGAGTTCAGTAGGAAATTTTTGAGTTCTTAGTTTCTTAGTACATTACCAAATAGAATGGACACTGGTCATTATTCGTAGAAACAAAACCATAGCGTGATTCAGAAACAGTACAGCGCCATCTAGTGTCTGGTAGTATGAATTAATGTTAGTTGTCTTACAGTCTCCCCCATTTAGCTCCGAGTTGCCCCAACGAGGGTAAATCAGTTTAGCTTCCTAGGTCTTCCACGTCCTCTTCGAGGTGGTTCGTCTATCTGTTATTTGCGGGGTCGACCTCGTTTTCTTAATGGGATTGCTGGAGCTGGCAGTACCGCTCCGACATACGGCCTTAAAGCCGACGAATCGTAAATTCTTAGTAGGCTTCGCTTCATGAAGCAAGTCATCGATGCGAGGCATTGGATACGTATCCGGTATTGTAATGGCGTTAAGTCTGCGATAATCTACACACACTCTTATCTGTCCGTTAGGTTTAGGCACCATTACAACAGGAGCTGCCCATGGAGATGTGCAAGGTGCAATCATTCCATTATGGATCATTTCGGCGATTTCCCTTTTCAGGATTTCTTTCCGCGGCGGAGAGTGAACACTCGTATCAATGCAGTGCTCTACTCCACTCGCTGGGGATCCGTTTGAATTGAAAACGTCAGCAAATTCTAGTAGTAATGCATTGATTCCATCAGGAGGGTTTGTCGTCAGAAATGCTTCTACTGTCTGCCTGTCCTTTTTGCCGTTGAAGGAGTATGTGCACGTAGCCATAGAACCGTGTCGTCCACCACCGCCGACAGCTGCCAGGAGGTTTTCAAATTGGTCCGCTGATAAGTTTACAGAATCTTTGGCCGCGTTTTCACAGGAACAGTCGTAGTCCGACCCGACCTGACTTGGTTATTATAATTAGGTTCTTTTCACTTGCTCGAGTTAGCCGCCACTGCTGTATGTAGTGTCGACTCGCTCTTGCCCCACGTTGGGCGCCACTGTGATAATCTTATCAATTCGATTCGATCGCCGCTGTAATAACGTCGTATCGTATCGTAGTCGTGTCGGATCGTGTAAATGAAAATACGGGTGATGTCACTGTAGTACTGTAGTGTCGTCTCGCTCTTGCGTCACGTTGGGATGCCCCTGTAGTCGTCGACGTTGTCGTGTCGGATTCGTGTCGGACGGTGTAATGAAATAACAGGTTGATCGTATTCGTGTATATTCGGTATTCATATACATACAGGACTATGAATATACTCGTAAGAGATATATATAGGAAGGAGAAGGACAAGACTACGCAGGCGTTTCGACGGAGACACCGTGACGTAGTTTCCTTTCCTATATATATGTAAATCGCCTAAGTACAGGAAGGTGTTCAAGAGATTGAAGGCACCCTCGAGTTCAGTAGGAAATTTTTGAGTCCTTAGTTTCTTAGTACATTACCAAATAGAATGGACACTATATATATATATATATATATATATACCAACAAACTAGCAAAATTAGATCATTCGATCTATTTTTGCAAATTTCCAAATACTCCTTACTAATATTACTTACTAATAATACTTACAATAATTAAATTTATACATATATACACATACATTTACTACACAATAGTACATATATAATACAGCTATACATAATTATACCTACACAATAACATATATACATAGAATACATTGCACTGATTTCGGATCGCTCAAGGCTACTCGTTTAAGGATTTGAGTAGACGAGCCTTGAATGAGTCCACTGACGGTGCACGGCGCACGTATGTGGGGAGCGAATTCCAGAGCGTTGCTGCCCTAATCGTGAACGACATAAAGTAAGCGTTTGAATTATGAAGGGGTAAGTCCAGTCGAAGGTTCCCTCGCATGACCGCAGCCAGTTATCAGTATCCCGAAGTTGTAGCCTCTCATGAAGGTTCCTTCGTATCCTAATCGGCGGCCATCCCAATTGCTGACGAAACTCGGAAATGTGGTCAAACTTACGAAGGCCAAAAACAAAGCGTATGCATACATTTTGCTCTTTATGGACAACTATATCGAAAAATAACTTTTTTTCCATTTCGATACAGCTTCAGCCCTGGGTTCAACTATATTAAGCAGCTTGCAATGCAAATGCATTGCAACTTTGCAAAAAAATTCTAGATAATCTGTGAACGCGGCGCGTCGTGCATGCGCACCACGCAAGCTCGATCTGCAAATGGATTTATAAGTAAGCTGTTAAATTAACTTCATGGTTATATTAACTTCATGGTAATATTTAAAATATTATTATCATCTATTTCTTGAGACTAGATAAAGTAGTATATGAAACTGCACATAATCAGGACTTAAAATACTCGTGTGATGCTATTATCACATTCGCCTTCGGCTCATATCATATCGGATACGCTCACATTCGTATTTTAAAAACCCTTATTATGCAACAGTTTCATAAACTACTATAGTAATATTAATTCTAATAATTGAAAAGCCGCTAGGCATACATAATTTTGGGTTATAATCTAGCTCTATACTACTAATATGCTGTTATAATGGTATTTATATCGATTGTAATCTGTCTTGTATGCTAATAAATAAATAAATAAATACATTAGTACATAATATTCACGTTATACATCAAGGGAGAATAGTGGCTCAACAACATAGCAAAGCTGATAATAATATTTTCTCTTCAGCTTTTAGACATTTATTATTAACCCGTCTGCGTTCGCAAAGCGATCTCGACGGACTGCCAAATAAATGAGTTTTCCTTCAGTGTGTAACCGAGGATAATTTTATTTTTCAATTTCATATGTCAGTCTTTCCGTAAATGTTGCCTTTCTAGACTTTAATTTTAACATTATTTTCACATTAATAACGAGTTTTTTTCCATTCACATTTGTATTTCATACAGAAAGAATAATCATATTGTAAGAAGTTTAATCCATAAAAATATTACAAATGCGAAAGTGTTTCCATAACTAAACGGCTCAACCAATTTGAATGCTAATTTGCATGGACATAGATTATATCCCGAGCAAGGACATAAGTTATCTTTTGGCGCGATATAACTGACGTTCATGCGGACGAAATCGCGGGAGGAACCTGGTACTTAATTTATAAATAGCATTCAATAGTACAAAAGTATAACTAGGGTGCGGTAGAAAGAGAGAGGGATATCACTTCCTCTCCTACGCCGCGCCGGCGGTCTACTCTCCCTCCGTCTTACGAATTTTCGATCAGGCCACGTGTCCTGACACGAGTTTAACATTTTTTACCCAACCTAAAAAGTGCACAACGCCGCTAAAGAAGTTTTCACTTCAAACATCATCAATTATACAAGTAGTAAAAAAATCTAATGCGTACATTTGCGAAAATATTTTAAGCAACTGTAAAAAGGTGTTGCCTTCTTTTCTATAGAGCATATGAGCACCCACGGGAAAACGGTTCCAATAAATATCACGTCCATGGAAATACATTACCAATTGTGCTTACTTACTCGATACTCTATCAAAGTTAAGGCGACAGATCGGGTTGTGATTTTGCATATGAATACACTTCCTACCGTTCCTCTATGCTTCCATAAATCATAAAGCCTTAGCTCCGAACACTTGAACAATGAAACAGGAAATCGCTTGCAGCGATAAAAGCGCTTAAAGTATATTCACATATCAATCAATATCAAGGAAAAAAGTCACGTCGGAAATAAATAAAAAGAAAGTATGAATTCACAGTTCGTAAAGCCGAACATTTCGTCGAAATAGCTTTTATAAATTTCCTATGCCATTGTTATTGCTCGATAAAGTAGGGATGCGGTCATTGGACCGATGTAATGTACTTATTATACAGTCGTCTTTGTCTTTTACTAGTAATGATATTCCGTGTTTACAACCCGAATCGCGGCGTTTATGCTACCAATAATTGTTTTTATTGGGCAAATTTAACTGCTACGTAGCGTAATTGTCGATACCATACCCTACTACTACCGATTTTGTTGCTTTCCCGATACAAATTCTGTTCAATAGATATTGCAGTACGCGAATAATAATATTTTATTACGTTGTGTTATTATATTAGCTTATTTTGATTTAGCTACAACTGCTTCATCATAATCATTATCAGCCTGTATGCTTTCAGAAGAGAGAAAAGAGAGGTAGGGTATAGTATATTTTTTAAGCTGCCCGACTGGTGAAGTACTCCTCACAGAATACCGCAGCCAAATAACCATTTCCTTGAGGGTTGTTGTGTTCCTGCGAGTAAGTGAGGTCACAAGAAAGAAAGGAAGGACTATAGGCTGCGAACGAATCGGCGACACCTTGGTGTTGCCGATCTCCATGGGCGGTGGTGATTGTTTTCCATCAGGTAACCCACATGGTCGTTGGCTCGTTCATTATATAAAAAAAGAAAACTAAACTAAACAACAATTCAACTATTTCATATACATTATAAAGGCTCTAAAACCCCAAAGTAGAATAAAGTATAAATAGTCCCAGTCGCTCACTGAGCTGACCCTATTTGGGCTAAGTTATTGAGGCAGAATTTCTCGTCAGCCGCTCTAGAATATCAAAATTATTATTTCGCTGTAGATACTGGAAGTAAATATTCATAAAGCATAATTGTATCTGTTTATATATTGATTTTATACAATGTCGGGTGCCAATTTGAGCATACGATTCGCATGATATAAAGTGGTAAAACTAGACGATTAATAGGAGTATAGCTCGGTTACTGCAGTATCACTGTAATTGCAGCAACACCTCAGATGGTAGCTCAGTCACTCACACAACCACAACAATCCTCTTATGTGAGGTGGTACTGAGAAACGGTGAAAATAAAAGAAAGTCCGACCGCACTATTCCCTAATTTGTAATCGATGTAACATGATAATCATGTATTTGCTGAGAATAATCCAAATCCCTGCCTTCAAAATCGTCAAGGCATCGTCGTTTTAAAAATAATAAAATAAAACGCGGTAAATAACTTTCTCCCATATATCATGGATGCTCGAGAACTCCCATTCTACATTCTTGTCATTCAAAGTACAAAAAAAGAAATACTGATGTTTGTCAGGTTCCTTACGACACGAGTTTGACACGGTCCCATAAAGCCCATTGGTTTCGACACCATGACTGAGGGTGGCGGAGGCTCGCAGTGAAATGTCTGGGTCGATGAGCAGACCATACGTCATACTCAAGTAAAGGTATCGTTTATGGGGCGTCGTTATAAATGACTTGGGAACTTTATCGACGTTGAATCGAAATCTTATTTAAATAGTCCTAGAATCATTATTAATTTTTAGTACTTTAAAATTTTGTGAAAGTGTGGCTTATACCGACATTATAAAATGACAATAAATTATCCTTTTCGATTATAATTTTAAACTTCTTTTCGAAATCTGGAGCCCTACCGGCTAAGCTGAAGCCGATTCCCATCACATTTTTCGATTGCAAAAAAAAAACTTCAACTAAGATTTACGAGTATGTTGCTTATAACCATGGAGGTCTACCGTCTAAGCTGAAGATGTTTGTCAATAACTTAAACGTTAAGACCTGTTTTTCGAATCAATATATTCCATGGTAATCGGCTTCAGCTTCGGCGGTAGCCCTACCGTAAACTATTATTTTTATTTTTTGCGTATTTGTGCGTTGTAACATTATGTTAGATACCGTGCATTCTAGATTAGATTGAGCGGTATCTACAATGTTTTGAGAAAATGCTAACACTTGTTTGTTTACAGTAATGTTACAATAATGTTTTGAGAAAATGCTAACACTTGTTTGTTTACTTTGATCATGCCCTAAGGCGAAACCGGCCGGTAAAATAAATTGATAAAGCTGAACAATACCAAGTGATTTTAGTAATAAACATCGGACGCGCAGCATGCGCTACCATAGCGATTTTTTTTTTTTTTTCAAAATCCCGAATTGATGTCGGAAAACCAAGGTCACTTTACATTACTACTTTTTGATGCTCTACACGAATCCGAAGTCAAAATTTCGAAATTTTGAGTTTCATGGCAACGGACCGACAGACGGAACGACTTTTTTTCGGAAAACCAAGGTCACTTTACATTACTACTTTTTGATGCTCTACACGAATCCGAAGTCAGAATTTCTAAATTTTGATTTTCTTAAGTTTCATGGCAACGGACAGACAGAACGACCGGACGATTTCATAAGCTCAATGAATTTCGCTGAAAATGTCTACATAGTTCCATCAATACAAGTGCCAACAATCATCAGTATCAACAATATTATTTTGTACTACAATAAAACGAAATAACAGAACTAGTGCATTTATTTCATGCCTAACATTTTCTAAATACATAACTATCCTTCATTAAATTAAAGCAATTTTTAGTGCTTTCTGAGATTAGTGTTAGTTTATGCATAGTAAACAATACATTTTTTGACTTATATTGAACATTACTTACTGCGTCTTTATATAAAACTAGCTGCCGCCCGCGATAACGAAAATGTATTTTTGAGTTAATATTATAGCCTACGATACTCGCAAATAACGTGGCTTTCTATTGGTAAAAGAATTTTCAAAATCGGGTCAGTAGATCCAGAGATCAATTCAGTAGATCCCCTACAAACTCACTAACTTTTATAATATTTACATAGATAAACAAGATCAGACAAATAAATAAATACGACGAAATTAACACGTATCATATTTTATTTTTAAATTAGATATTATTCTAAGCATAAACAAAACCATTCTGGACGCCTACTCAGAAATTTAATACGCGTCGGAAATTTCTCTGCAGGTATGCAGGCTGCCTCCCTTTCCTTTACGGAAAGCGGTCGATAAATGTTTGTGCATAAATTTGAAAAGCTCATCGACCCTCAGTTTACGAGCTACATTCCCCCGCGACCTATCAACGTTTTTCATATATTTCTAAGTTATCGCGCAGGTTAACAAAAGTGGTAATAAACATTTCTTTGTTATTGGCACCCGTTTGGGACCAGCACTTTCGTTAAAACAGCGGCCTTGAGTAAAAGTTAATCAAACGTGAATTTCACTTACTGGCCAGGGGTCGTTCGTTTTGAAGGACCATTACATTGGCAATGGAGTGACCCATCAATTTAGCTTCACGCCGACCGCACGCGGTCAACGGTACTGCGGCCGACATGTGAAACGTTTTATTACGGTTCAGGAAAAACCGTTACAATAACGCAGTTCAAGAGTGCTTTAGTGCGAACGAAGAATATTGGTAGAGCAACCTATCGTCACGATAGATGCAGACTATAATCTGAAGGCGACATGAGATTTGGCATTGTTTCTTACTAAAGCGTACTCGTATGTTCAATTTAATGATTTAGTAATGTGCTGAATTACATAATGTAACAGACAATTCTATAAGATACTAAAATAAATTAATTGTTTTTGCAGCACTATATAGAACTTCAATGATTTCTTACTTCTTATTAGCTTCTAATGAATTTGATATTATTATTTAAATAATTGTCTTGGCCAACACTTGCCAGAATATTATAAATAATAATGGAAAAAATCAGCTCCCCCTAGGTGGGATTCCACCTAGGGGCACCTAAGAGGGTGAATTTTTCCATTTTTTTTATATTTATAAAATTTCATATCATCATCATAATCATTATTTTAGCTTAATACAGTCCTGGGTCCAGCTTGGTACAGCCCTACCACCTAAGGTGAAGCTCATTCCCATCGAATTTTTTTGATCACGAAAATCAAACTTCAGTTTAGATTATTGGTAATAATTTAGCTTGCCGGTGGAGCTTTCGAGTTTCTACCAGCTGGTAGAAACTCGAAAGCTCCACCGGCAAAACAAAATATGTTTGTCGTAAACTTTAACCTAACATCTATTTATGGAAAATAAATATTCGGTGGTAATTGGCTTCAGCTTCGGCGGTAGGTCGGTAGGTAGGTAGGGTAGGTAGGACCCCTGGGTCGCCTACTAGGTGGTAGCTGAAGTAAAATCAAATTTTTTTTTATATTGATATTCGAATTTTGGTTTAAATTGACAAACATTTCCAGCAGCCAGATATATAAAAAAAACTAATATAGGGGGGCTTTATGAACGCAATAGAACACAAAACAATGATTTTTAGAATTTTTGTCTGTTTGTCTGTTTGTCTGTTTGTCGGTTTGTCTGTTTGTCTGTTTGTCCGTACGTTTGTGCACGCTAATCTCAGAAACGGCTTAACCTATTTGAATACGGTTTTCACTAATGCGTTAAGGTTTGCTCAACTTAACATTTAGTGTTTGTTTCATTTCAATCGGTTCATAAATAAAAAAGTTATATTAATCTAAAGAATCACATATAAAATGGTACAAAATAACCAATCAATTGAATTGACTGAAACTTTTCAGTTGAATTAACTGAAACTTTATGAAGGTATTATGTTATCATCGTTAAAGTAAATAATACAATGAGAGATAACGCAAGTTAAGCAACCCCTGTCGTTGTTCCAACTAGGATGGGTGACCACAATTGGCACAAAAAATATATCAATTGGCTTAGTAATAACTCTGTGTGCAGAAATGGAAGATATATAAGAAAATCTATTACAGGGGGGCTTTATGAACGCAATAGAACCCAAAACAATGATTTTTAGAATTTTTGTCTGTTTGTCTGTACGTTTGTGCACGCTAATCTTAGAAACGTCTTAACCTATTTGAACGCAGTTTTCACTAATGCGTTACGGTTTGCTCTATATAACATTTAGCGTTTGTTTCATTTCAATCGGTTCATAAATAAAAAAGTTCTATCAATCTAAAGAATCTATCTATCTATATACATAAAATTCAAAGTCCTGACTGACTGACTGACTGATATATCAACGCACAGCCCAAACCGCTGGGTCTAGAGATTCCAAATTTGGCACGTAGGTTCCTTATGACGTCTAGGGGTACACTAAGAAATGATTTTTCAAAATTCATCCCCTAAGGGGATGAAACTGGGGTTCAAAGTTTGTATGGGGAGACAAGATTAGTTGGACTATTTTATCCGAAACTTTTCAAAAGTACTTTTATAGATAAATGAGTAAATATGTGTTTCAGGATTTTTCAATATTCAACCCCTAAAGGGGTAAAGTGGGGTGAAAAAGTCTAAAAATCGTCATGGGTATTGTTTTTATAGTTTATCGGGTCGCTGATTACGAAAACAACAACGATTTTAAAATTCAACGTGGGTAACCCCAATAGGGGATGATTGTCAAGAATCATCCCTGGGGTGCGATGGGGTTGAAATTTCTAAAATGGGATGAAAAAGTCTGAATATCGTCATGGGTATTATTTTTATGGTTTATTGGGTCGCTGGTTACGAAAAAACAAATAAAATATAATCAAACGTAGCCGACGGGAGTGGGGATGCGATGGGGTTGAAATGTCATAATATCAATATGGGTGTTGATTCTATGGTTGCCTGGGACGTCAATTACGAAAATAGCATCAATTTGAAAATATAACACAGTGGACACGAAATTACTTCAAATGATTTTTCAAATTTTACCTCTAAGAGGGTGAAACGGAGGTCAAAAGTTTGTATGGAGATTAGTTGGACTATTTTATCCTAAACTTTACACGAGTACTTCTATAGATAAATGAGTAAACATGTATTACCCCAAATTTCACGCGAGCGAAGCCGCGGCCGAAAGCTAGTAATGAAATATAAATTAAATACATGGAGCTAGAAAAGTCAGAGACAAAAAATAGTATAAAACTGACAGTACATTAATAGAAGTCTAGACATTATCAAATCACGTTAACTGAGTCGATAACTCTGACGTGCTCTGAGCAACTGCTCCTAAGCCCAAAGGAATAGTCTTTCAATTCGGATTCAAAGGAAACAATGAGGGCTGTTTTAATAAATGCCTTCAATTCGAGAGGCAACAGATGGCGCTCGTGATCGCCGTCTTGAGGAACGTGAATAATTTTCGTCACTACATTGCCCTTATACCCTTCAAATAATTCCATTCGTTATAATCCAGTCGCAAATAAATTGAGAACTTGAAGGATGGATTAGTTTGATGATCTGCAATTATGAGGAGTAAAAAATTAGGATATACATATTTGGCCATATTTTTCTAATACACTTTTTAAACGAAAATTAAACAATAAAACCTAACGTATGTAAGATATCAAACGTATGTAAGATTTCAACACAGCTGTTGAAATCTTGGCAAATAATACAATAGTAGGGGAGAGGAATATCTTGAATTGTTGTACAATCTTGAATATTACATTCAGATACTCCAAACTTATTAAATATCAACTATAATACAATAATGATAAAAAATTCTTTATTTACATTCCAAAAACTTTAAAATAAAATGAAGTCCCTTATCTATTTGTTAGGTACGAATGAGCCTGTATTACATAAATCAGTGTCTTCACCCAGACCGTGTGTTACATGACCGTGCGTCTGTCCCTAGTAGGGACAGACGCGTGCTGTACGGCACATATCGATTCCTAGAAGGATGAAGAATAGTATAAGCTGGCGCGTGATAGTTAGTTAGTCTAAGTATGTACCTATTTTAGTTTGACCAATAATAAATATAATTATTGAATAGTTTTCTTTTTATTTTGAATTCTTTACTGTTTCATAATATACCAAAACATCACTTGTTTGCATGTTGAATATTATATACTTCATTAATAAAAAAAATGTATTTTTACATGTGGTTTATTTATTTTCATATAATTATATTTCCAGTAAGTACTTTTAACTATTGTATTGACGGGTGTAATACTACACGGGTGTAGGTAGTCGCTTCGCTATACTGTGGCGTCTCGGCAGCGATCGCGCGCTTGTAAGCGAGTACCCCGCGCCTGCTCCTCTCAAGTCCCGCACCTCACCCCCTCGAAAACGGCCAAGCCCTGGACTCACGTCACCTTAAAATACTCGTGTGGTCTATTAAAACACTCGCCTTCGGCTCATGTTTTAAACTCACACTCGTATTTTAATAACCCTTATTATGCAACAGTTTCATAAACTACTATTATTATTCTTATTTAATTATTACTAAAAGGGATTTTGTATGACTTATCCCTTAACATCTTACCGGCCAAAAGGTTAGAATACAAATTTTTGTGGCTAGTTTCAACCTGGCAAACCATGTTGCAATAATTCCCTAGAAATATGATCATTATAGTGATAAAATTTATATTTATATTTTACATAACAATAACATAAATATGATCCAAATGCCAATGATCCAAATCATCTGCAGTGGGAGTACGGTCGGGCAATAAAGAAGTCTATCAGTAAACGTTGCTCAATTTGGTCTTGAAAATAGACTTTTTTAAAAGTACAAACAACTTTGACGAGCTCGGTGGCCGAATGAGTAGTAATAGTTACTTTGACTCCGAGGTCGCGTGTTCGATCCCTGCATGAGACAAACATTTTGTATGAACATGATCTGGGGACCTACCACCGAAGCTGAAGCCCATTACTATCGGATTTTTCATCGGATTCAAAGTTTAGCTTATATTGGCGGTATAGCTGTTTAGCTTATCTGGTAGAAACCATAGAGCTCTGCCGACTAAGCTGAAGATGTTTGTCATTAACTTAAATCTAAGATTTTTTTGGCGATCAAAAAATCCAATCGGCTTCAGCTGCGGTGGTTGGCTTGCTCTGGGATTTTTCTATTATGAAAAAAATGGCGATGTGTAGTTTGTTCAGGAATATTCATTTTACTTATAACTGTCTTCAGATTGACAGGTGATGGACCATCATTATTATATTTAGTCCATTGTACCTGCCACCATAAAACTAGTCAAGTAATAGCCACTACAATGACCACTGTTCCCCGTTTGGCAATGATTCATAGACGTTATTGCACGGACACAAATAGCCACTTGACCACAACATAACCCTGTCTACGACCTCTGTATCTATTTTAGGCAAATTATTAACCTTTAACAAATTTCTTCAAGCTAAGACGATGTCTGGTTATATTCATTTATACTATATCATCATCATCAGCCTGTATCTACCCACTGCTGGATGCTTTCCCCGATGCTTTCCACCAAATGCGATCCTCCGCCTTCCGCATCCAGCCGCTTCTAGCGGCTTTCTTAAGGTCATCGGACCTTTTAGAAAGAGGGCGTTCTACGCGTGGCCTCCACTCTAATACCTTCCTCCCCCATCTGTCATCACTTACTCGGCAGATATGACCGGCCCATTGCCACTTGAGCTTGCAAACTCGGAAGACTATGTCGACAATTTTGTTTCTCGTCGAATTTCTTTGTTCCGAATTCAATCCCTCAGAGAAACCTCGAGCAAAGACTTCTCCATCGCGCGTTACGCGACTTTACCTTGTGGACCAGTCCGATAGTCACTGTCCAAGTATCTGCACCATAGATGCAGGGAGAACGCACTGGTTGAAGACTTGAGTCTTCAAGTATGGATGTGCCGAAGTTTTCCAAAAGCTGCCCAGCCCAATCGAAAGCGTCTATCGGTCTCTTTGTTCAAATTACCCCGGCCAAGCTGTACGAAATGTCCGAGGTAGACAGAGTCTTCAACCGCTTCAATAGCTGTATTATCTACGATAACCGCCTGGTTATCGTACAGAATACGGCTATTGCTGTTATGCTGTAAAAGTATGAAATGTACTGACAAACAACAATAAAAAAAACAGTAATAAAAAACTGTTTTTCATATTGTGTGAATAAGTGAAATTACTTTTGACTACAAAGACGGTAAAGATCCACTCGTTATACCCTCCACAAAAAATATACTTTCCTAACGTAATAATATAATAACGTATAATATCTTATACGATAAAAATAAACATATATTTTTTTTAGCGACGGAAGGCAATTGTGATAAAAACATTGTGTTTATTAGCACCCACCTCGGACCCACGTCAAGATAGCTCTCCGCTTCTGAACAAGGGTAAGCGAATATATTTGAATCACTGTTCTAATTCAAATACAGGCAATATCCGAATGAATGAAGTAATATTTTTTGACAAAAAAAAATTGAAAGACAATTGAAATCGGCCGATTTTAGCAATCACTTTTGCAGGGAGTTTCTTTGTAAACCTACTGTGTACTTCATAACTCAAACTTATTACTTGCAGATGGTTTTGGCAATCTTGTAAAATAACTCCATGCTTCATAATTCAAACTTCACAAGTATAAACAATATCTTTAATAATTTTATCTAATCTCATAATGAAATCTACACATTAAAAAACTAAACACAGTATCGTAATGACAGTCTTTACGCACAAGCTATCAAAATAAATTTAAAAAGTTATTTTATCTAACCTCATACTGAAAATTACACATTAAAAAACTAAACACAGTATCTTAATGACAGTCTTTACGCACAAGCTATCAAAATAAATTTAAAAAGTTATATTTCGATACAGCTCTTCTATGGACAACTGTATCGTAAAATAACTTTTTTACCATTTCGATACAGCTTCAGCCCTGGATACAGGTATTTTAAACAGGTTGCAATGCAAATACATTGCAACTTTGCAAAATTTTTCTACATAATCTGTGAACGCGGCGCCTCGCGGCGCGACGCGCATGCGCACTACGCATGCTCGATCTGCAAATGGATTTTTAAGTAAGAATTATAGCTGTTAAATTAACTTCATGGTTGTATTTAAAATATTATTATCATATATTTCATGAGATTAGATAAAGTAGTGTATGAAACTGCATATAATTAGGTATTAAAATACTCGTGTGGTCTATTATAACATTCGCCTTCGGCTCATGTTATAAACTCACACTCGTATTATAATAACCCTTATTATGCAACAGTTTCAACTACTATATTTATATCAGTAATAACTTTTAATTCGTGTTTTCTTATTTTTATTGGAGGAGGCTTTTAACATTCGGAAGGTAACAGGGGTGGCACGCATTTCACGTATTCTCATGTCACAATGGAAGCGCTCAGTTACCGGCGCAGTGTAGCAGCGACGAGACGTGGATTAGATATTACAGGTATGTATGGGTTGATGTTACTGTTTACGTATCTAGTTTTTGGACGGATGACATTTTTATTAAGTTTTGCAGTAAAAGAACTTGAAGAAGAAGAAAAACTTGAAAATGACAAAAAAGTCAAAATTACCTGCATAAAATGCCATCAGCCTATATGTCCTCAACACAGATAAGAAATTTGTCTAAATTGTGTTTAAGTTTTTATTTTTTAGGGTTCCGAACCTCAAAAGGAAAAACGGAACCCTTATAAGATCACTTTGTTGTCCGTCTGTCTGTCTGTCTGTCTGTCTGTCTGTCTGTCTGTCTGTCTGTCAAGAATTTCTATGTCGAGAATGCGTGGAGGTATCAAGCTGAAATTTGAACTGTATACTCAGGTCTACGGTCCCATGAAGTTAAAAAAAAAACAAATTGCTAAGTTTACGTAGAAAAAAGTTACGGCCGTTTATTCAGCAAAAAACGCATATTTCGACACACTCAAGGGAATCAAAACCTATAGGGTACTTCCCGTTGACCTAGAACTATGAAATTTGGCAAGTAACATCGTTATAGACTACAAGTACAGGAATAAATCTCAAAACTATACATTTGTAATTAGATCTTAAAAAATAGGGGGTCTATATTTTTATAGGGTGTCGAAATTTCAAATTGAAACTACTAGTTCAAATGGGGTATCATATGAAAGGGCTTGATGTACACATTGGAAAATATATTTTATTTATTTTTTTCGACGCATTATTTCTTATTTATAATGAAAAATATCAAATTTAATAATGATATTACGTACCTACGGAACCCTCGGTGGGCGAGTCCGACTCGCACTTGTCCGGTTTTTTTTTTATAATATTTTTATTATTTTTGCCAAAGACTGATTGCATTGATTGCAAAGTAAAATTAGTGATAATAACAATAATTAAAAGTATTTCTTTTATTAAGTCTAGTTTTACTTACATACTGTACCTACTATTTATAATAGTAACAGGGGTGATGAGTCATCCCTGTTACTATTTGAGCATGCAAAAATCATGTTACCTTCCGAAGGGTAAGTTAGCATGGTTCTAATTATAAGTGTTATAAGTTATACTAAGCAACTTATTCATCCCACTGCTTCGATATAGGTATCCTTCCAATCGAAGAGGTTTAATTAAAGCAAAGTACACTACGCATGCTCAAGTACGGGTTGTCGGAAACTGTAATCATTTCTGCTGTAAGTCACTCAAACAGTAAATAATAAATAAATAAACTGTAGAGTAAATATACAAGACAGGTATCGATTATTACAGTCTTTTCACTTCCAAGTGAATGAAGTAAGTAAGAATGTAGGTATAAATAATCGTCGACTTATAATTTATTTCTACTGGATTTCTTTGAATTCAAAATCAAAAGAAAATTTTATTATCGCAAAGTTAGGCTCGGCACGATTTCGACTCGGCAAAATTTTAATTTACATAATTCGAATTATGATATCTTAATTGTTGCCAATTAAAGCGGAAATTTAAACTGCTTTCTAGTCAACACATTTCGGACACACTTCTTCTTAGATATTTTGATTTTAGGTGAAGTGCTAGTAGCACTCATTATTTTAGTTTTAGTAGTCATTGAGCTTGAGGCTAACTGCTTTTTTTTCTTTTTTTTTATACTACGTCGGGTGGCAAACAAACATACGGCCCGCCTGATGTGAAGCGGTTACTTGCTCGCAACATAAAATATCGCTCGCGCGCCGCCACCCTCGCTACCAACGCAGCGTCTTTCTCGTGACCTCACTCACGTGCAGGAACACGACAACTCTCAAGGGAAATGTTATTTAGCTGCAGTATTCTGTGAGGTGGAGGTACATTACCAGTCGGGTAACTTACAATTACGCTCCCTACCTCTCTTTTCGCCAGAGCTTCGTTTGTCAGTCAGCAGGGTGTACCGCGTGCAGGTGCAGTTGGCTTTGGTTCAAAGATGTTGATGAACTTATACCCCAAAAACACTGCTTTCTAGTCATCTTAAATCCAGGCAATAAATAAGTCCTAATTGTCATTCGGATTTAAGGCTACTCGATCAAAAGAGCTTGAAACAGATCGTGTACAGAAACAATAAAATAAGACAATAACATAAACTAGCAGACTTCACTATGCGATTCTCCAAAAAAGTATTAAAAAGAATAACAGAGCTCGCATCGAGGGATTGGTTCCAGTATGGATTGCTTGTGACTGTAGGCTGCGATAACTGTCTGCCATCAGGCAAATCGAATGCTTGTCTACACATCACATTTTGAAAATAAAACTGATAACTGGCAACACAAGAGTTGACAGTCGTCTGTCAGACAGTGTCTGAAATCCATCTAGCCTGCGCCTTGGTCTTTGTTTGTAAAATTTATATTACATTTCAAAAAATTTCGAGTTAATATTATATCATTTCATTCAAGCTAGATTTTTTGAAGTGAAAACTTCTTTAGCGGCGTTGTGCACTTTTTTTGGATGGGATAAACATTTTAAACTCGCGTCAGGACACGTGTTTGATCGAAAATTCGTAAGACGGAGGGAGAGTAGACCGCCGGCGCGACCTAGGAGGAGGAAATAATATCCCCCTCTCTTTCTACCGCGCGGCGAAAATGCATGCCTGCTGCTGCTGTTTATTTTTAATGTAATATAAATTGTCATGTTTATAATTGAATATTGTATTTTACCATATAAATGATAGTAAATTTATACTGAGATAAATAAAGCAATTCGTGTGAAATTATTCTTTAACCATTTCAAAATATTCAAAAATGCACAACGTTAATGTTCAAGTTTTCACTTTTGCCGGCACTCCCAGAGTGCAACCCGTTTTTTTTTTTGCTAGCTCTTTACTGTCGTCACAGGATTTTGTTAAGTTCGCTAGCGAAAACAAACGAATAATCGTACAGAAGTAGAAACAGAAAAGTCGCGCTCACCTTCTTGATGAATGAGATTATACTCTAATCTTTTATCTAAAAAAAAATGAATCAACATGTTACGTTTACTATAGGTATATCTAAATACGCTACAGCTATCAGTAGCAGAGCGTAATAACCAACAAGATTAACATTATATTTCACGATTTATGATATTATTTTAGTAAAATAAAACAAATAATTACAAAACCTATTAAGAATAACAAGTTGAGACAGAGGTCCCAATATTTAGATGCAAATTAGTCCAGATAGTAGTCACCTTTAATTTCATATAAAGAATATTATCAGAAAACAAATCAGATGGTCTACTAGTTTAACAAAGTGGGGTATGCGTACGACTTCAAATACGCCAGAAAATCATAGGGATGTATAATATATAACAAATATATGTACCTCCCCAACCCGTCTGGCCAGCGTGGGGAGTGTAGGCCAAATCCTCCTTCTGTCAAGGACGGAAGGGAAAGGGTCGTGCTCCTGTAGTGGAGACTAAAATTACCTGATGATGATGATGATGATATGTACCTTTGTTGACTTCAAATGGGGCAAAAACATGTAAGTTTTTAGATAAAATGAACATGTTTAATTTTTTTTCTGTAATAGTTTCGCCGTTACTTTGAAAAGTCAAATAACCACCCTGGTTTTGAGCTATCAAACATATTTTTTTAAAGATTGCTTTTCCAGTGTCAAAGTTTCGATATGATTTTAAAAAAACAACCTTTCACTACTGATAGCTTTATGTTGGTCTCATTTGGTTAACTGTATTGACAATTCAACGCAAAAGGACATCCACACCGTAACGATTTTAAAGAGAATTTTTTAAATTGAACAGACTCGTTTCACGGTACGTTCACTCCATACATCACTGCGTTAGTTGTCTGTTTAGCTGGATGACATTGATGAATGTTTAAACGACCGAACAGGCACAGTAGACGAAATACAGTACATCAACACAAAACCTCACTGACACCTCACAGAATACCGCAGCCAAATAAAAAATCTCACGAGGGTTGTTGTGTTCCTGCTAGTGAGTGAAGTCACCAGAGAAGAAGGAGTTGCTGTGGCGAAGAAGAATGAAGATGTTGCGAGTGTTAATATGGCTACGGTAACGGCTTCACATCAGATGGGCCGAATGCTTGTCTGCCATCCGACTGATAGACGTGCTGGAGACTGGTGTAAGCGGGAGTTGGTAAAAAAACAGAAAAACCTGGCGTTATCTGGTGACGTACTTTGGGTGCCTGTAGTAAGTGCGTAATACTGCTAGTATTTCAAAAAGTATCGCATACTGAACTTGTTTCGCGGCATAGTGTGTTTAGATACTTAAAATTATCTAGCGGGCGCCTTTTCTCTGTGCGAACTACGAAGTACGAATACATAGATTTCATATGTTGGACACCCATAACAGTAAACGACACGGAAATATACTAAGTTCAGCAAATTATAGAACTACCTTGTTCAGTATATTATGCATGCAAATTAAGATTTATAATAAAGCGCCAGATTTCCTAAAGGCAATTGAATGCATACGTACTTTTTAAATATAATTTGAAAAAAAAAACTATTAATTGAATATTATTCCATAGATGAATTTTTAAATCATAATAACTTGACACGTGTAATGTGAATTAATAAGATAGTTTTAACATATTATATTGTATTATTCGTAAACTTTAATAACGTAACATTGTAATTTAATAATTTTGTAATGGTTAATTTGACATAATATATATTGTAACATTTATAACATGTTTAATGTACATAATTTAATAGTTTACTGTGATAATTGCTCACCTAACTGTTGAAATATGGTGATCTAACAATGTTTAAAATGAACACCAAATGTAACACCTACAATTATGCAAATAAATTGATTGAATTGAAGTTAATGATATACTCTATCTTTTACGTTTACTGTGGGACAGAGTTCTCTAACTAAGTGACGGAATCCAGGCTTACGGTAGTGTTGCCGCATAATCGATCGAGTATCGATTATAATCGATTATTAGATGGGCCCCAAAATCACCCATACTATCGATTGCATTATCGATAGTATCGATATCCTCGATATAATCGATACTATCGATTTCAATTATTTAGCAATACTATCGATTGTAATCAATTAATCGATTATAATTATCTAAATGCCCAATATAATCGATTATATCGATAGTATCGATAACAATTAATATAGCAATATAATCGACTTAATCGATGGTATCGATTTAATCGATTTAATCTAACATTGGTTTAGATAGTATTGCATGCCTTTGCAACTATTAGTTAGATGAATAAGTATGAGCAAACTTAATAAAAGTTCTGTGATTGAGGGTACTTTATTAAAACTGCTACATACTTAGTAAGCATTTATTATTATCATTCTTTGACGGTTCATTGTTATAGTTTGTGCCGTTTCACGATGGGCTATGGATATATTGCAGATAAGTAACAGGAGCAATATAATCTAAACCAATGTAAGATTAAAACAATTAAATCGATACCATCGATTAAGTCGATTATATTGCTATAATAATTGTTATCGATACTACCGATATAATCGATTATATTGCGCACTTGAACAATTATAATCGCTTAATCTATTATAATCGATAATATTTCTGTATTATTGACATAGATAATATCGATTATATCGAGAATATCGATACTATCGATAGTCTAATCGATAGTACGAGTGATTCTGGGTGAACACAATCGATTAATCGATAGCCGATTATTTTGCAACACTAGCTTACGGTACCACTGTCTGCACTAACACAGTAGCTATTCGGGAAACAATGAACGAACAATATCTCCGCGGGAGATTAATGAGTCGTTCATTAAGTTTTTTGACATTTACAAAATGATAAATTAATTACTTGGGATTTTACTCGCAACTCCATTCTTCGTTGTAATATTATTATCATTTTTATTAAATAAGTCATAAAAATATGAAAATTTAATTACAGTACATACTTTAAAAAAATAGTGTTTTTTCAAAATTCAAATTCTATATATTTTATTAATATTTTTTACTGGCTTCAAAAACGAAGTAGATCCTTTTGACCTGTACTTTACGTATGTTACCCACTAGCGTAAGAGGCTCCTACGAAAAAGAGATAGGGTACAGCGTATTTGTAAGTTACCCGACAGGGTATAGGTATAGTAGGTTACCTCTACTTCACAGAACACCGCAGCCAAATACCAATTCCTTGAAGATTGTGTTGTGTTATTGTGAATGAGTGATGTCACCAAAAGGTAGGAGTTGCTGCATTGACAGAGGGGGTGGCGGCGCGCGATCGACATTTCGTGTTGCAGGAGTTAATATAGCTATGGTAACCGCTTCACATCAGGCAATCCGTATGCTTGTCTACTATCCGACGTGGCAGACTGGTAGACATAGCTTAAGTATAGCAGTTATGTAGCCTATAGTTTACAGTAACCGCTATAACATCAGACGTGCTGTTAGATTATATGACACCCGAACTAGTATAAAAAAAATAAGCACACAATTTGATAATTATCTTTATTTATTTGTCGCCTTCTGTTCAAAGAACGAAACTCATATAATCAAAAAGGTTATTTCATACAGAAAACATCATGTAAATCATAATAATTCGAAGAGATGGCACGTTTTATTTGCGCACCAAATGCCTTCTCGTTCTTTTGTGCCAAGAGGCAAGGAAAGGGCCATTTGAATCAAGTATATTTTGGATAATAAAAGAATCATCCACTTGACTCTAACGAAAATAACGTACAATGGAAAAGGTAAAGAAACTCAAATCACAAGGAATACTCGAAATGTTCCGCGTCGATGAAGAAAAATTGGGCACTTCGTTTCTGTTATATCATTCAGTAGTACTTCTAATAACAAGTATAGTTGAGTACTCGATTAGAGCGCCTTTACACATACCTGTTACCCCTATTATCGCCAAGTGTTTTATATATTTTGAAAATAGACAATGTCCTATAGTTGTCAGGGTACCTTCGATATCGTGCACGCATTGTTGTACGAGCCTTGAAACACACTCTGCGAGGATTAAACGAAATATTTGTACGTTGTCGTGTAGATATAGCAGTGCTCTGAAAAGTTAAATACAAAATAGTATAAGCTTTAGAGTAAAAAGCTGTGCCAGGTGACAAATTACAAAACGTTGTAAAATGGTTTGCTGTAGGTTATGCCACGCATTAACAAGAGTATTCAGCGCCAGCAGCAGCGGGAAAGGATCCAAGGGCTAAGACCTATTCGTGATAAATTAATTTATAATACCTGGGACGAAGAAAAACATTTTCACGCAAAAAATGTTACGGTACTGTAGCGATACTACCCACTCTGTATTTTTATATACTTTAGTACTGTTCACTGTTCTATTAAACACAGTATACAAATATACTGTTTTCTTCATATCCAGAGCCATAGTTAGCCTGTTTATAAAAGTAAATGTTCATGACGCAATGCAGTGCAGTATAGTATGTTCAAAAAGAAACGTTAAATGTGAAACTAACAACTTGTCGGCATCAACCCATAATCATCCCACTGTTGGGATACGGGTCTCCCCTCAATCGAAGGGGGTTTAGAGCATACTCTACCACGCTGCTCAACTGCGGGTTGGCGGAGGCCAGTGTTTTCAAGCCGCCCTAAGGCCACTGACTTGGCTTAACGACTGTGATCTAATGACAACAGCCGGGACCGACGGCTTAACGTGCCCTCCGAGGTACGGAGGAGCTCAAGTTAAATAAACTATCCATAGACAGGCTGCGGTCGAGGTTGCTTAGCTTGCGTGTTCGATTAGACTGACACGCGTAACGACGCTGTCGAGCTCCTCATAACTAACAACTGTTTGAGTATTATTATTTAATTTAATTTTATTTCAATTATAGATAGGCTTATAATATACGTTTTAAAACTTAAAATGTCCTATATTGCCATAATACTGTTTATTTTGCATTTCCGATCTTAATATACTGTTTTTCTTGCAATATAATTTGGCAACCCTACACACACTCTAGGCAAGCATACACAATGTGTACGGTTACCTCAAGATGGCACAATTTCTAACGCAATAAAAGTTGATTTAAAAAAAAATATAAACCGACTTCAGTTGGCGAGCGCAGCTTATTGTTAGAATACCCCGGGAGACACTGCTGCCCGTCTTCCGGGAGAAAAGTTGATGCGTTACACAATATTCCTTATTCACCTTGTAAGACATCCAGCGCAGAGCAATGGAATGGCGCAATTTTATTTTGCCGGCAACCACACGGCAAATTTAAGGGTTTCCCCTCGATTTTTCTGGGATCCCATTATCAGACCCTGATTTGGTGAATATGGGACAAACTCGCAATCATACCATTTCAAATAAAAAAACAGAATTTGACCATACCTGCTTATAAAATTTAAGGGTTTCCCTTGATTTGCCTGGGATCCCATCACCAGATCCTGACTTGGTAAATATGGGACCACCTTGCAATCATACCCTTTCAAATAAAAATAGAATTTTGAAAATCGGCTGACAATTCGCGAAGATATTGAAGAACATACATACAAAAAAAAACAGTCGAATTGAGAACCTCCTCCTTTTTTGAAGTCGGTTAAAAAGAGGAGAGAAGACATAAGTGGTGAGAGCTTGCTCAGCAGGTTTATGCCGTCACCGGCTAGGTAGCAAAAGAAAACAAAATCGGGGGATACAGTTTGGTGTTGCAGCTACAAATCTATCATCTCCATTCAAAATTAAATCACACCACTGGATAGGTGAAGGATCAAAGTATTTATTATGGGAGGGAGAAGCGCTGCCACATTGAGATAATTTTAGTGCATATAACGTATTCACGTACAAAACACTACCGCGTCCATGACACATCGTCACCTATTTTTTTTTTTTACACAGGGTACACTAGGTTTTGTAGTTTGGCGAAATATTGTATAAGAACCATCTTATGCAATATTTCGTCAAAATGATGATGATTACACAAACAAATAGTGGGAAATCTCTCTGTATCTGTCTCTGTACATACAGAATATTAAATTTAACCAGGGCAGCAAACCTACCATAATAGTGACAGGTACAGAGATAATTTTTAAAAGACCACTAGAAATTTAAAATAAAAAGGTAGAAGTTAATTAAATCACGTGAGTGAAAGTGCCACAAGTAAGAGCTAATAGTACAATAGTCTTGGTAATAAACAACACTAATTTGTTTTTTTAATTTAAAAACATTGAATACATACTTTATTATCACAAAGAGAAAATGGACTGTTCATAATGCATGCGGATTGTGCAGTCTATTCCCAAATGCGAGCAACTCATGCTCGTAGTTGACGGTTGTTTGGTCACAGACGCAGTCAAATTGCATTTAGTGGCTTAATTTATAGACACTGAAGTTCCAAGGGTCCCGGTCGGTTAAATAGCTTATGTGTTTGGATACACGTCCAAATGAATTTTGCATTCGTAACTATAACCAGAATTAAGCAAAATTTTATTACGAATGTTAAACGGAATGAGAAATTTCTTATTACTCTTTTAGAATTAGAAAAGTTATTACTTTATAGTAATTATTATTATCGTCGTCAACCTTTACTCATCCCACTGCTGGGTTACGGGTCTCAATCGAAGTGGTTTAGAGCATACTCGATCACGCTGCCCAACTACGTGTTGGCGGAGGCCAGTATTTTCTATCCACCTAAAGACCACTTGGACTTGGCTTAACGACTGTCATCTAACAATACCCGGGACCGACGGCTTAACGTTTGTGTGTTCTGAAGCACGAAAGAGCTCAAAATAAATAAACCCATCTATGGACAGGTTACGGTCGACGTTGCTTAACTTGCGTGTTCGATTAGACAGACACGTACAACAACGCCATCCAGCTCCTCCTAAATTATCGAGATTAGATAAAGTAGTGTATGAAACTGCACATTATTAAGTCTTAAAATACTCGTATGATGCTATTATCACATAAACTCACACTCGTATTTTAAGAACCCTTATTATGCAACAGTTTCATAAACTACATTTTTTTTTTATTTTAGAACTTAATTATGTATCTAGCCTATTAAACCCAAAGTAGATGAATCTCAGTTTATCCTCCGTTAGTTTCTTGTACCAATTTTTTTTTTCAAGTATTTGGGGTGGACAGAATACTATTAATAATATTTATTTAATTGTGTGTAAATGCGTAACGCTATTATTATATATTCAATAGACAATTAGTGTTACGCATAAACATCATCATACCGGTAGCTTATATTCACAAAATGTACATAAATTTTATTACAGCCTCTACTTTCCTTATATTATCTACCTACACAATCACAGAACATCCATATTTTCATACTATTATTGTCCATCTACTACACATTCATCTTTAACAATCATGGCCAATTTACGCAAAAACTTAACGAATACACAAACAGACACGGCCATGGTTCTTTATTTTAAAATATGTAGTGAGAGCCTTGTTTTCGCAAAAAGTTTATAAATTAGAGTCTTTACTTTCCTAGATACTATATCTACTGGTGAAAATCCGTACAATATTTTCTGAAATTAACCCAAATAAAGACATAAAATCAGTGCTTCGGAAGTTCGGAGGACTACGTAATAATAATAAATAAACATTCCTGGACAAATTACACACAACCATCTAGTCCCAAACTAAGCAAAGCTTGTACTATGGATACTAGATAACTGATATAATAGGTAGGGGAAAAAGTCTTTTCGCATTTTAGTATGTATGAACTTGTAATAAAATCTCTTTGGTTATACCATTTGTATCTGGCAGGTTTTGATATCTTTAAAAAGTTTAAATTTTAAAAAAGATAATTCCAAATTCAAATTAGGTAAATGTGTGATTTTCATTTGTTTTTTTTACTGTCAAGATGAGTGAATCTAATGAAGAAATTCGATTCATTTTAAAATTTTACTACAAAAAAAGTAAAAATGCAACGCAAGCTGCAAAAAAAATTTGTGACGTTTATGGATCTAGTGCAGTG
The DNA here is from genome assembly GCA_937001555.2 of Hypsopygia costalis. Classification (NCBI taxonomy): domain Eukaryota; kingdom Metazoa; phylum Arthropoda; class Insecta; order Lepidoptera; family Pyralidae; genus Hypsopygia; species Hypsopygia costalis. The sequence goes on along the minus strand of OW443339.2, from coordinate 13,115,114 downwards.
TCTGTGAGAGTAGCACAAATTTGGTTTAAGCGTTTTCAATCAGGAAATTTTGATGTGAAAGATGCACGTCGCTCTGGTCGCCATGTTACGGATAAAATGGATGCCATTTTTGAAAAAGTGGAGCAAGATCAGCATATCAGTAGTTACGACGTAGCTGAAGAATTAGGAATTGACCACAAAACAGTTTTGGCGCATTTGAAAAAAGCTGGGTACACTAAAAAGCTCGATATTTGGGTGCCTCACGATCTCACTGAAAGAAACTTAATGAACCGTGTACTCATTTGCGATTCTTTACTACGACGTAATGAAAGCGAACCGTTTTTGAAGAAGCTTATAACTGGTGATGAAAAGTGGATCACGTACGACAAGAACGTGCGAAAAAGGTCGTGGTCAAAGGCCGGTCAGGCTTCACAGACTCTGGCAAAACCCGGGTTAACCCGCAATAAGGTGATGCTGTGTGTATGGTGGGATTGGAAGGGCATTATTCATTATGAGCTGTTACCGCCAGGCAGGACTATCGATTCTGAACTCTACTGTGAACAACTGATGAGATTAAAGCAAAAAGTTAAGAGAAAGCGGCCGGAATTAATTAACAGAAGGAGTGTGATTTTTCATCATGATAACGCTAGACCTCACACATCTTTAGCCACTCAGCAAAAATTAAGAGAGTTTGACTGGAAGGTGTTAATGCATCCGCCGTATAGTCCTGACCTTGCACCTTCTGATTTCCACCTGTTTCGGTCTCTTCAGAATTCTTTAGGCAATGACAGGTTAACATCACGAGAAGACTGCCAAAACCACTTGTCGTGGTTTTTTGAACAGAAGTCCCAAAATTTCTATAATAATGGGATCATCTCTCTACCTACAAGATGGCAAAAAGTTATCGAACAAAATGGCACCTACATACTTTAGTTAAATGTAAATAAACTTTAGTAAAAAATGTTTTGAATTTTCATATAAAATACGAAAAGACTTTTTCCCCAACCTAATATAATACTTAAATACATTTTTTTTTGTAAATACATACATATAACACATAGAAAACGCCCAGACCAAGACAAACAGACATGTTCATGCACACAAATGTTTGTCTTGTGCGGGGATCGAACCCGCGACCTCGGAGTCAAAGTGGCCATTGCTAACCTTTCGACCACCGAGCTCGTCAAGTAGGTAAGTGTCCATCATCATGTCTCAACTGTTTCATTATCGCCCACTATTAGAAATTGTACGTCCATAGCCCAGCCTGAACTGAAAATATAAAAATTTAAGAAAGATGTTGATTCATAAATTGAAAAACAAAATTGGGAAGCAATAAAACATTTCCGTTATTAAGAAAGCCACGAAAAATTAATTCAGCCATGATTGTCATGGGACTTTTTCTTTTTTGTACTTGTCATCCTCTTCCTCGTAGTATAAAATTGGCAATAAATATTTATGTGCGCTGTTGGAGATTTTGTTTCCTGCCATCTCGTTGCCATCAATAAGATTCCCATTATCCTTTGAATTTTATTACAGAAATTCTTCGGCAAAATTGAAACAATGTATTCATTACTACAGAATGGGGACAATTTTCAGCTATGTGACATTATTATGTCATACTAGCTTCCACCCACAGCCTCGCTCGCGTGAATGACGGTTATCGCTCCAAACTTTTCGCCATCCCTCGGAAAGATCTAATTTTTTCAAGATTGTTTTTTATTTTTAAATTTATGTACTTCCACCTTACAGAATACCGCAGCCAAATAACAATTCCCTTGGAGGGCTGTTATGTTCCTGCGTGTGAGTGTCGTCACCAGAAAGGAAGGAGATGCTGCGTTGGCAGCGGGGTGGCGGCGCGTGAGCGATTTTTTATGTTGTGAGCGTTAATATGGCGACGGTATCCGCTTCACATCGGGCGGGCCGTAGGCTTGTCTGCCGCCCGACATAGTATAAAAAAAGAAGATAAAAGATATCCTATTTTTTATTCTAATATTTTATAATAGTGAATGGAAAGTATCATGGCAGTCAGTTCAGTAGTTAAAGCATGAATGGGGAACATAAGGATAAAGTACTTCGCTGTAGCTTTGTGTGGGGTGTCAACTGGAAAATCACCAGCTGATAAATGATCACCAATATGGCTTCCGCCGTGGTCGCTCAGCTGGTGAACTTCTGGTATATTTTATTCACCGTTGGGCGGAGTCAGTGAAAACCAGCGGCGACGCTTTGGCTGCTAGTTTGGACATAGCTAAAGCTTTTGATCGGTGTGGCATAAAGCATTATTTTCCAAGCTTTGCTCTTTTGGGCTACCTAAGAACCTTTATATACAGATTGCCAGTGTTCTCAGCGAGCGTAGCATAAAAATTGGTAATTGACGGAGCGCGCTCGGATTCACTACCCTTGAATGCTGGCGTACCACAAGGCTGTATATTGTCCCCCACATTGTTTGTTCTTCATATCAATGACTTGCTGCTTATACATTCATTGCTATGCGGATCACAGTACAGTGGAAGCAAGAAACACTGGCCAAGGTAATGTTTCTCGGGACTGCGTCGATGAGTACAAAACTTGTGTCTGGGATTGAGTCGTCCCTTGGACACCTTTGCAACTCAACCCACAATTCCGTTTCAAGTGTGAATTTGAAGTTAGCTTCTCGATGTATCTAAGACAGTAAAGAAAGCAAGAAATTGGATTTTAAACAGACTTTTGAGTGTATGTCGTGTTATGTAATGTATAAAATAATAAACAGAACTTTGAACAGAAATTCACACATCGGAGGACTTATTTTTTCTTTTTTTTTTATACCACCAAAGTGGCAAACAAGCATACGGCCCGCCTCATCGAAACCAGTTACCGTAGCCTATGAACGCCTGTAACACGAGGGGCATCACACATACATTGCTGACCCTGTAAAAACCTCTTCACGCCCTTTTTGAAGAACCCTATGCTGTAATCTCCCGGGAAAACCTCGACAGGCAGTTGATTCCACAGCTTGTCAGTATCATATATCTCTACCGATGAAGCATAGATAAATAAATATTCCAGAATAAACTACACAGTGCCAGCTAGTTCCAAAATATGCAACTAGCAAAAGTACCTACAATTTATTTTAATTGGATATAATACACAGATAATACCCAGATGGGACGACAAGCAGACATATTCACGCACACAAATATTTGTTTTGTGCGGGAATCGAACCCGCAATCCTGGTAGTCAAACAAGTTAACCACTAAACCACTGCGCTCATCAATGGTATCAATAGGCATAGAATTTCCATATTAGGTAGATGATACCCAGATAATGGGTTTGGTGATAACATGTCAAATCAATATTCAATTCAATGTTGCCAATCGTAACGTTATTCACTTCATGTAGTAATACACAAACATAGAAATTAATTATTAACTACCTCAGTCAGATTGAAATGCGGGTTTCCCCGGATCTCGTGCTTAACTTGTGGAAGGAACAGTTGAGAACTCTGTGCATCTGTTGATATTCAGAACTCATATACGTGTGCGCAAACATTGTTCGGAAACTTAATTTGTCAACAAATACACACGCCAACGTCTTCAATTTTGCGAGGCAAAGGGTGAACATGTTTAATATACTATATCATAATTATATTATAATTATGTAGTAAAGCATTTTGAACAACGGATATTTTTCCCCCTATTTCTATATATTGTGCTTTTTTGTATGGAATAAAAATATATACTACTCAAAACTATAAATAATGACGAACCTGGTGATAATAACTTTTTCACCAATAAATTCGATCACCGCACAAAACAAACATTTGTCGACGATATTTGTGACGAGCCCGGTGGCTAGCAATGACCACTTGACTCCGAGGTCCCGGGTTCGATCCCCGCACATGACAAATATAAGTGTGCATGAACATGTCTGTTTGTCTTGGTCTGGGTGTTTTCTTTGTATTTATTAACAAAAAGAAGTATTTATGCACATATATCAATTACCTAGTACCCATAGTATAGCTTTGCTTAGTTTGGGACTAGATGGCGCTGTGTCAAGGAGCTATGTCAAGGAATATTTATTCATTTCTGTGCATGATAATTTCTGTTTGTGTTGGTCTGGGTATTTTCGATATATTATTTAATATGTATGAATTTTTCAAAAAAGTATCTATGTGCGTTCATCAGTTATCTAGTAACCATAGCTGTGTTTAATTTGGGATTATATATAATGCTGTGTTATTTGTTCAAAAATATTTATTTGTATAATCATAATAAATTATGAATTTACTCGAGTGAACTAAGTGAAATATAAGAAAAAATAGTTAATTAAATTCTCGAACCAAGATCAGCTAGGTATGATTTTTTTTTCAGTGGCGTCATAAAGCCTCTAAAATACAAGTGTCTCTGCCGCTTCACCTCAGTTAAGCCATTATGCTTATTTGACACGCGACATGAATACAAAAATTTTACGCTTAGAATTTTTAACTCCATAAAAAATCTACAGTAAGTTATGAAAAATATTGTTAAGACCGGTAACAAACGCTTTATTACTTTGGTGTTTATGGCTGATGTCATGTACCGCCCGAGGCTTTAGTGACCTCATAAAATTCACTACCCATCCCAGTGGAATCAGTTGTGAGCCCGTGACAAAAGTTATGACTGAGCGCCGAGGCTAGTGTATACATACAGAAAGAATGCATTCATATAACTTTTAAAATTCAAAGAGGGGTAGATTCTGAAGTTGACATATTTAAAAGATTTTCCGTAGGAAAATTTTATTTTAAAGATATTCCATAGGAAAATTGTCGGAATAGCCGATGTTTTACAGCGTTATCCAAATTTGAAGTGATCTGATATTATGACTTTAAAAATAAGAATTGTGTAGGATTTCAGCGATGTTTTACGTTTAAAGAGGAGCAGAATCTTAAATCGATAAGAATATATATATTTTCATTTCAATTGTCGAAAACGTGGTACGAAACCACAGGTCTTGTTCTTTGAGAGATTTGTTAAAAAAGTTACACTAGTTTATTAGTTAATTGAAAATTATAATTATATACAGTCATGTACCTACTTTACTTTTGTGAAGTTATTGAGGCATATGAGGGTGTCTGTGGTGCAATGCATGATTGGTTCCATTCTTACCTGAAATCTCGCAAATTGACAGTGATGACAAATGGTTACTCATCAAAGCCGTATGTGGCTACTTCTGGGGTGCCTCAGGGTTCGCACTTGGGTCCTATATTATTCTTAGTATTTATAAATGATATTGTAAATCATATAAAATATAGTAACTGCTCACTGTTTGCGGATGACATGAAGATATACAAGGCTATTACTAACGCGAATGACATCGAACTGTTGCAGGAAGATTTGGATCGCATAGATGACTGGTGCACCACTAATCGAATGGTTATCAATCCCAGTAAGTGCTACCATATAAAGTTTACCCGCAACAAGAACTTATTTCGATCATCGTACAGTATAGGCAGATCCGTGCTGAAGGAAGTGGATCACATTCGCGACCTCGGTGTGACTCTCGACAGCAAACTCAGTTTTGTGCCTCATTATAATGCAACGGTTTCTAAGTCATTTCAGATGCTCGGTTTTATTAGACGAAACACGTCCGAATTTAAGAATGTTAAAACTTTGATAACTCTCTACAATGCATTGGTCCGCAGTCATCTCGAGTTTGCGAGTGTGGTATGGAACCCATGTTATGCAACGCACGTGAATAGATTGGAACGTGTACAGAGGGTTTTCACGCGCCAATTAGCTTTCATAACACCCCATTTCAGTCACCGTAATGAATATAGTGACCGCTTATCAAAATTTAAACTGTCTTCGCTGGCCGATCGCCGTGAGACCCATGACGTGGTATTTTTGCACAAGTTGACACATGGCGCTGTTGATTGCCAAAATATTTTGAACGAAGTACGTCTTGCTGTACCTAGACTCGACTCAAGGCGGAAGCTCACAAAAACCTACGTCATACCTCAGGCACGGACGAACCTGGGTAGAAATGCACCTTTGTCACGAATCCTTTCTAGCTATAATAAAATCAACAACTCATGTGATCTGGACATTAATCATGACTCACTTTTGAAGTTTAAGCGAAAGGTTCAGTCGTTTCATGGCGCTTGTTAATTATTATGGGATTGTCGTGATTTGTTAGATAAAGATAAAGATAAAGAATGTATTTATTTGCACAAAACATGAGTAGATTACATACATGCAAGTGTCTTTGAAATTGTGAATTCTAGTTCATCATGTTTTGCCTTGTCGGCGTACAAACATTTGAGAAAGAGCAGCTAATTACAATGTTGTCGAAATTTTGTATATGTCAAACTTAAATATGACAATTGATATTGTTATATTTGGAGGATTACTCTTTAAGTTTTTTTTTATTTTGTTAATTTCTTGTAAAAGTTGTGTTCACCTGTAATTGGGTTGCATGCTGGGCCCAGATTTGTACAATTAATTATATTGAATGTAATCATGTAACCTGTTGGTGTACCTTAATAAATAAATAAATAAATAAATAAATAAATTTATTATATTTTGATAAATGATGAATCCATTAAAAATATTTTGGAACAAAGCGAATTTAGTATCGCAAGTTTCGACTTTCGCAAGTCATCGGGCAGGACAAACAAGCGTATTGTTTACCACCTTAGTCGTATAAAAAAAATAGATACGCGGTAATTAAGACGACGCTTTGACGACTTTGAAGACGGGATTTTTCTCAGCAATTACGAGTACATACGAGTACATGTAATTTTTGACTACCTGATACTCATCTCTGTTTGTAAACCCTACAACAAAACAGAGATTTGTATACAGGGCAGGGGAATTGTATCTAAATTTTCTATGTACGTTATTCTATGTCTCTCACTGCAAAATGCTACTTAGATTTTTTAAATAGGTTTTTTTTAAATTAGATATTTTTACGAGGAAAAGCGGCGCGGTTAAAATAATAGGTATCATCACTATGGAATATTTCGTTCACCAATGTGTCACCTTAAGAGAAATACAATATATAAATGAAACTCATCATCATCAGCAACATCAGCCTGTATCTACCCACTGCTTGATACAAGCCTTTCCCAATGCTTTCCACTAAATACAATCCTCCACCTTTCGCATCCAACAAATGAAACTATCGATGCTATAATACATAACAATTATAAACGCGTGCCCGCTGTTCGCTTATAAGACAGATTGAGGCGTTCCAAAATGCATCTTTTTACCACTATTATTCTGAAGTTTATTACTATCTATTCAGTTCTCCCCTGAGGCAACTGCAAGACATACGTGTCCGCCCGAAAAAGAGCGGTAATGCAGCCTGGGGGGACAACTTACTCCAATGTGCAAATCAAAAGTTTCGAGCGAAAGTTTGTGAGCATTCGGATACGAATTTCATTCTGTTAGGTCGATATTTACGGAGTTTTAATTTAGAAAGATCTAATTTACCATGTAAATGATACAATTTTTTTTAATGATACAATAGGCATGGAATATAGACAATTGGTTTGTCGTAGACACAAGATTTTTTTTATTTTAATAAAATGTACTTACTGTGTTTCGCTTATCAAGATCTTTTATTTGATATTTATTTCAAAGAGGTTAAAGTGGAAATTATAAATCGTCATTTTGTAGCGGCCGCCATATTGGATTCAGAATGTGCATTGTCGCGCTAAACATACAAGTGGCCAATCGTACACTGGAAATTTGATCAAAATGCAAGATTTGATTATAGACACCGGTGAAACTAATTAAAAGTGTGAAATAATGCGAAACTGCAAATTTTCAAGCCTCTTGGCCTGGTATACCCTATCAAAGACAAATTACTATATAAGTTGATACCATATCCAAACGCTGAACTAACATTTTTCTCCAATCACCTATTTTAAAGCAAACTTCGTCGCATTAACGAGATATGAATAGAATTAAATGAACAAACTTGAATAACAAATTCATATTGCAAGCTTGTCAACTCCCAAACCTATTATAATGAATGTCAAACTGCTGTCATTTACTATGATAGATTAACGGAAATTCAGGAAAACTCGCTACATAGAGGCTGTCAAATGAAGATCATTATATATGCCAATACTAATAGAACAAGAGCCCGCAATGACAGATGTTTATTATTTTAATAAAGTTGAAAGTTTTTCTGTGCATAATCTTAACACAAGTAAAAACGATCCGCGAGTTTGGATCATCGTGACTTTGGCAGATGATACAAAGGTGTAAAAAACTAAATAACTATCGAAACTGTCTGGCTATCAAGGAGATATATTTTGATAGTTGTATGTAATAATATAGGTATATAAAATGCAGCTTTTATTCTATAACGTAAGTATAAATTAAATTTTATTAAAGTTTAAGAATGTTTGGAAGGGGGTTAGCACATTACAGTGACTGATAATGAATGACGTGAAATGTGATATTATCTTCAAAAAAAAATTGTATACTTAATACTTTGAAGATTTTTGATAGTAATTATTACACCTTTTTATCTACCAAAGCCACGACGATGATGATCTAAATTTCATTCTCACCGATCACTCTTATCTATATTAGGAGCATACACAGAGAAATTTTAGCTTTTATAAAATACCGACAGTCTAGCAGTCACGGGCTCTTAGGCTATAAAAGTTTATAGTTTATCCAATTAAAAAAACCGGACAAGTGCGAGTCGGACTCGCCCACCGAGGGTTCCGTAGGTACGTAGTATCATTATTAAATTTGATATTTTTCATTATAAATAAGAAATAATGCGTCGAAAAAAATAAATAAAATATATTTTGCAATGTGTATATCAAGCCCTTTCATATGATACCCCATTTGAACTAGTAGTTTCAATTTGAAATTTCGACACCCTATAAAAAATATAGACCCCCTATTTTTTAAGATCTATTTACAAATGTATAGATTTGAGATTGATTCCTGTACTTGTAGTCTATAACGATGTTACTTGCCAAATTTCATAGTTCTAGGTCAACGGGAAGTACCCTATAGGTTTTGATTCCCTTGAGTGTGTCGAAATATGCGTTTATTGCTGAATAAACGGCCGTAACTTTTTTCTATGTAAACTTAGCAGTTTGATTTTTTTTTAACTTCATGGGACCGTAAACCTGAGTATACAGTTCAAATTTCAGCTTGATACCTCCACGCATTCTCGAAATAGAAATTCTTGACAGACAGACAGACAGACAGACGGACAACAAAGTGATCTTATAAGGGTTCCGTTTTTCCTTTTGAGGTTCGGAACCCTAAAAAGGATTGAATTATAGACGTAGACACAACAACGAATATTAACTGAGTTAGGCAAACAGAACTCGAAGGTTACCTTGTGTTAACAATTAATGAAAATGAAGCATGACTACAGCGAGTCACGTGACTTCCGGCGAGCCGGCAGTGGGGTGAGGCGAGCCGAGAGCGGCCGAGCCATCATCATTTCACTTGGGCAGCACCATTCGAGCGTGATGGACAGTTCTCTTAGCAATATTCTTGTGTCCCTGCGCAACCATCGATCAGATTCATCAATACTACGGTGAGATCTAACCAAGCCTACTATATTTCGAATTCCAATGCTACAATTGGGGCAAATAAGTAGAAGTGTTAGTTTTAACACACTGGCGTGATAATTAGTGTCTATGTCGAATTGGCTTAATGATGGGTTACCAATGACCATGGTTGCAGCAATTTTAAAGAAAGAGTTTATGCCTCTGTGCCCTAAAAAGCCAGATATAGCAAACATTTTGTATGAGGTCATGAGTACTAATGAAGTAGTAAATATGTACAGTCAGTTTAAATAGTTATTGTAAGTCATGGTCAGGTACGGCCGAGTACCAGTGAACTTAAGAGCTATAGTAAATTTACTATTACTGGTAAAAGTAAAGCGTGTTGTTTTGGACCATGTTAAATATTTGAATCGCCTTACTTCTTATTACATCATTAAGATTGGTTGTATACGATTCAACAAGGGATAAGGCTTGAAGTATGCATCTCGAAATGATGCTTACTTGCATGGTGATATTGCAACTACTCAAATTTAACTTCTTGATTGGTATTGAAGGTGATTGAAGGGAGATTTTTAAGAAGCCTTTGGAAACAACGGGTTTCAAAGTCTCAAAGTCGTTGAAAAGCGAATCAATGACTACATGCGAATTATGCAATGAGAGATTTTGTTATTGTTAGCTGAAATCAGTTTAACGGAACTGTGAGTCTTGACTCAGAGTTTCGTTAAACTGATTTCAGTATGAAAGACCCGTGCCGAGTAGTCGGAGAGCTTCTACATCGCCGCTACGAGTTGGAGCCGATAGCGGGCTTCACCGAGAAGCACAGTAGATGCTGCTGAACACATGGTCCAGTGGCGCGATGAATGGGCGCCGGATGCGTGCGCTGCGTTCTTGGGTGGCGGTGAACTGAAGACCGTCCATGTCTGCGTGGCGCTGCCATGGACTGACAACCAGCATATCTGCGTAGCGCTGCCATGGACTGACAACCAGCATGTCTGCGTGGCGCTGCCATGGACTGACAACCAGCATGTCTGCGTGGCTCTGCCATGGATTGACAACCAGCATGTCTGCGTGGCTCTGCCATGGACTGACAACCATCATGTCTGCGTGGCTCTGCCATGGACTGACAACCATCATGTCTGCGTGGCTCTGGCATGGACTGACAACCATCCATGTCTGCGTGGCTCTGCCATGGACTGACAACCATCATGTCTGCGTGGCACGGCCATAGTCTCACAACCATGACTTCGTGGCTCTGCCATGGACTGACAATTACCATGTCTGCGTGGCTTTGCCATGGGCTGACGGTATATTTTTAAGTCTGCGTGAATCTACCACAGCCTGATCATATTCTTGAGTTGGCGTGGTACTGTCATGGACTGACTATGGAGTTGTGCGGGGCATAGCGATTGCATTAAAAAACTAAATGCGTTTGTTATGCGCACAAATGCTAGAGATCCGGAGCTCTGACATTTGTGATATCATGTTAATGTTATTATTTTACTTCTCTTACTATAATACTGGCCCAATAGTACAATAAATAATAGTTTGGTCTTAAAGTAATATCACCCTGCGATAGAGATTGCTGTAACAAATAGATTCATAGATTCATTTGAAACGCCTTCTAAACTTTGCTCATTATTTTACATGCGATGGTTTGAGTGCACGCTTACGATCGTATGCTGAAACCAATAGAGCTTTTGATGCTTTTGTAATTTTGTAACAAAACGTATATTTCAGAAAATGGTGACTCTGCTGGTAGTCTCCTACAGTCCGAGGAGGTGCTTCCCCAAGATCATGCGGTCGAGCACGCCTCGCAGTCAGGAGAGGCCGTGTTAACAATTAATGAAAATGAAGCATGACTACAGCGAGTCACGTGACTTCCGGCGAGCAGGCAGTGGGGTGAGGCGAGCCGAGAGCGGCCGAGCCATCATCACTTCACCTGGGCAGCGACATTCGAGCGTGATGGACAGTTCTCTTAGCAATATTCTTGTGCTAGTTAATTATTTAAATCATTATTTACATCTAGTTGATTATAACGGTTTTGATATTTGGATACGCGATCCATGGTTCTTTTTTAAAAAACGAATTCCAGTCCTGGTTTATAATACTTGTCTATTACTATTGCTAAAATGGCGTTATTTCACAAAGCGAGTGGATACTTTGTTTTTATATTACGTCGGGCCACAAATTATGGCCAGCCTGATTTGAAGCTGTAACATATTAAAACACGCTTTCAAAATTAAATATCGCTTGCGCACCGCCAGCATTTCCAGCGCAAGAATTCTGAAGAAGCAGAAGAATCTGTCCTTCCTGGTGACCTCTCTCACTCGCAGGACCACAACAACCCTCAAGTAAATGATTATTTAGCTGCAATATTCTGTGAGGCAATTTATAAATATTCTGAGCCGCCTTACTTCTTTTTTGTCAGAGCTTCGTTTGTCAGTCAGCAAGGTGTACCATGCCTGCAACCTTAACCTTAACAAGCCTGCAGCGATCATGTGAACTACATGGAAAATATTTTATTTATCTACAAAAATCAGAACTTGCACCTATAGTGTACACTGATGTAATTGGATTCTCTTGATCAAATAACAAAACGCGGTAAAGAATAATGTTATTAATCATTTTATGTTTAATAAATAAAATTTAATTAAAAAATGCGATACAAACTTATTCAAAAAACCGGACAAGTGCGAGTCGGACTCGCCCACCGAGGGTTCCGTACGTAGTATCATTATTAAATTTGATATTTTTCATTATAAATAAGAAATAATGCGTCGAAAAAAATAAATAAAATATTTTTTGCAATGTATACATCAAGCCCTTTCATATGATACCCCATTTGAACTAGTAATTTCAATTTGAAATTTCGACACCCTATAAAAAATATAGGCCCCCTATTTTTTAAGATCTATTTACAAATGTATAGTTTTGAGATTTATTACTGTACTTGTAGTCTATAACGATGTTACTTGCCAAATTTCATAGTTCTAGGTCAACGGGAAGTACCCTATAGGTTTTGATTCCCTTGAGAATGTGTCGAAATATGCGTTTTTTGCTGAACAAACGGCCGTAACTTTTTTTTACGTAAACTTAGCAGTTTGATTTTTTTACAACTTCATGGGACCGTAGACCTGAGTATACAGTTCAAATTTCAGCTTGATACCTCCACGCATTCTCGACATAGAAATTCTTGACAGACAGACAGACGGACAACAAAGTGATCTTATAAGGGTTCCGTTTTTCCTTTTGAGGTACGGAACCCTAAAAACGTCAAAGGTGTTGGTCCTATCAGGCAAAGTTAGATAGATAGATTTAAAACATTTCAGTCCTAAGTTGTGATTAAACTTAACTACAAAGATAGCATTCCGATTTCAAACCACTCGCATGCCGCGAATTTTAACGCTGTACCGAGCATTGTACCAACGCCGTACCCACCATGGAACCACGGCATGTGAAAGGTTAAAAGACTTACGTAAGTCTATTAATAGTCAGGTGGGCCGTAAAAACAATTTTGATAAACCTCCCCTAGTAATTATCTCGCCACCTACTCACCTTACTATCAAATTGAATACAGGAGTCACGTGTTGCCATCTTACAGGCAGTATTGTTTACCTTTGAAATTGGATACAACGGCAACATTATCAGGGGATACTCTGGGAAAATTTAATTATACCGCATTGTTTTACCTGCTGTACGATGAACCGACCCAATTCGCGGCCAATTGCCTCGCGGGGACATGGTATAAGTTTAGGATCATGCGGGAAAGGCCTTTATTAAGGTATCGGATGTGGGTAATATTTAATTCGAGAAATTTATACGTCGGCTGTTTTTATTACATTCGACTATTATCGTTTAACGCCCTTCAGAATAATGGATGTGTTTTCCTTTTGCAGATAGAAAATTTAAGTATTTGACAGTTAATTTATTCAGATGTTGAAGTCAAGTTTAGAGGCGAAGAGATTGACAATGCTTGAAAATTAAATTCTAAAACCATTGCGTCCTCCCCATTTTCACTTACGGTGCAGATATATAGACTTGGACTCTAACAAGAAAAAGAGAGACCTTTGCTTTACCGACTTGGGAACGATGAATTTCGACTGAGAACCAAAGCTGTCGAAATAGATTTTAGAATTAGTAAGCTGAATTACTTACGCAGGATACATCTGCTGAGTCAAGGATGGCAGATGAGAATGATTCTAAAGTGTCCACGGTATAAACGGTACCCGAGCGAAGTCGGGAGCTGAAACTAATAAATAAATATATTTTACGAGTATAAAAACTCTTACAATCAATTTATTTACATAGAACCATTTAATTATAATGTAAAAAGGTATTTACCAAAGAATTTCTGGCTTTCAAGCAAACAGTATATTCGTCACGATTAAAATTTAACTCGCGATTTCAAATTTTAATAACCTTTGTTTCCGAGCATAAAATTGAATTCGCGACTGACAGACGGGTATCCCATACAACGATTAATTTATTACCGCATTTAACAATGCATACGAAAACAACCCCTATCATTGAAGTAATAATTAACTACCATTTTTTAATTAAATTATTACTCCATTATGCAGTGTTCAGTGAAATGGCAATAATTTATGAGTGGCAAAGAGTTATCGGATGTCAACATGTTATTTCTTGTGTTGACGTTAATGTACACAAAATGTTTGCGGTGATGAATTTATAAATTATCAATTATGTACATTGTCAGAAAATTAAGGTTAGGTTAATTATTTTTTTTTATATACTACGTCGGGTGGCAGACAAGCATACGGCCTGCCTGATGTGAAGCGGTTACCGTAGCCATATTAATGCTCACAACTTAAAAAATCGCTCGCGCGCCGCCACTCTCGCTGCCAAGCATCTCCTTTCTTTCTGGTGACCTCACTCACTTGCAGGTACACAACAACTCTCAAGGGAATTCGGGAAGGGGTATTCTGTAAGATGGAGGTACATTCCCCAGTCAGATAGCTTACAATTACGCTATTGCACTTGCAAAAGACCACAGCCTAATATTATTACCATTCCTAGGAGAGTAGTTGTGTTGCTACGGATGAGAGAGTTCTCCAGGATGCTCTTATTAAGGCCTCTGCACACTAGGCCGTTGCGGCCATGACCATTGATGGCAGGGACCAAATACTTACGATATGTTATCGCTGCGACTACGAAGCCGTTATGCGGATTGTAACATTTGTAACACTGTATGAAGACACACTGTACTGTTTGTAAATAATATACTATTGGTCAATGTAGCTTATGAGAAATTAGATAAAATACAAAGAGTCATTGGATTTTTCCTATATGTGCTTGGCTTTTAAGTCTATAAGGTCACAACACGAGTATACTCGTATAATAGACGACAAGTTATTTTTCCCACCAACTGGTGTAAAATATAAGCAATTAACCCTTTTAAAAACCCAGCATGTATTGTATATCATAGGATTCATCACATTTTTTTTTCGAGGACGCAATATTAAGCTAATGTTCCCTGTGTCACTTCCTCAGACACATCTTAACATACAGCGAAAAGTATAGTTTGTGGAGCATACAATACAACGAAACATTGCCATCCATTTCTTCGACAATGGGATAAAAATGGATGGAATGGAGCCACTCCCGCTGCCAACGCAGCAAGTACTTCCTTCCTCAAGTAAATTATTTGGCTGTGGACTCTGTGAGGTGAAGGTACTTCTCCAGTTGGGCACTTAAAAATACGCTATGCTCTATCTCTCTTTAAATATATCTATACTAATATCACAGTATAAGTAATAATAGTACTCTAATATTATAAAGCTAAAGAGTTTGTTTCGTTGGTTGAACAAGCTAATCTCAGGAACTACTGGTACGAATTAAAAATATTTTAGTGTTGGATAGCCCATTTTCCGAGGAAGGCTATATGACATCACGCTACTACAAATAGAAGCGGAGCACCAGTGCAAAACGTTGCAAAAACGGGGGTAAAATATTCCTTTTGAGAGATTCCGTTGCGTACGCTGCGTACATGGTTAAAGTTACGCCACAATCATGTATGACGGAATTGTTTCTCTTAAAAAGTGTTAAAAAAAGTTCGCAATAGCATATGTCTATCTTTAAAGGTTGGCTTACTTTTACCTTTTTTGTAATGTTCCTATTATCGATAATACATCTTTATTAATTAGTATATACATTTAAATTACTGATTAAAACATATTTGTAATAAAAAATGAAAATATTCCAAAGTTTCGTTGATTTTTGAAGAAGTTTTAAGGTTTTGTATTTTATCATATAATAAATAAATAAATATTATATTAATTGTGGTATTAATTATATTATCTGTGTGTGAAAATATAATACATGTAAGGTTAATTCAAATAGATAAATAAAATATGATTTTACATCTATATAAAACTCATGCGTCAATTTTACGCATGATCTTTTACGTATATCACAATATGATTATCTTTCTAGGGTTAATTAATACTACGCCTCACTCTCAAATCTCTTTCTCTCACACGCAGACGAAGTTGCGCGGGTCAGCTAGTATTTTTATAATATCAGTTTAAGTTTAGTTAGGTTAAGTGAGCCGTGCGCACCAATAAATAAATAATAAATAAATATTGTCACACAAATTACACAGCGCCATCTAGCCCCAAAGTAAGCGAAGCTTGTGTTATGGATACTAGACAACTGATAAACATACGTAAATACATTTTTTTTTGTAAATACATACGTATGATACATAGAAAACACCCAGACCAAGACAAACAGACATGTTGATGCACACAAATGTTTGTCCTATGTGGGAATCGAACCCACGAGCGTTGGTGTCGAAGCCGCGTCTTTGACCGCTACGCCACCGAGCTTGTCTACGCAGCATCTCCTTCGTTCCTGGTGACCTGAAACATAACAACCCTCAAGGGAATTGTTATTTGGCTGCGGTATTTTGTGAGATGGCTTATACCAATGTTTTTCTTTCTATACCCGGGCGGCCTATTCGTGGGTGTAACCACCCCCGAGTTATGTATACCACTTAAGTGCGCTGTTTCAGTTGTTTGTAATGTATTCTAAAATAAACGCTTTTTGTAGTGTGTGTGTGAATGTAAAAAAACTTGGACTTTTCGTACAAACTTTCTTCTTGATTAATTCGATAAAGACTATCCTTTCTCTCAAATTGGACCAAATTACACACAGCGAGCAAAATTTGATTAGGATCATTGGGCCTACTCTAAAATGAGATTTCACACAAAGTTTGGATTTTATTAAATAACTTTTTGTAGTGTCTTCTAGAAAATGAAAGTCGATTTTTTATATTTTTTGTTCTATTTAGACAATAAATTAGACCCGGCTGAATGAAAAGGTCCCTTCACCGGTCCATTTGAACTAAATTCGTTTCTGAAAATTTCGGAACTTTCCTCCGAAACTTCGAATTTTTACTTGTGTAGATCCCTAGGTATGTAGTTTAGGCATTGATCTGGACAGACATCCTATCATATATATATTATAATAAGCTATAAGAAGATAACTTGTACTATATATTAGCGTACAGATGGATTGCTATTTACACATAGTCATATCTCCGAATACAGAATTCGCAGCAAAGGCAAAATAGATTAAGTTAATTCGTGCAGCTAGCATCAAGCTGTTTGACCTCTCTATTGTATTAAGCAGAACAGTGCAATTAACGTGCAAGAGCTTATAACATTCGTGTGAAAATTTAATATTCTGTTATTGTGAGTAGTATGTCATTATTAATTTCGTTGGCAAATTATGACGAATGCAGGTCTTGCTACAAATGAGTTTATAGACATTTAATAAATCAATTAAATATTATTGTGCTTTTGTTTTTTTTTATCCTACGTCGGGTGGCAGACAAACATACGGCCGGCCTGATGTGAAGCGGTTATCATAGGCATATCAACGCTATGACGCAACATAAAATATCGTTCGCGCGCCACCTTGCCGCTGCCAACGCAGCATCTCCTTCGTTCCTGGTGACCTGAAACATAACAACCCTCAAGGGAATTGTTATTTGGCTGCGGTATTTTGTGAGATGGCTTATACCAGTAAGATAGATTACAATTACGCTCCCTACCTCTCTTTTCGCCAGAGCTTCGTTAGTCAGTCAGCAGGGTGCATCGCGTGCAGGTGAAGTTGGCTTGATTCAAAGATGTTTATGAACCACTTACACCCCAAAATATTATTGTGTACCTTCGTGTGATATGTGATCTCTTGAGCTTAATTATTGTATCAACATAAATTATGCATTTTTGAAAAAGAGAAGACGGTATTTTTCTATCAGTGTCCTATTTCAATCACTTGTCATAAAAGTCAGATGCGTCGGGTTGCTTGTGAGAACTAATTTCGAGGTAATACCACATACTTTCAATATAGTAAGTGGAAACTGTCGGGTGGAAGCTAATATCAATCATCAAGTAATTAAAATATTCAAAGCGACGTTGGCTCATTTTTTCCTCGCTACGCCTCATAAATATTTTTATAACACATAGGTAGTCTGTTTGATGTAAACGATAACCGTAGCATGCATTACAATTACGTAATATTGAAGACTATGTGAAAAAAAATATTATGTACAAAACTAACCAATCTCAATTTCTATGACAATTTAATAATATTAATATCTATGTTATTATAACATATCGTTGTCGTCGTCAACCCTTATTCATCCTTCTTCTGGGATACGGATCTCCCCTTAATCGAAGAGGTTTAGAGCATACTCCAACATGCTGCTCAACTGCGAGTTGGCATACGCCAGTTTTCTCAAGCCGCCTAAAGGCCACTGACTTGGCTTAACGACTGTCATCTAATGACAACAGCCGTGACCATAATAAAAATAGAGAAGTAGGACAACTCAAGCCCCGAGCGGGAGATAATAGCCTAAACACGTAGGGCTGTCGCATAATAGTTTATTCAACCGTCAAAAATACTTAGTCAATCTCTATTATACAAAATTAAGTAAGGTACAAAATACAAAATTAAGTAGGGTAAGTGTTAGGGAACTGTAACAAAAAACCGGCCAAGTGCGAGTCGGACTCGGTCACGAAGGGTTCCGTACCAAAAACAACAAACAATCACGTTTGTTGTATGGGAGCCCCCCTTAAATATTTATTTTATTCTGTTTTTAGTATTTGTTGTTATAGCGCCAACAGAAATACATCATTTGTGAAAATTTTAACTGTCTAGCTACCACGGTTCATGAGATACCTACAGCCCTTGGTGACAGACGGACAGACAGACGGACACCGGAGTATTAGTAATAGGGTCCCGTTTTTACCCTTTGAGTGTGGAAATCTAAAAAGAATAAAAATAATTTTTTTTGTACATACACTAGGAGTGACTGCAATTTTTTCATTACCTACGTTTTAATACATGCTTACTCAGTGATAAACGAACAGACAGCCCACCTGATGGTGAGCGGTAACTGTCGCCCATAACATTCACGATTCACGCATTCTAGCTGTTGGCAACAAAAATGCAGAATCGCAGGTGCGTTGTCCTTGAAACCGGAACACAAAACACAACAATGCAAGCATTGTTGCTTGGCGGCAGAATTACATAAGGCTGTTGTCCTCACCCAGGCGGACTCCTACCATCTGATAAAACCTACTTCATGTTCTGTTTAGTGATTTGAAAAATTACTGTATAAATAGGAATAGGATTAATTAAAACGTAGCTTTACTGAATCATAATATTTATTCAAATAATCTAAATTATTATGAAAATATATTTTTATTATGTACCTATTATATATTATTTTTTACACTAAACTATTTTTATTACTTTTTAATTTACACACTTATCATGTGATTATTAGGAGTGTCGGTGGCCGAATGGTTAGGATATCCGACAAATTGTTATTTAGACATCCATGAACACTGCAATGTTTTTTATGGCTAGTCGACTTTGTAGCCATCTTTAACGTATTTGTAGTTATACACCACGTAGGTACCTAAATGTTCAAATTATTAACGAACGTCAGCGCAGGCGCGAATCTTGCGTGGGAGCGGGCGGTTTTGCGTACGGCGCAGCCCCGACCCCGACTGGCGCTCCATATAAACACCTATAAATGTTATCAGTGTGTGCGTGCGACGGCCATACGTACAGGCGCGCTCACATACAAACCGCGCTCGGTGCGTTTGTATGAAGTTACCTTACTTCTCTATTTTTACTATGCCGTGACCGACTGTTTAACGCGCCCTTCGAAGCACGGAAGAGCTCGAGATAAGTAAAACCATACATGTACAGGCTACGGTCGACGTTGCTTGACTTGCGTGTTCAATTAGACTGACACGCGCAACGACGCCATCGAGCTCCTCAATATAACATATAGACTAATAATATTATTTTTCCAAGTCCAGCCCCCTTACCACCATCTCTTATTGCGATTCAATAATTGAATAGATTGCTTATTCATACCAATGAATAAGCGACTCTATTAAATTTGAAATAGAGTCGCCTATTAATTGGTATGAATAAGCAGTTAGACGCCTAACTAATGCCTTCCAGCAATTCCACAAACGCTTCTATTGGGTTAGGTTAGGTTACACTTTCTATCATCAAATCTTGATTTGCTTTTGTTAAGGGTGTGAGTAAACTCTCCGAAAGCAAGTCAAACGAATGAAGCGAGCTTTGGTAGTCACAATCATAACGTAACCCAGTTATGTCTGCCAAACAAAATTAAATTCTACATTACGTTTATACTTGGGTAACAGTCCTGTTCCATTCAAGACTTAAGGATTTCTAGGTTTGCTTAAAAATAAATTAGTTAAAGTCAGAAATTTGAGGCTATTTGTCAGTTTCCCGAAAGACGTTAGTTAAACTTGAGTGTATTTGTACAGTGGCTTGCGGTACGTTTTAGGTCAAACTGTTAGTGCAGTAAGCATTTGAATGAATAAATAAATAAATAAAACCTTAGGTTTGCCTAGTCAAGCCTAGAAGCAGCTGGACTTCGTATATTGATTAAAATATATACGTACACGTGTGTTTAAATAATTTTGTAAAAAAATGTCTATGCAAAAATTCAAGTCAATCGGACCAAAGAGCCCTACCGGGTAAGCTAAAGCCGCCTACTATCGGATTTTTTGATTGGGAAAATCTAACTTAAATTATTGCTAATAGTAATATCCGCAAATAGGGACGGAGGCAATCCACCAATCAAACTGAAGATGTTTATCACAAATTTAAACAGAAGTCCGATTTTCGCAATTATAAAACTCGATGGGAATCGGCGTCAGCTTAGGCGGTAGGCCCCCTGGAATGCGTTCTCCCATTCAAACTTTGCCACTCTATTTCGTTTTACCCCCTTTAATGGTTAAACCACTGACGTGACACGTGAAAACTTACATCCTAAAGGGCATCCCCATGCGAAATTTAATACTCCAACCACTTGCAGTTTCATAAGATTACAAGATGAGTGTGTCAGTGATTTTCTATTTTAAATATGTGTTTTAGATTCTCCTTCCCCCTCCCGCGCTTCTGCGAGACGGTCGAACTAAACTGTCTGTGCGATTTAATATTGCAAATTAAATAATTTTATTAATTTGTTTCGTAAAGTGTGTGGGCATTGCGGTGAATTTTGGTGATCTCATCTGAATTTATCATTTTCGCTTTAAATTTCGATCTTATTTGGGTTTTATTTGTAAATAAGTAAATACAGTGATTATTATTCGCAAACTAAACAAAAAATATTTTTGTGCTTCTTGACTGCAGCTGCATCAATCGTAAAACAGGTTTGGCCCGTAAAAGGTACGTAATAATTTCATATTTTGTTATTCTATTAGTGTTTTTTATTGGTTAATAATATTAGTACAACAAAGTCTCTCAGTGTTGTCACTTTATAAATTTACCCCTGAATCGGGGAAAATTTTATTTTGATAGGTAATAGTTTTATTCCTGCTAACTCGTAACATAAATAAAATGTCTAGTAATACCGATGATCCTGGTGGCACGACACCAGTTTTTGGCCGTAGTAATTTGACGCCGCGATCTCCGCGGGCAACTAATGCTAAGAGAACATTAGGTGATATATCGCCAAGCCATTTATCACCCGATGAAAAGCGATTACAGCGGTCAGCAAGCACAGATAATATAGACAACTTACACAATTTAAGCCTTAGCACCTCAGCTGAAATTGTTGATCCAAATATTGATTATGTAGAATTTGTTCGCGAATCCTCTGAATGTCTGGCAAAAATTAATGAAATAATTATCGGGCAGACCTCGCGAATTGGCGTTGCAAATAAATCGACAATAATGGGCATGACCCAACGAGTTACCTCACTGATATCTATGCTAGCCATAAAGTCAGCCACGGCGGAAAAACACCTCGCTATTTCGGAAAAAAAGCGCGCTCTTGTCGAACGAGATTTATTAGCACTAAAATTAGATGCAAAAAATAACCCCGTTGCGCCTATAACTAAGGCTAGCGAGTCGTACGCCGAAAAACTGAAACTTCGCTTGCCAAAACAAATTAAGCCGGTTCAAACTCGCGAGCCAGTGCCCTGCGTCGTAGCCTATCCAACTGAAGAACGATCGGCGGAATTCACAACATCCGAAGCGACTAAGGAGGCACTTATGAAAGCCATTAAGCCATCCGATGATGGCTTTCAAATTGTAGGGGTCAAGAAAACTGCGAAATCCGGTGTAGTAGTACGCGTTTCCAATGACGCTCAAATTAAAAAGCTGCAGTCAATTGAAAGCATAATAGATTTTGCCACATGTAGATTCGTGGACGATATAGAAGTCGTGCGTTGCTTAAAATGCCAGCAATATGGGCATGTCAGTAAATACTGCTCTGCGAATAACCCCACCTGCGCTCATTGCGCCGAAGCACACGACTCACGGGAATGTCTGAAGAAGTCTGAAGCAGACTTCAAACCTACATGCGCAGCTTGTAGGCGTCAAAAAAAGACTGCTGACCACAAGATCGGGTCAGAGTCTTGTCCCACATACGCAGCTCGGTTAGAGTTCAATATTTTAAATACTACCTATGGATAACGTCGTAATTGCACAACTAAATCTACACAACGACAAAATTGCAACGTCCGAGTTAGATAAGCTCGTTGCGGACTATAAGCTCGACCTTGTTTTAGTTCAAGAGCAGTACCAAAGATCGCAATTAAACAGTAAATTTATACAACTTAATAACAAGTCGCGCGCGGGTATATATGCGCCAAGAGGCGGATTTACTATAACATCAATCAATCACCTAATGTCCACTCACTGTGCGGTAGCTGAAGTAACATCTCCATATTTGAGAGTATTTGTAGTCAGTTGTTATTTTCATTTTTCTGACCCTGTGGATTCGCATTTGTATCACCTACGAAGAGTGTTGCATGCTCTTACCGGTCATAAGGTTATTATAGGGGCAGACGTAAATGCATCATCACCATTATGGCACGGCAAGTTGAGAGCGACCGATGCCGACAGACGCTCTGCTGTTGAAGAGTTCATTGCTGAAATGCATCTTCATATTCACAATACCCCTGAAGCACCACCTACTTTTAGTAGCCCTATGGGCGAGTCTTTTATTGACGTCACACTTTCTAGTGCAGACGTACGAATACAAAACTGGCGCGTTCTTCCTGAAGCTTCTTGTAGTGATCACCGTCTGATCGTATGTGAATTCTCCCCAGTTGTTGAAAGCTTACATCGGCAACAGTTAATAGGTTTTCAATATAAAACTAAGAATGCCGACTGGGCAAGCTTTGCTTCACTTTTCGCTTCCCGCGCTAAAGATTTTACTCGTAGTGAACTTACAGTCACAGAAAGTGTTGAAATTATGTCTGACACATTCGTGTATTGCGCTGACGTTGCATTAGGCCGAAAACCTATAGTTAATAACAGACGATGCGATTGGTGGAATGATACCCTTGTTAGGTTGCGTAGGAATTTCCGTGCCGCTAGACGTAAGATTTCAAAATTAAAGAAACGTAACATCGAGGGAGAAATTTATCAAACAGCTCTATGTGACTTGCGTATTGCTAGATCTCACTATCGCGCTGCTGTTGAAAAATCCAAAGGTAATTTACTAAAACGTATTGTAGAAAGATTAAATAGTGAGGGCCCGTGGTCTCCTCTATATAACGAATTTAAAGCAAATAGGCGGATTGATCAGGCATACGTATCCAATATAAAATTTAATAATTCACATACCCTTGGTGTAGAAGAGACCGCTGAGACAATTCTGCATGCGTTAATTCCTGACGATTGCGCCGATAGTGACAGTGACTACCATCGTGAGGTTAGGAGCGCGGCGGATATGTGCCCTTGCACTCCAATATCAAATGTACCGTCGATGGATGAGTTTATGTCTATTGTTAAAGCTTTGCCTACAAATAAAGCCTCCGGTGATGATAAGATTTCGAATAGAATGACTAAAGAAGCTTGTAAAGTAGCCGCTGAACCTATCTTAACAATACTTACTCGGTGTATTGTAGAAGGTCATTTCCCTGGCATTTTGCGAAGTGGTGTTATAAAAATAATACCAAAAGGCGGTGATAAACCACCAGACGATCCGAAGTCCTACCGTCCTATTACTCTGCTACCGTCGTTGGGTAAGCTGCTTGAGCGCTTGGTTGTGCCACGGCTGCTGCCCGGAGGCCCACAATTTCATAAAAATCAGTACGGCTTCACCATTGGCAAGTCCACTGTTGATGCTGCGCTCGCAGTGCGCAAAGTTGTTGAGCTCTCGGAGAGCAAGTATGTTGTAGCTATTTTCTTAGATATCTCAGGTGCCTTTGATAATGCTTGGTGGCCAATGTTGTTGCTGAAACTTAAGGTGAGAGGTTGCCCTAGCAACATCTACTCTCTCATTCGATCGTACTTTTTGAATGGTACAACTAAATTAAAACTTGGCCATTATGTTGCTTCAAAGGTGCTCACGCAGGGCTGCCCCCAGGGTTCAGTGTTGGGACCGTATCTCTGGAATATCGGTTTTGATGATTTTTTTAGCCTACCCTTACCGGAAGGGTGCTCGTTAACTGGTTACGCTGACGATGGTCTCTTATTAATCAATGCTAATTCAAGATCTAGCATAGAGAAACTAGCCAACACTAGCCTAGGCTTAATTTCAGATTGGGGTTATCGTAATCGTCTCGATTTTGCGCCACATAAAACATATCAACTCTTGCTTAAGGGAAATTTACAGGTTTCACCGCGATTTCATTTTAATGGAGTATCTGTTGCTAATAGGGTTTCGGTTTGTTACTTAGGTTTGCTTTTGGATAGAAATTTTAATTATATTGAGCACATGAAGCAAGTAGGTGAAAAAGCAAAAAAGAATTTCTATGCCTTAACACGATTTTCTACCTCTACGTGGGGATTAACTTTCAAAACGTTAAGAACTATTTATACCGCCACATACTTAGGTTGTGTTACGTACGGTTCACCTGCGTGGGCAGATAGGGCTACTATAGGTGCAGCACGTCGTAAATTGCTTCAAAGCCAGCGCCTTGCTCTGATATTTTTATGTAAGTCGTATAGAACTGTAAGCACCGAGGACTACCCGTGCTAGCAGGTGTGTTACCGGTAGACTTAGAAGTACAACGCCGCGCTTCAATGTACTATACATCTAAAAATATGGTCCCTGATTTCTTGAAAACGCGTGATCGTGAAAAAATAGTTAGACTGTTCAAACCTATTAATGAAGTATTTGAAACATTGCTGTCTGGATGGCAGGAAAGGTAGGAAACTTCTACCAAAGGACGCCACTTGTATCTGTTCTTTCAATCGGTAAGAGATAGATTAAAGAAAAAGTGGTTAGAAGTAGACCACCCCGTTGCGCAATTTTTAACTGGACATGGCAATTTTAAAGCTAAACTCTTTTCGTTTAAATTAGTGCCGTCGCCCTTAGGCGAATGTTCTACTGCTAATTCTGAATTCGATCAAACAGCACACCATGTTCTCTGGGAGTGTGATCTTTGGCAGCGGGAGCGGGATGACATGTAGAATTCATTGCAAGTTGCATCCGGGGTAGTATACTATTCAGATTTGGTAGCAACAAGGGAGAATTACCAAGCGTTCAGACGATTTTGCAATTCATATTATTGGAATCGATGTGTTAGGTAACAACTCAATGTTTTAGGTCCCTAATAGTGTTAGAAACTTAAAATCCGTGGTGCACGGTAGTTGAGCTTCACTTGACTAGCCATCTCTTTAGGCTTTTAATGCCTTATTTGCCATATTGCTGTCTCTCATTGCTAAGAGGGGAAGTCAAATTCCAAAAGCTTCCTACTCCTTCTAATTTCTTCTGATTAAATTCGTTGTGAGTTCCAAGGCAGCCGTAGTTTTACCCCTGGGACTGCAATGGAATTCATTGTTCATTGCCTTTTTTGGCGGTCGCCGCTGTTAATCCTGGCTACACAGGAGATACAGTGGTGGGAATGTGTGGTGGGCCCCCGTCCCGTCCCATGTGTTTTAGATTATATATTAGATATATATAGATTTTTGTTAATGAACAGATTCACAATATAAAAAGTACCTACTCATATCTACAAGTACTATCAGACCGAAAATGAAGTAGCGATCGTTGCTCTACAAGTAACTAAACAAACATGTTATATCTTCTCGACTAAAAGACTTAACGACTTAAAATTTGTCTTAGCGTCAGAAAATATCTCCACTAGCTTTTATAAATTTTATACGCTTTCAAAATTCCCTACTCGTAATAACATGAAATTGTTCAAAAGTATTCTACCTCAAGCTACTGAATTATGCAGGCAGCTAGAACCTGCATGTCGGGGTATTTAAAAAATGAATAAAGATGAATTCTCGTATAGTTGTAGTAGGTTGTTTGATGCATTGTTTATATCATGGACTTTTTGTATATTGTTTAATATGTTACTTGACAATGATGTAAGATTATAAATATATATAAAAATTTGTGGGGAAGCCATTTTAAAAAGATGAAATTATTAAAAGAGAATATTATCATTGTAAAAACAATAAAAAATATGTAAAAGTCATAACTGTATACTGTAAAAGGTATCAATGTATAGAGTCTAACACCACTGTAAAGTCTGACTATAGAAGGTGCTATGATTTTGTAAAAATAAATAAAAGTTATTTTTTCAAAGTCACTTGGATTATTTCATCACCGGATCGCTACGGCATAACCGCTGATGCGGCATAATGTGTCCCTACAAATACTTATTTTTGTTGTAACAAAATAAAATAAAATGGATTATTATAAAATCTGGGGGCACGGCAGTGCCCCCACCAAGTCGAGCAAAAAGCGGCACGGCCGTACCATACCTACCATCCTTTTCTCGAAGCACTTCAGGCCTTTTTCAACCCCCTTTAACTTTGTTGCGGATAAAACTAGGAGCCTGATATTTTTAACTTGGCCATCGCACTAAACAATCTAATTTAATATAATATGTATCACTTGTGAGATACATTGTGTTTTCATGCGATGGCCAAGTCGATCTGTTTATTTAAAACATAAAAGATTTTTAATATTGATATGGTCAGTATAAGATGTTGTATGGTTAGTTAATTACGTAACAAGTTAAGAGGGAAGGTCCCTTAAGTAGGGACTGAATGAATTAACCGACTTGGTATTACATGGATCTCACAACTTTTTACGGTAGAAGAACTGAGTTGCGAGACTTGTTTTTTTTACAAGTTATGTTTTTGATGGCATATAACTTTTGTTATGGCACTAACTACTTAAACACAATATTTAACATAGCTGTCGTACAAATTTCTGATTTAATGCATAGAAAATAAGAAGGTGTGACGTCATAACGTGGTGGTCATTTGTATGGAGCGTTTTCGGGAATGTCAAAGCTTGTGAATAAGGGGCCAGATCGTGAAAACTGTGAAAAGAGTGTTACGATTTTTCATATTTAACCTATTTAGATATGATTGATATCAATGATAATTTGTATATATTACAATCAAAGACCAAAAATTATTGTATGATTATATTAAACTCTTAAAATCTAATAGTTGTTTTATAATAAAGGTCAACAAACGCACAAAATTGAGAAAAAATGCAAAAACATGCCTTCGTATTTTTCAGATTTAACCCAATAAATCAACACAAATTGATAAAAAGAAACACTTTTTGAACACTGAAGAAACCAATAAATATAACATATACTTTTTTTTTGTACCTTTACAAACAAAGACTTCCTCTTTTAAAGCCCTAAAATCTAGATATGTTTTACGTAAATTCTCCATAGAAAAATGTATGAAAAATGACGCACATTCCGATATTACGAATTAGTACTCGGCGTCGCCACCTAATCGCCAGTGTGTTTTTATATGTCAAGGTGACACCACGCGCGTCGGATGCTCCAGCAAAATTACGTGTTGTGAATTTGTGTTTTTTGTGAAAAACTGTAAGTATAACTAATTTACCAATATAATGAATGTATATAAATCGTAAAAAATACAAAGAATGAATTAGATACTTTGTTGAGTAGGTTATTTTATGAACCTTGTAAAATATGTATCAATTCAGGCTTGAAACATGATTTCAACATGCTATAGCCAATATCATAAACGTATCTAGTCGGTAATCGAGGGTTTTTTTCGCAGGACTGATTGAATTTGAATTTGCCAGGGAAAAGAAAGTTTAGTACGCATTATAAAAATATGAAAGCCAAAAGATCTCGGAAAAAATGTAAGTTCCTTCCTACTTATTTATTTATCTGCCTACTTTACTACGTCTTGTCCTAAATACCTACCTAGAAAAAAATTACGAGATTTCTGTGAAAGTGTCATGTAAAAATCCTAGTTTTATTTGTGTGCTTATCCTGTCTAAGTAGTAATAATAATATAATTTATTTTCATTTGAACAGGGTACATTACAAAGCTAATACAATACCTATGTCATATGATTTAGATCGCTTGATTCAGACATACAATAGCATGTAAATATTGGTTTGTATTATAAGTAATAAAGTCAATTTCTACCTAGTATTCGTTTTCATGTTCATCATTATTGTCTAAATATCAGATTGTGGAAGTAGGTATGTTTCATAACAGAAATAGCACGGGCACGCGGCTTTGTCGACATACTTACCGCCAAAGAGACGCGACGCGCCTAGGGTCTGGTGTTGTACAAAAATTACAAAATAATTATAAAGTGGATAATAATGATGAATAATATTTCCAGTATTGAAAATAAAGAAAACCTTCAGGCCGAGACTCCAAGCAACACTGCTATGCTTAGACTACACACTATAGACGTAAGTTGTTATACGTAATTCTTGTAGACTTATTACATACATAAACAAACTACCTTGGGGTGTAAGTGGTTCATCAAGATCTTTAAACCAAAGCCAAATTCACCTGCATGCGGTACACCCTGCTGACTGACAAACGAAGCTCTGGCGAAAAGAGAGGTAGGGAGCGTAATTGTAAGCTACCCGACTGGGGAATGTACCTCCACCTCACAGAATACCGCAGCCAAATAACGGTTTCCTTGAGGGCTGTTGTCTTCCTGCGAGTGAGTGAGGTCACGAGAAAGGAAGGAGATGCTGCGATGGCAGCGGGGGTGGCGGGGGTGGCGGCGCGCGAGCGATATTTTATGTTGCGAGCGTTAATATGGCTACGGTAACCGCTTCAGATCAGGCGGGCCGTATGCTTGTCTGCTACCCGACGTAGTATAAAAAAAAAAAATACCTAGTTAGTGATGGACGAAGACAAAATCTCAGTAGGGTGAAGTCTTCTAGTATCGGCCTCCTCCTAATATCGGCCTTTGCGAGAAAATGGAATATAGGGTAAGTGCTCCATTGAATGAACCCTTAAGGGCATTCCAAACTTTGAAAATTACAGCCAGCTACTTATGAGATCCTAACCAAAAAATATTTTATTTTATTATGTTCACAATTTATTCATGATTGATACAGTATACATATTTTAGCAAAAATGCTGATAGTTATTGAGATAATCTGCATTTTATACAAATATGGGGTATATTTGTATAAAATGCAGGTTATCTCAATAACTATCAGCATTGTACACACAAATCACCAGAGAATGAACAAAAAAATCCAGTGAATAAACCTTTTGAAACCCATTGAATGAACTACCACTTTTATATATCAGTTCTATATATAAATTATTATGTAAGAGTTTATTTCGGGTAATTGTTATTGTAAATATATATATTTTTTTATTATATTAAATAGACGATATGATTACTATTTATATAATTGCGTGTTACTTGATATTTTATAACCTAAAGAGAACTATCTAACATTTTTTTTTATACCACTAAGGTGGCAAACAAGCATACGGTCCGCCTGATGGAAAGCAGTTACCGCAGCCTATGGACGCCTGTAACACCGGAGGCATCACATGCGCGTTGCCGACCCTGTAAAAACCTCTTCAAGCCCTTTTTGAAGAACCCCATGCTGTAGTCTCCTGGGAAAACCTCAACAGGCAATTCATTCCACAGCTTGATAGTACGTGGAAGAAAACTTCTCTGGAACCGCACAGTACGTGACCATTTCAGTTCTAAAGTGTGAGGATGAATTCCCTGTCGATGGCGAGCGGTGCGACTGTAGAAGGAAGCCGTGGGCATCATGTCAAACAACTCCTCTGAACACACCCCATTGTACAAACGGTAGAACACACAAAGGGACGCAAAATCTCTTCTCAGACTTAAAGGTTCTAAACCGTCTGTCAGTTTGGGATCGTCAACAATCCTCACAGCACGCCTTTGAATCGAGTCACAGGGTGCAAGCTGGTATCTAGGCGCTCCCGCCCATAGATGGCAACAGTACTCCATATGCGGCCGAACTTGAGCTTTGTATAAGTCTTTGCCGCGGGTTGAAGTAATGTTTCGCCCTGTTGAGCACACCTAGTTTCTTCGATGCCAGCTTGACCTTCCCCTCCAGATGACATCGAAACTGGACGTCGCTGGAGATGTCAACTCCTAGAATACCAATACTATTGGCGAGTCAATTTCTACCTAGTATTCGTTTTCATGTTCATCATTATTGTCTAAATATCAGATTGTGGAAGTAGGTATGTTTCATAACAGAAATAGCACGGGCACGCGGCTTTGTCGACATACTTACCGCCAAAGAGACGCGACGCGCCTAGGGTCTGGTGTTGTACAAAAATTACAAAATAATTATAAAGTGGATAATAATGATGAATAATATTTCCAGTATTGAAAATAAAGAAAACCTTCAGGCCGAGACTCCAAGCAACACTGCTATGCTTAGACTACACACTATAGACGTAAGTTGTTATACGTAATTCTTGTAGACTTATTACATACATAAACAAACTACCTTGGGGTGTAAGTGGTTCATCAAGATCTTTAAACCAAAGCCAAA
The DNA here is from genome assembly GCA_937001555.2 of Hypsopygia costalis. Taxonomy (NCBI): domain Eukaryota; kingdom Metazoa; phylum Arthropoda; class Insecta; order Lepidoptera; family Pyralidae; genus Hypsopygia; species Hypsopygia costalis. The sequence continues at coordinate 13,084,325 of OW443339.2, read as the reverse complement.
TTCACCTGCATGCGGTACACCCTGCTGACTGACAAACGAAGCTCTGGCGAAAAGAGAGGTAGGGAGCGTAATTGTAAGCTACCCGACTGGGGAATGTACCTCCACCTCACAGAATACCGCAGCCAAATAACGGTTTCCTTGAGGGCTGTTGTCTTCCTGCGAGTGAGTGAGGTCACGAGAAAGGAAGGAGATGCTGCGATGGCAGCGGGGGTGGCGGGGGTGGCGGCGCGCGAGCGATATTTTATGTTGCGAGCGTTAATATGGCTACGGTAACCGCTTCAGATCAGGCGGGCCGTATGCTTGTCTGCTACCCGACGTAGTATAAAAAAAAAAAATACCTAGTTAGTGATGGACGAAGACAAAATCTCAGTAGGGTGAAGTCTTCTAGTATCGGCCTCCTCCTAATATCGGCCTTTGCGAGAAAATGGAATATAGGGTAAGTGCTCCATTGAATGAACCCTTAAGGGCATTCCAAACTTTGAAAATTACAGCCAGCTACTTATGAGATCCTAACCAAAAAATATTTTATTTTATTATGTTCACAATTTATTCATGATTGATACAGTATACATATTTTAGCAAAAATGCTGATAGTTATTGAGATAATCTGCATTTTATACAAATATGGGGTATATTTGTATAAAATGCAGGTTATCTCAATAACTATCAGCATTGTACACACAAATCACCAGAGAATGAACAAAAAAATCCAGTGAATAAACCTTTTGAAACCCATTGAATGAACTACCACTTTTATATATCAGTTCTATATATAAATTATTATGTAAGAGTTTATTTCGGGTAATTGTTATTGTAAATATATATATTTTTTTATTATATTAAATAGACGATATGATTACTATTTATATAATTGCGTGTTACTTGATATTTTATAACCTAAAGAGAACTATCTAACATTTTTTTTTATACCACTAAGGTGGCAAACAAGCATACGGTCCGCCTGATGGAAAGCAGTTACCGCAGCCTATGGACGCCTGTAACACCGGAGGCATCACATGCGCGTTGCCGACCCTGTAAAAACCTCTTCAAGCCCTTTTTGAAGAACCCCATGCTGTAGTCTCCTGGGAAAACCTCAACAGGCAATTCATTCCACAGCTTGATAGTACGTGGAAGAAAACTTCTCTGGAACCGCACAGTACGTGACCATTTCGGTTCTAAAGTGTGAGGATGAATTCCCTGTCGATGGCGAGCGGTGCGACTGTAGAAGGAAGCCGTGGGCATCATGTCAAACAACTCCTCTGAACACACCCCATTGTACAAACGGTAGAACACACAAAGGGACGCAAAATCTCTTCTCAGACTTAAAGGTTCTAAACCGTCTGTCAGTTTGGGATCGTCAACAATCCTCACAGCACGCCTTTGAATCGAGTCACAGGGTGCAAGCTGGTATCTAGGCGCTCCCGCCCATAGATGGCAACAGTACTCCATATGCGGCCGAACTTGAGCTTTGTATAAGTCTTTGCCGCGGGTTGAAGTAATGTTTCGCCCTGTTGAGCACACCTAGTTTCTTCGATGCCAGCTTGACCTTCCCCTCCAGATGACATCGAAACTGGACGTCGCTGGAGATGTCAACTCCTAGAATACCAATACTATTGGCGATGGTGAGGGGTGTGTTTTCGAAGTGTGGAGCCACAGCAAATGGGGTTTTCTTAGCGGTGAACGCGCAGACTTGTCTTAGAGGAGTTAAATCGCACTAAGTTTTGTCGCCCCCAGTCGGACACTCTACTTAGTGTGCTCTCAATTTGCGACACAAGTTGTTCGCGGCTCTCCTCCACCAAAGAACGAGGGATATTTGCGCGGCCCGTGTAATAAGTGTCCCCGGTGCTGTCGTCCGCATAACAATAAATGCTGTCATTATACAACATATCATTAACATGCAGCAGAAACAGCGTCGGGGACAATACAGAACCCTGCGGGACGCCAGCATTGATGTCCATGCTATCGGAGCAACTGCCATCTACAACGGCTCTAATGCTTCTGCTGGACAAGAAGCTAGCAACCCATTCGCATAGCCCCTCGGGCAGACCGTAAGGCTAAGATGCCAAATGCTTAAAACATAATATTAATACTGGATTATTATTATAAAATATTTAATATTATTATTCATTACTTCTATGTTAGATTCTCCTTTCTCTTCTAAACTATTATATTTCTATAATAGAAGATTGGTTCTATATGTCATCATTATTTATTAATTTCTTTTTAGCTTGCATTTTGCTGTCTTTCCATGGTCGTTTTAGCTGAAAGGCACTTCTATGTGGAGATCTTTATTTATTTTATTTAATCAGTTCACTCCGTCTGGTTTTCGTCCTGGGCACAGTACTATTACTGCACTTCTAAAAGTTACTGAAGATATCAGGCTAGGTATGGAGGATAAACTGGTAATAATAAAAGAACACCTCGTTCGAATATTGGTCAAAAAATTGACAACCGTTTATAAAAATTGTGTACAAAAAATTAGCCAACTGCATTAAGGCTAAGATGCCAAATGCTTAAAACTGTGTGTTCATTGACTAGATTTTCTTCAATTTCGTGATCCAATTATCGAACACCCCTATAATTTATTTATGATAATTAAAATTTATGCAATCTGCTTTTTGTAAGATAAAAATTGGTTGCCTGTAAAGTCGGTATACGGGCGAAAGTTTTACGTGACAACGACTTTGAGTGGTAAAATGTTTTCGAGTGGAAGGGACGCATGCCTTTCACTTTTTATGTCTGTCTCTCTCGCTCTTAGAAGGGACACGCGTCCACGACACGCTTACAATGAGAGCGAGTGAAAGGCACGCGCCTTTCACTCGCTCTCATTGTAAGCGCATAACGTGACCCAGTTTCTTGAAGTGTCACCCGGCTAACCAATTTATAAGACGTTGTCACGTCAAAACAGTTCTTTTTACATCCTACTATCAAATTTTGTTAACACTATCACACTTATAGTGTCTACAAAGTGAATATCAAAACACGAAGTCTCAGCAATGCCCTAAATTCTGCTCCATACAATCAAAAATACGACAGAATACTTTCATTTTAGGCGGTCGCGATTTTGAAACTATAGGTCACAGGCAAATACCTGTGTGTTCAGTTGACGTAATATAATGTTTCGATTGAGAAAAAAATACTGGCTTGAGTAGAAAAGCTTAGATTTCTTATTATATTGAAAAATGTGTGTTTTGTTCATTCACTGGTGGGTGTTAATTCACTGGAGCACTTACCCTAACTATTAAAATAACCCTAAAATTATAATAGTTTTTATTCAAAAAGCGACTCTATATGCGAATAATCCATATTTTGGTGCGGGTGCTTCAATATTTGAACGTTCAGTTGGCAATAGAGCACGCGCCGGTACCGACTTGTGTCGTTTAGTGGCAGTGGCGAGTCAAATCCCTGTTGCGAGCGGATTGAGTTAGTTAGTATTTAAATGGAATTAAACATACCTATGGTATTTTATATTGTTTTTTATTGAAGAAAAACCAAGGTTTTTACATTTACTTGTCTTTTTTATGAAATAATCGCAGGGTCGAGGTTAGGGATCTTTATTTATTGATAAATCCCAATATCGGCCACCCGGCCGACATTAGGAAAATGCATGAAAACGCTAAACAACATGTTTAGCTATTTTTTATGTTAACAGGAATATTAATAAGGTTAAAAATGAAACAACAGCTTTTTTTATTAAAATTATTGTCCTGAACCGACTTTACAAACAACCAGTTTTTATTACGTTTATTTATATATAAAACGTTCAAGATTTTGATCTAGTGTTATGTGTTTCAAAGATGTATTCTAAGGGAGTTCTTAGCTATGTTTGAAGAAATTTGGCCCATTCTTTTTTAATTATTTTTTATAAAAAAAATAAAGCCATTATCTTTCTTTACAGGAACTAGTTATTGAAAACAGTCAAGAGGGAAAGGTGGATGAAGTGGAAGTTGGGCGTAGAGTAATAGATATTTCTTTTTTTTATAAAGCTCTTCAGGCCATAGGGGACCACGGTCCAATGGATTGTAAGTTAAGTTACCTCAGTATAATAGGTGAAGTAAAAGTTGGTCTGGACTCAAAACTCATCATGAAATGTAGTATGTGTAGTATGAAGTTTACTGTGTGTTTGGTTGAAAAGAAAGAAGATAGCATGGAAGTGAATCATCAAATTGTATCTGGTATCATATCATCTGGTGGGAGCTACTCTCAGTTAAAAACATTAACTGCCGCAGTAACCGTTACCAATCATGTCACCTTCATTATACAATGAAATTAATAATACGGTTTGCGATTGGTGGGAAAAGACAGCAACACATTCCATGGCAGAAGCTGTCAAGGAAGAAGCAGAGTACGCAGTCTATAGGTAGTGTTGATAAAAATGGTACACCATTAATATCTGTTGCTGTTGACGGTTGTTGGAGGAAGAGATCTTATGGTAAGAATTTTTCCGCCTTATCCGGCGCAGCTGCGATAATTGGCATTAAAACTAATAAAGTATTGTTTTTTGGAGTTAAAAATAAATACTGCGTAGTCTGTGCACGAGCCGCAAAGAACAACAGTCAGCCCCCGGAACACCATTGTTTCAAGAATTATTCAGGATCATCTACCGGGATGGAATCGACCATAATAGTTGAGGGGTTTAAACGTTCCATTGTTGATCACGGTGTAATTTATAATAAATTTGTAGCAGACGGCGATTCTAGTACTTATAAAAAAATATTAGATTCGCGTCCGTACGATAATTTAATAGTAGAGAAAATTGAATGCAAAAATCATCTTTTACGAAACTACTGCAATAGCTTGGAGAAACTGTCAAAAGACACTAAGTATCCTTGCGAATTGCGGAAATTCCTAAAAGAAAGGTATTTGCGTTTAAGAACGGGTGTAAAATGCGCGATTAAATATTGGGCGGATCAAAATCAGTCACTCGAAGAAAAAATAAAAAATCTTAGTGAAGATATCCTAAATGGTCCACAACACGTATTTGGTAATCACCAACATTGCAAGGAGTATTTCTGTAGACCTGATACTCGTCGAATAGAACCTGTTGGATTACTTCCAACAATTGTTGGATGCGGATTAATGGACGCGGTAGAAATTTTAAGTAAAAGACTGTCATATCATTCTAGAAGTTTAATTCATAATTGCACAAGTAATATAGTTGAAAGTTTTAACGGAGTAATTGCCAAATTAGTTGGGGGTAAGCGTGTAAATTATTCTTCCCGTGGTTCTTATGCGGGCCGATGCGCAGCTGCTGTTGTGTCTTTTAATACGGGATCGATTCATAGTAAAACTCATGAAGTCATATTTAAATGTAGTCCGATTCCTTTGATCGCGAAAGTGGAAAATTGTAATCGTAGAAACCGTTTAATTGCTAAACCTAAATTAAGATTGAAAAAAAGTCACAACACTGTATCGAAAGACGCTCACTATGGACCAAACTGCGAAAAACCTGATCTGAGTCCAGAATTATATGAGAAAGCCAAGCCATCTTTTTTAGCCGATTTAAAGTTGTCTTGTGCTGAAAGAGAGGAGCTTGAAAGGTCGACCCATTTGCAAAGAAGTAGTGCTGAGTGGATGAGTACAAGGAGAAAATTACTAACCTCATCATCATTCGGGGAAGTTTGTAAAAAACGAGAGAGCACAAGTTGTGCTGCTTTTGTTGGTAAAATCGTTTATGGTAGTAATATCTCCAGTTTGCTTGCTGTACGGTACGGTATCGAAAACGAAGAAACCGAAATTAGACAGTTAGAAATTCAAAAGAATATTAGTATACAAGGTTGCGGTTTGTTCGTCGACGATCAATATGAATTTCTTGGTAATACACCAGATGGCATTTATGCAAACGGTTTAATTGAAATTAAGTGCCCACATTCTTTAGCTGGCATGACTCTTGATGAAGCAATGGCCAAACATACCTTTTGGGCAAGGCTTCCAAGAGTTATGTCATAAATAAAAATCATAACTGGTATTTCCAAATTCAGGGACAGGTACATATTACTAAAAGAAACGTTTGCATGCTTGGCATCTGGTTTGGTGCTACTGTACCTATGAAAGTTTATATTATAGAAAAGGACGACAAATTTTGGAAGGAGAAAATGGAGATGAAATTAGTTAGGTTTTATTACGATTGCCTACTTCCAGAATTAGTTGATCCTCGGCAGTCACGAAGCATGCCCATTCGTGACGCGCCCAGTATCATAGAGGCTATGAAAGAGAGGAAAGAAAGAGCTTTACGTGTTTTGAAAGAGAAGAACGCCTAATGATTTTGAAAGAGACTAGGTAACTTAACTATCCAGCCGGTCGATTCACGTAAACACGCCAGTCCAAAAGTCGTTTTAACTTAGAAACTTAGAAATCGCCTTTTGGTTTTCTGTTTTAAACGCACTTACTTATCTAGTCTTGGATTGTCATAAATCTTTCAATAGCTCAATTACTATACAATTCCTATATGATTTTGAAGAGTTACCTGGTGTAAAGAATCATCAGAATCGTTTCAAAAATACAGCGAATTGAGAAGCTTCTTCTTTTTTTAAGTCGGTTAAAAGGGCTTAATTTGCAAAAAACGAAGTGACATTTTTAAGTCCCTACGCTACGGTTTTTATTACGTGAATCGGGCAGCTGGTAACATTTTCATTCTGATAGGTTTTGCAATAGCAATTGATTTTATCATCAAATTAGCAGAAATCAGAATTTGATCAGTAATCGTAGAATTTTGAACTCATATTTTGTTATTGTTTACTTACTTTTAATTATATGAATCATTTTTATACTTTCGTATACTAGCGTAGCAAAAGTGCAAACAAAGTTGAAAAAAAGTTGACATGGCCGATAATTGGTGCCACCACCATATTTGAGTTTACGCAATAGGCACATTTCCTTGCGTAGAGATATACACTAGCGAGGAAAGCTCGATGTTATTTCGACCGTACTTCCTACTGAATTTGCAATTATTTTGTTGAATGAATATTTTACGAAATAAGAATAAACTTTGGTAGTAAAATTACAAAGAAATACATAGTTGGAATTTTTGGTAAGTAGAATACAAAAAGGTCAGTCCGGACCTGCTCTTGATTTTTTTATTATAAATAGAAAAACATAAACATTGTGTCTCAACTACTCTTATTTATAACGAAAAACTAGTCTTAGAATATTTTACACTCGTCGTTTATTTCCAATTATTATTTCCATTTTTGTTATGCTGTAAATATTCAACTTCAATAACAATATAACTCAACGTGGAACGTTTGTCGCAAACATTTTGAAAATCGCGCTGTCTTTGGGTCATTCACCCGCCCCGTCGGTTGTTTCAGTAAACAGTAGCGCTGCGGTCGCTCAAAAACGATGTCGCGCCTAGGCAATCTGGGCCCTTAATATTTTGAGAAGTTTTAATGCTATCGAAGTAATTATTATATTGTGATGTCATTACTTAACATATCGAAAACATGTCAGATAGCCTCTTCGTGGACTTTTTGTACAGATTTGCCACTCTCTCACTGGAGCCTCATTTATTAATCGACAGAGTAATGTGTAGGTGAACTAGCTTAGTCTCTAAAATGGTTCTAAACCGACACCCGAAACACCCAAAAAAAGACTGTGATATTTATTTTTATAAATACCTGTACCATCTCTTTTAATTTATTTTATTAAAGTACCACGTAGGTGTTCGTTTAATAAAGCCAATTTACACGCACTTTACGATTACGGCAGTTTCCACTACATTTTGCGTGTATCACTTCGTACAGTCCTTGTTAAACAAGTCCAAAAATAATATTAGCATTCAAATTTATACCTTATCGTCTTGTGCATTCGTTTGAAATTACGCTTTCATGTAACAGCGAAAGGGCTAAAATACATCGGCTGGTTGAAGACAATCTTATATCGCACAACACGCATTGTGTTTATGTAGATTCTAATAAAAGTGATGATGGGTTTATTTTTGTATATATGATCCATAATGTTTGAACTTATACAAGCTCGGTCTTGCGAACAGAAATGATATGTCCGTAGCAGCGCAAATCTCATGACAGCACCCTTACTTCCTATATTTTTGTACTCGTAGTGTACTTCCCGATGGTTAACTGGTAGAGAATGCTTCTAGCTTAAGTCTGCATTTTATACCATTGTAGGCTGTGGCCAATAAAGTGTTTAAATAAAATAAATAAATAGTGTGTTATTCCCCATACAGACCGATTGTATATACATAAAAGCGAAATACCACTCACTGATTAATCACGAAACTCTAACACTTACAAACTTGAAATTTGGCAGGTAGATTCCTTATAGGGTGTAGACATCTGCTAAGAACGGATTTTTCGAAACTCCATCCCTAAGGGGGTAAAACTGGGGTTGGAAGTTTGTATGAGTGTCCTATGTTTTTGAAGTCCTATTTTTTAGAAGTTAATAAACTTAATAATAAAATGATATAATATTTTTGTCGGCATCAACCCATAATCATCCCACTGTTGAGATACGTGTCTCCCTTCAATCGAAAGGGTTTAGAGCATACTCCACCACGCTGCTCAATTACGGGTTGGGAGAGGCCAGTATTTTCAAGCGGCTCTAATGCCAGTTGCATTAGAGCCTTGGCTTAATGACTGTTATCAAATCACAACAGCCGGGACCGACGGCTTAACGTACCCTTCGAAGTACGGAGGAGCTTGAGATAAATAAATTCATCCATAGACAGGCTACGGTCGCTGTTGCTTAACTTGCGTGTTCGATTTATCGAATTAGAATGACAAGCGCAACGGCGACATTGTGCTCCTCTAGCTCTAATGATATAATATACTCTTCCCTAATACCGTTCCAAGATATCTGTTATATGCTAATACCGCTAATATCTAATTTTATCGACACATAAACCTGTCGCGATTCAGCTGTAAATTTTCAAAATGTGCCGGCAATTTTAGAAGCGAGTCACGATACTTCAAGGCATTGTCGCACAAAGCACACGTACGTTCCTACGTGAATTTTATTTCACGCTACGCATCCTCTACTAGCGAGGAGGGGATTGAAAAAGGTACATTTCACCTCATATCGGTCGTACTGGGCAAGTTTTAAAAATGCTCGCTTTTCTCGAAATTCTCGGTGTACCTTTTCCGTTTGAACGAGCGTTTCCCTGGAGGCTATTTGAGCTTAGATTTTATAAATCGTTAGATATTGCCCGTGACTTTGTCTGTATATTCTAAGGTTATTATGTCTTTATGGTGTATTGCAGATCAGCTCAGGTGTCGATTTGTACAAGCCACTTTGCTACAAGGCTATTAGGTCTTACCATACGCACAGCATAAGTATTAGTGCTACGTACAGTATGGCACTCTCTCATATCGACCTCACCTCCTCTCTGAAACGAATTTGGAGCAGTTTGTATGGCGTCGCACGCACACACGCTCATTCACGCTCTGCACAGACGTCTTTGTTTGCGTAGTAGTTCACGACTCGACATTTGAATGGAGTGGCCGGGGTGTCAAATACGGCTAGTCAAATTGGGTCCTCTTGCTTAGGAAATATTTTTTTGTTGGTAGATTTCCAACTGCATCATTGTCTTCCAGTCAAACATGCATCATCAGTCAATAAATACGCTGTACTCTACCTCTCTTTTACCAGAGCCTCTTTCCTAATCGGTAGGAAGCATGTGCAGGTGAGGTTGGCTTTGGCCTTAAAGATCGTGGTAAGCGACTTATACCCCATATTTTAACGATTACTGAATGGAATGAAACATTTTTCACAGAAACGCAATTGCATTTTATAATCATATTTTTTATTTAACAAAATAATCACAAAGTAGAATATTTCTTTAATATTGGGGTGTTGGTGGTTCATCAACGTGTCTGAACGAAAGCCAACTTCACCTGCACGTGGTGCACCCTGCTGACTGACAAACGAAGCTCTGGCGAAAGGAGAGGTAGGGAGCGTAATTGTAAGCTACTCGACTGGGGAATGTACCTCCACATCACAAAATACCGCAGCCAAATAATAATTCTCCTGAGGGTTGTTGTGTTCCTGCGAGTGAGTGAGACTACCAGACAAGAAGGAGATGCTGCGTTGGCAGCGGGGGTGGTGGCACGCGAGCAATATTTTATGTTGCGAGCGTTAATATGGCTACAGTAACCGCTTCACAACAGGCAGGCTGTATGCTTGCCTGCCACACGACGTAGTAAAAAAAAAAAATAAAAAAAAAAAACAAATTTTGTTTGCTCGGTGTATTTTTCTGAATCGCCATCAGAAACGAGTTGCTACCAGAAAAATAGGTTAAATTAGAACTTCAATGCCACCAGAAAACGAATTGCTTTCACTTGATAGAATGTTTTTCTTGGTAATAATTGATAAAAAAATTGATTTATTTCTTTTTTATATGATAATCATATTTTTTAATTTTATTTCAAATTAATCAAATTATGTATACTGTGTATTGACTATTTTATGAATCGATAATTATGTGAAACATTTCATGTGAAACAAAATTATAGAAAACAATTTATCTATAAAACATTGTACAATCGTGGAGGCAACCTATACATGTCGCATTCAAAACTCACAATAACCAATCAAATACACTGCGAAAGTCAGACAAAAATACATAGTTTTGACCGACAATCTTAGTCATAAACAGTAATTATGAGTATAACTTGTGCAGGTATAACTTTCTATATAGGCGTACTTTTATTCTATTATATTATAGGGGTACTTTTATTCCATTATATTATAGGCGTACTTTTGCACTGCCGTAAGTGTACTGAAAAGTTACAATGTTATTTAGTATCTAATAAAAGTTTTCTTCTTAATTATAACTAAAGCCAGTTAACCAAAATTATCCGAGGCAAAAGGACAAAATACAGGAAACTACTGTGCACATTGTTTTCCGGCAGAGTGAACTCGAATCCTAAAACAATAAGGAAACGGGTCGTCACAAGTTAACTAAATACGATGACCAAAATAAATGTACAATACTAATTAGATTTGGTAAATTAACTTTGTTACAAATAATGAAGAACAAATTCAAATCAGTATTTTGTACTTACATTATTATGACCAGCAGAACACGATAATGAAATATCAAGCCTGCCTGACCTATTTCATTGTACGAGTAATACCAATAATTTATTCTAAAAATCAAATTAAAATTATTGTTGAGAAACATGTAGGTACTGCCATAAATTCCCACTGAAAATGTAAAATTGTACGCATAAAATTGAAAGTTATCTTATTTTCATGTTATTTTAAAGAGCATAGACTTCTGTAATCTATAAGAAAACAAATATTTTCCTTTTTTTTTCTAAATTTTATGTTCAGTATTTTTCCTACAAAATACTTTATATTACAAGTATATTGTCGCGGTCCTGTCGCGAATCATCTAGAATAGTCGCCGCATACTTCGCTGCAAGCAATAATGACCCGTATGTCCACTGTGATAAGGTTCATAACACTATGACATGAAAATGTTCTAGATACGTTACGATGTGAAGTACATACATGTAGATATGAGAACATTCGAGGAATCCTTGCCGGCGGATATAAATAGCGACCGCCGCGGCGCACAGTTCAGTTCAGTTTGGACTTCGGAAGAGTAAACTTCGAGCGAATCTACCTACGAGACGGGTGATAACCTACGACCTCAGCAAAATCGAAGTCCAATAGTATCGACTATTGGACTTCGATTTTACCTGCGATTTGGAATCTTCAAGGACTTTGTGTTGTGATGACCTGAAGACCAGACCCAGCGTGAATAAATCCTTGGAAGTTGTCATTGGCATTTTACATCCAAATCTAGAACCCTAGCTCGTAACAATATGTAATAGTTACTAACTGCAGCACAACATACATTAAACTTATTTACGCTTATTTTTTCTTGCCTATAAATTAAAACTCCATTACAGTAAGTCTGGCTTTAATATTCACCTAAAACAACTGGCATTTTAAACAAAATAATCTCCTATATATTAACTATGAAAGTATTTAAATTAAACAATTCCGTTGACTAAAAACCATTATGGTTGTGATGGAACTTTGGTATGGATGTCTGAAATTATTCTTAAAATTATAACAGATTCCATTCCAATGCCACAAAATGCTAACAGAATCCTACCAATTAGAACGGAATTAGTAGCTAATTTCAATGGACTTAAATGAAAACAAAATATTAAAAGACCTAGCAAACATTTTACTTTCCCAAAAACTCAATAGAGGACAGACGATAGATGGCACAAAATAATAAATTGAAACATAAATAAATATCAGCATAATACATTACTGTTCACGCTTAATTAAAAAGAGCGTACTTCTTTAAGGAAGTAATCGAACCAAATTAGAATTTCGTTAAAGAACTCCATCGAATGGCTTGCAGAAATTGAAAATTTTTCCATTAAAAAGAAATCAACAAAGCTTTATAAGTGAAAGTCGAAAAAGTCAAAGCGAGCCGTTCTTGAGAGTTGGCAAGGCGGACCAATTATTGGAAAACTAACTGATATAATTAATTGAACCATTCCAACGCTTTGTGACTTACAACTTACAACGTTTCCTATCGATTTTTAATTCATCGCATAATTGACTTACTGCTGCTGGCATCATTAACCTTCGAACGAAAAAAGTGTTACTTTTTTTTTAAAATAAATGTTCTAAATAAGCTATACGTGGCCGATATAGTGTAATTCATTCTGAATTTGCAAATTCAAGAGTATAACATTTAAAAAAAAATATTTTAAATGTTATAGTTTTATTCTATTCCAATTTAAAAATGTAATCTACGAATAAGTATCTAAAAACATGTGGCATTTTATACACACGCACATTAGTGACAAAAACTGTTGAACAGAAAAACTTTTTTTATTTGTATATGTGCCAGATCTAGTATTATATATTAAATATTATATAGCTACAGTATGTATTTCCTATATTTACATATTTAGGCATCCTCTAAGAAAGAATGTTTTAAAATTCTCATATTGGATACCGAAATAAGCGCGAACGAAATCGCGAGCGAAAGCTTATTAATTAATAGGGATGATTCAGATTCTTCTGTCTGCATTAATACATGTTCATCATAGTGGGTATTCGTATCCTCTCAATCGAAGAGGTATAGAGCGTAATTTATAAGGCTGCTCAATCGCAGGTTGACGGAGGACAATGTTTGATGACTTGGTTTAACGACATCAGTCATCCGATGACATCTATATGTATAGGAACAAAACAAAAGTAGTTTATAGAAATTCCCCAAGGATACGCGCGAATAAACACGTAAACAAAAGCTAATGTAAATTACAATGTTCAGCAAATAATATTGTGATGTATAGTAAATTAAGAGAGTTTACTAAATGAAAAAAATGTGATTAACCAACCTCACAAGCCAAGGAATGACACTACAAAATGCAGCGCAAAAGTCTTCTAAATTACATAACGCTGTTGAAGCGAATTCGCAGAGACCTCGGGACTAGCGCACACTAAATTAAAAGTACAAGAGGCGAAATTAAAATCTGCGGTTACATTCACGAGAGCTGCCGGCGCTAATAAACTTATGTGAATATGCTCCTAACGAGAAATAAGTATTTTTCTTGTAAACTCAGTGTAAACGAATAGCCACCGCTGCTGTTGACAGATCTAATTTGAGTACCTTGTGTACTCAAAATGAATCTGTTGCATGAATAGTTTGCTAGAGTCCATTATATTCGGTAATGCCTCGTCTGATAGGACTATGTCGTTTATGAGTTCACAGCATCCACTTCTTACACTCAAAAAAAAAAAATTTTTTCAATATTTCTTTCTCTACCACACTATGTGTATGGCAACACCGAACATGTTTGATCGACACCGAACACCGAACTCATAATGACGTTTCGTGTCAACATTCGCGCCTTTCTCCGAATAAAATTATTGAATTAATGAATAAAATCAGAAAAAGGCAAAAGTTGGAAAGAATCTTTTTCTCACCATCAGATGGTAGGTGACCTACAACAAAAAAAATATTACAAAATCATTTTTTTTTCAGCACAAAAAACCGCATGATATAAATATCGGCACAAAAAACCGCATGATATAAATATCATGCGGTTTTTTGTGCTGATCACATAAGAAAGAGGTTTTAAGACATAAAAGTCACAAATTAAATCTATTTTAAAGTAGGTTAAAATGCCTGACTATATTTTGGGGAGAAACAAATTGCTGGACTGAGTTTATTTATTTATTTAAACTTTATTTACCACAATTTAACGGTACAAAGGCGGTCTTAATGCTAAAAGCATTCTCTACCAGACAACAGAATGGACGGTAGCCTGTACGAAAGTATTATAGTGTAAACTTATTTTGAACAGTACTATCGTATGAACTTGCTTTGAGACAGGAAGGGAGCCTGTACGAAAGAAGAGTACAAATTTTTCCTCTGAAATACTTTTGTACAAAATTTTTTGTTGTTTGTAAAATTCGTACCGTAAAAAATCCAGAAACATGAAAAACTCCCTAAATTTAGGGGAAATACTCTAAGGTGGTAATACTGTCAGAATCCATTCGCATCATTCGATTCGCTCGATTCGTCCGCATCTAATCACGCCATCTGCGCCGAATCTGATGACGTCATCAGATTTTTCTAGGATTTCTGGGGTTCCTTCCGATTCCGACGATTCAGGTCGGATAGGTGTGCGAGATGTCATAGATTTCATATAAATAATAGTAAAATTGGGTTCGTTCGACTTTCCGGTTCGAATAGATGTACGTTCAGCATGACTAAGATAGCAGGATGTCAATGGATGCAAATGGCATAAAATCGATAGTTAGTAGCTTAAGGGGGGGGACCCGTGTTCAGCAATCGGCGTCATTCGATTGAAATGATGATGAGATGCGACCAGTTACTACTACTAGCTTTCGCCCCCAGCTCCACTTGTGTAAAGTTCTAAAAAGTATAAAAGTAAATTAAGACCTTCGTTAAACTCTATTTCAATAAACAAAAAAATAATTATCTCCATATGCATATATGACGAGCCCGGTGGCCAAATGGCTAGCAATGGCTACTTCGACTCCGAGCTCGCGGGTTCGAGCTCAAACTTAAAATATGGGAACTAGACAATTGATAAGTACTTGATTACTTTTTTTTTTTTTTTGTAAATACATAGAAAACACCCAGACCAAGAATAACAGACATGTTCATGCACAAAAATATTTGTCTTGTATGGGGATCGAACCCGCTACCTCGGAGTCAAAGTGTCCATTGATAACCACAAAACATACAATAAAAGACTCGGTGGTCGAATGGTTATTCGACCACCGAGCTTCCGTCTTTTATTTATATTTAACTTTTATGTTTATCATTTATCCTAGTTAACTAATTTTGACATACTTCTGAAAGAGGGTTGCGCTATAAATAGTTCTCCTTGCCTACCTGTGCTGTCTTCCATTCTATTTGACCTGCATTTAACGCATTAATGCATCCTTTGTGCATCGAACTATGTACTCGTATAGGCAAGTCCCTTGAATCTGTAATGTTACCAGCTTCTTTTACTTTCACGGCTCCCTTGTAAAATGTAGGTCACCTTATTACGAATATTTATTTCGTTAGCCGTTGTTTAATGCTGTTATCAGCCAAAATCATGTGTTATATTGAATGTTTGGATTTATATGTGCTTTTGTATCACGTCATCTTAAACCGGGGACGTTACTGCTAATATTGAAGCCGATTACCATTGGATTCTTTGATGGCCAATGTAAAACGTCAGCTTAGATTGGTTGTAAATTTTTTTTATACTACGTCGGGTGGCAGACAAGCATACAGCCCGCCTGATGTGAAGCGGTTACCGTAACCGTATTAACGCTCGCAACATAATATATCACTTGCGCGCCGCCACCCCCGCTGCCAACGCAACATCTCCTTCTTTTTTGGTGACCTCACTCACTCGCAGGAACACAACAACCCTCAAGGGAATTGTTATTTGGCTGCGGTATTCTATTAGGTGGAGGTACATTCCGCCAGAGCTTCGTTTATCAGTCAGCAGGGTGCACCACGTGCAGGTGAAGTTAGCTTTGGTGCAAAAATGTTGATAAACCACTTACACCCCAAATTGTGTTAAGCTTAGATGATAGAACCTCTAGAGCTCTACCGACTAAGCTGAAGATGATTGTCATGAACTTTAACGTAAGACCTATTTTTTTAATCAAAATATTCGATCGGATGGCTTCAGCTTCGGCGGTAGGGCCCCCCCGGGTTGTATGTTATTATTGAATTAGTGGAAAGAATTGCCTATCGCGGTTTTCGCAGGAGACCACCTACAGCATGTGGTTCATCAAAAAAGATGAGAAGAGGTTTTTACAGAGTCGGCAACGCGCAAGCCCTTAATGTTGCTGTTGTCCATAGGCTGCGGTGACCGCTTCCAATCATATACTGCTCGCCATCATCAATTCGTGTGTCGAATCGTTTCGTGTTCGTGTGTGTGGTGAAGTCGTTTTATACTTACACTATGTAACAAAATTGTTCGCGTACGGTGCAGTTCCAGAGGACTTTTTTTCTATGAACTCTTTTGTGGAATTAACTCTCTGACCAAGTTTTATCATGGGATTGCTGCATGGGGTTGAAGGAAATCTGTGAAATGGATGAAGTGGAAAACATGTACATGTTAGGCTAAGCGTGTTTGATATCTCGGCTGTTGTAAGCGTTCATATTCAATGAAAATTTCTTTTTCTACACTACATCGGGTAGCGTATACGGGTCCCTTGACCCATATTGACAAGTTTCTTTGAGCATTTCTTCTTCACCAATGGTCCATACCGAAATGCTAGTAAATAAAAAAAATATTTATAAAAAGTGTAAGATGTGCTTAAGTGCCCACAAGGGCCCAATGGCTGAATAAATAATTTCTTTTTATTTTCCGATGTGACACGGTGATCGTAGCCTATAGGCAACGGAACTACCGCTGCCATCGCAGCAACTCCTTTCTTCACACACCTTGTAACACACTTGCAAGAACAACATCATCATCATCATCATCAGGTCATTTTAGTCTCCACTACAGGAGCACGACCATCTCTCGTCCGTCCCAGACAGAAGGAGGATTTGGCCTACACTCCCCACGCTGACCAGACGGGTTGGGGAGGCAGAACAACATCATCCTCTAGGAATTGTTGTTTGGTTTGGCTTCTGCAAGGCGGTAACTACTTCACAGATATTACGTTAATTTAACATCTTAGAGTAACAAAAAAATTGGTTGTCTGTAAAGTCGGTTTACGGACGATCATTTTACGTGATAACGTCATAAGAAAACATCGACCGATGGAGTGGAAGAGGATGCGTCACATGCCGAACGCTTAGGCCGATCGTGCCTCTTGTTCCTTGCTCGGCTCAGGCGGAACGTGACAATGAGTCATGCTTTTTCGTGCGTGCAGCCGGCGTTCATCGATTTATAAGACGTTATTACGCCAAAAAAGTTACAATTACGATGTCGCACATAAAATATTTCTAAAACGAGTCCTTTGGTTTTTGCAGCTTTCTAAAAAGTGTTGGCACGTGAATGAAGTTACTATCCATCATTCGGGACAATCCTTGTCCGACTTTGAAAAACACTATATCCAGCCTTGTTTTTCTTTAACCACAAATCACCGCGCGTAAATCGCTCAGCGGCCGTTCGGAAAGTACGGTGGCCAAAACATTCGCTTATCGCCTTCCCTAAATCTCTTTCGGTGAGCTGAACACGGCTCCAAATTTATTGTCCTCATTGGTTTGCGGAGCGCCTCCTTGCGGATTCGAGCCCCTAAAGATTGTCACCTCATGTGTGAATCGAGGGGCTTTACACACCTTAATATGGTTTGATAGAGAAGCGATTTTTCGCGATTTTCTCGAAAACTGATTGCCTTATTGCTGCTACAAATTTATTAAATTTAAACATTCTTATATATGGCGCACGTACAATGAAACCAGTGCAAGATTACCCGATGTGGATATATTTCACCTACACTAAAAAAATTAAGGAGACCTACACCAAAAAATTGGTTGAATAAGACTTAAGATGATGATGATGATGATGGATATATTTCACAACCGTTTTGACACGTTTGAAAACAAAATTATGTAACTTCAGAATCCAAAATACAAACTATTTTGCGATGCTGTACAATGATAGCTATACGAAAAATTGACAAATAAAATTGGGGTGTAATTGGTTCATCAACATCTTTGAACTAAAACCAACCTCACCTGCACGTGGTGCAACCTGCTGACTGACAATTCAGTATGCCCTGTAAACATTTTATAAATGTATAATATTTATAGTGTGGATGATCCAATAAATAATCACTAAGAAGAAACATTTTTAATGATAATTGTAAGTACGTAAATATTCTGGAAATACTTTTATTAGAAATAGTATTCCTTAGAAGTCCAAAGCCTAAGTTCTTGAAGCCCATGTGTGTTATCTCTTCAACAACATATTAAAAAACTTTTAAGGCTATCCATAAGCAAGAGCTAGGGGCGTTCTGCTTGTATTTAAGCTAAGATGCTTTGGCAAACTAATCTCCACCATTTTTTCAGCAGAGATTTATTTTAACTTGATAGTTTAATATAAAAATAAATAGTCCTGAACATTATCGCAACATTATCTGTTCCGTTTAGTTTTTCTTGTGCGGTGATCAAACCCGCGGCCCTCAGTGCTAAAATAGCTAATTACCCATTCAGTGTGTAACTCTCCCTCTCTAGACTGTACTAATATAGTAGTTTATGAAACTGTTGCATAATAAGGGTTCTTAAAATAATTTTATATATTTCTGTTTTAGTATTTTTTTTTAATTTATTTATTATAAATAATTGTAATCTCTTGTAGTATTATAAAATAGTTGTAGTAGTATACAATAATATAAGTTTAATTTAAAATTTATTTCCTTTAAAAATATTTATATTCCTCTATAGTATATATTCATAATATTTAATATATTCATAATATTTAATACAAAATACCAGAAATACTTTAAGTTTGAGCTTACTTAAGTAGGTTCCTATGTTTCAAGAGAAGATAATCCTACTTGCTGCTTGCCTTCAAAAGATACTTCATGATTGTACCTACTTTAAAGCACTTAGCAATGAAAACTCCTTAAAGTACTGGCGATGGGTTGAATAAGGAAAAAATACCCTATTATGTGCAGCGAGGGAGTAATGTTGTATATCCGTTATAAATTGTAATTTATTTTATCACAAAGACTAACAACTCCTAAGGGAGTTAATGTTCAAGCAGTTTTATGTTGTTTATAATAAGAGTGACATGATTAATACAAGACTTTTAAATCAACTTGGCTTTGTTTAGTCATATTTTTTTTTCTGAACGTTGTATTATACGCATATATATATATATATATTGTACGTCAATGACATGTTAGTAATATTTTGAAAACACGGGGTGAGATTTTTAAGAATCGAACCCGCGACCTTAGTAGTCCAACGGACATTGATAGCCATTAGACAAACGGGCTTGGTATGAATGTCTCGTGTGTATTCCAAAATACAAATAAACATTGTATCTTATCTTATTATATCTATGATGACCATGGTAAAAAGACACAAGGTATGTTCTTCCCGTCCCGTATATTACCAAGACTACGTCATTTATATTCGTACGTCATTTATATACGGATTTGGTTGTTCAAAATCTGTCATTTTTCATATAAAACACAGCTGATAAATATAATAATTTTATAGTAGAGTTAATTAAACAATGATATAGGACTTCAAATCACGTGACCACATTCGTCGCTAAAGAACATACCTTGTTTCTTTGTGGCCATGGTGGTCATGATGAGGTGCCATCCGAACGAGGCCGCGTGCGTATTTTTGTTTGCGCTAATAATCGACAGCCAGCGCTAATGACAGATAGACTAAAGACCAGCCCTTGCTTCGCCTAAGCAGTTTCCACAAAATATACATAAATTATTGTCTATTACATTCGAAGATTACTATGATGTGATATGAATTTATCCACTGCTGGATAGGCCTTCCCTAATGCTTTCTACCAAATGCGATCCTCCGTTTTTCGCATCCAACCGCTTCCGACCGCTTATTTGAGATCATCGATCCATCTCATCTCATCAGAGGGAAGGCGCACAACGTTTCGTTGCGACATACGGGGCCTCTACTCCAGTACTTTCTTGCCCCCATCTGCTATGACTTACTCGACATATGTGGCCGGCCTACTGCAACTACAGCCTGCTGGTTTTGAGAGCTATGTCTACAACTTTGATTCTTCGCCTGCTTTCCTTGTTCTGGATGCGATCCCTAAGAGAAATTCTAAGCATAGCCCATAGTTCGCTGTGCGACTTTTGTGCTTGTGAGCTTGTGAACCAGCCAGACCGACGGTCAATGTCCAAGTCTATATACCGTAGGTCACAGCGGGGAGGTGAATTGATTTTGTTCTAAGGATGGACATAAGAATAGGTCACCTTTTGGCGCGAAGACATTGAGAATGCAGGCACAGTCGTAGTATTTTCATATATTTTTGTGGAATACGATCACAACAAACTTCTATTTAAACTAAATGATATAAATTTCTCTTTTATAAATATACTACAATATAAATATAAATGTCTAAACTTATCTAAAAGGTCGGCAAGGTCAATTGACCATTTCACAGTTCCAGTAAGCGACAATAATAGGGTTCTCCTTATTCATAAAGGTTTATTTCTACGTAGTCATTCGCATACTCCTATAAGTCATTCAAACCAATTTGTCAACCTTTTGTGCTAATCCACTATAAATCGTCCCTTTAGTTAGTCGATAGGTCTTACCTAAAGAAATTATTTATATAGCGATGACGATCCTGACGAGAATCGCTAGCTATGGTTACTTTAATTCCAAGGGTCGGGTCTTTAAACCTCGTCGACCAGCCTTATTCATCCCACTTCTGGGATACGGATCTCGCCTTAATCGAACGGGTGTAGAGCACCACGCTGCTCAGCTGCGGATTGGCGGAGGCCAGTGTTTTCAAGTCGCTTATAGGCCACTGAATTCGCTTAACGACTGTCATCTAATAACAACAGCCAGACCAACGGCTTAACATGCCCTCCAAAGCACAGATGAGCTCGGGATAAATGGTTTATTATAACGAGCTCCTCAGTGCTTCGGAGGGCACGTTAAGTTCATCCATGGACAGGCTACGGTCTACATTTCTCAACTTTCGTTATCGATTAGACTGGCGCAACGTGGCCATCGAGCTCCTTATTTAGTGAATGTGTTCCTTGCACAAGATAAATCGCACAATATCTAAGAGCATCAACATTTCTATTTTTCTTGGTCTGCAGAGTATGAGTAATACTAGCTGTGCTCGCGGGTTTGCCCGCGTATAATCTAAGTACATGTTATGTCCACATCCGTTTTTCCAGCGGAGGACCGACCTTTAATAACCAAGCGTCCCTTTAAATAAACAAATATTCCTGGACTAATTACACAGCGCCATCTAGCTCCAAACTAAGCAAATCTTAGTTTGTCATTAGTACAAGATAATTGTAAAATACACATATATACATTTTTTTTAAACTATAATATAAAACACCATGACCAACACAAACCGACATGTTCATGCACATGAATATTTGTCTTGCGCGGGGATCGAACATGCGTCCTCGGAATCAAAGTGGCCATTGCTAACCATTCGACCACCATTTATACAGCACAGAGTAGACAGTACCGGCGCCGGTGATCCACAACTTCATCGCCATTTGCACGTCCAGCTACAAGTGGCATGCACGCAGGGGCACTGAGAAGGCTGAAAGAGGTAGCATGGGGAGAAAACAACGGAACAATGGACTATGAATTATACAGGGTGGAAGCTTCTCATGCCACCATAAGGGAAAGTGTTCTTAATACTGTAGATATAAAATTTTACTCAAACAAAACATTCCTTTATTTTAGTAAACAAAGAAAACAGCATTCAACGATTTTCAAAAATTCGCTTCGAAAATGTAAAAATTACACTCTGTACTGTTACTACATCGATCTTAAGGGTCAATTATAAGGGTGAAATCATTCTCATGGTTTCCTTTCATTTAATTTATCATTTGTTAGGGAGATTTCACGCTTATAATTGACCGTAACGACCGATGCAAAAAAAGTACAAGTTGTAATTTTTACAAATTTTAGTCGGTTCGATTCTAGGGCGACAAGCGAATTTAAAAAAAACTTAAAATGCAGTTTTCTTACTTTTCTAAAATATTTTTCTATTTATAGTATTAAGAGTACTTTCCCTCCAGGTGGCATTAGAAGTTTCCATCCTGTATAATTTGTAGCAAGTCAAGATGCCACAGCGGCACAGCAGAACCTCAAAACAAAGTGACGCATACACCTCCCGGGATTCTATTAAAATGACCGCGAAATTGGTAGAGCTATATAGGTAGGGGAGCCTATTATTCAATATACTCTTTGGCTAGAGTGTACTCGTTTACCGTTGTAAAAAAAAGTCGCACGTCTACAAGAGACGGATCTAAAGATTGACCCGAGATGAAAGGTTCTTAGAATCAAAAGAAAAGGTCGAAAATTACTTCGATCTCAAGTCTATCATCATAATCATCATCAGGTCCATTTTAGTCTCCACTACAGGAGCACGACCCTCTCTCGTCCGTCCTAGATAGATTCAAACCAATTTGTCAACCTTTTGTGCTAATCCACTATAAATCGTCCCTTTAGTTAGTCGATAGGTCTTACCTAAAGAAATTATTTATATAGCGATGACGATCCTGACGAGAATCGCTAGCTATGGTTACTTTAATTCCAAGGGTCGGGTCTTTAAACCTCGTCGACCAGCCTTATTCATCCCACTTCTGGGATACGGATCTCGCCTTAATCGAACGGGTGTAGAGCACCACGCTGCTCAGCTGCGGATTGGCGGAGGCCAGTGTTTTCAAGTCGCTTATAGGCCACTGAATTCGCTTAACGACTGTCATCTAATAACAACAGCCAGACCAACGGCTTAACATGCCCTCCAAAGCACAGATGAGCTCGGGATAAATGGTTTATTATAACGAGCTCCTCAGTGCTTCGGAGGGCACGTTAAGTTCATCCATGGACAGGCTACGGTCTACATTTCTCAACTTTCGTTATCGATTAGACTGGCGCAACGTGGCCATCGAGCTCCTTATTTAGTGAATGTGTTCCTTGCACAAGATAAATCGCACAATATCTAAGAGCATCAACATTTCTATTTTTCTTGGTCTGCAGAGTATGAGTAATACTAGCTGTGCTCGCGGGTTTGCCCGCGTATAATCTAAGTACATGTTATGTCCACATCCGTTTTTCCAGCGGAGGACCGACCTTTAATAACCAAGCGTCCCTTTAAATAAACAAATATTCCTGGACTAATTACACAGCGCCATCTAGCTCCAAACTAAGCAAATCTTAGTTTGTCATTAGTACAAGATAATTGTAAAATACACATATATACATTTTTTTTAAACTATAATATAAAACACCATGACCAACACAAACCGACATGTTCATGCACATGAATATTTGTCTTGCGCGGGGATCGAACATGCGTCCTCGGAATCAAAGTGGCCATTGCTAACCATTCGACCACCATTTATACAGCACAGAGTAGACAGTACCGGCGCCGGTGATCCACAACTTCATCGCCATTTGCACGTCCAGCTACAAGTGGCATGCACGCAGGGGCACTGAGAAGGCTGAAAGAGGTAGCATGGGGAGAAAACAACGGAACAATGGACTATGAATTATACAGGGTGGAAGCTTCTCATGCCACCATAAGGGAAAGTGTTCTTAATACTGTAGATATAAAATTTTACTCAAACAAAACATTCCTTTATTTTAGTAAACAAAGAAAACAGCATTCAACGATTTTCAAAAATTCGCTTCGAAAATGTAAAAATTACACTCTGTACTGTTACTACATCGATCTTAAGGGTCAATTATAAGGGTGAAATCATTCTCATGGTTTCCTTTCATTTAATTTATCATTTGTTAGGGAGATTTCACGCTTATAATTGACCGTAACGACCGATGCAAAAAAAGTACAAGTTGTAATTTTTACAAATTTTAGTCGGTTCGATTCTAGGGCGACAAGCGAATTTAAAAAAAACTTAAAATGCAGTTTTCTTACTTTTCTAAAATATTTTTCTATTTATAGTATTAAGAGTACTTTCCCTCCAGGTGGCATTAGAAGTTTCCATCCTGTATAATTTGTAGCAAGTCAAGATGCCACAGCGGCACAGCAGAACCTCAAAACAAAGTGACGCATACACCTCCCGGGATTCTATTAAAATGACCGCGAAATTGGTAGAGCTATATAGGTAGGGGAGCCTATTATTCAATATACTCTTTGGCTAGAGTGTACTCGTTTACCGTTGTAAAAAAAAGTCGCACGTCTACAAGAGACGGATCTAAAGATTGACCCGAGATGAAAGGTTCTTAGAATCAAAAGAAAAGGTCGAAAATTACTTCGATCTCAAGTCTATCATCATAATCATCATCAGGTCCATTTTAGTCTCCACTACAGGAGCACGACCCTCTCTCGTCCGTCCTAGATGGAAGGAGGATTTGGCCTACACTCCCCACGCTGGCCAGACGGGTTGGGGAGGCCTGATCGATATTTGATAATGTATTTCCCTTAGTCGCCTTGTATGACATCCACGGGAAGAGACGGAGTGATTCTATTCTAGTCTGCCGGAACTCACACGGCTGGTCCCAAGTCTATAATATTATTTATTTATTTAAAACTTTAATCACCTTAACATTTGGGGTGCATAAGCCACTTACACTAAATGTTTTCTTAAATATGCAAAAATTTTTGGAGTTTACAATGTTTGGGACATTGTAAAATCCAAAATTTTTTGCATATTTAAGAAAACATACTCCCTAACTGAGCAGTTGTCTAACGAAGAACGCAATAAAATCCCATAGCTAAGCTGGAATTAAGTCTCGTGGGGCATTATCGCTGTCCCAGCGTAATGTATTGTTATCATATTATCGCGGGCAGCCCTGAGCCGCTAATGTAACTAATGAAACGTACTCTTATATCCGTGTAGAGATAATCCCTTCAGGGTTTATACCTTTATTTTTATAGGGCAGGACTGTGGTGTAATATTTTCGTTTGGGAAATGTTGAGGAATTTTTATCCTGATGGTCAGTCATTTATGTGATTTTCAGCGAAAATTATTTAGCTTATAAAATCGTCCGGTCGTTCTGTCTGTCCGTCCGTTGCCATGAAACTCAAAATTTCGAAATTCTGACTTCGGATTCGTGTAGAGCATCAAAAAGTAGTAATGTAAAGTGACCTTGGTTTTCCGATATTAATTCGGGAAAGTGCCCAAAATAAATAAATAAATAAAATAAATAAATTTCGCTAAGGTGGCGCATGCTGCGCGTCAGATGTTTTTTTTATGCAAATAGGATGGCAGACAAGAATACGACCTTATTATTTATAGACGATATTTTGGGGTGTAAATGGCTCACAACCACCTTTGAGCCAAAGTCAACCTCACATGCACGTGGTGCATCCTGCTGGTTTACTAACGAGGTTCTGGCGAAAAAGAGGTAGAGCACAGCGTAAATTTAAGCTGCCCGTTTGGGGAAGTACCTCCACCTCATAGTGAAATACTGCAGCCAAATAACAATTGCCTTGAGGGCTGTTGGTGAAAACCAGGTTGGAAGAAGTTGCTGCGTCGGCATCGGGGGTGGATGCGCGCGAACATATTTCATTTTGCGAGCGTTTATATGGCTACGGTAACCGCTTCATATCAGACGGGCCGTATGCTTGTTTTCCACCCGACGTAGTACAAAAAAACTGCCTGATGGTAAGTAGTCATCGCAGCTTATGGACACTTGGTATACCGGGGTATCACTCACGCGCTGTCGACTCTGTAAAAACCTCCTCACGCCTTTCTTAAAGAACCCGATAATATAGTCTCTTGGAAAAACCTCGGTAGGTAATTCATTCCACAATCCGTGGAAGAAAACCTCTCTGGAACCGCACAGTTCGCGACCATCTTGGCCCCAATGTATGAGAATGAATTTCCTAGCGAGCGGTATGAATAATTTGGATGAAAATATAAATAAAAACAGGTCAAGCTAAATAAAACCGTTTAAAAAGTATATAAATAGAAATAATATAAATCTTTGCATATTTTATTCACATCACAACACTAATCAATCATATAAAATCAAAACTACAAAAGCCAGCAACAAACTCATATTTCATTCTGTAGACAGATTCTAGAAATACGCAGGTAAATAAATATAGATTTTTTTATAATTTTGGTTAAGCCTCGGTCCAAATGTCATTAAAGTTTAAGCATCACCTTTTTATAAACTAAAAATACTTCAATAGTTCGATTAAGATATCCAAGAAATCTGGCAGCGTCATCCCTGGGGAATTTAGAGTGAAAATTAAGTAAATAAGAATTGGATTAAACCCTCAGGCAATAATCCAGCCCAACAAAATTGGAATCCACAAAAATGCTGACGTAGACAGCTGACGATGTCGCTTGACTGGAAATATGTATTTAAATAGTAACCGAAACCATTATATGCGCTTTTATTTTTTCAGCATGTGTTTGCAGATTTTTATTAGTTTAGTATAAATAGGGACTATATTTTATCTGTTTGTAATAAATTTATTATTACATATCATCACCTACCTGTATCTAACCAAGGCTGCTGATAGACCTTTCTCCTCTTCCAGACGTTCTTTAGGCCTCATTTACGGTGACGCGGGGCGTCACGCGTCGCGTCCGGTGGCGCGGCCCGCACTTAATTCAAACATATGGCGTTGTATAAGTGCGTGCGATCGAAATGGAGCGCGTTTTGTGGCCGAGCCCGCAGATCGCAGCGATGCCTGTCTAATTTAGAATCTTTTAGTCTAATTTAGAAGACGTTGTCTCCGTTGCAATGGAGTACGATATGATCGCCTTTTTAGAAGAAAATTTTACGTTAAAAAGTTAATTATTTAATATAAGGAAACTGGTCCGATGTCGGTTCGAGTGTTGCCCCGCGTGCGCCGCAGCGATGCCCGCCGCGTGCATCGCTACACGCTTGAGGAGTCGCCGCGGGGGCAGCGGCGGGCACCGCGACTCTTCCCGCCACGCATCTCTATGAACGACATCGTATATTGCCATATCTTTGAAATTGCGCGTGCGATGACGCGAGCCGCTGCACGCACCGCCGCGAGAAGCCACGCCGCACCCGACGCGCGATGCCCCGCGTCTCCGTAAATGAGGCCGAAAAGCTTAAAAATTTAGTTGTACTTCTACAAAATAAATGGGTGAATAAGGCCTCCTTATGGCACATGTACGTTTTGTTCAATATTATTCATGTGTATTTGTACCTATTGTCTAATCTCCATTGTGCAATTAAAGCTTACTTAATCTAGGTATTAAATATTAGACCCCGGTCACACCATACAAATATCGTATTGGTAACTATTGCATAAACTATTGTAGAGCGCGAATGTGCTAACGAGCATTATATGCCGTACAAACTGTTCCAGATTCGAATCAGAGGAAAGGCTCGATACAAGTAAGAAATATCGATACAAGTGTGTTAGATCACTGATTTATGTATGTACTAACTATTGTTGTAATTGTATTGTTATAAAAGTAAGTGTCATGACTAACAATTCTTGCTTGTTGCAATTCTGTAAACATTCTTATGCTTGACTTCTTTTACTGTTAATATCACAATATAAAATCTTGTTGGTCAAAATTTATTCATTTTAAATTGGCTTTATCTTTAATAAGTCGACTATTTTTTTTATCATCGGTATAAATGTTTATAATTACCACCGGATACCAATTTGTTTTGTATGATTGGTTGTGTATGACAATCAATCAGAGAATTGCATGGTGATAAATGAACAGTTGGATGGAGGGAAACGAGGATCGGCACTTGTTAGTTGGCAGTGGCGAGACAAGGTTGGAAACATTGTTATAGTGAACTTGAGAGTTTAAATAAATTGAAGGAAAGTTGTATAGTATTTTAATTCCGAAGATTATCTCACAAGTGTGCGATATTCATTGGCCATAAGGTACGTACACGGAAACTTGATCTGTGGGTAAGTAAGTACTGTAACTTATACTGTGACTCAAAGTTCTTGTATTTAATGTGCACGGTGCATGTGGCTGGAGCAAGACGCTCGTCAGCAGTATGCTCAAACTTGTGCTTCTATTCTTGTATTCATTTCTATGCACGGTAGTTTGCACAATGAATGTAATCTGTACAAGTGCCTTAACATGCGCAAGCTTTATGCATAGTGTACAAGCAAGCACCCTAAACGTAATCACATTAAAGTAAACAGGAGAAAACTGATCTCTTATGCCTTTACTAGGCTTGCAACTGACAGAATGTAAATTTGAGAGTTGGGAACGAATGAAGTAATTGACGCGCTTTCGAGGTGAATTCGCGCCTAATATTTGACACAATCTGAAACATGCCAGCGTAGGAGCAACAACTCCCATTACCGTCAGTATTAATTACCCAAATATTTTTTTTATACTGCTGGTGTGCCAACAATAAGGTACACGCCATGCCTATAAAGGTTCAGAGCAAACTGGACCGCGTTATTACGTTGCGTGTTCAGCGGAGTTGGTTATATCATATTTACGAGGTTTAAACTGTTCTAGTATTAAGTTCGAACGCATGATTTATACATACGGTGCGTTTATATTAAGGTATCAGTGTACAGGTTTGGAAATAAGTGTAGATATACCATCATAACACTATGTTAGTATATCTACGAGATACAACTAATACGAATAATCAGATATCATATTCAGTAACAGCATTATTTTATCAGTAACAATGCACAAAATTCAGATATGCCAATTAGATATAGTTGACTGTAATATCAGTGATCGTATTTAGTAGTGAGTTTAGTAGTATAGTGATACTGTACGAGTTCAGTAATAATCAGATGTATGGTGAGGTTCACGTGTGGCTAATAGAGATGGAGGAGGCCACTTGGAACTGATTAGTCCATATTCAGAAGACGATTACTATTCCGATTTTCAAATATTATACATACGAGTGATCTTACGCATGAATTAAGTTCAAGTATTATTATTTACAATGGTCGTGTGGTTTCCGGCAGACTAGAATAGAATCACTCCGTCTCTTCCCGTGGATGTCCTACAAGGCGACAAGGCAAGGCCCCCCCAACCCGTCTGGGGGAGTGTAGGCCAAATCCTCCTGTCTGGGACGGACGAGAGAGGGTCGTGCTCCTGTAGTGGAGACTAAAATGACCTGATGGTGATGATGATGATGATATTTACAATGGCGTTGTAATCAACTCAGTTAATCGCTCAATACTTTGTGTTCATGTATTTTGCGACTTTTTTTATACGAGAGGGGGGCAAACGACGTGCAGGTGTTGGCTTTGGTTCAAAGATGTTAATGAACCACTTACACACCCATAAATTCAATTCGCTTTATTTATTTCCAATACCTTAATAAGTACACAATGAAATAAAGCAAAACTTTCGTATATCGCTACACAGCACTTGTTTATCAACTCCAACTCCAATACTTCAGTAAGTACACAATCCTAAGGTGATATTGGAATTAAACATTACGCAAATTTTCTTGTAGCCAAGCTTGGAAAGGCAGCGGCGGCCGAACACAGAAATTGAATTAACCAAATCCCTTTGACAAAGTTCGTGTTTGCCGGCAACTCGGTTAAACTGTGAAATTATTAGCGGCCACGAAATTTTGGTGCTCTTTTGCGGCGACTATAACAGTACAGTTTATTTTAGAAGATTAACATAATTAACTAGGCATAGATATTTTAAGAGGTATCGATACCGGGAGTCGATAAGCCTGAAACGATCGGAGAAAATTGAAAGAAAATGTTTGTTGTTTTTGAACGTAAAAGCGTGGCTCGGGTTTCAGATTGCGGTAGCTGTTATTTTTTATTTATTATTCTTTACGAAATAATATGAGCGTTATTTGTGCATGGAAATATTTTTTTTTATGAGAGGGGGCAAACGAGCATGTGGATCACGTGATGGAAAGCAAACGCCACCGCCCATGGAGATCAGCAACACCAAGGGATCGCTGATCCATTGCCAGCTTATACTCCTTCCTTCTTTCTTTCTGGTGATCTAACTCACTCGCAGGAACACAAGAACCTTCTTGTTATTTGACTGCGGTATTCTATGGTATGTCCATGTCCGACTGGCAGCTTAAAAAATACGCTATGCCCAGATATGCATAGCGCATTTTTTAGCCAGACTCTTTTCACCAGAGTCTCGTTTGTCAGTCAGCAGAGTGCACCACGTGCAGGTAAGGTTTGCTTCAAAGATGTTGATGAACCTCTTACACCCCAAAACATACATAATACTTACTTAAACATATTTTGCTGTTCAGTCGATAGGATGATGTGGTTTTATCATGACCTAACTGTCCTAGAGAAGCTATAAAATTTCAGCATTGGTTAAGGATAGTCTCCGAACTGTATTTTTTTGTATATTACATCGGGTGGCTGATAAGCATATGTCCCACCTAATGTGAAGTGGTTACTATAGCGATATTAACGCTCGCAACATGAAATATCGCTCGCTCGCCGCCACCCCCATTATAAACGCAGCGACTCCTTCCTTTCTAAATTGTATTACATTATTGCATTCAATAGAATTCGTCCAACAATTATCATCACTTAGGTAATTCTCACATAGCTCCGAACTTCGCGACGATGTATAATTATATAACTACATCACAGTGAGAACACCTGTCCACACGCGAGAGAAATTTTCGTCGCGTGGAGCGGAGTAATGTCAGAACCGTCACGGTTTAGCACATTAATGTTTTGGAGTGACAAATTTTACTTAAGGTGTTCTGGAAGAGATCGCTTAGCGATAAGACCGCCCTTTTGTATTTTTACCCGACTGCGACAGAAGGAGGGTTATGTTTTTCGAGAGTATGTCTGTATGTATGTATTTATGTATGTATGTATAATTGTTTGGCACGCTCTGCAGCCTGAAAGGCTGGATGGATTTTAGCTTGAGAGATGTCGCTAGATTCGTATTTGCTGTGAGAGTACCACTGGGCACGTCAAAATAAAAAATAAAAAATGGCAGATTTTTGGCGCCAAGTTCAAATGCAAATGCGCGCCGCAGTCTCGATGGCTCGATCGATTTTAGCTTGAGGGGTATCATTAAAGAGTTTAGCAATGAGGTTAGTATTTACTGTGAGAGCGACATTGTATAAATATCAAAATAAATAAAACTAAAAAACGAAAAATAAAAATGGTAATTTAAAAAACTAAAAAACCCGACTGCTTTTCTGTGTAATTTGGAAATGAAAAGCCCTAAAACAAGAAAACATGTAGCAGTCGGGACCCAATTTTTTTTATACCACCAGTGTGGCAAACAAGCATACGGCCCGTCTGATGGAAAGCAGTTACCGTAGCCTATGAAGGCCTGTAACACCATAGGCATCACACGCGCGTTGCCGACCCTGTAAAAACCTCTTCACGCCCTTTTTGAAGAACCCCATTCTAGAAATGGAGGTTTAGTGAATTTAGAGCACATGTAGGGTCCCGACTGCTACATGTTTTCTTGTTTTAGGGGTTTTTCATTTCCAAATTACACAGAAAAGCATTTTAGTTTTTTAAATTACCATTTTTTTTATTATATTCATACCTCTGTAATTTTACATTAGGGTACAAGTGTGTTATGTTGGTGATTACCGCTGAGGCGTCATTGAGACCCGAGTCGTAGGTGAGGGTCTTAAGAGAGCCGAGGTTTAAACCGATTCAAACCGATTTGAGCATAAACCGAGTTGCGTCGATTAGCGCGTCTAGTAAACCGATTTGGCCGAGTCGAAAGCGATGTAACGACTCGAATTTTTAAACCGATTCAAACCGATTTGAGCATAAACAAACAGAGCTGCGTCGATTAGCGCGTCAGCGCGTTTACTAAACCGATTTGGCTGAGTCGAACTTACTTGTACGCATCTCGCTCGAGTCGCTCTGCGCGCATGCGCGCGCCTGTCGATTCGAGTTTATACCGTCGCGCTGTCTGACCAATCAGAAAAGCCGGTGCCCGACTGGAGTAGCAGAAACGGTTAGCTCGCGTCGTCACTTGTCCGTTCGTAAGTCCGACTGAATCGAAGTGAAGTAACCGCTTCACATCAGCCGGGCCGTATCGTATACTTGTCTGCCATCAGACGTATTATAAAAAATATAAGACAAGCATAGTAATAAATAATTAATCTATATACGTAATTGTTTTTCTGGACCGCGTGTGTAGGTAGGTTAGGTAGGAGGTAGGTACTTAACTAAACTAAACTACCAATCATTGGTTCAATTCAACCCCATTTTGGGATGTAAGTGGTTCATCAATTTCTTTGAACCAAAACAACTTCACCTGTACGCGGTGCACCCTGCTGACTGACAAACGAAGGTCTGGCGAAAAGAGAGGTACAGAGCGTAATTGTAAGCTACCCGACTGGGGAATGTACCTCCACCTCACAGAATACCGCAGCCAAATAACAATTCCCTTGAGGGTTGTTGTGTTTCTGCGAGTGAGTGAGGTCACCAGAAAAGAAGGAGATGCAGCGTTGGCAGCGGGGGAGGCGGCGCGCGAGCGATATTTTATGTTGCGAGTACCACGGTAACCGCTTCACATACGCGGGCCGTATACTTGTCTGCCACCCGACGTAGTATAAAAAAAATAAGATCAATAACAACAAATTCAAGATTGATTTTGTTTAACAGATTAACGCCAGACCAGAAGAGCTATCCACATTCCAAAAGGTAAATATAAAAGCGTGCCCAGGATTCCGCGAAATCGCTTGTCGAGTTTACTTCGCAATTTGCAATTTGGAGAACTCTTTAAGGGCTATTATTGCACAATGCTTACATGGAAGAGACACCACTAAACATTACCGCAAAATGGCGCCATACCATTAACGTAGAATAGGGACGTAAAATGCCAACCGTGGGTAGAATACGTGTACGTTGAATTTTAAAACAACGGTATGAATTTTTACAGCTGATTTCTGATTTTAACTACATAAGGCTTACTTGTCTACATATATATTTGACGAGCTCGGTGGCGTAGCGATCAATGACGCAGCTTCGACACCAACGATTGTAGGTTCGATTCCGACATAGGACAAACATTTATGTGCATGAACATGTCTGTTTGTCTTAGTTTGTGTGTTTTCTTGTATTCTAAGTATGTATTTACAAAAAAAATGTATTTACGTATGTTTATCAGTTGTCTAGTACCCATAACACAAGCTTCGCTTACTTTGGGGCTACATGGCGCTGTGTAATTTGTCTGACAATATTTATTTATATATAAATCATTCCTCATCATTATACTTGATATGGTCTTAGATGTTTATTTCTTATACAGAATATAAAAAAATTGGTTGCTGTAAAGTCGGTTTACGGACGATAATTTTACGTGGTAACGTCATAAGAAACATAGGCCGATCGTGCCTCTCTATCGCTTGTTCCGCGCTCTCGCTTGCACGCTCGGCTCAGATGGAACGTGCCAATGAATCATGTTTCTTTCGTGCGTGCAGCCGGCGTTGATCGATTTAAAAGACGTTATCACGTCAAAATCACTTCCATAAGAAATACGGAGTACACTTATTATTAATGAAACACTAGGAATACAGGAGCGAATGTGATCGATTACTATGCATACAAATACACTTATTGCACAGCCCCCTTACCACCATCTCTTATTGCGACTCAATAATTGAATAGATTGCTTATTCATATCAATGAATAAGCGACTCTATTTCAAATGGAATAGAGTCACTTATTCATTGGTATGAATAAGCAATCTATTCAATTATTGAATAGCAATAAGTGATGGTGGTAAGGGGGCAGTACTTAATACAATTCCTACATTGGTAGAAACTTGATCATTTCATATAACGCCCGGTAGCTCGCAGACCTAACGAGCAGAGGGGTTTTGGAGTAGCGACCAAGGATCGAAAAGTAGCCGCCGCCTAACTAGATGGACGGGGTGAGTTGGTAAAGATCGCAAAGAACCGATGGATGCAAACGGCACAAAATCGATCGTTATGAAAGTCTAAGAGGGAGGCCTATGTTCTACAGTGGACGTTCTTCGGCTAAAATTATGATGATGATGATGATAAATAATAACAGCAGTGTAATAAAAAAAGGAGCGTGGTCTCGTAGACAGAGGCCACAGAAGACATGTACCTTCTGTCACGTAGGTCGTCCACTTGGATATAAGTTGGGTAATAAGATGTGGGATATAGAAGAGTTACCGCTTACCACTTTATAACTCTCACTAACCACTGTGTTACGTTATTTTATGTAATTAATTATTACATTTAAATATCAACAAATTTTGCCTAATTGTGTGAAGGTACTTTATATCTCACATTGCCAAGAAGGGAAATCAAATTCCAAAACCTTCCTACGCCTCCTAATTTCTTCAGATTAAATTCATTGTGAGTTTTAAGGCAGCCGTAGTTTTAACCCTGCGACAATAAATACTTAACATATTTTTCAGTCAACTTTGATTGTCCGAAGTGATACCTATTTTATTGATATTCCTAGCAGACAAGTATCGGACAAGCTGAGATTATCGGCAGTATAAATCAAGCCGCAAGGTGCTCTACAAGATTTATTGTGTGTAGAGAGGAACTCGTCTTATCTTATGTTTTTGGGTAAAACAATTCTCTTCACTGTGAATTGTTCGAGGAAACTCGACGTACGACTTTAACAATATTAAGATTTATTAAGCCTTCTCAGTTTTGGCAGAAACAGCCCATGTGCATGCGTAATAAAATAAACAGTCTAGACCTCGGTTGTGTGCAAAGAATCATATATAATTCAGTATATGAAACAGTGTTTGCCATGTTCCAACAATATATGATATATTTCGAGCAATCAGTATTAACCTAACTGAATTGAGGTAAATAAAAATATAAATAAATATTCCTGAACAAATTACACAACGCCATCCCAGCCCTAACCACAGTATAGTATAGGTACAGTATGGCCACTCCCTACCGCTCTCGCGTATCGACCTCACCTAGTTAAGCAGACGACGGTCCCGGGTGTTGTCCTTTGATGACAGTGGTTAAGCCAAGTCTTTAGTTGATTTGAAAACACTGGATTCCGCCAACCCACCCGCAATTGAGCAGCGTGGTGGAGTATGCTTTAAACCCTTTCGATTGAGGGGACACCCGTATCCGAGTAGTGGGATGAATAAAGGTTGACGAAGAAGAATAAGAAGAAGGTAATTAGACATAAATAAAAAACTTACAATCACTAGAGCGTTGACCCTCATTTGATCAAGGATTCATATAATGAAAGGAAAACGATTCAAGTTAATGAATCTTCTTCTTCTTCTTCTTTGCCCTTTCCCACTTTATGTAGGGTCGGCTCTCCTAATTATGCGGCGCCAGGACATTCGATCCTGGGTTGTCGGGTCGGGTAATTGTTCCTCCAATATATGTTTTGTCATGCTGGTCCACCAGGTAGTAGGGGGGCGTCCTCGGCCTTTCTTCTTCTCTGGTAAGCTTAGTGCTTTCTTGACGACATGATCCTCGTCTCTTCGCATTACATGGCCGTACCACCTGAGACGGCTTTCGGTAAGTTTTTCTGTTATGGGGGCAAGTTTGAAACTACCACGGATGTATTCGTTTCTGATTTTATCTAGTCTGGTTACCCCTCCAGCCCATCTCAACATTTTCATCTCGGCAGTATGAAGTTTTTGCAGGTGTGTCTTCTTTGCTGGCCAACATTCCGCCCCATACATCAATGCCGGTCTCACTGCAGTCTTGTAGACCTTGCCTTTAGTTCGAACAGGCATGCGGGAGTCACATAGCACTCCAGTTAATGCTCGCCACTTTTGCCATCCCACATTTACTCTATGTGTTACATCCGCCTCAATATCTATCCATTATTCATAATAACAGATCCTAGATATTTGAATTGCGTTACTTTAGGCACTGGAGTGTGGTCGGGAAAGTGTATTGTGGCTGATGTGACGTCATTGCTGAATCGGCATTCCATGTGTTCCGTTTTCGATATGCTGACTTTGAGGCCTACAGACTCGAGCGCATTAAACCATGATGTTAGGGTAGTTTGTAGTTCTGTTACAGAGTTGTTTATTAATACGATGTCATCAGCGTACAGGAGGTTCCAGGGTAACGGGGCTTGAATTCTCTTTGTGACATAGTCCATGACAAGATTGAAAAGAAGCGGGCTTAAGGCAGAGCCTTGATGGACCCCCACTCTCACCTCAAATTCATCGCTTACCCCAGCGGGGCTTTTAACTCTAGTGTGCACATTATTATACATATCTCTCGGGCAGATATTGTGCTCTTAAAGCTTGCCACACGAGTTTGCGGGGAACCCTATCGAAAGCCTTTTCAAGGTCGATGAATATAAGGTGTAAATCTTCTTTGTTCAGACGATGTTTTTCTGTGACAATTCTTACCGCTTGGATAGCGTCGGTTGTTGACTGATTGATTTGGGCTTATGGATGACAGATTTTGAATACGGCCGTTAATTATTCGTTCCCAAATTTTTAAAGTATGCGATGTGAGTTTGATTCCTCTATAGTTGCTGCATTCCGTAACGTCACCTTTGTTTTTGTAGAAGGGAACTAAATGACTAAGGCGCCAGGAATTTGGTATCTTTCTGGTTCTGAGAATGAGGTTAAAAAGTCTCATAAGCCATTCCAGTCCCAATGGACCGAGCGATTTCCATACCTCCGCTGGGACTTCATCCGGACCCACGGCTTTACGGTTTTTCATCCTCTTTACTGCCAACTTTACCTCTGCCAAGCTTATTTCCTGTATAGGTCCTTCCACTGGTGCTAGCGGTTCCAGATCTTTACTAGGGAACTCTTCGTTCATAAGTTGTTTATAGTATTGAAACCATCTTTGGTTTATATCTTCGTTAGTTGTTAGCAAGTTTTTGGCATCATTTTTAATAAACTTATTGGTTTTAATATCTTGAGTAGATTTGTTCCTGTATTTAGCGACTTTATAAATTTCTGTATCTGATTGTGCTTCTTCAATTTTACTGTAGAACCCCTCCCTTGCCTTAGCTCTCGCCTGTGCTACACATTTCTTAGTGTTTGACTTCGCCTCCTTATATTTCAAGTGGTCCTCTTCTAGATCAGACTCCTGCCAGTTCTTGAACATGGTCTTTTTGTTCTGGATACATACTTTAACTTCTTTATCCCACCATGATGGATCTTTTCCAGTACTTACACCCCCTTTCGAAATACCCAATATCTGACTTGCAAGGCTTTTGCATTCCTTCTCAAAGTTAGTCCACATTGGTTCAGAATTTTCATAGATCTTCTCCATATCTTTGGTCAAATAATTGTGCAGTTCTTCAAGGAGTGAGTTGCCCTTCGCGCCGGCGAGATCTTTCCATTTAATTCGGGGTGTCTTGTCAAATGTTGATTTAATAGGTTTGGGCAATTTGTACACTCCTACCAAGATTCTATGTTGTGCGGTTAAGGACTCTCCAGGAATAACTTTACAGTCCTTAAAGTTCTTTTTGAGGGCACTGTCTGCTAAGATAAAATCTATTTGTGACATTTTCCACCCGCTTTTGTAGGTTATGAGGTGGGTGGGATTTTTCTGAAATGTGGTGTTTATGATGGTCATTTTATGACGCGCAGCGAATTCAAGGATATGTTCTCCTTTTTTATTTAGATTACCATAGCCGAAGCCACCATGCGTATCTCTAAATGCGGTATTGTATTCGCCGACATGGCCATTTAGATCCCCCAAAACGAATTTTGTTTCCTCCTGTGGTACGTTTGCCAATAATTCGTCTATATCTTCCCAAAAGGCTTCCTTGTCTCGCTGATTGCACCCTACCTGTGGTGCATACGCCCAGACAACATTCATAATGCTTTGGTTATCTAAAGCTAGTTTCACTGAAATAAGACGGTCAGTTTTCCTTTCAATGTTTACAATCCTGTTCTTAAGATGAGCATCGAGTATTACGCCCACACCATTTCTCTTATTGTCTGTCCCGTAGTAGACCAGCTGGTATCCTAAACCTAGGTCTCTAGATTTCGATCCTTACCAACGTATTTCTTGTATACAGCACATATTGATGTTTCTCCGTTTTAGGGTTTCTGCTAGTTCTTGACTACGTCCGGTTAGTGATCCTAGATTCCATGTCGCCATTCTTATTTTGGTAATTGGTTGCGAACAGTTGTTCTTGTCATGGGAGTCGTCGCTTACGGGGGACGCCCTAGCAGTGTTCGCATTTTTCGCAATCTTTCCGTCGCTTACGGGGGACGCCCTAACTTTGGCCTTATTTCTTTCGCTTGTCTTTTTCATAATTAGGAGAAGATTTTTGGCTACTGTTTTACGGCCGGTTGCTATCTGACGCCAAGGTGTAACCCTCGTGGAGGGCTCGGGGGCCGCCGTTGACCCGAAGGTTCTTCCGCCGCCTCCCCTACTGTGTGCTCCAAACCCAACACCCAGCACGTCTGCAACCTCACCTCCGAGTATGTCAGAGAAGCCTACAGACGGGGTTTGATGACGGAGTTTCCATCTCCGGCCTCGTGGTCCGCGGGAGGTATTTTATTTCCCTCCTACCCTCTGGGGGATTTAACTCCTCCAGTGGGCATTCCACTATCCGCCACCTGTGGACGCGGTCTCTAGGGAATGAGGCGACCCCGAGACGCTTCAAGTTAATGAATAATAAATTGAAAATTAAACTATTCTCTAACACGGTCATATAGTTTCTTAGTAATACCATATAGATTTATAATTGGTTTCATAAAAGTTCAGTGTGCCAGTGTAATCCTATTATATTATTAATACTTTAGTATATTATTATTGGTTTAGGTAGCAATCGGGTGACATCAAACCATCAGCAATATTATTAATTTGAAAGTGTGTTTGTTTTAATTTCACATCAAAAGGAAATACATTGTCTAGATTTTTCAACGGTGATAGTTATAAGTCTACTCATACTGATTCCCCGGAAAAAAGATCTTATATCAATGAGAAAAAAATATATTAAAATGTTGACCACGCGACTGGGCGAAGCTGCCGGCAACAAGTAGACAAATAAATCGCAAAAATAATATCATCATTCACTTGTTATTTTCCAATTATTTGGAGTAAATGCAATAAGTCGTTTTTCTTCCATTCATATTTATCAGCAGTCATCTCTATCCCTTAAGACTCATTTTCATTGGTCGATTAGTCGGTCGTTAGCCCGAATGCGGGGACTCCCCGCATGCGGGCTAATGACTAATGAAAATCAACGGTCGATAACTCGGTCGATTAAATGCGTGCTGAGACTCCCCGCATTCGGGATAACGACCAATGAAATTTATCGGAAGATATAAAGCATTCGGTGCGGGGACGATGACATTTTCAGTAAGTCACACACATATAAATTTGCACCACGCATCATTAATTGTTGTTCCATGGCAATACGTCTATTTAGTGCCACTCTCTCAAAACAACTGTCTAAAATGAATCTGCGGTGCAGAATTTTCGTACGGCCCGCATGCGGGCCTCATCGACTAATGTAAACGGTTCCCGCATGCGGGACTTATGGCATGCTTAAACAGAAATCTCCCGCACACCGAATGCAGGCCCTAACGACCAATGAAAATGAGCCTTTATGCGGGCTAAAGATTAATGAAATTCAACGGTCGATAACTCGGTCGATTAAATGCGTGCGGGGACTCCCCCGCATTCGGGATAGCGAGCAATGAAATTTATCGGTCGGTATAAAGCATGCGGGGCGCGGGGACGAAGACTCACTTATACAACTCAGTTCACGAATTCCTACGGCCCGCATGCCGTTTTTTCATTTCATTAGTCGATGGGCCCCCCATCGACTAATGAAAACAGTTCCCGTATGCGGGTTCTATGGCATGCTTGCTTAAACAGAAATCTCCCGCACCCAGCATTCGGGTCCTAACAACCAATGAAAACGTTTCCCGCATGCGGGCCCTATGGCATGCTTAAACAGAAATCTCCAGCACACCGAATGCGTGCCCTAACGACCAATGAAAATGAGCCTTTTCTTACCCATATTATCTTATCCATCCACGTTTTTCACACAATCCATTCACGTTTTTCAGTCTTCCTCTCTCATATTATCCATTCACATTCAAATTCATCGTTTTTTTTGTCACATGTCTTTCATCCCTCCGCATCACATATCCATTCAACAACAACGTGTTGTCACATTATTAATACGTAGCAAAATTTAATGCATTGGGAATGAAGTGGAAACTAATCAATCTATGTTTTAATTCTATTACATACAAACTACCTTTTAACTAGCTTCGCTGTCGTAAACTTCGGAAAAGAAATGCCATGTGTTGTTACAAATCCTATGCGGCAAGTTTTATAGAAATTCAGATCCATACTTCATCCATACATTACAAATTCATATAATTGTGAAAGTGGGTCTGTGTGAGGGAAGAGTACCTATGTTAATCATTAACAAAACAAATTCTATTCACTATTTTTACATTTCAATTTTATAACTATTTTTTCTTACTAGTTCATCAACTAAGTTTTCACATAAAAATATTTCTGTGCACTGCATTATGTTCCGTACCTCAAAAGGAAAAACGGAACCCTTATAAGATCACTTTGTTGTCCGTCTGTCTGTCAAGAATTTCTATGTCGAGAATGCGTGGAGGTATCAAGTTGAAATTTGAACTGTATACTTAGGTCTACGGTCCCATGAAGTTGTAAAAAAATCAAACTGCTAAGTTTACGTATAAAAAAGTTACGGCCGTTTATTCAGCAAAAAACGCATATTTCGACACATTCTCAAGGGAATCAAAACCTATAGGGTACTTCCCGTTGACCTAGAACTATGAAATTTGGCAAGTAACATCGTTATAGACTACAAGTACAAGAATAAATCTCAAAACTATACATTTGTAAATAGATCTTAAAAAATAGGGGGTCTATATTTTTTATAGGGTGTCGAAATTTCAAATTGAAACTACTAGTTCAAATGGGGTATCATGTACACATTGCAAAATATATATATTTTTTTTTCGACGCATTACTTCTTATTTATAATGAAAAATATCAAATTTAATATTGATACTACGTACGGAACCCTCGGTGGGCGAGTCCGACTCGCACTTGTCCGGTTTTTTTTTTATATTATTATTGTCATTACTTATATCTTCGCTTCGCAACGACGAATTTGCTTAGCTATTATAGGAAGCAAATAAAATGTATCTGCAATTCTTTTTATATAAAACTAAATTCGTGTACCAATGAAGTTTTACAAAAACATGGCGTAATATGGAATGTTCCGGAGCGAAAAGCTCCTTTCTCAGCGAGTTTACTTGCAAAACGTGCAAAACGACGGGTTCTGGGTTCTAATTTGGGGTAAATTACGACGGTGTCATCGCCGTGCTGGTTACCGAACGATCGTAGTTTGGCAACAGAATAATACATGTGTTTTTGTGAGAAAAATATTAAGCGAATCCCTTCGAATTTCTATCTACCGTTTACACAAAATAATTCTACTTACCAATAGGTGCACCAATTGTTAAGTTTTGAAAAGATAAATCGCCATTTTCTCCTCATCATTTTATTATTTTTTTAATACGAATTGATACAATGTGGAGTTTCTAAAATTTTTCAATAACAACTATTTTTAATATCCAGATTAAAAAAAAATCGGTTGTCTGTAAAGTCGGTTTACAGACGATAGTTGAACGTGACAACGTCATAAGAAAATACTGATGGAATGTTTGCATTTTTCGAAAGAAAATTTTAATGGAATGCCTCAGAGCGAGGTAACGCCGCATACGTCATGTTTTTTCGTGCGTGCAGCCGGCTCCATCGAATTGTCACGTCAAAAAACAATTGTAAATATCTAGGAAAACATTTGATTTTAAAGAATTGGCGGATAACCGACTTTTTTAACATTATTACATGAACGACATGGAAATCGATAGAATTGAAAATAGTTCGAACAATTTTAAGTTTATTTTAATTTTTATTTACTGTATTTTATTATATTAACTACTTACCTTAAATAAATATCTTTAATATATTTTCACAATTTGAAAGTTGGTATCATATAAAATTTGTTCATATTGTGAAATAGGATAACCCCTTTGAACTTGTTACACTTTGTGTAAAGTTTAAATAAACGAGTTACTCTCTCGTCATAATAGCACGCACGCAAACTTTCTTTCCTCCAACTTTGTAATGAAGTGTATGCATAAAACTTTTGATAGTTCCCGAAACAAGCTAAGTTTATGATAAACTAAGACTTGGAGTCTATAATTTTTGCATTACCAGGGCAACATGTATTGTGGAGAAAATTGTGTGTTGGAGGGTATGAAAAGTGTGAACACATTTCACACGAAAACTTTAGCGGAACTTTGTTGAAGTTTTTATTTAAAGCGGCAGAGTATTCTGCATGAGGTGAAACTTCCATTAAAGGTTTGTTTACGGATCACGGGTCCTATGTATTATTGGGCAATGTTTGTTTGTATTATAAAGATAATATATACAAACATTGAGAGAACATGTGGCTACTTCAGATTATCCACTCTAAAACAACCACCCTAAGGTGGATTCACGAAAATGCGTCTCCATCGATATATCGGAATTTACATAATATCTTACTTATCGGTGTGGATAGATGGGCACGCGTTTTCAAGTATCATGGTAAGGGGTCATATGAGCAGTAGTCTTTAATTTTTAATATAACACGCATTTATCTTGAAATTATTTTGAAAAAGAATTATTAGCGGAACAACTTAAATTAAAGTAAATTTTAATATCGTAATGCTTTATTCAAAATTAAACGTAAGCAGGTTCTACTGCACTTGACCCTTGACTGTACATGCTCTCTTTAAATGTTACACATTACTCTTTATTGCACCAAATACAGGATGACAAAATTGTAACAATGATTATAAATTACAACGGGCGGCCTTATCGCTATAAGCAATCTCTTCCAGGCAACCTTTGGGTATAGGAAAAAAGAAATACATATAAGTGGTAGGTGGCGCTGTAAGCAAAGCAAAGACACAATGAAAAACTAAAAACATACTTACATACACATATGTAGATATATAAACATTAAACTTTACTGATAACTTTAAACAATAACATTAAAAATTAAATAAATTATGCATTATACATGGAAGAGGAACAAGGAAAAATATATATATGCTATACTGAGACAATTGAAAGGTAATCTTTGACTTGCTTCTTAAAATTATCAATTGCTTGAGCTTGTCGTATAGCAAGCGGAAGAGAGTTCCATAGTTGGACAGCCTGAATACAAAAGGATTTGGAGAGGAATTGAGTGGAATGAGAGGGAGTTACAAGACGAAGTTGAAGAGCACTACGAAGATTAACGCCTCGGATGTCAGAGTGGTATGTGAAGGAATCTTTAAGATATAAAGGCGTGAAGGGATTAAAAAGGATGGAATACAACAAGGCGAGAATATGCAATTTCCTGCGAAAACGGATTGGGAGCCACTTGAGCTGAGAACGAAAGTGAGAAACATGGTCATACTTACGAAGCCCATAAATGAAGCGAATACAAAGATGTTGAAGACGCTCAAGTTTACAAAGTTGCTCCTCCGTGATGTCGATATAACATGAATCTGCATAATCAAGGATCGGGAGGATTATAGACTGTGCAAGCGCAATTCTGGTGTCAATCGGTAAGAAATTTCTAAGCCTCCTGAGTGAACAGGTGGCTGCAAACATTCTCCTACTAACCTCGGCCACTTGAGGAATCCAAGAAAAAGTTTTATCGAAATAGATTCCCAAATTTTTAACCCGGTCGCTGTATGGAATGTGTACCCCATTAAAAATCACAGGCGTAAGGTTATCCCAATCAATTCTGGCGATGAATCGAGAACTGCCAATGATAATAGTCTGAGTCTTAACGGGATTAACAACAAGACCATGAGCTTTGCTCCAATCGGATATAACAGTCAAGTCATTGTTTATAATATCTATTGCTTCGGAAAGATTATCTATATGTGCCTGATGATAAATCTGAAGATCGTCGGCGTAAAGATGGTAGGAAGAACGAAGTTGCAAGGTGATTGTGTTAATAAACAACGCGAATAACAAAGGAGATAGCACGCCACCATGAATAAATGTTATTTAATTAATGTTTTTTTTTTTTTTGTGTAAAAGTATGGCTACTGTAAGCGCTTCACATCAGGCAGGCATTCTGTTTGTTTGCCACCCAACGTTGTATAAAAAAATAAGTATCAGATCCGACATAGTCACGAGATGTACATAGCATTCGTAGCACTACGAGGGACCTTCTTATACTGGAACTGTTACTATCTACAAGTTAGTGTCTGTGCAAATGCGAAAAAAATAAAAAAAATCTATCAGCCAGCCTTGGAGACGCTCAGTCAGCCATCAGCAGAGGTGCCAATACGGGATCAATACTCTTAGTATTGCAAACGTCTAAAGGCGTACGGGACGTACTGACGCCTTCTCTCT
Source organism: Hypsopygia costalis (assembly GCA_937001555.2). Taxonomy (NCBI): domain Eukaryota; kingdom Metazoa; phylum Arthropoda; class Insecta; order Lepidoptera; family Pyralidae; genus Hypsopygia; species Hypsopygia costalis. The sequence goes on along the minus strand of OW443339.2, from coordinate 13,039,903 downwards.
AGCTGGACCGATGACCTCAAACGATGCTGCATCGGCTGTTTACATACAACAGAGGATCGCATATGGTGGAAAGCATTGGAGCATTGGAGAAGGCAGAAGCACGAAGAACAGTATGTACATACAGGCTGATAACGATAATGAAATTATAGGCTATGACAACCACTTTATATCAGACGGGCGGTACGTTTGTTTGACACTCGGTGTGGTATAGAATCATGTTCTAACAGTATAATTTTTTCATACATATTTTTTTGTACAAACACCGTCACCCGAGATAAGTCAAAATACTTAAAAGTAACTTTGAGACGAGATCCGTCAACACAAAGTCATATTTTGTTTGTCACTGTACCGACATAAAATTTACAAAGACATGAAAATTCATGATGAGACCTAAAAGAAGGGGACTGAAAGCTTTCTTGTTTCAACAGACAAACAGCCTGTGTACATTGTAGTCTCCTCGTGAAATAGTGAAATTTTCTTTAGCGATGCAAATTAGAAAACCTTTGCTGAAGGGAAAATAAAATACACAAGTTTAATTAGTAATTCACAACAACTGAATGAGTTTTAATTGTAAGTTTACACTTAGGGTATGCAAATGTGCTTGGAACCCGACTTGATCCCGAACTAAGTTGGTTCTCACAGGAATAGTTAATCGGCATTATGGTCACTATTACAACTGCTAACTTACTTACCCAAGTCAAGCGGCGTGCGCCCCGGGACGGGATGTCAAATGCACTTAAACTAAATACAATTCTTTGGTACTAAACTGTAGTTAATCGGCTGAAGTTTAATTAACTGCTACTTAGTGGTTAAAGGCCAGTTCCGTATGTAGTAGTCAACTGGACGCGGAATGTTACACTTCCAATTATTGAAAAGTCTTTCAGGTTAAAGGTTATTCTTGCTCATTTTATTTTAAATCGGTATCAAAAACTAAAAAATCGTAGTTCAACGCGATGAGGTTACTAGTAATGGTTGAAGAAATCCGTTGAAGAAGTCCACATCGTAAGTCGATTATCAAATCTCAGTCATTTAAATTTTACAAATATAGAAATTTGTACTAACCAAAAATATCGAAACTTGTGAAGGTTACTAGTAACGGCTGAACTGTTCATGTGACATTGTAACATCATCATGAGAGCCTCGTTACCAAATTGAAGTTATCATTATAATATTGCCACGGAAACTGTATGTGTGTATGGTAAAAAAGTAAGGTAAGTTTCAGTAGAATCGATTTAGTAAGTCGCAGTGTCTCCGCACGTCTGGTAACGTGATGTAAATGTAAAGCCAAGTCAGATAGTCAACATAGATAGAAGAGAAATATTATTGATAAAAACATTATATTGAAGTGTTTTACTTATAAAACTTTAATGTAATGTAATATTTTATACCAAAACTTATTGCGTTACTCGCTGAAATTTATTTATTAGCATACATAACAGATTACACTCATGATATCATTTATACCCAAAATTCTTTACTGTACATATCTAGATTATAATCCAGCGAACGTATGCCTAGAAAGGTTACATAATTAGTAAGTTTAAATGAAAATTTTATTCGCTAAAGTTATCTAAACTGGAAATGGTAACGTAATGAAATGAAACGTTAAATCAACAGATAAATTAACACTCACTCAAAAATCGCAATGTAGATAGAGCTAGAATGCCAATCTGGAAAAAGGAAAAATAGATCGTTGGCCAGAATCCGTATCGTGTATATTTTGTTTCTCCCCTACGTAAACAAGAGCCAATGCATGCATCGCGCTATATATCCGTGGCCTTATATTTACACAGACCAATCAATTTATTGTGAGATAAAATGTACGATTTTACACGACCGTTCAGTTAGATTTATTGGCTTAAGAGTTGGTAACACGAACAGTTGTAAACGTTATATGAAAATGTGAGGTGAATATTCATGAACATACATAATGCCTTTTAAACGTTACTAACTACCTGAAATGGCGTCTCACGGATGCCGTTTTGGGGGCTTGGTTACATAATAATAGATAGACAGATAGATAGATAGATAGATAGAATAATAGTTACTTTGTAAACAAAATATTATTGATTTTTATAATGGCACGAAAACTTAAATAGTGTGTGCATAAAAATAATCTTATTTATGCATAAAAATTATATAATAAGTGTTGTATAACACATATAATTCAGTTTTCATGGTATATAAAAAATATTGTATACACAAATATACAAACTTCCCGTGAAAAACAATGCTGTCCGCATCAAATATCACGAATGTGCAAACAAGCATAATATGATGTGTCATAGTAAGTAGTAATTTTAGCCTATAGACACTAGTAACACCAAATTGCTATAGCTAGGCATCAAGAGATTGAATAGAGTTTGAACGTCGACGTTTGGCGTTACAGTCGTTAAAATGTTTCATAGTTCGCTAGTGTCGTATTTATTCCCTCCAAGCCGACGAGAACTGGAAATTACTATACCCATCCATCGGCAGGCTACGGTCAATTTAGTTTAACTTGTGTATTTGATTACACTGGCATACGCAACGCAATTAAGCTCCTCATATTAATGTTCTAGCTGGTCCCTATTCTAACCCGTCACTTTAAATAACTTGGAGGCTCCATATCGTATCTATACTAATATTATAAACTTTTGTTGTTGTTTATTTAAAACATAAAAGATTTTTAATATTGATATGGTCGCTAAAAGATTTTGTTAGGTTAGCTAATTACGTAATAACTGAAAACAAAAGGTCCCTTTAGTAGAGACTGAATAAATTAACCGACTTGGTATTACATGGATCTCATAACTTTTTACGGTAGAAGATCTGAGTTGCGAGACTTGGTTTTTTTACAAGTTATGTTTTTGATGGCATAATAAATAAATATTCCTGGACAAATTACACACTGCTATCTAATCCCAAACTAAGTAAAGCTTATATTGTAGGTACTAGATAACTGATATTATACTCAAAAACATTTTTTTTTTTGTAAATACATACATATAAAACATAGAAAACACCCAGACCAAGACATGTTCATGCACAAAAATATTTGTCTTGTGCGGGGATCGCACCCGCAACCTCTGAGTCAAATTAGCCACTACTAACCGACTTACCGACCAACCAACCGACCGAATTCGACCACCAAGCTCGTCATTAAAACTTGATCAAACGTATTAACACTCTGATTTTACTGTTTTGTTATTAATTGTGTCGATAATACTACACAATAACGACACAATCTATAGGGATTCGTAGCACTTTGCAATATGCAACAGTGCTACGATGCTACGAATCAGTCTCGAATAAAACTTAAATTTAGTGTTACCGACATAAGACCGAAAGATCGACAGGCTGAAGTAGCAATAAGCAAATCACATAGTACAGAACTGATGGTCGATGGGGCAGACGAAAATGGACGGACGATTTCATAAAGATCGCAGGGAGCCGATGAATGCAAACACCACAAAACCGATCAATGTGGAAGTCTCAAGGAGAAGGCTCCCCCTTAGACTTCCACATACAGTAGGCACGACACATTCCCACCACTGTGTCTCCTGTGAAGCCAGGATTAATAGTAGCGACCACCAAAAAAGGCAATGTATAGTGAAGGCCATTGCAGTCCCGGGGGTAAAACTACTACTGCCTTGGAACTCACAACGAATTTAATCAGAAGAAATTATTAGGATTAAGAAGCTTTTGAACTTTGACTTTCCCTAGTAGCAATGTGAGAGACTGCAATAAGGCATTAGAAGCCTAAAGAGATGATTCCACAAACATATAATATAAACATAGGCATGTTCAGCCGTGGACATCCTTTGGCTGAAATTCATAAACACATTTTTTTTACCGTTTTACATCAGGCTACCAGTATACTTGTTGAAGACACGGCTTATAAAAAAAAAACATAGTAATAAACAACAATTCAAGCTGCAAAAACCTCTAAAAGCAACGAATGTTTGCATTAAATTACCCCGATAGTCCATTGAAATTCAATACCAGCTGTCTACGACGCTTCCTTCATAGCTAATAATTTCATTTAAATGGCGGAGGAGTCAAACAACGTTTACACTGCTAAGTTGTAGCAACCAGACGACAATGTCCATGAATTAACAATGAACCGGGCTCGGAGTTGAGGCCTTTTCGACAAATTACGAACCTGCTTACGCGTCGGGCTTCTGGAGATTTCCTTTGACAACTAGTTTGTTCTAGGTGCCTTTTGCAATAATTTAACATTGAAATTGTTGCGAAATGTCCAATTAAATTGTTGGATATTTCGAGTTAGAAATTATAGGGAAACATCGTTTTGATGTGATTCCCTTAAGTTTCACAAGCTGATCTATCCCAGCTTCGCTTCGCATACTTTCAATGCTTATTCTACCACTTTCTTTAACTGTATCTGAGCATTTAAACCGCAGACAGAGAAAACTATAGACAAATTTATAATTTATCTCACGCTAAAGAAAGAGTAACTTACGCCATCTTGAAATTTATGTTATAATACATGCAATTTCTATGAAACTTTGTCGTCTCATAAGATAAACTTAATTTTTTGTTCAGATGTTATTCATTTGAACAAAATTTAACCAAAATTTCAGTTTATGAGACGTTTAAGTTTGCAATTTGTTACATTTTATACTGAGAGTAGTTGAAAGTGCACTTTGCAGTCTTTTGGTAAGGTTTTTGTCAAATATTGATATTTTGGTTGGTTGGAGCAGAATTGGGAGGAAGTTGGAACGCCCTGAATATGTTGTATTCAGTATATTCACTTGTTACATTTTTCTTGTAAATTATGTTGTCCCACTTGTTAAAATTTCTTGTAAAGTAATGAACAGACACACACTAGAAACAGACATATGTACACTTAGTGATTATTTTTAGTACTAAAAGTGTTGTTTGACCTGTGTTATTCACGCTCGGTGTATTCCAATGCTGTATCGGTCATTGGTTTGAATTGCATGAACGTTCTCATGCAGCCATGCGTTTCAATTTAATCGATTGGCATTTGTCAATCTAGTTCTACTGCTAATTCTACGATTCACGTGAAGTTTTCATTGTTTTGCTAATAATACTGCTAATTCTACGATTCACGTTGAGTTTTCATTCAAGTTCATGTGGAGTGATTGGTCTGTAATAAAACCACTGACTTGTTTCGAGCAGAAAACATACAGTCCACCTGAAATGGAGCAATTACCATAGCATCGAAAGGCTTGCAAGAGAACGAGTCTTGTATTGACCTCAACGGGGGCTATTTGACAATATACTACGAGTATACGACTTAGTTATCAATAGATAACTAAGTCGTATACTCTAATACCCAACCCGTTTGGCCAGCGTGGGGAGTTGTAGGCCAAATCCTCCTTCCGTCTAGGACAGACGAGAGAGGGTCGTGCTCCTGTAGTGGAGACTAAAATGGACCTGATGATGATGATACTCTAATATACTACGAGTAGTAGTATATTGTCAGTTAGCCCTCGATGAGGTCAATACAAGACTCGTTTAGTAAAATACACAAAACGAGAACGATCTGCGATCATTCGTTAACTTACGTCCGTCTTAATTTATGGTCGATCAAAGATTGGTGGGAAAGTCAATTTTATAAGGTGGTAATTAAGAAAAAATATTACCACTGGAGAAACAATAAAAAATACTGTAACTTTTGTTACAGTTCAGGCAGATATAAATGCGACATTTAACTAGTGTATATTATTCTGTGATTTAACATAGGTGTCGTAAAAAAAATTGTTTTAATGCATACAGAATAGCAACGAGCGAAGACATAATCTAGTAGCCTTTTGTATGGAGCGTTTGAGGGAAACCCAAAATTGTGATTCTCGAGATATATTAAGAAGTTTCTGTGCTATCGAAGTAATTCTTTCACCTATATAGTGTAACATTATCCCTTAAGTTTTCAATTATATAATAGAGATTTCATCATTTTTAAGGTTTCGTACCCAAAGGGTAAAACGGAACGGAACGTCCGACTATCACGAGGCTATATCTCATGAACCGTGATAGTTAGACAGTTGAAATTTTCACAGATGATGTATTTCTATTGGCGCTATAACAACAAGTAGGTACGAAAAACAGAAAAAAAAAAATATTTAAAGGGGCTCCCATTCAACAAACGTGATTTTTTTTGCTCGTTTTAGCTCGATATTGATAACGGCAACAGGTAGACGCTTAAAATATTCACAGAAGATTTAGTTATATGTTCACTTTAAAAATAAACGATTAAATTAAAATAAAACAAATATTTAAGGGGGGCTCCCATTCAACAAAAGTGATTTTTGAACCTTTTTTATAGATAATGGTACGCAACCCTTCGTACGCGTGTTCGACTCGCACTTGGCCGGTTTTTTTATTATTATCATTTTTTTATGTTAGGCTGGAACAATAGTCCTCCAGTGGAGGCGTTATAATTGCCTTGCATAAAAATAGAATAATAAAATATTATCGACGTTTGCGTGTAGTGTAAAGCAAAAAAAGAAAAATTCAAACATACTAGGAAAAATTTTATACTGAAGGAAAAAAAGTTTTAAGGTTGGCAACGGATCGGCGACCCTTTGGAGTTGCTGATTTCCATGGGCGGTGGTGATTGCTTTCAACCAGGTGACCCACATGCTCGTTTGCCCCCCACTCATATAAAAAAAAAATTAGACAAGTTTTGCTAAGAAGATAAAGAGGAAAATATGATAAATAACTAACTAACTATATAATCAAGAAAATGATAATAAATCATCCACTTAGCTTTTAATCCGTTGATGCTAAGGAGCTAGCTTTACGTCATCAGAATTACAGATTGCCGCTGCCCGGAGATGCGTTACCAGACAGGTGCTGTCGGCTCCTCTCGCCTCGTCTCGTGATATGAAATTTAAAGGAGTACGGGACGTGAGTTCATCAAATATTTAAATTGTGCCACCTGTGCGATCTTACAGAGGAACTTTAGGATTCAGACTTTACGTCTGATAATAGGACCTATTGAGAGTGCTTCGACTCCCATCCATCATAGCATGTAGCAAGTACAATCCTAATTCAATCATAATTACATACATGGAACACTCGCACAATAGTAATAACCTAATATACTATTAACATTCATTACCACTTCGAAATACATTTTACACTCTGTTTGAATAATATTGACAAATTCGTTTATTTATTTTGAAACAGTTACTTATTGTTATGTACCATCGAATATCGCAGTCAAATAACAATTCCCTTGAGTTTTGTTGTGTTCCTGTGAGTGAGGTTACCAGAAAGGAAGTCTACTACGTCGGGTAGCAGGCAAGCGTACAGCCCGCCTGATGTGAAATGGTTACCGTATACATATAAACGCTCGCAACATGAATGCGCGCTGCCACCCCCGCTGCCAAAGCAGCATCTTATTTCTTCCCGGTAACTTCACTCACTCTCAAGAACACAACAACCCTCAAAGGAATTGTTATCTAGCAGGACAATTATTGGGTATGAGGAGGAGGTACTTCGCCAGTCAGGCAGCTTATTTATCTTCTCGCCAGACCCTCGTTTGTCAGTCAGCAAGGTGCACCACATGGACATGTGGTTCGCTTCCTAGTGACCGCACTCGCAGGAACACAACAACACTCAAGGAAATTATTGCTAAATGGCTGTGGTATTCTGTGAGGTGGAGGTACGTCCCCAGTCGGGCAGCTAACAGAATTCGCTATACCCTAACCTCTCTTTTCGCCAGAGTCTCTAGTGTCAGTCAGCAAGGTACCCCAAGTGCAAATAAAGTTGCCTTTGGTTCAAAGATGTAAAAAACCAATTACACCCCTACATTGTATTTAACAAGTAAGTACGTGTTATTCTGTTATCCTACCAGTTCATTGATTCATATTCATTTCATTTTTATTCATTCATAGAACAGATATGAAAGTCAAATGTGATTCATCTTTTTTGTTTTGTGAGCCTCGAGGCGTGCAAAAGGATTTCAACATCTATATTTCGAACAAGTTATCGCAATCTGGAAGTACATTTGTTTGAAATAATATTGTGATTCATTAAGACATCCACGCGATTCAATATCTAACAAATCATTATCATTCGAGCGTATTGATTTTGTAAGGAAACATAAGCAAAAGTAACATGTAGATACACAACGTCTCAGGAATTCGAGTCTGAAATCATGTACTTATTTCGAACAAGATATCACAATTTCAAAGTATGTAAATTTGTTTGAAATAATGTTACAAGTTGTTAAGACGATGTTACGAAGCAGTTCGATATCGGACAAATGATGTCACTAGAACACTTTGATTATAGAATGTCATTGTTCAAGTATATAGATTTAATATAGTAAAAATGCTATCAGCGCGTGAAAGTTGGAAAAAAGCCGCTCAAGTGCGAGTCGGACTTGTATATGAGGGTCCCGTACAAACTTGTAGGCTGTGAGCTACATTCACCAAAAAACGGATTTCGTATTTTTCCTTGACTTATGCTACATGACATTGTTTCTTGCCAAATTTCATGTTTCTATATCAACGGGAAGTACCCTATAGGTTTTGATTCCCTTTGCGAATGTCAAAATATGCCATATACTCGTAAATGGAACATAAACGGCGGGATCTTTTAATTGCATCGATTTAGAAGCTTGTTTAAGCAGTACATTGAGCCTCTCAGACCAAATCAGACGAAAGGGTTTTTTTCACTGCTTCATGTCAAAGTCAAAGTCAAAATTCTTTATTCTGTGGGCCCTCGCGGGCACTTAGACACGTCTTTTACAATTAGGTATATTTTTTATCTACCAGCATTTCGGAATGACCATTGACGAGAAGAAATGCCGAAAGAAACTCTGTCAATATAGGTCTTTTTTTTTAAATAGCCATACAATATTATCATAATACAATAAAAAGAATGTCAATGTACAATAAAAAAAAAATGGTATGTCAACCAAAATAAGAGAGATAATAAAAAATAAAAAAACAAGTAAAATAAAATAGTAAAAAAATAAAAAATATAAAAAATCATAGTATAGAGTGTATATACATATTGTATAAAGTCTAAATATGTATATCCACAATACTACTTGTAAAGATAAGACGCCTGTGCTTCACATCCTGTGCCGAGAATTTGCCATACATTTTTATCATTAAGGTAATCGTCGGTCCTGTAGTAAGCCTTTTTACATAAGGTGGTCTTAATAAGCTGTTTGAATTTAGTGTCGGGTAAAATCAGGACCGACTCCGGCAACTTATTGTAGTAGCGGATGCAGTTTACGACAAACGAATTATTGACCTTCCCCAGTCTATGTTTTGGAATAACCAATTTGTTTTTGTTCCGCAAGTTGACATTAGTTATATCACATACTTTTGTAAAATTCGAAATATTTTTACGGACGTACATAATATTTACATAAATATATTGAGAAGCGACAGTGAGGATGTTTATCTCCTTAAATAACTCACGGAGTGAATCCCTAGAACCCAAATTGTAAATTGATCTAATGGCTCTCTTTTGTAATACAAAAATTTTATCAATGTCAGCTGCTTTACCCCAAAGCAATATGCCATATGACATAATGCTATGGAAATAACTATTAGGTTGGGGAAAAAGTCTTTTCGTATTTTATATGAAAATTCAAAACATTTTTTAATAAAGTTTATTTACATTTAATTAAAATATGTAGGTGCCATTTTGTTCGATAACTTTTTGCCATCTTGTAGGTAGAGACATGATCCCATTACTATAGAAATTTTGGGACTTCTGTTCAAAAAACCACGACAAGTGGTTTTGGCAGTCTTCTCGTGATGTTAACCTGATATTGCCTAAAGAATTCTGAAGAGACCGAAACAGGTGGAAATCAGAAGGTGCAAGGTCAGGACTATACGGCGGATGCATTAACACCTCCCAGTCAAACTCTCTTATTTTTTGCTGAGTGGCTAAAGATGTGTGAGATCTAGCGTTATCATGATGAAATATCACACCCCTTCTGTTAATTAATTCCGGCCGCTTTCTCTCAACTTTTTGCTTTAATCTCATCAGGTGTTCAAAGTAGAGTTCAGAATCGATAGTCCTGCCTGGCGGTAACAGCTCATAATGAATAATGCCCTTCCAATCCCACCATACACACAGCATCACCTAAGTTGCGGGTTAACCCGGGTTTTGCCAGAGTCTGTGAAGCCTGACCGGCCTTTGACCACGACCTTTTTCGCACGTTCTTGTCGTACGTGATCCACTTTTCATCACCAGTTATAAGCTTCTTCAAAAACGGTTCGCTTTCATTACGTCGCAGTAAAGAATCGCAAATGAGTACACGGTTCATTAGGTTTATTTCAGTGAGATCGTGAGGCACCCAAATATCGAGCTTTTTAGTGTACCCAGCTTTTTTCAAATGCGCCAAAACTGTTTTGTGGTCAATTCCTAATTCTTCAGCTACGTCGTAACTACTGATATGCCGATCTTGCTCCACTTTTTCAAAAATGGCAACCATTATCCGTAACAGGCGACCAGAGCGACGTGCATCTTTCACATCAAAATTTCCTGATTGAAAACGCTTAAACCAAATTTGTGCTACTCTCACAGACACTGCACTAGGTCCATAAACGTCACAAATTTTTTTCGCAGCTTGCGTTGCATTTTTACATTTTTTGTAGTAAAATTTTAAAATGAATCGAATTTCTTCATTAGATTCACTCATCTTGACAGTAAAAAAAACAAATGAAAATCACACATTTACCTAATTTGAATTTGGAATTATCTTTTTTAAAATTTTAACTTTTTAAAGATATCAAAACCTGCCAGATACAAATGGTATAACCAAAGAGATTTTATTACAAGTTCATACATACTATAATGCGAAAAGACTTTTTCCCCTACCTATTAAAATAAACGAGCCTAGCAGTTGTCTCGTCCGCTATCTGTCTTATTCTCCTAACCGCATAAGCTGCGGAACTGAGTCTGCGAGCTAGTTTCGTTATATGAGGGCCCCATTGCAACTTTGAATCAATGGTAATACCAAGAAAAACAGTATCATTGTCATAAACTAGGGTGTTATCCTTTATGACTACATCAGCATGGACTTGCCTGACATTGGGTAACGTGAATTTAATACATTTAGTTTTGTATGAGTTAAGAAGGAGATTATTTGTAGTAAACCAGTTCAAAATTGCAGAGAGAGCATTATTAACATCATCAATTTTGTCTTTATACCTAGCAACTTTAAAAATAAGTGAGGTATCGTCGGCAAACAGTACTACGTTGGCAAATTTTTCTACCAAATCAGGCAAATCATTGATGTATACCAAGAATAAGAGAGGACCCAAAATTGAACCCTGGGGCACGCCCATTTTTACATCAAATGCATTTGATTTTGTGCCATTTACATCCACCGTTTGAGTTCTATTAATAAGGTATGATTCTACCATTTGCAGAGCCTTCTCTTTAATACCATAATGATTTAATTTGAGATTGCAGTCCTGAGTATGTGATATTAATTTCAACTTTAAGCGATTTTTAAGAAAATGGGTCTTGACAGACGGACGGACGGACGGTCGAACAACAAAGGGATACTATAAGGATTTCATTTTTTTTTCTTTGGAGGTACGGAACACTAAAAATACAAAAGTAACATGTACATAGGTACAAGAATTCGAGTTTCAATCAAATATTTCGAGATTTAAAATCAATTCGAAAGAAAAGAAAATAACAATTTTGTCAACAAAAGCCATGACGCATATTAATTTTGTCCATAATGGTTTAAGGATACTTCTATGATAAATATGAATCCACGAGAAAGATGTAAGACTAATTTTAATAACTGTTAATTGTTTTTTAGGATTCCGAACCTCAAAAGGAAAAACGGAACCCTTATAAGATCACTTTGTTGTCCGTCTGTCTGTCTGTCTGTCTGTCAAGAATTTCTATGTCGAGAATGCGTGGAGGTATCAAGCTGAAATTTGAACTGTATACTCAGGTCTACGGTCGGTGAAGTTAAAAAAAAATCAAACTGCTAAGTTTACGTAGAAAAAAGTTACGGCCGTTTATTCAGCAAAAAACGCATATTTCGACACACTCAAGGGAATCAAAACCTATAAGGGTACTTCCCGTTGACCTAGAACTATGAAATTTGGCAAGTAACATCGTTATAGACTACAAGTACAGGAATAAATCTCAAAACTATACATTTGTAAATAGATCTTAAAAAATAGGGGGTCTATATTTTTTATAGGGTGAAATTTCAAATTAAAACTACTAATTCAAATGGGGTATCATATGAAAGGGCTTGATGTACACATTGCAAAATATATTTTATTTATTTTTTTCGACGCATTATTTCTTATTTATAATAAAAAATATCAAATTTAATAATGATACTACGTACCTACGGAACCCTCGGTGGGCGAGTCCGACTCGCACTTGTCCGGTTTTTTTATGCTACGTATTGAAAACATTTTTACCTATTTCAATCAATTATTACAAACGTCGGCTTTGTCGGCGTGCTTGTGCGAACTAATTGCGACGTAGGACAATTACCTTACTTTTCGGGTGTACGTTTTTGACTATATATATATATATTTGTAACATAAATAAATAAATTTCTGGACAATCTACACAGCGCCATCTAGTTCCAAATTAAGCGTAAAGCTTGTGTTATGGGTACTAGACAACTGATAAATGTACTTAAATGTTTTTTTTTTGTAAATACATAGAAAACACCCAGACCAAGACAAACAGACATGTTCATGCACACAAATGTTTGTCTTGTGCGGGAATCGAACTCGCAAACTCGGAGTCAAAGTGGCCATTGCTAACCATTCGACCACCAAGCTCGTCTCACCATTATTGGTTTGCACAAACAACGTCACTAAGCGCATACCTTCTCCTTTCCATCGTGGGTAATGACTACTAGGAAAATTTTCCACCTTTCAATAAACTTCTTTCACGGAATTAAGTAATACGAGTAGTACGTCATTCTTAGAAGCCTTTATTATAACCTGTATCATAGGTCGTCGACGTAATCACCTATAGTCGTTGCATAATTTAGTTTCCCGACAATAGCCTCCTGCTGGCTTCAAGATAGAATAATCAACCAGCAACTAATAGCTAACATTATAAATTCTGCCTAAAACCTTACTTGTTAAAACGCTAGATACTTTGAGCCGCATTGAATAGACGCAATATTGTCGACGAAAATGGGGTAAATATATCTTTTTTTTTTTTAATTTTATAAATATTTAACAATATCATAAAACAAGCAAAACTAAAATATAAGCACTTGGTGGAACTTTATAACCATTTTGATATTAAAAAATCACTTGTACTGGTCCAATTCGTCGTCCTCTTCAACCCTTTACATCCCACTGCTGGGGTCTCCCTTCAATCGAAGAGGTATAGAAAATACTCCACCACGCAGTCCACCAGCCGGTTAGTGGACACCAGTGTTTTCAAACCGCTTAAATGGCACTGACTTGGCTTAACGACTGTTATCTGATGACAAGAGCCGTGACCGACTCCCTTACATGTCCTCCGAATCACGGAGGAACTCGATATAAATAGAACCATCTATGGACAGGCTGCGATGGACGTTACTTAAAACGTGACGTGATTGACTATACTAATAAGCATAACGACGCAATCGAGCTCCTCATGCCACTGTTATCATCATATTCTGCTCAATATTCTGCTAATAATCATAAAAAAGCTATGTTTTCTGAATTATTCAACAAAAAGTGAATTGTTAGGCATCTGCTAAAAATCCCTAAATCTATTATCTACTACACCATCTAGCTTTAATCGAATAAAATCTATGCGAACGAAGTCACGGATATAACTAGTCTGGATATATTAATAAATAATATAAATAAATTAACATTTCTGGATAAATTACACACGGCCATATAGTCCCAGTGGCCGTGTGGTTTCCGGCAGACTAGAATAGAATCACTCCGTCTCTTCCCGTGGATGTCATACAAGGCGACTAAGGGAAATACATTATAATACTTCGATCAGGCCTCCCCAACCTGTCTGGCCAGCGTGGGGAGTGTAGGCCAAATCCTCCTTCGGTCTGGGACGGACGACAGAGGGTCGTGCTCCTGTAGTGGAGACTGGAGACTAAAATGACCTGATGATGATGATGATGATATAGTCCCAAACTAAGCAAAGCTTGTACTATGGGTACTAGAAATAAGATACTATACTTAAATACATGTTTTTTTTTTTAATACTTACATACAATACATAGAAAACATTCAGGCCAAGACAAACAGACATGTTCATGTGTGCATGAACACAAATATGTGCGGGGATCGAACCCGCAACCTCGGAATCAAAGTGGCCATTGCTAACTATTCGACCACCGAGCACGTCAATAAATAAATTTCATTATCAATAATAAACTGCAGAAATTTTATACTTAGGACTTTTCGATACCTGTGCATAATAATTGTGTTTATTATATTAACTATATAAAATATATACTGTTAACTATATAAAATATACAAATATATAGGTAAGTATGTATGTTTATTATGTAATACTGTTAGGATAAAAAAGGATTGAGCAATTGAGTGACATTTTTTTACCTCAATTTATTAAAAATTCTTAAAGAACTAAGCATAGATAGCGAGAAATTTAAGAAGTCGGTTTTCTGACTAATTATTCCCAAATGAAATTTATCGAACCTTCTAGCCCAAAGGGTGCAATTTTTTATTAAGATTTCCCAAACTTTTTTCATTAAATTCCACGAAGTACTTGGAAGTTCCTCTCGTTTTTAAGACAGAAAAAATCTTTAGCATTTTCACATTATTAATGTCGACCAAAATTTTCATGAAAGTGATTAATGCATTTATGTAACAAATAGAGTACCTACTGCGTATTCATGCCCTGTTGCAATTTTGTATTATAACTTAACTAGCATTCCATACATCCTGGGTGTACGTAGTTGATCAACATCTTTGAATCAAAGCCAACCTCACCTACAGGTGATGCACCCTGCTGACTGACAAACGAGGCTCTGGCGAAAAGAGAGGTAGTGCATAGCGTATTTTTTAAGCTTAACGACTGGGGAAGTACCTCCACCAGACAATACCGCAGCTAAATAACAATGTCCTTGAGGGTAATTGTGTTCCTGCGAGTGAGTGAGGTCACCAGAAAAAAAGGAAGGAGTATAGGCTGGCAACGGAACGGCGATTCCTTGTTGTTGATGATATCCATGGGCGGTGGTGATTGCCTTCCATCAGATGACCCACAAGCTCGTGTGCCTCACATATATAAAAACAAAATTCTGCCTTTTTAATTATCGCAGAACGTTCATAACTATAGTCTGTAACCTTTCTAGATAATCCCTCTTTCTATTATCACTAATACTAAATGGTTACCAAAAAGATTATGAAATCCGTACAGTTACTGAGATTAGCCCGAACAAACACAAGTTCAGCGCAGCGGAAACTTTAATTTGTATATGTAGTGAAACGAAATCTATATAATGAAGAACATAACTAATATTTTAGGGGTGTAAGTGGTTCATCAACATCTTTGAAGCAAAGCCAACTTCACCTGCACGCGGTGCACCCTGCTGACTGACAAACGAAGCTCTGGCGAAAAGAGAGGTAGGGAGCGTAATTGTAAGCTACCCGACTGGGGAATGTACCTCCACCTCACAGAATACCGCAGCCAAATAATGGTTCCCTTGAGGGCTGTTGTGTTCCTGCGAGTGAGTGAGGTCACCAGAAAGGAAGGAGATGCTGCGATGGCAGCGGGGGTGGCGGCGCGCGAGCGATATTTTATGTTGCGAGCGTTAATATGGCTACGGTAACCGCTTCACATCAGGCGGGCCGTATGCTTGTCTACCACCCGACGTAGTATAAAAAAAAAATTATATTGAACGTAAAATTGGGGTTTATTAGACGAAATAAATAATAGACGAAAAAAATTAGTTTTATAAATATATTTAAAATGGAAAAATTCACCTCCCCGCCTAGGCGGGATTCGAACCGACCTCTCGATGACCGGTCGAGTGCTCTTCCAACTGAGCTACCAGGAATTGAGTTTATTAAAAGAAGAAAAAATAAATCTTATTGATTTTCACGTTTCTTATATTTGCCAATTATAGTAAGTCATAGTATCATAAAGAAATAGGCAAGATTAAATAGTCATTCGGTATCGACCCACAAAGTTAGAAGTTAATAAGTTGTCAAGAGAGAATTAGACTTTATAGGTAAGAGTTATTTACTAGTCGGCATCAAAGAATAATTTTTACTTAACTTGCAAAGAAAAACAAGAGAAACGTAGTAGGTTACTATTTCCTTAACACTTAAATATGACTATTTATTTCCCTTCGTAAACTATACATTGACTATACATATGTAGTCGATAACCCCGATGGCCGAGTGGTTATTGGTTCACGTCACGGCGGCACTCAACGAGATTTATTGCCGGCACTACGCTACTGTCATCTAAGAGCCTACCCACACGGAGCGTTGCGTTAGAGCGTCGCGTCGACGCAGCGCTATCACTATATGTAGCGTTAAAGCAACGCAAGCATAAGGTACTTGTAGCTCCCGCAACAAACTGTACTCATTGCGTTGTAGAAGCGACAGCCCTCCGTTGTTCTGCATTGTTAAAGGGAAATGGCCGCAATCTTTTCATTGTTTACACACACGTTACTTTAATAGGTTTTATTTACAGGAATAAAAAGGATACCTAAGGAGATGTTCTTCGAATTTATTTTATTTCATTAATTTATGTCAAATGTCTTCCCCGATGCATTTTTTTAAATAGATTTGAAGTATTTAGCTGGATCGGGTTGCCCCTACCTTGCCGGATGCGTCTTAGTAACGCTGTGACGACGCAGCGCCCGCATGGCATTAAAATCATAAGTTGCGTTGACGCAACGCGCCATGTAAACGTGTGTTAGCCTTCCAATCTGCTGCCCAAACCCGATCTACATATTTTTTATACCATGCCGGGTGTCAAACAAGCATACTGTTGTCTGATATGTATCGGTTACCGTACGTTACAAACACTTACCAGTCGTTTTATTGCTCGCGCGTGGGCACCCTTGCTGGTGACCTCACTTAGTCGCAGGAACACAACAGTCAAGTATTCTAATCTGCTACGATTTTCTGTAAAGTTTGTTTTTTATACGGTGGTAACAAGCTTGTGACCTGTCTGATGGAAAGCAGTTACTGCAGTCTATGAACGACTACAACACCAGCAGAACAACTACAACATCACAAGCGCATTGGTCCTTCAAAAACCTCTTCACGTCTTTTGGGAAAACCTCAACAGGCAGTTCATTTCACAGTTTGACGGGACGTGCCCACTTCGGCTGCAATGTGTATGAATGAATTCCCTGTCAATGGCGAGCTGTGCAACTACAAGAGAAGACCGTGGGCATCATGTCAAACAACTCCTTTAGACTCAATCCATTGTACAATCGATAGAACACACAAACTTAAACTTAAAAGTTCTAAACCATCTGTGAGTATGAAATAGTCAACAAACCTCACAGCTCACTTATGAGTCAAGTCACAAAGTGCAAGCTGGTATCTAGGTGCTCCCTCCCATACATGACAACAGTACTCTATATGCAGCCGTACTTGAGCTTTGTAAAGTAGAAATCTTTGTTGCGAATTGCGGAGCAAGTACTTCCTCAACTATAAGTAATATGCACAATCCATGATCGAAATGAAAAATAATCTAATCTGCATTGCCTAGTTTTCTCTATATAAGAATGTAGCAACAAAACATTAGAATAAAACTTTCGATTCAATTGCTTACTCCTGAAGAACCCTAATAAAAGGGTCAGACTTTTTGCACTGCCTTTCCATGAGTTTGTATAGCCAAAGTTCTTAGTTGATTCGCTCACTCAATTCTAACGTCTGAATACAGGCTTTCATGTTGTTGCGTGTACCCATCCCATTAAGATAAGCCAACCAAAACGAGACGTAGCTCAGGATTAATGACGGGAAACAAAATGGTGTCTACAATGGTATTGTGTGTTCAAGGACACAAAAACGGGCCGAGATGTGCGCAAAAAGTTAGCTTGTTCGCGTAAAATATGCGGGTTCCGCGTTCTAATCTCACCTAATGAAAGCGTAGAGAATTTCGATATTCATTATTTTTGGACAAAATAAGTGACATATTTTTTTTTCTAAAAATAAATTAAAGATTACATCAGCGGTAATAGGGGTTGTATATATTCGTTTAGAATTAGTATATTAATTTAATTTAATTTTTGTAATTTTAGGAAGTGTTCTATATTAAAAAAAAAGGCTGGAGGCCTACGGCCTAAGCTGAAGTCGATTACGATCGAATTGTTTGACTGCGAATTTCTAACTTAACCTTAAATTTGTGCTAATAGTAACCTTAGCCGGTAGGGACGGAAGCGCTCTATCGATTAAATTGAAGATGATTATCACAAAGTAAAACAGAAGTCCGATTTTTGCAATAAATAATAATAATAATAATAATTTTTTTTTATACGGTGGAAAACAAGCTTGTGACCTGTCTGATGGAAAGCAGTTACTGCAGTCTATGAACGACTACAACACCAGCAGAACAACTACAACATCACAAGCGCATTGGTCCTTCAAAAACCTCTTCACGTCTTTTGGGAAAACCTCAACAGGCAGTTCATTTCACAGTTTGACCTAACTATTGGCTAAAATGGCTACCGAGTTCACATGCTTGTTTAGCGCATCAATTCCAACATGCGTTAGATACCGATTCTCTCCCCAATTTTATGACCACTAAGTCAAAGTCAAAGTCAAAGTCAAAATTCTTTATTCTGTGGGCCCTCGCGGGCACTTAGACACGTCTTTTACAATTAGGTATTTTTTTTATCTACCAGCATTTCGGAATGACCATTGACGAGAAGAAATGCCGAAAGAAACTCTGTCAATATAGGTCTTTTTTTTTTAAATAGCCATACAATATTATCATAATACAATAAAAAGAATGTCAATGTACAATAAAAAAAATGGTATGTCAACCAAAATAAGAGAGAAAATAAAAAATAAAAAAATAAGTAAAATAAAATAGTAAAAAAAATAAAAATATAAAAAATCATAGTATAGAGTGTATATACATATTGTATAAAGTCTAAATATGTATATCCACAATACTACTTGTAAAGATAAGACGCCTGTGCTTCACATCCTGTGCCGAGAATTTGCCATACATTTTTATCATTAAGGTAATCGTCGGTCCTGTAGTAAGCCTTTTTACATAAGGTGGTCTTAATAAGCTGTTTGAATTTAGTGTCGGGTAAAATCAGGACCGATTCCGGCAACTTATTGTAGTAGCGGATGCAGTTTACGACAAACGAATTATTGACCTTCCCCAGTCTATGTTTTGGAATAACCAATTTGTTTTTGTTCCGCAAGTTGACATTAGTTATATCACATACTTTTGTAAAATTCGAAATATTTTTACGGACGTACATAATATTTACATAAATATATTGAGAAGCGACAGTGAGGATGTTTATCTCCTTAAATAACTCACGGAGTGAATCCCTAGAACCCAAATTGTAAATTGATCTAATGGCTCTCTTTTGTAATACAAAAATTTTATCAATGTCAGCTGCTTTACCCCAAAGCAATATGCCATATGACATAATGCTATGGAAATAACTAAAATAAACGAGCCTAGCAGTTGTCTCGTCCGCTATCTGTCTTATTCTCCTAACCGCATAAGCTGCGGAACTGAGTCTGCGAGCTAGTATCGTTATATGAGGTGTCACTCACCTTCTTTATAAATCCGGAAGTACCACGGACCCCAAAAACTACAGACCGATTACCTGCTTACCAACCATCTATAAGCTACTTACATCCATTCTGAGAAGCAAAATTGCGCATCATATTGATACAAATAATGTTATGTGTGCTACTCAGAATGGATGTAAGAATGGGTCTCGTGGTACCAAGGAGTTGCTCCTTATTGACATGGCCATTAATCAGCAGGTTCGTCGAAACCACAAAGATCTATCGGCATGCTGGATAGATTACAAGAAGGCCTATGATTCGGTGCCTCATACATGGCTTATAAAGGTCTTAGAGTTGTATAAAATAGATACAACTCTATGCACTTTCCTAAAGTCATGTATGAGGCAATGGAGAACAGTCCTTCTCTATCCAGGATTCCGGTCTATCAGTGGGGACGACGAACCAATTAAGATTAAAAGGGGTATATTCCAAGGTGACAGTTTGAGTCCCTTGTGGTTTTGTTTAGCTTTGAATCCTTTAAGCACATTATTAGAGGATTCAAAGCTAGGCTACAGATTGCGAAGGGGAGGTCAGGCTATATCTCATCTTCTATACATGGATGACTTAAAACTCTTTGCATGTAGCAAAGTCCAATTAATGGCTTTACTAAAGGTAACTGAAAACTTTAGTAGATCTATTAAAATGGAATTTGGTATAGACAAATGTGCGGTCATACATGTAAAGAAGGGGAAGATATTAGTATCTGAGAGACTCGAACTCTCAGATACTATACACTTGAAATCCCTTTCGGAAACTGAGACCTATTTTGGGAATTACTGAGACAGACATGAAGCAATCACTGAAAGAACGTTTCTTTGGCCGCCTGAAAAAAGTACTTAATAGTCTTTTATCAGGGGGCAATAAAGTGCGTGCTTACAATGGTTGGGTCATGCCGGTCTTAATATATTCCTTTGGCATACTCAAGTGGACTCAAACTGAGCTTGACGCTGTTGACCGGAAAGTCCGAACGATATTAACCACTTACCGTATGCATCATCCACGATCATCAGTAATGAGGTTGTATATCCCTCGAAAATGTGGTGGTCGAGGCTTTTTAAATGCTAAGACTCTACATAATCGGGAGATATGCAGCCTCAGGGAATATTTCCTACATGCTGACGTGGAAATGCATAGGGATGTGGTGGGTATCGATCGTGGATTAACCCCTTTGTCTTTGGCTAACGAGAACTGGCGTAAACCTGTAGTATTAAGTATTGATGATCGCATGACCATATGGCAAGGCAAAGAGCTGCATGGACGGTTCTACCGGGCTCTACATGGGCCCGATGTAGATCACGTTGCATCCGTAACCTGGCTGCGTTTCGGGGACCTCTTTGGGGAAACCGAAGGGTTTGTCTGTGGAATTATGGACGAAGTTATCAAGACGAATAACTACCGGAAATATATCATGAAGGATGGCACGCTTGATATCTGTCGGGCGTGTCATCTGCCTGGGGAATCCCTCAGACATGTAATTTCCGGTTGTTCTTATCTTGCTAACGGCGAGTACTTGCACAGACATAACCAAGTAGCCAGGATTATTCATCAGCAGCTTGCCTTGAGATATGGCCTTGTGATTACCGAGGTACCGTACTACAGGTATATGCCGGAAGCAGTTCTCGAAAATGACCATGCCACATTATACTGGGATCGATCTATTATCACTGACAGGACTATTGTAGCCAATAAACCTGACATCGTGATAATAGATCGATCAACGCGCCAAGCAGTCATTGTTGATGTCGCTATCCCACATGACGTTAATCTCGTGAAAGCTGAAAAAGATAAATTATCTAAGTATCTTGATTTAGCTCATGAGATTACCGCCATGTGGGACGTCGATTCAACAGTGATTGTTCCGATAGTTGTGACGGTTAATGGTTTAATCGCCAAGAGCTTCGACCAACACCTCAAGAAGCTCGCGTTGGGAAGCTGGATCAAGGGTCAGATACAGAAAGCTGTCCTCCTCAGCACGGCACGTATTGTGAGGAGGTTTCTGTCTCTGTGACCTTGACTACCGATAGTTTGGACCTTGTTCCCGCTATCGGGAGGGATTCTGTTTTTTATATTTTTTAATGTATATTTTTTTTTATATTATATATTAAAAAATGTAATAAATAAGGTATTAGAAATAAATAAATGTCATAATAATAATAATAATGCTTTATTTCGGACGTAGTCCATATAGTATATACAATTCAAAAAGTTCACAATAATTTGTATAAAATTATGTCATATATAAATACAAAATCAAAAAATCAAAAATATTATTACTAATTAATATGTTAAAATAAAATAAAATATAAATAGGCAATTAAATTTACGTAATATTTGTCGTATGGGTAATTTGTACCCAACATTTATAAGCTGGGGTTGTTATAAGTCTTTCTGCCAGGCTACGTATGATAGCGTTCTTACACCTACCAACCCTGGACATAAACGACGCTATCCTCTTTCTTTGAATGGCATTGAACGAGTCGACTCGAGCCTGTATGAACATTTCAGACGCACTGCAGAATCGGTCCAAACCCATAAGTTGCCTAAAGATGTTATTGTAAGCGACTCGTATGCCACTGTGAGTTTTTTTCGTATAGTTAGTCCAGAGTTGGCACGTATAAAAATTCTGGCAGAATGACTTAAACAAAGTAACTTTCACGTCAGGGGCCGATTTAGAGAATTTTCTGGCAATCATGTTGCCAACCACACAAAGTGCTCTGCGTTGCCTTTCGACATCTGCGTCATCCTTGAGACTATTCGTCACAATGTGACCAAGGTACCTGAACTTATCAACTACTTTAACAGGTTGCCCATTAAGGTAAACATCGGGTATTATTTCTGGTCCCTTTCCCGACCTAAAAACAACCATCTCTGTCTTCTTTGTGTTGTAACTAAGATCATGTGCACTAGCATACTTTTCACATGTAGCTATTAGTCTCTGCAGACCCTTGATCGAGGGGCTGAGCAGCACCATGTCGTCTGCGTAACTCAAACTATTGACATATCTGTCGTCCAAACGAAGCCCTACAGGAGTGCTACTCAGCTCCTCGAGCAAACCGTTTACATAAACGTTGAATAGGTCGGGAGAGGTTAACCCAACCTGTCTCACACCGCATGATAGACGGTAACCGTCCGACGTCTCAGAACCCCACCTGACATTGTTAGTCTGGTTTTGATACCAATACTCAAGAAGACCAACAATGCCAGGGTTGACTCCCGCCTCGTCAAGCTTCTTCCACAGTAACTTATGATTCAAAGTGTCAAAGGCACGGCTAAGATCTAGAAAGCAGGCGTAAACGCTAGTGTTTTCTTGTTTGTAGTAACTAACCACCTGCTTCAGCGCAAATATTGCCATATCAGTCGATACTTGTGGACGGAAACCAAACTGTCCGTCATCATATTTAATGCCGCTGAAGTGCGAATGAACAGCTCGTTCAAGCACCTTGGCCACTATCGTAGCCAGAGATATAGGCCTATAGTTGGCCACACTCGAGATATCACCTGTTTTGTCTTTAATAATAGGTACAACCAGCGTTCGAATCATGTCATCGGGCAAATAACACTGCTTCACGCAGAGACTGAAAAGCCACGCCAGTACTACACAGATATGTTGACCCGCATACAACAGATGTTCTATACTGAGGCCGTCGCAGCCAGGGGACTTATCAGATATTATTACTGGTGCGATTGACGCGAGGTCAGTCCCCGGGCTACGCCTAGCCTCCCGTTCGTTACTATAATTTATTTTACTATTTTTTTCGGATACGTGCCCATTAAAATGTTTTCGAAATAAATTAGCAATTTCTTTCTTGTCCTGTAATCCTTCTACGCTGACTGGTAAGCTATTTTTACTATCCAACTTTTTTGTTTCTTTCCAGAAGTCAGTGAAATTACCCGCGGCATGATGTCGAGCCAACATATCCATTTTAATCCTATCTTGATTTAATTGAACGTATTTAAGCGCGGATTTAAAGTCTCTGCGCGTGTGTACCATATTTTCATGATAATACCCTGATCGCGGCCTCCCAAATTGAACCCACTCTAAAAATTTCTCTCTGGCTTTTACATGTGCACCCCTGACATGGAAATTCCACCCCACCACTTTGCTTTTCTTGTTATTTTTGCAAATAAAACTATGTACTGCTGCCGATCTTAATACACTAATTATATCACAGTATAAATCGTCAATATATGCATTATTAAACTCTCTAACGCTTGATAAGTCTTTATTATTCTCTATTGTCTTTATATTATATTTATTAATAATGTCACCTAATTTTTCGTTACAAATTTTTCTATATATATCTATTTGTTTCAGTTCTCTATTTCCCCAAACGTGTTTATTAATATTATTAAAATAATTCTCACTACATGTCTCTTTACGTCTAATAGAATTAAAATTACAATTTATGACTAGAGGAAAGTGATCCGACCAGTATGAATCATACTTCACGCTCACATCCGTCACCAGGCTAGCAGCGGCGGCAGTTGCTACACAATGATCGAGCCACCGACACGTACCATGCGAGTCACTAACGTACGTGTAGGAGCTAGGTTCGAGCTTTTCTAAGTCTAAACAAATTAAAGATTGTTCAGTACAATAATCCAGCAGCTCTTTTCCAAAAAGAGATCCAGGATGTGCATTAAAGTCCCCTAATATCAAAACACATTCAGTTTCTAGGTTCTCAATCACTGCACTTATTTTCGCAAGGCACTGGGTAAATTCTGGTAGATTATCATCACAATCCGTAGGCATATAGACACTAAAAACGAGTAAAGTACGATTTTCTTGCTTCAGCTGTACCGCTACTATTCTGTCTGTGTCACATTGCACAACCTCCGCTCTAGTGAACAAGCTAGACCTCCATAGTAGCGCCGTCCCGCCGTAAGGCCTTCCACGCAGAACACCCGCCGACGTATCAACGGCTGACCTGGCACAACATCCAAACTCTCTATCGATTTCATTCACGAAACCCAGATCGTGTGGCATAAGCCAGGTTTCCTGCAGCGCAACGATGTCGGCATTCTTGCAAAGGTCTCTCACATGCTGCACGGAGCGCTTAACTGATTTACAGTTGTACGATACAACTGTAATATTTTCTTTATATTGCATATCCATAATTTAGTTGGTAGATATCGCGGCCTCTCCCCTCGAGATACGATGTTGTCGGTATTGCCTGAATACTAAGCCTTCAGGCCAAATTTCTTTCTGAAGAAATGAATTTAGTTTTGACGTCAGAACTGTTATTTTAAACGAGTTAAAGTTTGTTTCTCGAGTCTGAGTTAACATTTCTACTTCTACACAATCCTCCTTCATTTCTTTTATATAATCCCTAATATCATTTTCTTTTATATGCTTCTTCGTACGTGAGACATAGATATACGCGAACGAATCGGCTGCCTGTAGCTTGCTTGACGACTGTTGAGTCCCACGCTCATTGCGATATCTATACGTACTGCGTTTTTTCTTTTCTACTATTATAAAGCCTTCATTATCTTTTTTTCTGTCATCAAGATTCTTACTTACAATGTCCCTATATGTATACACTTGTGGTGTTTCATTCAAAATAGGATGTTGTTTATTTACTAGCAATGTTGTATCTATATTTACCCGATCAGCTGACGGCGCGCAGGTCACTGGCCCAGGTAAGTGATGCGGGAGCGCGGGGCGTGCGGGAGCGGGGTGCACGGCCCGCGGCGACGGAGAGGTGGACGCAGCGGCCTGCGGCTCACATCCCCGCAGCCCACACTCGCGGCCGTCCGGGCCGCGTACGTCATGCACTCCCCGCTCCACACCATCGCCCGACACGCTCAAACCGGTTGTCGACTTGTCTACGCATATTGCCCTTTTAAGACCCGTTTTACCCTTTTAAGGGTTGAATTTTGAAAAATCATGAAACACGTGTTTAGTTATCTATAGAAGTATTCGTGTAAAATTTAGAATAAAATAGCCCAACTAAACTCGTTTCCCCATACAAAGTTTGAACCTCCGTTTCACCCTCTTATGGATAAAATTTGAAAAATCCTTTTAAATAATTTCTTGTCCACTATGTTATATTTTCAAATCGATGCCATTTTCGTAATTGACGTCCTAGAAAACCATAGAATCAACACCCATAGTGATATTATGACATTTCAACCCCATCGCACCCCCACAGGGGGGATTTTATGTCACGTCGGCTACGTTTGATTAGAAAATAGTTGTTATTTTCGTAATCAGTGACCCGATAAACCATAAAAACAATACCCATGACGTTTTTCAGACTTTTGGGACCCATTTTATCCTTTTAGCCGTTGAATTTTGAAAAATTCTGAAACACGTGTTTAGTAAATTATCTATAGAAGTACTCATGTAAAATTTTGGATAAAATAGTCCAACTAAGCTCGTTTCCCCATACATACTTTGGACCTCCGTTTCACCCTCTTATGGTTAAAATTTGAAAAATCCTTTTGGGGTGTAAGTGGTTCATCAAGATCTTTGAACCAAAGCCAACTTCACCTGCACGTGGTGCACCCTGCTAACTGACAAACGAAGCTCTGGCGAAAAGAGAGGTAGTGAGCGTAATTGTAAGCTACCCGACTGGAGAATGTACCTCCGCCTCACAGAATACCGCAGCCAAATAACAATTCCCTTGAGGGTTGTTGTGTTCCTGCGAGTGAGTGAGGTCACCAGAAAGAAAGGAAGGAGATGCTGCGTTGGCAGCGGGGATGGCGGCGCGCGAGCAATATTTTATGTTGCGAGTGTTAATTTGGCTACGGTAACCGCTTCACATCAGGCGGGCCGTATGCTTGTCTGCCACCCGTCGTAGTATAAAAAAAAAAAAAAAAAATTTTTTGTCCACTATGTTACATTTTCAAATCGATGCCATTTTCGTAATTGACGTCCCAGAAAACTAAGAATCAACACCCATATTGATATTATGATTTTCAACCCCATAACGTAATAAATAAAAGGTGGGATTTTATGTCACGTCGGCTACGTTTCATTAGAAAATAGTTGTTATTTTCGTAATCAGCGACCTGATAAACCATAAAAATAATACCCATGATGATTTTCAGACATTTTTATCCCATTTTAGACATTTCTATCCCATCGCACCCCCGCAGGGGCGACTTTTTATCACGTCGGCTATGTTTGATTAGATAATAGTTGTTATTTTCGTAATCAGCGACCCGATAAACTATAAAAACCACATAAAAACAATATCTATGACGATTTTCAGACTTTTTCACCCCATTTCTCCCCTTTAGGGGTTGAATATTGAAAAATCCTGAAACACGTGTTTACTCATTTATCTATATAAGTACTCGTGTAAAGTTTCGGATAAAATAGTCCAACTAATCTCGTTTCCCCATACAAACTTTGGACCTCCGTTTCACCCCCTTAGGGGATGAATTTTGAAAAATCCTTTCTTAGTGTACCCCTAGACGTCATAAGGAACCTACGTGCCAAATTTCAAATCTCTAGACCCAGCGGTTTGGGCTGTGCGTTGATATATCAGTCAGTCAGTCAGTCAGTCAGTCAGTCAGTCAGTCAGTCAGTCAGGACTTTGAATTTTATATTTATAGATTGTTGTCAAGTTCACCCACTTTTTCATGTGCAAAAGTTGCATTCATATTTCTTGCATTCTTATCATTATGATAAGACATAAGAAATAGGTCGTCTTGTTTATTATTCTTTTGGGCTTCTTGAATTTCTTTAATCATCGCTTTAACATCGTCAATATCTTTTTTAATTAAGCTAATGTCAGAAGACGCGGCGGCAGAATCTCTGCTTTCCGTGGACTTCTCTTTTAAGCAGGCTATTTCGCGCTTTAGTAAAGCCATATCCTTGAGGAAAGTACTTACATCAATATGGTCGAACGTTATAGCTGGCAATTTATGCAGATCTTTAGCTACAAAAACCGGTAAACAGTCAGGTTCAAATTCTTTTATAAGCTTAATAATATCTTGAACGCTTTTCATCTCCGTACCTTCTTTTCGCCGAAGAAACTTCTTTGTAGGCGCCAGCAAATTGTAGGCAATTGATCTTGCATTCTCGATTTCGGTATTAGAATATGCACTAAGACATAACTGAATAATTCCTGTTTCAGGCAAGGTATCCACTTTGTTGCTCACAAATGCCAACAACTCATTACAGATAACTTTACAGTGCTTACATTGTAATCCATGTTCATGTGACACTACACTGTTACCACGTATTACTGTATCCGCAGTAGGAGAACGCACCATCGGCATTTTATTACGCGCGTTTAGCACGGACACGTCATACGGTAAATTCTTGCGTGCGCGCTTTTCGACGACAGAGTCGATATAAAAACCCTGATGGGAATTGCCTTAAGTTTAGACGGTAGTTTAGGGGTGAACAGTAAAGTGAATATACTTCTGTGTGTTAAGGTCAATATTTATTTTATTTATTTAAACGTTATTGCACACAAAATTGGAGAGTTCTAGATCAGATGACCTTAAGAATGTAGCTGAAAGTGGCTGGATGCGGAAGGCGGAGGATCGTATTTGATGGAAAGCATTGGGGAACGCTTATTCCCAGCGGTGGGTAGATACATTTGGTCTGTGTGTTTTCTATGTATTATATATGTTACAGTTAAAACCCGTTTGCCGTTAGAACGCGATTTCCCTAGTTAAAACTAGTTTTAACTAAACGCTTTTGTTAAAACTAGAAATAACAATAAAAACTAGAATTTAACAGCGGTGTACTTGATTTTCAGATAAAACTAGTTGTCACTCCAAACTTTAATTAAAACTAGAATTAGAGAACTAAATTGGGACGGAAAACAGGGTGCGCCAAAGTTCACCTAAATTTTCAACTCCGATAATTGAACAGTGGCGCTTATAAAATCTCTTAGGTTAGTGAGGAGCAAAGCGACGAGCGGGATAGGTTGACACAGCGCATGACCCAAGCGAGCGTGCCGCGGCAGCGGCCAGCGAGTGCCAGAAGCAACTAAAATAATCAAACACCTCAAGTTTTGTTGTATTTCTAGTTTCAACAACAGCGTTTAGTAAAAACTAGTTTTAACTAGGGAAAACGCGTTCTAACGACAAACGGGTTTTAACTGTAACATATATATGTATTTACAAAAAAATGTATTTAATTTTAATATCAGTTATCTAGTACCCATACTACTACTTACTTACCTCCAAATAAGTATATTTGCCAACATCCACATTGACATTATTAGACAATTAATGTATTTTTTTTATATGTAGCCATTGGCTAGCTGTAATGCTTGTCAAAAGGAAGTAAATAAATAATACTTATTATAAAGTTATTTTTATTCTTATACTTAGTTACGTAATTTTTATTTCATTAAAAGTATTTTTTCTAAAAACCCACACAAACACAACTTCAAACTACTTTCAGAAAAAAGTTAATATTAAGACGCGAATGATTGCTAAATCGGACTAAATTTTCATAATAGTTTTTTTTCTATCACTAAGATAACAAACAAGCATAGGATCTACCTGAAGTTAAGATGTTAGCATCATCAGTGGAAACACTCACGCGTGCCGACTCAATAAAAACTCTTCGCGTCTTTCTTGAAGGTATTTTTTCTTTAAATACTATCTGAGACAACTTCATTAAAATATTATGTGTTCGGATATCTATTCTTGTAAAATAGGTCTTCCATTAATCCGAAGGGATATTGGTTATAAACTTATGATATTAGTTTAACAATAAATAAAGTCAATACTGCGTGAGTACTAGACTTGTGGAACTAAGCTTGTGTAATAGTTGTAGTTCAGTTTAATTTAGGCTTAGTTGGGACAATCGTCGCAGGCGTTCTTAGTGGCTATTAAACGTTTTACAGCGCTGTAGGGTAAACCCTTTCCGCGTGATAATGGTCCAAATTTTGTCAGTGCTTACGGGAAAATTTCGGTAATTATGTGGGTCAGAAATTTAATCACATGTCATAAAATAACAAAGTCTATTGTACATTTTTGTTAAATATCAATATTATGTTAACTCTTAAATGATGCCCCGTGTAGTGCGATATAAAAGTGTATGATGCTATTGTTTTAAGCCAGTATTAAAGTTATATTCAAACAATTCACATGTGTTCTCCATAATATTATAATGCCTCCCGCTCCCCCATTCACACTCTAGTATCGCTATGCTTTTTTGCCATCTTGATGGTATAAAAAAATCTATTATAATAATTTAGTCCATAAAGAAACACAAACAGAAATATCTAAAAGCGTCGATTACGGGTTTTAATTTAAACTTTTTTTATGTAATTTGAAGTGATGAGTGTGAATAAAAGACTATATTTTTTTTATATTTATGATATTACATTATTTATATTCATTTATTCCATTTCGATCTCCACTTATTACATTTTTAAATATAAATATTACAAAAAATATATACATTTAGCCAGCGGTTTGGGCTGTGCGTTGATATATCAGTCAGTCAGTCAGTCAGTCAGGACTTTGAATTTTATATTTATAGATTGTTGTCAAGTTCACCCACTTTTTCATGTGCAAAAGTTGCATTCATATTTCTTGCATTCTTATCATTATGATAAGACATAAGAAATAGGTCGTCTTGTTTATTATTCTTTTGGGCTTCTTGAATTTCTTTAATCATCGCTTTAACATCGTCAATATCTTTTTTAATTAAGCTAATGTCA
This sequence comes from Hypsopygia costalis, assembly GCA_937001555.2. Classification (NCBI taxonomy): domain Eukaryota; kingdom Metazoa; phylum Arthropoda; class Insecta; order Lepidoptera; family Pyralidae; genus Hypsopygia; species Hypsopygia costalis. Next base: position 13,009,545 of record OW443339.2, on the reverse strand, counting down.
GAAGACGCGGCGGCAGAATCTCTGCTTTCCGTGGACTTCTCTTTTAAGCAGGCTATTTCGCGCTTTAATAAAGCCATATCCTTTTAAATATAAATATTACAAAAAATATATACATTTATATTTTTATAATATAATTTAATTTTTATAATTATTTATATCATTATTATTCATCGTTATTAGGAGGTATTGAGCAATGATAAAATATTTAAGCCATCTGGAACCATGTGTTCACTATATAACAACACTGACAAAAAGCAACTGCTAGTCAGTTGCTTAGAAGAACAAATTGTACCAAAAATATAATATTTCAATATAAAAAGAATGTACTTAAGGACGGGGGCCCACCACACATTCCCACCACTGTGTCTCCTGTGTAGCCAGGAATAACAGCGGCGATCGCCAAAAAAAGGCAATGAACAATGAAGGCCATTACAGTCCATTCCATTGAAAAAGAATGTACTATAAAAAGGTAAATGTATCTAAAGAAATATGTCTATCGCCAACAACCATTATATAATAGTTATTACATATTTATTTATTTTTATTTACGACTAGTTACAAAATTTGAATAATCTCTTTAAAGTCAATTATAAGTTACAACAACTATGTAGATAAAGAAACAATTGTCTAGACACCCGGACTACCCGGGTCAAACAAAGCAAATATTCCCACAACTGTGTCTATTGTGCAGCCAGGATTAACAGCAGGGACCATCAAAAAGGCAGTATACCGTAAATTCACTGCAGTCTCAAGGGGTAAAACTATAAGGCTGCCTTGGAACTAACAACGAATTGAATCAATCAATAAATTAGTAGGAGTAGGAAGCTTTGGAATTTGACTTTGGCGATCTCGCAAAAAAAACATTAAAATTAAATAAATATTCTTGGACATATTACACAGAGCCATCTTGTCCCAAGCAAAGCTTGTACTATGGGTACTAGATAACTGATGAATTACTTAAATACTTATCTTTTTATAAATGCATACATACAATACATAGAAGATACCCAGACTAAGACAAACAGACATGTTCACGAACACAAATGTTTGTCTAGTGCAGGGATCGAAACCCCTACCTCGGAGTTAAAGTGACCATTGTAAGATTGTATTGTAGTGGAATAGCGACCACCGAGAATCTAAAGAGATGGCTATTTCAAACATTCATTAACAAATAGGTATGTAGCAAAAGTTTTCTTCATCTAAGTTTCCTAGTGGAGACTTTTGAACATTGATTGAAGCTTGAAATGAAAAAGTTTTGTGAAAAAAGCTATTTTTCTTGCTAACTGGAGGTTTACAATTTTTTTCTAAATCAGTTCAAGTCGATCGTAGAATCTATAATATAAAAATGAATCGCTGAATGTGTTGCTAAGCGCAAATCGCTAGTTCTTTTTTTAGAATATCCTTGAAGTACGAGGATGGTTCTAACGCAGAGAAAAAAATTAAAATTTGCCCGAAAAAGTCTAAAAACAACACTTTTCTATACTCCCATACAAACGATTCGTAATACTACTTAAAAGTCAATTTGAACTTTAATACCGTACCTAGTTCAAGTATTAATGGAGAGGTTCCGGGATGGCAAAACAATTGAGTGACGTTAGTATCGTATAATTAAAGATGTCAAACTAAAAAATTAAAGAATCGACAGTTAGGCGGTACGAAGTTCGCCGGGTCAGCTAGTTTTAAATAAAACCGGCCAAGCGCATGATAGATTTATTTTAACTATTGCAGTAACAAGAAAAGCGCCTTAATGTGTCAAAAATATATGAAATGAATAGATAAACCTACAATATACTTTCATGGTTTTATTATAGTTACTAGAGCTCCTTATATAACAGCTTAACTAATACGCACACCAAGGGCTTCGGCTTTTTATTAACTAATTTAGAAAACTAATTACTAAACATTTTTTTAGAAAGTTAAAATTCCCTTCGATTTCCAGATAGTACACATTCTACATTTGAGTATATATTATGAATCATTCCAATTCAAACGAAAGAAACTAACTAATTAAATTGTTTATTTAATACATTAATTTGGATAAATCTACCTCGATTTGCGAATAGCTTTTTCGAAAAATAAATATCTAACACTAACCGTAAACTCGGATTAAATTAAAATTTGTATGTTTTACCAATAATAATATAGATAACTTTCTTGTTTTGCTTATAAATACCCGTTAAACTGACATTTATTATGTTTTTTTTTTTATATTGAGCATTTTTTTTTTTCGCAAAATCGGCTTAATTTCAGATACTGACTCTTAATGGTTTATGGTTATATTTGCCTTTCAATTTAGCATTGTTTATAATGGAATAGCATGGTCAATCACAAATATAATAATTTACATTCCATGTTGCACATACGACAATATTGTCGTTACGTTTATTAGATACTGTCTGTACATTTCAAGACAAGCTTTGTTACGGCGTTCTATTATCTATCAATCTACTATCTTATGCATACACAGCTACCGATACCTATGCAGGCTTCAGCAGAGAAAGTTATTCCAGCATTTCTTGTATATAACAATACATTTCCGAGATATTCTCTAGGAAATCTATCGGTACAACCTATATTCATCCCACTGGTGAGATACGGGTCTTCTTTCAATCAAAGGGATTTAGAATATACTGCGAGATGGCAGAGACCCCTACCGCTTAGGCTGAAGCCGATTACGATCGGTTTTTTTGATTGCAAAAATCTAAATTCACCTTTAATTAATGCTAATAATAATAAGTTTAGCAGGTAAGGACAGAAGCACTCTAACGTTTAAACTGAAGATGATTATCCCAAATTTAAACAGAAGTCTGAATTTTGCAATCAAAAAATCCGCTGGGAATCGACTTCGCCTTAGGCGGTAGGCCCCCTGTGTTTTCAAGCCATGCAAGTGACATTGACTTCGCTTAACGAGTTATCAAATGACGACAGCCATGACAGGCGACTTAATGCGCCCTCAAAGGCACATAGGAGCTCGAGATAAATAAACCCATCCACAGACAGGCTAAACAGGCAAACATACACATGTATACATGTGCATTTCATTTTTGGTGACGTCCCTGACCTGACATTGTCTACTTGATTCCAACCTGGATCTGTGATTTTAATATCGTTTAGAATGTGAAATTTCTTTCAAAGAAATGTGTGAAAGAAATTATTCTTTCACACATATTACTAACAGAGCTAAAGATAGCTTTCGCCTGTAATTTTGTACGTGCGTATTCTGGTATTTTTTGTTTTATACTGCATCGGTTTGCAGATAAGCAGGTGTCGCATTTTTTATTTAAATTTATTTACACCTTTCATTCCTATAGATTATATTAGAAACCTATCAAGTATCGCTGGATTGAGTAAGTTTTCTACTGAAAACACTGAAGTAAACACCTCCTTAAAAGCATTATCACCCACTACTGGATGCCTTCCCCAATGCTCCATGCTTCCTTTAATCACATGTGATATGCGATCTTCTGCCTTCCTGCGGATGCCACCAGCCTCTTTTTTGAGGTCATCGGTCCATCTAGACCTCCCCCCGCCATCGCTGACTCATCAGATGTGGCCAGCCCTCTGCCACTTTAACTGACTCTGATGCTGCGGCTACACTATCTTACCGTCTACCGGGCTGTTACCGCAATAATTATGGTATTGAATTACCGTTTAAATTACTGCGTGAAGTGGGGTGGTTACACTAGAGTTTACCTAGATATGTCAATAAATATCAGCGATGGCGGGGGCCATCGCTGACTCATCAGATGTGGCCAGCCCTCTGCCACTTTAACTGACTCTGATGCTGCGGCTACACTATCTTACCGTCTACCGGGCTGTTACCGCAATAATTATGGTATTGAATTACCGTTTAAATTACTGCGTGAAGTGGGGTGGTTACACTAGAGTTTACCTAGATATGTCAATAAATAAGGCGGTAAAAATATCATTTTTCAAAATGGAGGTTAAAGCTTCAGCTGTTATATTTATTTAGATGGTTTCGGTCTTTTTTCTTCTTCAAATCATCATTGTACACCGCGATTTTTATCGGGAGATACCCGACAGAAAACCCATAAAAGATACGATTCGCATTGAAATAATTCCAAAACTCGAGCTTTTTTCATTTAAGCACTCCATGTCGGTCGATACGTGCGTCGCCGTTGAGCTCATGTTGCACACTGGACAAACGGTAGTGTAGCCACAAACGCACTAATTACTGCGGTAATTCTCTTTGATGTGCGATAAAAGACCGCCGCCGCCGGAGCTATTGTCTACCGCCATTTGCCATATTGATTGGCATTGTAAAATTATGGCCATAAGTCGTGGTTACACCTAGGTGTTGTTGAAATTATGGCAATAATTATTGGCATATCACGGTACTGTAGCCTCAGCATGAGAGCTATATCGACCACTTTGGTTCTCCGTCGAATTTATTCATTCCGGATTCGATCCCTTCGAGAACCCACCAAGCATTGCTCTTTCTCTCTCACGATTCGCAAACAATTTTTCCAGAAGCATGTCATCTAGGAAAAATAATTTTCTACTATAAAATACCGTCGAGTGATGCCAAGTTCTTTACTGTTATGCAAACATTAACTTTAACTACTTACATAATAATCATATAGAAAACAAAATTTAAAGACGGCATTATCTTCTCAATTAAAATGCAAATTGTTCAGATAATTTCGAAAGGGCACTTTTTATGCCCTCATTAACTTAGACCCTTTTTATAGCGATACCGTACAAACGCTGAATATACATAATTGGCTTTATATTATGGCTTGTTGGATTAATATCCCGGGGCCTAGATACGTTATTTGTATTCGAGGAACTTCCCAGCAGTAAAATTAAATACCTAAGTCAAAAATATTAAACATTTTGTAAATATATTATTTTTTAGTGAAAATGAAAACAAACATTTAATAATAAGCTAGATATAATTTTATAAATGCAGCCCTATCGTTTGGGTTGAAGGAAGGTGAATCAAACGTCAGCATAGGTTTGTAGTAATCACGTTTAGTTTAGCCTATAGGGAATCTGGACTTCTGGAGTCTGGACTCTCTACCTACTTGACTGAAAATGATTACGTAAATCAAATTTCTCTCAATCTCTCTCTCCTAACGCTATTGCATTCACTACTGTTAAAGCTTTGTAGATATTCATTATTTTGATAATGAACTTTTCAATTTGTTAATATGGGGGGTGTAAGTGGAAAACAAGCCTATGGCCCGCCTGGTGTGAAGCGGTTACCGTAGCCAGAATTATTTATTTAAACTTTATTTACGTATTTACGTAGGCAGTCTTAATACTAATAGCATTTTCTACTAGACAACCTTTGGGAAGAGCAGATGTATGCGGCATACAAAAATAATTTAATAACAATATTATATATAGTACATAATAACTTTTAAGCCTGTGAACACGGCCGGTGCAACCTTGTCGAAACGTCAGGCAATAATAAATGTATGTAAATACCCTTATGCATGACCACGTTAATTCCCGTTCTTATATTTCATAAATTATATAGTAAGCAACAAATATACATACACATTACATAAATAACAAAATATATAATACATATAATATATATAAACATATGAATAGGAGGATTATTGATAGTTTTAGCAAATTGTCCAAGAGGCAAGCTTGAACTTTCTTTTTGAAACTAAATTTATTCAGATTCAGAGCTTTATTATTTATAATATGTAAAGGAGTTAGGAGAATAGTATAAAAGAGTTTGACATAAAGCCAGTAAGAAAAAGTGTCAGCAATGGCCATATAAGTGCTAACGACATAAAATATCGTTTGTATAATGTCGATGGTAAGAATATTACGCAATCCAATTTAATACTCCAACGATTTTCAAGCAAGGTCACGGCAAATGTTACAAAGATTTAATTTTCCGTGAGACCTTTACAAATACTCAAATATAATTTGGATTTATTGACGCCACCTTTTTCATTGAACGGCCAGCACCTACGCTATCAAATTTCAATTTGGGTAAGAACAATATTAAGTGGTTAAGAATCTATTTATAGTTAAATACCAATTTATGAGAGTGACGTGCTAGTTAGTAATCGATTAAGTAAGTGGTATTTTAATATTATTAAAACTTACGTGAGACATTTTACTAAGACACGTCCACCCTTTGTCTCTCACGCCGGACACTCAGTGTCCGGCGCGAGAGACAAAGGGTGGACGTGTCTGGACATTCACCCTGATGAAGGTCTCCTTTTGAGATCGAAACTAGTCGGCTTTCCCGACAAAAAGTCGTGAGTGACCCGTTTAATTTATTTAATTAATTAAGTGGTATTTTCTTTTTATTTTACTGTCAACACCGCGTGCCGAAAAGCATACATGAAGTAATAAAGCGTAGCCGCAATAAATACAAACAGTATTGCACGTCGGATGTCAAACAAGCGTGGCATCATATGAAGCGGTTACCGTAGCCTATACGCTTGCAATACATGGAGTGTACCTTGCGGACTGGCACTGCCACGTCACTCACAAGCATGACTACAATCTAATGCATAATAAAAAATTAACAGCGTCTAAACTATTGCTCGATTTCTTTACACAACATGTCAACTAGGCTTAATAGGTAAAAGCCTATTACAGTACGACGTTTTGGCTTATTCTATTCATCCACATTAAAGCAGTCACACACACAGAGAGAGATGGATACTCGGAATCATATGTCCATCTGATAAGTGTAAGATATCATTCATTTTTCTTTCATCATCAGCCTGTATCTACCCACTGCTGGATATGATGCTTCCCCAATGCTTTCCACCAAATACGATCCTCCGCTTTCCGCATCCAGGTGCTTCCAGCAGCTTTCTGAAGGTCATCGGATCATCTAGAGAGAGGACATCCAACGCTTCGCCGTCCTACGCGCGGCCTCCACTCTAATACCTTCCTCTCCCATCTGCCGTCACTGACCCGGCAGATGTGACCGGCCCATTGCCAGTAAGATATAGATTATGTGAATTCCGTATACCAACCCTGTTCAGGGTGGATAGATGGACACGCGTTTCCGAGTATCCACCTCACCTTTGACGAGCTCGGTGGTCGACTGGCTAGCAATTAAAATAGACCGCTTTGACTCCGTGGTCGCGGGCTTGATCCCCGCACAAGACAATTATTTGTGTGCATGAACATGTCGGTTTGTCTTGGTCTGGGTATTTACTATGTATTTATAAAATAAAATGTATTTAAGTATTATATCAGTTATTTGTACCCATAGTACAATCTTTGCTTAGTTTGGGACTAGATGGCAGTGTGTATATTTGTCCAGGAATATTTTATTTGTTTACCTTAGAGTGGCTTTATTAAGTAATATGAACGGAACGAACCGACGTTTTTAGATAGTCTTTTGTAAAGTCGCCTCCTAGTATTAGGAAAGTGTAAGCACAGAATAATATACTCTAAGTGTAAGTATGAAAACTGGGAGCCCAGAGTTGGCTCCCAATTTGAAGCTGAAGCGAAGCTCCGAAGTTTTGAACGAACGTTTGGAACGTTCCAGATAGGAATTTCCTTCGATTGAACCCGTGGATAAGGACTTTTCATCTTGCAGGGCCTAATTTATTATGTAAATAATGACAATATTTTTTTTATACCATGAAGGTGACAAACACGCATACGGCCCGCCTGATGGAAAGCAGTTACCGTAGCCTATGGACGCCTGTAACACTTTACGCCATTTTTGAAGAAACCCATGCTGTAGTCTCCTGAGAAAACCTCAACAGGCAGTTCATTCCACAGCTTGATAGTACGTGGATATGTCATACATATATATTATATATGTATAACACAATAAATATGTATGACATGAAACACTGACATTTGTTATCTCGAGGACACTACAAAATGTACTTAAAAATCCGTAAGTCGGATTTTTATACCGGATTAGGTGATTGTCTAAAAACGTCATAACAGGTAGTTTCCAGATAAAATACTTGAATATTTTTTTGTCACATTCTATTCAAACGTTAAATAAATAAATATTCCTGGGCAAATTACACACGGCCATTTAGTCCCAAACTAAGCAAAGCTTGTACTATGGGTACTAGATAACTGCAATAATACTTAAATACATTTTTTTTGTAAATATATACATATTATACATAGAAAACGCCCAGACCAAGACAAACAGACATGTTCATGCACACAAATGTTTGTCTTGTGCGGGGATCAAACCCGCGACCTCGGAGTCAAAGTGGCCATTGCTAACCATTCGACCATCGAGCTCGTCGAACTTGCATGTTCGATTAGATTGACACGCGCAACGAAGCCATCGAGCATACCTTACCTATTAGGATTCTAGTCAGCGGAGGCCTAATAATTAAACTATGATTGACATAATAAATCGCAATTAATTTGAAGATAAATATAATATTAAAAAACATGTTAAAAAATACCTTAAAGCTGTATCGTTTATTATTTAATTTATTCATCGTGTTGGCGTGTTGTGTCCAGGAGCAGTAAAGGTCTTTATTCCGTTAATATAATACTTACTAGCCATAAACACAGATTATATCGTACTTTCTTTGAGTATAATTACTAAACTATTAGGACTAAATAAAAAAAATAAACAAGTGTAATTACTAGGATTAAATTAAAATCCACAAGTGGCTCATTTACATTAGGTCGTTTCGACCGATTCGGTTGCAGTTCCTATTCGGTCACCGGCTATTGTAAATGGATTTTCGATTAGCCTGTCCATAATGATGAATGCATCATGGTAAAAGCGACACGACTATTTAGAATTTAGCTAAATACGGTCGCTGAATCCGGCGAACCGATTAGTTGAAACGACTACGGCTGTCGTATACGGTGACTGTCTTTTCGTCGTCGTCAACAGATCAGGATGCAGGTCTCTCCTCACTACAAAAGACCGTAAGTTCGGATTTTCATATCAGATTAAGTGATTGTCTAAAAACGTCATAATGTAAGAGGCCATTTCCAGATAAAATACATGTATATTTTTGCCACATTATATTCAAACGTTGGCGGAATCTAATCGTCGATAACCGAGTCGAGTCGAGTTTAGAGCACACTCCACCACGCAGCTCAGTTGCAGGTTGGCGTAGGCCAGTGTTAAAGCCGCCTAAAAGCCTCTGACTCGGCTTATGGACTGTCTTCTAATGACAACAGCCGAGACCGACGGCTTAATGTGCCCTCCAAACCACGTGACTGTCTTAATGTAAACCAATTTGATGAATCGATTTGGTTAAACCAAATGCGGCGGTCACCGTGGGTTTTTAATTCCGAATTTATACGCGCAATGAGCGCATGGTACAAAATCGGCCCCGCGAGCGTTAATTTTAAAGGTTTTTTACGTAACCACGGGATGAATATTCATTTGATTTAAAAATTAATGGCCAGAATCACTCGCACAGGTAATGTCAATTACTTTGATATATTTTTCATTGAATAAAAGTAAATAGAGCAATCAAAAGCAACGGTTGACTTCCTGTCAGTTGTTTTTGAGTAACCGAATAGAACTTGTGATTGGCGGTTTGGAAAATATAACTACGTATTATTATTTCAACAGTTGATTTCGGCCAATTTATCGAGATGTCATGGGTTCGAATACTACTTAGGCTGGGAGGTGAAATTTTCCATTTTTTTAATATTTATAATAACTATATATTAAGACGTAAATAGAAAAATATATTCAAATATGTTTTTGGTATTAAAAATGCCTAAGCAATCTCTTTCAGCTAAACGACATCTTTTGCTTTATCACAAAAAAAACATTTTGCTAGAAGTTCAGTAACGACTACTGAGATATTTGAGATGTTAAAGTATTTACTCAGTAAAACCTGATTGATATGCTAAGATTTGTAAGTTTTCGTTCCACATTGAAAGGATCTTTTGTTATGACTTCCCGAACGGAAATCCCTTCTTGGAAGTTGTTTTCGTATATCGGAGCAATCAATTTGTAAGAATGGAGGTCATTTATCAATTTCTGTGAAATCTTTTGCTACTCGCTTGCATAATTTTACTCGAACATATCTTAGAGTCTAAGATGCTTATAGCCCATGATGTGTCTAAGACTTAGACACATCATGGGCTATAAGCATTTGAAACAGAGTTTGCGGCCTGTAATAATAAAACAACCGATAAATAAGGTGTACAGGGTAAAAGCCAATAGGTATCTCATATGTGTTAGAGTTGTTAATAAATTTATTTTATACAGGGCATTATTCCGATAAATGCCCAAAAAGTACTTATGAATTCCCTATTTATGCCCAAAACTAGGCATTTATTGGGCACTTGGGTACACTAGGAGCTTATTGTAAATGCCTGGCATTTTCCCCATCTCTATATACAGGCATTCTCTACCAGTCAACCTTAGGGTGATGCAGAGATTAATACATGGCAGGTGCAAAAGATAAATACATAGATTTTGAAATTAGATATATATATATATATATATATATATATTTATTTATATATATCTCTAATGTATATATATATATATTAGAGATATATATAAAATATTTTTGAAAAAAAAAATTGAACCGACTTCAAGAACTCACTAAAAAGTAAAAAGTAATCAAACTTAGATTTTTAACACAAAAAAAATGTTTAAAAATAAAATATTTATATAATAATCGATATAATAACTAAATAAAATAAACAAACACCTTATTTAACCTATCTCCTACATGTATTTTATATTCTACTATATGCACACAATTTAGCTTAATACCTACCTAAACCTATTTATCTATTTACAATATTATTTTAACTATTACCAACTGACCAGTTTGAAGTCGGTGCCGAGCCAACGGATACATCAAACTGTCGGTACGAATAACAAAATATATTTTTTTGTAATAAATCGTAATTTATAATTTGTTCGTAATCTTGTGTATATGACACAAAAGAGGCGGGCTCCTGATTTCGACAGGCAATGCATTCCAAAGCCGAATACACTGTATCATTCTGAGATAGCCTAAGATAAAAATAAGAGGCGACCATTGCCCATCTGCTTACGAAATATTTTATGACAAATTTAATAGGATAAAAAATAGTATCGTGAGTGGATTGCCTAAAAAGACGTTTGATAAGCTATGATTAATTTAAGATTTAAAAAATATTTTCTCCTCCTCAATTTTACATTTACCTAATTATTTCGTAACATAGTTTCTGAAGAACCATCAATTTCAACTTGGTCCCTTACATGTGCATAATGTGCAGATAACATAAATTTGAAAGGTGTTACAAATTCCGTATTTCCCTATAGACTGAACTGTAGCCAACTTTTCAAATCCAGTTCTAAACCGTATGTTATTATATGTACATTTATACAGTTGTGAATCCGTACATTTTATCTGGCTCCTGAGAAACCGATTTGAAAAACAGCTTTTTTTATTGAAAGCGTATACTTCCAGATTGGTCGCATATTTTTTTCATCATCATCATCGTCATCAGCATGTTACCCACTGTTAAGTTTGTTATTTCATTACTCCGTCATTTATAAACCGATTTGAAAAAACCTTTTTTTTATTTGAAACAGTATGCTTCCAAATTGATCCCATATTTTTTCATCATCATCATCAGCCTGTAACTACATACATAAATGTAGAGTGGAGTCGGTTTTTTTTGGTAAATTTATATTCCATAACTTTTTTTTAGTTTATTTATTTATTTTATTTTGGTGCATACAGTCATGAGGCGTTTATTGGAATATATTTAATTTAATGTTTATATAATTAATATTTTATATAATGTATAAGTATGTATTTACAAGTAAAGTATTTAAGTATGTTTAACCATTAACTAGTTTTTCCCATATATTAGGACTAAAAGGCGCGATATAATTTTTTCTTTAGTATTATTACCATTATCTTTGAATATTTAAGTATTTTTCGAGTATTATAGTCTTAACTTTTACTTTACTCTACGCATATACTTTTTCAGTAAAATCACGAGCCCAACTTAATTAAATAACATCTACTAAAAGAGAAAAACATACGAGTTTCTTGAAAGTTAGAAGTTACCTTTGACAAGTTTTACTAGAAAAATCCTGTTCAGTGAATAGAGAACACACGGTAGATATTACGTAGTAAATTAGTTAGTACCCAAGACGTTAAAAACTTTCAGTTTTTCCAGCAAGCTTCTGAATAAAAAATAACCTGATTAGACCAGAGAGAGTTACATAACTGACTCGTTTATAAAACTGGAGACCGTCGTCGCCATCTTAGTTCACTGACGTTTTCCGTATTAATGGAAGTTCTCAAAGGTTTTTTCATTCCTTTTTTAAAGATACCGCCATCGAAATTTGTAACTTCTATTTCCATGTTTACATTCCATCCATATCCATGAAGTAAATTCACCTCGCAGAATACTGCAGCCAAATAACAATTCCCTTGAGAATTATTGTTACTGCGAGTGAGTAAGGTCACCAGAAAGGAAGGAGTATCTGCGTTGGCAGCGGGGATGACGGCGCGTGTTGCGACCTTTAATATGACTACGATAACTGCTTCACATCAGGCTTCACATCAGTATGCTTATCTGCCACACAACATCAATACATATTATAAAACAAAGTCCCCCGCCGCGTCTGTCTGTCTGTCTGTTCGCGATAAACTCAAAAACTACTGCACCGATTTTCAAGCGGGTTTCACCACTCGATAGCGTGATTCTCGAAGGTTTTAGTATATAATTTGTTAAGTTTTTGTATTTATTTCTGTGTACATTAACGATATTTTGTTGAAGATGTTGGGAAAAAATAAGCCGTCTGGGAGCTTTCAACGAAAACGCTGCCTAAACCCTTTGAGATATAACAAAATTAGGTAACATAGGCTATTTTATATTTTTTGTAAGGAACCCGTGCGAAGCCGGGGCGGGCGGGTAGCTAGTGGTATATAAAAAAGTATTAATTCAAAATAGATTTCGGAAGTTTGAAGTTAAGTAGCTTAGCTCATTAAGTTTCTTTCGCAAAATCGAAAATACTTTAAAATATTTAAAAATTCTATGACGATAATTAAAGTAAGCATTATGATTTTCTCATTACCGAAAATTTCAAGCATCAAAATTATAACGGCCCCTCCAAGAATAGACTTTGATTAGATTGACGAAACTTGGCAATCCAGCGAAAGTTGTCCGGCCTCCGTTCTATTAAACAAACGGTGATTACGTAAAGTTTAATTGAAAAACCCAGGATCTGTGATGATAAGGATTTTTATTATTTTCGTGGCAGGTAACCGCGGAAAGTTCCCTGTCCGTAAAATTAAGACAAGCGTCAAATTTCCATGAATTTATCGGCAGTCGTTCAATTGTACCTCCATATTTTTGAGAAATAAATCTGTGTTGCGAACGTTTTTCAAATAACTTCAAAAAGGCTTTACTGTCAAGCTAGACGTGAGAAATAGGATTCAGATAAGGTTTCATTGAAAAATCGCTAGTCTAAAAATAAGTTTTAGCTACCTGTAAATCAATCAGCTCATTATTTAGAGATTCTTTTTGACAATGAAAATTGCTTCCATAGGGAAGCATACAAAAAAACAAATGATACCTAAATCGGGGGATACAGTTTGGTGTTGCAGCTACATATCTATCATCTCCATCTAAAATTCAAACACCACTGGATAGATGAAAGATCAAATAATTTATTAATCTAAGTAAGGACTATGGAACATCGCATGCGGGGGAGGGTGGAAGCGCTGCCATTTTGAGATAATTTTAATTCATATAACGTATTCACTTACAACACACGACCGTGTCCGTGACACAGCCACACCATATTTTTTTTTTTCTTGTAAGCCTCAAGAATTATAAAAAGAATAACTTTCTTCTTGAAATTTTAACGACATAGCTAACGAGAAATTTCCAGAGGACATTTTGAGTTCTTATTGGAGTTCAATGATGGCCAGCCTCAAATGTTGACTCTTAGGTATCGGCTTTTAATGAAATTTTCTCAATCGACAAGCGTGCTCCACGATAACGCAACCTGACGACCCTATCACTCTGTTACCGTCATTGGGTAAACTACTTGAACGTTTAATTGTACCATGGTTACGATCTGGTGACTCTCAATTTCATAAAAGTCAATACGGCTTCACCGTTGGTAAGTCTACTTTTGTTTGTAAAACTTTATTGTACAAAGACATGAAAATACAAGTACGTAGAATATTATAAACAATTGCGGACTTATCCCAGAAGTACTGTAAACGCTGCGCTTGCGGTGCGTAAAATTATTATCTAGATGTTGTAGCTATTTTCTTAGACATCTCGGGTGCCTTTGAAACGGGTGGTGACCAATGTTGTTGTTAAAACTAAAAGTGAGGTTGCTCTAGCAATATCTACTCTCTCATTCGATCGTACTTTTTAAATGGTACTACTAAATTAACTACTTGGGCATTATGCTTGAAAGGTGCTCACACAGTGCTGCCCTACGGGTTCAGTGTTGGAGCCGTACCTCTGGAATATCGGTTTTGATGATTTTTTTATTCCTTATATTCCTTGCCGGAAAGGTGCTTGTTAACTGGCTATAATTAATTCAAAATCTAGCATAGAGATACTAGCCAGTACCTAGCCTAATTTAGTTTCAAATTAGGGCTATGGTAATCGTCTCGATTTTGCGCCCCATAAAACATGTCTCTTGCTTAACGGAATTTTAAAGGTTTCACCGCGAATTCATTTTAATGGGAGTATTAGTTGCAAGTCGGAGTTCGGTTTCTTTCTTGGGTTTGCTTTTAGACAGAAATTTTAACTACATTTTTTTGATGAGTGATGAAGAAAAAAAAGGAGTTATATGCATTAACACTAATTTCAACCTCTACGTAGGTATTAACTTTCAAAACGTTAAAAATGATTTTTACCGCCACATATTTAGGTTTTATCACATACGGTTGACTTGTATGGGCTGACAGGGTCCCTATAGGTACCGCAAGTTGCCAATCAATGTATCAACCCTCCACCATTGATTCTCCTTTCCTTTCTATATTCCTTGATCCTCCACCACCAGCCGAGAAGCGAGAGCATTGGCGCGCAGTGTTCGCGATAAAGTATTCACATATTCGCATGCATTCACGTAGTTCACGACAAAAGTACGTGAATAACGTGAATTTTAATAATATTAATGCAATGTAGTTAGTAATGAGAAGAGTCGATGATCAACTAAAATTTCATCAGACATTATTTAAATCCCATGTTTTTACACGAGATCAATGCCTTATATTTTGTACTTAACTTCAAAGTACCTACGATACGAAATATCGGAACATAAAACAACACACGCTACAATACAATCTAGATTACTCGCGAGTGTCCCTGTTGATCTTAGCCGGATGTTTACTCGGAGTTTCTTCAAAGGAATGTCGTCCCGAAGCAAACACTTGAAAGATAAAAATGTTTTCCCTTCAACGCTACTTTGTTCGCTCTAACAATATATTTCGCATGGTGTTCTTAATAACAAACTTTTGACTTTCTTCTGTAAATATTCTTAGTGAAATTTTTAAGTTAGGTACTCTAAAAACACTCTAGAGCACTTTATTTTTGTACAGCTTATATTTCAGGTACTCATTCAATCGTTATGTGTCGAACTGCGAATATAGCCTGTTTGGCACATATCCCTCCTTTTTCATTACTATACATAATACTAAATTAATTAAATAAATTCAACGGATCACTCACGTCTTTTTGTCGGGAAAGCCGACTACTTTCGATCTCAAAAGGAGACCTTCATCAGGGCGAATGTCCAGACACGTACACCCTCTGTCTCTCGCGCCGGACACTGCGCGCCAATGCGCGCGCCGCCCGACTGGAAAGGGTGGAGGTGAGTTGGTGCGTTGATTGGTGGAGCGCTGCCCTCGACGATGACGTAGTGGTAGCCGATGGATCCAATTCTTCTATCTCTTCGGGCGCGTGGTCATCTAGTGCGCTTACCGTGTGGTGGTAAAAACTGACAGTATCAATATTGGCGACTGTATCGTAACTCTCTTTAGACTCAAACTGGAGCACTGGTTTCCAGGCCGTTGGCAATACCCATCCGGTATCACGGTTGAAATAATACTATACATAATCTTATCTATGTAAAAAATCATGTCTATCATAACAGATTAATAAATATAAGCTATATCAAGTAGGTAGTTAGAAGCAGAGTTGCTGTGGCCCGTGCTGCCTTGGCAAACCATGCAGTCAGGATCACTAAAATAGCCAAACTGGCGGTGGCGTCGTGTATGGGGGGTCGCTGTACTCGTATTGCCAATAAAATGGTAGAACACAGAGATAGGTGCTCCATGCGTCAACTCGTGAACGGGTACTGTCAGCCGGTAGTGGTGTGCTTGAAGTGTTGTAATTGCAGAGAGAAAGTTTTCTTAGTTTATGTCATTAAATAATAAAAGTGAAACAATGTGTAACATGCGTAATTATTATAAACAAATTTTAATATAAAAAAACTAAGGTTAACAAAAATCACAGTCCCCGAAGTCCATAAGTTGTAATAAGTATTCGTATTATCAAAGCAATAAGCTATATCAGGCGATCTTATTGATGGATATTGTATATATTACTTAATTGCTATACAGCATATGGAGATCTTTCAGAATAAGTTCAATTCGCCTACAGAAAGAAACATCATATCTATATAGCACTAACGAACCGCGACACCGGCTTTAAGCAGAATTTTAAGGGCTTGGTACTATTTATAGATTTATAAGACGATACTACGACTGCACGCACAAAAAACATGACTCATTGTCACATTCCGCCTCAGCCGAGCGTGCAAGCGAGAGCGCGAAACAAGCGATAGAGAGGCACGATCGGCCTAATTCGATTTGTGACGCATCAACCTCTCTTCCACTCCATCGACCGATGTTTTCTTACATTAAAGCTTAATTAGGTCATATTATACACAAACATTCACATAAAAAATATGTTACTGGCTGTGAAAACCCTATTTTCGTGGAAAACCCCAGCAACATCTATCATAGTGGTTGAGGAGTTAGCGGACGGAAAAGCGTAACTACTACGTACACGTAGTAATGCTACGTAAAACTTCGAAAGTTATTTTTAGGTATTTTACAGTATAGCGTTTCAAAGTTAAACTATGACATTAACCCTGCCACATCTAAAAATAAATTTAAGCACTTCGATTACATTATACACATTTAACTATATATTGGAATTTTTGTTGGAATTTAAAGTTTATGTTTCCATGTGTGAAACGCGCATTCGAAAATTTCGTTCGTACCAGTTTTTAATCATATTTAATCATTATTTATTACAAAATTGGATTATGGAATAAACTTAAGTAAATAAATATTACATGACAAATTTCTAATATTAAAAATAAAAGAAGAAATCTTCTTAATATATATAAAATTCTCAGTTACCATACCCCTCCGAAACGGCTTGACCGATTTTTATGAAATTTTATATGCATATTCAGTAGGTCTGAGAATAGGTTGTTATATCTATTCTTTTATGGCAAAACAACGTTTGCCGGGTCAGCTAGTATATTAATAAAATTAAGAAGACCACAATTCTTTTGACAGCAGTCTTAAGGCACTATGTAAGTGGGTCAATCAACTTTTATTTGTCCTGTAAGTACCTACTCTGTTTTGTCCCTCACCAATAATAGCAGTTCTAAAGAAAATTAAGTGGTTTGTTGGCATATGTCGCATTTGTCTTATTATTAAGCAAACATACGAGTAAATTATTTTAAATAAATCACTAATATACTGGAGTTTTAATGGTTGTCCGGGTGACAAAACATCTGATGAAATGTTTTATTGTTTGTCCCCCAGTAGGTTAAGTACAATGAAACATTACTTTATACAAAAAATACTATATGGCAATTAATTACGCTTGTACACATAATTATTTATTACAATGTCTACTATGATGCTAGCATAATATAGACTTTGGTTTGCTTTATAATTTTAACGAGTTTTTTGCATGTTCATTTTGGTCCCTATTATATTTTATTATCCTGACTTCCATCGGACACTTTTACTCATACTGTGTTTAGGGCACATTTGTGTGAGGCAAGTCACGACACAAGTATGTATATTTATTTTGATCGCATGGTTAATTTTTTCGAGTTCGAGTGTATTGTTGAGAGCTTGATGACGTGGTCGCGCGTGTCACTTTAATCGAACACGCAAATTAAACAACCTCGACCATAGCCTGTCCATGGAGGGTTTCTTACTCGAGCTTCTCCGTGCTTCGAAGGGCACGTTAAGCCGTCGGTCCCGGTTGTTGTCATTAGAAGACAGTCGTTAAGCCAAGACAGTGGCCTTTAGGCGGTTTGAAAACACAGACCTCCGCCAACCCGCAATTGAGCAGCGTGGTGTAGTGTGCTCTAAACCTCCTTCGAGTGAGCGGAAGCCCATATCCCAGCAGTGGGATGAATAAGGGTTGGCGATAACGACGACGTGTAATTTATTTATGTTTGTACCATGATTTTGACGAGCTCGGTGGCGTAGCGGTCAATGACGCGGCTACGACACCAACGCTCGTGGGTTCGATTCCCACATAGGACAAACATTTTGTGTGCATGAACATGACATGTCTGTTTGTCTTAGTCTGGGTGTTTTCTATGTATCATAAGTTTACAAAAAAACGTATTTAAGTATGTTTATCAGTTGTCTAGTATACAAGCTTCGCTTACTTTGGGGCTAGATGGCGCTGTGTAATTTGTCTGACAATATTTATTATCTATTTATTATTATTATTTATCGGCGATAAGCATTGCGCCACATCTCCTTATGAGCCTGGAGCCTTTCCACTTCCGCAAGAAGCATATAGCAACACTAACACATAACTTGGCTCATTTAATATAACAAATGAAACCGTGACACAGGATGCAAGAAACCAACTTCGAGCTAACTTTGAGCCTGTTAGTTATGCGACGCGCGCTCTCAACTGAAAGACAAGGAACTCGTGTGAAGTCTTCAAGTTAGCCAACTTATGCACGTGTCGTATCGCGTCTAGGCTTGAAATGACAGATTTAAGGTAGAGTAGATGCCGCCAGCCATTTCGGCGGTCATAGCGTGTCAGCGAAATTAGAGCAATTGTACATAATATGCATAGGTTTGATTAAAACACGCCGGTGTCAAGTTATCATTGAAAACATAAAACGCATTAATTATTTGATACATTGCCAAGTTATTTACGTATTTTTGATGACGTTTGATTAAAAAATTTAAGCAAATTATTAAAATTATTTATAATTATTTAAACATGTTTGATTTTAATTAATTACTACTTTATCAAACAAACAAAGTAAGACGATTAGGTGGCAAACCAGTAGACGGTCCGATGTTAACTAATGCCACAGTATAAGTAATCTAATGCTATATATATAGCTATAATTATACCGCAGTTGTCTGTACGTTAACGCGAAGGCACAGAGACATGAAAAGAGCCATTAAGTGACTGACACAACTGCGGTTATTGCAGAATTTCCTCAGTACATTAATCTCAATCACTCGCATGAATACAACAATTATTCTAAAGACAGTATCTGGGGGCACGGTAGTGCCCCCGCCAAGTCGAGCAAAAAGCGGCACGGCCGTACCATCCTTTTCTCGAAGCAATTCAGGCAATTTTCGACCCCTATAACTTCGTTGTGGATATAAGTAGAAACCTGAATTTTAGTAACCCATCAGGCATTATACAAACACAGTATATTGCAAATTTCATTTAATTTAATCTAGTAGTTTAAGAATTATAACTACTCAAAGTTTCATAATTTTCTTAATTTTGTCACTCACTGACTGACCGATCATCAAAACTCTAAGGCACTTCTAGCAGACTTAGAAGCTTCAAATTTAGAATACAATTAGTGTTTAGTGTATAAATCAAGGAAAAACTAAAATATTTTACAATTTCGGTCCAGTTTTCTAGATACACCAACTGCAATAATAACTTTGTAATCCCATATAAATATATAGGATTACAAAGTTACATTTGCAGTGAATGAATCATAGGTGTAGAAGGGTACCTAGATATAATTTATGTTTAAAAGTAACTTCATCATCATTATCAGCCTGTGTCTATCCACTGCTGGTTATAAGCCTTTCCCAATGCTTTCCACCGTATGCGATCCTCCTCTTTCCGTATCCAACCGGTCCACCTAGAGAGGACACCGTAGACCCCCCCGACAAAGCGTACTTTGTCGCCCAATACGTGGCCTCCACCTTAGGACTTTTCTCCTCCATCTGCCATTGCTGACTCAGCAGATGTGGCCAACCCACTGCCACTTCAACTCGCTGACTCTGAGAGCTATGTCGACCACTTTGATTCTCCGTCGAATTTCTTCGTTCCGGATTCGATCCCTCAGAGAGACTCCATGCTCTCCGTCACTCGCTGTGCGACTTTTAGTCTGTGAACCAGCCCAACGGTCAGCGTCCAAGTCTGCACCGTCGGTCATGGCGGGGAGGACGCACTGATGAAACACTTTGGTCTTCAAGCATTGGGGTTATGTTTGCGGTAACAAACATGTGCAAAAGTAACTTGTCTGGGGTAAAATGGTCAACGGAATGAAAAAGCAAGAATGAGAATATTTAATGAAGTTGTACCAAAAACAGTAATAATCATAACCGCGGCCGGCAGAGATGGCTTGCCCGCGCCTCGGCTTCAACGCCAGTTCCACTTTCTTCCAGGCAACCTTTGGGTCTTACTGCGATATCGCAGGTATACTTATGCAAATTGTATCAGTCAGTATGGATATAAAAATTTAAATACTATATTTTATTTCTATGTAAATATCTATAAAAGTGTATCTACATCTAAAGAAAAATAATGGGTTAAGTAATTTATTTATTTAAAAAACTTTGAATGCAGCAGCGAATACCGTAGTTCAAGTTAATTCTCTGTCAAGCTTTATGTTGTAATTTTCTGTTAGGTACATTGACAGGATTAACTTTAACTATAAAGATTAACTTTAATTGACGTTTAACGAGTGCGGCTCCGAATATTAAAAGCCTCCGATAAAGAAACCCATAGAGACTGGGCTTGAAACTATAGCCGAAACTCAAGAAATAGTACCGGAAAAGAAAAAAAGACAGAAAGATATGAGATGCTATCAAAAACATAACTTGTAAAAAAACCTAGTCTCGCAACTCAGATCTTCTACCGTAAAATGTTATGAGATCCATGTAATACCAAGTCGGTTAATTTATTCAGTCCCTACTTAAGGGACCTTCTGTCTTCAGTTATTACGTAATTAGCTAACCTAACAAAATCTTATAGCGACCATATCAATATAAAAAATCTTTTATGTTTTAAATAAACAGATTGACTTTTTTTCCAAGTTATGTTTTTGATGGCATTTTATTTACAGCAGCCTATTGTTAGGTGACAATACTTGCCAGTTGGACTTGGTGGTTAGTTGGTAATGTGTTGATAAACTAACAAGGGTCAGAAAAAAAATGCAGGGTTCCCTTTGGTCAAACAAAGTTTCGCTTATTAGAGTCATGTGTGACCCCCCCCCCCCCCCCCCCCCCATGTAATAGAATGAAAAAATTCGATGTTATATAATGAAAAATTCACAGCTATGATTATTACAATATCTACACCAACATAAAAAATGTTCTTGGAGAAGATAAAAATTAAATTTAAAAAATAAAAGTAAATAAAAAAAACATTGTATAAAAAACGTAATAAAAAAAATCTGGCCAATTGGCCAGTCTTTTATTTTTATATTATATCCAGTTGCAAAAATGCTTACTGCCTGCTTGGTTTGAAACGGATATCACAGCCTATGTGCGGTCACAAAACAGTGAGTATCGCTCGCTCTTAGCCACTTCCACAGCCAACGCAGCAACTCCTTAAAAGAGATTCGCTGTATTAGAACAATATCTGTCTAGGTTTCTATAAATCTTTGCTTGTAACAAACATAGTCTACGCGCTGTCTTTAATTTGTTGAACACTAGAATACGTTGTTAGTTTGATCTTGTTGAAAACTATATCCCTGACAAGGCACAAATTCCGATTGACGTTAATTAATTGAGACCTCTATAAGACAAACTAATAGTGTTATTTCGTTGATATAGTAGCGAAGTATCGGCATTGAAGTAAAATTCTAATCAAGAGACTCGAATTATTGTTGTTGTGATGCTCGATGACGTCATTGCGCGAGTCACCCAAATCGATCACGCAGGTTAAGCAACATCGATTATAGCCAGCCTATAGATGGATTTAGTTATCTCGAGCCCTTCCGTGCTTCTGACGGCACGTTAAACTGTTGTTATTAGATGTCAGTTGTTAACGTCAATGACCTTTGAACGGCTTGAAAACCTTGGCCTTCGCCAACCTGCAATTGAGCAGGGTATAGTAATTGGAGTACGCTCTGTAACCCTTTTGATTAAAGGGAGACCTGTAATCCAGCATTGGGATCAATGTGGGTTGAAGTAGAAATGCAGAAATATTTTAAATGTATCATCATTATCATTCCAACAGAAGGACGGCCTATGGCCTTAAGCTGAACTCACTATCTATACTAGCCGAATACGCCGAACGAATTGAAGTGAACGAGGTCTCCCACACCACACCTATTCGCGTCGAAAAAATCGTCCGAGCCGAGCGAACCGACAGCGCCGAAAGAATCATTTCCATTTCCTGTCGCACTGTAATTACAAGTTTTGTCTGATTTGAATTTTCCCTAGCTTCTCAAAAAAATCCCCTACATTTTACACATTTTGTAACATTTTCCCCTAAGTCGAGTCGAGCTCTTCTATATAATAGTGATGATGAACTCCGTAAAAACTCGCTAACCTAATGTATAAAAATCAATGTTTGTTTGTTATGCGGCTATACCGTTTAACTTTTTGTAATAAAACTTTGTAAACTTTTTGCTTGGACTTGGGTGCCAAATAAATACTAATAAATTCTGTTATTATTATATAGGATAACGTCGACTTCTACAATATACGCTTTTTTAACTTATTGTTTTAATGTTTTTTTTATACTACGTCGGGTGGCAGACAAGCATACGGCCCGCCTGATGTAAATCGGTTACCGTAACCGTATTAACGCTCGCAACATAATATATAACTTGCGCGCCGCCACCCCCGCTGCCAACGCAACATTCTTTTCTGGTGACCTCACTCACTCGCAGAAACACAACAACCCTCAAGGGCATTGTTATTTGGCTGCGGTATTCTGTGAGATGGAGGTACATTCACCAGTCGGGTAGCTTACAATTACGCTCCCTACCTCTCTTTTCGCCAGAGCTTCGTTTGTCAGTCATCAGGGTGCACCACGTGCAGGTGAAGTTGGCTTTGGTTCAAAGATGTTGATAAACCACTTACACCCCATAATATAATGTGTACACAACATAACTTATCTTAATGAAAGAAAGAAAGCCATGACCCAAAAAATAAAGACAAGTTGCAGTTAAGTTCGAGCCGTTTAGTTATGCGACGCGCGGTCTGAACACACAGAGAAGTAACTTGTGTAAAGTCTCCAAGCTAACCGACTTATGCACGTGCGCTTTGTGCTTTGTAACGCCATTTACTTTAAGTCGTTTATATGTAGCTATTAATTCTTGAAGAAGTTATTTTCGTCAATGAACGAACATTCCTTGTGGAACAGGAAACTCTTATTTCCTTCTACATTTAAATAAAAATCAACTTTGGAGCGCAACAATAAAGTGCAAAATAGTTTGAACCATAGAAATAATAATACCTATAAATCGAATTATCTTTTATTTAATTAATTTATCTGTAATTATTGTTAAAATCGAACCTTGGGAGAAGGAAAAGCGGAGGGGAGACGGGAAAACAAAAGAGAACAAAAAAGGAGAAGCAAAAATTATGAAAATCAAAAAGCAGGGGAATAATGGGGGAATAGAGAGGTGATAGGAAAAATATCTTCAATGTTAAAACTACTGAAATTAGATGTGTAATTTTATATAGGTGTAAGAGTAGAAATAGGAGGGTCTAGAGGAGAATCATAATGGAAAATTTATAGAGGTGATGGAGAATGGACAAGAAAAGGTAACCGTGAAATTTGTACATAATGCATTAGAGTTAAACCGCGGTGTTTCCGCACCTACTGCTCGTATAATATCCATAAATAAGTAACTTTTCTTCGATTAATGATTGATTGGTCATCGTCAACAACATCATTATTGTGGAGTAATGCCCGTAAGTCTAGACGCTGGGTAGGCGAGTTGGCGACTGTCGCCAGAGTCTTGTCTGTTGAACGGTAGAGTGCACCAAGCGCAAATGAGATTGGCTTTGGCTCCGGTTCTAGAACTGAGCCACTTACTGTCCCTGTATGATCACCATTAATTAATAAAATTTATATTATTTAACATAAGATAAATAATTTAAGTAAACGTCAATATTGAAAGAAAAGACGTCATTAAACTTTTGTGAAACAATTTTCAGAGACGGATTTCCCAATTTACTTGAAGGGAAATATTAACAAGGTTTGACGACGTTACTCAAATTACATTAGCCATCGAAAAGATTTGTATTTTTTATAATTAGTACCTACTACGCAAATTATCTACCAAAACCGCTCATTTGATTTTGAAATGAAGCAAATTAAATCTTCTTTAGCTAAGATTTTTAACTTAAAAGTGCTTGATGTCATAATTTTTGACGATTAGCTATTTTTGTGGAAACCTTTTCATTTAGAATTCGCATCTCCTCGCCCCCGTTCATGATTCCAGTCAAAGGCAATGGTTGACTGGAAAAGATTCCTCAAAGGAATAAACCTATCTTTGCGAAACTTTATTTATATATATTTTATATATGTACATATATATGTCGCAGCCAATTCGTAAAATCCGCCGCATTACATAACGTCTAGCTGTTTTATAAAATGGCAGAGCCATTATTTCAACCCGCCTCTTTATCATAATGATTACACGACCGAATTGTTACCTGATGGTGTATCACCAAAAATACTATAATAATAGAATCAAATAGCTTGGCTATTTCTAATTACGGTTATAATAACACAAACATAACCAAAAGATAATTTAAATACAATCTGCCTAAAGTTAGCCGTTTTGTAATATGGCGGTTCTACCAATTGGCTGCGACATACCTATATATTATATAGTAAATATGCAATAAAGTTGTGCAAACAAACAAACGTCTTTTATGGATACATCTATTACATGTCATAATTAGATTTTTTACATAGACAAATCTCGTAAATAAGCAGAATTCTGTTGGCTTTAAAATTATTTGCTTATCTTATTGTAAAATCATCCCTATGTGTCTAGTCATTTACAGTACTTAGCGCAAGAAGACCTCTTTTGCCATTGATTTTGCGTAAAATCATTACATAATTATTGCAAAACAAAAGTTTCCGCCGCGTCTTTTTGTCTTAATGTGATATACACAGAACTATAACTAACTTGACGAGCTCGGTGGCGTAGCGGTCAATGACGCGGCTTCGACACCAACGCTCGTGGGTTCGATTCCCACATAGGACAAACATTTGTGTGCATGAACATGTCTGTTTGTCTTAGTCTGGGTATTTTCTATGTATGATAAGTATGTATTTACAAAAAAATAATTATTTACGTATGTTTATCAGTTGTCTAGTACCCATAACACAAGCTTCGCTTACTTTGGGGCCAGATAGCGCTGTGTAATTTGCATATAGTTTTCACCATTAGAGGAGTTCATGATGAAAGTTTCAGTCTATAAATTATTCAAGTTTTGAATAAATTGGCTGAAATATGATATCTTAACGATGATGTCGGAAAAATCATGCCGACTGAAAATGTTACTCGCGTGCGCCACGTATACTAACTACTCGTTCGAAGTCTGGGCGGATGGCTAATATCTATATTTATATTATTTTTTAGAAAGCGCTAATCTCACTACTGCTTCAAACTAAAACAAATGGTTGACTTTAAAATCGGTTTATGGACGATAATTTTATGTGATAATCATAAGAAAACATCGTCCGATGGAGTGGAAGAGAGATAGATGCACTTATGCACGCAATGAGTCATGCATTTTTCCATGCGTGCAGCCGGCATTCATCGATTTATAAAAAGTTATCATCAAAAAAATAGTGATAGATAGCCCATTTATCGAAGAAGACTATAACATCACGCTAAGACCAATAATAGAATAATAAATATTGTCAGACAAATTACACAGCGCCATCTAGCCCTAAAGTAAGTGAAGCTTGTGTTATGGGTTCTAGACAACTGATAAACATACGTAAATACTTTTTTTTTTTGTAAATACATACCTATGATACATAGAAAACATCCAGACCAAGACAAACAGACATGTTCATGCACACAAATGTTTGTCTTGTGTGGGAAATGTGGGAATCGAACCCACGAGCGTTGGTGTCGAAGCCGCGTCATTGACCGCTACGCCACCGAGCTCGTCAAAGAAGCAAACATCAACGAAAAATGTTTCAAGAACGTAGAATATTCCACACGGGAAAAGCCGGAGCAAATCCCAAGTATTATATAAATTATACATTATAATTATTCCATTTCGCTTTGTTTCTCACAGGCCAAACGGCTAATTATATGCTGCATAAATTACTTTTATAGCTATAACAGTTTTATAAATTACGCCTTACCTTCCTCGCGCAGTCGCCGAGGCTACCGATAACAGGCTGGTAATTAGTTGGTCAATTTAACTCGCTATCACAAAATATGCTTTAAATGTTTCAGCTGAAGGCACGAAGTGAAATCTTCTTTGGGCACTATGTGTTAGAACTGGCTGTTTATTTTACTTGTCGACTTTACTTTATACTAAATGTCATGATGTCATTGCTTCTTTGTTTAGACTCCAATAAAATGTCATATCATTGGGACACATATTTTTCCCTTTTATTTCATCTGGCGACCGTGTATATAATAAAATGGCTCAAAAAGTTATTTTTATAAAAGAACGAACCGTATTACGACAACACGTAACAAAATTTATAAAAAAATTACAACCGCTCTTGCAAAATGTGTTGGACGAAAATTTGACAGCGGAATTTCAACGCATCCAACATAAGGTCGACCGCATGCTGGTTTTGGATCGGTCAATATTGGATTGCCTTTTAGAAGAGGATGTATCTGAGGAAGATTTAAGTGAAGAGATCGAATCCACAGATAAGTATCAGTCCCAGTGGTTAGGCATAATAAATAAACTAAAGAATATACGAGAGGAGTCCTTGCCTGTTACATGTAGAAGCGCTCACACAGGTGAATATCATCATCATGATAATAAAGTATGTGAACATGATGGTGTCAAAAAACGTCAGTTTACGTTACCAAAATTATGTTTAGTCCAGTTTGATGGTGACGTACGTAGTTGGATACCGTTTTGGGGTCAATTTCAGAAGATTGATTCGGATCCCACAATAGACGACCATGACAAGTTTCAATACTTAATATCTGCTATTCCCAAAGGTACCGAAGCACGAAATTTGATTGATAGTTTTCCGCCATCCGCCAATAACTACAGTAAGGCTATAGATCACCTTAAACAACGTTATGCACGTGAAGATTTGTTGATCGAGGTTTATGTTAGGGAATTATTACCACTTATTATATCACAGGTGAAAGGTCAGTACGCACTGTCGTTAATGTCATTGTACGACAAAATTACAACTCAACTTCGCGCCCTGGAGAGTATGGGGCTTACAAGCGATAAGTATGCGGCCATGTTATACCCAATGGTCGAATCAGCTTTACCGACAGAAGTATTAAAGGCGTGGGAGCGTCATCATGGAGGTATTAAAATGGAGAAGTCAGGTAATCAATTGGATAATATTTTGGATTTCTTGAAGCATGAAGTGGAGAGTAACCAGCGTATTTCTCTCGCTAGAGATGGGTTTTTAGGCACTCATGATAATGCTACTGTACCAACCGCTTCATGTTTAGTAACTGGTGAAAATAGCAACGAGAAAATTAACAATGTTAAGAAAGTTTATGTAGAAAAATGTATTTGGTGTGAAAAGGCGACGCATTCAAGTTTACAATGTTTTAAAGCGTTGAATTTAACACTAGATGAGAGGAAAGAGCATTTAAAGAAATTTAGAGCTTGTTTCAATTGTTTGAAGGTCGGACATAATACCTATCGTTGTAGGAATTTAGTAAAGTGCGTTGCCTGCCTACGACGTCATAATGTTTTGCTGTGTCCCGACATTAAGAAACCGATTGAGCAGAAACAAAATCTCGATGTTAGCGCGACGCTATCACTGTCTGAACGTACAAGCATTACTGTGCTACCAACTTTGCTAGTTAAAGTGCTACACATGGGTAAGGAATTGATGGTAAGGGCTCTGATTGACAGCGGTGCTCAGCGTTCCTACATAAAGAAGGAGATTGCTTTATCACTAGGTTTACCTATTTTACGAAAAGAAAAACTAGGTCACGTTGTGTTTGGAGGAACACAGACAAAGATGAAAACACATAATGTTTATAATGTTATGATAAAAAATCTTGATCATACTTTCGAATTCTGTATGAATGTACTCGATGAAGACAGAATTTGTGGTGAGGTGCCACGTATTTATGAACCACAGATAATAGAAAAGCTTAAACGTTACAATATTGATTTGACAGACATCGGTGAAGATATGCCAGATGTAGGAATTTTAATTGGTGCGGATTATTGTGGGCAGTTATTTACATCTAAATTGGTGCAATTACAAAGTGGTCTAACTGCAACACAAACTAAACTGGGTTGGACTATACAAGGAATTAAGTATGCTGTGCAACCTTCAGTTACTACTAATACATTACATGTTACAGATTTATGGGATTTAGATGTATTAGGAATAAAAGATCCGGCTACAACAAAAAGAAGAGAAGAACAAGAGATTGAGGTTTTAGCGGATTTTAAGAAATCTATTACGATAAATGATGAAGGTAGGTATGAAGTTAGTTTGCCATTTAAAGAGAATTCTAACGAATTGATGACTAACAGAGATTTGGTTTATAAGAGGTTATTATCTAATACAAGAAGATTAATTGAAATGAACAAATACGAGATATATGATAAATCATTTAGAGATTGGTTAGATTTAAATATAATTGAAGAAGTAACCAATGACGACAATACGGGGCATTACCTTGCTCATCACGCGGTGATAAAAGATTCTAGTACACAGAGGAAAGGAAAAGAGACATGATCTTAAAGTTGGCGATATCGTCCTCGTGGAAAATGATAATAAAAGAATTATGTGGCCACTGGGACTGGTATTAGAACTATTTACTGGCATTGATGGTTATTCAAGAGTGGCTAAGATTAAGACCAGCCACGGAGAGAGAATAAGGCCAATTCAGAAACTATATCCTTTGGAAGTGTCTACATCTGAACCAGTATCTTCTGAGACGACACCTACCATGACACGTTCTGGGAGATTAGTGAAACTACCAGACCGTTTTCAATTTTGATTTTGAGTGTTTTTATTTTTTTTCTGCGCGTGAGCATGTTAGAACTGGCTGTTTATTTTACTTGTCGACTTTACTTTATACTAAATGTCATGATGTCATTGCTTCTTTGTCTCACTCCAATAAAATGTCATATCATTGGGACACATATTTTTCCCTTTTATTTCACTATGCATGAATTTTGTGGGTAGTAAATGAGACTGTGTCGTAACGCTCGTTCGGGTAAAGTCGGTAGTGAGGGAGCGAGACGTAACGAGAGATAGAAGTTTTCACTTCTATATTCTATCGTGTGCTCAAACAAACGCCGTTATTTTTAAAATAAACGAGCATGTAATTTACCTGAATGGAAAGCAATCACCGCCATCCATAGAAATCAACAAAACCAATGGGTCGCCAATCCATTGCCCAGATTTTTAAGTGAAATATAGACCGTGTGCTTGAAGGGTCCCGTGTCGTATGTTTGGAAATATCGTCGAGGGGAGTTGATTCCACAATTTTCGGTCGTGGTTATGTTTGTGCCTTTTGTAACATTGGAAGTATTTGTATACCACTATATACATAGTGTAATTAAAATCATTAGCAATATTTTCAGGAGATATGGTACACATAATTATAAATAACTTTTACCCTGAGTACAACCCTGATAAGTAAAAAAAAAATGAAGCATCCCATACAACAGGCATAAGCTGATCGAGTATTTTGTATGGATAGCAGATGTTTTATATTTGTACACTTCAAAATTACTCATGGTAAACCTCGTGCTCGTACAAAACTGTGCCTGGAACGATGTCTATGTGCCAATGAATTCAATTACAGTCAAAACTAAAGATTTGTGTGATTGTTTGTTGGATTGCATATATCTCAGGAACGATCAGACAGATTTGTAAAATTGTTTTTGTATTTTGAGCCCAACTTTTGAGGAAGGTTAAGCAATAACATATCGATACAACCATTAGATGCTAAGGGCGAGTGAAACTTTGAGGCACAGCCAGTTATAATTAAAATTTGGCATCAACCCATAATCATCCCACTGTTGGGATATGAGTCCCCTCTCAATCGAAGGGGTTTATTAGAGCATATGTTCTAAACCCTTCGATTGAGATGGTGGAATATTCCACCACGCTGCCCAACTGTGGGTTGGCGGCAGGGTCGGCCTGGGCGGAAGGGTCCGGGTGGCTGACAAGCTACGGGCCCGAGACTAAATGATGGTAGATGGTATATTATCCTACGGTAGCCGCAAGCACCGCAAGCCAGGCCCGTGAGGGGCCCGCGCAGGCTGGGGCCCGGCTGGCAAATGCCACCTCGACTATATGGCCAATCCGACGCTGGTTGGCGGAGGCCAGTGCTTCCAAGCCGCCCTAAGGCGACTTAGCTTGACGACTGTCATCAAATAACAACAGCCGGGGCCGACGGCTTATCGTACCCTACGAAGTACGGAGGAGCTCGAGATATATAAACTCATCCATAGACAGGCTACGATCGACGTTGCTTAACTTGCGCGTTCGATTTGACTGACACGCGCAACGACGCCATTGAGCTCCTCCGATAATGGATAGATTTTGGTATGTGTAGTGTATACTGTGTATTCTTAACATGTACAAATTTTCCATGTTTATGTATTTAAAAAGAAGTGAATTTGCAAACTAATAAATAAATAAAATACACAAAAAGCTAAATTATAGAACTATAGTACACAGTACACAGACAATGAAAACAATAGTTAACTTTAAATCTCATCGGCAAAGAATCTTTTTAATCCTGATTTAAAGGAAAATAACGTAGGAGCCATCCGAATCGTGCTTCGGTGATAGGATCCTAGATAGTTTGCCACCTTAGTTGCGCAAAAAAGAGTCCATAGCGCATTATGTATCCTATAAACGAAAATAAATCCGTTATCAATTTTGTTAGAATCTCCATAAACACAATGCGTGTTGTGCGATATAAGATTGTCTACAACCAGCCGATGTATTTTAGCCCTTTCGCCGTTTCATGAAAGCGTAATTTCAAACGAATTCACAAGACAATAAGGTTTAATTTGGAATGCTATGAAATCTTTTTGGACTTGTTTAACAAGGACTGCACGATGTGACACACGCAAATTATAGTGGAAACTGCCGTAATCGTAAATTGCGTGTAAATTGGCTTTATTAAACGAACACCTACGCGGTACTTTAATAAAATAAAGTAAACGAGATGGTGCAGGCATTTATTTTGATACGACGCGACTGCCCAAAAAAATGAGAATATTGATTTCATTAAATGAGTAAATAATTGCCTTAACTAGGGCCCACCACACATTCCCACCACTGTATCTTCTGTGTAGCCTAGATTAACAGCGACGATCACCAAAAAGGCAGTGAACAATGAAGTCCATTGTAGTCCCAGGGGTAAAACTACGGCTGCCTTGGAATTCACATCGAATTTAGTCAAAAGAATTTGTAGAAGAAGCTTTTAGAATTTGACTTCCCCTCTTAGCAATGTCAGAGACAGCAATATGGCAAATAAGGCATTAAAAGTCTAAAGAAATGGCTAGTCAAATGAAGTCCAACTGCCGTGCACCACGGTTTTTAAGTATCTAACACTATTGGGGACCTAAACATTGAGTTGTTACCTAAAAAGCGATTTGCTTTCCATCAGGTGACTCACATGCTCGTTTGCCCGCCTCTCATATAAAAAGTGTGCTTGAGCGCTGGCACTGCCTCTGCTAACGCACCATAAAGGACACTTCTTAGCAACAGTTGTTTAGAACATATTTTTCTGCCTTCTATTATTTCAGAGTTCCCAATATCTCAAACGCTACTCTGTATAATTAGTCATTATGCCATTAACCACTCGTATAAGCCAATTAAATATTGTTATAATATTTTGCTTGCTATATTTATTATAAGCCCGCCTGATGTGACGCAGTTACCGTAGCTGTATTAACGCTAGCAACATGAAATATCGCCAGCGCGCCGCCATTCCCGCGACCTCTGCTGCCAACGCAGCAACTCCTTCCTTTCTAGTGACCTCACTCACTGGAACACAACAACCCTTAAAGGAATTGTTATTTGGCTGCGGTATTCTGTGAAGTTTTTTTTTTCTTTTTTGTTCAATTTATTTAAAGAAATTTTTAAATGTAGACCTCATTTTCCCCAGCGAGTAATTCGTTATTTTACATGTGATGTATCAAAATCTAATCTAATCTACCCGTGCACGTATTTTTTTTTTAAATAAAACGCTCAAAAAATAAATTTATCTTCATAATTTGATAAAATTTTATTGAGTTTAGGCACTAACTAAATTACACTAAAACTACTCTAAAAACCTATTTATTTTATCTATAAAGGAAATAAAAAGTTACGCGCTAAAAAATAAATAAACAGAAATTTACCTATAATATAAATAAAAAAATATGCCCAAGATCGTTGCGTGTCCGTATTATCTCGCTGGATAGCAATTTTAGGTTTTAATTAGTTTAGGCTATATAATGTAATATAATATGAGAGACTGAGAGACTCATACAGATTAAATACATGCTAAATAGCTTGATGGCCCTGGATGCAGCCTTTTTAAAATCTGATATTGATAAGTTAATGTTCGGTGGCGTCGTTGCGCGTGGCAGTCCAATCGTTCAATCAAGTCAAACAACGTGGACCCCAGCCTATCCATGGATAGGTTTATTTATCCTCCGTGCTTCGGAGGGCACGTTAAGCCATCAGTCCCTGCTGTTGTCGTTAGATGATAGACGTTAAGTCGACTCAGTGGCCTTTAGGCGGCTTGAATACACTGACCTCCACCACCCCGCAGTTGAGCACCGTAGAGGAGTATACTCTAAACCCCTTAGAAAGGTACATACCTCATTCGACGATGCCCGTGTCGGCGACACTTGGTGTCAACATATCTATCGCTATCATTTCTACACACCTCGACTAATACTATCTATAATAATAAAAGGCTTTGTCCTCACTGACTGACTGACTGACTGACTGACTGACTCACTAATCAACGCACAGCCCAAACCGCTGGGTCTAGAGATTCCAAATTTGGCAAGTAGGTTCCTTATGTCGTCTAGGGGTGCACTAAGAAAGGATTTTTCAAAATTCATCCCCTAAGGGGGTGAAACGGGGGTCCAAAGTTTGTATGGGGAACCAAGATTAGTTGGACTATTTTATCCGAAACTTTACACGAGTACTTCTATAGATAAATGAAAAAACACGTGTTCCAGGATTTTTCAAAATTCAACCCCTAAAGGTGTAAAATGGAGTGAAAAAGTCTGAAAATCGTCATGGGTATTGTTTTTATGGTTTATCGGGTCGCTGATTACAAAAACAACAACTATTTTATAATCCAACATAGCCGACGTGACATAAAATCCCCCCCACTCATCATCATCATCCCCCTAGGGGGGTACGATGGGGAAATGTCATAATATCAATATGGGTGTTGATTCTATGGTTTTCTGGGACGTCAATTACGAAAATCGCATCGATTTGAAATTATAACAAAGTGGACACGAAATAACTTAAAAGGATTTTTCAAATTTTTCCCCTAAAAGGGTGAAACAGAGGTCCTAAGTTTGTGTTGGGAAACGAGATTAGTTTGACTATAGATAAATGAGTGAACACGTGTTTCAGGATTTTTAGAAATTCAACCCAAAAAAAAGGAGTAAAATGGGGTCAAAAAGTCTGAAAATCATGAAGGATATTATTGTTTTTATATTTTATCGGGTCGCTGATTACGAAAACAACAACGATTTTAAAATTCAACGTGGCTAACGTGACCATCATCATGTATTTTTTTTAAACTTTGATTTAACCTTTTTAAGCTGATGGAATGAGACTTGTGTGTTGACTGAAGTGTTATCCTAATAGGTTTTTAAATTTGTATTTGGCGTAAATCAGTGCTTATACGATCGCGGGCGGCCGGCGCGGTGAGGACGGGACGGGTGTAGTAGTAGTTATCTGGAAAGTTCTTGCATCCGTATTTAGTACAATTATAGGTGCTACATGAGGGTGGTTGCGTTGCGTGTTACACTTGACTTGGATAATGTAAAAAGCGCGAACTTCACGCGAGCGAAGCCGCAGGCAAAAGCTAGATAGTAAAAGGCTTTGTCCTCACTGACTTGACTGACTGACTCACTAATCAACGCACAGCCCAGACCCCTGAAGCTAGAAACCTGAAACTTTGGATATGTGTTCCTTATACAATGTAAGCGCGCACTAAGACGGGATTTTCCGAAATTACCCTCCTAAGAGGTTAAAATAGGGAGTTGGAAAAAAACCGTCTTGGAAACCGATTCACCTACGATTTTGAGACTTGGTAGAATAGTTGTTTATAAAAAAAGGACATGTTTATGGGTAACTGATTAACTTTTGACCACCGCCCAGCCAAGAAATGTCAAAAAAAGTTATATTTATATTTGAATTAACTTATCACTAGATGGCGCTATACCTAGCATTTGTACAGCGCGCTATGGTTTCGTTATTAAGGAAAGGGTATATACGAGAGATTATTTCAAACCATGGGGTTATCCATGACGGTTTATCGCTCACCTCATTCCAGTAGTTACCCCCGGAGGTAATCCATCGCGCGCGTAGGGCGTAAAAGAAACTGCGTCCTTCAAATGAAGCTACATCTGGTGTCGAAAACTAATTGAAAAACCTATTCTAAGTACCGCATTTCCCATAAAGTTACCTAATAATTATTAGACTTTTACCTACTTAATATAAGAATTTCCGTATTTTTCAAACAATGATCAAGATTCACTAAATTTATATTTGTGGAAGGTGTGATGATGCCCCATACCATTATAGCTTTGGAAGGTGATGGAGCTGGCCTGTTCCGCTCCATCTCCTACCACTTGCATGGAACGGAGGTGTATCATCAGGAGGTTCGTGCCACCATTGTTCACGTATTAAACAACTGGAACGATGAATTGTTGAGTGAGGACAGTAAAGGATGCGCTGTTGAGGAATCTCTCTTGATAACCCGCATTCCCATTATTCCATAAGACCACCCAGTTCAATTTAAGAGACTTCAACTTCTTCAACAAAGCTCAGGGGCAGTCTCTAAAGGTCGCTGGGGTTGACTTGAGACAGGACTGCTTCTCTCATGATCAGTTGTATGTAGTTTGCTCAGGAGTAAGTTCTCCTGGAAGCATTGCAATTTTGGCTCCTGGTGCGAATGCCAAAAATATTGTTTACCGGGACGTCTTAACCTAAATGGTGTATGTTTGTGATAATGGTCAATACGAAACAAAAATAGACGCAAATCAGGAGTGTTCCCGTAGCGAAGCACGGGTACTTTGCTAGTAATATATATAAAATGCAAAGTCCTGACTGACTGACTGACTGACTGATATATCAACGCACAGCCCAAACCGCTGGGTCTAGAGATTCCAAATTTGGCACGTAGGTTCGTTATGACGTCTAGGGGTACACTAAGAAGGGATTTTTCAAAATTCATCCCCTATGGGGGTGAAACGGGGGTCCAAAGTTTGTATGGGGAAACGAGATTAGTTGGACTATTTTATCCGAAACTTTACACGAGTACTTCTGTAGATAAATGAGTAAACACGTGTTTCAGGATTTTTTAATATTCAACCCCTAAAGGGGTGAAATGGGGTGAAAAATTCTGAAAATCGTCATGGGTGTTGTTTTTATAGTTTATCGGGTCTCTCATTACGAAAATAACAACTATTTTCTAATCAAACGTAGCCCACGTGACATAAAATCCCCCCTGTGGGGGTTAAATGGGGTTGAAATGTCATAATATCAATATGGGTGTTGATTCTATGGGTTTCTGGGACGTCAATTACGAAAATGGCATTGATTTGAAAATATAACATAGTGGACAAGAAATAGCTTAAAAGGATTTTTCAAATTTTACCCTTAAGAGGGTGAAACGGAGGTTCAAAGTTTGTATGGGGAAAATAGTTTAGTTGGGCTATTTTATCCTAAATTTTACACAAGTACTTCTATAGATAATTGACTAAACACGTGTTTCAGGACTTTTCAAAATTCAACCCTTAAAAGGGTAAAATGGGTCCCAAAAGCCTGAAAAACTTCATGGGTATTGTTTTTATGGTTTATACGGTCGCTGGTAAATAACAACGATTTTAAAATTCAATGTGGCTAGCGTGACCATCATCTCCTATTGGGGTGCGATGGGGTTGAAATGTCTAAAATGTGGTCAAAAAGTCTGAAAATCGTCATGGGTATTGTTTTATAGTTTATCGGGTCGCTGATTACGGTAAAAACCACTATTTTATAATCCAACATAGCCGACGTGACATAAAATCACCCCTGTGGGGGTGCGATGGGGTTGAAATACCATAATACCAATGTGGGTGTTGATTCTATGGTTTCTGGAACGTTAATTACGAAAATGGCATCGATTTGAAAATAAAACATAGTGGGTATAAAATTAGTCAAAAGGACTTTAAAAATTTTATCCCTAAGAGGGTGAAACGGAGGTCCAAGAATTGTATAGGGAAACGAGGTTAGACTGACTGATTTGACTATTTTGTCCTAAACTTTACACGTACACGTACTACTTCTATAGAGTAAATGAGTAAATGGGTAAATGGGTAAATGGGTAAATGGGTAAATGGGTAAATGGGTAAATGGGTAAATGGGTAAATGGGTAAATGGGTAAATGGGTAAATGGGTAAATGGGTAAATGGGTAAATGGGTAAATGGGTAAATGGGTAAAAGGGTAAATGGGTAAATGAGTAAACACGTATTTCAGGAATGAGAAAACACGTATTTTGAAAATTCAAGCCCAAAAAGGGTAAAATATGGCCAGAATTTCCCTATAACCCGAAAAGGGCCGAAATGTCCGAAAATCATCATGGGTATTGTTTTTATAGTTTATCAGTTCGCTGATTACGAAAACAATAACTATTTTGAAATTCAACGTGGCTAACGTGACCATTAGCTTCTATTGGAGTGCGATGGGATTGAAATGTCTAAAATGGCGCGAAAAAGTCTAAAAATCGTTATGGATATCGTTTTTATGATTTGTTATATCGGGTCGGTGATGACGAAAAAACAACTATTTTATAATCAAATGTAGCCGACGTGACATGAAATAACCCCTGTGTGGGTGCGATGGGGTTGAAATGTCATAATATCAATATGGGTCAACACCCATATTGCTATTATGACATTTCAACCCCTTTTTTTCAATTGATGCCCGGAAAACCATAGAACCAACATTCTATGGTTTTCTGGTACGTCAATTACGAAAATAGTATCGATTTTAAATATAATGTAGTGAATACGAAATCATTTAAAAAGATTTTTAAAATTTTTAAAATTTTACCCCTAAGTGGTGAGGGTGAAACGGAGGTCCAAAAATTGTTTGTGGAAAGAAGATTGGACTTTTTTATCGTAAACTTTACACGAGTACTTCTATAGATGAATGCGTAAACACGTGTTTGCCCCGAATTTCACGCGAGCGAAGCCGCGGGCGAAAGCTAGTACTATAATATATTGCTAATAAAAAAATGGAATGTTTGTAAGTTTATTGGTGAATCACGCATAAACATCTAAATGTAAAATAAACTAAATGGATATTTTTTATGCAACATCGAGTACTAAACAACCATACAGCCTGCCTGATATACAGCGGTTAACAGAGCCTATAGACGCTGGAAATAAATAAGTAGCTCGCGTGCTGGGACCTCTGCTGCCGACGCAGCATCTCCTCACATCTGGAGACGTCATTCTGTCAGGTAGAGGTACTACTGTAGTCGTGCGCAACATGCCCTAGCTTCTCTTTACGCCAGAGCCTCTTTTATTGATTACCAGGGTGCACCACAAGCAGGAAAGGTTGGCTTTAGTGTAATGCCCCTGCAATTCACTTAGACTCTCTGGATTAACTTATTATAAATACTTTTTATCCCTATAGTATGCTTATGCAGACAAAGAATCCAGTCAAACCAACTCTTTCAAAAGTCTTTGGGGTGTAAGTGATTCATCAACATCTTTGAACCAAAGCCAACCTCACCTGCACGTGGTGCACCCTGCTCAATGACAAACGAGGCTCAGGCGAGAAGAGAGATAAAGATAGCGTATTTTTGAAGCTTCCCGACTGAGAAGTTCCTCCACCTCACAGAATACGGCAGGTAAATTACAATTGCCTTGAGGGTTATTGTATTCCTTGTGAGTGAGTGAGGTCACCAGAAAGAAAAAACCGAAGAAGCTGGCAACGGATCGGCGACCCCTTGGTGTTGCTAATCTGCGGTGGTGATTGCTTTCCGTGAGATAACCCACATGCTCATTTGTCCCGCTCTCACATAAAAAAATCATACAAGTGTTATTTATCCAACATTGCGTAGAGTAACTGCAAATTTCCCCAGAGCTCATAACATTGATAAAAGTACTTTTACAAGTAAAAAAACTTAACCCCCCGAGGGATCTAACTTCGTCGCAAATAGATTACGATATCGTCCTCCGACCCTACTGTAACACAGCCATTGTTCCTTAAATATTGTTATTGAAACTGTAATCTCTAGAACCAATGTTTTGGGTACTTTAAAGTTTGGGAACAATTTGTGTTGGATAAATGGACTATTTACTTTAAATATCAGATCTACCACGAATTCATCATTTTCAGCCTGTACCTACCCACTGCTGGATAAAATTCTTCCCCAGGTGCTTTCCACCAAATACCATCCTCCGTCTTTCGCATCCAACCACTTCCAGCCGCTTTCTTAAGGTCATCGCATCATCTAGAAGGAAGGCGTCCAACGCTTCGTTGTCCTACGCGCGGCCTTTCTTTTTTTTTTTTTTTTTATACTACTTTGGGTGGCAGACAAGCATACGGCCCGCCTGATGTGAAGCGGTTACCGTAGCCATATTAACGCTTGCAACATAAAATATTGCTCGCGCGCCGCCACCCCCGCTGCCAATGCAGCATCTCCTTCCTTTCCTTCTGGTGACCCCACTCACTCGCAGGAACACAACAACCCTCAGGGGAATTGTTATTTGGCTGCGGTATTCTGTGAGGTGGAGGTACATTCCCCAGTCGGGTAGCTTACAATTACGCTCCCTACCTCTCTTTTCGCCAGAGCTTCGTTTGTCAGTCAGCAGGGTGCACCGCGTGCAGGTGAAGTTGGCTTTGGTTCAAAGATCTTGATGAACCACTTACACCCCAAAACCTCCGCACCTTCCTCCCCATCTGCTATCACTTACCCGACAGATGTGACCGGCCCATTGCCACTTTACCTTGCAAACTCTGAAGGGTATGTCGACAACTTTGGTTCTCCGTCTAGTTTCTTCGTACCACGATTTACTTTTAAATTTTTCCCAATATTGATTTGTCATACATTTTTATACCATTAAAACAAGCTGACAGCTCGCCTGATGGGAGACAGTTACCGCAGCCTATAGATGCCTATAACACCAGGGTCTTCACACGCGCGTTGCCGACCTTGTAAAAACCTCTTCACGCCCTTTTTGAAGAACACTGATGAATAAGATGCTGTGTAGTCGCCTCGGAAAATCTGAAGGCCAATTCTCCTAATTTTTCTATGATCGCAGATTGAAAGTTGTCCGAATCGAGATTAAATTGTGAATTGACTAAAATTATACACTTGATTTCATTAATTCATTATAAGCAATTGTTATTGTTGAGAAAGTAACATTCTTAACTTGCTTAATTTTCGGTCATATTTGGATATAATCCCACTTAAATCAAACTTTGAAGTTACATAATGTGATACGAGAATACCAAATTTGACATTTGTGAGATTGAGACTGCATCGAAACTGAATTTTGACTACATTTTAATTACGAGAATTGCCCCTCTGGACATTGGCATAAATAGACACACGTAGACTAGTCGTGTGTTTATAACTTCCCATGTACCATTAAGTTACCATTAATACACATAGTTTTTATTAACCAAACAGGTACAATGTTCACATATTTCGTATGTGGTCACAGTATAAGTAATAGTATTATTTTACGGATATAAAAATGAGCCGATCAACTCGTCTACGTAGCGCCTTCACTACACTGCCGCCTGTGCTACGAAAGTTCTGCTCCGCAAACATCGATACTACGTCTGACTATCTACGCAGACATCATGCTATGCTATGGGCCACGTTTGCTAGTAACGCTAAGATTAAAATTGTCTCTTGATCCTACTAATATTAAAAATATGAATGTTTGTAAAAAGTGACGACATGTTGCATGACACCGCAGTTTAGCTTCACTTGACTAGCCTTTAGCTTGACTAGCTCTTTAGGTTTTTAATGCCTTATTTGACATATTGTTGTCTCTCACATTGCTAAGAGGGGAAGTCAAATTCCAAAAGTTTCTTACTCCTATTAATTTCTTCTGATTAAATTCGTTGTGAATTCCAAGGCAACCGTAGTCTTACCCCTGGGACTGCAATGGACTTAATTGTTCTTTGCCTTTTTTGGTGGTCGCCGCTATTAATCCTAGGAGACATAGTGGTTGGAATGTGTGGTGCGCCCCCGTCCCGTTTGCGAAAAATGTTTGTGCAGATACTTTTACACGGGTAAACGGTCGAACAGATTCGGATGAAATTTGGCATACATAGGGAATATATTCTGAATCAACATATAGGATACTTTTTATCCATGTACTGTGTTCACGCGACGCGAAGCCTCGTGTAGAAGCTTATTAAGAATATAAAGGTATTAA
Organism: Hypsopygia costalis; assembly: GCA_937001555.2. NCBI lineage: Eukaryota > Metazoa > Arthropoda > Insecta > Lepidoptera > Pyralidae > Hypsopygia > Hypsopygia costalis. Next base: position 12,968,556 of record OW443339.2, on the reverse strand, counting down.
AAAGGTTCTAATAAAGTCCATATATAGTTTTCTTCATTTGACGAGCCCGGTGGTCGTAGCAATGGCCATTTTGACTCCGAGGTTGGGACTAGATGGCGTTGTGTAATTTGTTCATGAATATTTATTTATTAATAAACTTTTTACATAAAGTAATGTTTCCTACTAGCAGGAAATTCTCAAATTTTACCTAAATAGTCGCGTGCTATAAAGTTTGAGAGAGGTTTTCTCCCAAGCACCGTATAGTTGTAAGATGAACTGCCTTATTGAAAGGCTTGCAGGGTCGGCAACACACGAGTTACACTCTACTGTGGTCGCTAAGGTAATTTGTCATAGGCGAGCAGGGACAAATAATATTAAATTAAATGGCTTCAATTAAAATTAAACAATTCTACGCAGATACCGATTTTAAATTCATTCCTAACTTTGATCTCCTAATAATAACGCTTATTATATCTTTCACTTAATATTAATATACTTACTAATACATCTGCATCAAGTAAAATTTTAAGTCTTTTTAAATCCCATAATTTAGTTAACTTATTTATGGAGCCTACTAGAATAAGTTCCACCACGGCTACCTGCTTAGATAATATATATACAGATATTAGTCCAACCCAAAAAAGTATTATTAATAAATTGGATTCTGATCATTCTGGGCAAATGATAAGTATTAAAATAAATAATAAAAATGTTGTCAAGACAAAAATTACTTTTGTGCCAGTAACAGTGAGTCGCTTAGAACATATGAGAGTAAACCTAACTAGTAACTTACCGTTTTTAGATAATGACTTGGAACCTAACTTGATGTATAATTCATTTTTTAATGCATTTCTTCACGAATTTAAATCAATATTTACTTCCAAGGAAATTACTTTTACCAATAGCCTTGTCTTTGGTGACTGGGCAACCGTAGGTATTTATAAGAGTAGGCAAACTTTGTACATGTTATACTATGAAAGACAATTCAATAATAGTGAAGAATTTAAAGAACATGTAAAATCATATTCGAAAATTTTCAAACGCGTTTGTCAAGTAGCAAAATCTATATTTATTAAATCAAAAATTAGACATAGCAGTAATAAAATTAAAGCCACTTGGACGGTTATCAATGAAGAGACTGGGAAGGGTAGGACAAAGGATTCAGAGTTTAAATTAAGTATCGATGGTCATGTTACTAAGTCAGATTTAAAAGTTGCCAATGCTTTTGAAAGATTTTTTTCTGCTTTCCCTGTCACTTTAACTAGTGCCTTGGGCTCTTCCACCTCCGTTGCAGAGTCATTAATTAAAGATAATGTGCCTGAATTTTATAACGATTTTCATTTCCGTCATGTTAATGGGTCTGATTTAAAAGTTGCATTTAAATCACTTAATATTAAGAAAACGGCTGATCTATGGGGCATTTCCGTACATATTATAAAATCTTTATTTGACATTGTTGCTCCCGCCTTAATTGTGATATTTAATAGATGTATTGATTGTGGTGTGTTTCCTGACTTGATGAAATTAAGCAAAATTATTCCTTTGTTTAAATCAGGTAGTACATTAGACCCCACCAACTTCAGACCAATATCAATACTACCTACATTTAGTAAGATTTTTGAAAAACTAATTCTCGCTCAGTTACTTAATTACTTTAATGAAAATAATCTGCTGCACACTAAACAATTCGGTTTCACTCATGGACGGTCAACATGTGATGCTGGGGTAAAATTACTAGAATGTATATATGAGGCTTGGGAGGAGTCACGGGACGCCTATGGGGTGTTTTGTGACTTATCTAAGGCTTTTGATTGTGTGCAGCATGAAACTCTAGTCAGAAAACTACACCACTATGGTATAAGAGGCATCGCTCTTGATCTTCTTACTTCTTATCTGAGTGATAGGGTTCAGAAAGTAGATGTTAATGGAAAGCGATCAAATGGATCAACTGTAGCGATGGGGGTGCCACAAGGCTCTATTTTGGGCCCTTTCCTGTTTCTCGTGTACATTAATGATCTACCTCATCTTGTAAAGAATAATCACGAAATAGTATTGTTTGCAGATGACACTTCTTTAATTTTTAAGGTAAATAGACAACAATCAGAAATTGACGATGTAAACAATGCTCTTTCAAAAATAGTAAACTGGTTTAGTGCTAATAACCTACTTTTAAATGGTAGTAAAACCAAATATGTTAGATTTTTTACAAAAAATGTGAAACAAGTAAAAACCAGTGTGGTGATGGACAATGAGAGATTGGAATTGGTCAATAAGGTTGTCTTCCTTGGGATAACATTAGACTCTAAATTACAATGGGGCCCACATATAGAAACGTTATCAGGTAGACTCAGCTCAGCAGCTTACGCCGTAAGGAAAATACGTCAACTGACTGATGTTGACACTGCGCGTTTAGTTTATTTTAGCTATTTTCACAGCATTATGTCATATGGTTTATTGCTTTGGGGTAGTGCTGCGGATGTAGACTCAATTTTTGTGCTCCAGAAGCGAGCTATCCGTGCTATTTATATGATGAGTCCCAGGGAGACACTGAGAAATAAATTTAAAGAGATAAATATTATGACATTACATTCTCAATATATTTATGAAAATCTTATTTACGTTCATAAAAATCAAACTAAATTTAGGAAAAACAGTGATCTCCATCAATTAAATTTAAGAAATAAAAACAAACTCGCTATGCATATTACTAGGCTCCATAAAATCTCTAACTCGTTCCCAGGTCAATGTATACGCTTCTACAATAAACTTCCAAATGACGCGTTTAAATTATCCATGGGTAAATTTAAAAGATTTATCGAAACTAGACTATGTCAAAAGGCTTACTATTGTATCTCAGATTACATAAATGATAAAAGTATTTGGAAATGAATTGCTCTTGTTATGTTATATTAATGATTGTATTTGTATTTAATGTAACGATGTTGGCAATTAAAAGAGTCGGCCTTGAGTTTCTTGCCAGTTCTTCTCAAGAAGCCCCGTCGCCGGAACTGGCACTTAAATTCACTTTCACATTCAAGATAGTGTGATGAAAGTGAATCTAAGCTCTGCGGATTTAGAGTAGTAATGATTTACACATGTTTCTTATATTTAGTTTGTATGACGTTTCTAAGTGCTTTATAAAGTCCAAGGAATAAAGATATTTTGACTTTGACTTTGACTTGACTTTCGGCATCAACCCATATTCGTCCCACTGTTGGAATACGAGTCTCCCCGCAAAGGAAAGGGTTTAGAGCATACTCCACCACGCTGCTCAACTGCAGGTTGGCGGAGATACATCATTACCTTTTCCCTAAAGTTTAATATTATTTCAGTCAAAATAAGACGAAGTCTTTTGAATACACTTACGTTTTAATTTGATTTGCACAACATTATTGGCGTATGTAAGCGTGACCGCGTAATTATTGTCTATGAATATAGTATGAATGTAGTAGTAGGGAAGTAGTGGGAGCGAGCCGGCGACATGTATTCCCGATAGTTTGTTTGTTGACACAGAAATCTAAATGTAGGCACTCACGACTAGTGCCTTTATATAGATTTCTGTGACGGGCCGTATGTTTACTGCTTACGTAGTATAAAAAAAAGAAGTTACACTGGACGATGGCGATAGTGAGGTCATTATTATTAATATTACACATTTTGATAATAATTAGACATTTGAATACTTTAGACCAGGGCTGTCCAAACCATATACTATGCCGCCGGGCCAATTACAAATTACGAAACAGATTAGCGGGCCGCGGAAGCAAATACCTACTTGACATTTTTACTGCCTACTTTGAAAGTTTAAGCTTAGTTATAACTAGTTAGTTATAAAACTTTAACTTTACTAAAAATATATAATTTTCAATCTGATTTCTTGTAAAAAACCTGTAGCGGTAAAAAATTGTATAAGAACCGGCAAATGAAAAACACGTCATGGGCCGCACAAATATAAGCCGAGGGCCGCATGCGGCCCTCGGGCCGTGCCTTGGACAGCCCTGCTTTAGACCATATGAACCCAAAGGAGTTCACCAGCTTATAACCTTACCAAAGCATAGTAGTCTACACAATTAAAAAAAATACTGCCCCTCTTTAATTAAATTATATGTGTTACACGCTAATTTTTGATTTGATTTTAAAATGGAACTAATGTCGCGATGTCGAGAAGCGACAGTCCTTCCTCTTCTGTCGCGCCAGTGTTTGTCATGACAGAGACAGAGAAAGTATAGTCGGTTTTCCTGACCAAACGTGACGACGCCATTGGTCGAATCCAGTGCTAGCTAGCATTAAGTATCTAGTCAGATAGCAGTGTGTACTTTATCCAGGAATATAAAAGTACGTAAGTGACCCGTTTTTTTTTTTACTAAAATTTTCTACGTGATTGCTTTTCCAAAGATCAACGTCGAATAAGATAAGGAAACACGTGTCATAGACGACCGCGGCAGCCATCGCTGGAGAGGCGCAGAGACAATCGCAGCAGCTGGAGCAGAGACTACCAAAGTAACCATGGCAGTCGCAAGCATCCACTAACGGTACTGCGCTGGTGCTGGCCGGCAGTAGTTTTCATGAACTAGTGGCGGCTGTACGCAAAGTAGTGTAGATGAAGTTGCGTCTTAATTAATTGTTCTTGTTATTTTTTATATTAAGTACGTCGGGTGACAAATAAACATCCGGTCCGTCTGATGTGAAGCAGTTACTGTAGCTGAAAAAATGCTCGAAATGGCCCTCCTTCCTTCCTGGTGACCATACTCACTCGCACCCTCGCAGGAACATAACAACCCTCAAAGGAATTGTTATTTGGCTGCGATATTATGCGAGGTGGAGGTGCTTCCCCAGTCGGGCAGCTTATAAATACACTTTCCTCTCTTTTTGCCAGAGTCTCCGTGCACCACGTGCTTGTGAGATTGGCATTTTTCAAAGATGCTGATGCACCACTTACGCTCAAAATTTTCACACATCAGTGTGTTTAAACTGATATGCACTCAATAAAAAATGTTGTTCTATTCTGAACCAAGAATTTCGCTTTCCATCTTTTTTTATAAAACAAAGTACTAAATCAACACAATACAACAGTTTCTCATAAATTATCGAAAAATGCGAATATGTATAAAGTCTTAATTTCTTGCTTGCCCAAGCTACGTAATACTGTATGTACTCGTACTTATGTCTACTGCCGCGGATCCAAGTTCCCTGTAATATTTATCTTGTGCCGTCCCCAGGCGCAATATTGCCGTTTATTAAATCTTCCTCGTATTACCGAACTCTATAGTATTTAATTTGCTCTAATATTGCACTTATTATATCTCTGTGTTCGCCAGTTCTCCGAAGACATTCCCAGGGGAACTTTGTTCGAAGAAGCTACGTAATTAAGTGAATTTGAAGCCTTGTTGCTAACGTCCTGAGCGTTGATGTACGTAATAACATTTTTATTTACTTTATCTTACATGAGCTTGCTGACTGTGCCACATCTGCCGAATCAGCGATGACAGATGCGGGTGAAAAGTCCTAGAGTGGAGGCCACCTCACCTGGCCTCTGAGACGAATCCAGATTCGTTCGTACAGTTTATATGGTGCCGCATGCAAACACGCTCATTCTCGCTCTGCACAGAAGCCATTCTTTATGTAGTAGTAAACGACGCGACATTTGTATGGAGTGGCTGCGGTGTACCCACGTACATGTATCTACCCACTGCTGGGTATACCAGCAGTGGGTAGATACATGAAGTAGGTAACTAACCTTTTTTTTTTATGTGGGGAAATCCGTTAAGGATACCACGCTGCCCTGGCGTGGTTATGTCGGACTCTGCTGCCATGACTAGTGGCAGCCATACCGACTAAAACCCCACGATCTCCTTCTCTCCGCCATTGGCGAGGCCACGGGAACTGCGATAGCATAACCTCCGCGACCCCGCCGACGGTCCTTAGGGACCCGCCTCCTGGGGAACCCGAGTTTCTCCCCCTCCTCGATTAGTGGTACACCGGGAGACATGCGACACGCCGACACCAAGGGTTATTTTTTAACGAGGTTTTTTCCTGCTTGGGGCTGGTGAAACCGGCTCTCCGGGCGCCGTCAGACGCTCCCGGCCTCGGTTTCACCTCCCCCTCCTCTGTAATTTTTTAACGAGGTTTTCTTCCTCGACTGCTTGGGCTGGTGAAACCGGCTCTCCGGGCGCCGTCAGACGCTCCCGGCCTCGGTTTCACCGCCCCCCTCCTCTGTATTTTTTTAATGAGGTTTTCTTCCTCGACTGTTTGGGGTGGGTGAAACCGGCTCTCCGGGCGCCGTCAGATGCTCCCGGCCTCGGTTTCACCTCCCCCCTCCTCTGTAATTTTTAACGAGGTTTTCTTCCTCGACAATTCGCAACCCAGTGTACCCTCGCTACCTACACTGGGGAGCGCTCCTCCACTGTGCGCCTCGCTGTGACCTCTGCTAGCTCAGAGGGACGGGAGGCCCAGACGACCAAAAGCGCGGTACAAGTACTGCGCTTTCCTCCACTGCCAGAACATTGACCAACGGTCAGCAAGATTTCCGCGAAGAGAAGTTACTGACCGTCGTTGCCCAAGGTGCACCAGGCTCAGGCTGTTGCTGACAAGTCGTTTTCACCGGACGTATCCAGCAAGACAAACGAGCCAACAACAGTCCCGAGCACACGAGGAGGTTTTCCGGCGTTGGCACCCCAAGTAAGTAACTAACCTAACCTAACCTAACCTAGAGACCGAGATGTATACCTATATAAAACTAATTCTGTATTTTTACGGCGCGATACATACATATTGCTTGATAAGCAACTACATAAAAGAACAGTGTCATAATATAGGGTCGGAAAATAGCCATTCGACTCATGTTCTATTTCTTATTATGTGCTCAGATCCCCACTGCTAACGACTGAACGTTCTCAACACCGAGCATTACCCCGAGATTAACATTAACGCAATAACCTAACTGCGTGTCAATCCTTGGGTGACCTTACTCACTCACATAGTTCTTTGAAATTGTTATTCTACTGTGAAATACGAGCTTCCTGTAGTTTAGTTAGAACGTACTCCGCGATGGTTTTGCACTGCGGATTGATGGAGGTCAATGTTTTCAAAGCTACCAAAAATTTACTAAAAAATAATAAAGTAAATTAAATATTCCAGGAAAAATTACACACCGCCATCTAGTTCCAAACTAAGCATAGCTCGTACTAGGTAACTGTAAAATATGCTTAAAGACATCTTTATCTGAATACATAGATACAATATAAATCACACAGGCAAGATAAACAGACATTTTCATACACACATATGTTTGTTTTGTGCGGGCATCAAACCCGTGACCTCGGAGTCAAAGTAGCCGTTGCAAGCCATTCCACCATCGGCCTCGTCAAATAACTGAGCTAACATTAAGGAATAATCATTTTGCGGTGTAAGTAGTTCATCACCATCTTGGAGCTAAAGCCAATCTCTCCTGCACATGGTGCACCCTGCTGATTTACTAACTAGACTCTGGCGAAAGAGAGGTAGGGCATAGCGTAATTTTAAGCTAGCCGACTAGGCAAGTACCTCCTCCACCTCACACATTAGTGCAGCCAAATAACAATTCCCTTGAGTGTTGTTGTGTTCTTGCGAGTGAGTGAGGAAAGAAGAAAGGATGGAAGGAGCTGCAACGTTGGCAGCAGGGAATGGCAGCGCAATCTGACACGCGCATCGACGCCATTGAGCTCCTTATAAGTAGAGTATTCAAACTTAAAACCATTCTATACGAACTTGCACGGTTCGTCACCAAATGACATGCCGACAGGAAGGGAGCAATAACATGTGTTCAGTTACACCCGCCTCATTTTTATTGCTTCCCCAAGTTACGTGTTTTCATGTGCGAGGAATCCAATCTCATTTCTGCGGCGAACTTAAAAAATATATTATATTCATACGTATAACTCGCTTGGGATTTATAATAAAATGATCCAAGAGCCAGTCCGTCTGTCTGTCGCGCCCTAATAAGACTATATGAATTACTTTCACACATTTCCGTAATTGGACTGTACTTTAAGAATTTCAGAGGAACCCATGGCGTCCTTGCGCGTATCAGTCTAATCGAACTCGCAAGTTAAGCAACGTCAACCGTAAGCTGTCCATGGATGGGTTAATTTAACTCGAGCTCCTCCGTGCTTCCTAGGGCACTACACACTTAGATGACAGTCGTTAAGCCAAGTGACCTTTAGGCGGCTTAAAAATTCTGGCCTCCGCCAACTCGTAGTTGAGTAGCGTGACGGAGTATGCTCTAAACCTCTTCGATTGAGCGGATGTCCGCATTCTAGCAGTGGAATGAATAAGGGTTGACGACAAATAAGAATTTTAAGACTTTCCTTTTTGTTGAGTTTAACAATCATTGAATATAAGTCATTTCTAATTATGTTTTTATCACATCTATGCGAAAAGAGCTAGTTTGTTCTACTTTAACAGGAACTGAAATAACTTTTGAACCTTAGGGACTAAAAGTAATTTGATTTAGGCATGTGGTTATTGTTAGTAAAAGTTCCAATCACCACAGAGTTCAATTGCAAACAATGTATGAACAAGTTGCAGGCAACTATAAACGAACCGCGCGCTTAACAAAGAAATAAAAAATTGTGAATAAATTAAAAACGCGCGAGATACATTCCACCTTCGTTCATAATTGTTTACTCAAATCCGTGTTTATTTACCTAGTTTTATAAAAAAATAGCTGACCCGGCGAACTTCGTACCGCCTAACAGTCTTCAACTTTATGGTATGGTATTAAAGTTCAAATTGACTCTTAAGTATTATTACGAATCGTTTGTATGGGAGTATAGAAAAGTGTTGTTTTTAGACTTTTTCAGGCAATTTTTTAATTTTTTCTCTGCGTAAGAACGTTCAGGGATTCATTTTTAGGGATCCGTACCCAAAGGGTAAAAAGGAACTCTATTACTAAGGCTCCGCTGTCCGTCCGTCCGTCCGTCCGTCTGTCACCAGGCTGTATCTCATGAACGGTGATAGTTAGACAGTTGAAATTTTCACAGATGATGTATTTCTGTTACCGCTATAACAATAAATACTAAAAAATAGAATAAATTACATATTTAAGGGGGCTCCCATACAACAAACGTGATTTTTTTGCTCATTTTTGCTCGCAATTGCTAACTGCAGGTAGGCGCTTGAAATACTCACATATTATTTAGTTATATATTCACTTTAAAAAGAAATAATTAAATAAAAATAAAACAAATATTTAAGGGGGGCTCCCATACAACAAACGTGATTTATTTGACGTTTTTATAGATAATGGTACGGAAACCTTCGTGCGCGAGTCCGACTCGCACTTGACCGGTTTTTCGTAATTATTATATTATAGATAGACTAGCTGACCCGGCGAACTTCGTACCGTCTAACAGTCGATTCTTAATTTTTTTAGTTTTTAGGGTTCCGTACCTCAAAAGGAAAAACGGAACACTTATAAGATCACTTTGTTGTCCGTCTGTCTGTCCGTCTGTCTGTCTGTCTGTCTGTCCGTCTGTCTGTCTGTCTGTCTGTCTGTCAAGAATTTCTATGTCGAGAATGCGTGGAGGTATCAAGCTGAAATTTGAACTGTATACTCAGGTCTACGGTCCCATGAAGTTGTAAAAAAATCAAACTGCTAAGTTTACGTAAAAAAAAGTTACGGCCGTTTATTCAGCAAAAAACGCATATTTCGACACATTCTCAAGGGAATCAAAACCTATAGGGTACTTCCCGTTGACCTTGAACTATGAAATTTGGCAAGTAACATCGTTATAGACTACAAGTACAGGAATAAATCTCAAAACTATACATTTGTAAATAGATCTTAAAAAATAGGGGGTCTATATTTTTTATAGGGTGTCGAAATTTCAAATTGAAACTACTAGTTCAAATGGGATATCATATGAAAGGGCTTGATGTACACATTGCAAAATATATTTTATTTATTTATTTCGACGCATGATTTCTTATTTATAATGAAAAATATCAAATTTAATAATGATACTACGTACGTAACCCTCGGTGGGCGAGTCCGACTCGCACTTGTCCGGTTTTTTTGAATACTTATTCTGCTTTTCGGGACGCCGGGTCAGCTAGTAAGATAAAAAAGAAAATTAATAAGTCAACAATTACATTATGTCAAAAAATAAAAATATATTGACATCAATATTTATACGATACTAACGTCACTCAATTGTTTTGCCTTCCCGTAACCTCTCCACTAACACTTGGACTTTATGGTATGGTAGTAAAGTTCAAATTGACTTTTAAGTATTATTACGAATCGTTTGCATGGGAGTATACAAATTTCATGCATTTTTTTAAATTTCTCTCAGCATAAGAACCATCCTCGTACTTCAAGGAATATTCTAAAAAATAATTAGCGAAATCCGTTCAGCTGTTCTCGAGATTCGTGCTTAGCAACACATTCAGCGATTCCTTTTTATATTATAGAAGATGAGTGTGTCTTTTTCAAGTAGTTAGAATGCATGTATTTGAATAATTAGTTGCTTTTACTTATTTTCTCATAGAGGGTGATAAAAGTCAGACTCAAGAGTGTCAACCTCGAGAACAACACTAATTAAAGCTCGGCGTACTTTGAATCCGTCGTTCCGCTCTGGATTCAAAAAACGCTCTCGCCTTTAAAATAGTTATTTGCTGTATTAGTAAACAATCTACCATTATGACACACTAGTTCTACCGGCGGTTTTGCGAACTCGCGACAATCGATGTCGCAAGTTCCGGGAGTAGGGGCCCTACCGCCGAAGCTGAATCCGATTACCATCGAATATTTAAATTCGAAAAATAGGTCTTACGTTTTAGTAATTGACATGTTCAGCTTAGTCGATAGAGCTCCAGGGGTTCTACAGTTTGAGCTAAAGACAGGTACCATAAATCTAAGCTGAAGTTTGATATTCGCAATAAAAAAATCCAATGGTAATCGGCTTCTGCTTAGGCGGTAGGGACCCAGATGGAATACTATGCATCAATCCGGATAATATTCAGTATATGTATATGCCAAATTTCAACCAAATCCGATATACGCCTCATATAATTTTTTCTTAAATATATAATCTAATGTATAAACATCCATCAGTTACAATTTTATTATATTTATAGTTACTCGTACTAGTGGTCTCAGTAGCCCAAATTCAACCTTATTTAATTTAAATTATTGCTTTAACTATAAACTGAAGAGTATATATGCGTGTTGTGTCTCAAATACATGGTTGTGTGTATAATTTATTTTGTTTATAATAATTTAAAAAAAATATGCATTCCCACTCCTTTTCTATGTAAAGTATATATGCGAAATTTTATACTCCTCCGTCCGCGCAATTTTCGTAAAAAGAGTATAAAGTTTTTGGTTCACTTATTGATATATACTTATCGTAACGTTTGGCATACATGAATGAAGTAAAATCGGCATTTTCAAGCTTTTGGTGAAGGTAGGTCTGTGCAGGATGAATATGGACATAAAAATGTGTTGTCTAAGAGCAAATATACGTAATAGGATTTCCCAGTTTGTGGATAAGGGATGAAATGCATGAATAATATATCTGACGTCTACCAACTTAACAGAAACTATTTCCCAAGGGTGTAACGACCTCAAAGTTCTATTCGATGAATGGAACTGAAGAATCAGGAAATTTTCAAAGAATCAGACCGATTTCTTCGTAAAAATTTTTAGCAACTTAGATAATCAGATTGTGCTTCCTTAAGAGGAAACTTTACTTTTTACTTACCGGAAAGTCGCCACAAACTGTAATAAATAAAATTTTATGTTCCAGACGGTAAGTATGGTACTTACGGAAAACAAAATATTCGAAAATATTTTTATGCGTATTGGGTTATTTTTTTCAGAATTTTTATTCTAAAGTAAAAATATGGGTCGTATAAAATTTATGTGTTTTAGGAATACCACAGGTATTTTTTTACTTTTATTAGAAGTTCAGGTAAGTATCGGTATTTTAGATAGTTCATAATTTATGAAGACAACCCGCAGTGTGCACGGCAAGACTTCTTATGGCATGTATGCTTATAAAAAAAATGTAAAGTAATTACTACATTTTCTAGAATTTTACACCGGATTAAATATATTATTCGTTGCCGTAGCCCATATGTAATTGCTTCTTTAATAGTATAAAATGGGCTATTCTGCAGACTAAAGAAGATTTGGAGTTATTGACTGATCTACCAACGCACATCTCAAACCACTTGCCTTGACAGATCGGGTTGAAATTTGGTATACACGTATCTATAGCGTAGGCAACCGCTAAGAAAGGATTTTTTTGAAAATTTGATACTAGGGGAAATTCGAAAACGGGATACCGGGAACACGCATACAAAGTCGCGAGCGCAAGCTAGCTTTGTATATTTTCAGCGTTCGAGTTCCTATCACAGATACTTTATATTATATTAAAACCGTGCCCGTAAATGTTTATAGTCAAAAGATATAGCAAGAAATGATACACTATCTCACGAACATGATAAACAAGAAAGGAAAAAATTAACTTGCCCGAAACCGCCTCGTATCTCATTTGTCTGGAAAAAATCTTAGAGGCTTATCTAAGCCGAAAATAAAATGGAGATGAAACGAAAGGATATCCGAGGTGAAGCCGGGTGCGCCATATAAGCTTTGAAATATAGCTAGCTCGACGTGAAATCCTTACAAAGACCAGTGTTCATTGAGCTCCTGTGTTAAAAACATCGGCGTTCGATCAAACGCAAAAGCTTTTTGGGTATAAGGTAACAATGAAGGAAAATCTCATATTATTCCTTTGGGGTACTGGCGTAGTTATAGGTAAATTTGTGAGCTTGCTGAATCGGGCACTTTCGTTTGAAATATAATATGTCTAGGCATTCACATTGAAATAGTATTACAGATAATGCCAATACAATATCCTTTTTTACACGAAGTGTATATCGTTATTTTTTTACCTGTTATTTTGTTTTTTCTTATATATTACTGTTATCTGTTACACATTGGTAACATGTGTAACAGATAACAGAAAAAAACTGACGAACTAGCCAGTCGCAAAAGTCTCCTAATTAGAGTAGGTACCATTGATATCTCCTTAATTTGTTGGATTGTTGGTAAATTAGGTTATAGTTTAAATTACAGTTGGTTTGGTGGATGGTTTGTAAAATAGGTTATAGTTCAATATGACAATACAAACAAGCAGCGCTCGCTTTCGATTGACTAGTCCTATCGCTAGTATGGAATATAATTGTTCATCAATACGTCACCTTGAGACATAAAAGTTTGATAACGTAAAAATTAAAAATAAGACTTTTCAAGTCATTGACTCATTAAAAACATATTGTATATTTATTTATTTAAATACAGAATTTCATCGTCATTACAAGAACCCAATGTCATAACATAGTTAATTTACATTTTCATTACAGTCAACACATAAACTTTATCACGAAGTCACATTAACAGATCTAAAATATGTCAAATAAAATAATGTCAAATAGAATAAGATTTTTTGTCAAATAAAATATGAATAGTTATTAGGCCTAACATAAACATACTCGTAATAGACCAGGCATTACATATTAAGAGTATGTTTATGTTTCAGGCACTGCAATATATCAGTTATGACAATACAATGGTTTTGAAACTATTGAAACGAGAATCTGAGATTAGTTCTAAAGAATGTTAATTATACCGGGTTCAAAGGCATACACGCCCAAGGCATTCAATATCGAATTCTATCAGGTTTCGAGAAGTACAATTGAAATTAATACATTGAAAGATGATGTTAGTCAGTATACAGATTATGTATTAAAATGTTTGTTCATTGCATTATGATTACACTGTTTATATTCACAGAATGTTAACTTTGTCACGAGTATTGCACAGTTTCACATAAAGATAATAAATAAATCTTCCTGGACAAATGACACACTGCCATCTAGCCTCAAATTAAGCAAAGCAAAAAAATCAGAAACAAAAAAAAAAAAGTAAAAAAAAACATTAGAAAGTTTACTTATTGTGTTTTGCTCATCAAGCCCTTTCATTTCATAGGTACGCGTCATTTTATCGAATATGTATCGATCGCCAAAATGGAGTACAAAAATGGGCTTTAAGGTAAATTTGCATAGTCAAGAAATACAAATGAATGTGCCAAATTGCAATTCACCGCACATTATGAAGTGTGTCAAATTTTACTTGCAGGATTTGATTACAGACTCCGCGGTCAAACTAGAGAGAATCTTGTAAAACTAGGCCTCAGAAAATAGTTGATAAGACATGGAGAACTTGTGCTCTGAGTAAATACATAAGTTCCGATAACTTATTTTATGCGTAGGGACCGAATTAGGGACCAGCATATAGTAGATGGGCAGTAAAGATAATAATTAACTGTTACAACTGGTTTCCTAATGAAAAAAACAATCTTTATTACTTACCAACGTTTGACATTGACTACATGTAATAAGAGTATGCCAATTTAAAAAAGCATATCGATTCGATTGAGGAAATCCTTCCACTTTACAGAAGACTGCAACTGAGGACTGCCCTGTCACGAAAAATCACCAGACCTGGAGGTTACATAGTAAGTAGTTAGTTTAGTAGCTGTGGGGGTGTTAGTGACCCACTACCATCTCCAGAGCCAAAGGCAATCCCATCTGCCACGTGCAGGTGAGATTGCCTTTGATAGTACACCCTGCAGATAAGCGTACGAGGCTTTGATGACAGTTGCCAACCCGCCTGCCCAACGTGGCCACTTAAAGGCATTACTCTCCCATGTATACGTTGTTATATAGCGTTGGATGCCCTCCTTCTAGAGTAGATGGTCCCATGACCTAAAGAAAGCGGCTAGATGCGGAAGGTGGAGGATTGCATACGGTGGAAAGCATTGGGAGAGGCCTATATTGAGCAGTGGGTAGATACATCCTGGTAATGATTACGAATGATGAATAAGGAAGGTCACCATAGGTTAATATGGCTACGGTAACTGCTTCACATCAGGCGGGCTGCATGATTGTCTGCTACTCGATCTGCTATAAAAAAACAATATTAAATATAATAAAATAAAGTAAGTGTCGTGAAAAAACGACTTACATTTTGACATTCAAATAATAGACAATTAGGGCATAAAATTGCTCGTGAACGGTATTTGAAAAAAAAATCATTCTTCACATACTCTATACGTGGCACTCGTTAAAAAAAATGAACACTCCAATTACTTAAATATATGTCTTGCAAATATAACTTTTTTTGCGAGTACGTAAGTATCATTGAAACCCAAATTAGACCCAATTCCCTTTTATTAAAACCCATATTAAAGTTAATGGCCTAAGAATTTAATATAGAGACCTTTAAATAATATCATCGAATTCTTTAAAGCATGATTAGACGATGTATGTATGTACTTAACCCCTAGATAACCTCCTGCGATTGAGTTCATCAAGTCTCATCATAACTTTTTCTCCCGAGTTCTTTTATTCGCATAGCTAATAAAATCTACATGTATTGTAGAAAACGTCGATGTGCGTTACGCTTTCTAATCAAGCTATTCAATTATTTATTTTCTGTTATTACACAAGACAACTTAACAATGAGCCGTTGTCTACCCTTATTCATTCTACTGCTGGGATACGGGTATTTATTTAATCGAAAAGGTTTAGAGCATACTCCACACGCTTCTCAACTGCGGGTTGGTGGAGACCAGTGTTGGCAAGCCGCCTAGAGGCCATTGACTTGGCTTAACGACTGTCATCTAATGACAACAGCTGGTACCGGCGGCTTAACGTGCCCTTTGAAACACGGATGAGCTCGACATAAATAAACCGATCTATGGACAGGCTACCGCCGACGTTGCTTAACTTGCGTGTTCGATTAGACTGACGCCATCGAGCTTCTCTATCTCTATCAATGAGTAACATAATCTATTTACTTTGTAGCCGTAATTATCTGCAGTGTACAACTCAGTCGATAACTAAAGACTAGAAGAGATAACTAAAGTTGCAGGACCACTCACTAGGAATTCGAAAGAGATCCTTCTTCAGAGTTCAGTTTACATACCAAAAGATCAAAATCGGTTCAGTTTCAAAGATTAGCCTGACAAAAACAAACAGACACCGTAGTGTTATTTAGACATATATTCTATTAGTGTGCTAATAACAGGATTACTTAATAAATTACTTGCGAGGTTCACAACATGTAAGCTAAATATTATCAACTAGCTGTTACCCGCGGCTTCGCTCGCGTGGTCCAGGGAAGCCTGCTGCCATTGATTTGTGTATATTTTTCTTTTGTTGTATTTTTTTTTACTTCGTGGGATAAAAAGTAGTACCGGTATGTACAAATTTTAATGATGATCGGCTGCATAGTTAAGGCATGAAGAAATAACAATCAAACGAATTTACTTTAACACTTATAATATTTGTATATATATGAACGCCCACACTCAAGAGAAAATAATTGTTCACCCCATAAATGTTTGCCCTCTTTATTTTTCCTTCGAATAAAATATTTTTCCTGGATAAAAAGTAATTTTGTCACTCTCCAGACAGGAAACTATCCCCTGTTAAAACATCACGTCAGTACTTACGTTCCTTTCGACGTGATAGAAGGACAAATGATTCTTTCCTCCCCCATCTGCCATCGCTGACTCGGCAGATGTGGCCAGCCCACCGCCACTTCAACTCGCTGACTCTGAGAGCTATGTCGAATGTTTATAATATTAGTATAGATTAAAATAGTAAAGCAAAGTTGACTTTCATTCAAAAGTTTGCATTGAGAAAGGCAATGGCTTATTTTTTTTTTTTACTTCGTGAGATATTACTAGTTATGTCTCACAAAGTAAAAAAAATACAACAAAAGAAAAATAGGTACAAAGTTTAATGATGATCGGCTACATAGAGCGTTAAGAAATAACAAACAAACGAATACTTACTTTAACACTTACAGTATTAGTATGGATCAAGACAAAAAAAATTGTTCACCACGTAAATGATTGCCCTCTGCGGGGATCGAATTATTTTTTCCGTGGGAATAAAATGTTTTTTCCTGGATAAAAAGTAGCCTATGTTACTATCCAGACCGGAAACTATCCCCTGTTAAAAAAATCATGTCGGTACTTACGTTCCTTTCGACATGATAGAATGCCAAATGATTACAAAGTTTATTTTTTCCCATGGGATTAAGATGTTTTTGCGGGATAAAAGGTAGCCTATGTCACTTTCCAAACAGTAAACTATCCCCATTTTAAAAAGTCATGTCCGTACTCTACTACGTAACTATCCCGTTAAAAAAAATCATGTCGGTACTTAGGTTGCTTTCGACTTAAAAGAAGGGCAAATGATTGCAAACTATGAATTTTCCCGTAGAAATAAAATGTTTTTCCTGGATAAAAAGTAGCCTATGCCACTCTCCATACCGTAAACGTACGTTATTAAAAAATAAAGTTCATTTGTCCTTCTTTCACGTCAAAAGAAACCTAAGTACAGACATGAATTTTTAATAGGGCAATCTAGAGAGTGACATAAGCTACTTTTTATCCCGGAAAAACAATTTAATCCCATGGGAAAAAATAAACTTTGTAATCATTTGTCCTTCTATCACGTCGAAAGGAACGTAAGTACTGACGTGATGTTTTAACAGGGGATAGTTTCCGGTCTGGAGAGTGACATAGTTACTTTTTATCCAGGAAAAATATTTTATTCGAAGGAAAAATAAAGAGAGCAAACATTTATGGGGTGAACAATTATTTTCTCTTCAGTGTGGGCGTTAATATATTATATACAAATATTATAAGTGTTAAAGTAAATTAGTTTGATTGTTATTTCTTCATGCCTTAACTATGCAGCCGATCATCATTAAAATTTGTACATACTGGTACTACTTTTTATCCCACGAAGTAAAAAAAATACAACAAAAGAAAAATATACACAAATCAATGGCAGCAGGCTTCCCTGGACCACTCGGGCGAAGCCGCGGGTAACAGCTAGTTTTATATATAAAATTAATCTATACTATCTAATTCTATACTAATATTATAAAGCTGAAGTGTGTGTTTGGTTGAATGCGCTAATCTCAGGAACTACTCTTGAAAAAATATTTTAGTGTTAGATACTTAGCCTATATTTCAAGGAAGGCTATAGGCTATATAACATCACGCTACGACCAATAGGAGCGGAGCACCGGTGAAAAATAGGAAAACAGTATTCCTTTTGAGGGCTTATGTCGCGTGCGCTGCGTAAACGGTTGAAGTTACGCAAAAATCATGTATGACGGAATTGTTCCTCTTTAAAAGTTCTAAAAAAAAGTCCGCGACAGTATATGTCTATGTTTTAAGGTTGACACACTATAACGTTTTTTCATGGTAATCAATAGGAGAAAGTAGGTAAAAAAAGGTTATAGTGAGTTAATCTTAAAAGATAGACATATGCTGTCGCGGACTTTTTTTTAGAACTTTTAAAGAGGAACAATTCCGTCATACATGATTTTTGCGTAACTTCAACCGTTTACGCAGCGCACGCGACGTAAGCCCTCAAAAGGAATATTTTTTTCCTATTTTTCACTGGTGCTCCGCTCCTATGAGTCGTAGCGTGATGCTATATAGCCTATAGCCTTCCTTGAAATATAGGCTACCTAACACAAAAAGAATTTTTCAATTCGAACCAGTAGTTCCTGAGATTAGCGCGTTCAAACAAACAAACAAACAAACAAACTCTTCAGCTTTATAATATTAGTATAGATATACCAATTTTTGGACTTCTATAGCAAATTCAATATGTTGTGTCATGTTTACCAAACATGTTAGTTACAATAAAACCATAGAGTGGGTTCGACTGTTGGCTCTCAAATTACAAAGCTTATGTGCGCCCTAATTGGTTAGACTTGCCACTACTACATCTACCTTCTAATATGTATGTATAAAACAAAGTCGGGTTTATTCGAACACTTATAACTCGAGAACGGCTGGACCTGATTTTCATGGCTTTTGAGTTATTGGATTTGTCTCCGTCTTGAATAGCAGAATAACTTTTAAAAACATTGGAAAATTGATGAAAAATAAAATAAAAGACAACAAAATTTTCTCATACAAATAATGTCAGCTGAAAAAGGATTGATTGGTTGGCAAATATTTATATGTGATTTCAGAAATTTATATCAAGTTGCTTAAATATAGACCAAATGACTTGATTTAAAAAAAATCTAATCGATTTACGTCGAGAAAGTTGTCTATGATTTGTTTTGAAAATTATTTTCTGGATTGAGTATTTATTGCTTGTCAAAATATTTATGCGTGATAAACTCATATTTATGCGTTTAGCTAATAAGTAACAAACACGACATTCATTGATTATTAGGCGGTACGCCGGGTCAGCTACTAGCACACCCCGGCCTCTTCATACAAAAGTCGTATCGTTTACTACTACATAAACAATGGTGTCTGTGCAGCTTATAAATGAGCATATGTGCGTGCGGCGCCATACAAACTGTTCGAAAATTCGACTCAGAGGGGAGGTGAGGTCGACATGAGAGAGCGGCAAGGACTGGCCATACTGTACGTAGTACTATTATTTATACTGTGCTAGTAGTGTGATATAAATGTATCATTTTGGTAATACTTATACATATGTATATGTCGCAGCCAATTGGTAGAACCGCCACATTACAAAACGCAAACTTTAGGCAGATTGTATTTAAATTATCTTTTGGTTAGGTTTGGATAGGTTTTTTGTTCTGATTAGAAATAGCCAAGCTATTTAATTCTATTATTATAGTATTCTTGGTGATGCACCAACAGCTATCAATTTACTCGTGTAATCATATGATAAAAAGGCGGGTTGAAATAATGGCTCCGACTTTTTTTAAAACAGCTAGACGTTATGTAATGCGACGGTTTATACGAATTGGCTGCGACATATATATACCTAATACCTCATCTAGTAACAAATTACACAGCACCATCTTGTCCGAACGAAGCAATTCTTGTACTATGAATACTAGATGACTGAAAATCCTTTTTTTTTATAAATACCCATACAACACAGAAAATACCCAGACCAAAACAAAAAGATATATTCATGCACACATTTTTTTTATTTGTATGGGGATGTAACCCGCGACCGCGGAGTTAAAGTAGTCAGTAGTTCGACCACCGAGCTAGTCCGTATTACGTACGTACATCTATTTAAATTGAATATGTCTATGATTATAATAAAATAATAAATAAAATATCGTCAGACATATTACACAGCGCCATCTAGCCCCAAAGTAAGCGAAGCTTGTGTTATGGTTACTAGACAACTGATAAACATACGTAAAAACATTTTCTTTGTAAATAAGTATATACTTATGATATATTTACAATACATAGAAGATTATGAATGATACATTAGTATGAGTCAGAATTAATAATAGTACGTACGCAATATTAATATCTAATTATATATTTTTTTGGCCTCCCCAACCCGTCTGGCCAGCGTGGGGAGTGTAGGCCAAGTCCTCTTGTCTGTGACAGACGAGAGAGGGTTCTGCTCCTGTAGTGGAGACTAAAATGACCTGATGATGATGATATATTTTTTTGCATTATATTAAGTCCGCCTAATAAGGTATTATATATTGAGGTCAATAAAGTGTATGAAATGTATGAATATCTTATCTTCCGTTATAACATAATAGCAACAGATAAGATATTTTTGACAACTTTTTATACTAAATTCAATTTTCGTACATATATCACCACTTCAAGACCGTCCATTGCTGAACATAGGCTCCCGCTTAATTTTCCACAACGAATGGTGTTGCGCCATTAGGATCCATATCTTCCGATCTTTATCGGATCGATAGCCTATCTAGTGTAGGGAAAAGCACCTCCAAGTATACCAATTAGGATATGATAGTAGGAATATATGGAAGGGGGAATTTTAGGACCAGTGTTACCACACATTGTTGTCACATTCAGTTTAAGGATGCTGCCATAAAGCGGCAGGTTACTGTTCGAACTATCGGTATGATAAAATAAGTGTATAGAATAAACTCCAGTTTGCTCAGTATTCGCACGTACTAGCTATCTATAAGCAGGTAATCGGGTTCTTTATGTCTCTTTACATTGTGCTACGTTTTCCGGACCGCGGTCGATGCTCCAGTAACTTTTACTAACTCCCGTCAGTCGTCGCATACTATGTGGGCTACCCACCGCCACTTCAACACTTCAACTTGCTAATTTATAGAACAATGTCCGTAATTCTAGTTCTGCTACCGAAGCACTCTGCTATGAGTTTATCTTGTAGAGATACTCCGAGGATATGCGTCGCGCAACCTGGAGCTATCGAATGAGGCTCAACTTTAAAGACTATGTCTCTATGTCGTATGTCATTGCTGGCTGTAATCAGAGACTTTTAACTTAATTAAAGACATAGAAATTTCATGAACTTGGAATACTCGGAGATTTTTTCCTTTTGATTGAATCTGAAGCAAGGTAAGCTACGATTAGGAAGTACACTATCTTATAAAAACCGCAGGGAAATCACAAACTACAAAGAGCTTGTAGGTTGAATTTATAAAATCCTATATAAATTCTACGCCGAAATAAATATCACCATTCATAGGCAAGTGTTAATTTGACCCAAATTCACGTTTTAACATTGATGTATAACATTATTCTGGATCGCAGACCCGAGCATTGCATTCGATTTTATTGCTCGCGTATGTGCACTTTATCGACTCCCAAAAACCTGTAAAGCCGGCCAGTATAAACAGTGATAACAGAATTTATTGGTTACACATAAACGAGTGTACCGGTAGTGAAACAGGTATTCCGTTTCTGGTACAAGAACCAACAAAACAATGTTTGTTGGTGTGATGATCTCTGTGAAGCATATAATTGGAGTGCGGGGTGCAAGGTGAATTGTCCTCACCGAAACTCTTCAATCTGTATGTGAATGATCTCGTTGTTAATCTCAGTAGTAAGCCATTAGGATACAAATTTGATGCTGTATGTATTAATAACCTCAGCTACGCGGATGATATGGTGCTACTGGGACGAACGGCGAAATCAGTAAGAGCTTCTACGTTCCTGTGAGGTGTACGCTGCTAGACATGGTCTTCTGTACAACACGAAGAAGAGTGATTATTTGATATTTAAGGTCCCCGGAAAACAGATGCCCTATAATGCAATACTTATGCTCAATGATACTCCACTTAAGCGGGTGACACACTTCAATATCTAGGACACTATGTGACCGTGGACCTTAAAGATCAGATGGAAATGGAGCGGGACCGTAGGGCATTAACGGCACTATGCAATAGGTTGGCTCTCAGGTTCGCTGGGCGTAGAAAGAAAGCGAAAATATATTTATTTTAAGCTTATTTTCACACCTTCTACAGGGGCGTACTGTGGATAAACTATACGCACGCGGCCTACAATTCCTACGCATATAATATAATTATAGTTGCAGAGTGCTGATAGGGGTGCCGCGTTCCTGTAGTGCATGGGATGTTCGCATGTGCACGAACAGACGATTTTTATGCCATGTTTAGGAAAAAAACTACATACTTATTATCTAGAACGTGAGGCAGCTCCGATGGTATTCTGAGAACATTAATCAATACTCGTAAATGGGATTCGCCTATGTTAGCACATTTTATTAGCGTGTTCGTTAGACGGAGGTAACTGGTTGTAATGCCTCTGGAGTAAATTTTGCCGTTAATTAATAGGTATGTATTTTAACTATCTACTTTACAATCAAACATAAAATATTGTATTTTATATAATAAATAAAATAATAGTAAACAGTAATTTTAGACAATAAGCAATTTCAAGTAAAAGTGTAAGAACTCCACTCTTCAGAAAGACGTGAAGGGGTTTCATAATATGTTCGGTGTACGAATAATGCTACTGATGTTGCAAGTGTTCATAGAATGCATGATTTATCTGATCATCAGAGAGACATATAGACATATTATATGCCTGTCACTTTGCAGTGCAAATAATATACCTATAAAGGTTATTAAAAACAAACAGAACACAGAACAAAACAAAGAACATTATTCTTACAGAACAACATTATTTATCTTCTCTAATATATAAAATTCTCGTGTCACGGTTACATTACTTAAAAACTCCTCCGAAATGGCTCGAACGATTTTCGTGAAATTTTGTGTGCATATCGGTTAGGTCTGCGAATCGAACAACATTTTATGATACAGCATATAAAAATACATACAACCCCAAATTTTCACCACTCTACGATCAACCCATAAATTTATATAGCAAAACAACGTTTACGGGTTCAGGTAGTATCATATGTATATCATTTGCAAAGACAATTATTATAATCAGATGCCTACCAGGGGGGCCCTACCGGCTAACGTGAAGTCGATTCCTATCGGATTTTTTGATTACGAAAATCAAACTTCGGCTCAGATTTATGTCATCATCATCATCATCATCAGGTCATTTGAGTCTCCACTACAGGAGCACGACCCTCTCTCGTTCGTCCCAGACAGAAGGAGGATTTGGCCTACCCACACTGGCCAGACGGGTTGGGGAGGCCTGATCGATGTTTTACAATGTATTTCCGTTAGTCACCTTGTTATTCTAGTCTGCCGGAAACCACACGGCCAAGAAGAACTCAGATTTATGTACCTACTTTAGCTGGTAGAAACCCAGGAGCTCTGCCGACTAAGCTGAAAATGTTTATCAATAACTGAAATGTAAGACCTAATTTTCGAATCAAAAATTCGATAGTAAACGGCTTGAACTTCGGCGGTAGGGCCCCAGAAAGGAACCTAACGTAATGTTGCAGTTGAGACTGCACACTGTTTTCCAGAAGTATCCTTATGTCGCAACGAGGTCGGTAGTCGTATGGTTAGCAATGGCCAGTTTGACTCCGAGTTCGCGGGTACGATCCCCGCACAGGACAAATATTTGTGTGCATAAACATGTCTGTTTGTTTTCTATGTATTGTTACAAAAAAGAAAAAATAATTTAAGGTATAATATCAGTTATCTAGTACCCATAATACGAGCTTTGCTTAGTTTGGGACTAGATGTCCGTGTGTAATTTGTCCAGCCCCCTTACCACCATCTCTTATTGCGATTCAATAACTGAATAGAATGCTTATTTATACCAATGAACACGCGACTCTAATCCAAGAGTCGCTTATTCATTGTTATAAATAAGCATTCTATTCATTCACCAATGAATAAGCGACTCTATTCCAAGAGTTGCTTATTAATTGGTATAAATAAGCATTCTATTCAGTTATTGAATCGCAATAAGAGATGGTGGTAAGGGGGCAGGAATATTTATGGACGGAATACGGATCGATAGCCTATCTAGTGTAGGGAAAAGCACCTCCAAGTATACCAATTAGGATATGATAGTAGGAATATATGGAAGGGGGAATTTTAGGACCAGTGTTACCACACATTGTTGTCACATTCAGTTTAAGGATGCTGCCATAAAGCGGCAGGTTACTGTTCGAACTATCGGTATGATAAAATAAGTGTATAGAATAAACTCCAGTTTGCTCAGTATTCGCACGTACTAGCTATCTATAAGCAGGTAATCGGGTTCTTTATGTCTCTTTACATTGTGCTACGTTTTCCGGACCGCGGTCGATGCTCCAGTAACTTTTACTAACTCCCGTCAGTCGTCGCATACTATGTGGGCTACCCACCGCCACTTCAACACTTCAACTTGCTAATTTATAGAACAATGTCCGTAATTCTAGTTCTGCTACCGAAGCACTCTGCTATGAGTTTATCTTGTAGAGATACTCCGAGGATATGCGTCGCGCAACCTGGAGCTATCGAATGAGGCTCAACTTTAAAGACTATGTCTCTATGTCGTATGTCATTGCTGGCTGTAATCAGAGACTTTTAACTTAATTAAAGACATAGAAATTTCATGAACTTGGAATACTCGGAGATTTTTTCCTTTTGATTGAATCTGAAGCAAGGTAAGCTACGATTAGGAAGTACACTATCTTATAAAAACCGCAGGGAAATCACAAACTACAAAGAGCTTGTAGGTTGAATTTATAAAATCCTATATAAATTCTACGCCGAAATAAATATCACCATTCATAGGCAAGTGTTAATTTGACCCAAATTCACGTTTTAACATTGATGTATAACATTATTCTGGATCGCAGACCCGAGCATTGCATTCGATTTTATTGCTCGCGTATGTGCACTTTATCGACTCCCAAAAACCTGTAAAGCCGGCCAGTATAAACAGTGATAACAGAATTTATTGGTTACACATAAACGAGTGTACCGGTAGTGAAACAGGTATTCCGTTTCTGGTACAAGAACCAACAAAACAATGTTTGTTGGTGTGATGATCTCTGTGAAGCATATATATTGGAGTGCGGGGTGCAAGGTGAATTGTCCTCACCGAAACTCTTCAATCTGTATGTGAATGATCTCGTTGTTAATCTCAGTAGTAAGCCATTAGGATACAAATTTGATGCTGTATGTATTAATAACCTCAGCTACGCGGATGATATGGTGCTACTGGGACGAACGGCGAAATCAGTAAGAGCTTCTACGTTCCTGTGAGGTGTACGCTGCTAGACATGGTCTTCTGTACAACACGAAGAAGAGTGATTATTTGATATTTAAGGTCCCCGGAAAACAGATGCCCTATAATGCAATACTTATGCTCAATGATACTCCACTTAAGCGGGTGACACACTTCAATATCTAGGACACTATGTGACCGTGGACCTTAAAGATCAGATGGAAATGGAGCGGGACCGTAGGGCATTAACGGCACTATGCAATAGGTTGGCTCTCAGGTTCGCTGGGCGTAGAAAGAAAGCGAAAATATATTTATTTTAAGCTTATTTTCACACCTTCTACAGGGGCGTACTGTGGATAAACTATACGCACGCGGCCTACAATTCCTACGCATATAATATAATTATAGTTGCAGAGTGCTGATAGGGGTGCCGCGTTCCTGTAGTGCATGGGATGTTCGCATGTGCACGAACAGACGATTTTTATGCCATGTTTAGGAAAAAAACTACATACTTATTATCTAGAACGTGAGGCAGCTCCGATGGTATTCTGAGAACATTAATCAATACTCGTAAATGGGATTCGCCTATGTTAGCACATTTTATTAGCGTGTTCGTTAGACGGAGGTAACTGGTTGTAATGCCTCTGGAGTAAATTTTGCCGTTAATTAATAGGTATGTATTTTAACTATCTACTTTACAATCAAACATAAAATATTGTATTTTATACAATAAATAAAATAATAGTAAACAGTAATTTTAGGCAATAAGCAATTTCAAGTAAAAGTGTAAGAACTCCACTCTTCAGAAAGACGTGAAGGGGTTTCATAATATGTTCGGTGTACGAATAATGCTACTGATGTTGCAAGTGTTCATAGAATGCATGATTTATCTGATCATCAGAGAGACATATAGACATATTATATGCCTGTCACTTTGCAGTGCAAATAATATACCTATAAAGGTTATTAAAAACAAACAGAACACAGAACAAAACAAAGAACATTATTCTTACAGAACAACATTATTTATCTTCTCTAATATATAAAATTCTCGTGTCACGGTTACATTACTTAAAAACTCCTCCGAAATGGCTCGAACGATTTTCGTGAAATTTTGTGTGCATATCGGTTAGGTCTGCGAATCGAACAACATTTTATGATACAGCATATAAAAATACATACAACCCCAAATTTTCACCACTCTACGATCAACCCATAAATTTATATAGCAAAACAACGTTTACGGGTTCAGGTAGTATCATATGTATATCATTTGCAAAGACAATTATTATAATCAGATGCCTACCAGGGGGGCCCTACCGGCTAACGTGAAGTCGATTCCTATCGGATTTTTTGATTACGAAAATCAAACTTCGGCTCAGATTTATGTCATCATCATCATCATCATCAGGTCATTTGAGTCTCCACTACAGGAGCACGACCCTCTCGCGTTCGTCCCAGACAGAAGGAGGATTTGGCCTACCCACACTGGCCAGACGGGTTGGGGAGGCCTGATCGATGTTTTACAATGTATTTCCGTTAGTCACCTTGTTATTCTAGTCTGCCGGAAACCACACGGCCAAGAAGAACTCAGATTTATGTACCTACTTTAGCTGGTAGAAACCCAGGAGCTCTGCCGACTAAGCTGAAAATGTTTATCAATAACTTAAATGTAAGACCTAATTTTCGAATCAAAAATTCGATAGTAAACGGCTTGAACTTCGGCGGTAGGGCCCCAGAAAGGAACCTAACGTAATGTTGCAGTTGAGACTGCACACTGTTTTCCAGAAGTATCCTTATGTCGCAACGAGGTCGGTAGTCGTATGGTTAGCAATGGCCAGTTTGACTCCGAGTTCGCGGGTACGATCCCCGCACAGGACAAATATTTGTGTGCATAAACATGTCTGTTTGTTTTCTATGTATTGTTACAAAAAAGAAAAAATAATTTAAGGTATAATATCAGTTATCTAGTACCCATAATACGAGCTTTGCTTAGTTTGGGACTAGATGTCCGTGTGTAATTTGTCCAGCCCCCTTACCACCATCTCTTATTGCGATTCAATAACTGAATAGAATGCTTATTTATACCAATGAACACGCGACTCTAATCCAAGAGTCGCTTATTCATTGTTATAAATAAGCATTCTATTCATTCACCAATGAATAAGCGACTCTATTCCAAGAGTTGCTTATTAATTGGTATAAATAAGCATTCTATTCAGTTATTGAATCGCAATAAGAGATGGTGGTAAGGGGGCAGGAATATTTATTTATTACTAAGAGTAGCAACGCGTTATCTTCGACACACACGCGTGTACTTAAATATCGCGGCAGTTTAAATATTCCTTCATCGTCTCCGCTAATACACCAACACTGCCAGCGAAATGAAAATCTTTTATTCTGCATTATCTGCCATTTTCCGTGTGGAAACATTTCAGAAATAATTCCCCTTTGTTTCCCTGTAATTTACAGATCCGTTGGTTTTATGGCAATTTAACGATATTTTTTTCTTCTTGTCTAAATTATGACGTATTTTATTCGGCGTTTTTTGTCTGGTTGACTAACGGCTTATGATAAAAATTGTTATTAAAGTTAAACAATGGTCCTGCTGATCGCATTAACCACATTGGGATGTGAATAGCGAAATATCGGGATTCATAACTCATAATAACTTTTACACGAAACGTCATGCAATAATAAAGGTATGTAAATACCCTTAATGCATGATCGCGTTAATTCCCGTTCTTATATTTCATAATTCATAACTCGCATTAACATAACCGGCAATTTCCTGAACAGACAATAAAAAAAATGTCCTTTGTTGCTTTTTGATCAAAATTCTACCATTGTTAGTCATTAATTACCACAGACATATTAGGCCTTTGGTGGCCACAGACCTAGGATTCCGCTGTTGTTACCTCTGAAACTGCAGCAGTTTTGTCCATGAAGATAGTCCCATATGAAAACTGAGACTATAACGCTTTCACCAAAGTTGACAACAATTGTTGACGTGACAACGTCTTATAAATTGATGAACGCCGGCTTCACGCTCGAAAAAGCATGACTCATTGACACGTTCCGCCTGAGGCAAGAGTGCAAGCGAGAGAGCGGAACAAGCGATAGAGAGGCACGATTGGCCCAAGCGATTGGCTTGTGACGCATTTATCTCTATTCTACTCCATGGGCCGATGTCTTCTTATGACATTATCATGTAAAATGTTTGAAGTAAAAACTTCTTTAGCGGCGCAGTGAATTATTTTGGGTTGGGTAAAAAATGTTAAACTCGCGTCAGGGTCACGTTATCGTAAAACAAAAGCTGCGAGACTACAAAATTCAACTTTAAGAAAAGACGATAAGAATTATAATAGAAAGATGAAATACGTATTGTCACCTGGGTTCGAGAACGACGTTTGCGTTTAAAAGAAATTAGAACATAATACTACACCCAGGCCACTCCATACAAATATCACGTCGTTTACAACAACTACATAAACAATGACGTTTGTGCAGAGCGGGAATGAGCGTGTGTGCGTGCGGCGCATAGAAACTGTTCCACATTTGTCTAATAGGGGAGGTGAGGTCGACTAGTGAGAGCGCAGAGAGAGGCCATACTGTACGTAGTACTATTACTTATACTGTGATAATACTTAACACGGATGGTGACTACTGATGGCTTGAGCGTCTGTATATATGTAAAATTCGTGTATATAAAGTGTTTAAAATATTGAACAAAGTGCATCTATTAATGAAATAAGCAATTCATGCGAAACTATTTCCTAATTGTCCAATCCATCCAAAATATTCAAAAATGCACAACGTTAATGTTCAAGTTTTCACTTCTGCCGGCACTCTCGGAGTGCAACCCGTTGATTTTTTTAATTACTTTTTTATTTTGTTTATTACGAAAACCTTCGGAAAAACATTAGTGATAAGAAGGATTGCTGAATTCATGATACTGAAAATCATGAAAGAAAGCGTACGAAAGCGAAGAATCCTAAGTTGTTGATAAAATCCAATCTGAATGGTCTTCAGCTTAACCGATAGGACCTCTGGGCCATCGATCATTTTGTTTTTTCCTTCCTTTTTTAGCAGCGTTGTCGCTCTGCATGCGATAAGGCAGATGATCGATTCCGGGGTGGTTTTTACTTTCCAACCATTTTTACGCTTCGTGATATTAGACTTAAAAAAAAAAATACTCACTATTTCTTAAATATTTCTACGATAAGCGTTCATATTAATCGTTAAATCAGAAATACTTTTTATTTTTTCTGTTCCGTTATCTACTTTATAGGTTCAGTTATACCACAGTATAAGTAATAGTACTACGTACAGTATGGCACTCCCTGCCGCTCTCACAAGGCGACCTCACCTCCCCTCTGAGTCGAATGTAGAACTAATCGTAAGGGCTGCCTCGCGGCGCCGCGTATTACGAAAGTGTAAATGGGGTGTAAGTGGTTCCTCAACATCTATGAATCAAAGCCAACTTCACCTGCACGCGGTGCACCATGCTGACTGACAAACGAAGCTCTGGCGAAAAGAGAGGTAGGGAGCGTAACTGTAAGCTACCCGACTGGGGAATGTACCTCCACCTCACAGAATACCGCAGCCAAATAACAATTCCCTTGAGAGTTGTTGTGTTCCTGCGAGTGAGTGAGGTCACCAGAAAGGAAGGAGATGCTGCGTTGGCAGCGGGGGTAGCGCCGCGCGACCGATATTTTTAATGTTGTGAGCGTTAATATGGCTACGGTAACCGCTTCACATCAGGCGGGCCGTATGCTTGTCTGCTACCCTGCGACGTAGTATAAAAAAATAAAAAAAAACTTGAAATTCGAGTCAAGCAACCATATTATAATTTTAATGTACAAAATAATGGGGTGAAGCGTGAAATACGCATTTTCATTTCAGTGAAACACATAATTATAATACACAAATTCGATTTAAATTATAGAGGAGATAAATATTTTGTAATTTAAATAATAACAATTATATGTAAACAGTCGAAGTTTCTTTACATATAATAAAGAAATCCATTGCATGAGCTCGTATTTATTTTTATAAATTGGTATATTTTTGGCTGCGCTCCATTTCAGTAAAGCTTAGGCTTCGACTGAATGTTGGCTAGCTCATGGTAGTGTAACAACATAGTCAGCAGTTTTGGTTACTGACTATGATGTAATCGACGCGTGGCGGTTACATATTATTTAGTAGTCTCTGTAGACATGGGTAACTCAGTAACATTTCATTTCGTCAACTCAGTAGCGCTAGCGCAGCTTACAGCGCCGCGGCGCCGGCTCACTGAATTAACCCAAAATTGCGCCATGGTGCAACGAGTTCGGATGCGCTTCCGGTCGCCAAGTGAGCTGCGTAGCGGCGCACGGTCTACTTGCCGCGCACTGTGCCTCGGCGAGGGCGGCGTACCTGTCTTCGCGGCACTGCGCTAAACAGCGCACAGCTGCGCAACACACGCAATGTGTTGGATCGTTGATGAAAGCGAGAGATATCGGGTGTATTGACACTTGGGTTGAAACTGCGCTGTGCGCCAACACATTTTGAAAAAGTGCGTCAACTCATCAGCGCAGGGAACTGATTTACCGCAATTGCGCGGCGTAGCGCAGTGTTACCCATGTCTAAGTCTCTGTACTCCGTCACAGATCGCAAGAACCTTTAAATAAGTTACGTGAACGCAATATAAAGTATATCTTTATAATTACAATAAACGACTATAATATTTATTCCGTATTTGAATAATTAATCACACCTACAAATAACATTTAGATATCCAGGGACAGAAACTATTAAATAACACAAAGTTCTTTAAAATAGTGACAAATTTGTTCACGTGAACCCGGCTACGTCATCAACTGTATTTGTTTTGAAAATGACACATTTTGATAACCCAATTCGTGACGTAGTTCAGGTGACATACGGGAAGAACATACCTTGCGTCTACCATGGGCTATCTGACTCTGGGTACCAATTTGGATGCAAACGCAAGGTAAGTGATGATTTATTTAGTTTAAATACTTTACTTTTTGTTTTTTTTATACCTCGTCCAATGGCAGGCAAGTTATACGACTCACCCGTTGTGAAGCGGATACTGCAGCCATGTTAATGCTCGCAACATGAAATATCGGCCGCGCGCCGTCATCCCGAATACCAACGCAGCAACTTCTTTCTGGGACTTTTACCTCACTTACCCTCAATGGAAATATTATTTCACTGCAGTGTTCTGAGAGGTAGTTTCCCAATCAGACATTACAAGTACTCTATACCCTATCTCTCTTTCGTTAGTCGGCAAGGTTCATCACGTGCAGGCTAATTGCCATGACTATAAAGATCATGGTGAACCACCTACACCCTTAAAATGTAGATTACATTGCGTTTTACAAGTGACTCTTACATTTTTATTTATTATAACGCACGTCGGCGAAGTGAACCCAAAATAAATTACAACAAGTATGTGGAAGGAATTCGCTCTGAAATGAAAACGATCAAAGATATGACATTCTTATGCCTGCCATTATGATAAATTATATTATGATAATTTTATTAGGAATATGGGAGGATATAACATGTCTGCAATATACTTCGTCGTTATTCCGTTGGAAAAAAATATGTTAGTCATAATCTATATTATAATCATGAAATAAATCCCTATTTTCTTTGGTCACAGCATCACGCGTGAACGGCTGTTCTTTGACGTTTGGTTTGAGGCGGTTCTTGTTTTGTTGTATTTTTGTAAATAATTGCCACTAGAGTGGCCCGCCTGATGGAAAGCCGCTACCGCAGCCTATGAACATCTGTAACACCAGGGGCATCACACGCGCGTTGCCGACCCTGTAAAAATCTCGTCACGCCCTTTTTGAAGAACCTCTTGCTGTAGTCTCCTGGGAAAGCCTCGACAGGCAATTCATTCCACAGCTTGACAGTACGCGGGAGAAAACTTCTCTGGAACCGCACAGTACGCGACCACTTAGGCTCCAATGTGTGAGGATGAATTCCCTGTCGATGGCGAGCGGTGCGACTGTAGAAGGCCGTGGGCATCATGTCAAACAACTCCTCTGAACACACCCCATTGTACAATCGGTAGAACACACAAAGGGACGCAAAATCTCGTCTCAGACTTAACGGTTCTAAACCGTCTGTAAGTTTGGGATCCTCAACAATCCTCACAGCACGCCTTTGGAGTCACATGGTGCAAGCTGGTAAGTAGGCGCTCTCGCCCATAGATAACAGTACTCCGCGGCCCAACTTGAGCTTTGTAAAGCATAAGTCTTTGCAGCGGGTTGAAGTACTGCTTTGCCCTGTTGAGCACACCTAGTTTCTTCGACACCAGCTTGACCTTGTATTTTCGTATTTATACAAAACACAGTAGAAATAAAATGATTATACAAATTTGTACAAAGGCGGACTTATCCCATAAAGGGATTCTTACAGCCAACCTTTGAGTATTTGAGATGACATAGTTAACAAGTAGGCAGGTGGAGTACATATATGTTGGCATCTAAACGAACATGTTACATGGCATACGTATCTTCTATGTAGAAGTAGAATCATACAAAATCCATTATATATACACACTCATACAAATAACTTATTAGTGGAATTCACAAAACTCAAATTACTTTAATTAAAGTGACGAACTCATTGTTAAAGGAATTGTCACCGAAGTATTTCTGCAGTTATTATTAGGAGAAGGTTTTTATGAAAGAAAAAAAAACAAGAAAGATGCGCTAAAAATTAAAAAATTAAGAAAACTGAACCACCATATTTACTTTGCTAATGTAACTTTATGTCGTTAGGCAGAACTAACAGTTATTTGACATATTGAGCGAAACCAATTCGAATTCAATATTTGTTATTAAGAAGACAGGACATCTGTCGAATCAGCTAGTATCCTATAAATACAGGGCTCATGTAGACATGCTCCCTATATGTTTACAAGGGGGTTGCAACAAATCTGGAAGAAATCAGTGCGGGTGTGATTGGCGTGAGACTTACCCGTCAATCTTCCTCACATATTCGAGAGGGAGCGTTTTATTACGCGCTACAATCACTTGTGAAAAGTTTTACTATCTATGGCTTCCTTGGGCGTTCTTTTATTTTGTTTCTTATGTTTTTTCCATGTAAAGTATCTTACAAACTGTCACAGGTTTACTGTATTGCTTCACTGTTCGAGGCTGCCCATTAGGCAAGTTACCTTATAGCCGAAGTTACATATTTTTTTTTATTGTGGCTACTTTGACTCCGAGGTAACGGGTTCGATCCCCGCACAAGACAAACATTTGTGTGCATGAACTTGTCTGTTTGTCTTAGCCTGGGCGTTTTTTATGTATTATAAGTATGTATTTACAATAAAAATGGATTTATGTACATTTATCAGTTGTCTAGTTCTAGTATCCATAGTACAAACTTTGCTTTTAATTTGGGACTCGATGGCGCTGTGCAAATTGTCCACAAATATTTATTTATTTATTTATACTAAAGTATAAAACAAGCATATGATCCAACTGTTGGAAAGGATTTACCGTAGCATATTAACGCGAGCAATACCAGGGACACTACTCACCTAACCCTCAGCCGACCCTATAAAAAAGTTTTTACACATACAAGAAACCCTTTCTATAGTTTCCTGGGAAAATCGCGACAGAGAGTTCATTCCACTACTTCATAGTCCGCGTGAGGAATACTTTCTGGAACCGCACTATATGCAACCATTTCGGTACCATGTACTATTATATATATATATAATAGTACATGGTACCGATGGTATATATATATATATATATATATGTGTGTGTGTGTATTATATATTTATATATATATATATATATATATATATATATATATATATATATATATATATATATATCCGATCCGTTGCCAGCCTTTTAAGGGAAATAAAGACACTGTTCTTGAAGGCTCCCAAGTCGTAATTGTTCTTTCACCGTTCGTAGTATAAAATATCTTAGGATACGTACTGTATTAGATCGCCAATTATCAAGATGATATGGATGGAATTTTAATTTCGTATTGTGTACCAAAACATGAGGATGAATAAAAATGAGTTATACATTTTGTATCCGGAAAAAACAAATGATGCTAACACGGACCCCACTACTTCACATGAATCATTGTTTTAATTTAGCTCAAAACAAAAGGCTTTCGTTTCACTGAATAAACAATTAGACACATTTGTTAGTCCCGTAACTCTAGGCAGCGCAGACAAAAGCAAATAAACCTAGAGGGAAAGGCCCCCAGGCTATTTACGACCAGCATATTGCGTTATAAAAAATGATAGCGGTTTTCTTGGGGAGCAAACTCGTTTTCTGCTTATCACCCTGAGCTCTGATAACACGAAGGCCGTAAAGGAAGCGCGACGACGAGATATATACTTAAGCTTATCTAATATTGACGAAGAAATACTTCATAATATTCAGGCGGCTGTCACTCGACGGTTCTTTGTTTATCTTGAATAACCGCCGTTCGTTCTTACGGGTTTCTCTCGAGACATGAAAAGAATCGGAATTAGGGATTGTGTATTTTTTTTCGGTAAAAGAACTCGTTATTGTAAGGTTAAAACAGTAACGAGAAGGTCGTAATATCGAACTTCGCTAACAAATGTTTTCGCTTAGATATTCAGACTTTTAATATTGTTACACAAATAACATGTGTGACATAAACCCATGATTATCCCACTCTTGGAATACGCGCCCTTCAATCAAAGGGGTTTAGAGCGTACTCCTCCACGCTGCTCAACTGCGGGTTGGCGGAGGCCAGTGTTTTCAAGCCGGCCAAAGGCTACGGACTTAGCGTAACGACTGTCATCTAAGACAACAGCCGGGACCGACGGCTTGACGTGCTCTCAAAAGCACAGAGGAGCTCACAATGTATAGAGCCATCCGTAGATAGGCTACGGTCGACGTTGCTTAACCTGCGTGATCGATTACACTGACACGCAACGACGCTATCGAGCGCCTCAGAATATGTTTTTGTTCTAATTTTCCAAAGTCGGCAAAATATGAAATTTGAGTATGCATTTTTATACTGTTTTCACCACTAGGTAGAAATAAAGTTTATCTTGGAAAATAGTTATGCGTTTCTACAATTTATGGACCTTTGGCGAAAATAAACTACCGGCATTACGCCACCCGACATTGTATAAAATACACTTTAAAGAAACAAGCTTTACACATGAAGCGTTCAATTGGCATGATATATATACATACATTTGGCATATGCATATATACACACATATATTATAATTATATATCATCATCATCATCATCCGGTCATTTTAGTCTCCACTACAGGAGCACGACCCTCTCTCGTCCGTCCCAGACAGATGGAGGATTTGCCGTGTGGTTTCCGGCAGACTAGAATAGAATCACTCCGCCTCTTCCCGTGGATGTCGTACAAGGCGACTAAGGGAAATACATTATAAAACATCGATCAGGCCTCCCCAACCCGTCTGGCCAGCGTGGAGAGTGTAGGCTAAATACTCCTGATATATATCAAATTATATTAAAAGTTACCTATTTCTGACTTCGTTAGAGAATAATAATTTCGTACCGTATTTGCTTTAAGAAGAAATCCTCTCTCAAGGCATTAATTAATAGAAAACGATGAACCGTGTAATAATATCGTTTAAATATAAGCCCAATTAAACACTGCCTACAAATGATTACCTAATTAATAACACTGTGGTAATTACCAAAAGAATATTCTGTAATAACGTGCCAAGTCGTTCGAATAAGTTTTCTTGACTATAAAAGTATTCGGATCGAAATAGAGTCAAATTTATCCGAATTAAGTAAAAAAGAAAAGCTTTTCCGTCAGAAAAAATCTCATGCGGGCTCTACACCTGTGCCGTGATTTCACGGCACTTGGCAACTTGTGCCCCTCTACATTCACGGGTCACACATTCGTGAGTGAAACCGAAACAGCTGCAGCTGCAATAAGGTTGTTTGCTGTAGCAACATATAATTATTTGTCATATAAAGAAACAAACAATATTTCAGCCCTTATCATATCGTTTGCATTCTATATTTTTGTTTTTATTCAATGACGGCACTAATTATTACGACTATTCCCTCTAAACATTTAAATACGTCATAATTAAAATTCAAGGGCAAAGGAAGTTTGTTTCAAAACTTTACTCAAGGTTTCTTAACGTAACCATTAATATTCCCTCAGTCGAAATCTATCCATTAGCGCTACTCGCAATTATTTCGCAGTTAATAACACGGAAGTTGAGTAAGCCTGTGAAGCACTTCAGGCGAAGATGGCAGACATAAGGCCACTTTATGCTTTCTCTAAAGTGCACTAGCGTATAAAACCGTATTTTCACGCTAGAAAACCACTAACAGCGATGTCTTTACGATATATTCCTATTACAACACAATAGGGCTTACAAGTAATCTTTTGAAAAAAAAAATTAAAATAAAAAGAAGCGACAATTTTTTTAAGTTTTTTTTTTTTTTATTAGTCACATAATAGATTCTTAGTCTTATATACTACTGAAAAATGGGGTTACGCGATTTCACGTTCGTGATCTACATTATCGAGATACGTTCCACGTCATCAGAGTGCTTCGTGCAAGTTTTTTGGTCACATTCTAACGTGGTAACGCTTACAAAGCGACCAAATTAAGAAAAAGTTTCATATTGTGAATATACCAGACACCAAAATGTGTGTGTGTTAAATAACCAAATTAGTCGGGTTGCTCACTTCAAAATGTGAGCAAGTAAGCCACATAATATTGATATGTAACACGTGTCTTATATATTCACAACGAGAGTTCTTCTCTATTTGGTCGGTTTGTTTACTTTGACATGATCGAACAACTCGCACTAAACACTCCGTATTTTGTATACACAGATATGAATTGACCATCTGTCACGGGATGAACATACCGGATGTTCTCCTCCTTTTGTTAAATCTACTGCTGGGATACGGATCTGCCCTCAATCGCTCAAAAGAGTGTAGGTTATACTTCTCCACGCTGCTCAACTGCGGGTTGGCGGAGTGTTTTTAAGCCGCCTAAAGACCACTGACTTGAATTAACGACAGTTATCTAACGACAACAGCCGGGACCGACGGCTTAACGTGCCCTCCGAAGCACTGAGAAATTATTTTCACGCGCTAGTCAGATGTTTTTCTACTATGGTTTTAATAAGCCCTTAACGCCGCCGTATAATACATTATACGCTAAAAAACATTAAAGTTCGTACACTGAGTAGTAAATTGTGCTGCGAAGTTATGATAGAAGATTATTTCTCTTTGACGTAGTTATATGCTCTCTAGAAGCCAATAAGAAATAGTAGATAAGAACACGGAGATAAATAAGTGTTTTGTATCACATTGTGTTTTATGTATGTATTTAATAATAGTAATAATCATTTATTTCAGACAACATTGCAATGCATACAAATTTACATAACAATAAGTGCATAAAACAGATACCTTAATCTAAAAATACATATTTATATTAATTCTACTACTACATTTTTTATCAAAAAATGTATTGAGTCCTGGGAGTAAGGTAAGATTACGGGTAAACTCTCAAGCATGAGGAGTTTGGAGTTAGAACGAGTTCAGCGAGGGATGTAAACTCGTCGAACACGAAATGGAAAACATCTCAGTGAAAGATTCTCTACTTTTCACACCCGGGAAACAGTAACCATTTTTAACTTACTAATTAAAAGTATTATTTAAGTATATTAATCCCATTAAGTTAATATATGTAGCAGAATAATTAGCTTTATGGTTAATCCAGACCGTATCCTAACTCGATGACAAATATCATCCAAATCTGTTTAGCTGTGATTTTTTTATGTGAGATGGGGGGCAAACGAGCATGTGGGTCACATGATGGAAAGCATTCACCACCGCCCATGGAGATCAGCAACTCCAAGAGGTCGCCGATCCGTTGCCAGTCTATACTTCTTCCTTTCTTTCTTCACTTTTTTTTTTGAGTCACATACTTCTACACAAACTTTCATATTAATATAAGAGGATAAATGTATATCAACCAAAACAATGGGATTATTCTACTTATGAAGATGGTATAGATATAAAAAATATTAGAATAAACGTTATACGAGCATTCAGCTCGAAGTTTAAAGTAAAAGGGTAAAAGCCTGTGCATATTAGAAACACCTGTACTGTCGCTGCTTTTAAAAAGAAATCAAAAGAGCACCTTACTCCTGACTAGAGTTATTTGTTCATGAGTATCTTGTATAATATACCTGATGGGTAATATTTTCATCATTATCAGCCTGTATCTATCCACTGCTGGATATAAGCCTTTCCCAATGGTTTCCACTATATGCGATCCTCCGCTTTCCACATCAAACCGCTACCAGCCACTTTTTGAGGTCGCTGGTCCATCCTAGAGATGAGGCGCCTTACTCTTCATCGCCCCATACGTGTCCTCCCCTCTAGGACTTTCCTCACCCATCTGCCACCGCTGACCCGTCACTTCAACTTGCTGACTCGGAAAGCTATGTCGACCACTTTGGACTCCGGATTCGATCCCTTAGAGAAACCTCAAGCATTGCTCTCTCCATCGCTCGCTGTGCAACTTTTAGCTTGAACCAACCCAACAGTCAACGTCGAAGACTCTGCACCGTAGGTCATAGAGAGGATGACGCACTGACTGAACACATTGGTCTCCAAGCATTGGGGTATATCTACGATGAGGATTTGCCTGAAGCTTCCCATATTACAGTAATGTTTAAAATGAATATTTTATCTTCTTAATATATAAAAATTACGTGTCACGTTGTTTGTCCGCGATGGAATCCTAAACTACTGTACCGATTTTAATAAAATTTGCACAGTGTGTGCAGTTTGATCCAACTTGAGATATAGGATAGTTTATAGTTACAAACATCGGAAAAATTAAAGTAAAAATATTTAAAGACGATACGAAGTTCGCCGAGCCAGCTAGTTAAGTATAAAATACTATGTTATGTATAGCTTGCTTGACTTCCAGCCACATAAAATTTCGTTATTAAATTGGGTTCGCTGGAAGAAATCTATTGAAGAGATAAGCTCACCTTTGTAACTAAGTTGTTATGCAATAAAGAATATAAAAGAAATATGGAACAAATATAGTTAATTTCCGCAATATCAACGCTACGCCTTGGAACGAGTAGAACTATCTCTCCGTAACTCGGTAGTTGAGTACACGGAAACGAAATCAATCACAATGCGACGTGACCCAGCGAGGTTCGCCTCACACACCGACTTGGAAATGCCTCGGAATTTCAAATTCACGAT
The DNA here is from genome assembly GCA_937001555.2 of Hypsopygia costalis. Taxonomy (NCBI): domain Eukaryota; kingdom Metazoa; phylum Arthropoda; class Insecta; order Lepidoptera; family Pyralidae; genus Hypsopygia; species Hypsopygia costalis. Next base: position 12,928,792 of record OW443339.2, on the reverse strand, counting down.
TTTCCAAAGTCTGCTTTTCCAATACAATTTTTGGATTTGAATGAAATTGAATCGGCATGGGTACGGTTTGGGATTTGAAAACTTTAAGAAAATTCTTTCAGCTGGAGGACATTTCAAAATATTTTGCAGGTGTCTTGCTTTTGAGTTACTATTCATCGTCAAGACTACGGGTTAAACATTATCAGAATATGTAGATGCACTGCTGAAGGCGGCTCTGTTTCCAGTCGGAACATACGGACATCTGTGCATCTGCTGTAGCTGAAGTGATTTTGGCTGGGATGGAATTATTTATTCCAAACCGGCGGGTGGCTACTTTAGGTGCTACTAAGCGGCCGTGGTTTAATCGGTCTTGCAGGTTTAGTAAGAGAGTAATTGCCAGGGCAAAGTTTGAATTCATCGGCAGGATTTTTGATTGATGCCTAGCTAAGCACCCATCTGGGAGCGGTGCGTTTTGATCGCTCGCTAAGGCTGCCGAGGGAATTTTTTGTCAGTCTTCCTATCCACCACTCCGAAAACCGGATGGTAGTCTGGCCCATAGTGCTAAGGAGAAAGCCGATCTGCTGGGGAATCTCTTTGCCTCAAACTCGACTTTGAATGACAGGGACGCCGCACCGCCTTCCATCCCGCGGTGTGGTGATTTCATGCCGGAAATCTCGTTTTCTCAACTTTCATGTTCGGCGGGCATTACTATCCCTCGACGTTCATAAGTCGAGTGGGCCAGATGGCATTCCGGCAGTGGTGCTAAAGCTATGCGTTCCTTATTCCACCAGGCAAGTTCCATCATCGTGGAAGACTGCGAACGTGCACCCTGTGCCCAAAAAGGGTGACAGATCAGGCCCATCGAATTACAGGCCTATCACTGTTACCTCCCTTCTCTCTAAGGTAATGGAGCGCGTCATTAACAACTGGCTCCTGAAATACCTAGAAGAGCACGATTTAATCAGCGACCATCAATACGGCTATCGTCATGGTCGCTCGACTGGTGATCGTCTAGTATATCTTACACTTCGCTGGGCTTCAGCCGTGGAGAGTCAAGGTGAGGCATTGGCTGTCAGTCTGGATATGGCGAAGGCGTTCGATTGGGTCTGGCACCGTAGTCTTCTTTCGAAGTTGCCTGCATACGGTCTACCAGAGGATTTATGCGAATGGGTCGCTAGTTTCTTGTCCAGCAGAAGCATTAGAGCCGTTGTTGATGGTAGTTGCTCCGATAGCATGGACATTAAAGCTGGCGTCTTGCAAGGCTCTGTATTATCCCCGACGCTGTTTTTGCTGCACATCAATGATATGTTATCTATTGACAGCATTCATTGCTATGCCAACGACAGCACCGGGGACACTTATTACACGGGCCGCGCTAATATTCCCCGCTCTCTGGTGGAGGAGAGCCGCGAACAACTTGTGTCGGAAATCGAGGGCACATTAAGAAGAGTGTCCGACTGGGGGCGACAGAACTTAGTGCGATTTAACCACTCTAAGACACAAGTCTGCGCGTTCACCGCTAAGAAAACCCCATTTGCTGTGGCTGCACACTTCCAGAATACACCCCTTACCATCGCCAAAAGTATTGGGAGTTTCTAGGAGTTGAAATCTCCAGCGACGTCCAGTTTCGTTGTCACCTGGAGGGGAAGGTCAAGCTGGCGTCGAAGAAACTAGGTGTGCTCAACAGGGCGAAGCAGTACTTCAATCCGCGGCAAAGGCTTCTGCTTTACAAAGCTCAAGTAAGGCCACATATGGAGTACTGTTGACATCTATGGGCGGGAGCGCCTAGATACCAAGCTTGTATAGGTTTTTACAGGGTCGTCAACGCGCGTGTGATGCCGCTGGTGTTACAGGCGTTCATAGGTTATGGTAACTGCTTTCCATCAGGCGGGCCGTATGTTTGTTTGCCACCTTAGTGGTATAAAAAAAAAACAGTAAGACATGAACGAATGTTCCCCATACATAAAGTTGTCAAACTCAAACTGATTAATTTACAAGGTCCTAGACTAATGAATAAAACTAGCGTCACCAATTATTACAAATTTATCAAAAAGGTCCAACCGGGTGAGGCGGGCGAAACTTATTAATTTAACACAAACTAAATTTTGGACTAGTTAGTTCTATTGTAGTTACCCGTTGACATTCTCTACGTACATTGCCAGTTAAATAAATTGTGAGGGTATTTTCTATTGTTCGCGTATTTTCGGAGCAAATTTGGTAATCAAGATTTAATGCTGGACCCACCTTTGTTTATACGCTTGAACTCATACACAAAATATCAAAGTATACTCCATTATGCTCCATTTACATTGGGACGTTCTAAATTTAAAATGATGATTTATTTTGAACGACAAATCCTTTATACTAGCCATCCTCAACCTTTTCATTCCATTTGGTTACTCAGTCACTACCACTACACGTAGCGGGCCGCAATAATCGGCTAGGATTCTTGGCTTCTTAGGATAAGCCCGCCTTTATACTATAAATATATCATGTAAATGATTTATAATAATTTTAACAAAAAAAAAACAACTCCAAACATTACTCTACAGTTATGCATGTAGATACAAGCTGATGATGATGATGATGAAAAAAATATGGGACCAATCTGGAAGTATACTCATTCAAATAAAAAAAGTTTTTTTTTTTCAAAACGGTTAAAAATAGTAAACACGTACAATAAAGATATAACAAACAAACAAACTACACCTACTATCTAACTATAAAAAAGTATATAAGAAGTAACAATCAACACAGATTTTACATCTTATATACCTACTAAGCTTCGGCCTGCATAGAAAAGGCCAGTGGGTCCCATGCGGCCCGCGAGCCACAGGTTGAGGATGGCTGCTTTATGTAATAATACATGTGCATTACGAAAAGTAGCATTCGATTTGTTTAATAGTAAGCAGCCATCGCAATCTATGGACGCCTCCAAAACTATCGTATTGCAGACCCTATGAAAAACCTATACGGCTTTGTTGAATAAACCTATGCTGTAATCTGAGAAGTTATGAAGGAAACCGTGTCTCTTTCATCTCATAGACCAGACACACCAATAAACTCCGTCAATAGCAAACGGTACGTATTGACGATCTCTGGTTAAGACGTGTTCTTCTAAATATCCTAAAAACCATAGGTTTATTAAATCGCCCCAACGGCCTAGACATATTTTATCTAGATAATAGGAATACTTTGTAATTCGACAGAACACATTTATCTCCCTGTTTTGAATTGGCAGTCTGCCACGAAGATGGAACTTGTCTACGGAATTTGAAAGCTGGAAAATGCGCCTCAGTATAGGATACAACTATCGGGCATCCTACTTTAATACCACGGTAAGAATACCATCTTGCCCACACCAATTTCACATGGGACGTGGAGGGAAAACAATGCCTGTATCTCGTTTGTGTAAACGAGATTTTCAGCATGCATTTATCTCACCACCGGATAGCAGGAGGATCGTCGTTTCCCACATCTAATGTTACATTAGAAGCAAAAGAACTACGCACCTAATGTTTCTTTTACGACTTTCAACAAATTTTGCCGAACTGGTTTTATTTTTATATTTTTATTTTATTTACCTTAATATATATGTAATAAATATGAGACACATAAACACGTCTTACTTTAGTTTATTTTGTAAACATGCTAATCTTTTTATTCCTTTTATTTCTAAGAGGGTAAATGTGACACTCTCATCGTATAATATCAAAACTCGCAAACTGAGCTAATATAGAAATTCACCAACACCAGTCACCACCAACACCAACTCAATTCACCAACTCTAGAAAACCACAGAGTATTCCCAGACCACTCGCTCAACAACCAATATGATGCCACCAAGCCACAGCGCGCATCTTTGCCATTTAGCAATAATACGTGACACGACAAAAAAACAACACATAAGGGACAGACTGATCCAAACCAATCTAGTGACAAGTTAGTTTTAATGTTCACTTCTTCGCGATTTTTAAAGTGAAAACTTCTTTAGCGACGTTGTGCTCTTTTTGGGATGGGTAAAAAATGTTAAACTCGCGCCAGGACACGTGGCCTGATCGAAAATTCGTAGGACGGAGGGAGCGTAGACCGCCGGCGCGGCGTAGGAGAGGAAGTAGTATTCCCCTCTCTTTCTACCGCGCGGCGAAAATGTATGCTTGCTCCTGCTGTTTATTTTTAATGTAAAATTTAAATTGTCATGTTTGTGTACGATAGCGCAATAAATGAATATTGTATTTTAGCACATAAATGATAGTATTTTTATACTGATAAACTAGCGGCCGCCCGCGACTTCGTACGCGTGGAGTTAGTTATTTGCAAATAATTTTTAATTACATTTGAAAAAGCTAAATGCCTAATGAAAGGAAAAAATAAAAAAGTTAAAAACAATCAATATCTAGACGAATTTTTAGAATCAATGAAGTCGACGGATATTATTTTTTAAAACCTCTTTGTAAAACCTAAAGTAAGTACTTTTTTTGTTATAATAATACATCCCTCCTTATAATAGTAAGTATGTAGTTGTTTTCAATATTTTTTATACTTAAATATCATTTAAAATCCTTCTGCCATAATTACTTTAACTTCAATAACATTGATTTTCGGGTCTTTAGTCGATTCACACCGCGAGCTGTTCGGACCGCGGTGCGAATCGCCCAAGAGTTCTTTTTGAATGGGTCCTTTTGCACCGCGGTGCGAATCGCCCAATAACTTTTTGTAATGGGCTGATTCGGACCGCAGTGGGGAACAAAACAGTTCTCTTTTTGTATATCTGTACAAATCAATAATTAGAATCCGTGGTTTCGCCCCGTGGTCCGAATCGACCCATTACAAAAATACCTTGGGCCTTTCACACCACTCCAACCACTGCGGTGTGAATGGCCCCATTCAAAATCAGCAGTTGGGCGATTCGCACCGCGGTCCGAACAGCTGCGGTGTGAAACGACTAAAGACCCGAATTTTCATACAAAGTTCCAACTCTCGTTTTAACTCCAAAAAGGGGTTGATTTCTAAAGATACATTATTAGTACACCTCCATACTATCTATAGAGCATACGTTTTAAATTTCAAGTCTTTTACTTCAAAAACATAAGAATTTCATACAAACTTCCAACCCCCATTTTAACACCAAAAATGGGTTGATTTCGAAAGATACATTATTAGTACACCTCCACACCATCTATAGAGCATGCATTTTAAATTTCAAGTCTCTTACTTCAAAAACGTAGAACTTTCATACAAACTTCCAACCCCTGTTTTAACCCCAAAAAGGGGTTGATTTCCAAAAATACATTATTAATTTCACCTCCACACCATCTATAGAGCATACATTTTAAAATTCAAGTCTCTTACTTCAAAAACATAGAACTTTGATACAAATTTTCAACCCCCGTTTTAACCCCAAAAAGGGGTTGATTTCCAAAGATACATTATTAGTACACCTCCACACCATCTATAGAGCATACATTTTAAATTTCAAGTTTCTTACTTTAAAAACATAGAACTTTCATACAAACTTCCAACCCCCGTTTTAACCCCAAAAAGGGGTTGATTTCTAAAGATACATTATTAGCACATCTCAACACCATCTATAGAGCATACATTTTAAATTTCAAGTCTCTTGCGTCAAAAACATAGAACTTTCATACAAACTTCCAACCCCCGTTTTAACCCCAAAAAGGGGTTGATTTCCTAAGATACATTATTAGTACACCTCCACACCATCTATAGAGCATGCATTTTAAATTTCAAGTCATTTACTTCAAAAACATAGAACTTTCATACAAACTTCCAACCCCCGCTTTAACCCCAAAAAGGGGTTGATTTCCAAAGATACATTATTAGTACACCTCCACACAATCTGTAGAGCATACATTTTAAATTTCAAGTCTCTTGCTTCAAAAACATAGAACTTTCATACAAACTTCCAACCCCCATTCTACCCCCTTAGGGGTGGAGTATCGTAAAATCCGTTCTTAGCGGATGTCTACACCCTATAAGGAACCTACCTGCCAAATTTCAAGTTTGTAGGTGTTATAGTTTCTGAGATTTCGTGATGAGTGAGTGAGTGATTTTCTCTTTTATATATATAGATAAAGCAATTCGTGCGAAACTATTCCCCATTCCAAAATATTCAGAAATGCACAACATTAATGTTCAAGTTTTCACTTCTGCCGGCACTCCTGGAGTGCAACCCGTTTTTTTTTAACAAGTTGTCTTTAATAACTCATACCTACTTCATCAACAAATATACAGTCGAATTGATAAAACAAATCGTATCGACTTAGTACTCGAGGTCGGGGCCGTTAATGCCAATAATAGGCGGTGTAAGCTAACCTTTACCTTTGTTCTTGCGGTACGATCAGACTTTGATCGTAATATTTTACCGGGCCCTACCGTCGCTTTTTGCTCCGCCTCAGTTGAGGTTACCACGCTTCGGGGAATTTAATAATTCCTCAAATCCTGCAAGTGATGTTTAGAGATTTGGATCCGCGAATCTTGTTTTCAACCGGAAACTTGTTTTATTATCGTTCGACTTATCAGATTATCGGAGATTATTATGGTCTTCGATGCTAACTTGATTTTCGGTCAGTGTCGATTTTCATTAAAGTTTGAAACTCTGATGTTATCTAATTTATTACATTTAGCAAGAGTTGTACATTATTCACTCTTGTTAAATTTATGTTTTTATTTAATTAAGACAATATTACGACGAGTTCTAATCAGTTTCAAATAACGATCAATGTTCAGATCCGTTTACCCTTAACTGCTGGAGTGCCACCACTAATGCTTACTGCAATGTGGCTCTCACAGGCTATGTGTTGTCCTCGCGTTGGTTTCTAACGCCAATCTGCATATCAATTGACTTGCTTCGTGTATATTCATTTTTATACTGACAATAGCACAATCGACGTACGATGCAGCGGACAAGGCAATATTATCGGAATTGCGTCTGAGATTGTATGGCAAATGTGTTTCCTACTTCTTACAATATCGGATCCTTCAAGCAAAACATCTTGGTACGTTACCAACGGGCAACGATTTGGGGGATTTTTTTTTACTTATAATTTTTGTTTTATTTCTTTTCTTCCTTTTTTCTACCTCTTTGTAAATAGGTATTTTGTTTGTAAATATTCTGCTCCATATTTATGCACCTAATATTTTGTAAATAAAGTAAATACATTTAAAAAAATCTAAACATGAAGAAACATGGTAATGTAACTAACAGGACACAAAGGGTATTAGGTAACTGGTATAATACTTAAATACACTTTTTTTTGTAAATATATACATATAATACATAGAAAACGCCCAGACCAAGACAAACAGACATGTTCATGCACACAAATGTTTGTCTTGTGCGGTGATCGAACCTGCGACCTCGGAGTCAAAGTGCCCATTGCTAACCATTCGAACACCGAGCTCGTCAAAAATTTATTATCTAATGTAAAAAACAAATATAGTTACATAATTTTACCATTTAATAAAAATAAATAATTTTACCATTTAAAAGTTCATTTGAGAATGAGATTAAAAACTACGAATAAAGTTTCGTAAAACGCGGCGACGCGTGGCAGCCTTTGCAATCGGTTTCAGAATCGACTCAGATGGGAGATGAGGTCGACGCGTGAGAGCGGCAGGGAGCAGCCATATTGTATGTAGTACTATTACTTATACTTTGCTGCATAGTATGTTGTCTGTGCGCCAACAAATATACGAATACATTAAATTAGAACGAACCACAAGTTTATTTGTATCACGGCAAAAGCTGATTCATTTTAAACACAGTTACTAAACAGCTTAAACAGCAGAATGGAGAATGTCTCCGTACCACATAACGATTTATTTAAGCCCAGCGCAAACATTAAGTAGAAACAGTCTAACGGCAAAAGATAATTCCTATTTGGCGAGTCCTCGACGTAATTGATTTTAATTTGAGATAACTACAGGTGCTATATTTTGTGAACATATACCGCGATTGTCTTCGGCTAGCCTGTTTTATGCCTAATTTAAAATTATCCTTTTCTGGATATGGAGTGTAAGTGTTTCATCAACATCTTTAAACCAAAGCCAACCTCACCTACACGTGGTTGTACCCTGCTGATTGACAAACGAGGGTCTGGTGAAAAGAGAAGTAGGACATAGTGTATTTTTTAAGCTGCTTGATTGGAGGAGTACCTCGATGATCCACTTCACAGAATACCGCAACCAAATAACAATTACCTTGAGGGTTGTTTCTGCCAGTGAAGTCACCAGAAAGAAAGAAAAAAAGGGAGGAGGCTGGCAGCGTATTGGCGACCCCTTGGTGTTGCTGATCTCCATGGGCGGTAGTGATTACTTTCCATCAGGTGACCCACAAGATTGTTTGCTCCGCTCATATATAAAAAAAAATCTTACTATTTCTTCTTAGATTAGATACAAGTTAAACTTTATTGCAGATAACATATTTTTTTGTAGTAGATAAGCTTACGACCTGCCTCAAATGAAGCAGTAATCGTATATCGCTTAAAACATCACATATCACTGGCACCCCACCCTCCCCGACGACGTAGACGTTGCCGCGTCGTAGCAACTCTTTCCTTCGTGGTAACGTCCCTCACAAAATAAATAATACTATTCACGAATGCTTCGAATAGGCAATTTGTAACATAATTACAACTTTTGTGAATGTACTCCTATTCAATATTACAAATAGTATTGTCAATAAATGAATTATTATGTCCATGGTTCCCATGTGGTGTTTACTTGGAAATAGGGAAATAATGCTGAGGGTGAAGTAGCGGTCGATACCATAGTTGACCTATAAAAATATGTGTGAAATTTTGAAACAGATTTCATTTGCCCATTAATTGTTGGAAGGGCATGTAAAACTTTAATGAATAGACTGAAAAAATATTTTTGTATTTCGATTGTATCTATGTACATGTACCCCCATTATTATATATACAAAATTGTTAGTTCATGTTCATTGTTAATCATTCACACGACTATTTTGCAGATTTAGTTTTTTCCCCCTTATCTTATCCCATTCCTCTAAAATCTATTTCTAAATATGTAGCTTCCAAAGTTCTTTAATCTGATTTATTAATTTTAGACATGTTAATTCATAGGCCACAAATATATGTAATTAAGTAACAAATACATTTTTTTTTATGCTATAAATATTTAAAAAGCTGCATTGCAGATTTTTGCATCTCTGTTTTAAACAATTTGGTTGAAACTCTCAAGAAATGCATTTCTTATGTCCGAGTAGCAATGAGCGAGAAGCTTGTTATACTTAATCCGTATTCAGTGACACTGCAAAGAATGGAAAGAATAATCTTTGTTGTTACTTATTTCTCTAGCAAAAAGAGGGGCGCTGTCTTTTGTATAGATTCCGTTGTCGGAAACAGGTTCATTTGAAAAAGTTTTTTGAAATAGTAAACTCACTCAAACCAAGAGAAGTGTAAAAGAAAGAAAAGACTGTTTTAATATTGGTACATAGATACCTAATACATTGTATTTTTAATGTAGTTCTAAGGTGACAAATAAGTATAATACCTACATAATGGTATACAATCATTTTATCAGATGGACGCTATGCTAACCCTGTAAATCCCCCTTGATGCCTTTCTTGAAGAATGTAATTTTGTAGCTTCCTGGGAAAACCTTGGCAGGGAATTCTTCCCACATCTTCGAAAGTTCGCGGAGGGAATCTTCACTGGAAGCAACGCACGACCATTTTGACTTCAATGTGCGAGGATGAATTCCTTGCTAGTTTTTATGCGAGGATGAATTCCTTGCTGATGGCTTCCTTGCTGATAGACGGTATTTGGGAATAAGAAGCATTTTTAAAAAGAAATGGTGAACAAAAAACACGAGATATCAATAAAGAAATCCGCTTTCCACGTCTGTCTATTTGTCCGCTAATTCCTATAAACCACGCGACGGATTTTGACGTGATATCATCTAGACCCGCGATATTATAATTCTATACACAACATGTGGCCCATCGGGCCTTTATTATTGGCCCACCTCAAGTTACAAATTTATTGTACACCATATTTCGCGCCCGTTAAAGGTGTGCCCAAATACTATTAACATCATTTGAGTCTACATATGTGTGCAAATCGTCTTTTTCAAAAATGAAATACACAAATGATAGCATGTAGCGACAAGCCAGATCCTGATAAAGTTTTGAAAAAGTGTTCACAGTATCAAAAATCGCAATATTTGTCAGAACTTCTTAAAGTAACAACATCGTTAAATTGAAATTACGTTTTAATGAAGACCTAAATTATTTTTGCTTGCGGCCCTCGACACCATGACTGAAACGTGTTTGACGCCCCAAGAAAAAAAAGGTTGAGTATAGATGATCTAGAGAATGTTTTCCGGAAGGTTTATAAGTACATCTTTATCCCGCACAGACGACGCCAGAGCGGGTCTCTAGTAATATGAAAATTTAGAACAGGCGTCTTCTGTACAAATATTATGGCATCATTATTTTCTATGAAAACATAAAAAGCAATTGGTCCTTGCCTGCTAAGTCTGATAGTAGTAATGATACTAATAAAGGCCAACTATAAGGCCAGGGGTGGCGAACATTTCCCCTCGACGGTGTTCGAAACTGGAGCTACGGAACCAGTTGCGATCGAAAACTTTTTCGTACTTATAAGATGTTAGTTGCGAACGAAGAACCCCGGGGTTCGTACCTTTTATTAACAATCTTCTATTTTTATTTCACAATTTTCTAACAATTTATTAATTGCACGTCGCTATTATGCTAATAATCATACTATTATCTAATACTACATAACTTAAATCCTCCTATTGTTTACCTTGCAACCACGACAGCCACGGCAGACCAGTCCCCTCTGGCAGCACCCGTTCACGAGTTGATGCATGGAGCAGCCATGGCCGCATTCAACCATTTTATTGGGAATGCGGTGCCCGCCATACGACTCTTCCACACGACACTACCACCAGTTTGAACACTTTAGTGAGCATGACTACCTGCAATATCAGAGCAGCACTTCCTCTCCCCCGCACGCGATGTTCCATATTCCTTATTTAGCGTAATAAATTCTTTGGCTCTTCATCTATCCAGTCGTGTGATTGAATTTTGGATGGAGATGATAGATTTGTAGCTGCAACATCAAACTATATCCCCCGATTTTGTTATCATTCGTTTTTATGGTTCCGTACCTCAAAAGGAAAAACGGAACCCTTATAAGATCACTTTGTTGTCCGTCTGTCTGTCTGTCTGTCAAGACCCTCTATGTCGAGAATGCGTGGAGGTATCAAGTTGAAATTTGAACTGTATACTCAGGTCTACAGTCCCATGAATTTGTAAAAAAATCAAACTGCTAAGTTTACGTAAAAAAAAGTTACGGCCGTTTATTCAGCAAAAAACGCATATTTCGACACATTCTCAAGGGAATCAAAACCTATAGGGTACTTCCCGTTGACCTATAAATATGAAATTTGGCAAGTAACATAATTATAGACTACAAGTACAAGAATACATCTCAAAACTATACATTTGTAATTAAATCTTAAAAAATAGGGGGTCTATATTTTTAATAGGAGGTCGAAATTTCAAATTGAAGCTACTAGTTCAAATGGGGTATCATATGAAAGGGCTTGATGTGCACATTGCAAAATATATTTTATTTAATTTTCCGGCGCATTATTTTTTTATTTATAATGAAAAATATCAAATTTATAATGATCTTACGTACGGGACCCTCGGTGGGCGAGTCCGACTCGCACTTGGCCGGTTTTTTTGAACTGCCTCCCTATGGAAGCAATTTTAAAGACGTATTCACGTCAAAAAATAACAACAGAAAATTCGGTTCTTCTATTTTACAACTATAATGGCGCAGACAGACATACAAGTTAATATTCCGTAAATATAAACATAATAACATCCCTCTTTTTTCATTGTAGGATATAAATAAAAAAAATCTATGATTGCATAACGAAAATTTAATAATTCACTTGGTCTAAAAGTTGATTGAAACGTCATTCCAATGATATATTAATGTTCAAAGTGTTTTGACATTTTTTTTCGATTGAATATACAAACAAAATATAAAATTTATAAAGGGATTCTGTTTATATTTCTCGCAGGCTTACTCGGCAATTCAGCCTGTACTTAATTTAATTTAGCACGAAACCCCTCTTATATCGGCGTGATAATGTGCTTAAATTAAATTAACGTAATTAAACGTAACGTAATAAATATTACTGTAATGTAATACCATTGATGTTATAAATAGCGATATAGATATGGTATACCACAGTATAAATAATAGTACTACGTACAGTATGGCCTCTCCCTGCCGCTCTCTCATGTCGACCACACCTCCCCTCTGAGACAAATCTGGAACATTTTGTATGGCGCACGCACACTTACTCATTCACGCTCTGCTCTGACGTCATTGTTTAATACGTTACGTAACTTACTGACGCTTCATTTGTGTGGAGTGGCCTGGGTGCGTCTATATTAAATTGCGTCCGAAAACAATTCCCGCCGCCTGGTAGGTATATGAAAACGGTTCCCGTCGCCTGGGAGATCTATGACTATCGCTATCATTATTACCTCGGCGATTTAATATCTATCCCTTATATGATATCCCTTTCCCTCGCTGAGTGCGTAACCGACGCAGTGGCGTCTTATTTTCTTGTAAAAATATGAAATTTACCTAAAATACGCGTTAACAGCAAATGTTATTGTATACTTTACGTTACGTTACGTAATATGTGATCCCTTGAGCTTTGTAATGTAATACCATTGATGTTATAAATAGCGATATAGATATAGTATACCACAGTATAAATAATAGTACTACGTACAGTATGGCCTCTCCCTGCCGCTCTCTCATGTCGACCACACCTCCCCTCTGAGACAAATCTGGAACATTTTGTATGGCGCACGCACACTTACTCATTCACGCTCTGCTCTGACGTCATTGTTTAATACGTTACGTAACTTACTGACGCTTCATTTGTGTGGAGTGGCCTGGGTGCGTCTATATTAAATTGCGTCCGAAAACAATTCCCGCCGCCTGGTAGGTATATGAAAACGGTTCCCGTCGCCTGGGAGATCTATGACTATCGCTATCATTATTACCTCGGCGATTTAATATCTATCCCTTATATGATATCCCTTTCCCTCGCTGAGTGCGTAACCGACGCAGTGGCGTCTTATTTTCTTGTAAAAATATGAAATTTACCTAAAATACGCGTTAACAGCAAATATTATTGTATACTTTACGTTACGTTACGTAATATGTGATCCCTTGAGCTTCATTAATTTATCAACATAAATTGTGCATTTTGGTAATATAGAAGACGCTATATTTACCTATTTCAATCAATTGTCACAAACGTCAGTTTCGTCGGTTTGCTTGTGCGAATTAATTGCGAGGTGAGACAGTCGGCTCACATTTTGGGTGAACGTTTTTGACGCTTATACTCGAAGCATATCTATAGTATTTCTAACATCATTGTATAACACGTAATAAGTTTCTACACATTTTCAAAAGCACAATCATAACAGATAATTAAAATTTTGAAAGGCATTTTATAATTTTAATAAATTACGGAAAATTTGTTTCGATGTTTCTCTTTGAGTTTTAATGGCGTTGTAATGAGGATGAAAGTGAAAGCTTGTCCTTGCCTCATCTCATAATGAGTTTTGAATGAAGGTATTTATCCTGTTATGAAGTAGTAGTAACTGGTAGTATTAGTGGGCGTAAATAACGACGAGCTCGGTGGCGTAGCGGCCAATGACGCGGCTTCAACACCAACGCTCGTGGGTTCGATTCCCACATAGAACAAACATTTGTGTGCATGAACATGTCTGTTTGTCTTAGTCTGGGTGTTTTCTATGTATCAATAAGTATGTATTTACAAAAAAAAAATGTATTTACGTATGTTTATCTATCCCAAATTAAGCGCAAAGCTTGTGTTATGGGTACTAGACAACTGATAAATGTACTTAAATACATTTTTTTTGTAAATACCTAGAAAACACCCAGACCAAGACAATAATACCTATTTAAATAAAAATTGTCTGTAGGAGTATCTTCATATTGATATTACTGGCATCATGTAATATATACAAATAGATATTCTTAATAATAATAAATAGGATATATAGCCAAAATTTCTCCAAACAGCAATAAACAATAAATTGAAGCAATAAAGGCTGTGTTTGAATTAAAATTAACAAAGTCTCCAATACTTACAATAAACATTTTATCACCAAACTTCTTGAGAACACAATCGTTAAATTTATAAATCTCATTCGTAACTTGGTAAAACGAAAGTTTATTTAATGTGTTAAGTGGTGGTAATTGCGCCATAAATAAAGTTCCAGCTTAAACACTGTCTCGAGTTCAGTAAAGAAACTCATTTAGGGCGAGTTTGCGAGAGTTTGCCAAATTAATATCTACATCCCTCCATACAATTCCGTAAAGCCTCACTACTGCCCTCCTCTTAAATTAATAACACTAATGGCCTTACTCGGCGAAGCCAAAAAGGACGAGTTTCAATTAATTAATATTAGTTTAGTTTTGTAATTTTCAATTTATATAAACCTTGGATAAATAACTTTTTTATAGTATAGTGGTAGGGTAATAAAAATTAAAGTAATTGCAGGAAAAATAGTTCAAATTAATTCAATTATTTGTACTTCTAGTAAGAATCGCGTAATAAAATTATAAAAAAGTAAGTTAAGTGTAATATATCCTACTTAAATATAATTATTAATAAAATAATTAAAGTATGAACAAGAAAGGAAATAATTTGTTCAAATATTTATTCCAGTGATAAGCAGCGATGTCTTCCCTCAAAGTTATATTACCTAAATCGACTGAGTCCTTCACAAAACTAATTCTTGTCAGCTGTCAATTTAAACCGAACCAAACCGAAAACAAGTTTTATTTATAGTATTATTTTATAATAAAGAAATAAGAAAGAATAACAAAAAATCACACCCCAAAAATTTTATCGACTATGTAGTTTTCGAAATTACCCCGGCCAAACTGTATGGAATTCCATACAGCTTGGCCGGGGTAATTTCAACAAAGAGATCGATAGACGCATTCGACTGGGCTGGGCAGCTTTTGGAAAGCTTCGTCACATCTTCGCCGCGCAGATACCCAGTGCTTGAAGACTAAAGTTTTCAACCAGTGCATTCTCCCTGCGATGACTTATGGTGCCGAGACTTGGACACTGACCATCGGACTGGTCCACAGGCTAAAGGTCGCGCAGCGAGCGATGAAGAGGGCTATACTCGGGGTTTCTCTGCGGGTCGAATCCGGAACGAAGAAATTCGATGGAGAACCAAAGTTGTCGACATAGCCTTCAGAGTTTGTAAGCTGAAGTGGCAATGGGCCGGTCACATCTGCCGAGTAAGTGATGGCAGATGGGGGAGGAAGGTACTAATACCTTCCTCCCCCATCTGCCATCACTTACACTTTGTCGTCCTATGCGCGCCCTCCACTCTAAAATGGAGGGCGCGCATAGGACGACAAAGTGTTGGGCGCCCTCCTTCTAGATGGTCCGATGACCTTAAGAAAGCGGCTGGGAGCGGCTGGATGCGGAAGGCGGAGGATCGTATCTGGTGGAAGGTATTGGGGAAGGCTTATATCCAGCAGTGGGTAGATACAGGCTGATGATAATGATGATGTAGTTTTCGATAGTTTTAGTGAGTCGTGTTTCCCGTTACATATTTGAAACATGAGCAAAACATGAGCGACGTCGTCAGATAAACAATTAACTATTCTCTAATACATAGTGTAATTTGCATTTAAACGTCATGAACTTGTGTTTAAGGCTGTCTTCTCTAAATATCATTTATATTATCTCATATATGAATGTAAGCACGTAATTTATATTCCGGCAAAATGTAGGTGATATCACATAATGTTTATGATAACGCTAACATCTCGTGACGTAATTTGTTGCGTCTTGTTTTGTCCTCCCCTCACGTGTACGACGTTTCATGGTTTGAATTCTTGAAAGCGTATACGACATGGTATTGAGTTTATTTTCATGTGAACATCACGTTGAATAATTTTATTGTTGGTGATACAATAAGAAATTGTTATAATATAATTTTGACAATGCGCATGTGATGCCCCTGGTGTTACAGGCGTCCAAAGGCTACGGTAACTGCTTTAAGTTTCAAGGCGAACCGTATGCTTGTTTGTCACCTTAGTGGCATAAAAAAATGAAACTTTATCGGAGCAGTAATCATCATAAGTATATGTAGTGCAATGTATTATGTATGTATCGATAGTTTATTTATGTATGTATTGTATATTGGATTAATTATGTAGGTATGTGTATTTATATTGTGTTTGTAGTACTATTGGATTCACACATCATTTAACCGCATTCGTATTTTTTCCACTCCCAATGATTGACTGGTAGAGAAAGCAATTAGCATTAAGTCCGCCTATTGTACCAGTTAATTGTGATCTGTAAAGTTTTAAATAACAAGTACTTTTAACCCAAAAACTTATATACAGAAGTACATGCCACCACCTAGGCGGCGGAGGTAATTTTTTCCATTTTTAAAATATCTATATATATAAAAGCGAAATACCACTCACTGTTTAATCACGAAATCTCAGAAACTATAACAACTACAAATTTGAAATTTGACGGGTAGGTTCCTAATAGGGTGTGGACATCCGCTATGAACGGATTTTACGAAACTCCACCTAAGGGGGTAAAACGGGGGTTGGAAGTTTGTATGAAAGTCCTATGTTTTTGAAGTAAGAGACTTGAAATTTAAAATGTATGTTCTATAGATGGTGTAGAAAAGTACTAATAATGTATCTTTAGAAATCAACCCCTTTTGGGGTTAAAACGGGGGTTGGAAGTTTGTATGAATGTTCTATGTTTTTGAAGTAAGAGACATAAAATTTTAAATAGATGGTGTGGAGGTGTACCAATAATGTATCTTTAGAAATCAACCCCTTTTTGGGGTTAAAACGGGGGATGGTAATTTGTATGAAAGTCCAATGTTAGTGAAGTTAAAGTAATTATGACAGAAGGATTTTAAATGGTATTTATATACCATTTAAAATAATGTGTAAGAATTATTGAAAACAACTACTTACTTAAGACGAGACGTTTCATTATAACAATAAAAAGTATTTTAGGTTTTACACAGAGGTTTCGAAAAAAGAATATCCGTCGACGTCAGTGATTGTAAAAATTCGTCTAGATATTGATTACTTTTATCTTTCTTTTATTTTTTCCTTTCATTAGGATTTGCTTTTTCGAATATAATTAAAAATTATGTGCAAATAATTAACTCCACGCGTACGAAGACGCGGGCCGCTAGTTTATAATAAAGTACATGCTACCATTTTGAGATTAATTTACTATTACTACGCGTATTAATACGCGGAGCCAACTCAAGCAAAGTGTTTCTGAACAATCTATTAGTTGTGTGGCTAAATTCATAGAAAACTTTGAAGGCATTGTTTTAATATAGTTAAAATTAAAAAAGGTACAGACAAGAGCTTGTAGACCGTTTGTGATTACTATGATAATGGGTATCAAATGAAAAGGCCTGATGAGTAGACCATAGTAAGTAAATTAATTACAGCTTGTTTAAATTTGTTTTTTGTTTATTCGTATTTTATACTACGATGGATGGTAGACAAGCATACGACCTGCCTAATATGATGCGGTAACCTATTAACGCTTACAAGATAAAATAGAGCTGGCGCTCCGCCACTCTGCTCTGCTGCCGTCGCAGCAACTGATTAATCTCCAGTAATTCAGGGAAACCTCACATCAATATGAACTAATTAGGTCACTCACTCGCATAAGCACAACAACCACCTGCCTCTAAAAAATTGCTAACAGACCTGGATAGGATGGATCTGGACAGTCTTTTAACAATAGATTCTTATTTCTTCACTGGTACAACTGGTAGGGACACGTTGATTTTTTTTTTCGATAATCGCGACCGGTTGGGATATGAAGAACCTTCTGCTCCATATATCCCTACTGATCCTCACTAGTAGAGATACTTTATCACTACAAGTGGGGGGGGGGGGGGGGAGTCTTAACAAAAAAACCCTTTTAAACTTATCATTACTGGTGCTTAAATGGCAACATTCAGTTTAAGGTTGGTTTTCTTAACGCTAGTGAATACCGGTCCGAGTTCTAGGTCTCACCCATAATCGCTTAAGTTTAACAGAGTTCTATTACTAATCAAGTGAGTCATCTACCAACATTGTAAGATATATGGGAAATGAAAAAAGTAACAGCTCGAATGATAAGTGTACAATTTTATGAACATTTTACATGAAACCATAAACCTTTACCATAAATAAATCTTATTTCTATCAGGGCACCCGTGAGAATGTAATCATAACATTTACTGCTTCTAAAAAGGTTAACAGCTGCTATACTAGCAGCTGTTAACATTTTCCAATGAAGATTTTTTATTATGGAACTCCGCCCTTTCCACGAAGGAAAATCAGCTTGTTTGGTATTTTATTTATTTTTACGAGTTCCTGATATTACTGGCATAAATAAAATATTTTACTAAAGTTTTAATAGTATAATACATTATATTGTATATAATAATGTAATGGAGATTTGATTGTGTGAAAATTAAATAATGCCAAAATACGCAAAGCGGCCGTAAAAGCTACTAGTACTTAGTTGAGCCTCCGCCAACCCGCAGTAGAGCAGCGTGGTGGAGTATACTCTAAATGCCTTTCAAAATGAGTATCCCATCAGTCGGATGAATAAGGGATGGACGACGACGTAAAGCGCCGTATGGTATTAAGCTAGTAAAACGAATATCGCAAAACATCTTCGAAAAAACAATTAGTTTAGAATTTTAATACTGTTTAATACTTGATATTGATAATATACAAAATACACCTAGGACCAATGTTGACTTGGGCGCCTATATTTTCCGATAGGCGTCTCGATCGCGGTGGCTAGATGGGGTTATTGAGTTAAGTGTCTGCCGAGGACAGCTGTGGATGGATTGACAATAATCAGATGTAAAATTGACCTAGCCATCACCTCAAACTCGTCGGCGTCCAAAAGGTGGACTTAAAGTTGTACGTATAGTGATATTATTATAAGTTGTTTTGTTGTATTCCTGGATTATTGCTAAATTAAGGAAATTATTTACTGCTATTGCACCATGTTTTATATTATTGATAATTTGACAATTTTGTGTATAGTTTTAAGAGTTTATTTTAAATTTTACTATATATATATACATAATACATAATACTATATATATATATATATATATATATATATATATATATATATATATATATAATATGGAGACCACGTACCGGCAAGCGCAGCGTAGGACGTCCACCCACAAGGTGGACAGACGACCTCATTAAGACCGTGGGATCGCGCTGGATGCAAGCCGCTTCCAACCGGTCTTATTGGAGATCTAGAGGGGAGGCCTATGTCCAGCAGTGGACTTTCAATGGCTGAGATGATGATGATATACATAATTAATTTAAGATATACAAAGGCCTTGTCCACGACAGGGGTGTGCGATGTCTGATGTAAGCCGATCTGCGCATACTCAGCGGCAATTTACACCGCTGAGTATGCGCATATTGCGATTGGCTTATATATTAAAAAAAAAAAAAAAAAAAATATATATACAAAATAAAAGTAGTTAATAGAGTAGGCAGAACAAGAGAAATCGCAATGTACAGATTATTTTTTATATACTTTAAGTCTACATCCCTATTCGTAGACAGTATCTACGTTTTTTAAGCATGTTTTACTTTTACTTGTATTATTGTGTATTTATATGTGGATAAATATTCATTTTTGTAGAAATATTTTGTAATAAGCAATTCCTGGAAACCGCACATGAATGTTCATGAATTTTGTTACTCTCAATTATGAATAGAGAATCTGAATGCATTAACACTATTCACTATTGAACTTTGCGAGAACATCTATTGTGATCTAAAGTAAACTAACGAGCTATTTTAAACTTTATAATTATATATCAAATTATAATTGATGTATACAATAAATGTCTTCAATATTGATAATACCAATCTGGACAGATTATCCACTTTACTAAATTCACCATACATTTCCGCTATTTTGAGAATCTTCTTACTCGTAAGCGCGGGTCACTGATCACACATCCGGCGGATATCGATAAGAATGCCGTTGCTGGCTCACTGGATCCAGAGCTTATCTATGACATGTACGTAAAATGATCTCCTGACATCAAAGGACTATTGTAATTTCGAGTAGATATCTCTTGCCTAGTATTCGGTGAATCTATATGCGCACTCAATAAATTACATAATACCATAACTATACTCTGTACGATACAGAGTATAGCTATATTTACATCCATGGTAATTATATAAAATAATATCGATGTTTCAAACCATTCGATATTTCGTATTCGACATAAAGAGACGAATATGTTTTTCAAAACGATATTAGTTAACTCTTTACAGGCTTACAATAATTTTATGAGTCTGTAACAGAATTTTCGAGAACTACCAATTGTTCATTCGATATTCAGTTCATCGACTATTCAAAATAAGTCGTGGAGAATTGCATTCGATATTGCGTGATTCGATTGAGTGTCTTTCGAAACTCGGTTACGGATCCCACTTTTAATGAGCATTTTAATTGCTGTGGTGGCTTAAGAGGCTTTATAAGTTCTAAATCCTGTCTGTTGAAAAAAAACGGGTCGTAATTCAAAAAAATTCAAAATATCTTTATTCCTTGGACTTTATAAAGCACTTAGAAACGTCATAGAAATTAAATATAAGAATATGTATAAATCATTACTACTCTAAATCCGCAGAGCTTAGATTCACTTTCATCACACTATCTTGAATGTGAAAGTGAATTTAAGTGTCATTTGTAAGTAATGCATTTTTTACCTTTTATTTTATATTGTACCTAGCAATTTTTAATCCACTAAATAGCACTAAATTGCAGCTCATGTTGCTCTACCTAAAGTCAGAACAATTTACACAGGTCTTCTGCAAGTTATTCCTTTTACCAGTCGGTTACGTAATTTTAAAATTTACAATTCCCGGTGCAATACACTTCACACTATGATTTATGACGAGTATGCTGATGTAGCTCAGATAATAAATGGCTTCCCATCTCTGTTTGCACGTATATCGCGCGTAACTTGTTCGAGTGAAGAAAAAAATGTTGCCAGTTTAAAACATATGAGCTCAGTCGGGAAACAAATTCGCTTTGACGGAGAATTATTGGAACAAATATTTGATGTTTACACTACGCGAAAAATCCCTACCTACTGAATATTATGAGCAAACTGAACTGGAGTTAGGGAATAACGCCAAATTGAAATAAAGGATTAACCGTCCCAATACCTATTTCATTTCTAGGCCACCGTCCCCGTTAACTTCTATACAATATACAATAACTTTAAAACCTTTCTACAGAATTGATTTTGATATTTTTACGGATAAAATTTTATGTGTAGAATAGCTTGAACCCGCGACTTAGTAAGAGCGTATCCCAGTATCCCGTGGGAACTTTCAAAAACCCTTTCTTAGCGAATTCCTACGTACATAATAGCTGCATGGGGCTATATCGACTAAGTTGAAGCCGATTCACATCGGATTTTCCATAGCGAAAATCAAACTTCCACTTGTTTTATATTTGAGAGAGAGAGATGGAAAGCAATCACTCGCAAGAACACAGCAACCCTCAAGGAAATTGTTATTTGGCTGCGGTATTCTATGACGTGGTAGTAGTACTTCCCCAGTCGGGTAGCTTAAAAAATATGCTATGCGCTACCTCTCTTTTCGCCAGTCTCGCTTGTCAGTCAGCAGGGTGCGCCACGTGCAGGGGGGTTGGCTTTGGTTCAAAGATGTAGATGAAACACTTACACCCCAACCATGTTGCCAATAACATAAACTTAAGACCTATTTTTCTTCAGCTATTTTGCTTCAGCATCGACGGTAGGGTCCTAATTAAATAAAAAAATATTAAAAAATAAAAATAAAGATTTTTGGACACATAATGACCGGTGTCTGATATACTAACGCTCCACTTGGTATGAATAAAGTACCGTAGCATGTAAAAAAATGCACGTTACCTCCGCTACGCCTACGCAACATTTCCTCGTAGCAACGCTCAAAGGATTTGTCATTTGGGATTCGATTTTTGTATGATTGCGGCACTCCCCTTATTCGGGCTGCTTCTAATCTCGCTAGAGCGCCTCGTTTGATTATCAAGCGAGTATTGGCAGGCAGGATGCACATTGGTACATCCGAGCATGTTTGAACCAAAGACAACTGTGTGCCAACAACAAGCCGGTTGGCTTTGCACACTTGACTTTGGTTGGAGGCGTATCGTCTTTTGAGATGTGAGACATATCGTCTCACAGATGGTTGTAAGAGGCTAATTTATCATCTTTATTTCCAGAGATATTGTTCTTATTTATTTATTAAAATTTTGCTATCGTTATCTTACAAAACGTCGCGCAGCACAGGTTGGTTGGAGAGATTTTCTTAGAGATTATCTCTCTAAGAGATCTCTTCCAGCCAGCCTGTGCTGGTTAACAAAACTTCAAACTCTTGCAATTGTATTAGTTTTAGGAATTTTTATATTTTGTTATTATGTATTTGTAACAGTTACACTTGAAGGGAACAGGCAATATCCTAATGAATAGATTTTGAGAAAAACACAGTTAAAAGTTCAGAAGTAAGTATTACAATTTACATTGAGATCATCGTATGTGGTTACTTTTAGTTTGCTCTTTTGGCGCCATTTGTTTACTATTTTAAAGCTTTTTAGTGATTAGAAATTTAACCACCATAGATAAAAATTTGCTTCCAATAGAAAATAAAAAAATAAAAATTGTGATATTCCCTGTTCTTTGCCTGTACTCTTCACTTGTTATGTATTTTAGTTATTTGCAATAAACAATATATTTATATAATATAAAATTTAGTTACTCGAGTTGAATTGTCCAGTGAATAATGGCAAGCCAGTGAATTTCGTTTAATGAATCCATAACAAAGTTTATGCAGAAATATTATTATTTAATTTAATAATTAAGCTAGAAGTTGTGCGATCTAATGATCGCACAACTTCTAGCTAGTAAACAGTAGATATTGGATATAATCTAGTTGAGTATCCTTGTACACTTTTATATTGTTGAATAGGCAGGAACAGTTTATTGTTTTCTGGATAGCTTTTTCTAGCTCACAATTGCACGCACGATAGCCAACGCAAAGAATGAACGGATCTGAATGACATTTTGCATATAGATTGGCACTATATTGAATTAACATACAGAATACTTTTTTAGATCAAAAGGCTGCATAATATTAGCTAGCTTTATACTCTTTCCTTTCTAGCTATAACTCGACGTGAATTGTTTTTTTTTTATATATGAGAGGGGGCAAACGAGCATATGGGTCACCTGACGGAAACCATTCACCATCGCCCATGGAAATCAGCAGCACCAAGGGGTCGCCGATCCGATGCCAGCCTATACTCACTCCTTTCTTTCTGGTGATCACACTCACTCGTAGGAACACAACAACCCTCAAAGGAATTTATATTTGGCTGCGGTATTCTGTGAGTGGAGGTAGTTCCCCAGTTGGGCAGCTTAAAAAATACCTTATGCGCTACGTAACTTTTTGCCAGAGCCTCGTTGGTCAGTCAGCAGGATGCACCACGCGCAGGTAGGTTGACTTTGGTTCAAAGATGTTGATGAACTACTTACACTGCAAAACTTGCTGTGGACTTACTTTGTACTAAGTAGAATTGTTAAAACTATAAATCAAAACATAATCCCATAGTGTTAAAAGCGCAGTGCTCTGTTTTATTTACAATCAACTTAGCAATTGGAACGTGCCCTGAGCGAGAGATCAAGCGTTATCGGAGACTGTACACATTGACGTAACTTCTTTAATTCAAGTAGGTCTTAATTAAAACTTAGTATTATTTAACTACTGCAATTATCTAAGTTAGTTAATCTATTTTATCTTAGTAAGTTTTTCTTTACATACAGTATACAAGTAACATTTATACAACGAACGAACACACATTAACAACGAAGACATTTTATACCAAGAACGGGGAAACTGTGGAATCAACTTCCCTCAGTAGTATTTCCTAACAATTACGACACCTTCTTCTTTCCTTCTGAAGCCTTCAAGAACAGAGATTTCTTTATTTCCGTTAAAAGGCTGGCAACGGATCGGCGAACCCTTGGTGTTGCTAATCTACATGGGTGGTGATGATTGCTTTCGACCACGTGACCCACATTCTCATTTGGGGGACAAATGTATATAGGTATGTATTTACAAAAAAAAAATGCATTTAAGTTTAACATCAGTTTTGTAGTACTAATAGTACAAGCTTGGCTTAGTTAGGGACTACATCGCAGTGTAATTCGTCCAAGAATATTTATTCCTCACGGCCTCCTTCTACAGTCGCACTGCTCGCCATCGACATGGAATTCATCCTCACACATTGGAGCCTAAGTGGTCGCATACTGTGCGGTTCCAGAGAAGTTTTCTCCCGCGTACTGTCAAGCTGTGGAATAAACTGCCTGTCGAGGTTTTCTCAGGAAAGTACAGCATGAGGTTCTTCAAAAGGGCGTGAAGAGGTTTTTATAGGGTCGGCAACGCGCTTGTGATGCCCCTGGTGTTACAGGCGTTCATAGACTACGGTAACTGCTTTCCAACAGGCGGGTCGTATGCTTGTTTGCCACTTTAGTGGTATAAAAAAAAATTCGCTGCGAACTAACCATGTGAACAAAGTTACGGGAATTCGCTAGTATTACATAAAATCTGTTACATAATTTCGAGGTAGAGTGGTAGTAACGCTGTCAGAGCCAGCACCGCACTCATTTGTCAACAGCTCCACAACTCCACATAACAATCAGGATACGAAAACACTAGACGTTGCATCCAATCTTTTATGTGATAAATACTTATGTCTTGTTCTTTTTTGTAAACTACTGTAGTGTAAGTCTAAATATGTATTTATAGGTACAGCATTTAAGAGTATATCTAAGATCGTCAATGTAACCTGAACGACTAATAAACCAAATGTGAACCTAATCAGCCGTGTGGTTTCCGGTAGACTATAATAGAATCACTCTGTGGAAGTCGTACAAGGCGACTAAGGGCTACATTATCAAATATCGATCAGGCCTCCCCAACCTGTTTGGCCAGCGTGGGGAGTGTAGGCCAAATCCTCCTTCCGTCTAGGGCGGACGAGAGAGAGTCGTGCTCCTGTAGTAGAGACTAAAATGGACCTGATGATGTTGATGATGATGATGATGAACCTAATCAGACGTTTGCATCATCTCCCGCTCACCACCTTCATTACACTACATCGGGTGATATATACGAGGGTCTTCATTGCGCGTGTCAGTATAATAGAACAACCGTAGCCTGTCCGTGGATGGGTTTATTTATATCAAGCTCCTTCGTGATGCGGAGGACACGTTAAGCTATCGGCTGTTGTCATTTAATGACAGTCGTTAAGCCAAGTCACTCCCCTTTAGCCTTGGGTGATTTGAAAACACTGGCCTCCGCCAACCCGCAGTTGAGCAACGTGGTGGAGTATGCTCTAAAACCCTTTGATTGAAGGGAGACCCATATCCAATAAATTTGTAGTTAAAGACATTATCTTTTCATTGTTTAATTGTAAATTGTAAAATAAATTGAACCTAAATAGTTTAAATTTATTATATTTTGTGTTTTAGGATTATTTGTATTTTAAAGTTTTTTAGTGTTGCAAAAATAATAATGGTGTTTATATTAATATTATATTTAGTCGATTATACCATATAAAAATGTGTAGGTATATGAAAATATAACATAGAAACTTACTATCAAGAAACGGATTTGAACATTAATTGATACATTTCATTTCAACTGTACTCTCACGGTGGCCCCGCCAACTTCTTTTTAGGATCTGTTCACGAAATCTCGAATTCAAACGAATTTGTGACGGTCATAGAATCTGCATACAAAGTACATAAAGTACGCTCTAACGACTTTGCTGCCAATATTCAACTGCATTATGCTATCTGTGACTGTACGTAGTACTATTATTTATTATTTATATTACAGTACAAAATTTCACACCAATAAAGTAGCGGGCGCCAGCTTGTAATACATGTCTGGAACACAGTAATATAGAATTAGACCGCGGCGGCCTCTCCGATAATTGCCTGTCGGCGTTAGCATAACCGTGTATATTGCTTAGCGTGAATATGCTTTTTTATAACACGCTTCAAAATTTTTATCTTGAAAGATAGAACACCAGGGGCCCTGCTTTTTTGTAACGTGCTTCCATTTTTTTTTATCTTGAAGGGTAGATCACCATGGGCCTTACCGCGGAAGCTGAAGCCAATTAGGCAATTAGCATTGGATTTTTCGGTCCGAAAGTAAAACTTGAGCTTAGATTGTGTTAGGCTTACCTACCTAAGAGAAGCTCGTTGTCGTCGCGCGTGTCAGTCGAATCCAACACGCAAGTTAAGCAACGTCGATCGTAGCCTGTCCATGGATGGGTTTATTTATTTCGAGCTCCTCCGTGCTTCGGATGGTATGGTAAGCCACCGGTTGCTGTTGTCATTAAATGACAGTCGACAGACAGGTAAGCCAAGTCAGTGGCCTTTCGGCGGCTTGAAAACACTAGCCTCCGCCAAACCGCAGTTAAGCAGCGCGGTGGAGTATGCTCTAAACCCCTTCGATTGAGGAGAGACCCGTATCCTAGCAGAGGGAGTAAGGGTTAACGACGACGTGTTAAGCTTATATGGTAGAGAACCTAAAGCTGTACCACTAAGCTAAAGATGTTTGTCATTAACTTTAACGTAAGACCTATTTTTGGAATCAAAATATTCGATTGGAATCGGCTTCAGCTTCGTAGGTAGGGTTGGCCAACTCTACCTACGAAGAATCCTACCTACCTTCAGTTGAACAACCCCTGGTTGACCAACTGAAAGCGGTCAAGAATCGCATGGCTATGTAATTATTTTTTTGTATTTGTATTTTTTGTTTATTTGTATTTTTTGTTTATTTGGGGGTGTAAGTTGTTCATCAACATCTTTGAACCAAAGCCAACTTCACCTGCACGCGGTGCACCCTGCTGACTGACAAACGAAGCTCTGGCGAAAAGAGAGGTAGGGAGCGTAATTGTAAGCTACCCGACTGGGGAATGTACCTCCACCTCACAGAATACCGCAGCCAAATAACGGTTCCCTTGAGGGCTGTTGTGTTCCTGCGAGTGAGTGAGGTCACCAG
This sequence comes from Hypsopygia costalis, assembly GCA_937001555.2. Taxonomy (NCBI): domain Eukaryota; kingdom Metazoa; phylum Arthropoda; class Insecta; order Lepidoptera; family Pyralidae; genus Hypsopygia; species Hypsopygia costalis. The sequence goes on along the minus strand of OW443339.2, from coordinate 12,901,517 downwards.
AAAGGAAGGAGATGCTGCGATGGCAGCGGGGGTGGCAGCGCGCGAGCGATATTTTATGTTGCGAGCGTTAATATGGCTACGGTAACCGCTTCACATTAGGCGGGCCGTATGCTTGTCTGCCACCAGACGTAGCATAAAAAAAAAAAAAAAAAAAAAAATAGAGGTAAATAAAGAAACGGTATATTTTTTTTTTTATATTACGTCGCGTCGGGTGGAAGACAGCATACGGCCTAACGTGAAAGTCCATATTAACGCTCGCAACCTGAAATATTGCTCGCGCGCCGCCACCCCTCGCTACCAACTCACCAACTCAAGCAGAGTTCAGAAACACCAAGGGGTCGGCGATCCGTTGCCAGCCTAGCTCTTATTTGATTTTTTTTTTTTTTTTTTAATTATGTTTAAAGTATAGTGCAAGGCGTAAAATATATGTGTACATATTATTACGCGACTATGAACGTGATTTCGTAATGAAAAAACTAAGTATTAAGCAACCGACCGTTATATGAATTTGTAAACACTTTGAGTGTTATAGTCTATTTGGAAGTGACTAAATCAAATAATAATGTTAATAAAACTATCTAAGAAGTGCTACAATTAAGACATAAATATGTTTTTCTACGTATATTAAACATAACCGGATGATATTGCTAGTGACTAAGTGACTTTATAATAAGGAAGGGTAAGGAAAGACATACCATATATATACATTAAAAGACTATTAGAGGTGCCATCGATATTTTGGTACTAACACTACAAAATTGAATATTCTATTTCACTATAATTATACTTATATGAGTTATGGAGTCAGAAAACATAACCTTCCGCAAAACTGAAAAGAACACACAAGAAAATACAACTCCAAATTCATCATTGTTTGAGGACACTGTAATGAACTTATCGAATACATCTACAAATGAAAACTACACCATCGTTGATCTCTATGATAAATTAAATATATTAACCTTGGAAATACAGAGTGCACATGAGAAAATAGATAGTTTGAATAATCAATCAGCATATTTAAGACAAGAATTAGAGAAATCACAGAAGGTAATTGAAAAATTAAGTAGTGTTCAGTTACGAGATAGAGAAAATGGTACACCACCAAGTAAGAAAAAGATAAATAAGGCGAGAAAGCTGCCAATGACATCTGTTCGCTCTTCACCTACAAAATCAGGCTCACCAAAAACTATGGAAGCGCAACAGCAACATGATAATACCTTACAAGCAAATAATATGAATAGAGAGAATGAGTGTAACACCTTAAATAATATTGTTGATCCAACAAAATACAATCTGGATGTACCTAATACCCATTCGACTTCAATATTAAACAATTCTACAAATGAATTGAAAAATGATGACATTAGTTTTGTTAAGGAAGCAATTATAAATACACCGTCTTCAACATTTATACACAGCATAAGAACTTCCACCGGCATGATGAAGTATATTACAGAAAAACGAAGAATAGTAATAGTGGCTGATCAGCAAGGTCGAAATTTGCGTAAAATACTTCAAGAGCTTGTCGGTTCAAGTTACTTGGTAATATCCTATTGGAAGGCTGGGGCATCCTTTCAAAATATTTTGTCGTCATTTAAGAAGGATATTTGTAACCTTAATGATAATGATATTGTTATACTATTAGGTGGAGTGAATGAAAGAAGGCCCAATGATTTCCAAATATATTTAAGAAACTGGCTTAATAATGTGAAAAATACTAATGTAATCATTTCTGAAGTACCATTCAATACACGACTTAACGAGATGAAGTTGAACTATGAACTAAGATTTATTTGTAATGAGTATAATAATGTAACTTATCTTGATATGGGCTACTGCAGCTGTCTGCCTGGTCGTAATTTCTTTGCTATAAATCTTTGCCAATCCCTTCTCCGAGAAATTCTACGGCTTGATTATAAATTAAAAATTGACTCCTACAATAACTTTAAACAATATAATGTAACTGGTGTATGTTTGAATGTTCCTATGTATATTAACAGGAGTACCCAGACAGACACTAGTGATTATTTATTTAATAATGACTTGGATAAAAATAATGTAGGACAATGTACCGGTAATAGTAATAACAACACACTCAATGACGTAGCAATAGCTGATAATGTTGGTAATGCCAATACAAATAATAACTTATTTCGTTCATAACCACCTTGCTATATTACACCAAAATGTAAACGGGCTTATAAACAAAACTGACTTACTTATAGCAAACCTTGAGGACCTTAGCAATGACGGAAATTTGGTGGATGTGCTTTGTATTACAGAACATAATATGAAAACAGAAGATACGGAGTTACTAAATATTCCAAATTATGTTCTCGGTACTACATCCACACGGATGCAGAGACATGGTGGATCATGTATATTAGTTCGCAATGACCATAGATTTAAAGTTATAAATGCTATTTCAAAATATAACGTAGCTAAGGTAATTGAATGTTGCGCGGTTGAGTTAATTGATTATGATATTATTGTGGTTTGTATTTATAGACCACCAAGAAAATTTTCTGAAGACATTGATATATTCCTTAAGAATTTTGAAAATATTTTTGTTGATTATTCCTTGAAAAAGAAGAAGTTAATAATATGCGGTGACTTCAATATAAATGTGTTAGTAAAGAATAATGTAACCAATAAGTTTATTGAAATAATAGCTAGTCATAATCTTAGTATATCTATCAATGAACCTACTCGGATCCAAAGCCAAACCTGCATAGATAATATTATCCACAATATAAAAGGCTCTGTTGGTGAAGTCATTGAACTTGCACTATCTGACCATACCGCACAATTGTTAGTATGTTCTGTACAGAAACAATGTTGTTATCAATACTGGTACATTTTTAAACGAGATTATAGTGAGGAGAATATTAAAAAATTTTCCTCTTATTTGAAAAGTCTTCACTTTGCTGATGTCTATGAATCTGATGATGCAAATAATGCATTCAATGCATTCTATGACATGTTTACATTACTTTATTATCTATGCTTTCCATTATGCCGCATAAAAATAAGTGCTCTTAAAAAACACCGGTGGGTTTCAAGAGGTATAAAAATGTGTTGTAAACGCAAAAGACAGTTGTTATGGCAATATAGGAAAAAAAGCAACCAAGAAAATAAAAATAAATTCAAGTCATACTCTAAACAGTTAAATAAAATAATTTCATTAACGCAAAAATCCCAAAATAATTACTATATAAAATCAGCACCAAATAAGTCTAAGGCTGCGTGGAACATAATTAATCAAAGGAAGAACAATGCTCCTAAAGAACAAATAGAAGGTATAAAGATTGATAGTACTACTCTGACCAATCCCAGTGAAATAGCGGAAGCATTTAATAATTTTTTTATTGATCAAGTCAAACCACAAAATCCACTAAGTAAAAAAGTAAAAAAAAAAATATCTATGACATCAGTTAGAAATTCAATTTTTATGAATCCAACCACTCCTTATGACATATACAGAATTATTCAATTATTAAAAAATACAAATAGCACAGGTTGTGATGGCATTTGCACTAAAGTTTTGAAACGAGTTGCACACATAATTAGTCCTGTACTAAGTCATATTAACAATTTATGCATCATATCTGGTGTTTATCCACATAAATTAAAAACCACCATTATAGTACCTACTTTCAAGAAAAAAGATCGTAAAGATATGTCGTGTTATCGACCGATCGCTCTAATGCCTGTGTTTGCCAAGGTTTTTGAGAGGGTCATACATGAGAGCTTAAGTATTTATTTCGAAAGAAACGAGTTATTTTGTGAAGAACAGGTGGGATTCAGAAAGGACAAGTCAATAAATGATGCAATTAACAAATTTCTCACTACTTTATTTTCTAACTTAGATTCTAGAAACTCTGTCTGTGCGCTATATATGGATCTCTCACGGGCTTTTGACTATGTTGATCATGAAATACTTCTGCAAAAATTGCATACTTATGGTATTAGAGGCAACGTCTTCAGCCTACTAAAATCATATTTGGAAAATCGTACTCAAATCACACAATTAAAAAAGATATGTAAGAAGACTAAAACTGAAATTACATACCCTTCAAAAGCTAGAATACTTAAATGCGGAGTTCCCCAGGGTAGCATATTGGGGCCTTTATTATTTATTATATATATAAACGATTTCCCAAAAACAGTTAATCATCAGGTCGTATTATATGCTGATGACAGCACGGTTGTTTTTGTTGGAAAAGATGACACAAGTTTGGAAAATGAAATAAATAAATCTTTAGAAAATATCATAGACTGGTTGAAATCTAATAATTTGGTAATAAATATAGAGAAAACTAATTTTATGCGATTTCGCGAGAAGAGAAAAAATTCACAACCGTTGAATATAGAATATATGGGCTCTAAAATTTCTGAATTACAAGTCACAAGGTTCTTGGGAATTCACATAGACAGTGAACTCAGTTGGAAATATCATATTGAAAGTGTTTGTAACAAACTCTATAAATTTTCATATGCCCTTTATATGCTTGGTAAAGTAGCAGACAGGTCAACTGTAATAACTGCCTATCATGCGTATGTATCAACTTCCATTCGCTATGGAATAGTATTTTGGGGAAATTCTACTGAGAGGGAAGTCATGTTTAGAGCACAAAAGAGGTGCATAAGGGCAATTTGTAAGTTGCAAAAACAGACAGATAGCTGTAGATCCCATTTCAAAGAGTTAGGACTATTAACGGTTCCTTGTGTATACATATATGAATGTGTAATATTTGTTAAAAAAAATATAAACTTATACACCATACGTACCAGTAGACGATATCCTGATAAAGTTTTTCATCCGCTCTGTAGAACCGCACATTTTCATCGAAACTTTATATTTATGGCATCTAAATTGTATAATCACCTACCAAGAGCAATTCTATCTCTGGATTATATACAGTTCAAACGTAGTGTCCTCAACTTACTTAAGGAAAAGGTATATTATAGTGTAAATGAATATCTCTTTGACATTTTATAATAATTTTAATTGTAATTGACATAATTTCATTGACTGATTTAATTTATTCTCTGACATTGCAATGCTTGAATTAATAATTGATTTTGATATGACTTAATATTGATGTGATATAAATATTGGAAATACTATATATCTCCATTAATGACATTGTTGTAATGTATCTAGCTATTTATATATAAATATAGATTTGCATGCCGAAAGGTAAAATGTAGTAGAGGTTGCTATTATGTATTTCTTACATCTATTGTTACCTACATTTGCAAATAAATTGATTGATTGATTGATTGATTGATTGATTGATATTTTTCATTAAATTCTCATTATAGCTCCTTCCTTTCTTTCGTAGTGGTGACCTCGTTCACTTGCAGGAACACAACAATCCTCAAAGGAATTGTTATTTGGCTGCGGTATTCTGTGAGGTGGAGGTACTTCGCCAGTCGGGCAGCTTACAAATACGCTGTACCCTACCTCTTTGAAACTATAATAATATGTATAATATAATAACAGAATACATACATATAAATGTCAATGTCGAGACACTGATACTCCGGGCGAGCGACCCACTTCGCCGCCAGTAGCAGAATGCACTAATTTGTCAACGCACGTCATAAGTGTCATAACAGTCTGGATATGAAACCAATAGCACTCCCATCCCATCCCACTACATAGATATAGACGAGCTCGGTGGTCGAATGGTTAGCAATGGCCACTTTGAATCCGAGGTCGCATGTCAATGGGCACTTTGACTCCGCGTGTTCGATTCCCGCACAAGACAAATATTTGTGTACATAAACGTGTCTGATTGTCTTGGTCTGGGTGTCTACTATATATTATATGTACCTATATATTTACAAAAAAAAATTAATATAGTATCAGTTATCTAGTATCCATAGGACAAGCTTAGCTTAGTTTGGGACTAGATGGTCGTGTGCAATTGGTCCAGGAATATTTATATTTATTCATGTATGTAACCTGTGAGTGAACTGTTAAATACAGGCCACACCGGGAACGAAGCGAAACTACGCTTATGTCCCTGCCTGTTATGTTTTATACCTCAGTTGCACGTCATATACTCTGCCTAACAAAAGAGACTGGCGAAAGAGAGGTAGGTCATGTCAAGTCCAACTGGAGAAGTACCTCTAACTCACATAATACCGCAGCCACACAACAATTATTAATATTATAATATATGTGCCTATTAATATGCTACATGTATTGCGATAAATATTTTGTGACCTATAAATTGGGAAATTAAACTTTCTTGTAATTTTTCTCATGCAACACTTATGCTTGTACACGTTTTCCCGCTCACGTTTCTTGTATTATGTGCTATCAAATACTTAAAGGTTGTCTGGACTCTTCCAGCCAACTTTTAAGTCTCTACAAGAGATAAGCCCGCCTTTGTACATAACATTAAATTATACTATTGTAATAATGGTTCTCTTCTTGGTGTATAATAAAGAGAATACAACAATAATAGAATTAGGAGTTGCTGCGTTGGCAGCGGGGGTGGCGGCGCGCGAGCGAAATTTCAAGTTGCGAGTGTTAATAAGGCTACGGTAACTGCTTCCCATCAGGTAAGCCGTTTGCTTGTCTGCCACCTGACGTAGTATAAAAAAATAGGCATTGTGTTCCTGCAAGTGAGTGAGGTCACCAGGCGTAAAGAGATGCAGCATTAACAGTTGGGGTATCAACGTCTATAGGTTACACAATAACCGCTTTACATCTGGCGAGGTCTGTGGTGTGGTTTATCGCTCGGCTTTGTATACATAAATAGACTGTACAAAGACCGTAGCCATATACTAGATGCTTGCAATACGAGGAGTATTGCTCACGCACTGGCACATCCGCTAATGACATGGCATCACCTCTTATCTGGTTATTTCACTCACTCGCAAGAATACAATAATACTCAAGGATGTTGTTATTTTCCCCGGTTTTCCGTAAAATGGAGTTATTATTCTATTCACTCTAATACTTGCTCTCCAGAATATTAGAAATGCAACTTTCAGTATCTCTGTATGTCTTTCAGTCTCGCCAGCTGTTATGTGCCTCTTTTGTAGATTTTTTTTTAATAATATCTTTGAATTTATGTCATTTTTATATTGCTTTTTTTGCTCAAGTGCCGAACGGTGTGAAAGTAAATATATTTTCTTAGTTCTTCTGGCCTTGTTTTTATTTTATTAAATCCAGTCCATTTTTAATATACGCTCTCCTATCACTAACACTGTGACTCTCGTAATCTTCAACTTCGTTCCAATAATTCCCTTGTTCTCTCAATTCCAGTTTTCCATTCGGGCTTCATGTCTGATTCCTTTACTTTACAAACTTCTCGACAATGAATGAGAGACTGAAATCTATTAGGAAATTCGCCAACAAATTTGTATTAAAAAAAAAAGTGCGTCCTGATTTTCTTCAAAGTTGACAAAGTAGTAAGTTGACATTAACTGAATCACTGTATTTCATCATTTTCATAAGTACGTACGAGTATATTCCGCGAAATTCATTGAGCTTATAAAATCGTCCGGTCGTTCTGTCTGTCCGTTGCCATGAAACTCAAAATTTCGAAATTCTAACTTCGGATTCATGTAGAGCATCAAAAAGTAGTAATGTAAAGTGACCCAATATCAATTTGGGATATCGAAAAAAAAAAATCGCTATGGTGGCGCATGCTGCGCGTCCGATGTTTTATATATGTAATTATATTTAATTGACTTTTCCAAGTAGGTATTTGTTATTTCATATGCTATATGTATATGCTAATGTAATAAATTGTCAATTTATTAATAATTAACCTTACTTGGCACCACATCATTCATCATATAGGTTGACTGAGCTCAACTTCGCCGAGCTCCTATTTCCGGTGACAGGACACAACAAAACCCTAACCTAACCAAAAATCAACTCAAATCTAACCAAAACATGATTTATTACATTGAGCATAACATATTATATAATTTATGTAAGTCATCATCATCATCAGCCTGTATCTACCCACTGCTATAATATGCTTATAAGCCTTCCCCAATGCTTTCCACCAATTACGATCCTCCGCCTTCCGCATCCAACCGCTTTATTAAGGACATCAGACCATTTATCAACGTCGATCATATAATAATATATTGAATTGCTGTACTAGTTTATGTAATTTCTAATAATTTATTTCTTGATACCGCGTACGTGAATTGCTGCACTCCCAAAGGTCAACTTGTAAAGAAATTGGATTAAAAGCGGTGGCATTTACATAATCTTGAATTGTCGTGAGAACCAAACAAGTGTGTCAAATTCATCTTGTAAGATTTGATTACACACACCGCGATGAATAACAATATAAAACTGCTTCATTTAACTTGTATATTTTTCTTTGCATTAACTTTAAATTCGCCATTTGCTAAAACCTGTGTTTCCTTGCTCTCAATATACAATAATTATACCAGTCAAACTACAGTCCGTCATACACAACAATATAATAAGAATTAAAAAAACTGAAACGGTTTCACGGGACGTGACCTCTCGTACGATCAAAACCCGATACATAACTTAGAGGTAGTGCCTCTTCGCCGCAGCGCTGTCAGATCCAGCACCGCACTCATTTGTCAACAGGTCCGCATAACAGACTGGATTTGAAAACTCTATACCTACCTTTTACTAGATCTCCCTGGAAATGTTCTAGAATGTCACATGTTATGTTATATAATCCAAACAATACAATTTTTGGGGTGTAAGTGGTTAATCAACACCTTTGAACCTAAGCCAACTTCACCTGCACGCGGTGCACCCTGCTGATTGACAAACGAAGCTCTGGCGAAAAGAGAGGTAGGGAGCGTAATTGTAAGCTACCCGACTGGGGACTGTACCTCCACCTTACAGAATACCGCAGCCAAATAACAATTCCCTTGAGGGTTGTTGTGTTCCTGCGAGTGAGTGAGGTCACCAGAATGGAAGGAGATGCTGCGTTGGCAGCGGGGGTGGCGGCGCGCAAGCGATATTTTATGTTGCGAGCGTTAATATGGCTACGGCAGCCGCTTCACATCAGGCGGGCCGTATGCTTGTCTTCCACCCGACGTAGTATAAAAAAAATAAAAAAAATAAAAATACAACACAATAGACTAGTGCACATCGTATGCTACAGATATATTTGACAAGCTCAGTGGTCGAATGGTTAGCAATGGCCACTTTGACTCCGAGGTCGCGGGTTCGATTCCCGCACAAGACAAACATTTGTGTGCATGAACATGTCTGTTTGTCTTGGTCTGGGTGTTTTCTATGTATTATAATACATTTCTCAGTTGTCTAGTACCCATAACACAAGCTTTGCGTTTAATTTGGGACTAGATGGCGCTGTGTAAATTGTCCAGAAATATTTATTTATTTATATTTAATTAGACTGTTAGGGTTCAAATTATGCTGGATACCTCCGTGGTAATTGCTGCACGTTGATGTATTTTACGGATATGTCAATTATAAATTGGACGCAGTTATTAAATGGCAATAATGACATTATTAGCCAATCACATTATACACATCGCATTGCTCTCCATTATGTTTGGTTGGGTGACCTCGGAAATGTCTCAATATAATTAGCTTTGCTGAGCTTTGCTCGTTTTCTAGGGAGAAACGATTTTTCCGAATATCCTATTAATAAAGCCCTTGTACTGTCCTACGCAATTTTCCAGAATTGAGACCTAGCTAGACCAAATTGAACTTGGCCCCGTAAACTCCTATGCATATTGTAATACAAGATAGTAGCTATATACTTGTGTATTATTGATTAACACATTTAACATAGCAATTTCCATGACTTTCTTCAATAAAAGTACGTAAAGCGGCCGCCTTCTTCATAGACTCTCGTTTGTTTGATTGTTTGTTTATTATACACCAAATAACAGATAGACGAGCTCGGTGGCGTAGCGGTCAATGACGCGGCTTCGACACCAACGCTCGTGGGTTCGATTCTCACATAGGACAAACATTTGTATGCATGAACACGTCTGTTTGTCTTGGTCTGGGTGTTTTCTATGTATCATAAGTATGTATTTACAAAAAAAAATGTATTTACGTATGTTTATCAGTTGTCTAGTACCCATAACACAAGCTTCGCTTACTTTGGGGCTAGATGGCGCTGTGTAATTTGTCTGACAATATTTATTTATTTCAAAAAAGTAATTGTGAATTTTAAGAATGTACAAAGGCGGGCTTATCTCTTTAAGAGATCTCTACCAGCCAACCTTCGCTTCTTACCAGCAAACCTCGTTTGTTTGTTGTATGTATAAAATGTGTATATGTTTTCTCGTAATATTACTAGAAAGTAAAATTACAAGAAAGAAATAACTCATTGTAAAATATATGTCTACATCATATTTGTCAATTTTCTCCTTTTTTTGTAAAATACTAAGAGACTCGACAGACTTAAAATAGACTACGTTTTCAAATTAATCCTTGCGAGGTTGGTCAATAATAACAGCTCTAACTTCTGACAGCCCTTATTTTGATTGATTTCTCAAACGCCTTCAAAACCCTTGACCCAGAACATCCTGCTCCGCTTCACACTTAGATATGTCATCTACAATGATTGATTAGTTTTCATCGTATCTTTGTGAGCGTCTCTTGTGTACATCCTGGCCAGTTCTCCCACATATAGCATATTTGGGAAAGCTTTTTCTATACATCCCCTCCTTTTGCTTTTGTTGTCTTTTTATGCATACACAAATATTAAAATATATTCCTCCAGGAATATATTGAAGACGGTTTTTGAAATAGACTGCCGAGAAGAAGTAAATCATATTATAGCTTATTTTTGGTAGCCGTATCTATAATAGGCTACCATTACTGCCTGTTGTATGAATGCACGTATCAAATCGCAGGACGGATCTGGTGCCCTTACCATCCCTTACGCCGTAGCTGATGCCGATTACCATCGGATTTTATGATCGCGAAAATAGATAGATAGAATATACTTTATTTACATGATACAAATTAGAAGGACAGTTAATCAATAAATTATTACAGAGTTGTATACAGGGAGCTTTTGATTTATCTGCCAGGATTGAAAAGGGTAGTAGTATTACATATGACGATTTCGATAGTAAATGAAATTTGTGCCCCACGTGTTATTTTTTTTCCTTAGGCAATAAAATCGCATCATGAAAAGATTAGTTTACTTTGTATGAACCATCCCTCTGTGTCGCAGTCTAGACGGCGTGGTCAATGCGCTCGGGTATGACCCGTGCCGAAAGGCTACGTCACGAGCTGCCAAACGCTTTCCGAATACGGTGATAACCGCGGTAAAGTCAAAGTTTACTCAAACGTTGGGCCGCCCTTTGTAAACGCCGCCGCTTCGCAGCGATGTCTGTCGCTTGATCTCCTGCCGCCCGCCCTCGCACGGGCGGCGCGGCAACAGCGCTCGCGCCGCGAGAAAGAAGGAAGAAAGGATCCAAGGAAACGAAAACAGTGTTAACCGTGATTCGTCCGTGTGTTGACCTAATCATGCCTATACGCCGCGGTTTTACGAAATGTACAAATTTCTCGAAATTGTATGGTATGGTTTCTTGTCGCGAGTGTAAATGCGCACGCAGAATATCTGTACGAAATTCAGTACAGATAGACCTCGATCAGTTACAGAAAGCGGTAGTGGACTTTTTCCGCAGACATTCCATGGCAAAAAAGTGGTAAAACATGTATGTAGACGTGGATAAATTAGTGGCTAATTGTGATTTTGTGTAAATAATTTGAATGAGCTTTTAACACGCCAAGTAATTGTAGAACATGTTATGTGACTGCGTTGTTTTTGAAAACTAACATCGTAACTAAGTGTTTTTATGATGTTTCCATAAACAAACACATACATTATTCGACGAGCTCGGTGGCGTAGCGGTCAATGACGCGGCTTCGACACCAACGCTCGTGGGGTTGATTCCCACATATGACAAACATTTGTAGGCATGAACATGTCTGTTTGTCTCGGTCTGGGTATTTTCTATGTATCATAAGTATGTATTTACAAAAAAAACTGTATTTACGTATGTTTATCAGTTGTCTAGTACCCATAACACAAGCTTCGCTTACTTTGGGGCTAGATGGCGCTGTGTAATTTGTCTGACAATATTTATTATGATATTAATTTGACAGTTCAAAACCTGTGATAATAATTAGTGTGATGAAAAGTTCAATGACCTTGATAAGGACAATCATCTGCCCTCCTGTAAGTGTATGTTATTATTACCTATCAGTTTTACATTTGATTACATTTTTTTTTACCTATCCTATTTTGATTACAACGCATTTTAAAGGAAATATGCAATTGGGACGACGCTACCTACGTACAGCTGTTATTGTTATTATCGACTTCATCTGATAGCGCGGAATGTATTAAGCACTATGAAACCAGTTCATTGACTACGTTATTTATTTTTTCAAAGCTTATTAATGATATTGGGACACCATATTTCTTCACTAACGTAACAAGTAGGCTTAATACTATCTGCCATTAAATTCCTGGCTAATACAAAAAAAGCACCTTATATATGCAACAAGGCGGCCTTATTGCTGAGAGCAATCATAGATCTTAAATATTGTCAGACAAATTACACAGCGCCATCTAGCCCCAAAATAAGCGAAGCTTGTGTTATGGGTACTAGACAACTAATAAACATACGTAAATACATTTTTTTTTTGTAAATACATACTTATGATACATAGAAAATACCCAGACCAAGACAAACAGACATGTTCATGCACACAAATGTTTGTCCTGTGTGGGAATCGAACCCACGAGCGTTGGTGTCGAAGCCGCGTCATTGACCGCTACGCCACTGAGCTCGTCAATCTTAGGTTTAAGTAAATGACAAACATCTTCAGGTTAGTCGGTTGAGCTCTATTGTTTCTACCAGCTAAGCTAAACACAATCACCGCCAATCTAAGCTAAAGAGTAATTTTCGCAATCAAAAAATCCGATGGTAATCGGCTTCAGCTTCGGCGGTAGGGCCCCTGGTTGAAATTTGTTAAAAGGTATCTTATATAGCATCTGCTAAGAAATAAATTTTGAAAATTCCTACGGGATACCCGGGGATTCGGGATACGAGATACGCGCGTATGACGTCTCAGTCTCTCATATCATTACCATACCCTTTCATTATTCGCGCAGTTTAAGTAATAGTACTGTGCGCAGTATGGATACTCCTTGCCGCTCTCTCGTATCGACCTCATACAAATCTAGAACAGTATGACGCTGTACCCACACGCGCTCATTAACGCTCTATACAGATGTCATTGTTTAAGTAATAGTTTACGACGCGACATTGGAGTGTCCAGGATTTTGCTGGTGAAGTTTCCTTTCAACCGAAAGGGTTTAATTAGTACATACTTTATTACACTACTTCATTGTGGTTGTCGGAAACCTATGTTTTCAAACCGCCTCAATGAGCTTAAAGATTATTATTATCGACAACGGGACCAAAGCTTTGACATTCCCTTAGAAGCACACCCGAAAAATATTTTCGCGATTGGATAAAAATAATCTTACATAACATGCCAAAACGCTGAGTCTAGAATTGGATCGTTTGTTACTAAACTAATAAAAACAAACAACATTGTACGAAAAGCACATTCACTACTATAATGTCATCAGTTTATTACAAGTGTTTGCAAAACGCAGAATTCAAGCGAAACAACATAATTGAGTTTTGTATGGTCAACCGTTTGCTGCTTAACAAGCGAATTATGCAAAACGTGCAATATCAATACGCAAAACTGACTGATCGGTTTGTTTGGGTTCATTCGTTCCCATTTGAATACGGATCTCATCTATTTGTGCATTCATTGACTGATGCGCATTTCAATCCGATTTTTAAACCAAAATACCGTCGTATATAAAATCTGTTAAACGGAAAATCCTTTGAATAAATACGGCTAATATTTCATTCAAAAATAACTTTTTCTCGTTCCTATTGAAAATAGTTGAGCTGCAAAGCGATTTGAAAAGGATTAATGCCTCCAATATGTACTTTTGGGATTTGATTCGAGCCTTGTTTGTATTGTAACAAATAAAAGTGATATTGATATCAAATAAATATTTTGCTTGCCACTGTTTTAAACTTATTATTTAATAAATGACAATCATTATTTATGAGTGACTGAAAATAAACGAAACTTAAAATTCCTTGAACTTAACACTAAAAAAAGGCTATAATTAAAACTATGTCAAATTACGTATTTAAACTATTTTTAACTAAAGGTGTTTGCTGCCAACGTATGTATGTGTAATTTAAATACACCTGAATATAATTTCTTCTGCCCATTGTAAATCGAACGCGAAAAAGTAAAGAGGTTTATGTGAAAAAGGTCGCTCATAAGCCGTGGAGGAAAACGATTTGGTGACCTTTGAAATCGAGCATTCCCTTTGAGAAGAGACAGGCTGACGGCATTGTTTGACAACAAAAGATACGTCCGTTGAGTTTTTTTGGGGCATGATAAAGGGGCAATGTGGAGATACAAAGGTTTTGTGGTGTATCGCCGCCGTGGGTATTAGCTTGGTAATGTTCATTAATTGGCTCGTTGGAATAGGCTTTCTGCGACCGCAATAAAGGCTCTCTAGTAGCATTCCCAGTAAGTAATTGGCAAAGCGATCTACTAGATCATGTGATTAATAGCCTTGTGTATAACACATGAATGGGAGTTCAGTGTGAAATATTATTGCTTTTCTCGCTTCGATTTCAATTTATATCTTCTGCACTACTGAAATACAGGTCGTAATATAGAAATTTGCAATGAGTACTTTATAAAATATTTAGTTTCAAGGCCGGTGGTCGAATGGCCAACAATGACTAGACTAGGTACTAGTCACTGATTCTATTTCGACACGATTTCGAGAAGTAGAGTGAGAGATATCAGAGACCTAGTGAATTGAGAACAAAGAAGAAACTTTTGGTAAAATAAAAAACCGGACAAGTGCGAGTCGGACTCGCCCACCGAGGGTTCCGTAGGTACGTAGTATCATTATTAAATTTGATATTTTTATTATAAATAAGAAATAATGCGTCGAAAAAAATAAATAAAATATATTTTGCTATGTGTACATCAAGCCCTTTCATATGATACCCCATTTGAACTAGTAGTTTCAATTTGAAATTTCGACACCCTATAAAAAATATAGATCCCCTATTTTTTAAGATCTATTTACAAATGTATAGTTTTGAGATTTATTCCTGTACTTGTAGTCTATAACGATGTTACTTGCCAAATTTCATAGTTCTAGGTCAACAGAAAGTACCCTATAGGTTTTGATTCCTTTGAGTGTGTCGAAATATGCGTTTTTTGCTGAATAAACGGCCGTAACTTTTTTCTACGTAAACTTAGCAGTTTGATTTTTTTACAACTTCATGGAACCGTAGACCTGAGTATACAGTTCAAATTTCAGCTTGTTACCTCCACGCATTCTCGACATAGAAATTCTTGACAGACAGACAGACAGACAGACGGACAACAAAGTGATCTTATAAGGGTTCCGTTTTTCCTTTTGAGGTACGGAACCCTAAAAATGAAGAATATAATGACGTAGATGATAACGTTATTTGGGACGAAGAACAATTGTGAAATGAAGAACTATGATAATAGTAAATATACCCAACGTGACCTCTTGAAATGACGAATGCCAGTGTGTCATAGAGTCTATTACAGCGAAACTGCTTATTTAGTACAATTAGGACATATAATAAGATACCTCAGACGATTAGAGAGATAACATTCAACCGATTTAAGACATAGCTTCGGAAGTTGCTTATAGTAAAAAGCTTTTATTCAATGAGAGAAATTGGATGTTAATTTTGTTATTATCCTTTTTAATTTCATAAATTTAAACATTGCCAATTATATGCAATTTACTTTTGACATAAATATTTCTGTATTTATTATATAATTAACAAATTTAGTTGTAGATAATAGTTGTAAAGACATGAATTAATGTTTTAATTATTTATATTTTCACCATTTATGCACGGTGAACATAATTGTAACCAGGGGCCCTACCGCCGAAGCTGAAGCCGATTACCATTGGAAGTTCGATTTTCGCAATCAAAATATATTGCGAAAATCGAACTTTAGCTTAGATTTGCGGTAATTGTTTTTAGCTTAGCTGGGGGAAACCATAGAGCTCTACCGACAAAGCTGAAGGTGTATGACATTAACTTAAAACTAATATCTATTTTCGCGATCAAAAAATCCGGTGGTAATTCTTCTTTAGCTTCAGCGGTAGGGCCCCTGACTGTAACATAACATCTTACTAAATAGTTGTACATTCTAGCAAATAAATGTTATTCTATTCTGTTCTATTCCATTCGAAGTTAAAACGTCGAGTAAGCAGTCTAATTGGAAATCCACTAAGAAAGATATCGTGAATATCTCACAATAGCAAAGTAAGTAACAGTGCCAAGACCTGACAAAGCGAAACTGGGGTAGGTCAGATAGTAAATATATTCAAAGAACTATAAAAGGACATTGACGAGCTCGGTGATCGAATGAACACTTTGACTCCGAGGTCGCATGTTCGATCCCCGCACAAGACAAACATTTGTGTGCATAAACATGTCGGTTTGTCTTAGTCTGGGTGTTTTCTATGTATGTATTTACAAACAAAAAATATTTAAGTATAATATCAGTTATGTAGTACCCATAGTACAATATTTGCGACTAGATGGCCGTGTGTAATTTGCCCAGGAATATTTATTTATTTATTACGTAATGACGGAAAATTTAAATTAACGTGACACCGTTGTTAAAATAAATTAATGTGACCTTTCGCGATCGCTCTTTTAATACGAAATTAAACGCTCATACGCCGCATTTATTCCACATGCTTTACATGAATATCCGTTTCGAAATCACTCAGTTGTTTAATATAAACGGATCCGATTTGTCGCAGTTGTGTTTTCCACTGTGTTATTTTTGGCGGGCACTTCGCCTATTGAATTTACATGCGCCAAGCGCGTCCATGCCTCTCACTTCATGCATATGTATGGCCTTATGCAAACTGCAACTTTGCCTTTCATTGAATAAAATATTCCAAATGTCATTTCAGTTTCTGTTAGTATAGTTGCCTGATAACACAATAAACGGAACAGCGTACGACCTGACGTGACAAACCTGAGACCTAATTGATGATAAGCAGTCATCGCAGTCTATGGACGCTTGCTACGCCAGAGGGGGAACCCCTTTACGCCATCCTTGAAGAACTTCACACTGTTGTCTCCTGAAGAAACCTTGGTAAGGAGTTCATGCGACTATAGAAAGAGGCCGTGGGTATCATATCAAACAACTCCCCTGAACATAAATACTCCATTGTACAGTCGGTAAAATATGCAATGGGGTGTAAGGGTTCACAACATCTTTGAACCAAAGTCAACCTCACCTGCACGTGGTGTATCCTGCTGACTGACAGACGAGGCTCTGGAGAAAAGAGAGGTAGGGCATAGCGTATTTTTTAAGCTGCCCAACTGGGGAAGTACCTCCACTTCACAGAATATCACAGCCAAATAACAATTCTCTTGAAGGTTGTTGTGTTCCTGCGCACTCGCAGAACACAACAACCTTCAAGACCACCGCAGCAACTCCTTCCTTTCTGGTGACCTCACTAGCGAGTGAAAAAGCTGCGATGGCAGCGGAGGTGGCGGCGCGCCAACGATATTTCATGTTGCGAGCGTTAATATGGCTACGTTAACCGCTTCACATCAGGTGGGCCGTATGCTTGTCGATATCGAACCATTAAGTATGAGGAGAACTTTTGCATTTTATGCATTTTTGGTTCGATATCGTCTGTGAGCATTGATCGGCTACTATCCTCAAAACACGTCTCTAGAACCGAGTCACCAGGTCCCACTTCGGTACTCCCGCCAACCAACAATTTTCCATGTGAGGTCGCGATTGCGCTTTGTAAAGTAAATGTTAATGTCAGCAATGAGTTTTTTTTATACCATGGCGCGTGGCAGGCAAGCATACGAACCGCTTGATGTGAAGCGGTTACCGTATTACCGCTCGCAACATGAAATATCGCTCGCAACTCTTACTTTCTGGTGACCTCACATACCTCCAGAAACACATCAACTCTCAAGAGAATTGTCATTTGGTTGCGGTATTCTATGCTGTAGAGGTACTGCCCTAGTCTGACAGCTACAAATACGCTGTACCCTACCTTTGTTTCGCCAGAGCCTCTTTCTCTAATCGGCAAGGTGCACCAAATGCATGTGAAGTTGACATTGGCTCTAAAGATCGTGGTGAGGGAGCCACTCCACGTCCAAACACACCACATCCAAAGTTGTTTGTTTTTTACTTCAATCTAGTAATAATGGCCTAATAGTAATAATTGCCTAAGCAACGGTTTTAAAAACTACAACTTACTGTTACATAGTTTCTGTAATATCTCAGTATAAGTAATAGTACTACGTACAATATGGCTACTACCTGCCGCTCTCTCGTATCGACCTCACCTCACCCCTGAGACAAATTTGGAACAATAACTTTTAAACTTTCGCGTTGCATTATTGAAATTATAATAAACACGGGAATTGTAAGGTAGTTTTACATAAGGTAGCTTTACGACCAGGTTGCACCGGCCGTGGTCACAGGCTGTGGTCAGCCCGTAGTGGTCGAAACTTCAGGCAATAATAAAGGTATGTAAAACTACCTTACATGCATGATCGCGTTAATTCCCGTGTTTATTATAATTTCAAATTTGGAACAGTTTGTATGGCACAGCACGCTCACACGCTCATTCACGCTCTTCACAGACGCCATTGTTTATGTAGTAGTAAACGATGTGACATTTGTATGGAGTGGCCAGGGTGATCCGTAACTCAGTCCTAAAAGGTATATTTTCAGGTGTACATTCATCTTGAAAAGGCGCTTCGAAAGGGATATTTAAACCAGTCCGGGTAAACATTTTCACGTAATTTAGCCCGAGACGACAAATATTTTCGACCAAGTTTCAGCTGCAACGGACTAGCTCTAATCTTAATTTACAGTTCGCTAAAGTACTGCAGGCTACTGTAAGTTATTCGTCTACAGTGGCCTTGGTTACTTTAGTTGTAATATAAGTCTTTTTGCTTTTTTACAAGTATTTATTTCGTGAATGCACATAAAAAATAGCTTGTTTTTGCATAAGAAATTATTATGATTCACTAAAATGCGCAGGAGGTCATTCTTCGTTGGGCTTTCTATTAAACCTATCGATTTGTCAATGTGAGAATAATACTTCTTTATTCTCAGACTGACTAAAAAGGTTTTAAGGTATTAGCTCGCTATCTTCAACACCAAAGTTGTCTTTGCGGCAGGTCTCCAGTGAGGCGGAGAACTTTTCCAGTTGGAAAAGAAGGTACTCCGCCTCACAGGAGACCACGCCTAATTTCAAAATTATTGAGGATAGTGTGTCATCAATTGTAAGGTAATGCTGCGTTTGCAGTGGGAATATCAACGGTATTGCATTATACGCTCACCGCTTTACCCCAAGAGGATCATGAAACTAATTTGAGGCCCGAACATCTTTGAATTTAGTATAGAAATTTGAGGTTATACATTATAACTCAAGTTATGCTCTTACGTTTGATTTTATGACATTCATTTTCACATGGAAATAATGTTTCGGCATCAACCCATAATCATCCCATTGTTGGGATACGGGTCTCCCCTCAATCGAAGTGGTTTAGAGGATACTCCAGTTGAGCAGCGTGGTGGAGTAGGTATGCTCTGGAGTAGGAGGCCAGTATTTTAAACCCGTCTAAAGGCCACTGACTCAGCTTAACGACTGTCATCTAATAACAACAGCAGGAGACCAATAGCTTAACGTGACCTCCGAAGCACGGAAGAGCTCGAGATAAATAAACCCATTCATAGACAGGCTGCTGTCGATGTTGCTAAACTTGCGTGTCCGAAGCTAACGAACTCCTCAATATATTCGATTAAAAAATATTCGCCGCCATATTCGATTAAAAATGGCGATTTTTATGTAATCACGCATTGGCATGAAAACCAGTATTGTCATCAAGTGTGGCACTTTTATTTATGTTCAATGAAACACTGGGAAGTGGATCAAATTTGATTACAGACACTATGATGAAATTAAATAAAAACTTGTGATTTAATATTTTTTCTATCCATCTAAAATTCGGAATAAAATTCCAATGCGTTTGCACTTTGTTCAGTTTTATTGACACTGTCAAACTATGTTTCATCAATCTCTATAAAGCCACCCACGTTGCATATTCCTCTAAATGTAAAGCTATATAATAATAATATGTAGTCTCGCCTGCTCTCGCAAATTTTCCAAGCGAATTTCTACGGCTTGGCTCTTGGCTTCATTTACTGTTCAACTCGAGGTACAGTGCACGAATTACGAGTGCGAGTGTACGAGTTAGTACAAGCGTTGTGAGCTAAAGTGCTTCTCAATCAAACGGAGTGTAGTAAAGGGAACTTGATCTCCTAGATTAGTCTACTGGTTCCAATGGAATTTACCTACGAGCTGTTTGACAGGATTATGTGGAGATATTTTAACCCACCACATTAAAAAAAGTATGTTACCATATACTGTATCCCCGCAACAGATTATATAAATAAAATAAAAAAGAATTTCCCATATTTCAGACGAGATAACCATAATAGATTTCCATATATGTATTAATTAATAATATCATAACATTACGTTTAGCTTGAAAAATCAAGTGTCAGTCAGGAACTTAAAACCATTCATAATCAAACACCTTATCAACAGCCAGCCTGGATGTAAATAGTATTATTTAAGCACAGTATAAGTAATAGTACTAACGTAATTTAAGTAAGATTTGTACTAGTTTCGATTTGAAACTGAAACCAGCCGTCGCCGATGGATTGCCGATGCAGCCGATTGCAGCACAGAGGAGAGAACCCTCCTTGTTATGCCGAGCACCTGCGCCCAAACATTCGCCCCGACAAAAAATTTAGTTTAATATTTGGATTCCCGATTCGAATTTAGTCGAAATTAATTTAAGATTTTTGAATTTTCGATTTTTTTCAATCGTATTTGAGCTGCCAGAATGGCAACAAAACGAAGATTGTTCTCTATAGGGTTGTAGATGTTGTAACAAAGTTCTATCTCCGCAAATGCGAAACCTTTGCAAGATATCGTACCTCCGCCTCCGCATGTTTTAACGGGGTTGTAACAGAAATTTTGTTGGTTCTAATGTAACCAAGGTATTCCTTAACGTAGACACATATTCACCGTCGCCGCAAGGGTCGCTTTGAAGCCAGCAACAGTTTAGTAGAACCGGATTTATGTATTAACTAGCTGTGCCCGCGACTTCGTCGCGCGGAATAATTACGTTTTTATTATTTATTCATATCAATATAAAAATAAATAAAATTTCTAAAATAAAAGTAACATAAGTTACTTCTTATTACATAAGCTATCTGCCAGTGAAAGTCCCGTTAAAATCGGTCCAGCCATTTCAGAGATTTGCCAAAACAAACAGACACAAAAAACGTAAAAAAAAAATTTTTTTTGGTATATGTATCGTACCTTGTATACATGCATATGCATTTAATAAACAGCGGTTATTTTAATATTACAAACAGACACTCCAATTTTATTTATCTGTATAGATGAATGAAAAATGGTCTGTTAAATCACTTATGACCTTTTATTTTATTTCAATCAAGCCCTAATAAGTAAACCGATTCTTTAAAACACTCACTCTAGCAAACAAATGTTACATACTTAAATTACTAAAAATAAATTACATCAAAATGATCTTCCCAACAATAGACAAAACTTTTGGCTCCCGGAGGAGTAGCCCTTTTCATGATGTTCATCAATTTGTTACGACTTTTAGGTTTAAAAAGAACAATAAAAAAAAACAAATTTCCGATGCATTAGTATTAATATTTAAACGTATAGGCACCACACAAGACTCTCTAGTTTGTGGGTTCGATATTTTAATCAATTTGCGAAGCAAACTTCACTACAAATAGGTCGGGAGCTAATCACACACTGGCCAACTGTTGTAAAGTGACGTTACAACGGGTGATGCTCACGTCGTCGTGGCACGCCAAGTTTTAAAATTAAATATCTCGGAAATAAGACGAATCAAAAAATCTTTTACGATATTTTTTTATTTTTTTTATTATAGTATACGGTAAGGTGAAAATCAAATATTGATGGTATTTTTCATTATGAGACATTTGTTTCAATTTACTCAGACAACCAGCTAATAAACCATACAAAAATATCTTGGCGCCTGGCGTTCCTTTACCTAGAAACTTTAGAATACCGGCGTTGGGTGTATTACACAGAATTAGTGCCGAGCGATGGCCAATTAACATCATGATTATGTTTGAAATGTTTAATGTTATCGTGTATTGTGTGAATTTATTATTTCATGTTGTGATGTTAATAAACGTATTTTCTTTCTTTCTATTTTCTTTAAGTAATTGGCTGGAAGGCCACAAAGATACAACTGTGGTTTAGAAAATATAATGTATTGCCTTTAGGCGGCTTGAAACCACTGGCCTCCCCCAACCCGCATTTGAGCAACGTGGTGGAGTATGCACTAAACCCCTTCAATTGGGAGGAGACCCAGCAGTGTGACGACGAACGAGATGAGACACTTAACTTACTTTTCGGGTGTTCGTTTTTGACGCTTAGTGGCATATCTACAGAAATAGTTGTAACATCACTGGTTACTCGTACAACACTAACCTCTACTAGACTATCTAGAATTATATATTTTACTAGCAGTGATTATTGCTTTATTACCATTATTTTTACAGACGTGATAGAAATAACTTGTAAATCTCGCATAAAACCTTTTTGGAGAGAATTGGTTCGTACGTTATACTAATAATTTTGTTCTTTTTCAATCCTCTTCAAAGAATTAGGAAAAAGTGTTTTTTCAATAACACCCAGATAATTTTAACTGAAAAGGTTTTTGTGCAGCGTATTTTAATATCGTTGAAATCCTCGATTATAAGAATCTATTTTACACGATTAACCTTTTTTAAATTGCTGAGAATTGCTGCACGTATGAATAATTATTTATCTACTATTTTAATACTAGAATATAATGAAATATATCCCATGTTAGTGTTATTTCTGGGTAATGTAGCTTTCCAATGGCAAAATGTTATAAAAAACGGTTCGGTGCTTTCAAACTTTATCGATTACAACAAACAACAAATCTTTCTGCTTTACAATATGAAAATAGAAGTAAAGAATAAGTCACTCTTTTTTTTTAACTGTAAGATGTTTATTTTCACAACAATAACAATATTTATAACCAGTATCTCTTGAGAATAATTAAAATGTGCATATAAACATATTATTATTTATTTTTGTAAAAAAGTTATGTAGTGGTTTCGACGTACTTGGATTCGAGCAAACGTCAGAAATTTTCGAGCTGTAAATGAGTTACGCTGAGAGCATTAACTCATATGTAAAAATCCATGAAATACTTTAGGTTGTAGAGCATGCCAAAGAGTTAAGTATACATACAAATACATAGAAATAGACATACGTATGTATGTATACATATATGTAACATATGTATTATACATATTTGTATACACTCCAAATATGCATATGCTCTAAAATAATTACGCTCCCGTTTTCGGTAGTCGGATAAAAAAAATATCGAATTCTTATCGACATGCGTGACGTCATTTGTGTCCCTAGCAAAATCAATATATTCTAGTTTTTATATAAAATTGTCTGTATTGAAGTCTTTACGAGGTATACGTAAATAACGTATGCCTAGGAAATCCAATGTTGCTAAAAAAATAATAATTTTATACGGTATAAACTATTGTTTTGATATAATATGTTTTGGAAAGTATCCACAGCAAATTCGTATTTACCTGTACATTACACAATAATAATATAATAAAGTAATTCTCTGGATTATACTGTCTTGTCACCGCACAGGACAACACGCAACACGACACCATAATTATATTACACACTTTTTTGTGTTCTTATATTCTTATTTATTCTATATTCTATAGGGGATTTATTTATTTAATAAAATATCCGCAAGTCGTAAACTACGCAGGCTGATAATGCCGTATACTCGATTTTTTTTATGTCAGGTAACCAATGATATTATAAATACTACCTAGAGATATGCTACAAACGTCAAAAACGTACACCGCATAATTGCCCCAATTGTCTCACCTCTTTTTTAGGGTTCCGAACCTCAAAAGGAAAAACGGAACCCTTATAAGATCACTTTGTTGTCCGTCTGTCTGTCTGTCTGTCTGTCTGTCTGTCTGTCTGTCTGTCTGTCTGTCAAACATTTCTATGTCGAGAATGCGTGGAGGTATCAAGCTGAAATTTGAACTGTATACACAGGTCTACGGTCCCATGAAGTTAAAAAAAAATCAAACTGCTAAGTTTACGTAGAAAAAAGTTACGGCCGTTTATTCAGCAAAAAACGCATATTTCGACACACTCAAAGGAATCAAAACCTATAGGGTACTTCCCGTTGACCTAGAACTATGAAATTTGGCAAGTAACATCGTTATAGACTACAAGTACAGGAATAAATCTCAAAACTGTACATTTGTAAATAGATCTAAAAAAATAGGGGGTCTATATTTTTTATAGGGTGTCGAAATTTCAAATTGAAACTACTAGTTCAAATGGGGTATCATATGAAAGGGCTTGATGTACACATTGCAAAATATATTTTATTTATTTTTTTCGACGCATTATTTCTTATTTATAATGAAAAATATCAAATTTAATAATGATACTACGTACCTACGGAACCCTCGGTGGGCGAGTCCGACTCGCACTTGTCCGGTTTTTTTATACTACGTCGGGTGGCGGACAAGCATACGGGCCGCCTGATGTGAAGCGGATACCGTAGCTATATTAACGCTCGCAACATAAAATGTTTTGCTCGCGCGCCGCCATTCCGCTGCCAATGCAACATCTCCTTCCTTTCTGGTGACCTCACTCACTCGCATGAACACAACAACCCTCAAGGGAATTGTTATTTGGCTGCAGTATTCTGTGAGGTGGAGGTAGATTCCCCAATCGGGTAGCTTACAATTACGCTCCCTACCTCTCTTTTCGCCAGAGCTTCGTTTGTCAGTCAGCAGGGTGCACCGCGTGAAGGTGAAGTTGGCTTTGGTTCAAAGATGTTGATGAACCACTTACACCCCTAAACATATTATATAGTATTAATAAGTACCACATATAACTACAGAATAAATCCATAATTCCATATTTATCTAAAATATTTCAACTGAAAAGTCAAAGGTTTAAATTTTCTTAATTTAACAATCTGTTTTGTTAAAACAAACTTAAATTACTATTTAATCTGTGCGAACTAATTAAAGAATTCAGTTCCATTCATCACAGTTTTCAAACTACACATTTCGACTTCATATTCTCTAGACTGCTTTAATTAATTCACCAAAAGTATAATTTAAAACTTCTGGACAACCAGATTCACTGAAGTGTGAAGCGGTTACTCTAATTAATTTTTCAGGACACTAAATTTTGCAGAATAAACCGAATAAAGTTTATCGTAAGTTATTTGTTGGAAAGAAACTTGGTAATGGAGTTTCATCTTTAGTTTTCCCAAGAAATGGCTGCAATTTGCTGAAAGCATGTAACATATTTTGAGGCGAACATATATGAATTACACAGAACTTTTTCACGTGACGTTTGTGATGTTTTACTTTTAATTACATGGATTTTTTTTAAATATTCCTGGACACATTATACACTGCCATCTAGTCCCAAACTAAGCAAAGCTTGTACTATGGGAACTAGATAACTAATAAAATAAATAATAAATAAATAAACATTTCTGGACAATTTACACAGCGCCATCTAGTCCCAAACAAAGCTTGTGTTATGGGTACTAGACAACTGATAAAGGTACTTAAATACATTTTTTTTGTAAATACATACTTGTAATACATAGAAAACACCCAGGACAAGACAAACAGACATGTTCATGCACACAAATGTTTGCCTTGTGCAGGGATCGAAACCGCGAGCTCGGAGTCAAAGTGACCATTGCTAACCATTCGACCACCGAGCTCGTCAACTAATATAATACTTAAATACATTTTTTGGTAAATACGTACATATTATACATAGAAAACACCCAGACCAAGAAAAACAGACATGCATGCACAAAAATATTTCTCTTATGCCGATCAATCGAACCCACGACCTCGGAGTCAAAGTGGCCATTGCTAACCATTTAACCACCGAGTTCGTCAAGTTTGGTACAAGGGTAGGCTGAAGTTATCGACACGAAAACCATGACAGGTTAGGCCGTCAGCACACGTGTCGTTGCGTCATCGTAGCATGCGCCTTTTGTTTGCTGCATGCAGTACGAGAGCTACCGGGCACAAACAACTGTCCACAACTCTGCACACGGCTTGTCATGCCGCGACGCGACACGATGATACGCTTACGTTACATGACGGGAATTAGACTACGATTTCAGCTGTACTTTCTAGACAAAGAAAATCTACTATCTAGAGACAAGTTGATAGTTTTCATGGCATTCACACAAGAAAAGTGTAAGTTACACCATCACCATGTAAGTAAATGAGACAAAAATGAGACAGATTTATTAGTGTTTATTTTCGTCCGAGCTCGTCAGTATATTAATTTAATAGTAATGTCCAAGTACGAAAGTACTAGGACTAGGGACTATACCTACTTTGTCGCAACGGTCTACGTAGGTACCTACGGTTGGCATACCATAAACAGATTGATGCGAGATTTGTTTCCATCACGTGTCAGTTTTCACATAAAATAAGACTTTTTGTGTATAAATATATACATATTACTTAAATGCTACAAAGATCTCGTTAGCAGCTCCATACAATTTCGATAAAAATCTAGAGCTGAGAAAGACTTTTTTAGAAATCATTTTGTCTTTGGAGAAAAACATTTTAAATGGTTTTTTTTTATACTACGTCGGGTGGCAGACAAGCATACGGCCCGCCTGATGTGAAGCGGTTGCCGTAGCCATATTAACGCTCGCAACATAGAATATCGCCCGCGCGCCGCCACCCCGCCGCCAACGCAGCATCTCCTTCCTTTCTGGTGACCTTACTAACTCGCAGGAACACAACAACCCTCAAGGGAATTGTTATTTGGCTGCGGTATTCTGTAAGGTGGAGGTACATTCCTCAGTCGGGTAGCTTACAATTACGCTCCCTACCTCTCTTTTCGCCAGAGCTTCGTTTGTCAGTCAGCAGGGTGCACCGCGTGCAGGTGAAATTGGCATTGGTTCAAATGTGTTGATGAACCACTTACACCCCAAAAATGGATATTTTAATTTATTAATGGAGTCGTAATGCCGCCTCATTTTCCATACAACAGCCGGAACTCCGAAGCATGGAGGAACTCGAGATAAATAAATCCATCCATAGACAGGTTACGGTCGACGTTGCGTGTTCGATAAATCTGTCATGCGCAACAACATCGAGTCCTATCACTAAAGTACAACGAGTTGTTATCCTGTGTTTTTATTCCGATATATATGACATAGGCCGTGTGGTTTCCGGCAGACTAGAATAGAATCACTCCGTTTCTTCCCGTGGATGTCGTACAAAGCGACTAAGGGAAATACATTATCAAATATCAATCAGGCCTCCTCAACCCGTTTGGCCAGTGTGGGGAGTGTAGGCCAAATCCTCCTTCAGTCTAGGACGGACGAGAGAGGGTCGTGCTCCTATAGTGGAGACTAAAATGGACCTGATGATGATATATAACATATCGGAAAACAGTCAGTTTTCTAGAGAGAGTGCTCCAATTAATACTTTAGCAAGTAAGCTAACATGTGTGGCTTAAGACCCCGTTTATCATCGTAATAAAGCACAGTTACTCTTGTTGGTACGTTGCTACACTGTCCCTGAATTACAAGTTTGTAGCTATTTATAATTTGGTCACTTGGTCAGAGCTTGTGCGTTAGGAAAAAATTGAATTGATTATCTGAGGATTAAAAAAAGTTTTGACAAAACAAGATAGACTGTCTGATCTATTATTATTTTTATACCACTGCAGAGGAAAAAACGTATACGGCCCGCCTGATGGTAGACAATTACCGTTGCCTAGTAGTAGCGTAGTTTTATTTATTAATTTTATAAATTATATATAGGAGATTGCCTATTCGTGTATGGATAGAAGTACATATAACAGAATTTTTGTGTTAACCATATAACCTTCACTCAGTTCTAAGTCATCACTAGATTCTAGACGTACGACGTACGATTCTAGACGTTCTAGAAAATTTGGAAGATATTTCCCGACGTTCAGAATATTAGGAAATAAAATGCGTCTGATTTTAGGTTATGTTTGACCATACTACAATATACATCTACATCAATTGTAAATATACATCCAGCAAATTAGCATAGTTAGTAAATAACAGTTAAATTCTGTGCATATAAAGCGTATTTCAAATGAAGTTGTATTTATGCGGTAGACGAAGCGAACAAAGCGTTGTGGAACTACTTGCCGAGGTTTTCCCAAGAGATCACACTAGGTATGGATGGAGTTCTTAAAGTAAGGTGATGAGAATACGAGGTCGACTACGCGTGAGTGATGCCTATGGTATGCGAACGGCCATAAGCATCGATGACTGCTTACAGCAGGTAGATCGTTTGCTTGTTTGTCACCTTAGTCATAGTACAAATAGAGAAGTAGGAGAACTCAAGCCCCGAGCGGGAGATAATAGCCTAAACACGTAGGGCTGTCGCTTAATAGTTTATTCAACCGTCAAAAATACTTAGTCAATCTCTATTATACAAAATTAAGTAAGGTACAAAATACAAAATTAAGTAGGGTAAGTGTTAGGGATCTGTAACAAAAAGCCGGCCAAGTGCGAGTCGGACTCGGTCACGAAGGGTTCTGTACCAAAAACGACACACAATCACGTTTGTTGTATGGGAGCCCCCCTTAAATATTTATTTTATTCTGTTTTTATTATTTGGTGTTATAGCGCCAACAGAAATACATCATTTGTGAAAATTTTAAATTTCTAGCTACCACGGTTCATGAGATACCTACAGCCCTTGGTGACAGACGGACAGACAGACGGACACCGGAGTCTTAGTAATAGGGTCCCGTTTTTACCCTTTGGGTGTGGAAATCTAAAAAGAATAAAAATAATTATTTTTGTACATACACCAGGAGTGACTGCAATTTTTTCATTACCTACATTTTAATTCATGCATACTCAGTGACAAACGAGCAGACAGCCCACCTGATGGTGAGCGGTAACTGTCGCCCATAACATCCACGATTCACGCATTCAAGCTGTTGGCAACAAAAATGCAGAATCGCAGGTGCGTTGTCCTTCAAACCGGAACACAAAACGCAACAATGCGCATTGTTGCTTGGCGGCAGAAATAGATAAGGCAGTGGTCCTCACCCAGGCGGACTCCTACCATTTGATAAAACCTACTTCATGTTATCTGTTTAGTGATTTGAAAAATTACGGTCTAAATAGGAATAGGATTAATTAAAACGTAGCTTTACTGAATCATAATATTTATTCAAATAATCTAAATTATTATGAAAATATATTCTTATTAAGTACCTATTATATATTATTTTTTACACTAAACTATTTTTAATACTTTTTAATTTACACACTTATCATGTGATTATTAGGAGTGTCGGTGGCCGAATGGTTAGGGTATCCGACAAATTGTTATTGAGACATCCATGAACACTGCAATGTTTTTATGGCTAGTCGACTTTGTAGCCATCTTTAACGAATTTGTAGTTATATACGACGTAGGTAGGTACCTAAATGTTCAAATTATTAACGAACGTCAGCGCAGGCGCGAATCTTGCGCGGTTTTGCGTACGGCGCAGCTCCGACCCCGACTGGCGCTCCATATAACCTCCTATAAATGTTGTCAGTGTGTGCGTGCGACGGCCATACGTACGGGCGCGCTCACATACAAACCGCGCTCGGTGCGTTTGTATGAAGTTACCTTACTTCTCTATTTATACTATGCCTTAGTTGTATAAAAAATAGGTCTCAATAAGTTCTGTACAAAATCGTCCAATCAGGCATAACCTTTTACAAAGCCTATGTTTATTAGATTCAATATTTTATTATACACCTACTCAGAAAATGTTATTTTACTGTTTCGAAAATCAGGAAGAAAGTACGTCATTTCTGCCGTACAAATAAGCGGGAGGAAAAATATATAAAAAATCATTGTTAACCTTCTATTAAAATCAATATAGTATATCAATATAGATATAGTAATTAATTATAATTTTTTGACAAGATTAATAGTTTTACATCCCGGGATATGACCTTGAGAGTAATTTTTTACAATATTTCTTCATAATATATAATTCATACCAATGAATAAGCGACTCTATTTTAAAAGGAATAGAGTCGCTTATTCATTGGTATGAATAAACAATCTATTCAATTATTGAATCGCAATAAGAGATGGTGGTAAGGGGGCAGAAATCGTACAATTCTTCAATATAGCAGCAAAACCAGTAGTGCAATTTTACTGCCGATTTGCAAGACTCTTGGAGACTCGATAGCGGCGATATACGTTCCCGTAGGTAACAAAATTTTATCGCAACCATAAACTAATTCATATCTAACAAATATCAAAACGCAACGAATTTTATATTTAAATTCGCAAAATATTACTATCCAGTAAGAAAAATATATATTTCTTGTTTTGTTTTACGATATTAGAATTTTCAATTTATAAGTTTAATGTTGTTATTGACAATCACTCGTCGACTTTATAACACTGCGAGAATTAACATAATCTGCCAAGATGTAATTGAATATCTCTTGAATGAAAAATCTAAAACAAACTATAATAAGGCAGGTAGACACTTTTAATGTAGGTACTAGACCTTTTTAGGGTTCCGTACTTCAAAAGGAAAAACGGAACCCTTATAAGATCACTTTGTTCTCTGTCTGTCTGTCTGTCTGTCTGTCAAGACCCTCTATGTCAAAAATGCGTGGAGGTATCAAGCTGAAATTTGAACTGTATACTCAGGTCAACGGTCCCATTAAGTTGTAAAAAAATCAAACTGCTAAGTTTACGTAAAAAAAGTTATAGCCATTTATTCATCAAAAACAACATATTTCGACACATTCTCAAGGGAATCAAAACCTATAGGGTACTTCCCATTGACCTAGAACTATGAAATTTAGCAAGTAACATCGTTATAGAAAAGTACAAGAATAAATCTCAAAACTATATATTTGTAATAAAATCTTAAAAAATACGGGATATATATTTTTTACAGGAGGTCGAAATTTAGAATCTGTAATTAATCTAATGTAGAATCTGTAATGTCTAATATTTTTAGAGTCAATCAATGCCAAAGCGGGTGTGGATGGGTAAAGTAACTTATATATAAATATATATACCATATATATATATATATATATATATATATATATATTTACATCTATTTTTTATTATTTACTTAAGTGTTTGAATTGTATTGTGTTATATCATATTTATTGTATTATATATTCGTATTATCTGTTATATGTCTTCAGATAATGATAATGAATACTTATCTTGCTCTGGTTCCGATAGTTATTGTAGTGCTGATGACAAAGATGGCGAAAGTTTCAATATGAGTGCTGGTACATCTACATTAAACTCTGATCTGCATTCCGTTTTTTCTGACTATTCTAAATCCTTCAATCTTGTACATGTTAATGCACAGAGTGTAGTAAGTCATTACTCTGATCTCTTGGCCTCGTTTGAAGACGGCGTGGTTGATTGCATCCTTGTTTCCGAATCCTGGTTAAAACCCTCTCTTCCTTCAACTCTTTGTTCACTTCCTGGTTATAGGCTAATCCGTAACGACAGAGTTGGGGCTAGGGGAGGTGGTGTGTGTATATACATTCGTGGTAACATTCCTTGCTCTGTCGTCACTCAATCGCCTAGTAATTACGCAGGTACGATCGAATACCTTTTCCTTGAGGTCTTTATACACCATACCAAGATCCTCCTTGGTGTCGCATACAGCCCTAACGACACGGTAAACTATTTCAACTCTTTCGAAGCTGTCCTTGAAAATCTCTCTCCTGGATATGACCACGTTATCGTTATGGGAGATCTCAATACATGCCTTCTAAAAAATGACTTCAGATCACAATCCCTTAACAATGTAATGACCTCATTGAATCTAAATATTTTGCCTCTCACAGCCACCCATCATTTTCCAAATTGTAGACCTTCCTTAATTGACATAATGGTGACTTCAAGACCTGAATTAATTAATACTCACGGACAGCTTCCTGCTCCATTTTCATACCATGATCTTCTTTTTCTCTCATATAAGCTTCGCGCTCCCAAACAAAAATCCAAAACCATTCTCCAACGAGATTTTAAGGGCATGGATCTGGAACGTCTGAGAGAGGATATCGGTCGCGTGGATTGGTCACAGGTTTGGTCCGCAAACAACATTGATGTGAAAGTTGATACGTTCACAGATACACTCACAAACATATTTGACATTCATGCCCCCATCAGACCGGTGCGAGTAAGACATCTTCCGGCACCTTGGCTTACACCTACCATCAAATGTATGATGAGAAAGAGAGACAGGGCTAGGGCAAGATACAAGAAAGAGCCTACTGATGAAAATCTTGTCGCTTATAAAAAACTCCGTAACGTTTGCAACAGGCAGTGTAGGGATGAAAAACGCCGCTATATTCACTCATCCCTTCAAAACAGGACATACCTACAAACATGGAAATTTCTTAGGTCTCTTGGCGTGGGCAAATCTTCTACTTCTATTAATGCACCTCTTGATTTAAACACTTTAAATCGTCACTTTTCAGAACCACCTGTTATTCTCGAGGATACCTCCAAACGATCATCACTTCTAACTTTGTCCAATACGCAACGACCAAACTGTATCCCTTTCTCTTTTTGTGAAGTTTCGGAGGGAGACGTTAAGAAAAGTATTTTGGCTATCTCAACAAAAGCTGTGGGCAGCGATGACATGAGCCTTAATATGATTATCCCAGTCTTAGAGGACATATTGCCGGTTATCACCCACATTATTAATTTTTCTCTGACAACAAATGTCTTTCCGACAGCATGGAAAAAGGCTCATGTTATTCCCCTTCCTAAAGTTGCTAACCCATCTTCTCTATCACAATATCGCCCTATTTCCATTCTTCCAATCTTATCTAAAGTACTAGAAGATGCTGTCCACAAGCAATTTTATTCTTATTTATCAACTAACAATCTTCTTGATCCATACCAATCTGGATTTCGTCCTTCACACAGCACCGTCAGTGCATTGCTTCATGTCACCGAAGATATTCGATTTGCGATGGACAACCAACAACTTACTGTTGTTGCATTATTGGACTTCAGTAGTGCCTTCAATTCTGTAGACTTTGACGTTTTACTTGGTACTCTCGGTGCACTTAACGTCTCCCCGCCCGCCATTGCATGGTTTGATTCCTATCTTAGAGATCGACAGCAGTGTGTTAAAGTAGAAAACACCTTTTCAGACTGGACTGCTTTAACTGCTGGTGTCCCACAAGGTAGCGTGCTATCCCCATTACTCTTCTCGGTATTTATAAGCCAAATCACGAAAGTTATTTCTTCATCCTACCATCTGTATGCGGACGATTTGCAAATATATCGACATTTTGCGGTATCTGATATTCATTCGGCTATACAGTTGTTCAATACCGACCTGGAAGCAATTGCAAATTGGGCTAAGTCATTCGGGCTACTAGTTAATCCCTCAAAATCACAAGCTATGATTATTGGTAGTAACAGGTTAATTGCGAAATGTAACTCTTTTCCAAATATTTTTTACAATGGCATCAGTATACCCTATTCTACTAAATCTAAAAACTTGGGTCTAATCTTAGACAGTAACTTATCCTGGACTGCTCACATAAATGAAGTGAGTAAGCGCATTCACTTCTCATTCCACTCTCTCAGACGTCTCCAGAACTTTCTTCCTCTCGCTACTAAAGTTATGCTTAGTAACACTCTGCTTCTTCCTATTCTCGATTATGCCGACGTATGCTGTATCGACGCGAATGAGGAAATCTTAAATAAAATTGAACGCCTCCAAAATCTAGCCATTAGGTTTATCTTTGGCCTAAAAAAATTTGATCATATTACTGAGTATCGCAACCAACTCAAATGGCTCCCTATTCGCTTTCGACGTAATGTTCATATTCTTTCGTTCCTCTACAAGATCCTTAAAGATCCAACTTCCCCTGCTTATCTTCGTTCCCGCTTCCAAGTCCTTCCCGCTAGACCTCGTCCTCTTCGCCAGTGCATTACCAAAACGCTAGTTCTTCCTACTGCGCGTACTATAATTCTTTTTCTTATATAATTCTTTTTCTTATCGTGCTGCACAATTATGGAACCAACTACCCTCTCATATCCGTGAGAGTCCGTCTGTCACTTCATTTAAAAAAAGATTAAAAGACCACTATTTATCGATCATCACGTAGCTATCTATGTATGTTTATGAGTATGAATAAGTACATTTGTGTGTATGTATGTATGTGTAGCTATTTGTATGTGTGTAGGTATAAATATATGTGGATATATGTATGTGTATATGTATATATGTGTGTGTGTGTGTGTATGTATGTGTATATATGTATATAGATATAATGTATTATTTTTTGTATATATTTATAGATTTGTGGATTGTGTATGATGTGTAGATTATGCAACAGTCTATATGGTAGTAATGTTCTTCATATAATATGTATACTTTGCTATCCGATATTTTACAAACCATTCCACAGCACAGGTAAGCTGGAAGAGATCTCTTAAAGAGATAAGCTCGCCTTTGCATAACTATATTACGTATACTGCCTGTACTGTATAATTTATATGCAATAAAGAATAAAGAAAGAAATTTCAAATTGAAGCTACTAATTCAAATGGGGTATCATATGAAAGGGCTTAATGTGCACATTACAAAATATATTTTATTCATATTTTCCAACGCATTATTTCTTATTTATAATTAAAAATATCAAAATTATAATGATCCTAGGTACGAAACCCTTGGTGGGCGAGTTCGACTCGCACTTGGCCGGTTTTTTTCCTTTTAGGTGTAGTATAAATTATATATATTAGTATTATATATATATATATATATATATAGTATTATATATAGTATAATAGGATTTTGCGTCCCTTTGTGTGTTCTACCGTTTGTACAATGGGGTGTGTTCAGAGGAGTTGTTTGACATGATGCCTCCTTCTACAGTCGCACCGCTCGCCATTGACAGGGAATTCATCCTCACACTTTAGAACCGAAATGGTCACGTACTGTGCGGTTCCAGAGAAGTTTTCTTCCACGTACTATCAAGCTGTGGAATGAATTGCCTGTTGAGGTTTTCCCAGGAGACTACAGCATGGGGTTCTTCAAAAAGGGCGTGAAGAGATTTTTACAGGGTCGGCAACGCGCATGTGATGCCTCCGGTGTTACAGGCGTCCATAGGCTGCGGTAACTGCTTTCCATCAGGCGGACCGTATGCTTGTTTGCCACCTTAGTGGCATAAAAAAAAAAAAAAACCACTATCACTCGGGAGAAAGTGCGATTTCCAAATCGGGTCTATTTAGATACTCAAACCTAGTGTAGGTTGGTAATCGGTCAATTTCTTCCCTCGGTGAACAATTACCACCAATTACTTATATTATTAAATTACTATCAATTAGTTCATTAACATGTAAGGGCCTTGTCATTACAGGTAGACACGACACAGATAAATAACTTTTGTCATGAAATTTGTTATCGAGTAGTTAGCGAGCAAATAATTTCACAGTTGGACGAGTAGTCGAACAAACTCAAAGTTCGTCAAAGGGATTCGGTTAATTTGATTTCAGTGTTCAGCGGCCGCAAGGGGCTCTGTATATTGGACACGCGACACGCATTTACGAAACAATCGTACTAGTCCAGATCAATGTCTACAACTTGTACATTAGTCAATAGCTAATTGTCTGGATTAGGAGGTAAACCACTTTTTTTGAAGTGATGAACGTCTTCTTCGGCACACCAGCGAAATTATGTTTACTATTGAAAGTCTAACTTACATTCATCTGATAACTCAAAAAACATTTGTTTCATTTTCCGTCTTCCCCCCTTGATGTTAAGACAGACGGAATGAGCGTTAAAACTGAGAAGGCGTGAGGTCACGGCTCAGTATGCGACAGCATAAAAATTTCTTATTAGATCTTTAAAAATCCTTTTACGCCTTTTTTTAATGACCCCATACTGGGGGTTAATAAAAAATGGGGTGCGGCTGTATCATGGACATGGCCGTGTGTTGTACATGAACACGTTATACTCGTATGCCCTAAAATTATTTCAAAATGGCAGCGCTTCCCCCTCCCCCGCACGCGATGTTCCATAGTCCTTACTTAGAGTAATAAATTCATCGATCCTTCATCTATCCAGTGGTGTGATCATAAACTTAATATACTAGCGTTCGGTAGTATATTAACTTTATTGGTGTGATTGAATTTTGAATGGAGATGATAGATATGTAGGTAAAACACCAAACTGTATCCCACGATTTTGTTATTATTCATATTTTTGAATGGCCTCCCATGGCTATGAAAGCAATTTTAAAGACATATTCACGTCAAAAAGGCGTTAAAAGTTCTCTATTCTATTCTAGGTGACTCGCTAAATTACGCTCATACTTTTATTAACACCCATATAAAATGTCATTACATAGTAAACATAATCATACGAAGTATGGCAATACAAACGATACATAATACTAATTCAAAAATTTGTTGTAGAGTGTTCTAGAAAACTATATATGAAATCACATTACTCCATACACGGAAAACTTTCAATAAAACTACTATGTCAATACCTGTTGTCGAAAACAAACGGAATGTTGTTGTTGTTGTTGTAAGTAACTTTATTGTACAAAAATTTCAGAACACAGTAAATATAAAAAGTGATTACATGAATTTGTACAAAGGCGGACTTATCCCATAGAGGGATCTCTTCCAGCCAACCTTTGAGCATCTGAGATGACATAGTTAACAAATAGGTAGGTGGAGTATATATCTAAACGCACATGTGACATGATATTCATGTCTTCTACATATGTAGAAGTGCAATAATTTAAAATCTACTACATATACACACTCATACAAGTAACTTGTTAGTGTAACTCACAAAACTTAATAAAATTATTTTAATGTGAAGAACTCGTTGTTAGAGAAATTGTCACGGAAGTATTTCTCCAGTGCGGACTTAAATGAAAATATTGAGGAAGCCTTTCTCACTTCATTGGGTAACGAATTCCAAAGCTTTGCTGCCTTGACTGTAAAGGAGTTGGTATAGGTATTGGTACTATGGTGTGGAATGTCCAGGATCAAATCACCCTGACAACGCAAGCGACAGTCTCTTATCCGGTACTGGAACTTATCACGAAGGTATGAAGGAGCCTTTGGGTGAAATAATACATTATATAAGAAAGAGAGAATGTGACTGCTCCTACGAGCCCTAATGGGTTGCCAACCAAGGCGAAGACGAAATGCCGAAATGTGGTCATACTTGCGTAGGCCGAAAACAAATCGTATGCATTGGTTTTGTAGACGATCTAATTTATCAACCAACTCTTCCGCTGGGTCTAGATATGCCACATCGCCGTAATCGAGGAGAGGAAGAAGGAGGGATCGAGCAAGTAAGGACTTTGTAGAAACTGGAAGAAAATTTTGCAGACGTTTTAGTGAGTGAAGAGATGCATAAAGTTTCCGGCTTACTTCACTGATGTGGGGGGCCCATGAGAGAGTTTGGTCAATGGTGATACCCAAATTCTTTACTGTAGAGGAATATGGTATAACGGTACCAGAGAAAATAATATTGGGAACCACCGTATCACTCAGTCTTGTTATATAATAAGGGCTACCCAGCACGATGACTTGAGATTTGGCCGCGTTAATTGTCAGCCCGAAGTTTTGGGACCATTCAGCAATATTTGATAGATCAGCGTTGATTACACTAGCTGCCTGAGAGAAGTCTTCAAGAGGGGCAGCAGTATAAATCTGCAAGTCATCGGCATACAAGTGATATGAAGAAGTAATTGAGGCAGTAATGTTGTTAATAAAGATGGAGAAAAGAACTGGAGATAATATACCACCTTGAGGTACACCAGCCTTAAGCTCACACCAGTCTGATCGGCACTCATCGATCCTCACCAGCTGGCGACGACCGACAAGATAAGATTCAAACCAGCTGAGGGAAGAAGATGAGAGGTTTAATAGACGAAGGAAACCAAGCAATAGATCGTAGTCAACTGAGTTGAAAGCACTAGAGAAGTCAAGAAGAGCTAGGATAGTGAGCTTTTTGTTGTCGATGTTATAACGTATATCGTCAGTGACTTTGACCAGAGCTGAAACAGTGCTATGTCCTCTTCGAAATCCGGATTGATGCTGGCTGAGAAGATTAAAACTCTGCAGATGATTGGTGAGATGCTGATGGACAAAATACTCTAACACTTTAGATAGAAAAGGTAGGATTGATATAGGACGAAATTGGGAGAATAAGGAAGGGTTAGGTTTTTTGGGAAGGGGGATAATGTGACTATCCTTCCATAAGGTCGGAAAAACACCAGTGGAAATAGAACAATTCAGTATATCTGCTAATATAGGAGCAATTTCATTTTTAATCACCAGGATCATATTAAGTGAAATTCCATCATTACATTAGAATGTGTACTGACATTCAATAAAATTTTGAAACTTTTGTTAAAATTTACAATACAGAGCGATGAGAAATTGTTACGATATCTCGTGAACGAGCCGTTGTGGAACTTTTATTTAAAACATGTAACTATGGCAATAAAATGTTCTTCGGAATATGAAAGTAAAATCTAGGTTAGCTATCATTCTTATGAAAATCTATAACTGTGAAGCATCGTTCGCGTGTGCTCGGTGAACTTTCCAGTACTTTCAATCGAATATCGATTGATTTCTGGAACAACCGAAAAAAATAGAAAATAAATATTAGTTTACAAATTAATATAGATTATTTAGAAAAGAATTAGGGAAAGTTCCGAAATTTAGCGAGGTATCTGCGGACAAATGTGGGGCAGCAGGAAATGTAGCCGTTAAAAAGCAATCTAGTTTTGGATAGCGAAAAAATCGAAGTGGCCACGAACAGATACATACAGTAGGTGTTATAAAGCAATATCGGACATTCAACAGGGAGCGGGGATGCTCTACCCTCTGGCATCTGTAAAATTCAAGCATACATATTTGGAATTTACCATTGACGCATGAAGAAGTGCTTGAAAAACCTTGCTAATATTTTGTTTTAAAATAATCAGTTACAATTACCTATAATAGTTGTATTAACAACAATTATAATTATAATTTGTATGTAATTAAGATAAGCATTCGATTTAGATATTGCTATTTATTACATGTCTTTGCTTTACATGCATTTGACATATGTCTCGCGGGGTAGCCAGGCTGACAAAAAGCCTAACTAAAGCCGAACAGGCCGGACTAGACAATGTTTGGTTGGACACGTCCGTAAAAAACGAACAAGTCCAGCTATAGCCGGCTAAAGCCGGACACCTGGCTATCCTAGTCCCATTCGGTGTTACACACCATATATTTTTCTGCACTAGGTACAATATTCGATGATGAAGTCAGGACTCATTAAACCTTATACGATTTAAAGTTGATACTGTTGATGGTTGGCACTTGGTGGAACATTATTATCATAATGTTGTAATAAAGCACTTGTACTATTCCACGTTATTATATTTAATATTACCGACCGGTTTCGCCGCTAAGGCATTATCAAGGTAAACAGATGGTGTTTGTGTTTCTACAAAACATTTTTATACCGTGCAATCAATGACAAAAATTATTAAAAATAAAAATATTAAAAGGGTATTCTGAAATAATTTATTAAAATAAAAATATTAACAGGGTATTCCGAAATAACTTACCCACCTGTATTGTCACTTTATGGAGATTTACCACTAAATCGGGGTAAATTTAAGTCTGTTATGTTACGCGTGTATAATTAGATAATGTAACCAACCAATGTGAAAAATCATCGTTATAATAAAATTAAATTCATTCAATATATTAAAATTATAAATATGTTAAGATAAATTACGATAAAATATATGATAAGTAAAATATAATAACGTGGAATAGTACAAGTGCTTTATTACAACATTATGCTTATACGATTTATTAGATCCTTACCAATAGAGCTCATAATAAAGGGAGTTTCACTCCATTTACTTCGATATAATCTTCATTCTGGTTTCTGCTGCGTAGACTAATGCCACCTTGCAGGTTTGAAATTGTGCGTCGCTAAATAAATTATTATGCAACTATCGTGCTGTGCTTGTGCCGTGGTGTGCAATTTTTTTTTTTTTAATTATTGGATCTGTTATCTGGGTGTTAATAATGTATACTCTTCTTTAAATACTTTACAGTTCCGTTTAGTGTATATCTTTCTTTATTTCTCTCTTTCACAATGGATAATAGACAGTGTGAATCTTTATTTTCAAGTCATCAACTGTTACAATAGGCATAGATACCGATTTCTTAATTTATTTACTTAATCAATAGTGCTTCGGTCACACGCGTGTTCACCCACAGTTTGTCCGATGGCTTTGTAGTTCAACATTAATTCTGAAAGATACAAAAAAACATAGAAAAGAGTTTTTAAATAAATATCATAAATGAAAATGGGTTTCATAACAAAATCTAATTACTGCAATTTTTCCGTTAATTTAAGTTTAAATTAAAAATGCAATTTTTATACATATGTAATTTTTTTAAAGTAATTTAATGTAATAAAATGACCGTTTTCAGCTCAGCTTTCCTAAATTTTAATAAAATTAGAAAACGGCCGCACAAGTGTAACATCTCGAAGGTATTTTTCCCTCATGCTACATTAGTTTCGGCAACATGACAGTTACGTAATGCGGTCAAAATTACTCGTAGAACTAATACCAGCACATGCGCGCTACATATACACCTGAACAACTTTACTATTGTGACATTACAATGTGTTCGATAGCTTTCACATCCACATACTCTCAGTATTGGAGATTTTCAATTTTGTCAAGTTGTGATAGTTTTGTTAAAAACTTAATATAATTTCTCCATTTATAACAAAAAAGGCCTATTTGTCTTATTATATAAAGACAACTCGAACATTAGATTAATTGTTTATAAATTCTTCAAAACGAACTTTACACCGTAACTTTACAACGAACCGTTATATCAATTACTTATACTGTAGTTATATGGAAGAACGAGACGACGTGTTTTTCTACGCAGAAATAGAATTCAGGGAGATGTTATAAATAAGGACAACAATCTTAGAAAATTGAACTTTTTACCGGAGATTTGTATGTGTATTATTTGCAAAGTTGGAGGTTCTTTTTATACTACTTAGGAGGAAAAAGCGAACGGACCGCCTGATGGGAAGCAGGCATATGGACGCCAGTAAAGCCAGGGGCATCACATGCGCGTTGTCGACCTTTTAAAAACCTCTTCTCGCCCTTTTCGAAGAACCCCATGCTGTAATCTCCTGAACAAACCCTCGACAGACAGATCATTCCATAGCTTGATAGTACGAGGAAGAAAATTTCTCGAGAATCGCAATGTGTGAGCACTTGGATTCCAATGTGTGAGAATGAATTACATCATGTCCGGCTGTGGGCATCATGTGAAATAACCCTATGAGCACATCCATTGTACAATCGGTAGATCATACAAAGGGACGCAAAAGCTCTGCTTAGACTCAAAGGTTCTAAACTGACGGTCAGTTTGTAGTCATCAACAATTCTCACAATAAGCCTCTAAGGTGTTTCCATTGTCGGAATGTTCTTTACAAATTCCATGTCTCTGTGCTTTGCCTCTCTTGCGATAAAGCACAGATTAATGTAAAGATCTCAGACAACGCCCCATTTGTTAATCAGTGGGTGCACATGTATGTGCGATTGACATTCGATTCGAAGAGCAGCTTGATGTCGTCGTTGCATGTGTCAATCTAATCAATCATACAAGTTAAGCAGCGTAGTCTACCTATGA
The DNA here is from genome assembly GCA_937001555.2 of Hypsopygia costalis. Taxonomy (NCBI): domain Eukaryota; kingdom Metazoa; phylum Arthropoda; class Insecta; order Lepidoptera; family Pyralidae; genus Hypsopygia; species Hypsopygia costalis. The sequence goes on along the minus strand of OW443339.2, from coordinate 12,859,414 downwards.
GTTTAATGTATAAATGAAGAAGGGATCTTACTTCGTAGGGTACGTTACGCTATCCGTCCCACTTGTTGTCATTAGATGACAGTCGTTAATCCAAATCAATGGACCTTTAGATTGCTTGAAAAGTTCGCCAACCTCGCAGTTGAGTAGTGTAGTGGTGTAAACTCTAAACCCCTTTGAGAAGACCCGTATCTCAGCAGTGGATTGACAACGCACCTCGGTCAAAGCCTCGTTTCAAATCAGCATGGTGCGCTACATGCAAGCAAGGTAAGATGTATGTGACTAACCACCTGCCACCAAGGACGTGGACAAAATGTTCTTTAATATCACTAATTCGTTAAATGGAAAAAAAATAAGACAACAGTATGAACAAGTATTCGTAGCTCCATGTAGAACAATCAACAAATTAGCAACAATGTTAAACATACTCTGTCGGAGGTTAGTCAATTCTGCAAACATTATGTGGATACACACATTGTGTGGATCCCAAATTACATTCTCGAAATTAAATTCCTTTTAATTGTAAAGTTGAAAAAACCTAGGTATATTTTTAAATAAAAAAAAAATGAGAAATATTTATTATTGCAAAACATACAGACTGTCATTACAATTATGTGGGTACTACTTTTAAGCAGAAGAAGTGCTTGTGTTAGGAGTGACCTTCCAGAGTTAATTATTTTACTTCAATATAATATATTTTGTAGGCAACTAAAAATATGTCATAAGCGTAAAAAAAAACGGGTTGCACTCCGAGAGTGCCGGCAGTAGTGAAAACTTGAACATTAACGTTGTGCATTTTGGAATGGTTAGGGAATAATTTCACACAAATTGTCTACGCTCCCTCCGTCTTACGAATTTTCGACCATACCATGTGTCGATCATACGAGTTTAACATTTTTTACCCATCCCAAAAAGTGCACAATGCCGCTAAAGAAGTTTTCACTTCAAAAATATGCATACAATGTGCACATTTGCGCCTAATGTAAAATATTATAATACATAAGTATATAAAAATATAATAAAATCGTAACTGGCCGCTGTCTGTACATTGAAGATATATAAAAAAAACTAATATAGGGGGGCTTTACGAACGCAATAGAACCCAAAACAATGATTTTTAGAATTTTTGTCTGTTTGTCTGTTTGTCCGTACGTTTGTGCACGCTAATCTCAGAAACGGCTTAACTTATTTGAATACGGTTTTCACTAATGCGTTAAGGTTTGCTCAACTTAACATTTAGTGTTTGTTTCATTTCAATCGGTTCATAAATAAAAAAGTTATATCAATCTAAAGAATCCCATATAAAATGGTACAAAATAACCAATCAATTGAATTGACTGAAACTTTTCAGTTGAATTAACTGAAACTTTATGAAGGTATTATGTTATCATCGTTAAAGTAAATAATACAATGAGAGAGATGCTTAGAGGTCGTAGCGCTAACGCAAGTTAAGCAACCCCTGTCGTGGTTCCAACTAGGATGGGTGACCACAATTGGCACAAAAAATATATCAATTGGCTTAGTAATAACTCTGTGTGCAGAAATCTATCTATATATATAAAAGAAAGTCGTGTTTGTTACAACACTTATAACTCGAGAACGGCTGGACCGATTGCCATGGTTTTTGATTTGTTGGATTTGTTTCCGTCCCGAATAGCAGAATAACTCTTAAAAACATTGGAAAATTCTCGAAAAAATAAAATAAAAGAAAAAACATTTTCCATTCATACAAAAGAAAGTGTCAGTTGAAAAAGGGATTACGATATTTATTGGTTGTCAAATATCAAAACGTCAAATCGATTGGTGTCACTTTTATGTCGTGAAAGTTGTCTGTGATTTGTTATGAAAATTTAAAAATGTCAAATCGATAGGGGTGAATACGCTTTTCCCATGGGGTTCGAGCGCCAGAATCAAATCAGAGTAAACATCAAAATAAATGACAATTACAAATCACCAAAATGATAAAACCTATTTCAAAACTAAAAAAAATAAAACAAAACGTTTTTTTTTTAAAAAATTAACAATAAGGAATTCTTTATTTTTATGAAATCTTCAGTTTTTATGGATACGGGTCTTCCCTCAACCGAAGGGGTTTAGAGCGTACTCCAACACGCTGCTCAACTGCGGGTTGGCGGAGGTTACTGACTTAACTTAACGACTGTCATTAAATGATAACAACCGGGACCGACAGCTTAACGTGCCTTCCGAAGCACGGAGGAGCTCAAGATGAGCTAATGATAACAACCGGGACCGACGGCTTAACGTGCCTTCCAAAGCACGGAGGAGCTCAAGATGAGCTAATGATAACAACCGGGACCGACGGCTTAACGTGCCTTCCGAAGCACGGAGGAGCTCAAGATGAGCTAATGATAACAACCGGGACCGACGGCTTAACGTGCCTTCCGAAGCACGGAGGAGCTCAAGATGAGCTAATGATAACAACCGGGACCGACGGCTTAACGTGCCTTCCGAAGCACGGAGGAGCTCAAGATGAGCTAATGATAACAACCGGGACCGACGGCTTAACGTGCCTTCCGAAGCACGGAGGAGCTCAAGATGAGCTAATGATAACAACCGGGACCGACGGCTTAACGTGTCTTTCGAATCACGGAGGAGCTCGAGGTAATATAAACCCATCCGTGTACAGGCTACGGTCGACGTTGCTTAACTTGCGTGTTCAATTAGACTGACACGCGCAATGACGCCATCGAGCTTCTCTATTATTTTCTACTATTCATTGTTTTAATTCCATAAAATCATAAATTTAGTTCAGTTAATATGTACCACGACATTCATTGATTGTTAGGCGGTACGAAGTTCGCCGGGACAGCTAGTATAAAATATAGTTACATATGAAATAATCGAAAACTTTGCATTTAATTCAGTTGAAAATATATTTATACAGAGCTGTTAGACTTATTTGACACTAAAAAAGGCATAGAGTGTTTAACCTTTACCCAGCAATATATATATATTTTGTATACCGTCGCGAACAATCCATCGCAACTCCTGCACTTACCGGCTCGAGAGGCTCACGGCTCCATGAATAAACCATTGGGGGAATGTGAAACTCGTGTCGAGAGGGAGCGTGTTGACGGACGACCCCGTATTATTGCAACTGCTAAACGGCCAACTGTATGTCGAATTAGGCAGGCGTGCTCATTTAGGTAACGGTTGCATGAACTGGTAATAAGGATTATCATTCAGGAATAAACTTCCCTCACAAATAATCTATAACTATTATAAAATGTAAAGTTTTCGGAACGGGTTCGGTGGTCGAATGGTTAGCATAATAGGCCACTTTGACTCCGAGGTTGCGGGTTCGATCCCCGCACAAGACAATTATTTTTGTGCATGAACATGTCTCTTTGTCTTAGTGTGGGTGTTTTCTATGTATTATATGTATGTATTTACAAAAAAAATGTATTCAAGTATATTAGCAGTTATCTAGTACCCATAGTACAACTTACTTTGGGACTTGATGGCCGAGTGTCCAGGAATATTTATTTATTAATAAGGTCTGTACAATGCTTATATGCATTTGCGTAAATTAGGATTACTAAGAATAACTACGTGAACTAAATATACAATAAAAACATTGCTCATTACAATAATACATTTTTTTTTTAACGACAAGAAGATTGGTCTTCCTGGTTCATAAAAATGGCATACCCTTCCAGTATCATATGTGAACTGCATATTTTTATACCATCTGCAATAATAACATACATCGGCATCAACTCATAATCATCCCACTGTTGGGATACGGGTCTCCCCTCAATCGAAGGTGTTTAGATTTATAGTATACTCCACCACGCTGCTCAACTGTGGGTTGGCGGAAATTAACATATATGATGAGATATAATGAGATATTATATATAATGAGATGTAGATATATGAGAATAACATATTATTATAATAAATAAATAATAAATATTGTCATACAAATTACACAGCGCCATCTAGCCCCAAAGTAAGCGAAGCTTGTGTTATGGGTACTAGACAACTGATAAACATACGTAAATACATTTTTTTTTGTAAATACATACTTATGATACATAGAAAACACCCAGACCAAGACAAACAGACATGTTCATGCACACAAATGTTTGTCCTGTGTGGGAATCGAACCCACGAGCGTTGGTGTCGAAGCCGCGTCATTGACCGCTACGCCACCGAGCTCGTCAAAATATTATAAGTATGCAATAAATAAAATATAAATGTTCATATGAGAAATACATGTCGATTTTGAAATAGTAGCTATTAAAACTTGTGTCTGTAAAAGTACGTAGTACTATTACTTATACTGTGGTAAAAGTGTGTATATTTCGAGACGACAGACGTCTACGATATCACGAGCAGTACCAGTATAAAATTAATACGTATTTTTATGGTAAACGCGCCATGTATAAGAATTCACCCACGAAATAACTTCCTGGATAACATTCTCAACTGCGGGGCGTATGCGTACAAAACTTGCCTACCTCAATTTCTTCCCCTTAGGGATGAATAATCAAAAAATCTTGAGTCCCGAGTGTATTTGTTTGCTTTGTATTTTACCAAGTTTTGTTTCAATCGATTTATGAAACATATTTTATTCATGATAGGTAACTTTGAGCGCCTATTTGAAGAAAGAATTCATGAAAAATTGAGAAGATATTTTTTCCAAGAGGTTGATGGGTTTATCGGAGCCTTTTGAGGACACGCTAACGCGTCGGTCCCGGCTGTTGTCATTAGATGGCAGTTGTTAAGCCAACTCACAGTTGAGCAACTTGGTAGTTTTTGATCTAAACCCTTTTGTTAGAGGAGAAACCCATGCCCTAGGCCTAGCAGTGAATTGATGAACTTTGGTGAAAGTGATGTTTTCATGACAACCTGGAGCCCAACCGGCTATGCTGAAGCTGATTCCATTCGAATTTTTTGATTGCAAATATCAAACTTTGGTTTAGATTTATAGTACCTGTGTTTAGCTTAACTAGTAGAAACCCTAGAGCTCTACCGACTGAGCTGCAGATGTTTGTCAATAACTAAAACGTAAGACATATACTATACTACGTCGGGTGGCACACAAGCATACGGCCCGCCTGATGTGAAGCGGTTAACGTAGCCATATTAACGCTCGCAACACAAAATATCGCTCGCGCGCCGCCACCCCCGCTGCCAACGCAGCATCTCATTCTTTTCTGGTGACCTCACTCACTCAGATAGACCTCACACACATAGGTCTCACATTTTCGAATCAAAATATCCGATGGTCATCTTCCGCTTCGGAGATAGGGCCCCTGGTGAACAAAGTCGAGAATGAAGAGAACAGACGATAAACATAACAAATTATTATACGGACACTATTGTTAATACAAAAGCTTTCTTATTTCCTACTTCGTTGTACAAATTGGCGAAATTAGTGGTGTACGAAATTACAATATATTTCACGTCACGCCACAAATATCTGAGTATAACAACGAGGGATAACTAATGTATAGAAACAATAATGCTTGAACAAGTGAGTAAATATGAAAGAACTGAAAGAACAAATTCAGTAAATCGGAATGTCGATACATATCTCGATGTACATATCACAATATGATACATATCAGAGATA